>OW052108.1:1252500-2502500 GCA_932526535.1 Caradrina clavipalpis
GGTTGCTAGCAATCTAGTCTTTGTGATACTAAGCTGTGTGGTGATTTTGAAATGGGGGTCTTAGGGATATATAAACTTATATGAAGGGTGATTAGTATTTAGTGAACGATAGTTTATACACGTGATTGTACTCAAAATAACAAACAACTTTCACAAAGTTACTATTTTTTATTTATTTGTCATGCGCATGATCTTCACTCCAGTAGATTATTGAACAAGAAATATAACACACAATCAGCGGTAATTTAATTTAGTTACTTATACCTTTTTATGAGAGAGGCCCTTGTTCAGCAGTGGGATATTACAGGCTAAATAAAAAAAAAAAACGTTTTACAAATAAAACAATTTAACTTTTACCATGCATTTCTTTTTCATTAAACTATCAACTTTTAAGAAAACGACCCCTGTCACTCCAAGGGCTGACCTCTTGGAGTGACAGGGTTCATACGCTGTACATAATTAAAAAAACAAATTAATAGTTTCTTTAGGAAGTTGTTTATTATCATGAGTAAAATCATGTGTTGAAGTATCGGTTACCATTTACCAGTCACTCTATATAAAACTTTACCTAGCCAAATCTCAGACTCCTCTTATATATTATTTTTTTAGAAGGTACAAGTTCCCGTATTAATTTAAAAAAAATAGATGTCAACACAGCTGACAGTCTACTCCCACCCTACTCTTTGAATTTAGAACAGCGTTTACTTCATAATTTAAACCATAGAGAATGTGTTACTAAAATGAGGTTGAATGTGTTTAAACCAGCCAGTCTGCATGCAGTAGCAATACGACTGTTTGTTTGTCTTGGCTAATGATGACAAGTTCATGTTTCTCGACATCATTAGCCAAGGCAACATAAGTTTTTGTTCTACTTATTAAAATAGTGAACAGTGGTTAGTGTTTTTTAGGGTTCCGTACCCAAAGGGTAAAACGGGACCCTATTATTGCCACTCGGATGTCCGTCCGTCTGTCTGTCTATCTGTCCGTCTGTCACCAGGCTATATCTCATGAACCATAATATTTAGACAGCTGATTTTTTCACAGATGATGTATTTCTGTTTCCGCTATAACAACACATTGGTACTAAATATTTGAACAAAATAAATATTTAAGGGGGCTTGTTGTTTTTTTGCCCGATGTTCATAACGGCAGCAGGTAAACGCTTGAAATATTCACAGAATATTTTTTTTATATATTTACTTTAAAAATAAATAATTAAAGGAAAATAAAACAAATATTTAAGGCTTCCATACAACAAACGTATTATTTTCTGTTTTTATAGAAAATGGTACGGAACACTTCGTGCGCGAGTCCGACTCGCACTTGATCGGTTTTTCTTCGAATCTCGTAACATTTTTCATGTGTACAACTAAACTTGGCTGCTTCAGAGGTAATTACAAGCAGTGTGTTTGTTAGTAACCGCACAAACCTACTTCCGTTTCTGAGAATTTGTTTTCAAACTATTTTTTATTCTGTACTCACTGAGTCATGGTTGTAAAAAGCGTGATAGGTCAAATTCAAACTTGTTTTAATTTACTAAGTACTTTGTTCTAAAACACCTTTGAAATATGTAATATACTAGCTTTAACCGCGACTACGTCCGCGTAAGTGTCAGTTATATTTACAATTCAATTATGATTCGAAAGATAGGCTTCTATTATTAAAATAACTTTATTGATATTTTTCCTCGGTAACGGTACGTATTTTTCGAGATATAAGGTACCCTATGTCCATCTCTGTACACCTGACAACGTATATGCAAAATTTCAGGATGATCTATTCAGTGGTTTAGGCATGAAAATGTAACAAATAAACTTACTTTCGCAGTTATTAGTTAGGATATTGAAATATCTCAGCTAATGGGGCAGCAAAACACACAATTCCATCGACCAGCTGAGTACGGAACCCCTGCAGGGTTAAAAGTAGGGGTCCGTTTATTATTCCAAGCTCGGCGCACAAGTTTTAACTAGTTCGGGAAGTTGGCATAAAATGTTATTCTTTGCAGTTTTGCACGAAGACCGGGTTTTAATATGAGCTTTTGAATTTATATTGTGGTTAAATTAAAGGGAAGTTGGTTTGTGAACTACTTTATATACCATCCATCACGCCTGTAATCCCCGAAGGGTTAGGCAGAGGTGTACCAATGTACACCCACAGTTCGCCGGTATATTTAGGTCCCATGTCATAGGGGGCGAGCCTATTGCCATTAACTGTGTTTATACACAGGACTGTTTGAAGAAAAATCAATTAAATGTTCTGTACGGACATGGAGCTTCTAACGCGTGTGGTTTCTGGGTTCGATTTCCAGGTTGGGCAGAAAATGTTATTGAATTTCCATTTGAAGTTTTTTTCACAGCGCGTAGTTTGAAAGTTGGTGGTGTGACACCACCGTGGTTCAAAAAGGACGTCTTTGGTCTTTTGCCTGATCTTAGCTGTATATATCACCCATATAGATGTTGATGTAGCGTAAAACGTAAGATTTTAATCCCATTTTTGTGCTAGCGTGTGATAACTTATGACTTTTGCCTTACTCTGAAGCCTATGCAGACGATGTCGCGGGCAGAAACTAGTAGACAAAATTATACATTTTTTTTTTTTGCGAGAAAACGAAAAATGTTTTTTAAACATAAAACATAAGCAACAGAATAGTTTTCTGTCAGTGGATTTTCTTTTAATTGGACAGTATTTTCAGATATTACCTTGTACAAAGTTTACATTTTTATAATATTAATAACTAAATTAGATAACTGTAATAAAAATGGATACATTTGAAACATTTCACATCGCAAAGAACATTTTTTTTTTTACTGGAAAAAAAAATATTTTTGAATAATATTAGTATTGAAAATTCTGTTTCAGTAACTAGAAATATTATCAAAGCTTTTTAGTACAAAGGGAATAATAAATAGGTACATGTTTACATTATAATAAATAAAATACATTGATATTTTAACATGGATTAAATATTAAAAACATAAGAGACAGAGTGGGCTATGAGTACTGTATAAGTTTTTAAAGCGAATATTTGAAATAGATAACTTTGATCTCAAGAATCAATTCTATAGAGTGATGTCCAAGATAAACTCAGAAAGTACATGTGAATTAGAAAAAGTCACATTGGTGCTTGCCCATTGGTGGTTGCGAACCCACAACCTCGTGCCTGAGAGGAGGAGTACCAATGTAAACCCAAAGTTCGCCGGTATGTTTAGCTCCCATGTAATACGGGGCGACCTTATTGCCATTAACCGGGCACAAATCCAAACTCCGAGCTGCTACTGAGAATTTCTTAAAAAAACTCAATCACACTTTTTGCTCGACCTGGGAATCGAACCCAAGACCTCAAAAAGTAGCAGTCGCGCTTAGGACCACTAGGTTACCTATGCAGTTACAGACAGGCAGTGATAGTTTCAGTATGTGAATTTAAACGATCTAGAAAGTAAGTACTGAAACTATGGTAAAACTTTTCCTTATAACGTCCCCTCTACGCTGCAATAACAATTAAACTGTCCAGCATGGCCCATTACAACCAACCACTACAAGAAAATTAAACGATAACGACCAACATAAATACAAAAGTTTCTTTACAGAAGACAAACTTCTTATAACCGAGGCAAAGTTGCCAGCACTTCTTATCATGAACTTTGACATAACAGCCAGTGGTGCCATAATTTGTATTTTACTTAGAACTTGGCAAAGTTAGGCTTTACTTGAGATTTGACAAAGCAAGTTTGGATGAGTCTTTTGATAAAATTATCATTTGTTTGAGTTTTAATATTTATACAGAAGTAAGTATTTTATTCATGTGGAAATTTGTATGGATCGGTACGTGTCTCCAAACTACCTCCTTACTCTGTTTGTTGTTGGTATTGTACCTTTCGCATGGCAATGGTATAATGAGGCTGAACTATCGAATTGTATTTGACATCATATACTGTACCCATATTAAAATTTGCGAGTTAAATTATCTTATGGAGACCACGCACCGGCAAGCGCAGTGTAGGACGTCCACCCACAAGATGAACGGACGACCTGATTAAAACCGCAGGAAGACGCTGGATGCAGGCCGCTTCCAACCGGCCTTTTTGGAAATCTATGGGGGAGCAGCAGTGGACGTCCTGCGGCTGATATGATGATAATGAAATTATCTTATTTCAACTGACGAGGGCGGATAGCCTAATACTCACAGGTACCCAACCGTGATTATTAAAAAGGAAGAACCTACTCGTCACCTAAGTTGATAAGGAAAATGATACTAAAAGATGTGTCAAACATACTATCTATCACTCTTAGTTCCCAATTTAGGTATACAAGGTGAAACGTCACCAACGTAATTGGTTTCAATATCTGATAATACATAAACTCACGCCTTTTTCTCATGGGAGTAGGCAGAAAACACAGAACGCCAACTGCTACGATCCTAACATACAACTTTCGCCTCATCCACGTTCCTACATCTGGTCATACAAGCACGCCGGTTACGAGTACTGCGCACCTGACCTTTCTGAAGAACTTCACCAATAAGATTTAAGTTTATTATATAATGATAATAAACCGAAAAACGGGGAACAGGTAAAATACTAAGGGTTGGTACTGTAAAACTGTACAATACAAAGCGTTGATTTGCATCCTCGTCAAATTCAAGAAGTTAACTATGCTCGTGATTCTTAACACAAATCAATAATAAAATAAGTTGGTTTTGTATTTTTTTTTGACGTGATTTTCAAATTCGAGCTAGCCATCTCGCCAGAGGGTTTAGGCACTATGTACACATTGATATAGCCGCGCGACAACTCTGTCTGCCTACCGCATACGCAACTGGGCGATTCTGAATTTTGCAAGAGGAGTATTCTGGAATACTGTTATTTGATAGTTGCAACTAAAAAAACAAGTATTTATTAGATATCCGCCAGGTATCGTAATTATATTTGATTAGTTCTATTTTTTTATGACAAGCTCCTAAAATTTGACGAGGATGCAAATCAACAGCTTGTATTTAACACTACATATAAAAACAGTACGATAATTTAATTAGTATAATCGACGACCAATTTTTTTGTTGGTTATAACGGAAAGTCGGTCCTTGAAACTATGGATTTATTGTACAGTCCGATAATCAATCCTACAAAAACTCGGACAAGTTCGGAGGCTCTAAGTTTGTAATGGCCACACCGCCTTAAGCAAGGGTGGTGATAAATATCCCTGCCTTCTCTATATGAGAAGAAGATTTTATCCCAATATTTAATTGGGTAGATAACACTAATCAATTGACGTACTTTTTATGAGCAGTCAAAACGCGATTCCCCCATAGATTTTGTATGACAATACTATACTATGACGTCACTTTTTTATCATCTCAATTCACTAACTATTTATTGATTTCAAAACAATTATTATTATTATTAAAACAATGTAAGATCTAATTTTATAGTGAGTAGTTTTAAAAATTCATCGGGTTATCATGGCTAAAATAAATCGTTTTTTTTTTGTTAAGTTATGTGTAAGAATTATTGTTTAATGGTCATCTACCCAATTTTTATTTACTTTGTATATCTGAAGAGGGAGCTAATACTGCAATGGTAACGTAATAAAACATGTAAGTAAATGATGAATGACGAACGTACGGAACCCTAATCAGCCTCCAGCGAGTCTTAGAAGCGTAAAATTTGATAAATTAGGGTCCAAAATAACGTAATGTATTGCCTTTCCGGCCCAATTTAGTTGTTCACGACGAATTAACTTAGTTTAGCAATTAACTTACTTAGCTTACTTAGCTTGAAGATTTATTGTTGTATTGCGAAGGATTTGTAGGACTTCATCTTATCTATTATAATATTCGAAGAATGCTATATATTTTGTGAAATGCTTGCTCAATTTTACATGTTTTTTTTTTACCACAGCCAAAAATATACTTTCGATTCTGTCTTTCTTTTACCGTGTGGGCAGTAAGGTCTAACAACCCCACCCACACAAGTGTCAGAGTTTCTAAACCGCCTCAAGGGCCTCTGACATGGTTACCGATGTCAGTCAGTCAGTGATGTCCAAGATAAGCTTAGAAAGTACATATGAATTAGAAAAAGTGACATTGGTACTTGCCCGTGCCCGGTTGCGAACCCACAACCTCGTGCATGAGAGGTACGATCCTTAACCACCAAAAAGAAAGAAAAGACAAGAGAGCAGTTGACTGTACTACTTTAAATCATAATCTACTTATTATTGATTTAAGATTTTCACGCTCGAAATGTTGAATATAATGTAACAAACAAATTGCATAATAATTTCATCTGACGTATATTCTGTATTCTGGCAAATAAATGTATCATTCAATAATGAATTCAATCAATAATAGAAAATACAATTATTCCATTAGATAACAATTGATATAATTATGTTAATGAACGCAAGGTATTAAAAACGGTTCCTGTTAATTGTTTCACAACATTATTTACCAACTCATCGCTGTGATGTAATAAACACGTACATATTTACTTTTGAAACATAAACGAATTTGCTAATGAGGACGTACAATCAGCAAATTGTGCTTTTGTTTATTATTCAGATTCTGTTTCCAGTTGCGTGGTTACATGTGTGTGTTTGTATGAGTTTCATGGGCATTGCCTTGGGAAATTGTCATTTAATTTTTACATTATACATACTCGTAACTGGCGTGCTTGGATGATCAGATGTATGAACGTATACAAGGCGAAAGGAGTGTGTGAGGATCGTAGCAGATAGCGTTCTGTGGTTTCTGCCTACAGTCATGGGAGAAAGGCGTGACTTTATGTATGTATGTATTGTAAATAAAACAGAATGACTCTTTTTTATGTTTTGGGAATAAAATTGTTCGTATGATGAATGCTTTCACCTCTTGAAAGGTAGGCCGTGGGTTAACAGACGGCCTGTATTATTATAGCGAATATTGATTGTTAAGAAAACTTAAAAGCAAAGTTAAGCGAATACCGGGCTCCCAACGTAGCAGGGGGTTCGAAGTTCGACATAAGAGTCCGGGACGGAAGGTCGTCATCATCATCTGCTTAGCCTTTTCCCAACAATGTCGGGGTCGACTTCCAGTCTAACCGGATGCAGCTGAATACCAGTGTCTTACATAAAGCGACTGTCTATCTGACCTTCACCACCCAGTTAATATAAACTTAAAAAAGAACATGAATAACATCTTTGTTTTCACTTTATTATCCGTTCAAAAGCGTACATTCTGCAGCACATACAAATTCAAATACAGACAAAACATTGTTCTAATATTCGATCATATTATTTGAAGTAACATAATTATGGTTGTACCTATCTACAATACCGACATGAATTTCAAACAGTTACTTCAGAAACGTGTACTTGTTTATTCAAATACTTATTGTACATATCAAGTAGGTTTTATCGCGAAGTCACATGTTATTTAGAGACACAGCAGTGTGTCAGCCAAGTTCGGAATGAAAAGAAGCGAAAACTGAAGTGTGTTTATATGTTGAAAGAATTTGACTTACTTGAATTAAAAAAATTGTTTTGCCATATGATTTTACTAAGTATGTACTTAATAGAATTTGTATATCTAACCATTAAAACCCGTTAAAAAAATATTTACGTAATTTATTGGGTGTTAAAATTTGCCTTGTTAGAAATCCGATTTCAAACCAAGTAAAAAATATTTTTTAATTAATTAGAGAACGGTGAATAATACTAGGGCTACGATTAAAGGAACTACTATAGAATTTGGCACTCGACAGATCTCAACTCTTTTATCGGCAGCACTGACTACCCCGAACGTTTTTCCTATCGGACTTGGCCCCATTTTCACATTAATGTTTTTGTTAGAATTTTTATCTACATGATACATTTAAAAAGATATCGGTTTGACTGTAAATGTTTGTGGGTATTTGATATTGTCAGATCCTTCTTAGGTATCGTTATTTACGATCGACAATATCTATACGTGTTTACGGAGGGCATAATAGGGAGAACCTCGCGAAATAAAAAGGGCAAAGGCCTCTTCTCATACTGAGAAGACACGAGCACCACAATCTTGCTCAAGGCGGTATGGCGTTTTCAGAAGATTAATTTTAAGTCCAGGTTTCCTCGCGATGATTTCCTTCACCGATGTCATCTATGTCCAAGATAAACTTACACAGTACATAATATGAATTAGAAAAAGTCACATTGGTACAAAACAAAACCGAAAACATCTAAATCTACCATACGCCGAATCTAAAACTACCGAGTTAGCCTAGTGGTCCTAAGCGCGACTGCAACGATAGAGGTCTTGGGTTCGATTCCCATGTCGAACAAAGTATTATTGGGGTTTTCTACGAAATTCTCAGTAGCAGCTCGGAGTTAGGAATTGTGCCCGATAATGACAATAGGCTCGCCCCCTATTAGATGGGACCTAAAGATACCAAAAACTTTGGGTGTACATTGGTACACCTTTGCCTAGCCCTTCGGGGAATACAGGCGTAATAGTATTTGTGAAAATATCTAAATATGACATGACTAAGTTGAACGTCACAAGATAAATTAGATTATGAACCACTCAAGTTAATAGCGGGAACATTTT
Organism: Caradrina clavipalpis; assembly: GCA_932526535.1. Lineage (NCBI taxonomy): Eukaryota > Metazoa > Arthropoda > Insecta > Lepidoptera > Noctuidae > Caradrina > Caradrina clavipalpis. Next base: position 1,261,061 of record OW052108.1, read on the forward strand.
TCATTAGACGGAGTGTTTCAGTGCGTTAGGGACTGGTCCCACTGCGCGCTCAGCGATCAGAGATAAGGCGTCGCGGTCATTGAGCCTGTTTCGTTAATTTATTGCCCTGGTTTTTTGACGTGAGGGCTTGGCCATGAAATGACTATCTTTAGTCATTATTAGGGTTCCGTGACCAAAGGGTAAAATGGGACCCGTTACCAAGACTGTCCGTCCATCTGTCACCAGGCTGTATCTAGTGAACCGTGATGGTTAGACAGTTTACATTTTCATAGATGATGTATTTCTGTTGCCGCTATAACAACAAATACTAACCCATACACCAAACGTGATATTTTTTACCGTTTTTTTATAGTTTTTTTACGGAACCTTTCATGGGCGAGTCCGACTCGCAATTGGCCGGCTTTTTTGTTATTTTTTCTTCGTTAAGGTGCTGCCTCACCGGGAGCATTCACGTGTATTGTAACATTATAGATTCGACTCTGAGCATTACATTACAATAATACCTCCCTGACTAACGAGCATCTGCGTGTAATGTAACATATAGATTCGACTTTGAGCATTACATTACAATAATACCTCCCTGACTAACGAGCATTTGCGTGTAATGTAACATATTGATTCGACTTTGAGCATTTCATAGCAAGATGTCAGACGAAGCGGTTACTGTCACGTAGGCTACTGAGCGGGCGGGCGGGGGGCTGGGGGAAGTGGAGCGCATTGATGTTACAAGTTGTATCAAGATTGTATCATTACAAGGTGCGCATTGTAATGCTCGGTTCTTCTCCTTCACTGATGTATGCCCGTTTTGTATCATTACAAGGTGCGCATTGTAATGCTCGGTTCTCCTCCTTCACTGATGTAATGCTCAAATCTGTAACGTTATTTTACACGCGAATACTCCCGGTGAGGGAGCACCTTTAGTGTTTTTTTTTTCGTTTCATTTTAACTACAGACATAAATAATAATCTAAGTATGTTTTATCATCAAAATCTTTACAAATAAATACATAGAAATAAAGTCTCTGTTTGTAAAAAAAATACATACCATGCATAAGAAATGTTACAAAAAGCTTAAAGCTAACTTATAGTAATGTTTGTGGCTTAGTTCCTTTTACCGTAACTATGTCCAATTATTTAAGATGAAACAGCTAACAAAACTTTTAATGACAAAGCGTACTAACAGAACATGGAACCACCGAAATGTAGCTCAAAAGCCTGCTAACACGCTCCTGACATTCAATTCAAACAACATACAGAAACACAAAAAAGATTTTTACAGTTTCCCAATTATTTTTGCCAATTACGGTGGAAACCCGCTGACAATTTGACCGTGAGTTCCACCGGTTTTTGCCATTTTTTACCTTCAATTTTCGTTGCACACAGCTTGTTTGCTGTCAGCGCCATACAGGAAACTTTTACAATTTTATTTGTAGGTAATGTTGGAAATGGGAATTTTCAGACAAAGTGTTTGTAGTTGACGTTCCTTGTTAGCCTAGTGATTTTAAGCGTGCTGGAGGCCTTTGGTTCGATTTCCAGGTCGAGCAAAGTGTGGTTGGGTTTTTTTATGAATTTCCTAGTAGCAGCTCTGATTTAGGTTTTGTGCCCGTTTAGTCAAGTCAAAGTCAATTATATCAATTAAACCACTTACAGACAATTTTGAAGTGTCAAGAAGTTACAGTTTAAAGTTGAAGCTAGTTGCTAGTTCTAAAACGTAGGTCTCTATGGAGAAGAACGAGCAAGAAACTCCATGGACACTCTTTTCCTTCAATTTGGTTTTTACAAAATCTTGATTACAATGTTCTTGTTGCTTCTGCATGTGACAACAAGTGAAGGTAAAAGTAATAAAGCAATAAAAATAAGGATACTAATAAACATGGGACCCAAACATACCGGTGAACTGTGAGTGTACATTATTAAACCTCTGCCTAACCCTTCGGGGAATACAGGCGTGATGGTATGTGATGTTTTTTGTAATGTTGGAAAATGGCGTTTTCAGACAAAGTGTATGTAGTAGACAACTGTTCTTTTTTTAATACAAGGTGGATTTCTCTTGGGATTCGCTGCTCGTTGTTTGAAGGAGAGAACGAATGTAAAGTTGTTTTTGTAATTTTTTTGCTTTAGGTTTGTAGGTATTTCAGGATTTTATATATATATACCATCACGCCTGTATTCCCCGAAGGGTTAGGCAGAGGTGTACTAATGTACACCCACAGTTCGCCGGTATATTTAGGTCCCATGTAATAGGGGGCGAGCCTATTGCCACTAACCGGGCACAAATCCAAACTTCGAGCTGCTACTGAGAATTTCATAGAAAAACCCAATAACACTTTTTGCTCGACCTGGGAATCGAACCCAGGACCTCTAACGTAGCAGTCGCGCTTAGGACCGCTAGGCTAACGAGGCGGTAATTTCAGGATTTTATCATAAAATATTGTATACTCTTATTTAAACACGTCATTTATGTCTACTACTAGTAGAGCACTTTGTGAAGGAGCTCGTTATATTGTTTGAAGAGTGTGGGTCCCGGTATAATTACAGGCACATGAGACATTTCAACTTGCTTTTAGGATGGCACCACATTAGCAAGGTCTCTGGTATTGCATATGTCTAGGCAGAAAATATCGAGAGGAAACCTACACTCGACTCGGAGGAAACTGCCTCGTTAGCCTGGTAGTCCTTAGCACGACTGCTACGCTAGAGGTCCTGGGTTCGATTCCCAGGTCGAGCAAAAAGTGTTATTGGGTTTTTCTATGAAATTCTCAGTAGCAGCTCGGAGTTTGGATTTGTGCTCGGATAATGGCAATAGGCCCGCCCCCTATTACATGGGACCTAAATATACCGGCGAATTGTGGGTGTACATTGTTACACCTCTGCCTAACCCTTCGGGGAATACAGGCGTGATGGTATATTTTTATTTTTATATTATGGAAACCTACACTTTTTTTATTTTTTTTATTATAATAAGGCTTATTAATATAACCCTGCAATCGCCAATCCGCCTTGAGCAAGCGTGGTGATCAATGTTCATGCCTTCTCTGTATGGGAAGGCCTTTATTATTTACGACGTAGGGTAGATTTCACGAATGGCAGTTTATTATTCTAGATCCATTTATTATTGACTGATACCCCGAACTATGAATATACTAGCCTAGCCTTGAAGTTAACGATCTACTGTCAAATAAATTATTTCCACCTAAATTGTAAAGGGCAAAGCTATTAACTATATTGTTCTGATATACAATGTTAAACTATGTCAATATTGTGATGGGAGTGGCGATAATAACGGTAGGGATAGATTTGAAAACTTTTTATACCTTTACTAGTATTTTTTTTACTTTTCATGAATATTTTGTATTTTTTTTACTTTTTTTGTTTACTTATAATTGTAAGCACAGTTTCTGCCCGGTCTTCTTCCACGTCAAATTTGATATGTTATCCCACAAGAACCGTCAATTTATTCCGGGATAAAAAGTAATCTTTTTGTTATTCTAAACTACTATCCACCTCGTTCAGTCGATTAAGCGTGAAAGAGTAACAAACATCCATCCATCCATCCATCCATCCATTCATCCCACAGAGCACAACATTCATCCTCACAAACTTTCAAATTATTAGGAAGTAGGATAGTAAGACATTTATATGCTTAACATAAGATGATATGAAAAGTTTAACAATATTAATAAAATTACTTAAAATAAGTAGCATTTTACCCACGACTTCGTCCGTGTAAAAATCGGATATTACAGACATACACAAAGCCGCAGATTAAATGACTGCCTATGTCTTATTCAAAATCCCAAGATACCTTTTTGTTTGCGGGTTGTTCGAAAGAGATACCGCGCCCCCGGAACGCAAAGGGTACATGAAGGAACATAGACGGGTTTTAGTCAGTAAAAGTCTGACACTCCCTCCCGCCCCGCCCAGGGCGGGGGAAGATACTTGATGATTTCCCGTCTTAAAAAAAAAGATACCTTTTTGTGTGAATTTATCCAAACATGAATTTAGCAATCGTACCGTCGCGTCTGCAAACAACAAAATGATAATTTATACATTCGCCATAAACCCAAAAAATATTTGAATATAAAAACGATTTGAATTTCAAATCGAGTCTGTGAATATTTAAATATAATTGCTTGGTGACAATTTTACGATAACAATCGGGATCAATGTTTGTTTTAAATGTAAAACATTGAAGCTTTATTGTTTTATTGTTAAAATCATTGATACTGGTTTTATTTGGTTTTTTGTTTTACGAATTTTATTCATTTTGATATTGGTACAATTTTTGTTAGAGTTTGTGAACAAAAGGCAGCTTTTCCGAGGATGTTTTCCTTTACCGATATTAGTAATGTCTAAAATAAACTTAAAATTGTTGTATTTTAATTAATATTTATATGTACAATATTGGAAGCCGACCCCAACATAGATGGGAAAAGGCTAGGTAGATGATGATGATGTACAATATTTACAGCAACAACATAAAAAAAGAATTTAAAAAAACTGAAACTAAATCATCTGCTTAGCCTTTTCCAAACTGTGGTGGTGCGACTGCCTATCTGACCTCCACAACCCAGTTACTGGGCAACACAATACCTCTTGGTAAGACTGATTGTCAGACGTTCTGGCTTCTGCTTATCCGTAGTCTCTAAAAAAAAACGAAAACTAAATAAAATCAAAAAAATCCTACGTATCGTAATCAACTGGAAATATGCCCAAAAAACTAGCATCATTGCCATGTTGAATGGCAATGCCAACACTTAGAAAGTACATAAGCATTAAAAGCACATTAATTACGAGTACCATTTCATCAGGATATAATATAAAATAGATAACAATTCTAAAATCAAATGGCATCATTAAACGACAAAATTAAAGCTAACTTTACATAATGTATCCAAAGTAAATGCTCACCGAGTAATTGTACAGAATATTTAAACACGTGGCTTTTGTTCTAGCTTCAAGAAGAAGGTCACGTCAGAACAAGGGACACAAATGAGGTATTTGAATGTAAAAGAAGAAATATTTCTATATACCTACATAATACAAGTACATACATTTACAAGCGAACTGGCTGTGTGTGCAAGTGTGGCTTATTTCACCTGCCATACGCCATATGCCAGTTACGTAGCGGCTGCTACGCTAGAGGTCCTGGGTTCGATTCCCGGATCGAGCAAAAAGTGTTATTGGGTTTTTCTATGAAATTCTCAGTAGTAGCTCGGAGTTTAGATTTGTGCCCGGTTAATAGCAATAGGCTCGCCCCCTATTACATGAGACTTAAGTATACCGGCTAACTATGTGTGTACATTAGTACACCTCCGCCTAACTCTTCGGGGAATACAGGCAAAAAAAAATAAAAAAAAAATCTTAACTCTTTATAATATTAAGTATTGATTACTTGAAAATACCTAATTAACACATTCTATTAGCGCATTACATTGTATTGCGCAATAGCGAACGTCGTTGCGTCATTAGTATTTTAACATCAGCCCCACTTTGTTACAAAAAAGAACCTTATTTATATTGCTGAAAGCTTTTTATTCAACTAGCCAATTTTCTTTTTAAATGAATATCAGCGTACTCAACTGCGTACTCCAAAGTTTAAAAGTAAACATTGGTATACCTTTAAACACTGAGTACAATATTTGCTACGACGCTACGAACCACACTGCTACGCCATAAGCTACGAGCTTCGTTCGTAGCGGTCGTAGCCAAACAATCCACATTTTTCAATTTCATCATTCGTTGCGCCGAAAAATATGAGGTATAAAAATAAAAAATGCACGGAATTCGTGACACGTGTAAGCTCCTATTCATACGAACTGCCGGATAGTGGCGTCGGGAATCCGGTAGTAAAGAGTGGGTGGGAATGAAAGCTTTCACACGTACGTGCATAATGCAGCCGGTTAAATCCGGTGGTACTCGGCACCAGAAATAACGTGTGAAGGAGCTTTGGATGTGACCTAGACGGACAAAATCCTATTTCTTAATAAAATTTTATACGATCACGCCTGTATTCCCCGAAGGGTTAGGCAGAGGTGTATCAATGTAAACCCACAGTTCGCCGGTATATTTAGGTCCCATGTAATAAGGGGCGAGCCTATTGCCATTAACCGGGCACAAATCCAAACTCCGAGCTGCTACTGAGAATATCATAGAAAAACCCAATAACACTTTTTGCTCGACCTGGGAATCGCACCCAGGACCTCTAGCGTAGCAGTCGTACTTAGGACCACTAGGCCAACGAGGCAGTTAGACAAAAACACTTACACGCTCATAAAGTATGTCACGATATTCCTTCCACAGAGATTATCTTTGACAAAAAACAGATTTACCAATAACATAAAACCGTGTCAATATTTCCCGAAGGTGGCATATACAGGGTGTAACATAACACATCACATAACCGTTAACTACGGACACTGCCCATACAACTAAATAACTTTGAGAAAAAATGATTGTTGGGAAAGGTATTTTTCTTTTTATGTGAAAAATTCACAGTTTGTTATAGTTGTGGGTGAAGAAGGGTCGTGGGGGTATTTATAGATTAGTTATAACATCTAAAATATGAGTATTTGTAAAAAAAATACTAGAAAGTTCCTAGGAATAAAAAAATTGTTGTAATAATGAGAAGAATAATTATGTAACTTTCGGCATCATCAAGAGTCTTTTTACACCATCTTGTATAGCCGAAGTTGTTCGTATTCATGAGTACTTTCATCCCTGCAAGTTGTGCAGTGAATAAAAATTTCGCCTGTATTGCGATAATTTCCCAGAAATCAATATTTCCATTTTACTAAAAGAAAAGGTCAACCGCATTTCTACATACTATGAAACAAAGTCGCTTCTCGCCATCTGTATGCTTAGATCTTTTATTTTACGCTATGGCTTTAAATGCGTTTTCATCAATATATAGTATAGAGAGATACAAAAGGAAATTGTATCTATACAGAACATCACACTACAACTAACAGGAGCCGAGCAGTAACCAAAGACGTAACTAAACGCCGGTAACACAGCGGTATATATAGCTAGTACATAGAAGAATAGAATAGAATAGAATAACTTTATTCCCAATTAACAATTTATACAAAAACGTTAGGTTAGTACTTTGACAATATTGTTTGTTAACATTGCATAAATCACTGATGATCCTCCGGCACCCAAGCTAAGATTAAACTTGTGTTATGGGTGCCAGGGCTCTCTGTATTAATAAACAAATTCAAATTTATACAAATTAGTACGGTTTTGCGTTGAATTAGTAGCTATCGGTTGAGTACAAAAATAGAGTGAAATAAAGTATCAAATACAACATAATAAATGACATTGAAAAAACTCCATGGATGAATGCCAAGTGTTACACAACCACGACGTATAAAACATAGTCATTACTGAACGTTCTTAAATAATAAATCAATAAAGTATGTAGCGTGTATCATTCGTGAACGGAGCAATAACATGTGAGGTCATTAATTATGGATAGTATAATTATTATCGATTACACGCTGACACCTGCTGTGTTTAATTGAAATCCGTCATGTGGTCAGTAGTGAGTTTACAAGTTAATATAGGCAAACATATTCATCTTGATACTATTAATTGCAAGGCAAAAGCCTCTTCTCATATAGAAAAGGCTCGAGGATTGATCATGACGCTTGCTCAGGGCGGATTGGATATTAACTTATATTTTTAAAAGTGGCAATAGGCTCGCCCCTTGTAGCATGGGACCTAAACATACCGGCGAACTGTGGGTTTACATTGGTACACCTCTGCCTAACCCTTCAAGGAATACAAGCGTGATGGTATGTTATTTTTATAAGTCCAAGTTTTCTCACTATGTATGTTTCACTTTACCGATGTCAGTGATGTCCAAGATAAAATTAGATAGTACATATGAATAGAAAAAGCCACATTGGTACTTGCCTGACATCGGACCCGTAAACACATGCCTGAGAGACGTGTTGTTTTGAAAAGCAAACAAGCCGACGGCCCACCCGATGTTAAGTGGTCACCTCTGTCTATAGACATCTGCAATACCAGAAGCCTTGCAAATGCGTTGCCATATCAGAGACCAAGTTGAAATGTCTCATGTGCCTGTAATTACACCGGCACCAATACCCTTCAAACCGGAACACAGCAACGTTATTTTACGGCAGAAATAGGTATGGTAATAGTATTTCCCCGGACGAGCTCCTTCACAAAGAGCTCCACTTCTACTAAAACACTACTTACTTAGCACACTCTCAACATTGGACCGTTTTATTTTTATTTTCATTTCAGCGAAAGCGCAAAAGCATGTCCACTATATTTGTTAAATTAGAAATTGTGCCGCCATTTTGGATTTTCACACATCGTCGCGTCGCATCATGCCTCTGTGTGAACTGACCTTTACTATACAAAATAAAAACATTTTCTATATATCCATCTGTCTTTATCAGTTATAAACCAATCTGATGAAAGTTACTGACATTTAAAGGTTGAAGGTCAAAGGAAGAAAGAAATGTAGAAACAAATAATAGATTACAGCGGTACAAATCAAAAACTTTGATTACATAAAAACAATACTTACCGAACAAGTTACTGTTGAATTCAATAGAAACTTGTCTTTGTAAAGAAACAAATGAAAATCAAATATAAAATCAGTGAATTGTTTCAATAATGTCGTATAAGAAAACAATTTGTGAAAACTAAGTTATCCTTATTTACTGTACAAAAAAGGGCACAAAAAAAATCTTAATGCTACAGAAGACCATTATTAATTAATCCATACTTTCATAGTTAATATAATAAATGCGAAATTAAGTCTGTCTGTCTGTAACGCTTTTATGCCTAAACCACTGAATCGATTTTGATGAAATATGATGCGGGGTAAGTTAGAACCCCAAGAAATGACAATTATGTCCTTTCGTGTCCCCGATAACTAACATAACTACATAAACTGACGCCTTATTCCCATAGGGGTAGGCAGAAACCACATAACGCCACCTACTACGATCCTTATATACTACTTTCGCCTCGTCCACGTTCATACATCTGGTCACTATAAACTAAAAGAGAAAGTACTTATGTCCAGTAAATTATTCAAACAAAACATAACCTCAAAAAGGTCAAATGTCAAAATGGATTAGTTTTACTGTATTTGACATTATGTTGACATTTGAATTCCAAATAATAATAAGTTTGAGGATAACTTTTAATGAAATATATTATTTCAGTGTAGTTGGACTTCTGAATTCGTTTCAAAAATTAAACTAGGAGTTAGTTGATAACACGAGGTAGGTCATTTATAATGGGCCTGTATTCGACTTCCGAAATATATGTAGGATCAGGATTGCCGAGCGGTATCTGGTCAGGGTTTGGAGTTCCCATTTTAGTGGGATAAACAAGACTGTATAACAATTTACAGACTTTTTATTAAAGTAGGTATTAACACAATACACAACAGAATATAGAAAAGATAATGCAGGTAAGTAAATACAATAAGGCGAACAGACCTTTTAGGGTCACAGTTCGTATAGTGGCCAAGCCACCCAATTACAAGGAGTATCGCTCGCTTTCGCAAGTAAATACAATCCTATGTAAATATACAGCGTTGCTGTACCAAATAAACCGACAGTTTTGTCGGGAGCGGGGGAGCTCTGTATCGAGTCGAGTCCGAGGACCGACTGGTTAGTTTACCGAGAGCACGCTCTTTTATAGTCGATGTTCCCGCCTCGCAACAACTCTGTCCGTTGACGCACGTGCAACTACGTCACGTGTTTACTTGATACAAACGCTAAATCTAATAAGTTTTACATTATTCAGTAATCAAATAATACAAGACTAATTATCGTAAATAAATAACGGTGAATACATAAACTAAATCACTTTCAAAATAAATAAACAAGTCAACAATTATTTAGACCAAAACAATCACACTTATCGAAATAAGTTGCCAAAAACTAAATAGTGGGTATGCAAAGCACTTATTAAATTATGTTTCGATTTATAAGACAGTAATTGATAGCAAGAATCACTCAAATCAAAAATAATGAAATCAACACATACAATAACATTTGACAACCAACTCCGACACGGCCAGAACTGACAGTCTACACGACCTCGTGTGATCCTGTAAAAGAAAAGCTCTTGTGAATATCGATCGGCCTTTCTGACAATCAAAAGCCTTAACAAAAGGTTTGCGCAAAAGAAAAATCCTGAGCAAGTCCAATAAAATTATAATGAATAGCGATTGCATCGCAACCATTAAAAATGACCATACTGTTACTGACAAAACATAGCTCTCAACTAAAGTAGAGACATAGTCTCCCAGCCGACATCACACCATGGGATTCGACAAGTAATCTGGAGTCGAAATAGACAACCCGCATAGGCGTCAACATAGACAACCCGCATAGGCGTCAACATAGACAACTCGCATAGGCGTCAACATAGACAACCCGCATAAGCGTCAAGTTCAACAACCAAATCCAGGAGTTATCATAAACATCCGATTAAGCATCAAGCTAAACAAGAGTCAACATAGACATCTTGTCAATACAGCTATGATATGTCAGCAGTAGATGAATCATCAGAGTCAGTATTGACATCACTGTAAGTAACTGGACATTCAGGCATTTTTCGTACACGATCATGGGCATATTTGTAAATTCTATTGGTATTCAAAGCTTTTAATAAGTATCTATCACCATCTAATAGTTCTAAAATTCTATAGGGACCTTTAAATTTAGGATCTAATTTAGTTTGGTTTCGTTCCTCATTAGCAATAAGTACAAAGTCACCAACTTGGAACTTTTTCAAAATAGCTTTAGTCTTATCATAACGGGTTTTATTGTATTCGGCACTTTTGGTTATACCCAGGGCTGCTTGCTCCCTTACACGGGACAAATTTACTTCTATCTGTTCACTGTCAATAGTCATCAAATGTAAAGGTCTAGCAACTCGTCCAATCAATAATTCTAAAGGACTAGATTTAGTTACCCGATTAATTGTGCAATTTAGAGCAAGTTGAACGTCTTCAATGGCATCTTGCCATGAGCGTTCACTGGTCTCAACGGCGGTAAGCATACATTTTAATGTTCTCATTATGCGTTCAACCTGACCATTAGCCCTACATGCACCGGTAGCTATTAAATGCAAACCAATATTATGGGAATCACAAAATTCTTTGAAGTTTTTGCTAGCAAAACAACGACCTTGGTCAGCTATAACCCGAGAAGGTGCTCCAAATAAAGAGACACTGGATTTAAGAGCTTTAATGCAATTTGACGCGTCAATCTGTGTAGTATGGTACAGTAAAACATACTTTGTAAAAGAATCAATTATAACAATGATGTATTCCTTGAGATCACTCTTTCCACTAAGTTTTCCCGTAACATCTATATGCACTGTGTGCCAAGGTATACTGACTTTAGGTATAGGATGCAATTCGGCTTGTATTTTACCAGAGTTAGATTTTGAGATTTTACATGTGATACAGTTATCCACGAATTTTCTAACATATCTAGCCATTTTATCAAACCAGTAATGCTCATAGACCTTTTCAAGGGTTTTATCCCAACCTAAATGCATTATTGCTTCATGGATGTGGTTTATAACAGACCATCTAAAAGCTCTTGGGACAATAGGTAAACAGCGAGTTTGTCCATTGCGTTGTATTCTACGATACAAGGTTCCCGATCGTAATTCATAACTTTGGGCAATATCAGTGGGTAGAGAGTTACTTTTTAGTTGAGAAACGATTGCTAAAATCTCAGAATCACGCTGTTGTTCAGCTAAAAGCCAACCATTAGACAGAGTTGTAATATCAACGCGTTTCTGCTCCGTTTTATCGATTGATTGTGGAAGGTGGTTTCTAGACAGAAAGTCTACGTGGTTCATATATCTACCCTCTCTATACATAATGTCAAAATCATAGGCCTGTAGAAAAGCCCACCATCTATGTACTCGAGGGGTTAAATCAGCCTTACCGCGCGAGGCTTTAAGGGAATTGCAGTCAGTTACGACGATGAATTTATGACCCTGCAGATAATGGTGAAAATGCTTAACTGCGTTAACAACGGCCAACGTTTCTAATTCATAAGAATGATATTTACTTTCAGTTGCGGTCGTTCTTTTACTATAGTATTCTACAACATGCAATTTATTATCAATTTTTTGAAAAAGAATGGCACCGTAACCATCAGCACTAGCATCAGTATGTAATTCGATGGGATATTCAGGGTTATAAATCATTAAAACTGGTTCATTAGTAAGAATTGAAATGACTCTTTGTCTAATTTTCTCATGTTCATCAGTCCAATTAAAATTCTGTTTACCAGTAGTTAGGAAGAACAAAGGTTTCATTATTTGTGAAAAGTTTTTTACAAATTTTCTAAAATATGACGCAAGACCAATGAACTGTCTCAGTTGGTGAATTGTTTTGGGAGGCTTTAAATTAGTTAATGCTTCTATTTTTCGAGGATTTGGGCGAAGTTCTCCGGAAGTGATTTCGTACCCAAGATATTCTACTCTACGCTTTAAGAAAGAGCACTTGCTAAGATTTAAAGAAAATCCGGCTTTGGTCAATGATTCAAGAACTTCTTCTAGTCGAAGTAAACCTTCACAGGGGTCTCTGCTGGGAACCATGATATCATCAATGTAAATAATCACGTAGGAATGGACCAACTTGCCTAATGCATTAGTTACAGCACGTTGGAAAACACTAGGAGCATTTCGTAAACCAAATGGCATAGCTAAGTATTCAAATTGGCCATCGGGTGTTACAAAGGCAGTGGCCTCAATACTATCAGGGTGAATAGGTATCTGATGAAACCCGGAAGTACAGTCAAGGCAAGTGTAAAAGTTAGCACCGCATAACCTTGCGATTTGGTCGCCTATAAGGGGTAGTGGAAACCTATCTGCTATAGTATTACTATTGAGCTCACGGTAGTCTACACACATTCGATCAGAACCATCGCGCTTCTTTATCAATAAAATAGGACTTGCAAACGGGGAGCAACTAGGTCTAACTATTTGAGCGTCAATCAGATCATTAATTTTGGAACGAACAATCTGCCTTTCGTCAGGAGTAAGTCTGTATGGTCGGCGATGGACCGTTTTATGTGGATCGATGAGGCGTATTTTAAGTTCACCTGATGTAACGCGAGTACATGGTAGTCCCTTTGCAAAAGCATGTGAATATTTTTGAAGGAGTTCAACCAATTGTGTTTTATATTCAGATGGAATATCTGTATCAATATCATGAAAATTTGAAGTCTCAGGAATAGAGCATTGTTCAATAAACTTTACTTTTGTAATAGCAAGGCTTGTTTCAGTCATATTAACCGCAAATCCTAATTTCAATATCTCACGGCCTATCATGATACTATGACTTATACAGTCATCCGGTACCACATGAAATAGTATTTCTAAATGGTAACCATCTATTTCTACTTCACTCAGTATTTGTTCGGTACATGTTATGTTGGAATTTCCTATTCCCATTATATTGACCATACAAGGAATACGTTTGCCAGCCAACTTCTCAGCACATGTTTCAGAAATAAGTGAACATTCAGCCCCAGAGTCATAACAAAATGCAAGTGTCTCACCAGATTGCTGTAGAACACCCGTAATAGGTCGTACACCACAGGCTTCAACTCGCTTCACGGATGGTTGGCTGCTCGAAGACCGACTCCCGGAACCTCCCGGCCGCCTATCTTCACCGGAACCTCCCGGCCGCCTTTCAGTCGCGTTCGGGCAGCGAGGCGCAATGTGTCCAGACTCCCCACAGCGGTAGCAGACGATTTGCTTGGATGACGCCTTATGTGACGAGCTGGCTGCTCTAGGATGCTTGGTGGTTGCTTCGACCTTCTTGCGACAGTTGGTAGATTTATGCCCCGCCACACCACAAAAGTGGCATACTATTGTACTGGGCTTGAACTTCTTAGGTTCAGAAGAATCTTTCTGGTCAGAGTAAGTTTGAGACTTTCTCTTAAGGTGGGACAACACACTCAGTTCTTGTTGAAGTTTATGCCTTGTAAGTACTTCGGTAGTAAATGCTAGTCGATGAGCACGGGAATCAAATTTTGAGACATGGGCGAGAACAGCAGAAACTGCGATGTTCTCAACACTCAGGTTATACCATTTAGATGTTAATGAAGTGACCTGTCGACTGGCATATGCAGCTAAAGATTCACCTTCTTTTGGCTGACCATTATGAAGGTTAATGAGGGTAGCAGCAACAGTTTCCGAAACGGCATAACGAGAGAGGAAAAGACTCTTAAAGTCTGTCCAGGTCATACCTGCATATGACACTTGGGAAAGCCATATGTTTGCACTTCCCTTTAAAGCTTTAGTGAGAGCAATAATAAAATTGCAACCTTGAAGGGGCTGTTCTGATAGGCAAATATCAACGGTCGTACTCCAAGATTGAGCATCGGAATCGGGTAGATCAGGGTCAAAATCGGGCAACGTAATCGCAGCAGACGGAGTGGAGCGAGTCTTCATCGCTTCAATTAACTGAGTCATATTATGATTTTGAAGCTCCAACATAGCTCGCCATGGTTCCCCAATACCTTCCGATTCCTGGGCTAACCCTAATCCCACTTCTGATGTAGGATCAGGATTGCCGAGCGGTATCTGGTCAGGGTTTGGAGTTCCCATTTTAGTGGGATAAACAAGACTGTATAACAATTTACAGACTTTTTATTAAAGTAGGTATTAACACAATACACAACAGAATATAGAAAAGATAATGCAGGTAAGTAAATACAATAAGGCGAACAGACCTTTTAGGGTCACAGTTCGTATAGTGGCCAAGCCACCCAATTACAAGGAGTATCGCTCGCTTTCGCAAGTAAATACAATCCTATGTAAATATACAGCGTTGCTGTACCAAATAAACCGACAGTTTTGTCGGGAGCGGGGGAGCTCTGTATCGAGTCGAGTCCGAGGACCGACTGGTTAGTTTACCGAGAGCACGCTCTTTTATAGTCGATGTTCCCGCCTCGCAACAACTCTGTCCGTTGACGCACGTGCAACTACGTCACGTGTTTACTTGATACAAACGCTAAATCTAATAAGTTTTACATTATTCAGTAATCAAATAATACAAGACTAATTATCGTAAATAAATAACGGTGAATACATAAACTAAATCACTTTCAAAATAAATAAACAAGTCAACAATTATTTAGACCAAAACAATCACACTTATCGAAATAAGTTGCCAAAAACTAAATAGTGGGTATGCAAAGCACTTATTAAATTATGTTTCGATTTATAAGACAGTAATTGATAGCAAGAATCACTCAAATCAAAAATAATGAAATCAACACATACAATAACATTTGACAACCAACTCCGACATATATATAAGCCATTTTGGCATATTTGTAAGCCTACCACTGGCATAACATAGCGCTCGGTTGTATCAATTATAACATCTATAATTTTTGTACCTGTGTTAACAAATAAGTGATTTGATTTGATTTGATTTGAAAATAATATATACCAGTCAATTATTGTCCCACTACAGGGCAAAGGCCTCTTGTCAAATAGAGAAGGCATGAGCATTATTGAGCATTGGTCACCATGCTTGGTGAAGGCGGATTGGCGATTTCAAACTCATATTGGAACTTGGCTGGTATCAAACCAACAATCTCATACAAAGTTAGTCGGTTAAAAATGGAACAGAATTTATTTAAAACTGGGTTCACAGAATTTCACTATATTATTTTTTTTATTTCCCCATATAAAATCGGACGGTTTGATCAGTCGGTTGAGCCGTTCTCAAATGAAGATCTTGCATACATGCGGAAATTATTTTGCATTAATATATTAAAACTAGCTGACCCAGCAAACGTTGTTTTGCTATATATTTTTTTTTTTTAGGGATATGAAAAATAGATGTTGTCCTATTCTCAGACCTACTCGATATGCACAAAAAATTTCATCAAAATCGGTCAAGCCGTTTCGGAGGAGTATGGCAACGAAAACTGTGACACGAGAATTTTATATATTAGATTTAGATAGATGATAAAAAGAAAAGATGGCTTGTGAAGAATGACTTGGAAAAAAAGGGAGTCGGTGATGGCATGACGGTTGGCAGGACGGCATGGACGAAAAAATTTGTTGCGCTGACCCAAGTAACATGGGATAAGGGCAGAAAGATGATGATGATGATGATAGATAGACAATCTGCCAAATAACTTAATTAGTACTTTATATAAAGATAAAATAAAGACCCTATTTCCGTAACAACACAGTAAATAAAGCTTAGCTCTCACTCACAACATAGTCTAAACAATAAATGCGAAAATGAAACACTAAACCGCTGTAACGCGAGTATTAAACTTTAGTAGCAAGTGATAAACTTTATAGCGGCCATTACAAACTGTTAGCACTTGTAAACCAACCTTTATTAGCTAACTAAGATACAAGTTACAGGTATTGTGTAACTGGCTTAAGTGGTACCTATTGGTACTTAATTTTGTACTCTGGAGTTTCGTATTTAAAGATTGAATTTGATACTTTAAATACACATTTCTGAGTTGTCCCAACTGCACCGCTGGCCTCGTGGGGTTCTGGGTTCGATTCCCAGGTCGGGTTAAAAGTGTTATTGGGTTTTGCCATTAAGAATTTCTTAATAAAGGCCCGGAGTTTAGAAGGTAGTGATGTAACACCCCCGTGCTTGGGAAAGCACGTAAAGCCGTTGGTAGTCGGGACCATCGGCTTTCGTAGATCTTTGACAGTCGTTACGGATAGTCGGAAGCCGGGATATCTAAATCAGTCGAGCATTTTGTGGTGGTTAAAAGACCCGCCAGACTCCCGACCCGACCCGCACCAATTTTACGTGTGCATTGCGAAATCCTTAATTTTAAACAAAATTCAAATATACAAATACAAATATATAAAGTAATTACCAAAGGCAAATTAATTAATTAAAACAATAATTTTATAAAACAAGATTACATTGTTATATTAAAAACAAATCACCAATCAGAGAGGTATCAAGGGAGGCCCTTAAAACCAATGTTTACAGGTTAACTGATAACACCTACCTATAAAGGTCAGTGACCTGTTCATGGCTCAGGACAATGGGGCAATATTGCCCATAAAACCCGTCAACATCTATTACCTACTTACACCACGTATTTGTAAAGAGCAAAAAACCTATAAAAAAAACCTTAGTCAAGTACCTACAGTCAAGGCAAAGTTTTTAGTTGTTTTCGTCGCAAGTAATAAAATCACATAATATAATAAAACTGAAGAGTTTCTTTTGTTTGTTTGTTTGTGTGTCGGATTGGAAAAAAATACTTTTTATACCGTCCCACTGCAGGGCAAAAACCTCTTCTCACATAGAGAAGGCACGAGCTTCGATTACCACGCTTGCTGAAGGCGGATTGGCAATTTCAGATTTATATTAATTCACAAGAAAAAATACGTTTTTGTTTATAATATCCAGATTTATGATTTATAGTATAGGCTACATAACATCACGCAAGAATACACGGAAGCTAAGCAGTGATCAAAGACCAGCAGTAACCAAAGACCTAACTAAACCCAGATGAAAAAAATCAAGCGAACGAAGTCGCGGGGAGAAGCAAGTAGTGCCAATATAATTTTATGAATATCACACATTTTTATGATCTTCAGAAACGTTCACACGTTTGTACTTCCACGAAAACTGTGTAATACGTATTAAGTTCTTTTTGTTATATTTTTACAACTTAATAACTGAAGGGGTGTAAATGTTTTATGTTGTTGATGAATTGGCGTTTTTGTAGCACCCTGTATAAAGATCTAATCTGACGCCAGCCCCCCTAGCCAAGTCACAAATGATAATCGTAAACGCTCGGTAGGTACCAATAGATTTTCAACTTAATACCCAAGAGCCTTAAGTTGAAAATCTATTAAAGATTTCTAAGCGTTAGCGACTGGAACGAACGAAAACGCTATGCAATCTTCATTAGATCTTCAACTTAAAACCAAGCACATAAAGTTGAAGATCTATTAAAGCCTACTCAGCGTTTGCGTTTATCGTTTGTGACTTGGCTAGGGGGGCTGATATTATACAAGGTGAAATTGTATGGTATGGTTTTATAGGGTCAGTTTTCATATGATTGATTTATTATAAACTAACTTTTGCTTGCGTCTCTCTCTGCGAGATTTTTCTTACAGAACCGTATTTTTTTTAATCAAAGCATTTATTTTAATCAGTCCAGTTACAGGCACTTTTGAATTGTTAAGAAGTTGAAGAAAGTTGAAGCGAGTTAGTTGCTCGTTCCAAAACGTAGGTCTCTATGGAGAAGAACGAGCAAGAAACTCCATGGACACTCTTTTCTTTTAATTTGGTTTTTACAAAATCGTCGTTATATTCATGGTGTAAATAAAATGTTAATAAAATATAACCTATGTTAGTTGCTGACAATGTAAGCTACATTATCAGCGAGTAATATAGGCTTATTATTATTGGTTTTAATCGGTAATTTTGAAGTCTATCCATTACAAAAAAAGAAATAAAAATCTTTTCTCTTTATAATATTAGTTGAGATAAAACATAATAGAAATAGATTTGAAAATTTCGTGCAAGAACGCAGACATAAGGTAATTCTGCGCAGCATTTATATTCTTGCATGCCATCAGGCAATTTTCAACTCTATTTCAGTTTTATTTAAGCATATTACTGCTCGCTATCTCGGTTGCGCTAACCCATATTCATCATCTAACACAGTTTTATTTTAAGTTTTATTTTAGGAGTGTGTAAGATTTGATGTGTCTAAAAACTTTAGAAGACGATTTTGCACTGTCAAGCATGTCATACTAAGTTAGACAGCTTTAAACCTTAACTTCAACGTTTTTAGACATCTTTTTGTAAGATGTCATTTAGAGTTATGAAAGTTTTAGTTTTGTTTAAAGTTTAATTAAAATTTGACACAAGTTTAAAGATATTCTATCTTGAGATTGTTTTATTTGCGTTTTTAAAGGTACGGTAAGTCACATTTTTCATAATCAAAGTTATATTTGGGACCGAATTTAAATAGTCAAATGACTTAACGGAGAAGTAATATGGCGGTTTGACAACGTCAGAATTTGTCAAACTGTACAGTAATAATTTATTCTCCAGATAAAAGTCCAGTTCTGAGAGCTTTTACCGAGTTCTAGGCAGTGAATGGTAATATCTATCTATACCACGGCCATCTTGTTGTTTCAGTAGCTATTTAATACCGAAATCAATTTATCCATAGTACTAATATAATAAAGCAAAAATATTTAACTAACATTTTTGTATATGAAAGCTAGATTCATGAGGAATAGAATAGGCTATATAACATTACGCTAAGACATACGAAAGGGAAGCAGTAACCAAAGAAATAGTTGATCGCGGGCGAAAAAAAAAATCCCGGATGAAGTCGCAGACAGTAGCTAGTGAATAATAACGAGGAGAATAAAAATAATATTCAAATTAAGGTCACTTAGCGTAGCGATGAAAAAAATTAATAATACGAAAAAAAAGATTATTCATGTTTTTAATTAAAAGTATAAAAAACCACTAAAACAGGTTAGGTACAGCCAAAAAGAAAACTACTAAGCGTCCTTTTAAAAAAGGGCTTTCATTTTAATTTGACAGACGTGGATACCGCGAGACTGGTCTATTTTAGCTACTTTCATAGTATCATGTCTTACGGTATTGTGCTATGGGGACGGGCTGCAGACATAGAATCTATTTTTATTTTGCAAAAGAGGGCTGTCAGAGCCATCTATAATCTTGGCAGACGCGAATCTCTAAGGCAATTGTTTAAAAAAATTAATATCATGACGGTACCTTGTCAATATATATATGAAAACATTATGCATGTTCGGAAAAATCTTCATCATTTTAGAAAAGTTGGTGATAGACATAATTTTAATACTAGAAATAGGAATAAATTAGAGCAACCGAGTTTTCGATTGTCAAAAGTACACACTTCTTTTATGGGGTACTGTGTAAAATGTTATAATAAAATACCGCTCAATATTCTCGAACTAAATGAGAGAAAGTTTAAAACATGTATAAAACGCACACTATGTAGTCAAGCATATTACAAATTAGACGATTATATAAATGATAAAAATGCTTGGCTTAATGCTAGTCCTGCTCCACAGCCACTCGGGCACACAAATTAATATACATTTTTTTTCTAAACATAACGATGTTATTAGCACCTTTTTTATTGACCTTAATAACGTATACCGTTATTATAATTTTTACTGATTTTTTTCTACTTACTACAGTTTATTTTTTGAAAAGGTTCGCTGATGACCTAAATATATGATGTAAAATTATACAAAACTATTGTATAATTTTACATCATATATTTCAATTTTGTAAATGTGACTACCATGGAGCCATTTACTTGTTAAGTTACTATGTGTTGGACACTGAGCATGGCAGTTGAGAGCTTTGTCATGCTCACTTTAATGTCTTGCTGACGGTGGCGCGTGGGTTGGATCGTTTGGTTCCCTTCAAGATGGTTGAGCTAAACGGTGCTGATGCACGCGTCATATTCGTGAACGGGTGCTGTCAGTTGGGATTGGTCATCTCTTAACTGCCATGTCTTACATCGTTATTATAATTTTGTTATTTTTTATATTCACCTTCATTGTTTTCACATATAGAAGCAACAAGAATAATGTAACCAAGACTTTGTAAAAACCAAATGGAAGGAAAAGAGTGTCCATGGAGTTTCTTGCTCGTTCTTCTCCATAGAGACCTACGTTTTGGAACGAGCAACTAGCTTCAATTTTAAACTGTAACTTCTTGACAATTCAAAAGTGCCTGTAAATGGTCTAATTGAAATAAATGATTTGATTTGATTTGATTTGATTTGATTTGATTTAGTCTTTAAAAACTTTTTTTTCTGAGAAAAGGTTTTCCTTAAATATTTAAAATTGATCAAGGGTTCTCGATTACTACCCGTCGATACAGCATAAGCACCCTCTTAGGAGTTCAAAAGGAATAAGATGATGTCCAATTTAAATATTCAATTTGTTTTTAGGGTTCCGTACCACGAAAGGAAAAACGGAACCCTTATAGGATCACTTTGTTGTCTGTCCGTCCGTCTGTCTGTCTGTCAAGACCCTTTTTCTCAGGAACGCGTGGAGGTATCAAGCTGGAATTCATATGAAATACTCAGGTCTACTGTTCCTTGGAGCTGTGAAAATATCAAACTTCTAAGCCAACGCAATCAAAAGATACAGCCGTTTATGCTGCAAATTTTCGACACTCGCAAGCGAATCAAAACCTACAGGGTACTTCCCGTGAACTCAGAATCTTGAATCTTGAAGCAACGTCTTATAGCACAGGTAAAGGAAAAATTGCGAATACCATAAATTTTTAGTTACATCAAATAATAAAAATATTTTTAATAATTGTTAAGACCTTTTGTACGGAACCCTCGGTGCGCGAGTACGACTCGCACTTGGCCGGTTTATATTTTTTTGCTGGCAACTTCAGCTACTAGGCAGTGTAATGCCGCTAGGGACAACTATTTAGTATGACTTCTATACTTTATAATAGTCTTTTGGGTGTACCTTCGTTTTATCTAAGTACCTACTTATGTTAAGGCTATATATTTTTTGTCCCAGCCTAGGTAAATAGGGGACAAAATAATATTTAGTTTAGGCAACAATTTTGGCGAGTTTGGTAGATAAAACGAGTTTTTGGAAAGGCCAACAAAATATTTATTATTTCTTGTAAATGACGTTTAAAGTGGTTTTAGTGGTGGTGGTGGTTTAATGGTTTAATTGAGATAAACGTTTTGATTTTGAAATAAAAATATTGATTACTTTCTCTCGGATTTCGTTCTCGTCAAAGTACATTATCCCACGGAACGATATATTTTCCCAAAATTAAAAACCTGTGTGCTTTTTCACACTGCTATCTCTGATGATCGCATATGATAGCCAGATTCATGAGGAATAGTAAAGATTATATATATCACACTACTACCCACAGGATCAGTAACCAAAAACATAACTAAACGTGAGTAAAACCGCGGGATATAACTAGTTATACCTAGAACATAGAAAAGCCAAGCTAGAAAATTGACCGACAAACCAGAAGAGCCCGCATCATTTCACACTTCTCTACTTGTATGGAAGTGAACTAACCATAACGGTCGAGCGAGCCTCGCCAACAACTCATTAGTGATTGGCAATCGAGTATCGATACTGCACTCGCCTAGTAGACTAGTCGGAATGGAAGTATCGATACATGTTTTTGCATCGGATTTAATGTCGATTTGCGTACCAAATAAGCTTTTTTCTGAAGACTGGTTACTCATTGACATTAATTACTAATGCATATTAGGTACGTACGAGTAATAGAATCCAAAAAGTATGAACAATACTCCGATATCGTGTAAAAAGTATCTAGAACTAAGGTACCTACTGTCAAAAAATACTATTTGATATAATTCCAGAGATTCGGGTGTCCAGATCCGAACCACCGTCGTATTTTCTGCAGACCTTAAGAAAACAGTAAACTTTATTTATAATACCATTGTTTAAAATACGTCAAAATATATAAAGATTAAAAAAAAGTGGTATTGTCATATCCCGGGCTTAGTTACCCTTACTAAAGAATATTCAGATTTCTTTTCTGATATATCTGCTACGGTCTCATAATTTCCAAAAACGGAATCCCATTAAAACTACTTGGTAGTTACTACATTGCTTTATAATAATACCAACTAATATAATTGAAACTGAATACCAATATCGATACCGAACACAAATACTGTTATATCGATACTTTTTCCCAACACCCTACACACAGTAATTAAACTAGGCAGCCACCGAGTGAACTAGCCACGTGTATTGATTTTAGTGGACTGTGTACTGACGTGATTCGGTCGGCCGGCTTTGTTTTGCTACGTCGTCGGATGGACGTGGAATAATTAATTAGTTCATACTTATTGATTAGTTCAAGGTTTTATTTGGAGGTTTTGTTGAAGTTTCTAATGTTGTTAAGGGACATAGAAAGTCGGTTGGATACGGATAAGACATTTAGGTTTGTGAAGAAATAAAAGTGACTTAAAATAAATGGACATAAAACTTGGATAGATGCCTCGTTGGTTTAGTGGTCCTAAGGTCGACTGCTACGCTAGAAGTCCTGGGTTCGATTCCCAGGTCGACCTAGAATGTTATTGGGTTTTTCTATGAAATTCTCAGTAGCAGCTCGGAGTTTGCATTTGTGCCCGGTTAATGGCAATAGGCTCGCCCCCTATTACGTGGGACCTAAATATACCGGCGAACTGTGGGTGTACATTGGTACACCTCTGCCTAACCCTTCGGGGAATACAGGCGTGATGGTATATTTATATATATTTATAACACCAATTTGGTACATCCAATTTACCTATAGTGCAGTTTGACATTGAGGTTTTTGTTAGAATTTCCGGAAAGGGGTTTAGGTTTGGCGTCTAACCTTTATATCAACGATGACCTAATTAGATAGTTATGTTAATGCTTTTCTGTTAACTCGATAAGTACTAAGACTTAGGCTAGACTAAATCTAGATAATACAGGCTGATAATTAATTCACTGCCCATTTATTAGGGTTGAAAGTACTCATGAAATCTTAGCTTAATATTATAAACGTGAAAGTTTAATGAAGATGGATGTTTGTTACTCTTTCACGCTTAAATAGCTGAGTGGAATTAGTATAAAGGGTACGGGTAGGGATTGCAAAATCCGGAGTTTTTTCAAATCCGGATTTCTGAATTCTCGTCCGATTAAAATCCGGATTATCCGGAGTTTTCGAAGTTTTTGGTGTTTTAAGTTATTTTGTTAAAATTTATATAAAATAGTATAAATTAATTGAAATCTGCATCAATTGGCTCAATTCACAGCTCGACAGAATAAAATCAACTAAAATATTTAATAAATTTTGGGTATCAGTAATTTTTCTCGTTATAAATTTACATAATCATTACATAACATAAACTGTACTTAAACATTGATACTCCAGCACTCCAGTGGGCTCATGGCGACATGGAGAGAGCGACTGTCGCAACCTCGCGCATCACCTACCGCCTGACGCAGGTCCTCACCGGACATGGTTGTTTCGGGAGGTTCCAGCACCTCATCGGGCGGGAGGAAACGCCCGGGTGTCACCATTGTGAGGATCGCCCCGAGGACACGGTGGAGCATACTTTGGCGGTGTGCCCTGCTTGGGCGGAGCACCGCCGAGTCCTCGAGGCGGCCATCGGCGGCGGCGCCCTCTCGCGTCCGGCACTGGTTCAGGCCATGGTCCGGAGCGAGAGGGAATGGGAAGCAGTCGCCTCCTTCTGCGAAGCTGTAATGCTAGAGAAGGAGGCGGCGGGACGGGAGAGGGAAAGGAGGGTCCCCCGTCCCAGCGGCCGCCGCGGTAGACGCTCCGGGCGTCGGGAGCCGCGAGACGACTCCCGGCCACCGTAGGCGCGGGTCTGTGGACGGTGAGCAATGGGTAGCTCACCGTCCGTACGTTCACTGAATAACGACAGACCGTGTCGACGGCGCGTTCGTGTTCCACGCGCGCCTCAAAGAGATGTCAGCAAACTTGGATGGGGCCACTGAGGGCCGATGCCTGCCGGGGCTGCGGGTTGTTCGAAAGAGATACCGCGCCCCCGGAACGCAAAGGGCACATGAAGGAACATAGACGGGTTTTAGTCAGTAAAAGTTTGACACTCCCTCCCGCCCCGCCCAGGGCGGGGGAAGTTATTTGATGATTTCCCGTCTATAAAAAAAAAAGCACTCCAGTGGGGAGGAGCTGGAAAAGCATAAAAGTACTCGTTCTTTTCGTCCAAATAAAATATGTTTAGATTAAAATTTCATGATGAGATTTGATCATTATGATTGACCCTATCGATTAGTGCCATAAAAGTACAGGATGCTATTTTTTCGGAGTTTAGTCGGTTCGATTCCCGGGTGTGGCAAGTGTATTTTCAAAATTATTTAAATGCAGTTTTGTTTCTTTTTAAAAATAAAGGAATGTTTCCTTTCAGTAAAATTTGCTAACTTAAGTATTAAGAGTACTTTCCCTCCAGGTAGCATTATAAAATTCCACCCTGTATATGAGGAGCGGAGCATTAACCAAAGACGTAACTCGCATGCAGTTCGCTATAACTTAGAATAGCATACCATAATATAAAGTACTTTTAAGTTTATTTTGTCTTGTAACAATGGACCAATATTTTTTAATTTAATTTATTTATTTTTTATTCTTATTTTCGCATTAAAGTAGGTAATATCGATATACCGATTAATTACAATCAAAATAATTATTATAATCATAATTAATTACAAATATTATGCGTTATAATCAGTTTTGACTGAAATCCGAAAAAAGCGGATTTGTGTCTGAAAATCCGGATTTAAAAAAGGCAAGAAAATCCGGATTTTTCAGTTGTTTTCGAATTTCGAATAATCCGGATTGCAATCCCTAGGTACGGGTAAGGTATTAGTATAAGGTATTAAGTTATTGTTTTGTTTTGTGGAACTTTAACTTAATTCTGAAGCCTATGCAGAGGTAGTCGCGGGCAAAAGCTAGTGACAAGTTATGAATCGGCTATTCCTAACAAAAATGAACATTTCGTCCTTTGATTTTGTGTTAATAATAAGAATTAAAAAAGCTGAAATGTTAATCTCCTTTTGTCGCTAACTGTACCTACCCTGTACATAAAATATTAGCAATAATATTTGTTTTTTTTTTTTAATTATATCACTGTTGGAACATCGTCTTTTAAATACCTGTATGGTATGTGTTTGCAGGCAGACATATAGGTACAAATCATAGTACCATAGTAATCTAGCTAGCCTTCGGAAACCCTTCATTATAGTCTATCAATCCCCCTACTAGCAAATGTCGACAGGGAATAATCAATTCATTAATCACGACTGATGACAGTTCGATTGAGTGGCTAGCGAGTGATCATTCATTCCTAAATGACAATTAAATCGAGTGTCCTCTGACTTTAATATTGTTAATCATGTTATCAGAGCATTTCAGTTACCTTCCTAGTACTTACTTACACCGAATTGATTGGCCTAATTTGGACATTCAATATATATGTGTTGAATGTTCTAGCCCCAAACTACTGAAGACCAATTATATTAATTAAAAACGTTCAAAATCCATCGCTGGGTGCAGGCCACTGCCAACCGGTCCTTTTGGATGGCAGTGAACATCCTGTGGCTCATATGACGATGACGTTGATGATGAAAATTCAGTCGCAATCTGACTTCAGCTACAATCAATGTCAAAAATTATAGGTGATTTTTTTCACATATCGAGACTGATATTGGTTTGGGGTTGTTCCTAAAAGTCAGTCGAATTGCCCTCCTGATGAGAATTTTTAAAAAACGCAATAACACGTATGCCCGGATTAAGGCTCGAACCCAGTACCTAGACCACACCTAGACCAACAGACCGACAGTAGTGTGCTAAGACAATTTCCAGTAAAAAAAAAACACTCCTTAAATATTATTTTTTAATGGCGAGATGCGCTCGTTTCGCACAAATACACATTAAAATTTAACCTAATTATAACACTACCATATTGTCTTACGATATGCTTTTCCTAAGCAAAAAAAGTACTACAAATTGATTCAGGCATGTAAGTTTGTTCTCAACACCAACATACGGCTCAAATCGTGGAACACAAAGAACCATAAACCAAAATGTCTTTAATTCTATCTTCAATCCCACCATTCACAACCCTAATATGCACATATTTTCAGCTTAACAATCGACTTAAAACCCGACTTCCAACATCACAAAGCTCCAACATTAAAAGGCATCCAAAAAGACTTACCTCACACAGACGACTTCCATTCATATTTAAAGCTAGCATACCTTTCAGGCCATACAATAGACGATGTATGATATCTTCGCGTAATCCTAGAGGCATTGTAGTTAGTCTATTGTGTCGTGTTGGGATGATAATGGCGACGGGAAGAAAAGGGTCCATGTCCCTTTTGTGGCATGAATTCGTAAGGGGTATGTAATTTACATGTCTTTGATCGATACTGTGTCTTGTGGGTATTTTATATTGTGCCAGGGTTGCGGAATTTGTTCGAAAGAGTTAACGCGGCACTAGAACATAAAGGGCATTAGGAGTAACACGGATGGGTTTAAGTCAGTAAGAGTCTGACACTAGTAGCGATTTGATGATTTCCGATCCTTTAAAAAAAGGGCTTTATAATGTAAGGACTTTTCATGGTATTAAGATACTATCGGTTTGAAGAGTATGGGTGCCGGTGTAATTACAGGCACATGAGATATTTCAACTTTATCTCTAGTATGTCAACGCTTTTACAAGACCTCTGGTATTGCAGATGTTTATGGGCAGTGGTAACCGTTGCCATTGGAGGTGACCATTTAACATCAGGTGGGCTTGTTTGCCATATACAATGATATTAAAAACAAAAAATAACTATCTACAGCACTTGGAAATTATGTATTTTCTTATTCCTGCATTGTCCTTTTCTGATTAATTTCGTTGCGGGATAAAAAACAGTTGAATCGTTTCTCCAGGACTCGCCGAGCTTCATTAACTCGGCGCTTTTCTGGTAGTTGCCACTGTTGATTCTGACTTTCAAGAGTTGTAGTGGTAGGTGTTGCAATGTAAGGTTTGGTGTTTGATGCAAGGTTTATAAAATTTCCGATATGGTTATTTTTCGAAAACGTGATATTACTTCTATTACTTCCATCATTATTTTATTTTTTCTGTGTAATTTCACGACAGTAGTAGCAAAAATTTTTTTATGAAATTTTTTAAATTTTATATTTCACCGAGGTCGGCACCAAACGTGATGCGTTTAAATTAATTACGTTCAAAATATGAACGATGTAAAATCAGTTTCCAAAAAATCATTTAGGCTGAATAATCATTGGACTGGACACCAGAAATACTGCTACATTTTTTATCAAGTTTTCTACTTAATAAATTAATGAATCTTTTTTTCTTACGCTATGAACTGAAAATTTATTTCAACCACAATAATAAACCAATCTTTGCTGGTACTTATCACACCACATTAAAGCCATTCCGCTTGTTTCGCAACAAAACGAAGGAAAACATTAAGAAGCTGAAACACAAACAGTTTAAGAAACTCTTCGGGAAATTGTCAGAATAAAAGTAGGGCACAAATTTCTTCGCGTTGTCGCACACGAGCCACAAGCAGCCACGGAAAGTCGCCACCGAGTTGCCATTTATAGTTTTATATGTACACCGCAAGACGTCCACTGCAGGACATAGACTTTCCCATAGATTTCCAAAAGGACCGGTTGGAAGCGGCCTGAATCCAGCTTCTTCCTGCAGTCTCAATCAGCGTCTTATTGTGTCGTAGTTCGTTATTATTACTTTTTATTTTAATGATAATGCTAGTACATTGTGATTGGTCGTGGTGGCTCAGGTAAGCTACCTGCATCGTGCATTATTTTGATACCAAGCAAGTCGCAATGAGACTTTTTGTTAAATAAAATTATATTTAGGAAACCTGGACTTATAAAATTAATAAAAGTCTGAAATCGCTTATTCGCCTTGAGCAAAGGTGGTGATCAATACTCGTGCCTTCTCTATATAAGAAGAGACCTTCGGCCTGCAGTGGGAGGATAATAGGTTGGTATTACTATCAACCTCCATCCACAAATGCGTGTCACACCCTGCCGCTTGTTAGTAGCCGCTTCTAGCCACAAACGGCAACGTTTTGTGGCTATAGCGTGTTGCCCGTGTGACACTAAGATACTGAAGTTATAAAACTTTTACATGTTAGTTTGTGAAAGTCCCATTGAGGTATATAACGATGCTAGTAGAAAAACTCCACATAAGAGGTTCGGTTTTCCCAGCGGCCGCCGCGGTAGACGATCCGGGCGTCGGGAGCCACGTGACGACTCCCGGCCACCGTAGACGCGGGTCTGTGGACGGTGAGCAATGGGTAGCTCACCGTCCGTACGTTCACTAGCGACAGACCGTGTCGACGGCGCGTTCGTGTTCCACGCGCGCCTCAAAGAGATGTCAGCAAAATTGGATGGGGCCACTGAGGGCCGATGCCTGCCGGGGCTGCGGGTTGTTCGAAAGAGATACCGCGCCCCCGGAACGCAAAGGGCACATGAAGGAACATAGACGGGTTTTAGTCAGTAAAAGTCTGACACTCCCTCCCGCCCCGCCCAGGGCGGGGGAAGTTATTTGATGATTTCCCATCTATAAAAAAAAAAAAAAAAAAAAAAGAGGTTCGGTTTATTTTAGTGGCGTTTTTACTAGGATATATTTTTTTATCGGTAAAAGATACTACCTTTTGCTGAGTACCTACCATTTCGTTAATGAAGGCTTTCAGCGAGGTGCTGGGTGTTTTTAGGGTTCCTCAAGTAACGGGTTCAAACGAAGCCCTATCGCTGTCGCTCATCTATTCGTTCGGGTTTCACAGGAATGTATCTTTCGACCAGTACCAGGTAGACACTTGAAATTTTCTACTGAATTTTGTAATTCTAGGAAACGATAGTGAAATAAGAAGTGAATGATTTTGACCCTAGAAACTTCTGGTCACAAAACGACAAGAACTACAGACCTGTATGTGCGTTATTATCATACAAATTATGTTCAAAACGTACAAACGAATGAAAAAGCTTTACATTCGGATTTGAAATTAAATTCTATACGAATACAGTTCATATTCGTTTGAAACGCCACAGGAAACACAACAACTACATTGCAAGACCATGTAGGTTAAAACATAGGAACATAGACGGGTTTTAGTCAGTAAAAGTCTGACACTCCCTCCCGCCCCGCCCAGGGTGGGGGAAGTTATTTGATGATTTCCCGTCTTAAACAAAAAAAAAAACGTCACGTCTGTATTCCCCGAAGGGTTAGGCTGAGGAGCACCAATGTACACCCACAGTTGGCCAGTATGTTTTAAGCCCCATGGGGTGAGCCTATTGCCATTAATCGGGCACAAATCCTTACTCCGAGCTAAAACTGAGAATTTTATAGAAAAACCCAATAACACTTGCTCGAACTGGGACTCGAACCCAAGACCTTTCTCGTAGCAGTTGCGCTTATGACCACTAGGCTAACGAGGCATTTTTCTGAAGTTATAAAAACGTTTACTTATACATAGGTACTTGGTTAACTTAACTTATAAAACGTTTGTCTGGCATTCGCACGTAGCCAAACTGTTAAGTTCTAACTTATAAACTTTAGTTATAACTTATTCTTTCACTGTATCTGCAATGCGGCTTGGCTATTACAAAAACATTTAAGCATTATGGCGAAAAAGATAATACTTAATTTAGGTAATAAGTTTTGAGGTAACAAAATGGAATATTACAAAAGTTTTTAATATAAGGCTGCGCTGAGTCACGGCTTACCGCGACTCTGGAACACAGAGGGACATTAGGAGGAACACGGCTGAGTCTCAGTCAGTAAGAGTCTGACACTCCCCTCCACTCCGCCTGCCCAGGGCGGACGAAGTCATTTGATGATTTCGTACCCTCAAAAAAGAAGTCACGGCTGTCGGACTATCGCTTTATGTATAAGTACTTTTCATCTTCATGACAATATGCGCACACGCAACTAAATTGACTCAAAACTAAGATAAAATAACCATAAGCAAAACTAAGCTAAAACTGCTACCTGCTATTATATTCTTAAGAACATGTTTTTTACTTGAACTATGCTACTCAAAGTTGTTGATAGGAGTAAATCAGTAGGGCTCGCCTCGATTGAGGCGGTAAGACCCCTCTTTGAGGAGTGGCTGGAGCGGCGCCACGGCGCCCTCACCTACCGCCTGACGCAGGTCCTCACCGGACACGGATGTTTCGGGAGGTTCCTGCACCTCATCGGGCGGGAGGAATCGCCCGGGTGTCACCATTGTGAGGATCGCCCCGAGGACACGGTGGAGCATACTTTGGCGGTGTGCCCTGCTTGGGCTGAGCACCGCCGAGTCCTCGAGGCGGCCATCGGCGGCGGCGCCCTCTCGCGTCCGGCACTGGTCCAGGCCATGGTCCGGAGCGAGGGGGAATGGGAAGCAGTCGCCTCCTTCTGCGAAGCTGTAATGCTAGAGAAGGAGGCGGCGGGACGGGAGAGGGAAAGGAGGGTCCCCCGTCCCAGCGGCCGCCGCGGTAGACGATCCGGGCGTCGGGAGCCACATGACGACTCCCGGCCACCGTAGACGCGGGTCTGTGGACGGTGAGCAATGGGTAGCTCACCGTCCGTACGTTCACTAGCGACAGACCGTGTCGACGGCGCGTTCGTGTTCCACGCGCGCCTCAAAGAGATGTCACCAAAAATTGGATGGGGCCACTGAGGGCCGATGCCTGCCGGGGCTGCGGGTTGTTCGAAAGAGATACCGCGCCCCCGGAACGCAAAGGGCACATGAAGGAACATAGACGGGTTTTAGTCAGTAAAAGTCTGACACTCCCTCCCGCCCCGCCCAGGGCGGGGGAAGTTATTTGATGATTTCCCGTCTATAAAAAAAAAAAAAAAAAAAAAAAAAGGAGTAAATCAGTCAACTTCACTACTAGTCAATGATACAACTACAAAAATTGAGTTTTTATTTTTCCTACATAAAAATAACCATCACGCCTGTATTCCCCGAAGGGTTAGGCAGAGGTGTACCAATGTACTTAGGTCCCATGTAATAGAGGGCGAGCCTATTGCCATATAAATAAAAAACACACACACACACCCCCTCACACCCTCACACATATAAATAAATAAATAAAAAATAAATTTTAAACTATGTACAGTAGATATTAAAAAAAAGAACTTCATAGGCCATCAAAAAACTCATCCGCATCGCTGACAATGCGACATGTGCTCAGAAGGCTTGCAGCGTTGCCACGTTGTATGGCAATGCTGATTCTTCGGCGCAAGAAAAGGCCAGCCCTCTGGTCACGTGAAGAAATAAGTAGTAAATAAATGCAAAAGTTTGGATGGATGAATGTTACTTAACCACGCTAGAACGTATGGAAGTTTGCACAGAGATAGGCTATAGTTTGGAACAGCACAAAGGCAACTTTTGCATTTCTGAAAAATGTATGGTTCTCATGGAATAATGTATTAACTTTGACGCTATCGAAGTCAAAGCACAAGCTAGTAATTACAATATAAAATCTGATTAAGAGATTTTCGAGATAACCATCTTTTCAATTTTGTAAACAAGTGCCAAGAGATAATTATTATGCTAGTCAATTCAAATGGTCATAAAGTCATGTCCCTAAATTCAGCAGTAAGTATTCAAATATTTGGACCCCAAAACCATAAATAGGCAAAGTAAAACACAATACAAAGGGTCCCTAATTGAACCCTATTTAATCTCAGAAGTATAGAATTACACAGAAATTATATTTGATCTTTCGACCGGAAACATTTGATCCTTTTTGATAAATAAACACAATGAAATTGTAATGTATATTGTGGTTTTTAAAGTTAATACCTTTGTTCGTTGATGGTTTAAACATAAATCAAAAATGTACAAATAGACTTATGAGATAATCCTTTTACAACTGTTTCTTCTACTTGACATACATACCATCACGCTTGTAATCCCCGGAAGGTCAGGGAGAGGTGTACCGATGTACACACACAGACCGCTAGTATGTTTGTAGATCCCATATAATAGGGGGCGTGCTTTTTCGCCATTAACCGGGCACAAATCGTAACACGACCTGCTACTAATAATCTATTAAAATCAAAAACACTTAGAAATAATAAACATAATTCTGACATCAGGAATCCGTATTGAGCAATAGTGGTGATTAATGCTCGTGCAATCACTGTATGAGAAGAGGCTTTTAAAGCTCTGCAGCAAGACAGTAAAAAATTGTATTCTTTAATTATTTAACACTGCAGGAATTTTCAACTCTAATTCTGTTACATACATACATAAACTCACGCCTTTTTCCCATGGGGGTAGGCAGAAACCACAGAACGCCACCTGCTACGATCCTTACTACTTTCGCCTCGTCCACGTTCATACATCTGGTCATACAAGCACGCCGGTTACGAGTACTGCACACCCGACCTTTCCGAAAAACCTCACCAATAAGGTAGGTCAAAAAAACACTATAAATAATAAATATAACTCTGACATCAGGAATCCGTATTGAGCAAGAGTGGTGATCAATGCTCGTGCATTCTCTGTATAAAAAGAGGCTTTTGCAGAAATAGAGTCAAAACAACGAACATTTAAAATATATAATTCCATATAACCACGCAATTTCCAACTCTAATTGTGTTCCATCAACGGTTAATTTTCAATAAAAACTGCTCAAAGCCATAATTTCAGTTCTATCCCACAACATCAAAATGAAGTTAACATTAAAGATTACATAAATACAGCACCGTCCACCGTACCTCTGTCGTCACAGAGACCACATTAGGTAAACGTTGACCCTGCGGAAGCTGCCCACGGAACCCTAACACAGCCTCGCTAATTCCTACTGGCATATTAATGAGGCTAGCTAATTACTAAAGGATCGCTTTAGTCGATAATCTGTTTTGGGACAAGAGAATGCTATGATGATGAATAATTTATAAGATTGTTTACAGGGTGTTTAGTAATTCTCTCCATTTCTTGAAAGGGAATCTATACAACATGAATTTTAATTTATTACCGATCATAATATTTTAGTAATAATTTGTTAATATCACAGTATTTTTTATTATTAGGTACATCATAATTTATCATTTTAAATTATAACACACTAGCTTTTGCCCGCGACTTCGTTCGCGTGGATTAATACTTCCCGTTCCCGGGGGATTTCCGGGATGAAAACTATCCTATGTCCTTTCTCGGGTCCCAGACTATATCTGTTCCAAATTTCATTGAAATCGGTTCAGTGGTTTAGGCGTGAAGAAGAGACAGACAGACAGACAGACAGAAAGACAGAGTTACTTTCGCATTTATAATATTAGTACGGATTGTACACTAGTATACTTCTGCCTAACCCTTTGGGAAAAACAGGCGTGATGGTATGCGTGTGCATGTTAAAATTATAACAGGCCCGTTGGCTTCGTGGCCGCATGTACGACTGTTGATTCAAACCCAAGGAAATAAAATGGGTTGTAATTGATAGACTAATAAAATTACCCATGTTTGCAAAAATAAATGATTTGATTTAACTAATTCATGAGTTTTGGAAAAAAATGTGGTGAAATCGAAAAAATTCTTTCAATCAGCAGTTTTTAATTGACACCCGATAAAAAGTACCAAATTGCTGTTACTCAAACATTTGAAAGGGTAGAGGAAAATATCTGGGTCATTTCATTTGCAAATTAGCTCTTCTTTATTCCTTTTACCATCAATCATTTGACCTTTCCTCAAATTGGCGCCGTATCATGTTCCTCATGTAGCAGACGTGTCCTTTGACCTAGAAACTCAAACAGACCCGTGGGGCAAGTTTAAAGTTCACTCCGTAAAGTTTATAACTCTCATTTGATTTGTGTAGCCAATTTGCTAGTCAGTGGTTCCGATAGTCAGTGGTCTTGCTGTGAAGATTAGCAGTAACTTGTAGTAACGATTCGTTGATTATGAAGCTAATACCTATCTTCTTGTCTATATAAAAATAAATAAATGGCTAACTGCCTCGTTAGCCTAGTGGTCCCAAGCACGACTGCTACGCTAGAGGTCCTGGGTTCGATTCCCAGGTCGAGCAAAAAGTGTTATTGGGTTTTTCTATGAAATTCTCAGAAGCAGCTCGGAGTTTGGATTTGTGCCCGGTTAATGGCAATAGGCTCGCCCCCTATTACATGGGACCTAAAAGATACTGGCAAACAGTCGGTGTACATTGGTACACCTCTGCCTACCCCTTCGGGGAATACAGGCGTAATGGTGTGAAATCTTCTGTCTTTTTTAAATTCAGACTGATATTAATGTACATGGCAAATTATATTTGCACACTATAGCCAGTCTTATAAGGAATACTTGAAGCTGCATATCATTACGCTACGACCTACGGGAACGTAGCAGTAATCAAACACGTAACTTTAAAGCAGAAAGAGCTAATCAAAAAACAAAATCAAAGCATTTATTTCAATTAGACCATTTACAGGCACTTTTGAATTGTCAAGAAGTTACAGTTTAAAATTGAAGCTAGTTGCTCGTCCCAAAACGTAGGTCTCTATGGAGAAGAACGAGCAAGAAACTCCATGGACACTCTTTTCTTTCAATTTGGTATTTACAAAATCTTGGTTACAACATTGTGGTTGCTTCTATATGTGAAAACAATGAAGGTGAATATCAAACAATAAAATTTAATATTAAAGATGTAAGCCATGGCAGTTAAGAGATGACCAATCCCAACTGACAGCACCCGTTCACGAGCCTACTACACACTCATATATGATGTACACAACCTTACAAATGAGTTCCAACCAACATACATAATCTTAACAATTCGCTCGCGCTAAACCCTTCAGGCTTTTACCCGTAATTAGCAAAAGTTTCTCAGCGACGTTGTACAGCACTGTATGTAATTAGTTGCGACACTAAATACAATACACTCATTAACCTAAATACAATACAGTCTATTAACTAATAGAGAATGTTGTTGAATTAGTTATTTGAAATGTTTAGATAATATTGTTGTTTCGATTTTGTGTTAAGTTAATAATTAATTTTG
This sequence comes from Caradrina clavipalpis, assembly GCA_932526535.1. NCBI lineage: Eukaryota > Metazoa > Arthropoda > Insecta > Lepidoptera > Noctuidae > Caradrina > Caradrina clavipalpis. Next base: position 1,296,689 of record OW052108.1, read on the forward strand.
TTATTGTTGTACACGTGTTTAAAGGCAGGTAAGTGCGGTTTTTTTTTTGGGTGGAAGTCGGGTGCATATGCTAGTTAAAATATAAAGAGTGTTTTATTATACATTATATTGAGAATAGTACTTACCTACGTATAGTACTTTACCTGAATAGACTACATAAGGGTTTTCAGTATAATTAATTCAGATATAGTACCTGACAAGGATTACTTAAGAACCTAGATTATAATCCAAGGAATAGGATCCTATCCCTTGGATAACTCACAACTATTATAAATGCGAATTTTAAATGGAAACGGCTCAACGGATCTAGATAAAATTTGGTAAGGAGATGGATTATGGTTTGAAAGAGCACACAAGCTTTTTATCCCGGAGAAATGTAAAATTTCCGTAGGAGAACATAGCAATATAGCAGAAGCTAGTCTAGAACAATGCCAGGCAACTTAAAAGGCTTTTGGATAACACTCAGCCTCCGCCATCTTACAACCAAAGCAACTAATAGATCCTCCATGAATAAATCTAGCACTAAATGAGACCTACGCATGAACGCATTAATTGCTTACCGTAAGATAATTATTTCAGTAACTACTTGAATGAGTACCTAATCAACAAATTGGCTTTGAACAGTCAATCTGTCTAATAAGGTTGCTGACTATGTTATCTACCTGTTTCTTGTCCGCTTCGTTGGAGTAAATGTCAGTTATCACGGACATTCAACTCAACGTTTCAACTTTGTAATGGCAACGCATTTGGAAGGCCTGTAGTTTTTTTTTTTAGTTTTTATTTCCAATAACAAAAATTACAGACATGTTGTTAACAGATTGTTGTTGTTGTTGTTATTGCAGACGTCTATAGGTAGTGGTAACCACTTAACACCACGTTGGTCGTCGGCATGTTTGCCATCCAATGACTTCACTTCACTCCACTTCTTGACAATTCAAAAGTGTCTGTAAATGGTCTAATTGAAATAAATGCTTTGACGTTAACTTTGAAATGACATAAAAATAACATATACGTCCTTTCTTGGGGTACAAATTTACGCTACATTCATCAAAGTCGATTACTTGTTTAATTGTAAAAACTGTTTTGTGTTCTGTCTATTAGACAGACAGACAGATCCTAAATGAAAATAAAAAACAGTAAAGGAAGTAAAAAAAAAATATAAGTAGAAATTATATATTTTTTTACCGTGGTTCCAGTAACACTACAACACGTTACCCGCAACAAAAACATATTCCAAAAACATTATTACTCAACCACATAACATAACCAAAACAAAGTTAACCCAAATATTCGAATAAAATTTCTTATTCCTGAATAAACAGACCGCCATTTTCCTCTGGTTTCCCCAGTAATCGTTTTACTGTCTTCCAGAAAGTTCTCAGTAAGTTTCCCGGGAAACTACGTGCCCATATCCCCCGGGGCCATGCGGGAACGTTTCCTGGGAATTAAATTCCACTTACAAAGCTACGAATCCTGGAATACGCTTTTGATTATAATTCTACGTAATTCTGTGTGGGGAGGTGTTTTTAAAAGATATTTTTTTTATAAATAGAGGTTACAAATCTTTATTTCTTTCTTCTATACTAATTTTATAAACAGGAAAGTTTTTCTTGTTTGTTTGTTAGTAAAGAATAAGCTGCGAAACTACTCGATCGATTTTAACCATGTTTGGCAATAGATGGCTACATGTGTAAGTAACATAGACTATATAACATCATGCTACGATACTCGAAAGCGGAGCAGTAACCAAATATGTAACTTAACGCAGGCGAAATGAGCCACGCAGACAAAGTCGCGGGCAGTTCGCTTGTCTTATATAAATGGCGTAGCCTTTTCCCAACTATGTTGGGGTCGGCTTCCAGTCTACATGGAGCGACTGCCTATGTGACCTCCACAACCCAGTTACTGAGCAACACGATACCTCTTGGCTTACCAAGAGGTATCGTGTTGCTCAGTAACTGGGTACGGATATTGAGCAACACGAGGTACGGATAGTCAGAAGTCGTGAATTCTGGTAACCAGTCTTAACTAGTTAAACCAGACTTCACGGCTTCTGACTATCCGCACGACTCGTTCGACTACGACTCGTAATCTACGAATTACGTGCGTACCGCACCACCTACTTCTAAACTCCGGGCTGCTAGTGTTAATCCCTAATGGAAAAACCCAGAAACACTTTCTGCCCGACCTGGAAATGGAACTCAGGACCCGACGGTCATCAGTCGCGCTTGCGACTGATAAAGCCAATCTTGAATAACTGATAACAAAGAGCCTCTCACTTTGTTCAAACAGATTAAATATCTTTTCAATTATTTCAAACTCTAAATAAAATACAATAATAACATTTTCTTTATAAAAATATTTTCAGACTCAATTTATTTAGTGGCTCATAATAATAAAATATTACTGAAATAGCTTTCTTAGACTTACAAAATAAATTAAAATTTAATAACTAGCGTGAGAATATGGCCGGCTGATAAATTATTTATCTTTCATTGTTAATAATTTATATTATTTTCAAAGATAGTTCATCTAAACTTAATAAAGATGAAGAGATTTTTGTTTGCTTGTGTGTGTGCTTAAACGAGATAATCTCTGCAACTACCAGTCGTATTGGAAAATTCTGTATATGACAGCTAGATTTATGAAGAACAGTCAAGGCTATATAACATCACGCTACGACACACGAGAACGGAGCAGTAACCAAAGACGTAACTTCAACACAAGTGACATACTATACACCACGCAGAAGAAGTCACGGGTAGATGCTAGTTAAGAATAAATTCTAAGAGATATACTTACTTGATACTTACGTAAATAAAAAGATTTTTTATTTTGAACTTAAAGCTAGTTACAACAGAAATCAGTCTCAAATAAAATAGGTGTGCAGTGCAGATACATAATTAAAAACGGATTTAATACTAACGACTTATTAAACATGTAATTATAATATAGTCATAATATTTTTTCTACTTCAAGTAAACTAAGCTAATTCTACAAAAAAAATATTCTCGTAGCCCTCGTAGCGGCGTAGCGTTCGTAGCGTCTGTTTGTGTTGCTCTCGTAGCAAAGTGCTACGTTATCTCGTAGCGTTGTTTATTTTTATTTAGTGCTCTAGAATGGATGGCGTATCGGATTATAGATGTTTTACGGTTATGACGGTAAAATACCGTTCTTAATCGAAAAGTTATGTTTCGTTCTGTCCGATTGTATTTCATGCGGTTTTCGGACCCGAAGGGTAGTGCAAACTTATTTTTTCCACATAGTAATTTTGCTCAAGATATTATTGTATCTGCGGGTTGTTCGAAAGAGATACCGCGCCCCCGGAACGCATAGGGCACATGAAGGAACATAGATGGGTTTTAGTCAGTAAAAGTCTGACACTCCCTCCCGTCCCGCCCAGGGCGGGGGAAGGTATTTGATGATTTCCCATCTATAAAAAAAGGTATTATTGTATTCTTAAGTAACTATAACTTAACAAAACTTTTCACTTAATTAAAGTACATTAGGGGGGTAATTTTATTAACTTTTAGAAGTGATCGTAATTTAATCGAAGTCTCAAAAAATGCATCTAATTTACATTAATTTTTTACATTGATTGTCGCTGAAACTTCTACTAGATTTTGAACGTATTTAATTAGAAGAATTGGCCTATATGATGACATGGTGTTATTAAAATAACCGCTGAATTTCCAAAACCACAAATATATATTTCAATTACCTATTATTAAAATTTACTAAAAGCTGGCATACCTTATCAACTTTACACTCAATCCCCATCAAAACTAATTAAAAAAACTGTAATAATATCAACACTCAATATTCAATTAATCGTTAACAAAACACCGAATGCACCACTAGTTCAATTAATTGAACAAATGGAGTATCTATATACTCTATATACATATAATAAAATTGTAGCGATGTCAAAACTGTACATTTAATATTTTTGGAAAAAAGTAATTGCTACGAGGTCGGGGAATGATTCCAATGCCGAAAATATAATTTTTAGAATTTTTGTCTGTTTGTCTGTTTGTCTGTTTGTCTGTTTGTCTGTTTGTCTGTTTGTTTGTGAACGCATCACGCAAATACTGCCGGACAGATTCTGTTCAATTTTTGTATATATATTCCACATAAGCCAAATTTGACCGTAGGCTATAAATTATCACGCTATCTACTTTGGGGGATGAGCAATGTTGCATTATGTTTTATTCTCCTACAGATTACGACGGGTTTACAAAAAGACGAGACAAAATATAAGAATACTTTTGATAGCTGGGGATTGAACTGCTGAAATTATTATCATCACGCTATACCTTCAAGGAGCTAAGCTGACAATTATGGCAAACTAGAACGGCTATTTTGAATCATTTTGTATCGAAGTATTTGGTCTAATGGTTCGATGACCGCTTTCCAAATCGTTGGGCTTGAGTTCGATCCCCAGAGACTGTTTTTCTTTTTGTGATTTTTAAAAATCTTTTTTGCATGCTAGAAGATTTCCAAACAATAATAAAATAGAAGTAGGCATTCATCTGCCATAACACTTAGCTTTCTTATTTTTTCAAAACTTTTATTATTTTAGGAGAAAATAATGACTATACATAGTTACACACAACAGCATTGACGTCAAAACTGTTATGATATGATAGTAGAGCAGAAAGTATACGTATTACTGTAGAATCTTTGTCTGTTTGACTTTAATTTTGACAAAATAGTCTTTAAAAATGTCGGGCCAACATATTGCTGTTTATTATTACGCGATTTGAATTCTTCTTCTTTTCGCATCGATGATTCGCCATTTTTTTGAACGATGGAAAATCATCAAATGGCTTCTGCTGCTAATGTCAGACACTTACTGACTAAAACTCATCTGTGTTTCCCCTAATGTCCTTGGTGTTCCACGGCCGCGGTGACTCCTTTTCAACAAATTCCGCAACCTTGGCAGACATTAACCCCAGCGTGCCCTGTCTACAGTGCTGACGTCTCTCCGAGGCGCGCGTGGAACACAACGCGCCGCCGAGACCGGGATCAATGATACCACTAACAATAATTTACACCAGTTGATACATGTGCACTGGATGCCAGACGGGTCTATAATGCCACATTTTGTCAAATTGTGTCTGCAGCGGCCTACTTAAGTGCACAGCCGATTCATTGCCTTTCAGATATTTTACTGAAGTACTGAACCAGGAGACAGGTAGTCTCACAGCTTCAAGTAGCTATGTTAAGAGAGAAGTTGATTGTGGGAAGGAAGATATTCACCAGGATATCTTCCTTCCCACAATCAACTTCTCGATTTGGGTGGTAGGTTTCGTAATAAATAGTTAGGCTTTTTGTAATAAATAATGGGGTTAGGTAAGCATTAGTACATTATGTTTATTGTTCTTGAACATTTTACCGCGGGATTGCTATAAAATACATACAATACGGCAGATTAGTTAAATAATGTATGGAAATGGCTATTGGCTATTTTTAATTGTTTTAAATAAAGTCAAAAGCTTTACTGTTTAATGAAAGCCAAGTAAGTTATTTTGTGTGAGTTCCATCTCCATTGATTGTCATTATTTTAATATATTTTTTTTATATAAAATAGGTTTAAGCATAACTAAGAACCTTTTTTTTTTGTTGCCTGGTTCGAAAATCCTCATGGATGTCCACCGCCCTGGGGAGGGCGGAGGGGTCTGTCAGACTTCTTACTGTCTAAAAACCACCCCAGTGTTCCATTCCCACACTTACGCTGGGGATCCCGGGAACGTACGCGCCTTCCACGATCCCCGACTGGTGCTGACCCGCCACTGCGGGCCTGAGGTCAGGGGGGGGGAGTGAGGTGTTAGACTCCCCCCGCAACGTCAAAGAGGGGCGCGCGTGAAACACTACGCGCCGCCACCTCGGGTCCAGTTGAAGAGAGGGCGACTGACGTCCCCAACTCCGCCACCCCTGGACCCATTCAGGGGGGCCGGAAGAGGGCGTTGTCCGCCCTCCACCGACGCCCGGTGCGCCTGCTGCGGGCCGGAAGAGAGGTTGTGATCTCTCTCTCCCTTTCCGCAGCCTCCTTCTGCGAGATGACCGTTTCGCAGAAGGAGCGCCACCGCGTTCCAGGACTTACGCTGCCGACCATCGAAGTGACTACGGCTGACAGCCACAGGTCACTGCCTACTTCTGATATGACGGCACGGCGCGTTTCTTCCCAAGCGTTACACTCTGATAGCGTATGCCGCGCCGTGTCCTCCCGGCAGTCCACGCAGTGGTGACACCGGGCGTCCGGCTCCCTATTAATGCGACACAAGTATTTCCCGAAGATTCCATGTCCCGAGAGCACCTGCGCCGCCCGAAACGTTAGGGAGCCGTGCCTTCTCCGAGCCAATCCACCAGAACAAGTGCAAGTTTTAATAGTACGAACAGAACGGAATTTGACTGATTGGTCCACAAATTCTAGCTTCGCTAAGAATATTTTTTGTCGTGAGTAAAAAAACGGCACCGCAGACAACTTAAAGAGTTACAGTATGCTCAGACTCAGAGGTACTCTCCGGACACGGTTGTTTCAAGAGTTGCGGATGTGGCAAGAGGACACGTCTGGGTGTTCTCTCTGAGATGTTCATCATCATCATACAGCATACGGTGGAGGTTTGCTCTGCTTGGGAGGAGCACCGTCGTGTCCTCATGGTGGCGATCGGTGGCGGTGATCTTTTGCGTTCGGCAATGGTTCAATCCATGGTCTGAAGCAAGGGCTATTGGGAAGCAATCAGCTCCTTTTGCTAAGCAGGATTACACACAGTTCCTGTTGATAGCGAAGAAGAAGGCGAAACGCATGATTAAAAAGCCAACCTCACGCCCTGGCCGCCGCTACAGAAGGGGGCATCCCGGGCGTTGGGAGTCGCAGGGAGATTCCCGGCTACCGCAGGCGCGGGCCTGCGGTCGGCGAGCGTTTGGTGGCCCGCCGTCCGATGAGAACCAGACCCGGGTCGACGGCACGCTGTATTCTACGCTTAAACAGATGTCAGCTCAGAACACGGAGACCATTAGGGCCACCAAGGTGCCAAGGTTGCGGATTTTTTCCGACAGAGTAACTACGCGGCTCTGGAACGCTAAGAGCATTAGGGGGAACACGGATGGGTTTTACTTAGTAAGAGTCTGACCATCTGACTGTGAAGAACTCATATGATTACTACCTATGCTTAAATAACAAAGTTTACCGCACCGTGAGCCTAATAACCACCTCGACTCTTCAAACAAGTATGGGTATGTAAGGTAGTATAAACGAAAAAATTCTACGTGCTTAAAAATTAACTTCTAAATGGACATATATTCTGAAGATTACCGTAATTCTGCCAAAGATAAAGGGAAAAATTTACCTCTCTATAAGAAGTAAAATTTTGCTTAGCCTTTTAATAAGTTTAATGCTAACTGTTTTTGTCTATACTTTCTCCCAAAAAACATAACATTAATAACACGAAGCTAAGATTCTGTTGCCAGTTGCTCTGATAACAAGATTTATTTCTACGGTCTTGATTTACTAGACAAATCGAAGCTAGAATTTAATGTATAATGTTAAAGGTAAATGGTTCGAAAGAAAAATAAGTAAATTTTGACACCACATCATAGTATTTTGTAAAGGGATAGTAAAGCCATCATACATAGGCTGGGTTTTAGACCCAGGTATGACGTAAGCCCATTACTAACTGGGCACAAATCCAGACTCCGGGGGTCTACAGACAAATTTTCAAAACCCACAAGCGTAATATTAGCAGTCACCTTAGCAACCAACGACATGCTTGGAAGATTATGATGACATAGTCACTTAGGTAAACGTGAGCGAAGCCGCGGGCAACAGCTAGTTTACTCAATAAATCAGAACATACGAGGGTATCATTCGCGTTTGTATTTGAAAAACAATTTGTATGCAAATGAACGCGTGGGTGTCACACAAGCGGGATTAATTGAGAGCTCGGCATGTGTACTGTGTTGTGTACTGTGTGTTATTATGTGTATTATTGTGTACAGACTGCCGCATTAATTAGAACCCTTTTATGTGTTAAATGCTTTAGGTCTTGTTTAGAATGTGTGACTAGAAAGTCAAAGTCAAAGCATTTATGTAAGTTAGTCCATTAAAGAGCACTTTTTAATATCAAACTCAAATTATTTATTTCAATCAGAGCATTAAAAGGCACACATTTACATGAAATTAAAAAAAAAAATTGAATCTTTCAAGGGTAGTTTAGTATGGAGAAGAATGAGCAAGAAACTCCATAGGAACGCTTAAAAAAAATTACAATATGTTGTACAGTTCTAAACCATTCCCACACTTGTAATTTCTTCTGAATCGTGGGTGCATTTAGAAATATATAAACTTACATAAACAAACAGTCAGACCCGGTACGAGTATCTGTGGGCCATACAAATATGTGTTCCGTGCGGGAATCAAACCCGTGACACACATCACAGCAGCCAACCACAGCCACGACGCCAACCGTGTCGTCAAATTAAAATAAAAAAACATTATTGTATGTCCCACAGCTACCTCAAACGCCACAGTTACATCAAATTAAAACTTATTTCCTTGTTATGACACAAAATACAAGTAACTCTGCTAACGATACCAGTTGCAAACAAATAACAATACATACTTAAACAATAACGCAATAAAACAAAGCGTTACGAGTGGAATCGTATCGTTAATTACTGTTGTAGAACCGGAGTACAACTGGAGTGGGACAAGCAAAAGTAATAACAAGCTGTACTAGAAACAGTCGGAACTAAACAATGGAATAACGATACTTATGTAAACGTAGGCTTGCGATACACGGTTGGTTGCGAGACTACCGAACAGTCGGTCCAACAAAATTTGGTGAAGTTTTTACGTAACATAAAACATGATATTACGCCTGTATTCCCCGAAGGGTTAGGCTGAGGTGTAGCAATGTGCAGCCACTGTCCGTTGGTACGTTTTAGGTTCCATGTAATAGGAGGGCGAGCCGAATGCCATTAACCATGCACAAATCCTATCTCCGACCTGCTACTGAGAATTTAAGGAGGATTTTTTTAAGGATCGGAAATCATCAAATTACTTCTTTCGCTCTGGGCGGAGCGGAAGGGAGTGTCAGACTCGTACTGACTAAAAACCATCTGTGTACCTCTTAATGCAAATTGCGTTTCAGGGCTGTGACAAATTTCGCAACCCTGACGGTCTAACCTGTGGGTTCAACAAAAATAGTTTTTTTTTTTTAATTGACTATAACGTTTCGTACCTAGTAGCTTCTTCATAAATGTAATGTAGCATCGAATATCGGCTTATATTTTTTGCCATTATAGAACACAGCGCCTGTGGTTAAGATGCCTGCTTCTCATGCATGAGTATACGATATCGGACAAGTACCAATGTGACTTTTTCAATTTATAATGTAGATACTTTCTAAGTTTATCGTGGACATTAATGACATCGGTGTAGATAAACATTGTGAGGAAACCTGGACTACTTAATATAAGTCTGAAATCGCTATTCTGCCATAAGCAAGCGTGGTGATCAATATTCGGCGCTTCTTTTTGCCCTGCAGTTGGACAACAATATGCTGGCATTATTATAAATCACATTAATTGGTCAAAAACCAAACGCCTTTTACATTCTTTGAACGTACCAAGTGTAGGAACCAAACCAAAAATCGGTCACCGACAAAAACCCTAGTCTACATCAAGCCTTACCCAATACTGCCCACATTCAAACTCCCACACAAATGATTTGCTTCCTAGTATCGAATAACACTGCGTGGGTTGTTCGTAGTTACATCATGACATCATTAGGTCACAATGGACCTCGTTGTGATGCTATGCCAATTCCCGGAGGAATTATTTTGCACCACAGTAACTGTTATAATTTCGAGTTTAGTTTGCTAGCTCGATATTGGATGTAGGTATGTTTGGTTGTTATTATCTAATGGTAGAATTAAGGCTGTGGGTAATAGTCAGAGTCAAAGTTTTATTTGTGAAACATAAGTACTTGTAAATAGAGTGCCAAGGGATTATCGTCGTGTTGTATCGTCAGCGGCGTAGAAATATTAAATCAGTTCATTAATTTAGAAAGAAACGGCCAAGTGAGAGCTAAACTCGTTCTTAAATTGGTCCGTGGCACCGTACAATATTAAACACTACATGATTAATGCAAAAAATTACGTTTCTTTTGTGATATTTTCCCTTTTTTAAATTCTTCATCATCATCATATCAGCCGCAGGACGTCCACTGCTGGCCTCCCCCATAAACTTCCAATAGGACCAGTTGGAAGCGGTTAAGCATTTTAATTCTTAACTTTATTATATTTGCTTTCATAGCATAATACACACACTGTAGAAATCATAAGTGTCTATTACTGTACAAAATATACACACCAGTGACAAACAGCGAAACCATAGTAATATGACCCTATTACTAAGGCTCCGCTGTCTGTCACTGTTACAAAACCCCCAAAAACATCAGAATCAAATTAATTAAAACAGTCAAGTACGTATTAAACATTATAAGTTAAAAAGAAACATAAAACCAGTACACTGCCCATTTTGTATATAAAACATGTAGGCAGGGCAGGCAAGGATGCCTCGTAAAACTAATGAGTTTAGCGCAACACCCACGGGTACTTTGGAAGTTACCCTTCACTTGTACGGTAATGTACTGCTATTTCGTTGCACGTATTACTTACCATTTGTTATCAAGACATGTGATTTGTTTGTCTTAATGAAGGGTAGTATTCACCTTATTATTTGTTTTATATGTGTATCGATCATGAAACTTTTTCATTGGTGTATATGTTATTGAATATGACTTGATAAAATTCTAGACAATTTTCTATTTTTAACGTGCAATTTCATTATTTATTTAGAGTTAACTAAAAACGCAGCATTTTTAATTTACTTTATTTATGGAACATGCATATACATAAACATATATATATGCATATGTATTGTATATGTACTTACGTATAACATATTTCCTAACATATACGATTTTATGAACCATTTAAATTGCTCAAAAAATAAATTCTAAAACGGTATTTTCACAGTTACCTCCAGTTTTTATGCTGAAATTCGGAACTATTTTTTATAAGCTGAGTAAAATTGCATAAAAGCTTTGAAACAGCTATTCCCAAAGCACTGCGAGAGTTTTTCGCTTTACTTTTGTTTTATATTTCCAGTAACTACGCGTTGATTGAACATTTTCTTTTAAAATCCTTTCAGCTAAGTTTTAATTTCCATCATTACCTTTCGCTATAAATCTTTTCAGTTAAAACTTTATAAGTTTTCATGAGGCTTGAGTTCTTTAAAACAGAAACAATCTTGTTTTTGTATAGAAAATTCTATACCAGCCACTCTATTCTGTAAAAAATCAGTGATTTCTTCTTATATAAAGTAAGCTCACATCGAACTATAGAAGCAACAAGAATTTTGTAAAAACCATTTTGAAAAGAGTGTCCATGGAGTTTCTTGCTCGTTCTTCTCCATAGAGATCTACGTTTTGGAACGAGCAACTAGCTTCAACTTACTGTAACTTCTTGGCAATTCAAAAGTGCCTGTAAATGGTCTAATTGAAATAAATGCTTTGACTTTGACTTTGATTCACTTAAGGTCTATTATATATTCACCGAGACTTTTACAGAATATACCAGCAGGATACTTTCTCTATCTTTTTCCTCAAAGAGATGTCAGCATAATAGACGGGGCCAGCTAGGGCCAGTGCCTGAAAGGTTTACGGAATTTATTCGAAAGAGTCACCTCGGCCGTGGAACGCAAATGACATTTGGAGGAACACGGATGGGTTTAAGTCAGTAAGAGTCTGACACTCCCTTGCTCTACACCTAGAGCGAAAGCTGCAGTCATTTGATGATTTCCTATCCTTAAAAATAAAACTAAACTTTATACTTTCTCTGCCTTCCTTCAAACCTTAAAATCTTCATTTATTTTCTAGATTCCCACTCTTAGCTCTAAAACGGTCTCCTCTTTAGATTGCCACAAATAAATAGAGACAGATAAGGGTTAGCTTCATACAATTCTAGTCACGTTCTAGACCATCATGTATCAGCGCAAAATAAATAGAATTCGTACCACGGAGGTGACGACTTGGCACGCCGAGTGTGGGACAAGTATTTTATGATTTAGTTTTAGCTTCCAAGTGTGTGAAACGATTTTCAAGTATCAGCTTTATTTTCCTTATTTTAGAGATTGCTTTCTTGTAAATAAGAATGTTCTTTCTCATTTGCTGGTATTTTAGGGTTAGGTTGGTAGTGGTTAGTGGTTTTTCTGTGTTTAAAAAATATAAATGACTGCCTATGATTGCTCTATTCAGACTTATATGTATAAGTTCTGTTTTCCTCACGATGTTTTCCTGTACCGATATCAGTGTTATCCAGGATAAAATGAAAAGTACATATTACTTGGAAAAATCACACTAACATTTGTCCGTAATAGAACCCGCAACCTCACGCATGAGAGGTGGGCCTTAACCACCGGGTCATCACGACATTGCAATTAAAAAACGTTCAAAATCTAGTCACAATCCCATTTCAGTGACAATCAATGTCAAAAATAAGCGTAAAAATGAAGATTTTTTTTGACCGAGATTGTCCCTCTGTGATTCGAAACAAAGATTTCAATGGTTAGATGTCCTGCCTTACACGTCCTTTCGTGTTAAATGATGGTCACGTTTCTTTCCCTTTGTTTTATCAAGAAAACGTTGATTTTATTTGAACAAGATACGTGATCAATTTATATATAATGTTCTTTCAAAAAAGAATATTTGGAAGGACTTTGAGCAGGCTTTTGCCCAGCGGTAGGTCATACCGTGTCGACGGCGCATTCGTGTTCCACGCGCGCCTCAAAAAGAAGTCAGCTAACTTGGAAGCCACTAAGGGCCGATGCCTGCCGGGGCTGTGGGTTGTTTGAAAGAGATACCGCACCCCCGAAACGCAAAGGGCACATGAAGGAACATAGACAGATTTTAGTCAGTAAAAGTCTGACACTCCCTCCCGCCCGGGGGGCCCGGGGGAAGTTATTTGATGATTTCACGTCGATAAAAACAAAAAAAAAAAACAAAAAAAGGCCACCACGAGCTGATAAAAAAAAAGTTTTTTCATAGTTTATCTTGGACATTACTGACATCGGTGAATCCTTTCTTTTTGGCAGGATTTTTGACAAGGATTCGGTTAGTGAGCCAGAAAGTTTAAGCTAGCTACTCGCTCCAAACGTAGAACATCCCTATGGAGAAGAACAAGCAAGAAACTCCACGGACACTCATTTCAATTAAGTTTTTACAAAATCCTGAATACATTATTTTTGTTGTTCCTATACGTGAAGACTAGTGGTCCTAAGCGCGACTGCTACGCTAGAGGTCGAGCAAAAAGTGTTATTGGGTTTTTCTATGAAATTCTCAGAAGCAACTAGGAGTTGGGATTTGTTCCCGGTTAAGGGGGATAGGCTCGCCGCCTATTACATGGGACCTAAAACATACCGGCCAACTGTGGGTGTACATTGGTACACCTCTGCCAAACCCTTCGGGGAATACAGGCCTGATAGTATGTATTCTATGTAAGTCTGGAATCGCCTGGAAAAAGCTTGGTGATCAATGCTCGTGTTTTTATTGTATGAAAGGAGACATTTGACCTGCAATGGGACCATAATAGTCTGCTATTATGACCTAGCCATTACTCAACTGAGATTACTTTTTTTTACTTTTATAGCTTCACCAATAGAGCGATCTAAATAGATGAAAGTGATCATCGTTCCTTTTAATATCGATTGGGTCGGGAATAGAATATCGAGACCCAGCCCCTGTAGCCAAGTCACAAACGATAATCGTAAACGCTCGGTAGGTACCAATAGATTTTCAACTTAATACCCAAGAGCCTTAAGTTGAAAATCTATTAATGATTTCTAAGCGTTAGCGACTGGAACGAACGAAAACGCTATGCAATCTTCATTAGATCTTCAACTTAAAACCAATCACATAAAGTTGAAGATCTATTAAAGCCTACTCAGCGTTTACGATTATTGTTTGTGACTTGGCTAGGGGGGCTGGTGTGCTAACATAACACGTAGATAACCTATGACATTTAAAAAGATAAGGCTGAAAATAATACTAATATTGTATGTAATCTGAAAAGGGGTTGGATAACTACACACGTTAAAATAAATTGTTGAAATTTTAGAGCTATAATACGTGTTTAATTTGTAAATTAAATTCTATTATAACACTTTAATTTGTTAATGTTATTAATGTGTGGTTTATTTCTGACGGTTTTACGTTATATTAATATTTACTTGGTGCTACTAAAAAAACCTGTATGAAAATGCTGGCCTTTCTGTTATCTGTTTAAGGATTTCATATAAGGATAATTTATTTATAATAAATTATCCTTATTAGACTTCCGTACCCAAAGGGTGCCAACGGGACCTATTACTAAGGCTCTGCTATCTCTCCGTTCATCTGGCACAGGGCCTTTGAACTGTAACTGTAGAAGTGTAGACACTTGTAATTTTTACAGAGTTTGGTATGTATTACTACGACCGACCACATTAATCATTACAATGAAAGTAAAATACTGCCCCGTTAGCCTAGTGCTCCTAAACGCGACTAGTACGCTAAAGGTCTTGGGTTCGATTCCCATGTCGAGCAGTGTGATTGGTTTTTTCTATGAAATTCTCTTTAGCAGCTCGGAGTTTGATTTTTGTGCCCGGTTGATGGCAATAGGCTTGACAACTATTACATGGGACCTAAAATATACCAGCAGTCTGTGGGTGTACATTAGTACACCTCTGCCCAAACCTTCGGGGAATACAGGCGTGATGGTATTTTTTTTTAACATTACAAAAAACCCTTGTTCAAAATTCGTGCCTTTTTATTATCTGTTTAAGGATTACATTAATACATTAATTATCCTTATTAGAGTTCCGTACCCAAAGGGTGCCAACGGGACCTATTACCAAGGCTCTGCTATCTGTCCGTTCGTCTGCACCTTTTGAACCGTAGTAGGTAGACACATGATTTTTTTACAGAGTGCATTGTGTAGTACTATTTTATATGGTATGGATTTTTATATAATTATGTGGTGTTATTGGGTTTTCCACATAGGAAGTTCTCAGTAGCAGCCCGGAGTGTTGAAGTTGGTGGTATGACGCCCTCGTGGCTCGGAAAGCACGTATGATGATGACCTACGGTAGCACAAAATCCTTTGTGTACAGGGCCGTCTTTAACCTATTGGGGGCCCTGGGCACATAAGAATTACGGGGCCCCTGTGTTTTTTAAATTGAATTTCTTTCACTGTTCGATTTAACCCAATTTAACATATGTATAAAATATAAATATAAATAAAATAAATATCTTGGGACAACTCACACACGGCTATCTGATCCCAAGCTAAGCAGAGCTTGTGTTATGGTAACCAGACAACTGATATACATACTTATAATAATCTATAAATACATACATATTATAGATAAATCACACCCAGACACAGAACTAACAATCATGCTCATCACACAAAGTTTGTCCTGGGTGGGAATCGAACCCACGACCTCCGGCTTAGCAGTCAGGGCCACTAACCACTAGACCAACAGGCCCGTCGTAATTAAAATAAACAACACTCATATTTCTTAAGCTTGGGGTTTTAAATTATTATTATTTTGAGGGCAGGCTGGGGCCCCTGACGTCCCTGGGGCCCTGGGCACTTGCCCAGAGTGCCCAGTGGAGAAGAGGAGCCTGTTTGTGTATGAGTGCAACTCTCACGTAGTACACTTTTAAAAACCTACAGCGAATTAATATGCTCTATCTCAAAACCCACACTTAATCAAACTACATCAAATCCACGTCTTTCCAATTTCCCTTCAGCCGTTTAATTTCCACGACCGCAGCGCTTTGAAGCGCTTTACAAACTCCGTAATGAAACGCTCGCTAAACGCTCAAAGTTGTGATGCAAATTGAAAGTTACATTAATTGTCGAGTAGGTACACGCTGTAGAATTTAGATTTATTTTAGTATAGAAGCTGGTGGTTAAATCTCGACGTAGTATAAAATATGTCGCTTGTCGCCGTCTGTTCATTGTACGGTTAGATCTTTTAAAGTATGTGACGGGTCTTAATATGGTTTTCATTTCCTTCTTTATCCTGTGGGCAGTAAGGTCTAACGACCCCACACACCCTAGTATAAAAGTTTTTAAACCGCCTCAAGGGCCTCTGACATGGTTATCGATGTCAGTGATGTCCAAGATATACTTAGAAAGTACATATGAATTAGAAAATGTTACATTGGTACTTGCCCCGCTTGCCCGTGCCCGATTACGAAGCCACAACCTCGATATGGTTTTCATTAATAGATAGAATGATTCAAGAGGAAGATTTATACGTATATAACATCACGCTAGAACCAACGGGAGCAGAGCAGTAACCAAAGACGTAGGTAAGCGCGGGACCACGTGATCAGCACCTCACTCAATTCGGATCCGAATAAACGACTCACAAGTCACAAAATTACATTAGTTTCGTCTGGTACTAAGCAGCAATAATCCATCTTTATCCCCGGCCGACCAATCAGCGTCGTTTCCAATAAAGTCTCGGATTCCACTCAGAACTCGTTACAGTCGTCCTAATAGCAAATGAGGATCACGTGTTACAACTCTAATGCCTCATTACAACTGTGTTTGCCCCATGAGTAGGGATGGGATAGTGTCGATATGTCGATAGAAAATAGTTATAAGTTTTGTTTTAGCTCTCGTTCTTGTTTTCTAGTAGTAAAGTATAACAAAGTAAAGGGAACATAATGAAGCCAAAAGTTACTTGTTTTTCTTACCATCGTGATCATTTTGTTGTTCTAGACTATACTATAGCTTAAATATACGGTATATACTATACTATATAGAATATACTATACGGTACCTTCTGGTTACAGAGTTATTGAAGGTGGACAGGTTTAGTGGAGATTTCTAGATAATTTTGAACTTCGATATAAGTTCCAACTTTCCTAAAAATCTCCACTAAACATGTACTGTTGCATGCATCCGTAAACACCATGTTTTACAGCGTACTACCATAAACAGCGTTTTTTGCACACCAATAATGAAAGTCGTTTCTCATCAATAATTTTTGCTCAATGTTACTTAGTTTGATGACTAGTAGTATGCATAGCATGCTAAACATACCGGCCAACTGTGGGTGTACATTGGTACACCTCTTTTTTTTTATAGACGGGAAATCATCAAATAACTTCCCCCGCCCTGGCCGGGGCGGAAGGGAGTGTCAGACTTTTACTGACTAAAACCCATCTATGTTTCTTCATGTGCCCTTTGCGTTTCGGGGGCGCGGTATGTCTTTCGAACAACCCGCAGCCCCGGCAGGCATCGGCCCTCAGTGGCCCCTTCCAAGTTTGCTGACATCTCTTGGAGGCGCGCGTGGAACACGAACGCGCCATCGACACGGTCATTGGTACACCTTGATCATTGGTTTGGTCATGTAGATACATTACATAGTCGTTAACTATGCATAAGAAAGAATACAGGGTTTAAAAGATTTTTACACCCTGTATTCTTTTGGGTGACAATAAGTTAGTGCGGCATTTTTACCTGAAATAAACGCAAACACTCGATACCGTATCGATACTTCGAATTTAAATTCCATCCTACCCTTTTACTTTTAGAAAAACCAAAAAGAAAGCGATAGACACATATTTTGTGCTATAGCCATCTCTTTCTGATTAGATCGTTTAAATGCATCAAATGAAGATCGAAAAAGGTTTTAAGCTGTGTCTTGAATTGACTCTAAGTGAGTGTAAGTTAGTTATTAGATAGATAGAAACGTTTTGCTTTTATGGCTTAACATTTTTCGAAGTTCTTTTGTATTTTTCAGTCTTTCGAAGTAAAAAAAAAAAAAAAAGTTTTTTTTATAAGTTTTTTTTGAACTGCCTCGTTGGCCTAGTGGTCCTGAGTGCGACTGCTACGCTAGAGGTCCTGGGTTCGATTCCCAGGTCGAGCAAAAAGTGTTATAGGGTTTTTCTCTGAAATTCTCAGTAGCAGCTCGGAGTTTGGAATTGTGCCCGGTTAATGGCAATAGGCTCGCCACCTATTACATGGGACCTAAATATACCGGCGAACTGTGGGTGTACATCGGTACACCTCTGCCTAACCCTTCGGGGAATACAGGCGTGATGGTTTTAAAAATCTTTTAAAACTTAGTACTACGTTGTTACTTACTTCAATAGTAACTAGCAATCTATAATGTAAACGCTAATCATTCAATAAATACAGCTTCAAAAGATTTTCAAAATAATCTTATCTTTTTTATCTATGCCATACAAAATATTGTATGGCATAGGTAAACATGTAATTGTTCCGACTACTATGGTAAAATACTAAGAGGCAATTCTCGTATTTTTAAAATCGTTCGCATTCTGGTATGAAGTCTATCATTTTCCAAGACTTCCCCATGTATTTTCTTAGGGATCCCTAATTCATTAATTCATTAAATGAAGCTTTTACTCACAGCACTCAAGGATAACGTCGCTTCCTCTGAGAATTTCATAATTGGACCAGTAGTTCCGAGGATTAGCGCGTTCAAACAGAAAAATAAACCAACTCTTCAGCTTATTTATTATATAAGTCTTACCAAGAGGTATCGTGTTGCCCAGTGACTGGGTTGTGAAGGTCAGATTCAGCTGCATCCAGTTAGACTGGAAGCCGACCCCGGTATAGTTGGGAAAAGGCAAGACAGTATAGTTTAAATATAAATTATAGAATACTAGCTTTTGCCCGCGACTTCGTCCGCGTGGATTAATAGTTCCCGTTCCCGGGGGATTTCCGGGATGAAAACTATCCTATGTCCTTTCTCGGGTCCCGGACTATATCTGTACCAAATTTCATTGAAATCGGTTCAGTGGTTTAGGCGTGAAGAAGAGACAGACAGACAGAGTTACTTTCGCATTTATAATATTAGTACGGATGGTTTTAATCATATTTTTATTTGACCAATTTAAACTATGTACATTATAAACATGATTTATGTATGTACCAACGTGTCACAAAGTTCATTGTTAAAACGAAATTTTTGTTCAGATGTAAATGATATCCATTTTTATCTCATCTCAAATGAAATAAATCGCTACGTGAAATATTTACAAATCAAAAGAGATAAGCAGGTACGTGAAGTAAATACCAAGTTCGCTAATGAATTTTGATAACAACAATTAAACAAAACTAATAAAATAAAATTAACTTTTAACTTCGGCCGATAAAATTATTTAAACTTTCTACTTCGTTACAGTGTCTGAATTAAATTAATTTATTACAAACTTCTTATGCATAATTATACATAATTAACATTTAGCTAAGATAAAGGGCTAAACTTTTAAAACTATCAAAGTTTAGGTCATCTAAAATATTCTAAGTTTTTAATTAATTTGTCCTTGAATATGATTAGGATTTATCTAAACGGTTAGCTGACACTTCTTGTAAACTAAAGGCTGGTTTTTAACTTGGCCAGAGGTTGAGCATTGCCATCCAACGTGGCAATGCCACCAGTCTTTTGGGCAATTTTCCGGCGGTGATGCGGAGGAATTTTTTGATGCCTTATAGTTTTAGTTTTTTTGTCATTGAAGGTTTTCATTTTACCTAATTTTAAATACATCATAATATTTTTTGAAATTTGTCCTGTAATTAAAATCTGACTTTCAACAATTCAAAAATAGTTACACCTTTAGTAAAATTGCTTTAAACTCAAAGAATGTAACTTTACAAACAAAATTAATTTAAAAACGTAAAATTACCTTCTTCTCGTCAGCACTACGTCAAACATTACAATTTCCCTAACAACGTAAACTTCGCAGCTACGAAACGAGAGTACGCCAACGCGGGTAAATTAATTCGGTCGTAGTACGAGACACAGAGGAGATAACTAATGGAGACCTACGCTTCGTAAATTATTTCTCACATAAACTTTGAAGACAAAGGAAGTGTGGGAATGTCACCAATTATATCGAGACGTACCAAAGAGCGTCTGCTTGTATCATTATGAAATGCCACATTTGGTTTTAGACTACTGTTCTGCTAAGCACTTAACCCTACAGTGGTCGCGCAGGCTACATATGTAGCCCATGGTTTTTTAAACTGACATGGCTTTTTGCGAACTTTTTTTTTCATAGCTTATTTAAACAAGACCGTTAAAGATGTATGTTTGTTTTTCGTTTTAATTTCATGTTGGAAGGGTTAATTTGACATATTTTAATAAGAAAATATTAATACAATTAAATTTCATTTAAAAAACAACAAAACAAATTGGGCTACTTAATATGTAGTTTGCGCGACCACCCACGTGACTTTTTAAGGCGCGACCACTGCACAGTTATTTTAAATACCACTCCACAAATTGAGATATTCTGTTAGATTTATTAAAAATTGCTATCATTTTTCAGTGATTTTCGCATGCTAAACTCATTTGTGTTTAGCATGCGAAAATCACTTATCTACATAACAAACAAAATCATTAATCTTAATTCCTCTGTAATCTGTCATAATCGATTTTACCTCTATGACCTCTATCCTAGACTAAACTCAAAAGCAAACCCACCTAACATAAAAAGAAACAGTGTTGTCGCGGTGCTCGTACGGGATAGCCGCGTTAATTAGCTGTTTACGTAAAAAGCAGTGTGTCATTGCAGTACATACGAATCCGAGGGACCGTTCAAGGTCAGGACCGGTTATTGCTAACGATGTGCAATATTCTTGTTTACTCGAATGGATAACGATATCACTGCTATGAATAGTGAAGATAACGATACAATTAACGATCATTTAAATGTATTTGTAAGGATAGAAGATGATAAAATGGTTGAACCTACACAGAACAGGACTTATAATCCGATTAAGAGATTGAGAGAAGAAGAAGAAGATGATGAAGGAGGTGAATGGACATTATACAAAAGAAAGGAAAAGAAATTAAAGGAGGATAGAAATATTCTGCAATATTATATATTTAATAAAGAAAAGTTGCCAAAACAATTTGCTTTAGCAAAGCTATTTAAGGAATGCGAGATATGGGATATAATAAGGGTTAAATATATTAGTCCATATAAGGTTAGAGTTGATTTGACTAATGAAGCCAGTGCAATGAAATTAGAATCTTGCCAGAAGTTAATAGATAAAGATTGGAGAATACAAAAGGCGATGGAAATACACACATCTTATGGGGTTATAAAAGATGTAGATTTAGAAATTACAGAAGAAGAAATTCTTAAGACTATTTCATACCCCAGCCCCGCCAAATTATTAAGTGTAAAACGGCTTACACGCCGTAATATCGACAAAGAAGGTTGGTCGGACAGTGAAGCGGTTCGGTTAGCTTTTGAGGGTTCTTTTTTACCAGCATATATTTGTGTCGATGGCTTACGCATAAAAGTGGAACCATACGTTTTCCCGGTGACGCAATGTTCCAAATGCTGGAAATACGGCCATTCTGCTAAATTTTGCCCATCAGCTAAAATTGTGTGCCCTAAGTGTACAGAGAACCACGAAAACTGTGAACGCAGCTCGTTTATATGTGCAAATTGCAAAGAAAATCATTTGTCGTTGGATCGTTCTTGTCCAGTTTTTATAAAAGAGAAAAAAATAAGACAAATAATGGCTGACTTTAATTGCACCTACAAAAAAGCTCTAGCTATATATGTTCCACCTACATCCCCGGCTCCGCCACAGACTGACATTAAGTTTACTCAAGAAATCAACGAACCTGACATCCAACGTATCGAAGAGGCAATTATCCCGGAAAATAAATATAATACATATGCGTCTATAGTCGGCACTAAACCTAAATCGAAGAGGACACAGCATTTCAAAAAGAAGCGTAGTTCCACCCCTCATAACACATCTTTAAAATCAGAGTTTAATGACATCGAGAGTGAACCATCTGATATTCCTGATGAGGTGCCGGCTCCAAAAAGAAATGTAAATTTCTCGGAACTATTGTCAAGAATAAAAGAAATTTTATTTTATAGAAGAAATTCAATACCGGAGAAGATGCGGAGTATAATTAAGTGTTGCATGGAATGGTTGATTTTAGTTTTGGTAGATAATATATCTGATTGGCCGATCCTTGAAAAAATATTAAAGTTTGTCAATGGCTAATAAAGACCCTCTTGTAAAAATTAACATAATACAATGGAATTGTCAAAGTATTAAGCCTAAGATAGTGTCATTGGAAAATCTGCTTGTACAAGAAAAAATTCACATTGCTGCCATTAATGAGACTTGGTTGGATTCTGAGGAACTTTTAAAAGTAAACGGGTATAATATATTTCGCAAGGATAGAAGTGATGGTTATGGTGGTGTTGCCATATTAACTCACAAATCCATCAAGGCATATGTTATCCCAGTGTCATGTAATAATCCCGATGTAGAAATGGTATGTGTTAAAATAGGTAATTGCGACCACATTGAATACGTTATCTCGTTATACTGTCCTCCCGCGGTAAGTACTACCCAAAGTGATTGGGACTCGATTTTATCATTATTTAATAAAAAAACTTTAATACTCGGTGATTTTAACAGCCACCATTCAAATTGGTCTTCAAAAACTGACCAGAAAGGTATTCAACTGTTTGACTCTTTACTGGATCACTCGTACATTACGTTGAATGACGGTCAATATACCCGGATTAAGCTAGTTGGCGGGTGCTTACAACACTCAGCTCCGGATGTATCTCTAGCGACTTCTGATATAGGTTTGAAACTTTACTGGTCTGTACTTAATGAATGTTTAGGTAGTGACCATCAAGTAGTTAAAATTTCCACATATATTAAAAAAACATGCAATTCCACGTTGTTGAAAAATTACAAAAAAGCTGACTGGAATTCTTACACTAATTTATTAAAAGACCTGTATTCTAATATTCAACTTTCCGATAATCTACAAAATTGTTACGATACTTTTGTAGACTACATCTATTTGGCTTCGGAATTACACATACCCAATGTTAAAATTAACCCAAACCCCGAAAATAAGTTCACCCCTAAACCTTACTGGTCTGTTGAACTTTCCCGTACAGTAGCTGAACGTCGCTTAGCTCTTTCCACTTTTCGACGTAACCCTACCCCTCAAAATTATGAAGTCCTTCAAAACAAAATTCAAGTGGCCCAGAGATTGATTCGGAATGCGAAGAGTAAAGGCTGGCAACAGTTTTGTTCTAGCCTGGACCAGACTTGTTCTTCTAAAGTGGTATGGAATAAAATGCGATGGCTTAAGGGTTTCAAACCTTCCACTCAGTACGTTAGTACGGTTAGATCTAAGGACCTTTTGCATAATCTGACTCCGGATTTCGTAACTCCTCCCAATGTGCAGTTTAACTCTTTGAACCCTAAAATTGAAATCCCGATCACGCTGCAGGAGTTAGAGAGATGTATTAGGAAAAAGGACACATCTCCTGGCCATGACAATATATCATACTCCATGATAAAATACTTGCCTCGTAATGGAAAAATGTTGCTGATCACCTTGTATAACAAGTTTTACTTAACAGGATTCGTACCTTCACAATGGAGAACCATCACTATCATTCCGATTCCTAAACCCGGAAGAAACCCTGACAGTACGTCTTCCCTACGGCCTATATCTATGATTTCCTGTTTGTGTAAAGTTTTTCATGGTATCCTCCTCAATAGATTGGAATGGTTTATCGAGAAAAATAACCTCTTATCGAATTATACCACTGGATTTAGAAAAACTCGTTCCACTTATGATAATCTGGCTAGTTTAGTTTCTAGAATACAGATAGGGTTTTCAAAGAAGTTAACTACAGTAGCGTGCTTTCTGGATATTGATAACGCGTACAATAATGTTGACGTCACGTGTTTATTGAAAGCAATGGATAGCATGGGAGTTGGTTCAAAACTATGCAATTACTTATGGAACTTCCTCAAAGAGAGGAAACTTAGAATAAAAATAGATGACTCATTTGTGTGTCGGTTGACAAGTCGTGGTTTAGCACAAGGAGACCCTCTATCCCCTTTGTTGTTTAACATTGTTACTATAAATATTTGTAAAGCCGTAGAATCTAACCAAGACTTATTTATATCTCAATATGCTGATGATTTCGCTGTATATGCTTCAGGATCTAAATTAACAGAAATAGCCCGTAATCTTCAATATACTCTTAACAACATTTTTCAGTCACTCTGGAACATTGGTTTGGATATTTCTCCAACAAAAAGTAAAGTGTGTATTTTTAAAACAGGTTTCTTAAGGGAATCGATACTACTCAAAATTAATAATGTTTCACTACACGTTGTTGATACTATTAAATATTTAGGAATTTGGCTCGATAGCAAGCTAAGATGGGCTAAACATGTTAACGAGATCAAACAAAAAACTTCTTCATTTGTAAATATATTTAAGGTTCTGTCGGGTAAGGTATGGGGGGTACATCCAGTCCATTTAAGGCGTCTTTATCTGAGCCTAGTTCGGAGTAGAATAGATTATGCCAGCTTTTTATACGGCTCAAGTTGCCCAACACATCTAAATAAATTGCAAAAAATTCAAAATCAATTTTTACGTCTTGTTGGTGCATTTGTGAGAAGTACCCCCATACATGTGATGGAGAGCGAGTTGTTAGTACAACCATTACACATTCGGAGGCACTTTCTGGCAACAAAATTTTGGCTTAAATCTAGATCTGTAGACAACAACGAAGTAGTCAAGCTTATTATTTGCCTTTACCCACTTTGTCAAAATCACTTCTGGAGACACAAGACCAAACCGCTCCTAATTTCAGCATATGAAACTTTTAATAATGTAGATATATACGTCAGTAAGGTTTTAGAACTATTCTCCCTCGATACATGGGTAAGCTATGTCGATTTATCCAGTGTGGTGAGACCTTTCATCAAATCAATAGACAAGCCTAAACGGCATTACAATTCTTATGTCTTAAATCGCACTTGTGCAGAGTTCTTACATCTATCTTTCCATAATTATTATTGTATTTATACAGATGGTTCAAAAGTTGAGAATAGTGCTGGTGCTGCTTTCTATGATCCCCAATCTAAAAATTATCTCACACTTAATATCACTACGAAAGATATCTGCATAATGAATGTAGAACTTATAGCTATTGCAGAAGCTATCTCTTATATTGAGTCAATAGATGCTGACAATTTTGTAATATTTACAGACTCAAGGAGTGCTCTGCAACACTTGGCTCGGTGTACCTCGAATGTTCGAGGAACACCGATAGCCTACAACATTCTAAAATCCATTATTTCCCTACAAAATAAAAATAAAAATATCGTGCTTCAATGGATTCCGTCTCACATTGGCTTAAGTGGTAATACGAAAGTAGACATTTTAGCTAAACAGTCGACAAATTTCGGAATTTCTTTTATAAAACTACCCTATTTCTCTGACTTATTTGGCCTCGTTAAGAAAAACTGCATGAATCTTTGGAAAGAATATTTCGATGAAAGGTCTCTTACGAAAGGAATATGGTATAGGACCATACAACCTTATCCGTCCGGTATTTTGTGGTTTGAGCAATCTAATTTATCTAGAGCTGAAATTGTAACTGCTCTGAGACTACGCTCCGGACATATTCCACTAAATAGTTTTAAATTCATGATGAGAATAAGCGATACCCCTAATTGCATGAATTGTAAGACCTTGGAGGATGTTTATCATGTGCTGGTGGAATGTGTACGGAATGAGACTGAGAGAACAGAGTTTGAACAAATGAACAAAGTTAAACTTCGTTCCATTGGTATTTGTAACATCATTTTATCTGCGCCTTCATCTGAGAAGGCCAAACTTCTGTACAAGATGGTGAATGTAGCTGTGAAAAACAGTTAAATGTTGCTTTATATATTTTTTAATTAATAATTTCTAACTTTGTGTATCCTTATAGGGGTGGCATGATCACTGCGTGATCAAAACCTTTTCTTTCTGAATAAAGATTAAAAAAAAAAAAATAAAAAGAAATATCTTACGTGCTAACACTAAGTACTTCATGTGCTCTATACTCCTAGTTCGCCTAGTCTCTCTTCGTTGCCTACGCCATGTTGTGCCCGTGTTGATTAATTAATGTTATTTTACTGAGAGAACAGCCTGCGAGAGCGTGAAGCGGGAGAAAATTGAATGTTCAAGCTGCCAGAGTTTTAGGGAGAATTGAATTACCCACTTGTGGTGAAAAACTACCTTGTGGCCTTTTGCATTTATTACAGGGAGTAACAGTATGAAGCAGATTTTAGGGTTTCGGATCCGAAGGGTGCTAAACGGAATCACTATTACTCTAAGGCTTCGATGTCAGTCTGTCACAGGGCTAAATCTTTTTAACTGTAATAGGTAGACATTCAGAGGAGGAGAGGAGCTCGTGGCTAAATAATTACAGCCGCATAGACCGATCTTCCGGGTTAAGCCACGCTTGCCGAGGTTGGTCTGTGGATGGGTCACCATTTACCATAGCGAGTTTCCTCCGTGCCTCGGAAAGCACGTAAACAGTGACAGTCGTTACTGTAAGTCAAAAGCCATAAAGTCTGACAACCAGTCTTACCAAGAGTATCGTATTACCCATTACTGGGTTGTGGAGGTCTGATAGGCAGTCGCTCCATGTAAAATACTGATATTCAGCGGCATCCGGTTAGACTGGAAGCCGACCCCAACATAGTTGGGAAAAGGCTAGGCAGATGATGAAGTAGACATTCAGAATTGTCACAGAGAGTGAATTGGTGTTGCCGTTATAAAAACTAAAAGTAATAAAGTCCAAAATTTTAGGGGACGTGATACAATGAACGTGTTTTTCTGTATGTAGTGTTGAATGTTACACGGTGAAACAGAACCCTTTGAGTGCGATTCCGACTCGTACTTAGCGAGTTTTTATTACAATAACCTTTAAATGTCTGTCTTATACTAAAAATGAACCTTCACCAGAGCAGCGTATTGAACTTTTTCAAATTAGATATTCAGATCAAAACAATTCAAAAAAATACCGCAACGCAATTTCGGCGTTAAGAATAAATAAGAAGTGTAAATTAATCTTTTGTGCCGTGCTATCAATTTCACAATTTTTATTGTTCATCGTTAAACATAATGGAAACAATTTTTCTTTTTATATTTCCTTATTTTATCTTTTGTCCGCAACTTCGCCGGCGAAAATTTGAGTTATTGCAGATGTAGATTAATTCACGGATTAAATAGTAGCCTGTCCTTTATTTGGGTTTGAGCTTAGTCTGTACCAAATTTCATCAAAATTGGTTCAGTAGTTTAGCCTTGAAAGCGTAACTAACAAAGAAACAATCAAGCTTACTACATACACATAATAGCATTACATATAGCATAGCATAGCATTTTACGTATAATATCAGACTAGGCTCCCCCCCCCCCCCCTCCCCCCAATTACATGGGACCTGAACATACCAGCGAACTATCGGTGTACATTGGTACGCTTCTGCCTAACCCTTCGGGGTATACAAGTGTGATATTATGTTTTGTTGTTGTTGTTGTATATTAGAAAGTATAGTAACAAGCAATTTTGTTTAAATTACATTGTTCATATGTAATTTAACAAAAATTCCATTATTTTGCCTAAAATATTAAATTAAATACAAAAGTATACACTTTAAAAAGTTATATTTTATTTTAAGCCGGCGTTATAGCAGCAATATATTTGAATGAATTTTATAATTTGCTAAATGGGCACGTTTTTAAAAGGATAACTGCCAATTATTAGGATTTTGAACTTAGAGTGTTTGACCTATGTGAAATATTATATATCATTAGGTAAAAAGAAAGAAAAAAAAAATTGTTTTCTTAATAACGTAAAACTTGGCACAAAAAACAACAATAAGAAAAAATACACAAAAATAAATCCTCTTTTTTACGTCTAAGACCTTTCTAGCTTCCTACAACCTTTTTGGGTCAAAAGTAGACGTTATTTTAGTAAAAGCCACGAAGGTTCGAACCTTTTCACTATTGTTTCGATGTTCTGTAGTTTTGTACCTATAAATTAAGGACTAACTGCCTCGTTGACCTAGTGGTCCTGAGCGCGACTGCTACGCTAGAGGTCCTGGGTTCGATTCCCAGGTCGAGCAAAAAGTGTTATTGGGTTTTTCTATGAAATTCTCAGTAGCAGCTCGGAGTTTGGATTTGTGCCCGGTTAATGGCAATAGGCTCGCCCCTATTACATGAGACCTAAATATACCGGCGAACTGTGGGTGTACATTGGTACACCTCTGCCTAACCCTTCGGGAAATACAGGCGTGATGGTATATATAATAATATGAAATTAAGGACGTCCGTGGTTTGGGACTGAAATAACTTTTGCTCGAGTCTGTCATCATTGGCAAGTAAAAGCTACAGGCGAAAGCGACAAGCAGTACTCAAAGCCAAAGCATTTTATTGCCATCAGACCTGCCCCTGTAGCCATGTAACAAACGATAAACGCAAACGCTGAGCAGGCTTTAATAGATCTTCAACTTTATGTGCTTGGTTTTAAGTTGAAGATGTAATGAAGATTGCATAGCGTTTTCGTTCTTTCCAGTCGCTAACGCTTAGAAATCTTTAATAGATTTTTAACTTAAGGCTCTGGGGTATAAAGTTTAAAATCTATTGGTACCTACCGAGCGTTTACGATTATCGTTTGCGACTTGGCTAGGGGGGCTGGTCTGTTTTCAATAAAAAGTAAAAGCGACAGGCAAAAATTAAAATGACGGGCCTGTTGGTCTAGTGGTTAGCGGCCCTGACTGCTAAGCCGGAGGTCGTGGGTTCGATTCCCACCCAGGACAAACTTTGTGTGATGAGCATGATTGTTTGTTCTGTGTCTGGGTGTGATTTATCTATAATATGTATGTATTTATAAATTATATAAGTATGTATATCAGTTGTCTGGTTACCATAACACAAGCTCTGATTAGCTTGGGATCAGATAGCCGTGTGTGAGTTGTCCCAAGATATTTATTTTATTATTTTATTTTATTAAAGCGACGAGCAATACTCAAAGTCAAAGTATTTATTTAAACCAGACCACTTACAGGCACTTCTGAACTGTCAAAAAACTGTAGTCAGAAAACTGAAGCTAGTTGCTCCTTCGTAGGTATCTATGAGGAAGAATGAGTAAGGAACTCCACGGACACACATATCAATTTTATTCAAAAAAAATTTGGTTACAACATTTTTGTTGCTTCCATATTTAAAAACAATAAAGGTTATCTAACAAAAATAAAATTAGATGTAAGCCATAACAGTTAAGAGGTAAACAATATGTTATTTATTAACATACTGATTTTTGTCTCTGGAATGGCAACGCATTTGCAAAGCCTCTAGTATTGCAGATGTCTATAAGTAGCGGGCACCTCTTAACATCAGGTAGGCCATTGACTTGTTTGCCAACCACCGAAATTTTAAAATATCCAAGTGGTATAAAACAATAAAAAATATAACATGAAATAAACTTCTGTTATTCCTTATATTATCGACCTTGTGTCCTTTATTTCTCCTTCAAAAACCTTTTGAGGTATCAAGTATCGCATAGTAATGGAAACAAAAGAATACTCAACTTTTGAGTAACATTATATTTGTTGTCTAATGGATACATTTTCGAAAAGTATTTTGGTGTTACTGTTTGAAGTAAAACCTTTTAGTTTTTTTTTTATCTGACTGCCACTGCCTCTTTAGCCTAATGGTTCTAAGCGCGACTGCAAATCTAGAGGTCTTAGGTGCAAAGTGTTATTAGGTTTTTCTATGAAATTCTCAGTAGCAACTCGGAGTTAGGATTTGTGCCGGTTAATGGCAATAGGCTCGCCCCCTATTACATGGGGCCTAAATATACCGGCGATCTGTGGGTGCACATTGATACACCTTTGCCTAACCCTTCGGGGAATGCAGGCGTGATGGTATTATATACATATAGTTAATTTTTACTTGTAACCGCCCGTAGAGACAGTTCTATAATTATTAAGCAGTTTTAATGTATAAATTGACGAGCATACAATTAAGCAATTTTGAATTTAAGTACATAATCAATTAAAACTGGAGCATATTGTTGTTCTAATATTTATTTGACAATAAATATGACATGAAATACATGCTTTACTACATTTCATTTGCATTTATGTTAGCCAAGCCGACTGTAGACTTTAGTTCTTCCATGTCTCAAAAAAGACACCAAGAACCACGCAGTTAGTAAGAATAGATTCAAACGAAAATAGACCATGTGTTATTCCAATTAGAGTACCTTTCCTAAAATAATTCCCTCAAGGAAAACGTGAGCCAAATACTGAATATTTTAAAAGTTCTAATTAACAAGGCGGGCGCCTTTTAGACCTTACTTTTAACAAACGAACACGTATCCGCCCATACTCTTAGCTCACTATTTATTTAGCCCACGTACACACTCCGGGTTCACCCACAACCCTGTGGTGTACACACTGCCTTTTGTCTACTCTGAAGATTTAAAACAAGGCGAGTACAATGTACAATATATTTTGTAAGGTTTATTTATAAATAACTAGCTTTAGACTGCAACTTTGCCTGCGTGTTGTTTTGTCTCGAATTCAATCGTGATTCAAAAAATACTTGGCGACATCTATTACATCATAAGTTCATTGTTGTTTTCTATACAAGTATTTTGAGCGATTGGCTACTGTGTTCTTTGTCACAGGTTCGATTTCCGAACGGAATAAATATTTGTCTGTTTAGAAGCGACTGTAATGCAACCAGTCTGTTATTGTTCAACCGCGTTTAGTTACGTTTTTGGTTACTGCCCCGCTCTTGTTGGTCGCAGCGTGATGTTCTATACGTATAAACCTTCTTCTTGATCACTCTATAGATATAGAAATATATATAAAAACTTCTGCGCACAAAAAGCAGCAACGAAGTATACATTTTTAAAATACCTTTTCGTAAAAATATATTTACAATCACAACAAAAGTTTCGACGGGAGATAATTTAATACTAAAAAGATATTTACTTTCAATTTGCGAAAGATCGGGCGGCTAATATTACAGATTAAAATTTAATTAAATTCGTGACCGAAGTATCGCGACATAAAAATAACGCTGATCAAATGTAATCCTGTGAAAATTACTGTTAATCACCTTGTCCTTTTCAAAACAGCGAACATATTTTACTGACTACAAAAAGATGGTGTTAATCTGTAATTATTTTGACCCGTTGAAAAAACGGAGAAGGTTCTAATTTTATTCGTATTTTTTTGTATGTATAACCCGCATAACTTTATACAGAGTAGTCCGAATTTGATTATTCTTTTTTTAATATAGGTTTTTGTTTATAATTTGCAAACCGATTTCTTTTCGACCTCCTTGTGAGACCTGTGCTGATTTAGTGACATTGAGGCACTTTCTCAACGAGAGCATTTGTAAAAGTAAAATCGAAACTTAAAATGTTTCTTGACAATTCAAGGTCAAATCGAAAGAAATGCTTTGAGTTGACTTAAATTACAGGCGAATACTCCTCAGTCAGTGAGGCAGTAGGTAATACTCAAAGAGCGTTGGGTGGCTCGCCGTCCGATCAGAACGGGTGCGCGGTTCAAAGAGATGTCAACAAAATAGACGGGGTCAGTACCTGCCAGGGTTGCGGAATTTGTTCGAAAGAGTGACCACGAAGTGACCCTGGAACGCAAAGGGCATTAGGAGGAGCAAGGATGGTTTTTAGTCAATCAGAGTCTGACAGTCCCTTCCAATCCGCCCAGGGCGAAAGAAGTCATTTGATGATTTCCCATTCTTAAAAATATAAATTAAAAAGGTAATACTCAAAATTGAATCTTGGATTCGACATTACAGGCCAATTAACTGCCATAGATTTATCATCGACACGAAAAGAAAAAGACATACCAATGCTCCTACTAAGGAATCCCCTTTAAAAAACTTACACATTTTCACCACTACCCAACTGCGCAAAAACAGCCGATAAAAATAAACAAACTATAGCCCCAAGCTCTACGTAAAAATGAACTCAAGACCCCCTCTATCTGACAGCTCGTTAGTTGTGCGAGAAAAAACAAGTAAGAGTCAGTTCACACCAAGACGCGACGCGACGCGACACTGCGCGCACATTTTAATAGAGCGATTCAAAATTTAACTTTATTTACTACACGAAAAGATACACATTTCATTGTGAGAAGGTATGGATTGAATTTGTGTATTCTGAATTCTGACAATGAAATGTGTATCTTATCGTATTGATGATAAAGTCATATTTTGAGTGGCTCTATTAAAAGTCGCGTCATGGCGCGTCTCGGTGTGAACTGATCCTAAAGAGAGAAAAAACAAAACAAAACAACACACACACTGTATTTTACCGCAACAACGTTATATGTTTCTGAGAAATATGACTTTGTTATTTCAGTATACCATTAGGAGCTAGAAAATATAGAGAGTGCAAAGGAAAAATATGTGAGGTTGACTTTCATATTCTTGGGCTTGAGATAAAATAAAATAGTTTGTGTGTGTGTTTTTTACCTCTTCTTATACTGAGAAGATATGGTCATTAATCGCCACGCTTGCTCTAGGCGGATTGGCATTTCCGGCTTGTATTAACTTACTTATTCACAAGTCTATGTGGGGTGTCCTAGATATATTTAGAAAATGCATAAACAATAATAATAGTACCAGCTTGGTATTGTGTTACTTTGGGGAAAAAGCCTTTTCTCATACAAAGAAGGTATGAATATTGATCATTGGTCCAAGTTTCATAGTAAGAAAAACTTACAAAACATTATGTATTTCTTTATTTTTTATACCACTGTTGGCAAACTAGCATACGGCCTGATGGTAAGCGGATCTATAGCCTATGGACGCCTGCAACACTAGTGGCATTACACGTGCTTTGACGACTCTTAAAATACCTTTTCACCCCCATCTTGAGGAACTCCATACTGTAGTCCCTTGAATTGAAAAAGTCACATTACCTGGTATTGAAACTGCAACCTCTTGCATGAAACCAGGAGCCTTAACACCATCCATCACGGGACCACACAAAACAAAAACTATCACATAAATAAATCTCTGTTTCACAAAACTCAACAGCGTCCTGGGACAAACCTGTCAAATAAGGACAAGTTTACCTTAAAATATGACAGGAATCAAACTTACTCTAAACCCGGGGCCCCTAGGCCCCTCGGGGCCCAAGTGGGGGGTCACCGGCCCACTCAAATAAATTGTAGCCACGTCAGATGGAATTGTAAAAAATGTGTTTCCAGAGAAAAGTTCCACCCGATCCGCTTAATATTTCAAATGAATGTACCTTTTCTGTCTTATCAAGTTACGCAGCATTATTAAAAAAAAAACCGGCCAAGTGCGTGTCGGACACCTCTGTACAGTAATTAACACTACATGCAATAAAATCATATAAAAAAAATATACCATCACGCCTATATTCCCCGAAAGGCAGAGGTGTAACAATGTACACCCACAGTTCGCCGGTATATTTAGGTCTCATGTAATAGGGGGCGAGCCTATTGCCATTAACCGGGCACAAATCCAAACTCCAAGCTGCTACTGAGAATTTCATAGAAAAACCCAATAACACTTTTTGCTCGACCTGGGAATCGAACCCAGGACCTCTAGCGTAAAAAATAAACATGTTTCATATAAGGATAGAATAAAATTATAGCGGCAGTAGAAATGCATACTCTGTGAAAAATTTAAACTCTCTACATATTACGGTTTATGAGATACAGCCCGCTGACAGACAGATGGACGGATAGCCAAAGTCAAAGTCAAGGCATTTATTTCTATTAGACCGTTTACAGGCACTTTTGAATTGGCAAGAAGTTACAGTTTAAAGTTGAAGCTATTTGCTCGTTCTAAAACGTAGGAGTTATAGAGAAGAACAGCTGAGGCTTAGTTCGTTGCGTTAGCACCTTTTAAATACGGAATTCTAAAAATGAAAAATATGTAAGTCCAGTAACATTTGTTAGAGGCAGCTGGTCGGCTAGACGTATGCTAATTTATTTGTTTTTGGCTGACAAAAAATGGTTTGCGTACCCTGAATAAAATATTATGGGTCGGCATGAAGGCCGCTAAATAGACATTTGTTACAATAGTAGGTGTTATGTAAAATCTTAAGTGGTCGATTTATTTTCTGGCCCGATTTTCATCCATACGATGGAATAATTTTAAGGTTTGACAGCTTTTGAATAGAAAAATATAACGGGTGTTTAAACAAACCTAATGATGCCAAAACGTTCATATTATTTCCATCATTGTGATCTTTTCTTTGTTCTAAACCATACTTGGAAAGAAATATTGTAGCTTTTTTACAAAATCAAGTGTTTATATTATGTTCTAAACAAACTGTTCAACTGTTCAATAGCTATGTGATGTATCTTTCTATTTTAAAATATGTTATATTTTTGTTCTTAAATACAAATTCTAACTATTACTATGGATGCGAAAGTAATTATTTCTGTCTATCTGTAAACCACTAAACCGATTTTGATAAAATTTTGTACGGAGTAAGTTTGAACCTCAAGAAAAGTTTTTACCGCGGCTTTCCCTGCGATACTCAACATTTACGCAAATAAATTCGCTGGCAAAAGCAAGTTTTATTGTATTTAAATTGATGATATAAAAGATACCTGACTAATGAAAACTAAACCCGTAAGTAACTAGGTAAGTAGGTAGAGCACCGTGATGCATGTACTGATTTACTTCTTGATATAGTCATGTACTTAGGTACAACGCAATTATTCATTGCGTGTTTACTGTTTATCATTTATGTCACACGCTTATTTTACGACTCATTGGTATTCATGCAACAGTGTTTAATGAAAAGACCGCCTACAATAAGCTTAACCTACTATTCCGACCGTAATCTTCTCAACATTTTCGTGACATTTTCATAAGAATCTTCTTCACATAATGTTTTGCAAAACACACTTTTCTACCTCTTGAAACATAAGCTGATTTATTTTCAGCGATTCAGTTTTACTGAAATTATATAACAGTGGCAAAGTACTATATTTTTTTATAATATACTTGGTGTTTTTCTTCTTTTTCGTGGGTGAATAAATCATCATATATACACCTTCTACCTGAGGCAAACGATACATAACAATTGCGTGTTAGATACTACCAAATAATTGACATACAATTCCCTCATAGATTTTGAATGGCAATAGTAAATTTTAACGTTAACTGTTTTTCCAACCAATTTATTAATGAAGAAAAGCATCGTGAGGAAACCTGGACTTATAATAAAGAAAAGTCTAAAATCGCCAAGCCGCCTTAAGCAAGCGTGGTAATTTATTTTTATTTTTATTTGTGTTTTCTTTTGTTATGTTTTTATTTTATATTTGTAAGTGTCTTTAATGCCTTTAATTATTGTTTTGGTAACAATTGTAACCGTTTCAATTAAGTAAAATAAATAAATTGATAATTAATTAATTAATACTCGTACCTTCTCTGTACGAGAAGACTCCTTTGCCCTGCAGTAGAACAATAATACGCTAACATTATCATTATTGCCTACTACACAGTCTTATAAAATCGTGCAAGGTAAGCTTAACTACCTCACTTTGGAAGACAGACTCACAGTTACAAATCTTCACAAATACGAAGCTTGGGGACCCCCTAAAGCCAGTAAACCACCGATCGAACTCCAGTGCATTAGTTCCCGACCAACTGGAAATTGGATTTCAGGACGTAACTGTGAATTCGTGGAAACTCTGCAAGATTGAGTTCTTGTGATTGAAGCCTAGGTTACTGGTTCCGTAGGTAAATCAAAGTGAATATTCAATGTGCCGCGGTTTTGTGGGAAAAGTTCTGATGGCACTTAGCTTTTCTCATTACTATTTTATCAAGATTATGGTTAAAGAGAATCGTTGGCTAGATATCAATAAGACATTATTTTTATACCGGTTTTAATGTTAAACATTAAAACCGGTATAAAAAAATGTCTAAAAGCCCGAGTTTAAGTTTCATAAGAACTTTCTTTTGTCCGTCCCGTCGACTGCCCCATTGGTCTCGTGGTCGCGAGTGCGACTGCTGTGCGTGGGGTCCCGGATTCGATTTCCAGGTCGAGCAAAGAGTGTTATTGAATTTTTCTATGAAATTCTCAGTAGCAGCTCGGAGTTTGGATTTGTGCCCGGTTAATGGCAATAGGCTCGCCCCCTATTATATGGGACCTAAATATACCGGCGAACTGTGGGTGTACATTGGTACACCTCTGCCTAACCCTTGGGAGAACACAGGCGTGATGGTATGTTATGTTGAAGTATGAATGCTAGCTTGTAGACATCTTTGCCCTTTATAGTTCCTGTATAGCTACATAATAATACAATCTCAATACCAAAAATACATTATCTCATTAGCAACTGAAGCCCTTTTCGAAACTAACTTTAAACTTGAACAAACTAACAGAACACGAGTAGCTACTCCAAGTACTCATCTCCTCTTGAGAGAAGAACTTGGATCTCGATGGTAGTGAAACAACTTATAATTACTTTGTGAAGCTAACTGTGATTAACAAGAAGTAGTGAAGATCTATAGTACACCTTCTTTCTTTTGTTTTGCTTAGATTTTGAAAAAACTGGTGTTATGTTTAGATTTTTGATAAATGTAAAAAAAAAGTGGTTTCTGTCTGCTCCTATGGGAAAAGGGCGTGAGTTTATGTATGCATGAATGTATGAGAAAATGACAACTTTTTTTAAACAAAAAGATGCTACACTAGGATGTTCATGTATCGTGGGTGCGTTTAAAAACATATAAACTCACATACACATAAAACCAGACCCAAACCATAAACGGGAACACAGTCATTTAAGCTATACAAGTATGACATCCGTGCGAGAATCGAACACTCAACACGCAGTACAGCGGTCAATCGCTCAGTCACTGCACCAACGTGTGATCAATGACCTTCTACTGTTAATCTGCATCATCCCACCGCTTGCTAATGACTTCCAGCTGTTTTCGTACAGAGCCAGGGTGGTCCATAGGCCAGTTGCCGATTGGTTAAAGCAAGTTTGAAATTTGCAAGTCAAATGACACGCCAAGGAGAATGTCCAGTTTGGCAACGTTTTTTGTTATTTGGATCTTTCTTCTTTCTGTATCATGTGGCAAGTGTTGTCTTAACGATCCCACATACCCTAGTGCCAGAGTTATTTGGATAGCATGATAATTTAGCAATGTATACTCGGCAATAATGTAACGTTCTATCAGTGAAATAATTACCTCTTACAAACAAACAAACAAACAAAACTAACAAACTTTACCTCTTTAATAATAAGCCTTTCAATGGCCTTCTAAATAAAAAAGATAGATATACCATCACGCCTGTTTCCCCCGAAGGGTAAGGCAGAGGTGTGCCAATGTACACCCACAGTTCGCCGGTATATTTAGTTCCCATGTAATAGGGGGCGAGCCTAATGCCATTAACCGGGCACAAATCCAAACTCCGAGCTGTTACTGAGAATTTCATAGAAAAAATACATGATATAATAATAGTAGGTAAAGATACACCCCCATTCCCCTTGATATCTAAACTTTCCAAATATAAATCTAGCTCTATCATCTTAAGTCTACGTAATCCTTAATTAGGCATATTTGAATAAGCTCGCTTCCGAATGGCGGATTAGGATAAGCAGACAGCGAGCTAATGGTATGCAAATGTTGAGAAGATCTGAAATTACATGAATACAAAGATTGTATATTTTTAGAAATTCGTTTTTCTTCTGAAATTACGTTATTATAGGATGGGTTTTGGCAACCATAGATTTTACCGTGAGACGTCAAATATTCTGTAATGTGAAATTGATCACCACACTTGCTCAAGGCGGGATGGCAATTTGATGCTTTTATTAATTTCGAATATTTTGGTGGTCACTCCTGATTAGTAGTCACCGCTGCCTATAGACATCTGCAATAACAGATGCCTTGCAAATGCGATGCCATCTTAAAGACAAAGTCTAAATGTCTCATTTGCCTGTAATTACACCGGCATCTATACCCTTCAAACCGGAGAACAGCAACGCTGCTTTGCGGCAGAAATAGGTATAGTGGTAGCACTTCCCCGGACGAGCTCCTTCACAAAGAGCTCTACTGCTACTTATATTTAACTAGCTTCTGCCCGCGACTTCGTCCGCCTCAAATTTGATATATTATCGCACGGGAACCGTACATTTTTCAGGGATAAAAAGTATTCTATGTGTTATTCCACACTACAATCTATCTCAGTGCCAAATTTCATCCAAATCCGTTAAGCCATTTAAGCGTGAAAGAGTAACAAACATCCATGCATCCATACTTACAAACTTTCGCCTTTATAATAGTAATAATTAACAACGTTAATCTTGAATATGATTAACCTTTTAACTAAGAAAATCTATAGATGTAGGTACCTAGTGAACGAAATATAGCTAACGCCATTTTATAAAGTCTATTATCCTAACATTATTATATTCCAGACATTGGTAGGTATTTATTAATTAACTATGCCAAGTTTTCATCAGAAACCTTAAGTTTCGTTTGCCAAGTTCTGTGAGCCAAGTTTCGTTGGCCAAGTAATCGGTTTCAGTCAAGTTTCGAGGTGGAAAGGTCTCGGCTTGATAGTTAGATTAATGATTTATCTTGTTATATGGTTTACCCTTTGTAAAGCTAAAATTGGTGTTTCGTTTGACGGTTTATGTGTAAACTGAATTATTGAGGAGTGATGAATATTCTCTGATGTGTTTTGAATGAAATTGAACATGCATGGAATATTCTACACAACGGATGTTTGATTTTCACGTCAACGTGTTTTGGTCAAGGGTCAAAACTTTACATGCATGTTAATGCACATATGTATGGAGCCACTAAAACAATGTTGAATGCATAAAATCGACTCGTAGCCTTCTATAAAATCGTAGCTTGTCATGCCATCGTAGCTTGCTACGCCACCGTAGCATGCTACGCCGTAGCAAAAATGCGATACCAACAGCACTATTCCACCCATGCATTGCTAGGGACTTTTGATATTTTGCTAGACATTTTTTACAAACTGATAATTTGATTATTCATTGCGTCATAAATCATAATTGCACGACTGCTACGCTAGAGGTCTTGGGTTCGATTCCCAGCTCGAGCACAGTGTTATTAGGCTTTTCTATAAAATTAGCAGTAGCAAATCGGTGTTAGGATTTGCGCCCGGTTAATCACAATAGGCTCGCTCCATTACTTGGAGCCTAAAAATACCTGCGAACTGTAGATATACATCTACAGTACGCCACCAACTTACTTACAATTGTGATGGTAGTATCTAATTCGGTATGTCTCGATTGTTGCAGCATGTCGTCGTGCCGTGTAGCGGCGTGCGTGGCTGCGCTGGCGGCGGTGAGCTGCGCGCTGCCGCACACCGTGCTGGCTCTGGACCTCAACAGGCTGTACGGCCACCACACTAAGCGCTCCGGTGAGTAACACATACACACATGTTGATAAGAGCTCTTACACATCAGCATTCGCGTTTATTTATTTATATTACTTTAATCAAAACGGTTACAGTTGTTACCAACACCATAACCCATAACCCATAAAGTGCCATAACACTTAAAAAGATAAAAGAAAACGAAAACCCAAGTATACATTTAAAATTAAAACAATACAAGGTCATCCCTTTCATAAATTCTTGTCACAGTATTTTTCTTTATAATGTGCGCTACAAAAAAGTACAAAGACTTACACTCTCTAACAGTCAAACAAAGAAAAATAAGTTTTGTTAGCAATCTACAAAGACTGCTGCCAATGCCGTACATAAATGTACGGCGGCCCCATAACGTGAATAATTCAGACATTGATGTTCGTTGCATATGCAAAGCGTGTGTTGCAGCTCATGAGAAAAAAAATAATTCCTACCCGCTTAAAATTTGTAACGTTATGTTTCACGTGAATAAATAGATTTGCTTTCTTTCTTAGCAATCGAAGTAAACTTCAATGACATTGATTCACTGCAAAACAAAATCATCTGTACAAATACTCCCGCAGTATCTAACCGCGCCACGAACACAATAATATTTTTTATTATTTTTTGTTTATTATTGAATAGCGCTTTCTTTTTATTATTTTTTTGTACACATGGTCTGTGATAATAAACATATTTTTAGCTTACTAATTGTCCGCTCGTGTATGTAATAATAGTCGAGCTTTTAAAAACGAAAATTCAATAAATTCATCGAAACATAAAATTCATTTTCGCTTCAACACTTTTCTGACAGCGTTCTGTACCACGCACCCAATTAAAATATAATTGAAAACTCCGAACACTGTAAAAGTTCATTTTATTTCGAATAATGACAAAGAAGACTGGCGAATGGATTTGTTAGCATTTCCAATAATTGTTCTCGTGTTTAATTTGTTAATTGAATTCGGGAATAATGAGTTATGTGTGTTGGTCGTTTTGTATTGAATTAAATACTAAATGGTTATGATTATTTTCCAAATATCGAGAAGAAATTATAAAGTTTACTTAGATAATTGGTAATGTTGAGTTCAAAAAGGTCAGTTGCGCAGTATTGTATTTGTTAACCTATAAGCGGCGTGATTGTATGACCACATGTACGAAGACGCGGCGTAAGGAGTATGTAAGGACCGAAGCAAGGTGAAAATACATGGGAAAAAGGCGTGAGTTTGTGTATACAAGGTGTTGATTTGCATCCTCGACAAATTTTAGGAGCTTGTCATAAAAAAATAGAAGTAATCAAATATAATTACGATACCTGGCGAATATCGAATAAATACTTGTTTTTTTTGTTGCAACTATCAAATAACAGTATTCCAGAATACTCCTCTTGCAAAATTCAGAATCGCCCAGTTGCGTATGCGGTAGGCAGAGTTGTGGCGCGGCTATATCAATGTGTGCATAGCGCCTAAACCCTCTGGCGAGATGGCTAGCTCGAATTTGAAAATAACGTC
Source organism: Caradrina clavipalpis (assembly GCA_932526535.1). Lineage (NCBI taxonomy): Eukaryota > Metazoa > Arthropoda > Insecta > Lepidoptera > Noctuidae > Caradrina > Caradrina clavipalpis. The sequence continues at coordinate 1,337,588 of OW052108.1, forward strand.
AAAATATTTTTTTTTTAAACCAATTCATTTTATTATTGGTTCGTTTTAGGAATCACGAGCATAGTTAACTCCTTGAATTTGACGAGGTTGCAAATCAACGCCTTGCATGTATGAAATAGATTCACGACAAATTTTGATGAATATTCGATTTTCTCAACGAGCTTTTATGACTTAGATATAAAGACAAGTGGTCTACCACAATAATAAAAGATACACAACCACTTAAACTTTGATTTTTCTAGATACTATTATTCAAGCATCGAGCAAAACGCTTGCACGCATTCTATCGTAAAAAGCAACCAAATATTCGTCCAAACAACTAAACAATTCAAAACAAAAACCGCCTCAATGGAACAGTATCAAATGAATAACAAAAATACACACAAAGCAAAAAACAACGGTTTTATTAAAACCCGTTGACGATTCACAAAAATAAAATCCTAAACATATTTTATTTCATCGCTCTTTTCCAGCACTCCATTTAATTTTCGAAGCGTTCCAATTTCGAAAAATAAAACGGCGGCCATGTTGTTTTGCCCGATTGCCGCGAAAATGCACTCGTTCATGTTCAACATCGTGATTGGCTATCAAAGCGATCGATTGCTAAAAGGTCGTGTTTTACGGGAATCAGTTTACCAATCACTCTGCTACCAATCAAATGGAAAATGGCCTCATTTTCATTTTAAGCTGAGTTTTAGTGAGCTTTTAGTTTCGAAATAAGCTTCCCTACTAAGATTTTTAATTAATGCTTCTTGTTAATTAAACTCAGACAGATTTTCTTATCAGTCTAAAGAAAATGAAGAAACAAAACCGCTTTGTATAAATAAATGAAAATGTCGCTTAAATATTTAGAACTTGCTCAAATACAAAGAATATTCACAGCCATTTAATCTCAGGCTTTCAACACACTCTGAAACACAGTGTTAATTTGTAAATCTGTTCGAGTCAAGTCGTGATAACGTAATATATTCAGAATACTGAATAGGCGATGAGCTCATTTGGACGATTTCTACGTTTTGAGAGTCTGAACAGTAATATTCAAAAGGTTAACGAGTTTTGTTCATCGCACCGCCGCGATTTGGAACGTGAATGTGAAATAATTGAGCATTTTAGAGGTGTGTTATGAAATATTTTTAGTATTTGTACTTCGAGGCAGGCACTTTTTATGATCGAATAACAACATATTTATTTTTTGATATGATTAATTTTCTAAATACACCATCACACCTGTATTCCCCGAAGGGTTTTGCAGAGGTGTACCAATCTACACCCACAGTTCGCCGGTATGTGTAAGTCCCATGTAGGGGGCGAGCCTATTGCCAATAACCCGGCACAAATCCTAACTCCGAGTTGCTACTGAGAATATCATAGGACAACTCATTAACACTACAGAGGCATAGGCAGAGGTGTACCAACGTACACCTCTGCCTAACCCTTCGGGGAATACAGGCGTGAAGATACGTTGTTGTGGTTGTGTCTTAAATGAGAAGCTTCTTAGTTTTAGCAGAACTCAGTCCAATGTACGTTTATTAAATTAAAACTAAGTATTTTCTGACAAAAAATATCTAGAAAATCCCATTTCTAGACCGTCTAAGAAATAATAAAAGAAAGTGTTAAAGAGTGAGGTAGCTTAAACCCATTTCTCATAATTTAATCTCACAATCTGCGCGGGAAACAGCGGCAGGGGTTGAATTAAAAGAGAAAGGATTACAAAAAAACTTCTATTGTTATAATAGACTAGGCTTTACCCGCGATTTCTTCCGCGTGGATTTTTTCACCCGCTTTAAGTTATGTCTTCTGTCACTGCTCCGCTCCCGTGTGTCGTAGCATGATGTTATATAGCCTATGTTAATTCCTGATAATGTATCTATCTATGACTGCCCCGATGGTCTCGTGGTCGCAAGTGCGACTGCTGTGCAAGGGGCCCCGGGTTCGATTCCCAGGTCGAGCAAAAAATGTGAATGGGTTTTTCTATGACATTCTCAGTAGCAGCTCGGAGTTTGGATTTGTGCCCGGTTAATGGCAATAGGCTCGCCCCCTATTACATGGGACCTAAATATACCGGCGAACTGTGGGTGTACATTGGTACACCTCTGTCTAACCCTTCGGGGAATACAGGCGTGATGGTATCTATCTATTGATGAAAAAATTGTTAAAATCGGTCCAGTATTTTCGGTGCTTATTTGCTACAAACAAACACAATCAATCAATCAATCAATCTTTTCTCTTTTTAATATTAGTTTAGAAAGAAAAGAAACCTTAATCTTTCTTCATAAATAGCACAGATCATTAATTACCTCCATCTCTAAGATATAAAAATATTTTCTAAAGTAAATACATTGTTTACATCAAAAGTTTAGCAAAATTACTTTTTGTTACGGAACTAAGATGAATGAGACTAATTTCTGAGAAAAGATGGAGGTTAATGCGAAGAATGAAGGGTTAACTACAAGATGATAAATTGCTAGTGAAAAGTTCAAATCCTTTTTATATTTATTTGAAAAATAAGATGTAACGCCCCACCCTTAATTGGCTTCAATAATTCGAGCTTCATTTTACTGTCGTATAAAATTTTTTAAACGTGGGTAAGTGTACTCATTTCTGCCAAAGTAAGCCAACTTACAATCTCCCAATAATTTAATTAGAATAATTAATTAATTAATTTAATTGTGGGTGTACGCATTGGTACACCCACATGGCCCTGCGGGGAATACAGGTGTGATGGCGGTAAATTAATTCATCATCATCATATAAGCCTCTACAATGCAGTGCAATGCTCAAATTGCAATTGCAATGCTGCAATGGTTTTGCGCTGTTGAGTTGTAAGGCACTCGAGTAGCAGGAAATCAGTGAAAGCGGGGAACGCAGTTTTCAATAAATTACGTCAAACTACATACATATCGTCAATTCTGTATTCCCTGAAGGGTTAAGCAGAGGTATGCCAATGTACACCCACAGTTCGCCGGTATGTGTTGTGTAGGTCCCACGTAATAGGGGGCGAGCCTATTGCCATTAACCAGGCCCAATTAAAACCTAACACCGAGCAGTTACTGAGAATTTCATAGAAAAACCCTATAACACTTTGCTCGACCAGGGAATCGAACCCAAGGTCTCTAGCGTAGCAGTCACGGTTAGGGCAACTACATAGTAACCACATCACGTCATACTAACTCATGTCAATACAAGTGTACACTCTACATAAATTCGACGACGAAAAGTTAACTTCTATAAAGAATATACTCACATTTTTTTCTTTAAAATATAAGGAAAAAGGTCGTTTAAACAAAATATAGTCTGTATGTATTCAAGTTATAACTACACCAAAAGTTACAAACGTAAATACCATAGCTGATGAACAATTACATAGAGAGAGAGAATGCTAACTTATATTTCTCTCGGAAAAACCAAGAACAAATTCATTTCTCCACGGGACTCAGTATAAACGTCGCTATCGTACGTAACTCAAGGGAATAGGGTATAAAATCGTTAGAAAAAGTTGGAAGAAGAAACTCAGTGTCTCATTACTGTCATCTCAAGGGGCTGGCCCTATTATCTTGAAAACTGTATCTGAAGTAATCTTTGTACGAGGGTTAAGTTTGAAGAGGAAGCGGGAAATGTTTTTTTATGGAATAAATTGGAGGACTACTTTGTAAAGCCCCAACGAGCCAGTTGGGGCTTTATTAATAATAATAACTACTACGGGATCCCTAATTTGTTAGTATTGCCTTAACCTATTGTTAGTCAAAAATAAATTAAAACAAAGGTTGCATCACAAATAAAATAATTAATTTTGCACATGTACGTCTGTACGCACATCCCAGCCCAGTGCCTATAATAAACAGCCCATCTATTTTGTCCGCAAGATTTTTTAAATCACGCGTCACAAACTATCTCCAAATTAAACAGGGGGTGTAACTAAATAATAATAAGCAAAAATTATTACTGGGTAAGGATTTAAATTTTTGATGTGAAAAAGCACTATTATAAGCACGTAATGTAATGCACGCCAAATATTCAGGGTCATGAGAGAACTTAAAGTTTAATCATAACGTTTCACATTTGTTTTCGTAAAAAAACAAAATGAAGCAGGACATTCTCATATAGGTTATAAAAGAAGGAACAGAAAAATACTTACAAAGATACCTAACGCTTATTTGTGAAGAAATCTCATCCAGGATACCAGCGATAGGATGGTTTGTTATTTTTAAGTTATATTATTTTTAATTAAGTACTTAATTTCTGATTTATTTTATTTATATTTATTTTCTTTCCCTCCTAGGTCATGCTCTTAGTGGTAAGTACTTAACATATTTCTTAATTAATGGAAGCACTATTCTATTTCCCTGCAAATCAATTCAACATATACCACAAGCCCTGTTACCCACTCTTATTTAATTCAATGTTTCAACCATAAAATGAACTCTACAATTAATTATAATAGAATTGAAAATTGCACCACACGAGAAAGGAGAAGCAATAGAGCTCTTTGTGAACGAGCTCGTCTAAGTCATTGCTGCAAAGAATCGTTGCGAAGTTCCGGTTTAAAGGGTATGGTTACCAGTGTAATTATAGGCACATTATTATAGGCACATAAGACATATCAACTTTGTTTCTAGGATGGCAACGCATCTGCAAAGACTCTGGTATTGCAGCCCCCCTAGCCAAGTCACAAACGATAAACGCAAACGCTGAGTAGGCTTTATTAGATCTTCATCTTTATGTGCTTGGTTTTAAGTTGAAGATCTAATGAAGATTGCATAGCGTTTTCGTTCGTTCCAGTCGCTAACGCTTAGAAATCTTTAATAGATTTTCAACTTAAGGCTCTTGGGTGTTAAGTTGAAAACCTATTGGTACCTACCGAGCGTTTACGATTATCGTTTGTGACTTGGCTAGGGGGGCTGATGTCTTTAGGTAGCGATAACATCATGTGGACTGTGTCGGCTTGTTTGACATCAATCCAATGACATAAAAAAAAACTAGAATTTGTTCTGTATTGTGCGTTTAAACCAACCAACAAACAACCAGACCCCGAACAACCATCTGTAGGCCATACAAATATTTGTTACATACAAAATCATTCAACCACTGCGCCCAACGCCTTGAAACTTTTCACGACAAAACCTGTAGCAAAATTGTGTCATTATGAAATTTTCAGAAGAACGAAAACGATACGCTGCCTTTACTCATTTCATACCTATTCTTCCCACAGTTTTTGTAAACCCTCAATAAAGTTTAAGCCAGAAAAAAAACTAAGAAAAAATTACCGCAATTAACGATAAGTAAAATTAGTTCCTTTTTTAATTAAACAGAGACCATCAAATGAAATTAGTGTCCTCCACGTAATTAAATTAAGGTGGCTAGATTAAATTATGTTTGCAGTAAAAATAAATGCTTTTGTAACGTTGAGCAGGCAGCCATTTTGTTTTGTAGAGACATTTCAACGTTAGCCGAGGGTTTAAACAAAGGGACCCTTGTCCAATGAAATGGGAAGTTTGTTTTTGTTTTAACTTATTTTTATGGTAAACAAATGTTATTTTTTTGCTACATAAGTCTCGTGAGGTAACCTAGATTAACACAAAATTGAATACAAAAAAAAAATGTGATATAAACATACATGCTATCACGCCTGTATTCCCCGAAAGGTTAAGCAGAGGTGTACCAATGTACAGTCACGAGCAGAAACATGTATACACTTGGCAAAAATGAAAAGCAATTTTCCCGTGAATGAACAATTGCAACGTTGAGATAAGATCGATTTCATAGTAATATAGGATCCAGAATATGATATTCGTAACACCACTATATTTTGATCGATCCTTTGGGCAGAAACTGCTTTATAATGTCGCTAAGTGTATACATGTTGATGCTCGTGACTGTACACATGCAGTTCGCGGTTTTTTAGGTCCCATATAATAGGTGGCTGAGCCTACTGCCATTAACCGGGCACAAATAGTAAGTGTTACTGAGAATTTCATAGAGAAACACTTTTTGCTCGACCTGGAAATCACACTCAAGACCTCTAGCGCAGCAGTCGCGCTTCTGCCGGGGCTGCGGGTTGTTCGAAAGAGATACCGCGCCCCCGGAACGCAAAGGGCACATGAAGGAACATAGACGGGTTTTCGTCAGTAAAAGTCTGACACTCCCTCCCGCCCCGCCCAGGGTGAGGGAAGTTATTTGATGATTTGCAGAATATAAAAAAAAAAAAAAAAAATGCAGTCGCGCTTAGGAGCTCTAAGCTAAGGTAGGCTACTCCAACTATCCTACATCCTACTAATATTATAAATGCGAAAGTTTGTGAGGAGGGATGGATGCTTGTTACCCCTTTATACTCAAACGGCTGAACAGATCTGAATTATCTGCATTTGGCACTGAGATAGATTGTAATGTGGAATATCACATAGGATAGCTGTTTTTCCGAAAAAAATTGCGGTTTAAAATATCAATGCGAATGAAGTCGCGGACAGAAGCTAGTAAACTATATTTCTTTTTTGTTTTAGTTGATCATTAAATTGATTAAAACTTCTCAATTAAATTGCGGACCTATCTTCGCTAGCAGTAAACGATAAGAATTTGTTAGTGAAAACTGATAACTGAATTGAAACTTTTGCTCCAAATTATAATTTTAATCAAAACTTAGGTTTTCATCTAGCTCTCAAATAAGTCTATCTTAACTGTTACTACAGCATTAGGGTATTATAAAATTTAAGCTTTCGCTCTAAATAATAATTTTAAGGAAAACAAATTTATGTAAGTTAATTGAAATTAACTCACAAAGAAGTATTATTAAAACAGACGGCATTGCGCCTGTATTTTCAGAAGGTTTAGGCAGAGGTGTACCAATGCACAGTTCATTAATATGTTTAGGTAAAATGGGTGTAATAGGGGGCGAGCCTATGGCCATTAACCGGGCACAAATCCTAACTCCGAGCTGCTACTGAGAATTTTATAGAAGAACCCAATAACACTTTGCTCGACCTGGGAGTTGAACCCAAGACCTCTAGCGTAGCAGTCGCGCTTAGGACCATGAGGCTACCGAGGCCCTTAAAAAAAATAAGTAAGTTAGTATTATTGAAAGGTTACGACAATGTGAAAAGTATGTGGTAAGCTACGGCGTAGCATAGGGCAAGCTACGGCGTAGCACTACGTAAACTACGCCGTAGACCGGGTAAGCTACGCAGTAATTGAAACTACGATTTATTAAAATAATTACTACAACGCACTTCCGTTCACACTTTCATATCAGTTCACGGTCACTTATTTATTTAATGTCTATTAAAAACAAGCGTATTAAAATGGAAAGCAGAAAAACATTAATTAATGAAAAGAAATCGTTTGATACAACATGCAATTAATTGCTAAGTAATGAATGTGCTAAAAAAATGAATAAATTTTAATTCTGTTGTATCTTTTAGTTGGGCATAGAACTCTACCACTATTATAAATACAAAAGTTTATGAGAATGCATGGACAGATTACTTTTTCACATTTTAACGGCTGAACGGAATTAGATAAAATATGGAACACATACTCGTAGATATTGATCTAGCTAAACACAAGTGAAAAAGTAATCAAATTTTTGGTGTTCCCATGTGATAATTTACGACTTTGGCTTAATTCTAACTAAACGAAACTAGTACAGTAAAAAATAAAACGACTACATAATTCTATGTAATACCCATATCCTACACAAAACAATAGTTCTAGACCAAGGCTGCTCAACCGCAGGCCCGCGGGCCTTAATATGGCCCGCGGATGGATTTTAAAAGGCCCGTGTAAGCAGGCTTTAAAAATCACGCTGACAAAGTGTTCCTTCTTCATCCTTTTTTTAAACATACCATCATGCCTGTATTCCCTCGTAAGGGTTAGGCAGAGGTGTACCAATGTACACCCACAATTCGCCTGCATGTTTTTAGGTACCGTGTAATAATCTAAGTCGACCGTTAAAAAAGTTGAACACTCTTGCTCTAGACACACACAAATTCAAAATGAGGAATCGTGTAGAATTACTTGGAGTGTAAAATTCAACACGATATTGCAATATGTTCGTGATGCCGCAGAACGTTTCCTCGCAGGAATATATTTATATAAGGTTTCCTTTCAAAGTTTGGTCGCGGTTTTGTGTTGCGAGGTAAGAAATTGAAATTGAAGTTTGCAACATCGTGTTATGTCGTGAAGACCTCTCTTGCATGAAGTTGTGGGTTTAAATCAAGGTAACTACCAATATGATGATGTATGTGTGTGTGTATGACGAAAAACGTCGTGAGGAAACCTAGGTATATACTTAATTAATGTAAGCCTGAAATCGCCAAACCGCCTTGAGCAAGCATGATGGTCAATGCTCAATTTTTTGTTGTTAAAAATGAGGCCTTTGTTTTGCAGTAGGACAATAATAAGCCAGTGCTATTTTTCCTATGAATGCGTCATTGTTGCTTGGTCGCTTGCCTGTTAATTACACGTACATGTCACGCTTGCAAATTCAATAAAAGCTTGTGAAAATCACAACGATTAGCAGACAAGGTCGCATTCTGTGTTCATTAAAGACAGGAACACCTAACAGGAACAACTCTTCAAACCATACTGCACAGCCTAATAGCAATAAAGCTTACAGCGTACGTCTTTACCATCGTTTAATAGTACCCGGCTGACCCATTATACCACAGAAAGCACCTCAAACTTCATAATTATTTGCTACTTTCTGATGGTAAAACAGCAATCTTGGGAAATTACTTCACACGCACTTGTATCTTGTAATACGAAGCTATGGTAAGGTAACTAAGTTAACTAATACTCTAAAGTTTTTTGCCTGCAGATTCCACTATCACGCCTGTATTCCTCGAAGGGCTAGGCAGAGGTGTACCATTTTTTTTTTTTGGGACAAGCCTGCCACACTGTTCCCAAACCAAGAGGTGTACCAATATACACCCACAGTTAGCCGGAATATTTAGGTCCCATGTAATAGGGGGCGACCCTATTGCCATTAGCCGGGCACAAATACTAACTCCAAGCTACTACTGAGAATTTCCTAGAACACCCAATAACGCTTTTTGCTCGAACTGGAACCCAAGACCTTTATAGTCGCAGGCTAACGATACAGTTTAATGAAAAAAGTTATAATTGTTATAACTAAAGTTTAAAGATCCCTGCGACCGCTGTCCTATTGCATGCACCCGATAGCAGAATTGTCATTACATTGCATATAATCTTACCAAATAAAAATATTCACAGCTATATTCTTTGGTCAAAGTTATTTAGTTTGATGGTCAGTATGCATTGTTAATGCTTTACGAGGTGCCACAACCGAGTGAGTAATATAATAAATGAACCTATCTTACTCGTAAATCTTAGACTAACACGTACCCTACATTCATGCATATTAATCGGAAACAACACGAGTTTTGCATGCTACAGTAATATCTATAGAACCGAGTACAGAATAACCTAACAGTACTTGCATATAATTGTGCAAGTTAGCAGGCATATGAGACATTTAAGCTTTGTATCTGGGATGGCAACGCATTTGCAAGGCTTTTAGTATTGCGGAAAATATGACTAGACTAGGTTTGTATGGAGCAAGCTGTATAGTTAGCTAACTATACAGCTAGTAGTAGTACTAGTCTAGTAGCTTAAAGTAGGTATATCCTGATTGTCGACATACGTGTATGAACCTATGATCTGGGCTTCTCCTAGTGGTAAACCCTCTGTGCCTATTGGCCTAGTTCTGTTCTGTCTCCTGCTTGTTTGTAGGGAAGTGGAATATATGTTTTTCTTACTTCTCCGCTAAATTTTTCTCATTAATTTCGTTGCGGGATCCAAGATTCGTTTCTCCGGGACTCGTCGAGTTTCATAGGCTTTTCTAGCGGTGTCCACGGTTAATTCTGGGTTACAGGAGTTGCAGTGGTTGAGAATACTGTGGCGGGCTATACGTTGACGAACTTAATTAAATAAGGATTATATTGTGCAACCATTAAAAGTAGGCTTGCTTTTGCACTAAAAGTTTACTGTTGAAAACTTCGCTAATGGACGCTACTAAAATAACGCGTTTTAAAACCGATATTCAATAAATAGTTTCTCCTTGGTAGGTGCTTCAGCCCACCACTACAAAGAGGTGCTAGTCATAATATCTACACCTACAATCAGTGTTTAACGTAATTAACAATGACACCAGTAACCTTTGAAAGGTCAGGTGTGAATAATATCATACGCCCACCGTCTAGAATAAAGGTGTTACGTCTCGGATTACAATAGGCTTGTAACGAAATTGCTCATCAATTTCTGTTACCTTGGATCCGGTTCTGAGGAACCAAGGTGTGGTTTAAAGTTTTTGAGAAAATCTCTTTTGAGAAAGTCAATAGTTTTGAGTTGTTCTTTGTGTCATCTCAGAGCAGTCGAGTAAAAAACACCTAAGTCATCCACATAGTTAAAAAATAACTGCCAAGTGTGAATTGGTGTTGCGCGCGAAGTGTTCCACCGTACAATATTTAACACTTCTTCACTTCGAGTCGATCATAATCTTGTAAATTTTGGGCCCAAGAGTACAAAAAAAAACGTTTATTTATAAATCTTATTAGTATTTGTTTTTTACAAATCATGGTAATACATACTCTGAATTGTGCATGTTAGATAGACAGTTGCTCCATATACAACACAGGTATTCAGCTGCATCCAGTTAAACTGGAAGCCAACCCCAACATAGTTGGGTAAAGGCTAAGCAGAAGATGATGGAAATTCATACTATGTAAAAATACCAAGTATTGCCGCTGTATCATCCCACTACACCCCAACAAATATCAACCCACTCATCAAATACTTCACGCCCGATACCCTTCAAATTTCATAAAACGGAAAATTTAAAATATTCCCCGTAAAATATCGTCGTATTTTAAGATATGACATTTACAAAATTCTGCGCTCGCTTTACCCGGCCGTTTCATAAAGTGTTCATTTGAGTACACGAGTGTGTAATCGTGTTAAGACCTGAATAACCTTTCAAAGTGACGTTTTAATAAACCTAGTGTTTCTGAACACTTTTGAAGGGAAGGTTTATAAGGAGCCTTAAGAGTTAAGCTTTATCCTCAATTCAACTTTTTACTTTGTGATTTTTTGTCGTTCGTTTCAATTTTTGTTGCCTTTTATTCTTTTGAGAGTAGGTATTAGGTGCTTAGTTGATGCTCTTGAGACGCTTAATTAAAGATATAGGGTCAAGGTGTCAAAGTAATTCTCTAGCTTGTTTGGAGGGAACTGGATTTTCTTTATCTGATTATTTCGTTGCAGAATCCAAGACAGTTGAATCCATTGTTAGTTCTAATTTTCAAAAGTTATAGTAGTTGAGAATGGTATGGCGGAATTGTCCCAATTAAAAAAAGGGTATGTAGTTAGGTACTCATCCTCCATTGAAAAGAGAAGATTCTTGGTAGTAGTCGGGAAAACCACGTGGATAAAAAAAAACTATTTATTTCATTATTGGTTCATGTTGAGAATGACTAGCACAGTAACCTCCTTGAATTTAACAAGGATTAAAACTGTATCTCGTAAAGATTTTTATTTAAAACTAGTTTTTCTTACTTTACTTTACGTCACTCGCGTTAAGAAGTATTCAAACTTTCATCCCCTATTTTATCCCCTTGGGGGTAGAATTGATCAAAATCCTTTCTTAGCGGATGCCTACGTCATAACATCTACCTGCATGCCAAATTTCAGCCCGATCCGTCCAGTGGTTTGGGCTGTGCGTTGATAGATCACTATGTCAGTCAGTCAGTCAGTCACCTTTGAGTTATATAAATTTAGATTTCATCCCACAAAATCTTTCACCATAAACCCACCGTCCACTTTCCACTTGACCCAACAAACGGGCACTTCATGTAATTACCAAGACGGACAGACTCCAAATTAAGTTTTAGCACACCCCGTTGAAACTTAACGAGCGTGATGCGACGAATTTTATAGACGTGTCAGTAAATTATATCGTAATAAACGGGGCACGAGCTCTTGTGCTCGAGGGTTCAAGTAATAACCGGGTAGAGTAATAAGCTAGGTTATTTGTCAGGTGGCAGTTAGGGCGAGTTAGTGGGATTACAGATGAATATTGATGAAAAGGTTTATGGATAGATTGATAATGTAGTTTGGTGTGTGTTTTTATTATGTGTGATTTTTACTTGATATCTTGCGTGTAGGTAGGGCTGTTATCAGTCCGGGATTCTCCCAACAGCCTGGTAATAGCATCGAAAAACAAATATAGAAGAACTAGCCGCGTTCAGCGTTCCGTTTGGGAAGTGGGGAATGTCCCCCACTTCCCAAAATCATCCCTAAATTATAGCCCATGTGTTATTCTATATTACTGCAAAGGTTCATTAAAATCCTTTGAGAAGTTTTTGCTTGAAAGAGTAACCAGTAAAAGTCAAGGCTAAATCATTTATTTTAAAGATACGATACATACAAAAACAAAGAATTTAAGTAAGTATTTTCGTATAGAGAAGTATGGGAAAGAAACTCCATACTAACTCTTTTAAAATTAATGTTGTACAAGATTATACAGGATTACAAGTGAATACATTGTAGGGATCTTGCAAAAACTACTATAACTAATAAATGTCAACTTTCCTACCAATAATTCTGCTAATCTAATAAAAGATATGATCTGTTCTCTATACTTTTACCAAAGATTAAAGATAAAGAAATAACAATACTTGGCAAGTTGTCTACTAAGAAAGATATCATTGTTTCTAATCCATTTAGTGTCGTAATGGATACGACAGATGTTAGGGATACCAGACGATGGCGGCGTGAGATATTGGCAACATTAATATCGTAATAAATAATTATTGTGTTGTCTGTCTTACTTTTGTGTGTGGGTATTTATTAAGGTCATTTGTCTAAATGTGACTATTTTTACAAGCTTTAAGTTAGAGTGAACAGGCTTCTTCTGGGTAAGCTCACTCCATCGTCGACTTTGTCTTTGTCACCTCTGACACTAGACTGGACTAGAGTCAAGAGAGATTATTTTGTACTTCGTACATTTCATTGTAAAATACTCTTGTACAATCACTTACACCTGCAGTGTTATCTCTTCACCACCTTTGGTTGACTGGTAGAGAATGCCTTTTTTTTTAAGACGGGAAATCATCATATTACTTCCCCCGCCCTGGGCGGGGCGGGAGGGAGTGTCAGACTTTTACTGACTAAAACCCGTCTATGTTCCTTCATGTGCCCTTTGCGTTTCGGGGGCCCGGTATCTCTTTCGAACAACCCGCAACCCCGGCAGGTAGAGAATGCCTAAGGCATTAAGTCCGCCTTTGTATTTTTTTTTTGTGCATAAACTTTAAATCAGTGAAGGAAATAAAATAATATAAATCTGAAATCGAAAATACGCCTCGAGCAAGCGTGGTTAATATTGTCCGTGCCTTCTCTGTATGAGAAGAGCCATTTGTCCTGTAGTAGCACAATAACAGGCTAGTATTATAACTATGGGCCTAGCGCGGCGTGTCAACGTGGTGACCACGGAAAGAACATGTAACATTCGGCTTTGTTAAGTATCTTGACACTCGTTAGGTACTCTGCCATCCTTACAATCGAAGTACAGACAAACAGATTAGCAAATATTTGCATAAAGATAAAAGAAAACATAAAACCGCGCACTTAACATTCTTCCTAAAAATATAACATCCGTGCCATCTCCACATCCTACCGTGTCGACGACGCGTTCGTGTTCCACGCGCGCCTCAAAGAGATGTCAGCAAACTAGGAAGGGGCCACTGAGGGCCGATGCTTGCCGGGGCTGCGGGTTGTTCGAAAGAGATACCGCGCCCCCGGAACGCAAAGGGCACATGAAGGAACATAGATGGGTTTTAGTCAGTAAAAGTCTGACACTCCCTCCCGCCCTGACCAGGGCGGGGGAAGATATTTAATGATTACCCGTCTATAAAAAAAAAAAAACTCCACATCCTGTAGGATCGTAAAAGTGTTACATTTTAATGAGATACCCACTCTGTGATTCTCGGACTGCTAATTTAATTATGTAAGCACTTACGATAATGTTTTTCGTACAAGAATAAAAAATATTTTAATCCAGATTAACGCTGGATGTTAAAAGATTATGAAGTCACGGGTCGCGAGAAATGTGACGTTAATCTTTTATAATAAATTCTGTTTTTCTTTATCATGGCATAATTTTAGCATAATCTTTCTGAGTAATTGGGTTTAGCTATGCCCAACGTACATGTACACATCCACTTTCATTTGCAAATAGCATCACGCCTGTATTCTTCGAAGGATTAGGCAGAGGTGTACCAATGTACAGTTCGCCGATATGTTTAGGTCCCATGTAGTAGGGGCCGAGCCTATTGTCACTAACCGGGCACATATCCCAACAATAAACTCACCACAGGCCACCCTGATAAATATTCCGTGTGGGAATCGTATCCACAATATGCAGCGCAGCAACTGACAGCAACCAATCGCGACTGTGCCGACAATCAATCCCATAAACTTTAATACATGTGCAGTCCTTTCGGCAAGGACACGAATTAATCAAAATCAAGTCAAAACAAATTACTAGAAAAGGCACTTTGAACGTCATCATACTAGTATAATAAATATATAGTTTTTTGTTTATTTGTTTAAGCTCGTTATTCTCTGGAACTGCTAGTCGGATCAGAAAAAATATTAGTATATGATAGCCAGATTCATTAGAAACAGTAGGTATATAATGCTATTCATTGCGTCCCACGGATGCGAAATAATAACCAAAGACGGAACTTCATACAAGTGAAAAAAAACGCGAAGGAAGTCGCACGCAGAATTCTAGCTACAAATACCCTTTCTCAAATAAGAACATTCACAATTACAATAATTAAGTACCTACTCACGAATCGTACTAATGATGTTACGTAACTAGTTTCTTTCATTCTTCTGAATAGGACTGAAGGCTAGTAATAATACGGCTTGACTTAATGGAAAACTACGAACCATATTAATGACGAGAGTCGAGACGTTATGTGTCGAAGAATTGGAACGAATAACTACACGTGTAATATTAGACTTAATTACTTAAAGAATAAAATATGTTTTTATTTTCTTTATTCCATTTTTGAATATTTGAATACTATACCTAAATACTACCTACTATGATAAACATGGTTGACAGGTTGGCATGGAAGAAGAAAACATGTTGCGCCGACCCCAAGTAAAATGGGATAAGGGCAGGAAGATGATGATACTACAATGATAAACGTTAAAGTTTGTGAGCATGGATAGATGGATGTTTGTTACTCCTTCACGCTTTAACGGCCTATTGGTCGACTTTATAATATTAATACATAATGTTAAAAATAAGTCATATATCATGCAATATTTTTCTTAAATTATTAATTAAAAACACAAAAAACTTACCTTCTGTTCAGCGCTGCCACACTATTGTTCAGCATAATTATGGCAATTATGGCTATTCACTCAAACACCACACTGAACTTCTCGCACAATCACATGAATTAACATACACTACAATACACACACTCTTAGCTAAACAAACGAAACTTGAAATTGTCACCTCCGAATTTTCAAACGACACTTTTTTTTTAAGACGGGAAATCATCAAATAACTTCCCCCGCCCTGGGCGGGGCGGGAGGGAGTGTCAGACTTTTACTGACTAAAACCCGTCTATGTTCCTTCATGTGCCCTTTGTGTTCCGGGGGCGCGGTATCTCTTTCGAACAACCCGCACCTTCAAAGGACACTTAACTTTAAAACGTTTTTAAATGTGTTTCTGTCGCTACAATACACCTTAAAGCTTAATATCACAGAGATAGCATAAGATTTAAACGCGACTCAAACTCAAGAGAGAGAGAGATGATAAGAGTTTGAAAATTTGGCCGTTAGTCTGCTAGGGCATCCGACATATGCAGGCGGAAAACTAAAAACGCGAGAGGCGGGGACGCGCCACTCAGGCGCAGACGGCCCAAAGACATTCATGTTTTTTTTTATGACGTTAGACAATTTTCTTATTCAGCCAAATACAGTTCTTTGTTTTAACAGATTATCAAAATAGAGTTTACTCTTTTATGGAAATTAAAATTTGAGAGGGTTTTAAAGATTTTTTTATTTTCATTATTTACCCCCTTTGTGTACGGCTGGCACTGGGGTTTCTAGTATAAAAAAGTTTTGGATAAGTAATAGATGTAGTAACATTTGGTTAAATAATACGCAGGACCATAGGTGTCTTTCTAAGACTGAATAATGAAACTTATAAGCAACGAAATAAATGAGAGTATTTTATAAACATAGATTTGTTAAATTCTCTCACACACCTATGTTCCTGCTTATATTTAACCAAATCTTCCTCCATTTTGCATCAATGTGAGACAACCCTAAGAAAGGATCGATCTTATCAGTGTTGCCATTAGAAATAATACTTGCCCGAACGGAGGGAGGTCTTTATTTCGTAAATGAGAAAATGCGAACAATTTGGACGTACCTAATTGCTGTTCTCACTAATAAAATTTGCCTTTTTACTTAAATCTGAGGCCATTAGGATTTTCGGAGGCAATTGAAAAGTATATTAGAGGCCGTCAATAAAGATTAGCCTCTGAACGCTCTGATTAGATGTAATTGTTTTAAAGGCTTTGCTAATGCGATACTTTTTATTTAAGAGTTTTCTTTTTATTCATTAAGAAAGTCTTTCTAATTTTTTTTATCCTTTTTTCTTTTCAATACATCATTGGAATAATTTTTCAACATCATCTTGTCTAAGTTCTTGAAAATACTCTTTTAAATTATGGTTAGTCATGTGGGTCATGTCAATTCTAGCCATCTTACTACTATTATAAATGCAAAAGTTTGGATGAATAGATGTTTGTTCCTCAATAACGTCAGAACAGCTGAACGATGTGGATACAATTTGCCATAGAGAGGGATTATAGCCTCTAAAATCAAATAGGCTACTTTTTATCGCGAAATAATGTAAGCACTATGACTCGAACAAAGTCGCGGACGGAAGCTAATTGTCTAGAACTTATACTAGACTTTACACTCACTCCAATTACATCCTCCTGGTACCTCGATCTAAAAACTGCAGTGAAAAATGCTACAACCACATCATTCACACACAAATTCACCCTACTACCTACTGCGTCATTATTATGCCCTAATAATCTCTACCCTGTTACAACCTACCACTGTTACTTTTAACCATATCTTCTCCGTTATTTTCCAGAATACTGTCACCCGTACGAGCCGTTCAAGTGTCCGGTGGATGGCAACTGCATCTCTATCCAGTACCTGTGCGATGGAGCCCCGGATTGCATCGATGGATACGACGAGGACTCCAAGCTCTGCACTGCTGGTAAGACATTCTTTTTCTTTTTATTCCAGAAGGGTAAGCTCTTGACTCTAGTCTACGTCAGAGATGACAAAGACAATGTCGAAGATGCAGTGAATTTTATGGGTAAGTTCACTGTATCTTTGACTGCAGAAGCCTGTTCATTGTTATGTAGGGGGTATGTTAGAGTCTAACTAAAAATTATACCTAAAATTACGTAATTTAGGCCTTCAGTATAAAAAAGTGAATAGCGCGAAGGTCCTTAAAAAACCTGTAGCTTGTACACTAATATCATAAGAAGCTGAAGAGATCCGGGGTTGCGGGTTGTCCGGGGCTGCGGGTTGTTCGAAAGAGATACCGCGCCCCGGGAACGCAAAGGGCACATGAAGGAACATAGACGGGTTTTAGTCAGTAAAAGTCTGACACTGAGGGCGGGGGAAGTTATTTGATGATTTCCCGTCTTAAAAAAAAAAGCTGAAGAGATTTATTGTTTCACTCTTTGTTTAAATAGCAATCCTCTGGAACTACCAGTCGGATTAGAAAAAAAAACTATACCAAACATCTTTTTTATATGATAGCCAGATTTATAAGGAATAAGTATAGGGTATAAAACATTACGCTACGTGCCTCGGAAAGCACGTAAAGCCGTTGGTCCCGGCTGTCATTCGTAGATCTTTGACAGTCGTGACGGATAGTCAGAAGCCAAAAAGTCTGACAACCAGTCTAACCAAGAGGTATCGTGTTGCCCAGTTACTGGGTTGTGGAGGTCAGATAGGCAGTCGCTCCATGTAAAACACTGGGTATTCAGCTGCATCCGGTTAGACTGGAAGCCGACGCCAACGAAGTTGGAAAAAGGCTAAGCAGATGATGATAAAACATCACGCTACGACACACAGGAGCGGAGCACTAACCAAAGACATAACTAAACGCGTATAAAACCGCTAGGTACAGTTAGTATCGGAATATTTAGCTTAGTTAGTTAGTTATTTCTGTAACAAGTTCATTATAAGAAACACAAAGGAGTACGAAACAAGACACCAACATGATTAATGTTCACCTACCGTGTTGATGTAATAAGTGTACCTAACGTGTCTGTCTTATATCACGCATAAGGTACTATCTCTATATCTAGAGAAGATAATTGTGTTTTCGGGACAATAAAAGAAAAGAAATTGTCTTGTTTAGTAGGTAGGAAGGGTAGGGAGAAGGGAGTCTTAAGTAATTTATTTGGATTACATTATTTATCGAGATAAGTAAACTTGATACCTACTTAAATTTTTTATAGATGGAGGTATTTATATAAACTCAGGGTGGAAGGGACTTCAACGCGCGAACTTCTTATAATTCTTTAATTAACTAGCTTGCCATCTCGCCTGTATTTTCCGTAGGGTTAGGCAGAGGTGTATCAATGTGTGTACATTGATACACCTCTGGGAAGTGGGCCCCAAACATACCGGCGAACTGTGGGTCACAGTTCGCCGTCATGTTTGGGACCCATGTAATAGGGGGCGAGCCTTTTGCCATAAACTGGGCAGAAATCCTAACTCCGAGCTGCAAAAATGCTACAACGAACTTCATAGATAAACCCAATTACACTTTTCAGTTAACTCATGAATCGCACCCAAAACCTCTAGCGTAGCAGTCGCGCTTAGAACCACCAGGTTAACGAGGAAGCTAGCTTCTGCCCGCAAGCATTAAGTTGCGTCTTTAGTTACTGTTCCGCGCCCGTGAATCTTACTGTGATGTTATATGGCTATACGATTCCTCATGAATCTGGCTACCATATCCAAAAAGATTTTTCCAATCCGACTGGTCCATAGATGAGCGCGTTAAAACAAACAAAGAAAAAAAAAGTCCTTTATAACTTCATTCTTTAGCTTTTGACACCGCTCTAAAAACACCCTTCCTGAGTCTAAATTACGACTTGAAGAAGTAGTCGCTAAGTAGAATTGGCCTTCTGTTTTCTTCTCATCTACGTCACCTTAACGTGTTAGGTATCTAATTTCCTTGTTTCCGAGTAACAGCTGTTTACCTACTCTGGTCATGAGGGTCGTGGGATTCGTTAAGGCTAACACAAAATTGGTTTGTGGGGTGACAATCACAAACACGTGACCGGTTAGATTGTTCATGTTTATGTTAACGTTGTGGAGACCACGACATGTTATTTTGGGTTTATATTGTTATCAGAATTATTACGTCTACATGTGTTTTGTGTTGTTATGGAAAAAAATGTAGAATAGATATAGGCATTCATATAAAGACTTGTGATTAGTCAGTTTTCTGTCAAGTACCTAACTTATCATTGACGGAAATCTGACTAACTGTATGCCTAAATGTCTTAGTGCTCTTATTCTATTATTATTTACAAAGTTTTATCGAGTTGAATTACATAGGTACTTATTAACTGTATATTGTTTTTGTGTTACTTCTCCGAGCAGTCAACTAGCAAAAAAGTGTGATTTTTAATCAATTTACAGAATATAACTTTTTCAATCGAATACCATAATAATAATAAAACACAGAATCAGATTTTTTAATACAAGAAGGTTCTTAGTACTCGTTCTTGTTTTATGCCTGTTTAAAATTCAAGGAACTCGATGCATTACTAATCATTGAAATGTGGTATTTTGCCTCAGGTAATGTGTAATGAATTCTGTACTGAATGATTCATGAACATTTCATATGCGAAAGTTAAAAAAGACTTCTTTTTCGCGAAAACCTTGTCGGAAATGACTTCTTTATGTGAGGTTTTTCTTGTGCCCGGGTAATGCAGTTATGGAGTATTGTTTTGGTAAAAAAAATATGTTTCACGAATAAATATCGATAGTGACTTTCGCTCTGTCCGTAAAATAATAAATATCTGTCTTTTCTCTTCAAATAAAAAGGAAAGATAAATAGTAACCATAAAATTAAAATACCTACTTAATAAGCACCCATTTGGGCAACCTAAGTGCCTATGGCCAAATTA
The DNA here is from genome assembly GCA_932526535.1 of Caradrina clavipalpis. Taxonomy (NCBI): domain Eukaryota; kingdom Metazoa; phylum Arthropoda; class Insecta; order Lepidoptera; family Noctuidae; genus Caradrina; species Caradrina clavipalpis. The sequence goes on from OW052108.1 coordinate 1,357,864, forward strand.
CATAAACGATATCTATTAATATTTATCTCAAATAAAATTGACAACTTAGAGACCGCAATATAAATAGGCTGAACTTTAGTGCTATTCAGTAAAATAAAAATCATATGAATATTATTTTTTACGAGTCTAGCTAGTCACCGCGGCCCTGGAAAGTAAAAGGCAGAGATGAACACGGATGGGTTTTGGTCAGTAAAAGTCTGACACTCCCTTTCGCTTCGCCCAGGGTGGAAGAAGTCATTTGATGATTTACCATCATTAAAATCTATTTTATTGTATAAAATCTTTGTGAATCTAGTGAATTTTGATGAAGTGAGCTTAAGGTGAGCTGTCATCCCTCCTAATAATAGGGATTACATCACTTCATGTTCATTTAGGTAACCTAAATTCGCTGAGAAAGATTTTACAGAAGAGAAATATTCACATGAATTTAAATATACTGTTTAGGTACCTGAAAGCTAAATATAGGTTTTAAATATTATACAATACTAACTGAAACAGCCTTTGTGAGTAACAAAAGCTATTCAGGTTTTCATTCAAGACCTAGCTAGGTAAGTAGGTACTTTATTAATGAGATCACATTCTAAATGGGTTTAGAGCAAACAGTAGCCAGTTACATAGGTTTAAAAGGAGCTTTTGCATAAAACCTTTTTGTAAAATATGCATAAAGAAATATGGTTGTTTTAACCTTGGCCTAAAATAATAGAGCAACTTGGTAAATGCGCTGAGTGGCCATAAGTCAATTTGAGGCTTTCAAATTGGGTACGTTTTCGAATTTCAAAAAGGAGATGGCCAAAACGTGCCCGTAGTCTACTGAAATAAAAGTATAAGGTACAATTAATTAAAAAATATATATCATATTTTTAAACCTATAAAACTTTTGTCCAAGATTACTAAGCAGTATGAACCTTTTAGATTTATGTAATATAAAACCTTTACTATTAAATGACACCCATTTTAAATCTGTACAATCTGGGGTACAGGCCCGTATCATTTTTGCCATCCTCCTTATGCAGTCCATTACAAGACGTACACCTCTCCGATTGCATGACACTGAGCTCGACCCTCGACTCGCGTCTATAAAGGTGACAAGAATCCTGAAACCTATTCAGATACCTTTGCGATCATAGCATAATCAACCTAAAAGCTTTTCACTTCTGGAACACAAGCGTCCTCTCTATTAGAAGTAGTGGGACGTTGGATAAGTACTCGATCACTTTGATACGGGCATCAAGAAGGATCCTAAAACACAAGTTCCTAAAGTAATTTCCTATTTTATAGACTAACGTCTAATACAATAGGTATTTTTATTAGGACACGACACAGCATTTTCTTTACGACATATTTTGTTTTATTATCTCGGGCCTCGTTTGCTGAAAATTTGATGTGACGCTTTGAAGAGTTGTCTGAATTAGTTACGTAAGGTTCTGTCTTCTTAAATAGTTAGCATCTATTTCCTACCTAGGAAGGTACATGTTACTTTGGCCACGTTTGTTTCGTTATTGTTTTGTAAAATGAAATTCAGAATAATTAGGTACCAGGCACCTAAACTACCAAGGCTACCTTTTTAATTAAATGAAAACAAATGACGACATGTTAATAGTACAATGCTTATGAAACTTTTAGGTACTGATATGCTTATTTTTTTTAACTATTACTTGATTAGGAAAACTTTCCAATTCTGACTACCGATTTTTTCTACTCGTTATAGAAGCTACAGTTCATTGAAAATTTATAAAATTTTCCGCCAAGTTACAGAGAAAATTTTCTGTGGTACTTTTTGATGATAACGTCAGATTAAAAAACATGAAAAACTTAATAACTTCCGTGGAGTACCTACAAGTTTGCTGCGCACATCTGTGCCCTACATTTTCTCTTTGAGTCTCGTTTCAAACTTCAAATCAACGCGACGAGAGCTGCTTTCTAAAGATTTCATTTGAAAACATCTGCGGAAACTTCCTGCCAAGTATAAACAGTGTTTTCATCATTTTAATGAATCTGTGACCTTCTAGAATGTAGGTAATGTAACTACTACTACGTTGGGGCTTTAAAGCATACAATTTTAATAACCAAAATTAATTAAAGTTACTTCAAAACTAGCTTCAGCTTTTGAAATAACTAACCGACTCTTCGACGATTCAAAAGTGTCTGTAAATGGTTTCATTGAAATATGAACCTACATGCTTTGGTTTTGACGTTAAAATATGGGACAAAATGATATATTTTTAGATATTTAATTTCCAAGAAAGCCGTCAGCTACATAAAACGTCGGAACGCGCAAAGCTGTCGCGCAAACAAGGTAAAATTTTTAATTACGAAAAAGCTAAATAATAAACAATTTATATAAAACAAAAAGTACTTAGGGGAAAATTAAAAGGATTATGTTTACATCCTTTTTTTTTTTTTTTTTATAGACGGGAAATCATCAAATAACTTCCCCCGCCCTGGGCGGGGCGGGAGGGAGTGTCAGACTTTTACTGACTAAAACCCGTCTATGTTCCTTCATGTGCCCTTTGCGTTCCGGGGGCGCGGTATCTCTTTCGAACAACCCGCAGATGTTTACATCCTGCACGTTAAACCTACACTTTTTACCGTTAACTCTATTTTTAGGTAAGCAAGTAAATGTTGAGAATTTACAGACATTTGACACATCTTGTGGCGGGCTGTCAAGTCTAATATTCAAAGGACAATGCCCGGAATGGCCCTTTGCAACAAAATGTATTGGAATACACGATAATTAACTGTCTATTTTATTATATTAAATGCAAATACTTTTGTAACATGGACTAGCTATATGCAAAAATGAACAATAAAAAGTATTTTACGCGACTAATAACATTAATCGCCGCCATCTTCACAAAACGTCATGTCGTGTCGATAAAGAATAGGGATGGCCAATTGATTGTAATCGATCGACTGAATTTTTAATTTCCTAAAAGTATAATTTAAATCGATTTGAAATCGATTCGAATCGTAAGCCTTGTATCGACTTACAAAAAAATCGTGGTCTAAAAGATCGATTTAATTTTTTAAGTGTACATTTATAATTATATATTTACTGCCTCGTTGGCCTAGTGGTCCTGAGCGCGACTGCTACGCTAGAGGTCCCGGGTTCGATTCCCCGGGTCGAGCAAAAAGTTATTGGGGTTTTTACACACATATACATACATTTATAATGTAAATATTATCCAATTTTTGAAAAACAAGAAAGATAATAAATGATCTCTTATCAGTAAAATCAGATTTGTTTCGATAAAAAAAAAATTGATCTATTTGACCTGAAAAATTAATTCTTCGATTAATTGATTTCAGATGGTCATCCCTAGTCACTTGTCACTGTCAGTTTACTGATGAACTGATGATTACAATAGCGTCGCTTGCTGTTTGTAATTTTATTGTTTGTATCGGTGTGTTTTGGTGACTTTTGGGACTATTATTGCATGTGTATTAGTGTACAACAATGGACTGCACCTCTTTTGGTAATTATATTTCTACTTTGTCTGCATACGAGTATTTTGGGTTCCTTCGTGTTTATTATTCTGTTTGCGTTCTTCTCGGCTGGTTAACAGTCACACGTTTGCGCTGTTCAAGCATGCGCCGTTTCTATTTTTACTATTTTTTCTCATTCCTAAACGAATTTTAAGAATACAGGTAATAGATTCTATGCATTTAAACATTGAACTTACATACACTTAGGCTTTAGAAAAAAACTGCATAGGTACCTACCCAATTATCTAGGGATGTGCTTAAAATAGCTAAATACATTATGATATTGCTTTTCAGTTTCTTAAAAATCACTAAGCTATGAAAAACTATACCTAATATTCGTTGTTATGGTTCGATTATAACCTCAAAATCTGATTCTTTTTTTGGAATATATCTATTCTGCAGCTAGTCCGCTATAAAAATAAGATCATTATAGTTGTTTACTAATGATCGGCAACACAAAATATAATTTTCCGATGCTCTTGGTTCCAGGGCGAACAATGTATGGGCGCAGAGCAATCTCCTTTAGAATGGAATTTATCTCATAAGAATAACAATAAATACAATAAGGTTGGATATCGCTCCAGCCTGTCTCAATTGTACCCACATAAATTACAACACACAGGCCTAAACGTTGTATTTTGCATGAGGTACCTACCAAGAAGTTAATTCCTGCAGCGCTTTTCTGCAAAATTCTCTCTCGGTGAGCTTGACGTGAACTGTCATCCGACAGACGCTGGGGATTGGCAGCTCAACTAAAGCTCACTTTCACTAAATTCACCATAGTGGATTTTTACAGAATCGACCAAACGTTTGTTCTAAAATTATTACTCAAATAATAAATTATTAATAATAATAATAATAATAAAATATTAACTTATATTAACTTTTATTTATTTATTATTATATTAACTTTTAAAATCTCAACAGTATGTTAAAAATAGATATACTAGGTAGTAGATAAACTATTATATAAACTGTAAAAGGTTTCAAGATAATAATGTGTTCATACTTAGTTTTAAAGTTTAACCCTCGTTAAGCTTTCTAGAAATAAAATAGCCATGACTGTGGTCAGACTGAGTTAAAGTGATGAAAAAATATCGATTGTCACACTGTAGTAGGTACCTACCTTCGTTTCAATGACGTCATAACATTGCGCGATGTGCTAATGTCCATAAAACATGACATTGTACAGTAAAGGCGAGAATACAAGAAGGCATTTTTCTAATGCAAACAAAAATCGCAAGATTATAATACTGAATTTATTAATGTATAGAGACAAATAAATAAAATTAAAGTGTTCCTTTGTAATGTCAAAGTACCTAACGTCACCCGATAAAACCATTTTTGTTTTTTTTGTCTATTTGTAACTTTTTTCTAGATAATCTCCAAAACAGCTAGATCGATTAGGCCTCGACTTTCACTAGCACATAGCTGATATTATAAGGAGTAACTAAGGCTACTTTTATCATAAAAAAGGAATTAAGATTGCGCACAAAATAAATAAAACCCCGTGATTACCAACATTCACGCAAACGAATTCGCAGGCATAAGCTAGTCCCATAAAATGTCATCCAACAGATCATAAATCCACATCACGCAATCATAATCTATATCGTATCAATAAAATACTCCCAATGTTTACAGCCAAGAGGCCACCTGTTGAAGAAACGGCATCCTTCCTTCAGTCATTACTGGCATCCCACGGGCCCAACTATCTCGAGAAGTTGTTCGGTAGCAAGGCAAGGGATGCTCTCGAACCTCTGGGCGGCGTCGAAAAGGTCGCCATTGCTCTCTCAGGTAATATATCTTCGTTTTACGACCGCCACTAGGGCTCTTCAAAATATTTTTATAGTCCTGAGAAATATGTTTTCCCCTTTTCTTCCTAAAAGGATGAATGCTGTGGCACAATTTCATCTCACTTCAAATATTGGTCGTTATTTATAAATTGTATTGGCGCCCAAACTGGGACACTGTAAGCCCTGTTGGGCGCCAATGCACATTGATGTCCCTTTTCTTTATATAGAAGGAACATTAAGGCGCTTTCCCCATGGAGCAACTTAAGTTGAGGCAACTAATAACCCTTTAAAAGTTTCCTGTAAAAAGTTGATAGTTGCTATAATGTTTACGGTTGCCGCACCTTATGGCTATCTGCTACTTTCATAGCCGAGCTGCTCAATCTACGCAGCGATCTTTAAAAACCGGTATAATATTTAACAGTTGCTAGTTGCGGCAATTTGGAACTAACTTAATCATCGATTACAGCAACTGAAAACTGTTCACGATCACCGGAATTTGAAACTCGAGTTGCTATGTGTGCGCAGTCCAATTGAAATATATGTAAACAGCTAGTTGCTAGTTGCCAGTTGCTGCAATAGTAGCTCTATGTGCAAAGCGCCTTAATATTTGCTGTATAACCATGTATTTATATCTAAAATTTCAAATTACAGAATCCCAAACGATTGAAGACTTCGGTGCCGCATTACATCTGATGAGGTCGGACCTGGAACATTTACGCTCGGTATTCATGGCTGTGGAGAACGGTGACCTCGGCATGCTTAAATCTCTCGGCATCAAGGACTCTGAACTGGGCGATGTCAAGTTCTTCCTGGAGAAGCTGGTCAACACGGGATTCCTGGACTGAATAGGACCGGAGTCTGCCTCTGATTACTATCACGTCGTCCAATTTGCCCCCATAAGCTCATCCTTCTACAGTTACCTTCCTTACGACTCCATTAAATATAGGAGAAAGTAATCTTTTATCTTTCATCCCGTGAGAAAGTTGAATGTGTGAAAATTATAAAATCAAAAACCTTTTAAGAAATGATTTTGGAAATCAGAATTGAGTCTACAACCGGCCACGTAGACCTTTCTGACTCCAGAAACCATTTCTTTTTCGGCTAATACTAGTTTACAGTGAAACGTTAGGTAGAGAAAGAGGGCATTAATTTTCGAATAGGATAGGTATATTTTTATAAACATAATATGCTTCACTAGGTTATGAACCAAAATCCTTTTTAGTTGATAATATTCAAAGAGATTATCAGGGCCCAACACTCGCGCCTATCATTAAGTGTGAAATGAAGAGGCTAAGACTGTGACTTTAGTGTAATACTAGTCAAAGCTAAGCTAATTGTCGCATTCCACTTCGTGATGACCCTGATAACTGTTACTGTATGTATGTGTATTTGCATGTCGCCCCCCAAAATTTATCCTCCCTGTCTTGGACTTAAATCAGAGGCGACTCCAATCGAAACGTCAAGCGTCCATTCTAAGCGAGATATAAAGCTAAAAGTCGGTTGATATGAAGATGTGTGTCCTTAGAATAATAAAGAAATATAAGAATCGTTGAAAGAATGCATACGCTTTATATCTGGCTTTTGGAAAAATCCAGAATAGGACCATGGAAACATATCATTGTAAACTTAGATGTAGGTATAAAAACATATCATAGATTATAATCTGTAGCGAATAAAGTACAATTATTTTAATATGATCGGTATTGTAGTGTACGACATTTTATAGACCCTTTTAGTATGTACTTTTTCGTCATTGAAAAGAAAACTATATAACAAAGTAAAAAGCATATCTAGATATAACGGTGCTGCACTTGAATCCAGATACATATCAAAATTAATGTGATTATTAAATAAATGTTAGATTTATCGTATGTTACTTATTCTAGAGTAAGACGTAGAAATGAATTAACATCGTAGATATTAAAATTAAACCCATTAGAGTCCAAATTCTATTGTCACTCATTTTTAACATCTTAAATCTACATATTGGTGTTGTAATGATAGAACTTTTGTCAAATGCGGGCTAATAAGACAACGAATTATTAATAATGTCTCATTTCGAGTGAGAAGAGAAGGTACACGATGTAATATTGGGAGTTTATTGACATACCGTAGAAATTAATGCGAATTTTGTTTGTAAACCGTAACGCTTGCTTTACTGGTTAAAAATAACTGAAATACAAAGCACAAAAGACCAGTGAATTCACAGTATTGTAATAAACTTACATTGTAAAGTCAAAAAATGGCGGGAATGGAAATAAAGATGGCCGTTGCAAATACGCAATGTTGCCAGACGAAATCTTTTGAAAATGCAGCCTGTATTTGCCAGAAGTTTATATAAAATCACAATAGATCTTCTAGTATTTTCAATCGCCAAATCTTAATCTCAGTCACAATGTTTCAGTGTGTACCTACCTATCAGTAGTCAATATATTCTCTCTCCGTTAGATCTAAAATTCATATTACTATTTTAACTACATGTAGTTAGAGCATAAGTGAATTTTTATGAATATCAATGGTTTTAGTATAGAGGTTATTAATTTTAACTTGCGTCGGATTCTCTTTAAATATTCAAAAAAATGGCGATCTTTGAACTCTGTTAGATGATATTATGTGTTTTGAAGTAAGTATAAATGGCTTATTGTTCTTAAATAACAAACCAATAAATGAATCATCTTGAATTCGGGTTTCATTTTAGCGTTAACAATAATCCTTGATCATCATATGCTGGCTTCCAGTTTTCTACAAGTAAGCCAAGCAACAAGTTTGTCTTAAAAACAATGTCTTGTTATAAGCCTGGCCAACTGATTTTCTACTTTCGAGTCTAGAAGTGCCGGGCCCCTATTCATAGTGGTAATAGGTGGTACCTATACATAGTAAAACTATACACAAAAAAAAAACGTATGATTCGAATTGATTTGTAACTTTAAATCATCATAATTAAAACCAATGGCGGGGAAATTCAAATGCCTAGGCGTGCCACATTACGGCCGATGGGCCTACAATAAAGTTTAGCGGTATGGTCTAGTGTGGTATATTAAGACCTTATTCAAGCAATCAATTGAAATGTAAATAAGAAAATTTGTTAAATGTAACAGGAATCAAAATTGTACCCTAGAAATACGGATTTCATAAATATCTGAAATAACATGGTGCAGAGGCTGTCCATTATTTGGGTACCTCATCTAGAAGTAACCCACCTATTTTCTGCCACGGTCCCCTTAAAGTAAGTAGTGTAAGTATATAGAAACCCTCGTTTCATTGTATGTTAAAGATATACGTACAAAATTGTAAGAAGAAACAATAAATAAATTGTGACTGGGAAGAATCAAGATTAGTGTGGTCACATCAAACTCTTACTGAAACCAAGAAATACGCTTTTGTCCAAGCATAGATTATCTTCCTGATACTATATTTTCGAAGAAAACATTTATTGAGCAAGCTTAGATAAAGACAATTCAATTCAAGTACCTATAGTTGGTGCCCTTTGCGCTACCGTGGGACAATAAGGTCATAAAATAATAATAAATGATAGCGTTTGGAAACATATTTGTAAGACTGACTCGATTAATTACTTAAATAAGAGAAGAAAACTAATAGCTTTGCCACGAGAAGGCGCTGAGTTTTTGTAATTTTGAATGAATATTGACCAATCGGCGACAAGTCACAACACAGCGACATCTCGTGGCGAAATTGTCAACAGGGAATCCTTTGACAGCCGAATGAAAATAACACACACTCAGCGCCATTTACGCGGAACTAATTTGACAGTAGCTAATTCATTCAATTAGTGCTTCTTATCTTTATAATACTAATCAGCATACAATAAGAACGGAATTCAGAAACGGCACTTCGATGTTACTTTGTTAGCGTTTCATACAAGTATGCATTTAATTGTAATGAAATTACATAGTGATTGTGTACATTTGTTTCCATGCGATATTAGCCTTTACATTTGTATGATACAAGCAATTTAAAACTGTATGAAATGCTTCAAAGCACGGCATTTGAAACTCACCTTTAAACTTCCAGGAAGCATAATCTGGTTTTCAAAACCTATGATAATATTTGTTTTATCCGTGGTTTTATCTGTTTTCATTAAGGGGCTTTTATTTCGGACATGACAACCCCATAATCCCTTGACATTTAATAATTATAATATTTATGATGCCTACTAACGACCATTATTGTAATTTGGTTTTAGAATTTCAATTATTATACAAGGCCTTCGAATTTATAAAATGAAATCAAAATTATTAATTTTAAATAAAGAATTTACAGGCATTTTTTCAAAGAATCGGGCAGTCAGACAGCTGAAAGTTGTTGTTTCAACCGTTCCGGACAGTAATTTCTCTTTCTACGAAGGCTAATAACAAAGAAACTTCATGAACATTTTTAACCACAAACTTTTTCTCTTGGCGAAAACCTCAAATTCAATAAATGACAAAATATTGGATCGTTAATACATAACATCACGCCTGTATTCCCCGAAGGGTTAGGCAGAGGTGTACTCATGTAGACCCACAGTTCGCCGGTATGTTTAGGTCCCATGTAATAGGGGGCGAGCTTATTGCCAATCCAGCTATTGAAATGATAATCAATACAATTTACTTTAGTAACTATGTATTTGAAATCAGGTAATACAATATATTTACAAAGGTTCATAAGACTATCATTATAAATATTACAACATTGTATGATAGAATAATGGAATATTTATTATTTCAGCAGCACACGTTAATTAATAATATTTTAATAATGCAACCAACAAATTATACTGTTTTATTTTCCTAGGTGGGCTCTCAATAAGGTAAAAAACAACAAGAGTTACCTGAAGAGGACAACCACGGCGTCACGTGTCGATGTATCCATTCTGATGCATTATCAGACTTGTGAAAGGATAAATAAAATTCTGTAATTAGCACGCATTTGCTTCTCATATAGAGAATAGGATATGCCTCCGTATCTATTAAACAACCACCCGGATGACTTGATTACGATTATTTAAACGGTTTCCTTCTACTGCTATTCACAACACAAAAAGGCTACTACAATACTATAATCTGTAAAAAGGGAAAACAATTTTTTAACAAAATAGGTACTTTGGGTTAATTTTTTTCTAGATTTTGTATTCATTCTATAATCTTCCTGCTTCCTAGTTCTACGTTGTGGTAGTACAGATGCTGTAGAATACGACGGGTTCCTAGGGTTTTAAATAATGCTGTATGATTTTTACATAACTATTTGATTAATTTACAAAATTTAGTTTTTTCTATCTAGGGTTTATTTTAGGATCTTACTTCACTTTTAAGCAAAAGAAAAAAGCATCAAATACTGCCAAAATATAATCATCATTTTCCCGCCCTTGAACCATGTTACTTAGGCTCCGCGCAACACTTTCTTTTGGAATAAAACTTAAAAATAAAACAAACACAAATACTATGTAATAAGTAATCCTTGTGTTAATCACAAGTTCTCAATCAAATATATTTCACTTATTCATAACAACCATACAAGAAAAATAAAATTAAAGCTTATAAAGAAAAAAAAAGAATATTTTTTACATTTTTAAAATAACGAAACTAAGTTGAAATAAAAAATAAATCGAACAATCAAACAACAGTCTTTTTGACAGACTTGCAAAGACATGCATCAGGTTTTAAAAATGTACAAAGTGGAATGATACATTAGTATCTTAATACAACATTTAGAAATTAAACATCCCAAGCTATCTTCTAAACTTGGAAGCATAATGTAGATGTCCCTACAAAGAGTTATCATTAATTAAAAGCTATGTTTTTTTAATGTATTCATAATTCATAACTTGTAAGACCTTTCTAGAAAATATTCTTGGCGGTTTTAACTAATGTTGCAATTTCAACAGTATTGTTTCTATTTTACTTTCACGCGCTATTTATTTTGAATCTGGCAACACTACAGATAAACCTTTGATATAAAACCTAAACAAACTAACTGTTTTTTAAAGAATGTAACAATTTTATTAATGACACTGCAGTCAAGACAAAAAAAAACATATTTTCTAACAACATTATTTTTAAGATAATATTATTTACACACGCATTTTACACTTGGCAACTCTTCCAAGTGTTAACTAAACACCTGATTATTATAGTTTTCGTTAAATATGTGATGTCCATTAAAACCTTTATGCTTGTGACCATTGAGATCACACTTTGTCGTGTTCAATCTCCCACAAAACACAAAACCTCTGCTCAATGCTTCACCTTATATGCTATCCGACTGAAGAGGTCTTGTATTTGCCAAGTCCCATTTCTATGTCGAATATATTGCACTGTGATCTATGGTGGGATTGTCTGGCAAAGACTTAAGTCACAAATCCTGATTGCCTTATATCAACCACTTTAGTTGTTCTGTTCTTGAATTAATGCCACTATTATTTCTTTCCTTTTTTCTTTGTAACCTTTTCAGCTCTCAGCTGATCTTCCTCATCCATCTTTGTATAATGGGATTGTATATGAGCTAATAGCTTTTTCTCCCTAGAGAAGAATTCTCCACACATATTACATGAGTACCTGTCTTTACTTTCTTTATTGGTTTCGGGGGTATTTTGGATAGCTGTAGAAGTCGAAATTTGCGATTCTTGAATAATGTTATCTGTAGGCAAAACATATGAGGGCTGTAACAGTGGATCTACATTGATGAATGTAAAGAAACCAGAGTCCTTCGGATGGCCAACATCCTCTAACGTCACTCGAAATGGTTCTCTATCCTCCAAATCATGTCTTATTTCAGGTTTAGATTTTCTCTGGCGCTTTTTAGGCACTTCGGCTGGGGGTGCTATCGCTTTGGTTGATATTAATAATTTGCTAGGATTTCCAGTTTGAACTATAGTGTAAGATTGCTTTTTCATGGCGGGCGTAGTGAATGTGGCTGGAGGAGGAACGATCGGTGGTTCGTAAAGCCCAGTGGAATGGCCAACTGTTTGAAATAATCCTACTGGGTATGGCTTTGACTTATCCTCAAGGTCAATAACTTCTGAACACTTCAATTTGTCATAAGAATCTTTCTTACGATCTTTTGACTTCTCGCTTTCTGATTCTGATTTGCGCTTTTTAGCTATTTTATGGTTTTCTGAAGCTGGTGTCGTATCTTCAACCAAAGTGAATATGTTATTTGGGCCCGGTACTAATTTGAAACGACCATTCAAGTTTGGGGCGGAAGGTATATGCACAGATGTCGACAGAGAATTTGATGACTGTGATTGTTGAGAATCCGAAAAATTTTGCGATGTTCCTGCATCTGCATTATTTTCCAAGCGTTTTGTTTTGCTAGCCGGTCCAGGCTTTGGCTTAGGTTTTGATGGTGGAGCAGGCTGAATACTGTGTTCTTGCTTTTGATTTATATCTGTACTAGGATTGCCATCTTTATTTTTATTATTATCTAGACTTGGTTTATTACTTTTATTATCAGTAATCAGACCATTGTCATTATCAAATTTATAAGACTTCCATGGTTGAGGTTTTTTCATATTACCTTCTATAGTAATATATTTAACTGTGGAAACCTTGGGGGGTTCTGGCGTAGGCACTGACTTAGGAATTGCTACTTTAGGAATTCCATTTTTAGCACAATTGTGAGATTCTACTACTTCTTTTTTGAGGAAGTTTCTATTGCATAGTTTGCACTGAAATAATACACCCACTCCATTTACTTTTATCATGCTGATATAATCCATAATGTTAAACGGTTTTTCAACTGTCTCCTTGATTTTTTCATCACTATCACTAGATGGTTTTTCTGTATCAAAATCAAAGCTTATACTATTTATCAGGTTATTATTCTTTGCTTTGTTTTCAATAGGTTTTTGTTCAATCTGTGAGTTTTTATTAATACTTGACTGTGCCTGCTCAACACTGCTACTATTGCTAGAAGTCTCACAATTATTAAAAGGGTTACTATTATTCTGTTTAGTTGAGGGTACTTTTCCATTATTCTTTTCCTGAGTCAATTTTATTTCTTTAAGGTTAAGTTCCTCATCAGAACTTGGCTCTTTTTTTATTGCTTTTTGTTCAGATCTTCTGGTGATTCGTTTAGCTGGTGGGGGTGATTCTACTTTTTCAGGCGATGGTTGAAAAGGGACAACCTTAATACCCTCCATTGCTTTTTTTATCAAAGCATCACAGATATCATCATTACTCATATTCGTTTTGTTTAACTTATCCTCCCAAGCTTTTCTAGTTTTAGTTTTGGTGATAAACGGGCCAGTCTTACCTACCGCCGTCCGTAAATTTTCTTGAGTTTTGATACATTTCTGTATAAATTCGTACAGTTCTTCTAATTTTGCTGAACACCGGAAGCATATTTTGTGTGGAAGGTCATCATTTTCTGCAATCTGTAATGAAGAAACATATTTTAAAAATACTAATACAAAGTGCGGAATGTTGGAAAAATGGTTGCAGAATTGGATGAGTTTTTTATGTAATGAGTCACATTTTATCAGTTCTAATTTGAGCTTTAGATATTAGATGTAGTGATAAATAAATCTTTAAAAAAAATGTTTGATCTTGACTATAGTTGCAAAATGATTTTAAATGTTTTCAAACATTTGATAATGGTTTAAAAAGTTTTTAAGAATTCACACAATGTGATGTAAACCACACATACTCCCTGACTTAAAAATGTAAGAAAATAAAAATGTATTAACATCAACCTTTCTTAACATGTACAGACTATATTAACTCGACTAGCACCATTACACACTATAATTATTTCTAGAGCATTATTCTTATTTATACTTTTTATGCATTTTTTACAAAAAAATGATGTGATTAAATTAAAATTAAAAAAAAAACCATAATCAGTGATTTGCATTAGGATTTTTCCATTTAAACTAGACAGACAGTTTTCAAAGAGAAATATTAATAAAAATGGTAAATGACTTCAATTAGGCTTTTTATATTTATCAATGTACGGCATGTGTGGTTCCACAACCACATGTGCCGTACATTTATAAAAAAACAGTTTTAAACCAAAATTATTTTCATAAAATTTAAATTTTGAAATGTATCAGTTTTGTTTATAACATAGAAAACAAATAATGACTAATTAAAAATTAAATTTCTATTACAATTTTCATGATCATTTTAATGTAGTTTTTTTTTTATTTCACCTGTACTGTCCCACTGCTGGGCGAAGGTCTCCTCCATTGCCTTTCACTCACCTCTATGCATTCTCTAGCCAATCTCCCATACATTTAAGATAGCTTAATTTTTTTTAGTTTATTTTACTATGAGGTTATAAGAAATTTGCAACTATCCAATTCAACAAACCTATCATTATAACAATAACTAGTAATAATTACTAGTTATTGTAATAATGACAGGTTTGTTCAATTAATTAATTAATTGAATTATTAGATTTATTGTTTTAGTATGGCAACATTTTGCTTTGATCTTTCAAGTTACTGAACACCATTAAAAGTTCTTTTATAGTATGTTGTACCATCCACCTTCTCTATTATGAAGCACCTCAAAGTATGATTGTTATGATATTATGTACTGGCGGCATAGCCAAACTGAGTGATACCCCATAGCCACCTATATGCCGGCTGACATGCATCAAGCATATCAAGGTAACTGGAATCCTACAAGCAAAACCTTTGAGCTGCTTCCAATGATCAGAATGAAAGTGGCAAAGCCTTTTTTTTTATAGACGGGATATCATCAAATAACTTCCCCCGCCCTGGGCGGGGCGGGAGGGAGTGTCAGACTTTTACTGACTAAAACCCGTCTATGTTCCTTCATGTGCCCTTTGCGTTCCGGGGGTGCGGTATCTCTTTCGAACAACCCGCAGCCCCGGCAGGCATCGGCCCTCAGTGGCCCCATCCAAGTTTGCTGACATCTCTTTGAGGCGCGCGTGGAACACGAACGCGCCGTCGACACGGTCTGTCGTTATTCAGTGAACGTACGGACGGTGAGCTACCCATTGCTCACCGTCCACAGACCCGCGCCTACGGTGGCCGGGAGTCGTCTCGCGGCTCCCGACGCCCGGAGCGTCTACCGCGGCGGCCGCTGGGACGGGGGACCCTCCTTTCCCTCTCCCGTCCCGCCGCCTCCTTCTCTAGCATTACAGCTTCGCAGAAGGAGGCGACTGCTTCCCATTCCCTCTCGCTCCGGACCATGGCCTGAACCAGTGCCGGACGCGAGAGGGCGCCGCCGCCGAAGTGGCAAAGCCTGGAGCTAATATTTTTTTGTGCCATTAACACACAGTAGGACTAAGATTTTTTTAACAGGTGTGCTATGAGGGTTCAAAGCAGTAGCTTCTTTTTACTGTAGATTGCAAGAGTTCACTACTATAAGCTTTAGAATAGTTAACAATAACAAAAAAAAATGAAAATTGCTAAACAGCTGATTGAAACACCAGGTACAAGCTGAACACAGTCTCGTGAGAAATGTGCTTATTCAAAACGTACCTACGTATACAAAGATTGACCAACAAGACACGGTCATTAATAGTCTCTTTACGAAATATTAAAAACAATTCAAAACATTTTCTTACCCCAAAAGGCATCAATTCGTCGATCTTTTTCGCCGTCACATTGTCAGGATCGAAAATGTTAAGGAACGGCCCATCTTTACTTTCACATAATCGACAGACTTTCATAAAAACTGGCGGAGTCACAGAACTGTACGCCTCGGCTATCACTTCTGAAGTTATAGACTCCGGTATCGAAGGTTTAGGAGGGTGTTTTGCCTTCGATTTCACTTTTTTCTTGGCCATTTTGATTCCAAGTTTTTCTCTTTGTACGACTTATACCGTCGTTACGTGTTAATATAACAAACCTCAATTACACTTTTTAGATTTCGTTATAACACAGTTGATGGTTTTTATTCAGTTTTGTAATAGTTTTAGCTGATAAAGACACCTTTAACAACTTTACGAAAATTACATTATTTTAGACAACATGGCTGGCATAGGCTGGAGGAACTGTCAACAATCAGTCAAAATAGGACCATAGAGTAGAAGTAAATAAACAAAATAGGTGCATTCTTTACTGCTTTATGACATTTTGGCATGCCATGTAGCCAAGTAACAATGGTCAATTTTTAATGACCTTGCTCGTTATTTCGACTATTACCCGAAGTCATAAAATAATACATTTTCGGATTAGGTATATGTCTAACTCTTGTTTATATATAGTGGATGACTTGCCGGGTAACTACATGAGTTAGTTAATTTTCCAAGTTTTTCCTGTTACTGTGGCGTGAATGTTGAAGGTTCTTTGTTTTCCGTTCCGTGTACACTCTGTAGTACTAGTATATGGGTAAGGTAATGGTTTGAAATTATAAAATCTAGTCTATGCAAATGGCGGGTTATTTTTGTTCAGATAACAACATAATACGACAGCAGCAGTACAGTCACATTTCACGAGCAATACTTGTAGAAGCCAGACCCAAACAGCTACTGAGAAATTCCTAATGGAAAAACTCAATACACACACACAATTTAAACTTTTCCTGAGAAAATCACCTGAAAAACCCAGAACATGATTTTTTGCATGCCAAGAAGTTTGAAAGAGATACAATTTATATTCGTAAAATATGACGATGCGACGGCTTGGTTGAGTCCAAGAATTTTTTATTTTTTATTTTAGTCCTTATCTAGACTGTACATCTTTGGTCGTATTACACATACTATACTTACTTGAAATACGCTTAGTACAGTAAATGCGGATTACTATAGCCCTATAGTGAAACTTTGGCTCAAAACGGAAAAGCGTTTGAACTCTTCATCTCTTGAAAATTAAGTATAGAAAAAGTAATATAAGTAAATGGAACAAAAAAAAATGTTTCGAGCAAGAGGGTTTTTGTCATTCAAGGGTCATAAAGTTTCTCTCAAACCAGTATTCTGTTTTAAGCTAAAGTTTTCCTACAGACCTTTTCTTTGTTTTGGGGAAATCCTTATGTCGGCGTATGCAGATGTCGCTGCGACAAGATCACGGTGCTACGCTGTACAAGCTGGGCAATCCTACAACAGATGCTTTTTTTCCAGATGGGAAATAAATCACCAAATGACTTCCCCCACCCTGGGCGGGGCGGAATGGAGTGTCAACCCGCAGCCTCTTCAGGCATCGACCCTTAGTGCCCCATCCGATTGGTTTGCTGAAATCTCTTTGAGACGTTCTTAACGTACTCATTCGCCATCGTCTCCACAAGCCCGCGCCTACAGTGGCTGGGAGTCTTCTCACGGCTCCCGAACCCAACACGGCGACGCCCGGGGCGTCTCCCGCGGTGGCTGGGATGAGATAATCTCGCCACCGCCTTCTCTAGAATAACTACTTCGCAGAGAGGTGACTGCTACCCGTTCCCTCTCGCTCCGGACCATGACTT
Organism: Caradrina clavipalpis; assembly: GCA_932526535.1. Lineage (NCBI taxonomy): Eukaryota > Metazoa > Arthropoda > Insecta > Lepidoptera > Noctuidae > Caradrina > Caradrina clavipalpis. Next base: position 1,375,517 of record OW052108.1, read on the forward strand.
GCACCAGTGCGGGACGCGAGAGTTCGCCGCCGCCGATAGCGGCCACGAGGACACGGCGCGGCGGTGCTCCGCGCAAACGGGGCACACCGCCACGGTGTGCTCCACCGTGTCCTCAAGGCGAGACTCGCAGTGGTGACAGCCAGGCGTTTCCTCCCGCCCGATTCCAGCGGATACTGCGCCGTGTTCTCGGGGAAGTCCTGACAATCTCCCTACCGGACTAAAAAAAACCCGCTTTTACACTGTACTTACAACGACTTTTCAAAAGTTATGGTAGATGGCATGAAACAAGAAGTATTTTATAAAATATATTCAATATTGCAATGCATAGGTACAAACTACTACTACATTATCGTTAAGTTACTTAGAAGCTTCTTTTAAATAGGTAATAATGTCTGCGCGCTCTCCTGGTTTCTTCACTCCAGCGAACACCATCTTCGTTCCAGGAATGAATTTCTTCGGGTTTTCCAGATATTCGTTGAGCGTATCCTCATTCCAGACAATACCTTTGGTTTTACTACCATCTGAATATGCAAACCCGGCCAGCGTGCCGGATCTTCGGCCAAAGATTCCATGTAAGTTTGGACCTACTTTATTTCTGCCGCCGGCTTCAATAGTGTGGCATTGGGCACATCGCTGTACGAAGATTTTCTTTCCTTGTTCAGCATTGCCAGGAGGTACTCCCATTTTCCATGATTTTTTACTTTGAACGAATCAGAATGCAGCGTGACGTTTGCTCTTACGACACCGCGTCTTTTTTTTTTCAATGACTATATAAAAATCTAAGTGCAAAGAGTTTTTAAATTATTAGGCTTTTGTAACGGAAAGATCATATTTTATACACAACACAAGTGATCTTCCCTTTATCAGGTCGTTGGTTAAAGTAAATATGATATAAATATAATATTCATGGGGCATATTAAATGCTCTAAGAGTACACAGTATATACTATAACATTAAAACAATTTATTAAATAGTACCAGTATACAGTATACTGAGTCCTGTTTAACATTTTTTGCTACACTGATTGCTATTTAGAGCTGGCAACTTTCATAAATGGATACTACTGCTGCGAAGTAGGTTATGGTTATACGCAAACTTTTAAGAAGGAGAATATTCTAACCGAGTTTTGAATGATCTAAGTTCATGCACTTGTAAATGTACTTAATAGAATATTCTATTACCAACTTCCCTGAGCTTCCCGTTCCCGCTTGAAATCATGGCAAGTTTTTACATGTAGCAATATTCTTGTTTCCCAATAAAGGTTATGTGGCAACTCACGCAACCGCCATCTTGAATTTAGTATTGTGCCAGTCGGGGGGGCGGTGACATATTTTTACCCGTCATCGTCGTAATTTTGTGAATTTGTTGGAAAAACGCGAAAATAAGTGTCGTTACATCGTGTAAATAGTTTATGTCAGGACTGAACGTGAGGATGGCGGGTCAGACTATAAACGATAGGCTGTTGGCCGCCCGCCACAGCATCGCCGGGCAGGGTTTAGCTAAATCCGTTTGCAAAGCTACCACTGAAGAAATGATAGCCCCCAAAAAGAAACATTTAGATTGTAAGTAGAGTACTGTTATGGTAAAACTTGTCCATTGGAGAATCATTCTCAAAGCCTTCACCTTTTTTTCCGGTCAATAATCATTCAACGACGTCGTCGCCACAGCGAGCGACTGCCAATGGTCGATAACATTTCTATGATGTTGAATGTAATCCGTGACAACCGCATTCAAGTTCATAGAACGTGTATTCTGTTTCAATAAAACAATATTAGAATAATAGTAATTGAATTCCCATTTAAATGTTGAAATATTTTTACATAATGTTCATTCTCACGATAGTGGCTGTTGCTTGACACACATTACCGTACCTAAGTTATGTCATGTTAAACTTATGTTCTGATTTAACGTGTTCGTTAACAAAAAAAAACTGTCTACCTACTTATTGATTTTATGTAAGAACCTATCTGACTACCTAGTGAGAATCTGTTTCTTTAGAATTCGTTACAACTGCAGAATGTGACTTTCTGTCTTTATTTTAGAGTCGCTTTTTCGTTTCCCGGCAGTTGTACGCAAAAACACGAACACACTACTTATTTTCAGTATCATTCAAAAAGCCAAAAGAACTTTTTCAAAGAATAATATTGATAATTTGAGCTAAATAAATGAATAATGGTTTCTATTAAGCTCCATATTACTGAACAAAACTTGATAAGTTTAATATTCTGTAAGCAGGCCAAACTGTTCCACAACAGCCAAGAGAGGAAATAAAAAGAAAGTACCTACCTCCCTTGTAAATTGCTAAGTAAAATCACTTTTTTCCTAATTTAGCTATAACTGCTAGCCAAAATAATTTGCTATAATAAGTCTCTCATATTTTGCTACCAAAACCCAAACCCTTGAATCAGTTTAAATCTCAAGTCACAAAGACTTTATTGATTCCCAACTTTTCAATCATTAAAGTTTTACATTAGAACAACATACTAATTACTAAAATCAACTTACATTTTATAAATAAACAGTATAATATGACTGATTCTTTTATCAGTAAAAACTTTGCCATTATCAAGCTATGTACTAAAGTATATATTTACAGAAACCTAATCTTTAAAGTAGGTGTACAGCTGTTATCTTATTTCTACCCAATAAAATTCTGTTATGTTTTGAGATCCATGAATTTTGTTTAGGAAAGTGTTACTGAATAATTTAACCAAAATATGATAGTTAGAAATGGCAATTTTAATCATATAACTACCAAACTAGTAAGGCTTTTTTTTGCAAGGTAGACACCCACTTTTTGCCTTTTATATTGAAATTTCATGTGATACAGGGCAAGGCTACTAGCCCACAGCAAAACAATTCCCAATAAGAATACTATTATGTGAAGTACTTAATAAGTTTCCAGAAAAATAATCAATGGGAATCCTTAGGACCCACACATGTTTTGCATTCATTGATGCAGGATCAATGAATACAAAACATGTAAAAACTCCTGTATCAATCTTGTCCTCTCAGAGCTTACAGGGACACAGTAACATTTTCTTTTACTTGGAAAACTTCAGCCAGTACAAGAGTGTTCATAAAACTACAAAATAAAAGACCATTTGTTTCCGCTGATAAATACTAATTAGAAACCTATAACACAATTCAAATAACTAACCATGTATTGTCCAATAGCTCACCGTAAAATAATAAAATTATTTCCCTAAACATATACTACACATATAACATGTTTTATTAAGTAAAATATTCCGGCATTATCATTTTATTGCCAGCGATGCATGACTCATTTTTGTCTGGTTAAATGTCTAACACCCTATGCTTTGGCTCATACACTGATTAATGGGACAAATGACTGCAGCACATTAATTAATGCCTTGTTTTATGCATTGTTAGGATGTCAACAACTTTAATAAAAAAAGGAAACATGTGGTTGAACTTTTAATTTATCAATGTTTAAAGTTTAATCACCCGTTTTGGTGGTTGACAGTAAATATGACCTAAGCACGGGGTCTCAACGGGAACGAATTATAATTAGTCTTGAAAAAAAATCATAGATGGCAGTATAGGTTACTCTAACAAAATTTACAACCACTAAATTGCGTTAAACGGCAGATTTTGGCTGAAGTAAGATTAGTAAATATTAAAACTTCATTGCTCAAGGCTGATTTATCTATTTACATTCATAAATCACGTAATTTCGGCAAAAAAAAAAACTGTAAATTTTAACTTCCATTCGAACGTGATTCGAACCCATAGAATGATAAAGTCGTTAGATGCAGCTATCTGTTACCCATTTAGTTTAGAGCTATTTGCAATAGATGGCGTTTTACTCAATTTTTACAATAAGCGTAAGGGTAGCAACTATTGTTATTAATTTACGTTTAGTTACTTCATTTATGTTTACTTATTTAATTTTTTTATAAACATATTACTTACAACTCATATCAAAGAAATAGGCAGATAGTATGTGCGCGAACAACAAAGTGAAGCTAGTTTTTATTAATGTGTGCGCAGCTGATAAGTGGCGCCGTGTACGGACACGTGCATCTGTGTGCGTTTACGGTTGCCAGATATTGAGAAATACTCCCATATTTTTGTTCAGTTAAATTGTTCTCAAATATTGTAATGTAATGTAATGTAACGTTACAGATACGAATTTGAACATTACAAATAATATTCTTGGGGTCGAGTTAATAATATCGAAAGTCATTACATTAACAACATTGCTGTATCGAGAACGTTCCATCGACGAGTTAATGAATCGACATTAGGTACCCAAAATCAATGGTACGCTACATCTTACTTACTCCAAATCGATTGCACGGTGTCGATCACAGATATAACAAAGAGAAGGAGATGTGAAATGATCGTTGAAAATGTATAAAAACCTATGTCTCCGCTTTTGCCCTTCCAACTCGTCACTACTACACATGCAGCAATAAGTTACGCAGTCGCGTACACACTCGCAATCTTAAATCAGGACGTACTACATAATCAATTATAAACCTTATATACCCAAACACAACGTGTATTTACCATTCACCGTACGACTTACTCACACAGAGATTTCTTTGTCTGTGGCAAAAGACACCTATTTTACATGTACGCTAGTGATTGACAAAAACGAAAAGTTGTCGATTCTTTCAATTTATTATTGTACTATAATATTTTTGAGGCCCTGAAAATAAAATAATTAAAAAATATATTATACATTATCAATATTTTGATAGGCAGTCGCTCCATGTAAAATACTGATATTCAGCTGCATCCGGTTCGACTGGAAGCCGACCCCAACATAATTGGGAAAAGGCTAGGCAGATGATGATGATAAATTATCAATATTTAAAACTGTAAATAATACGTAAGAAAATGAATAAATGAAAATGAAAAGTTAATCAACTTACTTTACGGTCGTTGGTTACGCGGTTACGACTACGATGTAAAATACTAAAAATGTATGTACGATGTAAATAAAAACATTATTTCACATCGGTCTTCCAACAGAGTTAAAACGGTTGAGAAATTGAAGCATAAACTATAATTCTCTTATCGACCTTATCGATAATCTACGTTAGTGGATCTGTACAGGCACGTCACTGACTGGCGGCGAGTTCCTACGGCCGGTACTACGCACAAATAAAATTACGACACTGTCGTTTTATGATTTTTACATTGCTTGTTTAGTTACGTAACTACAAAATTAGGTAGTGGTTAAGGAGCAATGTATTTGTTGCACAAATAGTACGGTCGCTTTGTCATTTGTGAGCAAAAATAACGTAGTAAAAGTAAGGAATATTTTACGATTTTGTTGTTTTTCGTAATTTTAGAGATAAATATAGTGTAATACTGGTACTTATATATGGTAAGAGATTCCATGGTTACCCAAGTTTTTTATTTGGCTTCGGTTTTTGCAACAAAACATTCCATAACACGGCATTCTTGAAAATTTTATGACAACTACGTTTGCGTTCGCTACGAGTTCCGACTGAGGGCCATTATGTATGGCAAGTTGCGAGCGTTTCGCTCAAAACCTCGTGACACGGACACGCCCCCTTGGCACTTCTCCTGTATTTTATATTTCTGTGGTGTCGATACAGGCAGCGTACCTACTATCAATATTATGTAATAATATATCTTATTCCAGCGATTTCACCCTTTCCCACTACAACTCGAAAATTGTCCCACGGGAACGTAAAATCGGAATAAAAACTATCGTAAAAAAAATCCAGGTTGTAAACTAGTCGTGTACCAAACATCCAAATCCGTTCAGTATTTTTAGCGTGAAAGAGTAAGAAACATCCATCCATTGTTACAAACTTTCGTAGGTATTTATGATAACTGTTAAAGCCGCAAATCGTTGCGCGAATCATATTGTGATCAACATTCAAACTGAAAGTGACCTTCGAATTGTAAAAAACGCGAGAAAACTTGATAGCTCACTCACACAAATAAAACTGTTGTCCTTGAACTCACGATGCGGTGCAATGAAGAGAACAGAGAATCTATAGAAAAGCAACGCCCTCTAGAGTATCATTGCCACTTAGTTTCGATTCCACCTATTATTTAGGTTGACTCCTAGATGGCGTTGTAAAACTACTGTTTCTGGCAATTAGTGAGTCGCCGGTACTGCCATCTATTGAGGAAATGGAGAAAAAAATATTGCCAGTCGAATTGCCAGTTTTAGGAAGGTCACATTTCTTTGTATGGGATTGGGTATCTGTATAGTAATCTGTGACCTAAGTAAATATTATCATTATAGTGAGCAAATGATTCGTAGATTTTTTTTATGAAAAGTTGGTAACATACGGGGTTAGTATATTTTTATTTTATATTTAATAAAATAGTAGCCCTTTTTGATCCCTGTCTCTTTTGATACAGCTAAAAGAGGTTTTAAATGTGTGACATAATGTTCAGCTAAATTGTCTATGGAGGAAGTTCCTTCCAATTCATGACATTATTACAAGAATGTATTAGCTAGGTATCTCTTATACTGTTGCCTAGAATATTATCTTATCAAGACTTCAAAAAGGTACTTCATTAAATTCAATGATTGTGAAACACGGTTATTTGCAATACCTAAAGCAAATAATTCTAATTGGAAGCCAGTTGTCAATAAAAATATAAACCCAAATTTTCTTAATAATTTTGTAACACCATTTTTTTATACCTTTTAATCACTGACATAGCAACTTCATATCTAAGTAGTACCAGAGGTATTAATGATATTACATCATGAATACCTCCCCTATTAGAACTAAAACATTTGCTCTATTATACACTTGGTTAATTTGTGGTGGTTTATTGATGCATAAAAATATAAAAAATGTACATTATGCACATTTCAGACCATAGATATTGTAATCAATGTCAAGTAAAGTTGTTAAACAATATTTCAAAAAAGATAATGGTCAAAGAGGTCAAGTTGTTCACAATACAAAAATTGATTGAATGAAACAAAACAGAAGAAATGAAAATATATAAAGATTGTTGTTAATTAAATACAACCCAAAAAATAAAACGAGATTTATAAACATAATTGGTAATTTATCGCTCAGAAATAATCAATGACGAATTACAAATAAACTAAATTAACCCTTTAACCGCCGCAGTTGTATTTTCATTTTTGAGCCCATGGCACCACGTTGCATGCCATGTTTGTCATGGGCTCAAAAATGATGGGTTGCTTATATACGGCTGCGGCGGTTAAAGGGTTAATAAAAAATTGTAAGCAATTTTAATCGGACCTCACTACACTCAAAATTTCTTGTACATACCGTTACAAATGGCATATAATTAAGCTAGGTAATACACATAAGGCCAACACATATTCACCCATCTATTTTAACAGGATACCTACTAACAAAACATTCCGAAGACCTGTCATTATGATTCACATTAAGTGGGTCAGTGAAAGGATTACAAATGCACAATGTTTGGTCTGCTATATGTACATGTATTGTAATATTATATTTATACTTTTATAGAAGACCTCTGTCATCATTTGTTTGCATTAAGAGTATGGGAGACTCCTCAGCTTTTGTTATATCATATGCACAATAATATACTGTTTTATATGAAACTAGCAAATTGCCCGCGACTTCGTCCGCGTTGTTTCACCCGCGTTAAGTTACGTCTTTGATTACTGCCCCGCTCCCATGTGTCGTAGCGTGATGTTATGTAGCTTATGATACTCAGGAACAATGTCGCTATCTATTGGCGAAAAATTGGTTAATATCGGTCGAGTAGTTTTGTAGCCTACTCGTTACAAACAAACAAACAAACAAAAAAATGATTCTTCTTTATAACATTAGTAGAGATAGTTGTGTTTGGGTGTGTACTGTACTGTGGGTTATGAATAGATCAATATTACAAGTAGTATCCATTCACCATCAGATTGTGATGTTCTGTGCTATTCTTTAAATAACTCCCTGGAGGAATTTAGGTGAAGTGAGAGTGAGGTGAGCTTTCATCTATCCTTTCTTGAGTTGGTGAGGCCGGTGGCTGATTGCCACACTGGGTGTCGGGCCCAGTCTTGTAGTGTTAGCGGGTCAATACCTGCCCATGCCCAGGCCAATGGTAGTCGGAAGAACGCCGTGAGGTTTTTAAGAGTCCGACACACCCCTCCGCCTTCCCTGAGGTGGAGGCAAACCATGAGGATTTCCCCACTAAAAAAAAAACAAAGTACGAACTGTCACCTCTGCTGATGCTAGAGATAGACAGTTCGCCTCACGACTGCGTTACCTAAATTCCCCGGCGAGGGAGATTTTAACAGAATAGTCAGGCTTTTACTTCAGTTACGTAGTCTCTCGCTATCATCGTTCTTTTCACTATAATATCCTTTCGACCTTCAGGTTTTGCCCATGGGACGAGTACCTAAGTGCCTTGAATTATTCCATGCCCTAAAAAGGACGAAATACGAGGCAAACATCTGCTTATCCATTCAGCGCACATTTACCTAATAAGTTTAGGTTCAGAAATTTCGATTCGCGAAAAAATATTCAATCATTTGAATCCCTTGACGCAATAGGGATTTGTAACAGAACAAAATTCTTTTTTTCACGACCCAGCAACCCTAATCCTGGCTATCAAAAGATCAGCGAGCCAATTTTATTCCTAAATAGGTTTGTAAAATGATTCTATAATGATGTAAAGTACCTATATTTTTGTTACCTCGGTCAATTTGGTGAACAAATATGGCACCATGTGTTTGAACGATTAGTTTGAGTCAAATTTTGAATATAGGCTTTACTGTATGCATTTCTTACAAAGACCGACACATTTCTAGCCTAGTGAGGTATGCGCAAAACGTGTACCCGATTTTTGTGAAAAAAATATTTTGCTAAAAATAAAATTAAAACCGTTAATTTCAAATAAACCATTCACAATGTTTTTGAATTGACAAGGAGTCAGCCAGAAAGTTAAAGCTCATTCCAAAGATGTAGTAGGTTTCTATGGAGAAAAACATGCGAGAATTTCCATGAACACTCTTAAATTTAAGTTACATCATTAATAATGAATCTATGAATTTGTATTAGTATTATTCTCCCTATTGTAATTGGATGCAGCAACAATGTATTCTATCTGTTCGGGGTGATAATTGGTGTGATTGGAGTGAAATATGATAAACAGGACAGGCCCGTTTCCTGTCCAGCTATCATATCAAATTGTCGTCGTTCTGTAGGTATTCTGGAAGCTTCGGAATTGGACAATATTTGTTGTTACTATTGTTTATTATTTACGCTGTGATATTAATCCAACCTCCAAAGTTTAATTCGGTAGACGCAACCGCAAAATTATAATCTGCAAACCGCAAAGGATACAGATAAAAAAACTTCGCAAAAAAATACAATGTGGTTTTCGATCACAGACAAACAGATGGAAAGCGAAAGAAAAACTCCAATTATCTACCTTTTCTTTTTGGCGCCAATGTTTTTCTAATGGATGTCTGTCTCTAGGGATTAAAAGCAGCGTCTGGTTCTTTTACGCTTTTTAAAAGCGTTACATAAATAGTGGTATAACGTTTTTTCCAGTGTACGTTAATACTATCGCTAAATTGATGTGCCGAAACCTGATCGTCGTTGTAATCTAGAATGATTACGTGATTTTTTAATGACTGTAATGTAATACGTATACGTAGATAATTATACGCCCCAATAGAATGCTTTATCAGCGCCATTTTAACCAAAATATGGACATAGGCCCCTCCGGTTCGTCACAACGAAAGACAAAATTTCGCTAAATGGATGAGATGAGACGGAGATGGCCTGGGACACGGAAAGAAATACAGACAGCGGAGTCTTAGTAATACGGTCCCGGAGTCTTAGTAATTGGGTACGGAACCCTAAAAAGGACCCAATGTTCAGGATTGGTTACTAGGCGATTTATTATGCAACTCGGTCGGTGATATTAGAATGTAAATCGTGAGAACTTCTGCTTCAGAATATCAAATGTGCTTTAGTAATTTAAAGCTTCTTATTATGTTTATAATGTATGTTTTTAATTTTTTATATAATACCATTCGCTGTTAGAGGTCATAACATATTGAGGTCGTATGTGATGATGGGAAAATAGATTAAAGAACAAACTAGGGTTTTAAATCATCCAACGCAATTGCAAATATCATAATATCCATGACATCTCATAAATGGTAAGGATAAAAAAAATGATTGGTGCTCCAAAAAAATGTTACTCACATATTAAGACCACCCATGCGTCCCAATTCTCTGAAATCCTGACACATTAGACCACTTAGGCGGAGTAATTAAAGCATTTGTAGATGTGATCCAATTCTATTAAGCTACTGAACACAAAAAGACTAACAAAGGGTAATTAAAAAAAACACCAGACCAATTTCGGTCACGGCGAGTACGCAGGAGATATTGTAGTGCACAAACACAGTTGCAATCCCTCTCCCCTCACTCTCATAGTCCGATGGAACTGCAATTAGGCAAAACCAGGGGAGGTCAGGCACAGGACAAACAGCTTTACGTGCTTTCCGAGGCACGGGGTTGTCACACCACCAACTTGTGAGAAATTCCTAATGGAAAAACCCAATAAACAAAGGGGAAGAAGACAAAGATAGTATCATATTTCTCTAGCAGTCAGAATCTATTGAGAACTCGTTAACTACTCATTGAACTATCTCGGCTTCGTGCTATTTTTATTCTAATATAAAGGTCAATTAGTTTGTTGTCTATAATAGTCATTTTTATTCTTAGGCAGTTACTGGGTCAACTGTTCGAATCAAATTGTTTGTACTACCATACGTTTGGTAATTGAAGAGATTTCTAGAAAGATCTGGTGTAACTTCGACCAAATCCGGAATAGTGTATTGGCTTTGAAGGACACACGCAGAGGTGAAGCGTTATTGTTGTCGAAAGGCCCAGAGAGAGTTATTGATTTTCTTAACGGCACATAAACTCGCAATCTTCTACTCAGAAAGGTCATTAAGCGATCCGTATATATTAAGATTAGCTCTCCGCCTGTTCTGGTGTAACGTTTTGATAAATGAGGTGCCTATTGATCGGTCCACGTCCGGACTAGGTCGCTAGAGCGCCAGACAAACTACCTAACAGCTTTAGCAAATTTGGGAGCTTAATTTAGCATAGTAACTGGAATTCGCCATTGCAATCACGTCCCAGCTTTTGAAATGAATGAATCAATTTCAAAAGGTTCCTTTAGCCAGCTTACTTTTGTTCGTTCTGCATTAAGGGTGCATTCGGCCAAGCTTGTGACATCATCCCGACTTCTTAGTACACATAAATTATCATAAAAAAGGCATTGGTGTTCTTGATAAAATTGTTGAAGTCGGCCATTTGTCACTTTTATGGGAGCGTCTTCCGTTTCATGTTAATTATTTATTCTTTCCCAGACAGCGGTAGCCTTTCGGGTCTAAGAAAGCTATTGTTTGTTACGTATGACTTTGTAATACAGTTCACATTGAATTACGTGTTGGTTTCTATCTGTTATGAGCTAAGAAGTTACCCGTTATCTCATCGTCATTGTATTAATTGAGGAAAATAAATGTTATGAAACTTAGCACACCTACATAATTAATAAGAAGCATTCTTATCTTCATCAAACACTCATTAACATGCATGCTACGTATCGACAGGTGTCGACGCACTTGACGACTGAATCGCTAATCGACAGCCAACCAAAACAAGGATAAGATGATTCGCGTCATCTGACGCTTCAACGTGACCTGAATCGTATGACGTCACAATTCACGTCACGTAATATTTCATGACAAAATATCGTAAATTCGCGACACTTGACATATTCGATTAGAGTTGTCGTTCGCGGCTTTCGTAACAAAATAATGGTTTATTATCAGGTCAAGTGCGGTAAATAATAATTTTGTTACGCCTCTCGAGCCGGCCTTCATTGCGAGTCGTGTAATTGTCTTTTTTTCTATGCCTGTTGTCTGTTGCTGAAATGCGAAAGTGTTTTTATTGTGTGCCATCACGCACGAGGTGACTAGATTATGAGATAACAATGGCATGGTCAGTTTATGACCTTTGAATCATGGGAACAACACTTCCTTTTTATAAAATGTCACTGAACCTGCGTCCTACAGGCAAAACGTTGGGGAAGGGAAGCGGAAACCGATTTGTTTCCCACTCCTCCTGTTTTCCTTCCGACTAATTTCTTTTCGGGCTTCGAGACAGCCTAATGAGTTCCCTGGGAGACACCAAGCGTTTTCGTGCTATTGATTTTACCCTCTAAAAGTCCTTATCGTGACCTGTACCTTGCCCGGCATCAAAGAAAGGCTTTTTGTAAAGGAACATTTCAGTATTCAAGGCTTATTGGAATCGGATTGGCGCTACTATTGAAATGGTAATTGATTGTAACTCACTGGAGTCCCTAATACTCCTAAGTAGCTCCTAGTACTTTCATTTTGATGAAATATTCCAGCAATATTTGCTTTGATTACATGACGTAATTTTATTCATTTGGTATTCCTTGGTTTAACGACTTTGCGAGTCGTTCACGCCCCAGGGAAATTGTAGTCTAATGAATTGTAGATTTCCAATATATCAGGATTGATCATTACGAGCAGAATTTAACACGCTTTTGCGATGCGTCAGTATCGCTTGATGGTCTGATTTCACCTTGAATGAGAGCGTGAGTTGTAGCGCCATTAGTTGAATGAAAACATCGTTGATAGCAATCTGCCTTGCTACACGGAGTAATGTAGTACCTAAACAATTTTAACATCGTGACAGTTTTCGCGGAGGACGAGATAAATAGAGGGGAAACTCAAACAGGTTCGCGTAAAATAAACTTTTGTGTCGCTACAGCAAAAGTAAATTGAGACAGGCGTATTCGCGTTAATATTAATAATTTAAATGGAGGCGGAAAATTCCCCGTTTCCTTTATTTGGCACAACATTTGCTTATTTAATTTTCATTCAAAATGTTTGCTTGTGAGTCTGTAAACCACGATTAAATTAGAGTCGTTACTCAAGACTACGAGCAAACTGCCCTTGAACTCCCCAAAATTACTCAAACGTATCTGTTTTTGTATTGTATTTAACAAATTCTAAGATTCTCTTAACCTATGACTCCAAAGACCTGAGGAGCTCACCTGGGGTCCCAGGGCGACGGTATTAAGCCGCGTAACAAATTATATTAACCGAGACGATCCTCTCCAAGATCGTATTACTTAAATAATTTGTAAACTCCACAAAAGGATGGACTGGCTGGGTCATGTTAAAGGTCGCAAATGCCGAAATCTTGCTAATTGTTGGAGCTTTTCGTCTTAACAACTTGTTATGCGACGATAGATGTTGCCTCTAAGCCAAGGTGATGTAATGGGGATTTTATGTTTATAAATAACTTGAAATGTTACTTTTATAGTTCTGCCATTTTTTTGTCTGGGAGGTGTGGCATTTAACTTTAGGTAATAAATTAGATCTGCATATTATGTGTTGGAAAATTCCGGGAGGTTACAGAATAAATTCAATTTCTGGAGTCTTTAACCTAGTGACAGCTAACAGCCTGGTAGGTAATTCTCTGAAAAAAAATTAGCATAACTTTATCTTCTGAAAAATTAGATTAAGTTCAATTTCCAGAAGCTCTTTTTCCGAAAATAAAAACAAGATGTTGGATGGATTACCCACAAAAATCACACTATTATGTTCATTCAGCTTCGATTTTTTTATAAGGCTAAAACATCCAATTACAATAAAATATTCAGCTTCGTAATAATTTCTGACGTTACCAAAGGTTACAAGAGACATCAAATCGATTAAATGTTCAATGTTGCCTTAGAATTATAACCGTACAATGGCGGCGCTAATGGATAACAATTAGGGCTTTTACAACGTATAAGTTAACGTTACGCTCAACTATAAAGTGACATAATTAATTTATCCAACTCCGTAAATGTTAACTTGCAAACACGAGTTTAGACGGACCGTAATTCTGGAATGGTTCTAAAGGGATGTAGGCGAAATTATGATTTTATGTAATGTGGGCAAATTTACTACGCTCAGATGGCGTATTGGTTATCGAAGTATAATGACCCAGGTGTTTGTTGGTCCCGAAGCTCCAAATATAATCTCTTAGTAGCTCTTACGATATTATTGGAAGTTTGGAGTGGTGTTACCAAATAGTTGATGATAATGTTTGAAGCTGTTACTAAGTGGAATTATCGGCGAATTTGATATAACTCCGATGGTATATTTAGTATTAAATCAAATCATACAAATGGATATGTGGAAAAATAATCCGCTGTTTTAATCATGTGGCATGTCCAAAATATGTCTGGAATTGCCATTAGACTCATATTACATTAATTACATCTGGCTTTTTTTATCTCTGACCTGACCTGAGGATATTAAGTTTACTATGCCTATTGTTTATGATTAGCGACCTTGTTTTGGCGAGAAAAGCATTGTATTAGAAGAATGATAGTCAAACAATGTCTGATAACACGACAATCACCTTCACTGTCATTTCCCTGTCCATCTTAGTAGTAATAATTACAGTGATGTTAGTATTTTTTTTTGTTAGGAATTCCCAGGGTTACGATGATTTAATTAAGTGTCTTTATTTTTAACTTCGGATTAAATAAATAAACAACATTTAGGTTTAACAGTATATAAATAAATCATATAACCAGTTACCATTTTCTAATGACCTCTGTCTTGGTGCGAGGTCCTCCAGACTCTTACTGACTATAACCACACTTTTTTAACTGCCTCTGGACAGAGGAACTCTTTTATCATCATGTCACCCTACCATACCCCTAAAACATTTTTGTACAGAATATGAAGTACCCGACTGTCTCCTTAGCCTGGTAGTCCTAAGCGCGACTGCCACCCTAGAGGTCTTGGGTTCGATTCCCAGGTCGAGCAAAATGTTATTGGGTTTTTCTATGAAATTCTCAGTAGCAGCTCGGAGTTAGCATTTGTGTCCGGTTAATGGCAATAGGCTTGCTGCCCCTATAACATGGGACCTAAACATGCATACTGTGAGAGTACATTGGTACAGCGCTGTCTTACCCTTCGGAGAATACAGGCGTGATGATATGTTATGTTATGAACTACCCAGATTGCTGAGCATATTTTCTCTTATCTTTCCAGATCTAGTCCACTGCACAAACGAACCCAACGTGTCGATACCACAGCTCGCCAACTTGCTGGTCGAGCGCACACAGAATACCAATTGGGTGGTGGTGTATAAAGCTCTAATAACCGTACATCATCTACTAGCATATGGGAATGAGGTAAGCAACTCTTCGCCTGTTATACTACTGGATTATAAGCATAAGGGCCGTACCTCATCAAGGTGCCATGGCGGTGAAGATAACTCTCCCGCTGGCAACTCAATGTGTGAATGAATGAGAGACTACTCGGATGCCAGATGAGGTACGGCTCTTAGGCTTAGTTTCCACCAAATTGGAAAAGAGAGGAGATGACTCTTAAACTACCGATAGTGCACAGTGTTGTATTGAAGCTTAGTGGAACGTTGATTGTTTGTACGAGATATCTTCTCGCCTTTCCATTTTAGTAGTGCTTCCCATTTTGGTTGCTGTGTTTAATTCCACATTTTAAGCTCAACCTGCCGTTTGCACCGCATCGGCAAAGCCTTTGGTGTAACTGTCAATAACCAAAACCACGTTCTATCGAATTGATCGTAAAATTAAACTATATTTGCTGGTTGGTAACCATACAACCACATCTGTAGCTGTCACACCAAACATCTCTCGTCGGCTAGAATGTCTACACTGTTTCAAACGAAAACGTAACTCCAATGAAATTGTTCACTGGAGTTACACCGACTTTCCGTCAGAATGCACATCAAACAGATAATTGTGTACAAAGCTGTAGTTACTGTGCACCATCTATTAGCATACCGAAATAAGATTTAAACTTCTTCGGCTTTTTGTGGTATCAAGTCAGGAATTTTGGGCTTTGAACAAGATAGGACAATTATAATATCAGCCTATTATCGTTGTCCTACTGCAGGGCAAAAGTCTTTCCCCGTACAGACAAGGCTCGAGCATTGATCATCACGCTTGCTGAAAGCGAATTGGCGATTTCAAAATTATATTAATAACAAATCCAGGTCTCCTAACGATGTTTTCCTTCACAAAATACGAATGATTATAACATTGGAAGTCAATTTTAAAACTGCCCCTCATGTCTAGCTCAGAAAGTAAGCAAGATAATTATTATCGTGTTGTCGGAAAGGGGTATAAACTACCTATAGTTATACCCCACATTTCCGTTGCCAGTACTAGGGTTTTATCAGATAGGGGCGTTTCACCTGCTGACTCACAGTTCCAGAGCTCGATGCATTGGGTAATTTTGCAGTGGAAAAACCCAATGGGCATTGTTCATTTTTTTTTATATGTTGTAATTAAAAACCCGTTTCGAGGAATAGCGTCACTGAGCATTATGGACTAATTAATAATGAAAAATATTCATATTTTACTGATATTTTTGATAAAATACGATTGACCTTCATTGCCCTTCAAATTAGGTCAGCGCTGGCCGTTTTGTATCGTTGCCTCAGAAAATAAAAAAAAGTAAGTGCCAAGTATTGTCAACCAGTTGTCAAGTGTCAAATTATAACGCAAATGTCAAAAGTTTTTGAAACTTAATAACAGTTTAAAGTTTTTCAAAAATAATATTATTCCTGCGACTTTCCTAATAATCTTGTTCCATTATTCCGACACTCGACAATTTTTATAGTGTAAGAGTTATGGAATACAGGAAGTGCTTTGTTCCAACTTGCAGTAATAATAGCAATAATAGTCCAAACAAAATTTTTGTCCGTATAAGGGAAGATTTACGAGAAAAGTGGTTTATCATCGCTCATTGTGGTTTAGGAAATCGAACAATAATGTCACCTCGTCGATTGTGAACACCTTAAAAAAGCACTCTCTGTTTAAAATTAACAGTTACGGTTTGAAATTTTCAATTTTAGATTTGTTTATGTATGAGTTGTGTTATGACGCCTATTGACGTTTGACAGACGTTGTGTTGACAGATTTAAACTTTTAATTATGTAAATAGTTGGGCAAAGACACAATCTTTTGAGCCAATGATGACGTCATCTATTTTAAAAAATATATATATTTGAATATTTTTTTTAAAAATAACCATTGAGCCAATCATCAAAATATTCAAATTAGTTTCTCAAAATGGTCTAAATTTTTAATAAATAAAATAAAATGTAGTGGTTAAAATTTTTAAACTATCCCCATTGCATGCTAACCCGAATCGTTTTCTCGTTTGATTCAAGTGTTCCAAAATTTCCTGTTGATTCAATAGGGCAAAGGAATGATCCGTTAGCTATACAGTTTTACGCTATAACTTATGTAAAAAGACTTTGTTCGCATCATTGCATTTTTTTTGTCCTTTACTATTACTTAGTCGATTTCACGAAAATAACTTTAAATGCCTCCACGACCTCTGTACTCTTGCAAACACCGGTAAGTACAATATTTTACGCGTTATTTTTCACACCTAAAATAAAAGTCATTATGGCCAATGCGTAGTTAACGGCTTTGTGATATGTCTTTTTATATCCCGTATCAGTCAAGTAAATGTATATTTACTTGACTACATAGGTGTATACCTATGTAGTCCTACTTCCTACTAATATTATGAATGCGAAAGTTTGTGAGGATGGATGGAATTTGTTACTCTTTTACGCGTAAACGGCTGAACGGATCTGGTTGAAATTTGGCACAACGATAGATTGTAATGTGGAATAACACATAGGTAACTTTTTATCCAGAAAAATGTAATGTTCCCGTGGGATAATATATCAACTTTGACGCGAAGGAAGTCGCCGGCAGAAGCTAGTAGGTACATAAACTATGGATCGATGAACTGTTTACGAGTACGTTTTAGCATCATATCAACACAGGTTTTCTCCAAAAAAATTCAAAGGCCTTTCATTTTTTATGGCGCCATCTGGTGATATGATGGAAACTGTACATTTTTATGGCTTCATAATTATTAGGCTTTGAGACGTGCACTAGTAAACATGGAGAACTGAGTGTTCAATCTAATCTGATAAACCTAATACATAGCTCTTTGTAAAGGAGAACGTCTGGGGAAGTACTACCACCATACTTATTTCTGCCGACGATGCTGGTACATGAGACGTACAAACTTTGTCTTTGGAATGGCAACGCATTTGCAAGGCCACTGGTACTGCAGATGTCTATAGGCAGCGGTGACCACTTAAACATCAGGTGGGCTTTGTTTGCCAGGCGAATTGATGACAAGAAAATAGTACAGTAGGTACATAGTAGGTACATATATGGATGGATGAGTGGATGGTACTTATCCGTCAATTGTAATCCCTAGAGCTACTTGAGCTCCCAATGTTATTTATATGAATAAGAGGGAACTTCCGTTTGATCTCAGACGGAAATTGGGAGCCTCGTTTTGTTTTCCGTTGATATCACAGAATGATGAATCAAGTAATCGCGAATAATGGAAGGAGTAGAGGGAGGCCTGTGCCAATAAGTGGGACAGACAGAACAGACTAATCTTGCTAATCCTTAATTAATATTATGAATGCGAAAGTTTGTGAGAATGCTATATGCTTAAACAGCTGAACGGAACTGGATGAAAGGCACTGAGACAGATTGTAGTGTGAAATAACGTATGGGTTACTTTTTATCCCGGAAAAATGTACGGTTCCCGGGGGTTATATATCAAGTTTGACGCGAACGAAGTTGCTGGCAGAAGCTAGTAAATAAATAAGTAAATGGCATCACAGTTGTTCGTAAACCTCCTCCTAACTAAAGGCATTTTACCAGGGATATACAATTTCAAGGCTAAAATTTTCAACTCTCAAACGTAAACGCAGGTATTGTTTGATTGTTTGTCACTAAATGTATGTATTTATGCGTGTTTATTCCCACGTATAACAGCAGAGTTTACTTTGTGAATAGAATTTAGTATTTGTCAATGAGTCATGATTTTAGCTTAGGTTTAGACTTATGGTGGATCCACACGACACAGACTTAACACAGACTTCTATAGAATTTTGTCTGTACAACAAATCAGTACAGACGAATGTCGGTGTATCAGAAAAGTCGGAAGTCTGCGTACATGTCTGTACGATTGTCGGAGCAAAACTCATGATTATTGAATTACTTAATTTATTCATTAAAATCGAAGTCTGAACTGATGAAAAGTCTGCACAGACATTTGGTAAAGACCTCTGAGTAAAAATTTTTACTCAGACTTTATAGTCTGTGCAGATATCTGTACAGACAAGTCTGTATCGTGTGGACCCACCATTACGCGGTTAGTTCTCTAGTTGATATAAGTGCTTCTTGAACTGCCTATATGGCAAAAACACAGAAATGCCTAGTGTCTATTTATACCAAAGAGTTTTTTTGTTTAAACGCGCTGATCTCCGAAACTACCAATCTAATTAGAAAAAATATTTCTGTGAATGTCACCACCAGACTCATGAGGACTAGTATAGGTAGGCTATATAACATCACGGTACGACGTACGGAAGCGGAGCAGTTACATAAGAACGCGCGTAAAAACTTTAAGTAAATATACATCACCGACCAGAACTCCAGAAAAATAAGCGATTTTGATCGGTCGTCTTCGTTTTATCATTCTAACAGAATCATCTCGTGAGTGTCTTGATTCAATATGGAGTTTCGTTTCTGATTAGATTTCCCCATTCATAACCAAAAGTACTTTTGATGTCACACATTACATATTCGTACGCAAAGAGCATTCCTCCTGCGTATCTAATTCTAATGTAATTCCATTCCATCTTCATTTTTACGACACTCTAGGGATGCTCCTTTACATTTGCGAAAAAATAATCTACGGTTTCAGAAAAAAAAATGCAATGGCGCAATGGTTGAGGGGTTTGTAACCGGCCACGGCAGGTGTTTTCATATATACTTTGTAAGTTTATCTTGGCCATTACTGACATTGGTGAAGGAAACAATCGTGAGGAAACCTGGACTTAAAATGTATATAAGTCGGAAACCGCCTGAGAAGGTGTGGTGATCAATGCTCGTTCTTGCTTCGAGGCCTTTGCCCTGCCAATAAGGATGGTGTTATTATACCGAAAAATAAACAAAAGTATTATTCAATCAGCCCTTGGACTTGACCCCAATACTTAAACGATGATAATCAATACCTCGTCTATAAGAGTAGATCAAAGCATAGGCCGTGAACCCGATACTAATTAATGTGAATCATTCAATTTCTCGCCTATCAAATCACGAATAGAGGTCACGATGTTTATCACCACTTCGGGAAACATCGCCTTGTTTATAAGTCAATAGAAACCGGGGACTTTTTAACGCCATTTCATAGAACGTACAATCTTATACTCTCTTATCTGAATGTCAGAAACCAGGTGGCGGTCAACGGCTGTTAATGAAATCGCCGTCTGCGCATTCCATGAATCAAACTGCTTATCAGACTCCGGATATCGTAAACTTTTATCGATTTTATGAAATTGACTATTTTCATTCATTATTTTTGTTACTGAGGGAATAACATTGTATTGATGAAGTCGGTGGACCGAGAAAGGCCACTTCATTGAAAAGTAAACTGGCTGGAATCGATTGAGCTTACACTTATGATGCCCTATTTATGGAGGAGCTGGGAAAGCGATATCCGCTGCTTGGAGTCGTACAATTTTAACGAGCATACGAAGAATACTTTCTCAACCGTCTAAACTTTTGTATTCATACTTCAATAGTTCAAGATGGTTACAAATATAAAATCGAATACGACATTCAAGTCCTTGAGAAAAAGTTGACACAGTTATAAAAGAGAACGTCTGTAATGATGCAGTATCTTCTCGATATCAATCAGACGCCTCTCGTGACCCCTGCCATACAAGGTAGTTAATTAGCCAAACACCAGACGTGTATGTCGTAATACAATGACAGGCGAGAGGCGGGGCTCTACGTAATATGCACCTCGACATCTTTACACAAAAAAAGACTCACGTCAGAAGCACTGACAGCTAGTTGCAGTGTTGCCAAGTGCGAAAAAAGTTAACGTGTTTCTGAAAGGATGAATACGTACGTCACACGCGGCTGTTTCTTTTTTTGAACTGTCAGTTATTTGAAAAGCGGTGTTCTATTTTTGTTTTTTATTTTTTATTTGTGGCTAGATAAATGTAACTACCCACGTAGAGCTTGTTTACACGATAAAATATACGTAACTTGTTTATTGGCAGTATCTGTACTGAATACCAGTTGAAGCTGTTTACTATACCGTATTATGTGATCACCTTCGTGATCGCATAGATTGGAAATGAAGTAATCTTGAATGTTCTTTTTTCGTGTCGCACTTTTCAAGATATATTATGTCAACGGTAAATGTACTTTCATAGTTACACGAGCCGAACTGTGAAACAAGTTGATAGAAATTATTTTCGCTGTTGTTATACAATTTTTTATCCGAACTCGTGGCTTATCAATTATTAATTTACCGCGTCACGCTATGGCTATTAATTTTCCGTACAAATAGCGGCGTAAGCGCAACGAAGTACATAATACCATTATATAATTTATTTCGGATAATATTTTGGCAACTATGTGAACATTCCTTCATCTCCCGATCGGTATCGTATTTTTTTATTAAGAAAAATATGAAAGTAATACTTGAGACATACTGCCGTATACTGAACAAACTGTGGGCCCAAGTAGCAAAAAGCTGCTGTCCTGAGACTGAGACGAAGTCGCGGCAGGCCACGAGTGAGATGGCTGGATTATCTGGATGGATTCCTCCAAAACTAAAGTGTTGAAGCATGAAATCGTGAAAGTGGAGGAAGGCCTTTACCCAGGAGAAGACTAGAATAGACTATCAAAAAAGAAAAACTAGATAAAGTCATCAAGTGGTCTGTTAATAGATTTTACAATGTCTTTGTTTGAAAATGGTGCTTACTGTCGCGTTGTGTCGTGAGATTACCATCGGGTCCCAAGAGCAGCCCGTATAAGATGTTTCAATCAAAGATTTTCGGACGATAATGCCCGAAATTCCGGATCACCGCTTGGCAGACGGATAATTTGATCGCAGATTACGAAAATCTGTGAGATGCTGCTATTTGATGTTTAAGAAAGTACCGGAAATAAATGAAGAGTCTTCTAGATTACCTGTCTTTGTTATAATTATCTCAGCTGTCATAGTTTTGCCACACTATTAAATTCGGCTCTATCGTTTGTGACGTTTACAATTACAACACAAACCCGTTCATCCGTGGAGGAATTGTGCCCACAATACGCACCGCAGTTTTCAAATAACATCCTTTCTAGCATTCCTAGGGGGAGACCTATGTCCAGCAGTGGACGTCTTGCGGCTGATATGATGATGATGATGATCCATCTTAGCCATATCATCTTTTGCCATCATTTCATTGCTCTGATCGTCCTTAAATAATTAGTCCTCATTCCCAGGAGACATTCACTGGAAGACAATTGTGACAGTGACTCTAATGAAGGAGGTTATCAGCCAACTTCATCTAAGACTCCCACTTTCCCAGTTATTAAAACATGCACTCTATAACCACGGCATAAAGTGCTAATTAACAATTTACAAACCTAATTTCATTAACACGTTTCATCATATCGTTAATGAATTTCGGCAATAAAGGAAACTGATTTGCTTGAAATTACAGTTATTGATGAATTGAATCGACCGACTCCATATTGTGGTTTGGGTCTAAATATAGCAGTCAATAATAACTAGGACAGAGCAGAGCGGTAAAAGCAAAAATAATACCAGCCTGTTATTGTCACACTGCAGAGTAAAGGCTTCATATAGACAAGGTACGAGCATTGATCACCACGCTTGATCAAGGCCGATTGGCGATTTCAGACTCATATTAACTAAGTCAAGGTTTTCTCACGATGTCAGTGATGTCCAAGATAAACTTAGAAAGTAAATGTGTATTTATTGAAAAAGTCACATTGGCACTTGCCCGGTAACTGTCGTGAATGCATGCTGAAGTCATGAAAAACGAAAACATAGGTACCTGTTTCTGGAAATAAGAAGAAAGCGACAATACTTGCATTCTCCCGTATCTAATCTACGGTAGTCAGACCTCGACTTCCACAAGAAATATCGAATACAAATTAGGAGTGCGTCATAGGCATGGAGAAGTGAATAAAAGCGGTTTCAAATTTCCAGCTCTAAATTGCACTAGGCCGCGTTAATTGAATAATTGATAATGGTTTCAATTGCAGCTTTCGCCCTACTTGTTGCTGTATTATCCATGTTAGGCATCAAAAGTATTGTTTTACTAGATTTTGCTCGTGATTACGTTCAGTCCCAGATTAATAAGTTGCCTATGTTCTTGTCCATATCCCAAGGTACCTACATACATAAACTCACGTCTTTTCCCCATGGGGGTAGGCAGAAATCACAGGAGGCACCTGCAACGACTCCTTTCGCCTCGTTCACATTCATACATCCAAGATACTTTGTCAAATTTCAATACAATCGGTTCAGCAGTTTTGCTGACAGAGGTGCGTGTGCATTTTTATACTAGCTTTTACCCGCACTTCATCCGTAAATCAAAGTCAAATCCGTTTCTTAGCTGACGTCTCTTATCTATAAACTTCTTACTATGTATAAACACCGACAGAAATCCAGTCTTAAGTAACTCACGAAATGTTAAACGCGCAAGATGATTACCGTCGCTACTATTTCACGGAATAGAAAATGGATTAGCTTATCAAAGTATGTTGAAATCAATTGACTGAAACACGTTTCCAGCACAATTCTGTGAACGTTTTGTAAGTATATAATATAATGGTGTTACTATCCGAGTTGGGGGCGTACTCTGTACTTCCATACCTACGATAAAATATGTACTTAATGTACTAGCTTTTGTCCACGACTTCGTCCACGTGAATGACGCTACCTAGATGAAGTCGTGGATTAAAAACTAGTCTATGTTCTTGGGATTAATCAAAATCGGTTCAGTGGTTTAGCTGTGAAAACGTATTAAATAAACAAACAGGTTTATTCCTGCATTCATATTTGTAAATATGAATTTATTTTACTGGTTTCCCAATTGGTTTTATGGTTTAAATTTTGAATATAATCGACTTTGGGGCGTCTAGCTTACATACACAAACTCCTGCCTTTTTCTCATGGGTGTAGGCAGAAACCACAAAACGCCACCTGCTACGATCCTTACATAGGTACTCCTTTCGCCTCAACCACGTTCATACATTTGGTCATACGATGTACCAAAAACTGTAGCAAAATGTGTGGAGCCGTGCTTACATTTAATGCTTATTGAATAAACATTGAGGAAACTAAGAGTTTGGTTTGTTTGACAAAATAACATAACACTTTCAATTTAATAATCTTATCACAAAAAGAAACCGATATAATCATATAACATAACACATTTGCCACACTAAACGTTATAAACGTGCCAAATATTACAAAATATTTTAGTTAGCAACTTGAATCGCTAGAAGGATTTACACTTTAACGATTACGGCAAATAAAATGCCGACAATGTGGCCACTTGTGTCAATAAACGATGTCTATCTGAATGCGAAATATACATAATATACATAGTACATACACAGTGGAACGAAGATTCATATAAAACAAGTATGGTATAGCTAGTCTTATTGTAAGATGGGAGTAAAATGGAGCGTGTGAATGGTGTGTGAAATGGAATGTAAAGGTGTGAGTGAGAGAGAAAGAGAGTGTGAAAGGGACACAGTAAGGGAAAGGGATGATGGCGGAGACGATGAAAAACTGCGGTGTGTATATTCTGAGAAAAGGGATGCAAAGGACTATAGCTTCTACCCGCAACTTCGTAGATTTCAGATTTAAGTCAAAAGTTCTAAATTATCTCACGGAAATCGCACATTTTTAGGGGAAAAAATGTAGGATAATGTGCTATTCCAGACTATAATCAGTCTGTGTGCCATTTTATCTAGATCAGTTTAACTGTTCGTAGCACTAAGTACATATTGTAAGACTTTGAGTGACTTTTATTGTTGATAGATCGTTTTGACAATAGCAATTTTTTTAATGGTTTTAATGTAACTGTACAACATAATGTAATACGTTTTTTTTTTAAAGTATTTATGGAGTTTCTTGCCGGTTCTTCTTCATACGAAACTACCTTTTCGAATGGGCAACTACAATCAATAGTTTTAATTAACTGACGTTCAAAAGTGCCTTTTCATGGTCTAATTGGAATAAATGATTCGACTTTTTGACTTTATTTTATCAAGCTGCTGAGTTTTCTGCGCAAAGCATATATTTTATTTCTACGATCTTAAATTAACAGTAGAGCTAGTCTAGTCTGCCTGTCCTTGTAAGGAATAGACGTCATACCATCGTAAAAGACGAATGGATGATTGATATGAAGATACGTGACATAATATAAGTACCAATGTATTGGCAGCATGGTTAGCGTAGTGGTTGAGCTATTAGCTGCTACGCTGTGTGTCTCGGCATGAAAATTGTTAATGTGGGACGTATTCCTAAAAAATAAGAAGAAACCCATGCACGAGGTTGTGGGTTCGCAACCGGGCACGGGCAAGTACCAATGTGACTTTTCCTAATTCATACGTACTTTCTAAGTTTATCTTGGACATCACTGACATCAGTAACCATGTCAGAGGCCCTTGAGGCGGTTTAGAAACTCTGACACTAGGGTGTTTGGGGTCGTTAGTCCTTACTGCCCACACGATAAGAAGAAGAAGAAGAAGAAAGAATACCTACTCATGCGTTATGAGAAGCCTCACTTGTGTAGTTGACACCACTTACTAATAGTTCCGACACAACTTCTCTAAAAATAGAATTTTATTTCAGCCCTGAAATTTGATTCATTATTGTTTTACATTTATTGTAAAACTTGATTTTTACTAAATTACTTAATTCAATAAGTAGGCAGTTTAGTGACGTCACAGTTCACACAAAAAAATCTAAGGGAGAGTCGCATTTTGACAGTTCATAAAAAGTATGTCAATTGGTAACTACCCAATTTCATCAATGAAAAAGCTTAGATGAGCTGCTGATGATGATATTAAGTCAGGTCGTCAGCCAGTATTGAGAGTACAAGAACAAAATGAGTTCGCAATGAAAATTACACTTTCTTTGTGACTAAAATAGACCAGAGAATCGATTTGCCTCCTATAAATAGATTGTTATGTAGAAAAGCAATCAATGCCAAACAAAGCCGCTGTTTTCCACAAACGTTATTCAAAAGATTCTTTCCCTTTCAATCTAAATTCTAGTTCAAAATGTTCCAATGCATACCAATAACAATGGTATAGGTTACTGTGTTAAATAAGGCGTCACTCTTCATTATTTTAGTAATATTAGCTACCTTTATACCTTTCGGTGTCACCCGCATACTGTTACGTCTTTGGCTCCCACCCCGCTCTCGTTGGTCGTAGCGTGATGTTCTATAAACCTTGCTCTTGAAGCACACTATCTACTGATGAAAACCGCATTAAAATCCGCTGCGTAGTTAAAAGATCTAAGCGTACAGACGGCGGGAAGCGACTTTGTTTTATACTATGTAGAGAGTGCAAGTATCTACGTCAACGCGCGTGTAGACGCTACCAATCAATTGCTCTATGTTTTATGAGCCGTCATAGATTTTGTTGCATAGCAACAGGGTGCAGTGACGTCACTTATTTGCCAACTGAATTGACCAACAAGTAAATAGAAGTCTAATTTTATAGTTAACTAACGAACTACCCGCGAATTCGTTCCCGTGGCTTCGTTAAGTTACGTCTTTGGTTACTGCTCCGCTCCTTTACGTCGTAGCGTGATATGTACCTAACCCATGTTACTCAGGCAGGAGTAATCACACACACACGTACCATCACGCCTGTATTCCCCGAAGGGTTAGGCAGAGGTGTATCAATCAATGTACACCCAAAATTCGCCGGTATGTTTTTTGGGAGGAATAATGTAGCTATTGATTGCTTCATTATTCCATGTAATGGTTAAAATCGGTCCAGTAGTTCTGGAGCCTATTCGGTCCAAACAAACATTAGTAATTAGAATTCAAGGCGGATTGAGAATTCAAGGCTAAATACAAGCTCTTACAGAAGTTGTGTCTGGGACTTATTGGTTACTGGTCTCCACAGACACCCGTATCATTATGATGGCTGAATCTTTTGTTGATGAATGAGTAATTGATCTATATTATTGACGGTGATTGAAAAATTGCTGAGGCCCTTTAGAGGGACAGAAGCTTGGCTTGACAGAGGTTAATCATATTATTTTGGTGCGAAAATATATTCGATTCATCCCGAACCCAGAATAGGCGACCCAATCTCGCCTCGTGTGGGAGGGATGATTATTCCGGGGATGGAGCTGCCCTGTACATAGAATACAGATTATTATTACAATACGAATATATTTGCGTCGGTTTCTGGGCAAAAATAATTGTCCCTTTTGAAACAAGATTACTCAAGAAGTTTTGATGCTAAAATATAACTTTTAATACCGTGTGGTAGATGAAACGTTAAAGGTATTAATAACATTATTAGAAATTTGACTTAAACTGGTTTAAAAAAACCGGTATAATGAAGGGGTGGCCCCATTTTTTTGCACACAAGTACATAGTTTTGTGAACGCAGAAAGTATGTCGTTGTAAGCATTTGTGACTGTTGAAGCCCAGAAAAGTACACCTCCTATTTTTTCGCAAATCGCTTAGTAATATAATAAGCTATTATCAGTAACCAAGTTAAGGTCTTTCCTTCTGTAAGTAGTGAGTGTATCATGGTTGTGCCATAAGCTCTAAAGCAGGAATGCAATGAACCAGGTACTTATTGTCAATTTTATTCCCGGTTTCTCAAAACGAGAAATTAATTCGACTAGCTGTTTAGCGGGCTCCTGTAATTAATTGTGGATTTTTTCGTCCCTAAACTGGCAGTTAGTTTATCAGCTATTTAGATTAAAACCGTGACCTGAAAATCGATGAAACAATAGTAATAAAACTTTGGTCATTGGTCTTACTATCAAAGAATTTCCCCAAACACGAAGCTATAGGAAACAAAGAAATGACTTCATCGATCAATAATTCACAATGCCATTAAGCTTTCCATGTATCCAAGAGATTAGGGCTACATAAACTCTCAAGAGTAGCCGGCAGTCAGCCATGTTTTAAAGACATACATTTGACCTAAAAATGTTTCCGGAAAATAGGGCTGTTCCCGTCAGCTCGTCTAAAAATATCATCATTACATACGCTTTTAGAACGTGTCATGTTTTTGTATATATCACTGTAACTGTTGTTTATGATACTGAACAGTTTATGGGAATCGTTTGTAGTCATAGCTGGTATTTTAGGAGATGTGTTTCTGGAAGACGTAGGTTTTACACGTTTAGGCTCTCCGACCACGACAGACGATTTGTCCGATTTATTGCCAGCCGTGTGCCGTATGTTAGAATTCATATGTTGCATTCTCGCCGACATAAAAATCGTTCAAAAAGTCGGTTTTCTTCAAAAAGTCGTGGGCGGAGAGGTTTGTGGAAAATATTTATTAAATTCTAGCTTTTGCTTGCGACTTCGTCCGCGTAAATGTCGGTTATCGCGGACGCAGACGAAGTCGCGGAATCTAAAGTAGCTTATGTCCTTTTTTGGGGTTCAAACTTACGACAAGTTTACGACGCTAGGAGCTCGTTTCATAGAACTATGTACTAACTAGTTACGCTATCACTGCACTTGCAGTCTTAACTTGCAGTCGGCAGTGCAGCCCAGAATTGTGCCTTTTAGTGTTCTCTTAACACTAAAATGAATGTAGATAAGCCCTATTTTCTTCCATTGCCCTATTTTTTTTTTAGTGACCGCAAGAAATAGGTGAATGCAGACCCTTTCCAACCGGTGCTTTCGGAAATCTATAGAGGAGGCTTATGTCCAGCAGTGAACATCCTGCGGCTGATATGATGATGATGATTTTGTTTCATTCGATGTTTAATTAATTATGTATACTAATGTGTATTTTTCTCTAATTTTCAGAGGTTCACACAATATCTAGCGTCGAGTAATTCAACATTTCAACTTAGCAATTTTCTAGATAAAAGCGGAGTACAAGGTATGTTCAGTTATTATTTGATTATTCTTCGTAATATAGTAAATATTTAAAATACTGCAAATGAAATATAATTGTGTTGTTATAGTATTACAATATAAACACCATTGTTCAATGAAATATCGACTTAGATTACGTGAAAACTAATTTAATTATCAACTTTCCGAGGAAAGTAACAATGGTCAGAAATAATTGAATGAAAAACACGCTTTAGTATTATTGTCACTTGCTACATAACTTGTGTATTCTTGATAATCCCTCCGTATTATTCAATTTGACCTTTATTTCTATACAACTCCTGTAACCGTCAAGACCCATTGGTTGGGCGCCATTTTCAATCTTAAAAAAAAAGTAACCGAATGTAACTCAATACTTACCAATGATTTACATGCAACAACTACCTATCTGACCTCTTGGTCAGACTTTTGGGCTTGTGACTACCCGTAAAGACGATCAAAGATCTATAACAGCCGGGACCAACGGATTGGTAGTAAATGAGAAAGGTACTTTTAAACCTTTTCTATAAAAAGATCCAGCATTTACGCTAGCAAATACTAACTTAACAACATCTCTCTCAATGTAAAAAATTTCATTCATGCTAAAATTACATAGGCCTTACTGCTCTTGGACCTTAGTCGTTATATTTTCTACTACAAAATACGTTCTTATTACTTACCTCCCACGCAGTACCCAATAACCAATTCCATAAATGCTCTCCAAGATGTAATATCCAAAGTAAACTTCATTCGATATGTATGAAAATGATAGCTTAGGACATGTCATAGGCGGATATGGGACTCAGTATGTAGCCCCTACCATTTGACAACTACATAAACTCACGCCTTTTTCCCATGGGGTTAGGCTGAAACCACGGAACGCCACCTGCTACGATCCTTACATACTCTTTTGGCCTCGTTCACATTCATACATCAGCGGTGTTATTCTGTAAAACCCTCCTTCCGTGAAGTGAGCAACCTGTCAATCCCTTGCATCGTATAGTGACGGCCCAGTTTTAGCTCACTTCACCTTAATTCACTGAGGGAGATTTCTTACAGAATAAGCCGGCAGGTCATACAAGCACGCTGGTTACGAGTATTAGTACCAGTATATTTGATAAGTGACACTAAACATCACGCCCCTAAATAATGTTAGGGTTATAAACACGCGAGCTTGTGATGCGTTCGATCGTTGCGTGATGATAAAACTACACTAGTAGCGTGTTTTAGAATACTAAAGTCCTACTCTATAATCTATAATTCATTTTGAAGTTTTGAATGAAATTGTCCAAACGCGCAGCCTTTGCTCGTTGGCATGAGCTTTAGAAAATGTGGGTCCTGGTATTGGTATTGTTTTCTGCGAAGGACCTTATATACAAAGCCCTACTTTCTTACAGAATTAGTTATATCTTCGTTTTGATCAATTTTGAAAAGTTTCGTTTTGTTGGTAGTACAAGCATGAGAAAATAAGGCCTCCTCTGCTTTATTGTCAGCATAATGCAATTACCAATCTGATCTCTCAAACATGGTATTTGTATATTTATTGCTAAAGTAACTTCTTTGCCCGTGTAAATATCGGTTATTTGCAAGATATTATTTTGTAGGCGCAGAAGCCTACATCCTCTTCTAAAATAATCCTTATAACATCAGCTATCTGATAGTAAAAGTAACCGTCAAAACAAACAGACAGGCTGACAAAAAATAATTTATAAGTAAGTAACGTGTAAATTTCACTAAGCATTTACCTAATATTTTTTTTTTATTTTGACATACAAAAAGACTTCAACTTTACTTATTTGTAAAGATTTGCTCAGAATCATCCACTACATCTAATAAATATCCATCAACACGCAACACCCACTTCTCACTGATTTAATTTGCGAAAACACATCCACACTCGAGAACCCGTAGTAATGTCACCGTGGATGGTATTATGCAACGGTCTCACGAACTACCAAGTTGAGTGTGTTGTATTTCCACGTCATTATGTACGATTGCCAGTGCCAAGTAATCTTGGCGCCCTAGTGGGTTATATGGCGCAAAACTAGAATTAAACGTTCGTTGCTCTAAATTGGGCAGTTTCTTTCATGTCTGGCGTATAGCTGGCGGATTTCGTCTGTTTGTGGAGTTAATGCGCTCAATTTATGGGTATTGCCCATGCCCTGCCCTGTTGGTCTCGTGGTCGCAAGCGCGACTGCTGAGCGAGGGGTCCCGGGTTCGATTCCCAGGTCGAGCAAAAAGTGTAATTGGGTTTTTCTATGAATTTCTCAGTGGCAGCACGGAGTGTGGATTTGTGCCCAGTTAATGGCAATAGGCTTGCCCCCTATTACATGGGACCTAAATATGCCGGCGAACTGTGGGTGTAAATTGGTACACCTCTGCCTAACCCTTCGGAGAAATACAGGCGTGATGATGGTATATAATACATTGTGCTGTATTTAAAGGTATAGGGTAAGGGTATTTAAAGTTTAGTAACTAGAAAATTTGTAGTAATTGGAAGAACATGTAACTGTCAGCTTTGTTGTGTCCTTTAACTCCCGGTATACATTAGGCGGCAAGGTAATTTAATCTAATACGTTTAAACAGCTTATTCTAACAAGGATAAGATATTTTTGAACAAAAAAACGAAAAAAGATCTTTCGATCAATCGTAATACAGTAATTTGATATATTATAGTATTCAATGAACGAACATTACGATACTCCATTTTTTTTTGTTTGAGTGTTTTCGCGATTTATTGCAAGAAAATTTTCAGCTGGCAGGCCTGAACTAGATTCGTGCTCAGTTACTATTATATCATATAATTATTACATGACTAGCAAAAAGTAGGTATCTTATACATCTGGCTACCCCTTAGCGGAATACAGGCGTTATGTTAGGCCAGTTCATTGTTACTAGGGTCCCATAGCCCACAATATATATAAGTGTATCTGGCCGTAACTCCGGAATGCAACTTCAACCATACACGATATTATGTGGGCATATCGGTTTCGTTCCGCCTAACGTATGAGCATGTGGGTACTATTGACCGGTGACCTTATGGGTCAATGACACCGCGGCCTCGGTCAGCTGAGTAACTCTGATTTTTCCCTCCCAAATAATTTTTGAAATACGAACGTTGTGGCTTTTTCTTCTTTTTTTTTTTATTGTTTTATGGTTTCTGGCTCTAGACTTGAGTTTCTGTGGAAGTTTTATTCTCGTTCTTCTCCATAGAGACCTACAGTTTGAGTAACTCAGATTTTCCTCTCGCAATTTTTTTTTTATACAAACTTTTTGCTTTTTCTTTTTTTATTGTTGTTTGGTTTCAGGCTCTAGACAGAGTGTCCGTGGAGGTTTTATGCTCGTTCTTCTCCATAAAGACCTACGTTTTGGAACGAGTACCTAGCTTCAACTTTCTGATTAACTGACCGACACCTTGACAATTCAAAAGTGCCTGTAAATCAAATTAATGTATTGAACTTAGGTTTAGTCATATACTACCACGCCTGTATTCCCCGAAGGGTTAGGCAGAGGTGTACCAATGTACACACCACATTCCGCAGGTATGTTTTAGGTCCTATGTAATAGGGGGCGAGATATTTTGACTTGGAATGGATTGTTTTCTCGTACAGCTATAAAAATAAAGAAATTTTAATAGTTTATAGTATAATAGAAGTGCATAAGTCTGTTTATAGCAAAAGTAATGTTATGATAAAAATTATTTGCACAGTTTGATAGCTTTCACTACGCTCAGTTGAAAACAATGCTATTTATTTTTATTGAGTTTTGTTATTACATACTTACTTGCATGTTATGATTTACGTCATGTAGTTTTATGTATTAGGATTTATATGCTTTCTCCTGTATTTCTGTAAGGTTGGCTGGGGCAATTTTGATTGTGAGGTAATTAGACATAACATACCATCACGCCTATATTCCCCGAAGAGTTAGGCAGAGGTGTATCAATGTACACCGACAATTCGCCGGCATGTCTAGGTCCCATGTAATAGGAGGCGAGCCTATTGCCATTAATCGGGCACAAATCCCAACTCCGAGCTGCTACTAAGATTTTCATATAAAAACTCAATAACAG
This sequence comes from Caradrina clavipalpis, assembly GCA_932526535.1. Taxonomy (NCBI): domain Eukaryota; kingdom Metazoa; phylum Arthropoda; class Insecta; order Lepidoptera; family Noctuidae; genus Caradrina; species Caradrina clavipalpis. Next base: position 1,408,646 of record OW052108.1, read on the forward strand.
TTTGCTCGACCTGGTAATCGAACCCACGACCTTCAGCGTAGCAGTCGCGCTTAGGGCCACTAGTCTAACGATGCAGTTTAGACTATGGACCATAGAATAATTGTTTCTCAGTTATTTTATGGTTGTTCTTAGAAGATAGCTAGAATTATCCCATAGTCAAAATTTACCGGCCCGACATAGGCCCGTTCAGGCTTTTAGGATGACCCATTGGCCCACTGCAGTTCTAAGATACATAAACTCACGCCTTTTTCCCTCGGAGAGGTAGATAGAACACGTGCTTGAATCTAATATTTACACGTTCTTCGATCTCCGCTACTATAAATATTCTTAAACCGACCTCCGGTCTTTGTCCTTATTATAAAACGGTTTATTTATTCAGTAAATATTAATTTTATTTGCTAATGCATTTTTTGCTGTCCATACTTCACAGTTCAACAGTCTAAGAATGAGTCATCAAGTGTTATGCTTCTTAGCAACACAATTCTCATTCAAAGTATAACTAACACTCAAGTTTGAACTCAAAAGGCGTAAGTATAGGGTTGCTATCACACTATCACCATAATTGCTGACACCAGAAAATAACTGAAATATCCTGTGGACATTTAGTTGACACACTGTCATTTTTTCCTGAACACCCCTGATAAAAATGTACATACAATTTTTTTTTTGTATTATTTGTAATATTTAAATTAATGGGGATAACACTTTCACTTAGAAAACCCCCTCCGGACAAATCCTGAACACCTTTCATACTGGGACAATTTTGAGGAATCTCGGATTGATGGGAGCCCTAAGTACAATAACTACTTGCAGTACTAATTAGTACTGCAAGGGCGTAAAGACCATTACTCAGATTCTAAGTATGCGCTTGTAATGGTCGCAGTATAAGTAAATGGCTCTTATGCCCTTTTCAATTCCTTGTTACAAATTCCTAGCTTTATTACATTATATTATTACATTTTAACATAGTTCCGGACTGTATTTTTTCAATAGTAAGGTCCATTTATTATGTGACACGTTTGTATAGTTTATTATTAGCCTATGACATCGTCTTTACATTCATATAATAATTAATTATTAAATCAGAATGAAGTTTTCAGCCCATTCTTTTTCTCCATAAGATTTGGGTAAGTAAGTACCTACTTAATTTTATCAATTCTTGTTTTTTTCTCTCGTAAATTTTGTGGTCTAATTGAAATATATGATTTGACTTTGACTTTGAACGCAGACACGTTTAAAGATAACGTATATAATGAGGTTAAGAGACGATTATCTTCTGGATTTAAGTTTCGGTTAATATGCAAACTCTACGATTTACTTCTTTAAAATTTTAAAGAAAAACATGTACCGATTTTCTTAGCAGAAACAAATATTAAAAAGGTGTATAATTTATCGCAATATTGTTACCCTGGCCTGGCTCCTTTGCATATAAACAAACGCACGATCTTCTCAAATTACTGATGATTACTTGCAGAAGTATTTGACCTCCGCAACCCTTTGGTTGGTCTGTGTAGATTTTCACACTGTGATAATGGTTTACAGGTGGATTCTGTTACTCATTAACCTTCCTTGGTCACCATAAAGTTGGTATACAGGGTGGAAATTTATTATGCTACCTGGAGGGAAAGTACTCTAAATACTTGAGTTAGCAAATTTTACTGAAAGGAAACATTCCTTTATTTTTAAAAAGAAACAAAGCTGCATTTAAATAATTTTGAAAATATTCTTGCCACACCCAGGAATCGAACCGACTAAAATTCGAAAAAATTGCATCCTGTACTTTTATGGCATTAATCGATAGGGTCAATCATAAGGATCAAATCCCTGCAAACATGGTAAATTAAAATAAAATAAAAACATGCAATTTTATTGTAAATTTATTTTATTCGGATGAAACAAACGAGTAAATTCACTAAGTAGTTGCTGGAAATGAGCTTCATTTCTTGGATGCATGAATTTATTCCTTTAAAAAAATCATTTTAAGTAATTTTGGTAGCGTAGTAAAATTTTCAATATTCACCACAACACCCTTTTAAAAGTTATTCAAAATGAATTCCTTCAAATAATGAATGTGTGCATTGAAGAAAGTGAAGCTCATTTCCAGCATACAATTAGTTACTGTACTCGTTTTTTTCGTCCGAATAAAATAAGTTTAGATTGAAATTTCATGGTTTTTGTTAAATTTAGTTTACCAGGTTTGTAGAGATTTGATCCTTGTGATTAACCCTATCGATAAGTGCCATAAAAGCACAGGATGCTATTTTATCCGATTTTAGTCTGTTCGATTCCCGGGTGTGGCAAGCGTATTTTCAAAATTATTTAAATGCAGTTTTGTTTCTTTTTAAAAATAAAGGAATGTTTCCTTTCAGTAAAATTTGCTAACTCAAGTATTTAGAGTACTTTCCCTCCAGGTAGCATAATAAATTTCCACCCTGTATAGCAATGCAGTCTTATTAGTAAATATTTAAAGAACATAGTTTGAAAAGTTCACCAAAGAGTTCGACGTTACTGACATTGGCGGGTCGTGCGTCAGCTCGTCCCAAAACAAACTCGGACCATTGGGCCGAGTTGACGAATTTCAAAATTAATATTTATTTCGTTCATCATCTCGTCCCACTTTATTTTTCTTCAATATTTTAAATTGTTTTGGTACAGTCCAAACCAAAACTGTTCACTATTTACGAGTAAATAAAAGCCAAGAATTTAGGGAATCAACATTTATTGTATAAGTAATAATAAAATTAAATAAAAATATTGTATCACAGATTAACATTTTCTGAATTAGTCAGTCCTATTTAAGTATACTCACTAGAATTTTGTAAAATCATTCAGTCCTACTAAAATTTAAAAAACTAAAAGTTCAATTGTAATTTCGCCTTTTACAAATTTGTTCACCACATCGGCAACGTGTTCATCGATTTCACAGGTGTGTGTTTTTTTTTTTATAAATGTTGCAATTTTTAATTAGCAAAGTTTCGTAGTAATTGGCTTCATTTTGTAAAATTGTTAAAAAATGTGGGACACTTCTTGGTTTTGAATTAATTTTCTTGTTTATAGTCGAATGCCAGTTTTCAACCATATTAGTTGTTCGATGTGACCTATTATAACAACACCATATATCAGCAAGGAACGAACTCTCATCTAACCAAGTGGTCACAAAATAGTCATTAAATTGTGTCACGTTTATATCATTTTGACAATGAGACATGATATACAGCCAACCACTATCAATTGTTTCTCTAGGTAAGTGTGCTAATGCGGTACATCGTTTTATGTGTTTTCTAAGTAATTTTGATTTTATAATATTCAATTATTCTGCTTTCCTCCACAAACTCCTGGAAAAATGGAAAAAACAACCACCAACAGGAGTTTCAGGAAAGACAGATTTAATTGCTTGCATTGCAGCTTTAAGTAAAATTAACACACATAACACGCGCTTGATTTAAAAAGTAAATTAACATGAAGAATGCTGTATTATAACTTATATCCATTCTATTTGAGAAGATAATCTTAATTAGCAAATATGTTTTGAATACCTGAATTTTGTGATGAAAAAGTTTTTCAACATTCGCTTTTAAATATACAACCTCATTTTCGTTTTTAGTTTTATTCTTTTTCGAAAATGTCAAAGTGTCAGTTGAAGAAAATTATATACTGTCACACACATCTTTTTTCCTTTTTAGGCAATATTATTTTACCATAGATTATTCCCTAAAAGTATCTGAAACTTTTTTACATGAAATATTAATATTTAGCCATTCAGCGTGAACGGCTGGACCGATTTCGCTAATTCTTTTTTTAGAATATTCCTTGAAGTACGAGGATGGTTCTTACGGAGAGAAAAATTTAAAACGACTCATGGGGGCGGAGCAGTAACCAAAGACGCTGGTGAAACCGCGGGGCACAGCTAGTAATATTATATTATTCAATATCACATTTTTAACAAAACTGACCGAAATTCAGTATAGAACCCATTAACCACACTGTTTGATGAACTGTTTGTCATTGTACGCTATTCGCCGGGTAGAGAGAGCTTGACCTTCACCTCTCTCCTTAGTTTGACGTCCTCTGATTGGATTCCCGATAACCCTTTGTCCAATAACGACGCTTCACTGTTATTGTGCATGGTTGACTTTGACCAATAGTATGACATCAGTGCAGTGTAACATTCATAATTAATCTTAGCCTAAACAAATCAGCGCGTAAGCAAAAGAAGTTTAAAAAAAATCACAGACACTTTTCTTTCTGACTGTTTTTGACGTTTAGCCATCGTTAATATTTAACAGATTTAGAATGGGACGAGATAACGAACAAAAAGAATATTATTTTGAAATTCGTCAACTCGGCCCAATGGTCCGAGTTTGTTTTGGGACGAGCTGACGCACGACCCACATTGGCTGGTAAAAAATCGCATTCCATTTTTAAACATATGTTCACAATCTATGTTTAAAAAAATGGAATAGCACCAGAGAGATAAATTCTAGCATAAAGCTACATTGTAGACGCAGTGATGTTCTGGCTTGTTTCGTCAACGAGACGCTTATATTTTAGTCAATTAGTAATTAAACTCGATGAAATTTTCCTTTGAGAGGATATTATAGACAGCCCACTGCTGAAAATAATTATACTTACATATTAACTTGAGATATTTGACGAGAAATTTATTAGTGCAAGCCTAGTTATTAGTGCCCTTATCTTAGCTACAAAATTTCATCAACTTTAATGACTACTACACTAAAATACGACTACAGGACATTTTGTAAAGAGCGCCCTCTTATTATCCTTTCACAAACGGGACGCCTGCTCCAGTTTCTGCCTATATCACTAGACTCATGCTAAAATGTACATATACATACTTAATGCCTCTTTCCATAGACTTTGTACAAATATGACTAACAATACACAATCGTCTATGACGCATAAGGAAGTCAGTGCCCTTAAAGCCGTCTGCGTCTCAAACGTCCTTCGTGGCGACGATGTGTCCCGGCACTATTTATGTAATAGTTTTATTAGAGGGTCTCCGCTCTCATTGCTCTTTGAGTTTGTACAATCAAGTATATGTACATGGTAACAGATTGTGTCTTAGTTTATTAGAGTTTTCACCGGCTCGGCCAGACATACATACCACCACGCCTGTATTCCACGAAGGGTTAGGCAGAGGTGTATCAATGTATACCCACAGTCCGCTGGTATGTTTAGGTCGCATGTAATAGGAGGCGAGCCTATTGCTTTTAACCGGGCACAAGTACTAACTCCAAGCTGCTAGTGAGAATTTCATAGAAAACCCCAATAACACTTTTTATCCAACCTGGGAATCAAACCCACGACCTCTAGCGTAGCAGTCGAGCTTAGCACCACTAGGCTAACGAGGCAGTTCCGAGTACGGTTCGGCCGGAATCGCTTCGAAAAATCCAACCGTTCAAGTGCGCTGCCTGCGAGCCGTCACCTTTTTTATCTTGCTATTATAAAAACGATTTTAAGATGCACGACTTAAAGCCCTAACTTGAATGGCAAACTATTGACTGTGTCAGAGCCTTGCGATGACTATTAAGGCGATTTTTCTACCTCAAATGTAACTTCTGATATGCGGTTGACAGTACGAAGATATTAGGATGAGTATGTAGGTTTAGGAGCTAGGTTTCATTTGTTTCTAGGTTAATGAAAGTCTGGGATGTTATGGGTTACGCACATATTGTATGTAATGAGAGAATTTAGTGGTTTGTCGGCGTGAGATGGATCTTCTGAATTGATTACTTGTAGGATTTTGTTAGGCAATGATTTAGGCTTGTCGACAGTTGTACCTAGCGGTTTTGTGTCGTAATATCAGCTGTATACGCCTACGCAAATATCTATATAAATAAATAAAATTGATTTGTCTGAAATGTCAAAATAATAGCTTTTTACTTAATAGATAATATATGAATATTTACACGGTGCATAAACACAATTCTCATGATTTTTATCCGTCTGATTGTTTCCGGCTAATCTTCAAAACACCTGGACCGATCTTGACGGAACTTTTACTGGCAGATATATGATGTTATAAGGAGTAACTTGCACTACTTTTTAGAAAATATTATTAGGGTTTCGCGTAAAAACCTTGAAAATAGAACCTTGTGTGTCCGAAATTCACGCGAAAGCAGTTATAAATATGTACATTGCTCCACATTCTTTATTTCAGATCACCAGTTTATTATGTTCTTCAAAACCAATCTACAGACGTTATATTTCATTTGCAGTATTTTAATAATCTTAGTTAAGATCCTAGTTAAGAATCTTCAATACAACATGAAACCGCTTATAAATATATAATTGTCAACGAAATACATAAGTAAAACTGTATGTAGGTCTAGGTTTACCATTATTACCCTTATCTGAATAATTGTTACTAATGTTAATTAATAATGTAATGCTAAACAACTATTGATAAACCGCGCTGTTGACCGTGTATGGGAATAATTACGAGTGTGTTAGGAAACCAGTTGTACCTTGTAATTTGTACATAATTTTCCCGGTATGTATTTATCTACATATATGTATTTACGTACTAATATTGTAATAAACAGGTAATGTTTGTTTGTCTGTTTGTATGGGGTATTCTCTGGAAGTGCTGGTTTGATTATGAAAATTCTGTCAGTGATAGAAAGCTACATTATTGCTGAATGAAAAAAAGAATGCCATAAGCTGTGTTTTTATGGTATAGTATAGGTACTTGATTTCCACCCGAAAACAGTAGCGGGTGAAGCTAGTGAAGTTTTTTAAAGACATTAAGTATTGCATGTTTTACATAATTGGTAACTATTTGTACTTACACGACAGTAGATATTTGGGGTCTGACAAAAAAATGTTGCTTTCTTTTTCTTACAAACAAAACAAGAAAGAGTTGCCAGAAAATTCTAGCTGCCAAATTAAGTGGAACTGAAATTAAAAAGTATATCATTCTGCTTTGCATTCAGCACATAAGCTCGAACAGTTTTCATTTAGTAATAGATAATGAATGAACTAAGATACCTAACAAATAAAGTTGAAAATTGTGCGAAAGACAATTATTCTGCGGCCTTTATTTTTTTGCACGCAATTTTCAACACTATTTCAGTAACATCTTAGTTTATTATCAATTAATATCTGCTCTGTTTGCTCTGGCACTTATTCGACAGCTAGAAATATATTCTTCTCTTTCTATTTTAACATTTTATTACAAGATAGCAATAATTTGTCAAGACTTATTATAAAATCTACGACAGTATTTCAATTAATTGTGCCTGAATTTAGAAGTTTAAGGTATTTAAGTCCAAAAAGCTATAAAGATTTTAGATTTAAAGGCAAGGTATTGCAGAATGATGTTCTTAAAATCCAGGTGGATGCTGGATGTTCGTGAATTGCATCTTACATCACGTAAATGTCGTATGTTCTGAGCACATTGTCTATCGCATTGAGCACAAATTGAGTCTGCACCTGCTGAATGACACAACAGCATATATCTTAAAATATAGTCATTACACTGACTCTTTGGGTGAAGCCAGACGAGCGTAATTTCGGTTGCGTAATTTCTGCTACATTCAGTTTCATACAAAACTCCTGTTTCGCTCAAACGGCGACGCAAAATTATCTGTCAGTTTCAAAAAACGCGCGTCTCCACCCACAAAATTAAGTTCGTGCGGCCTCACCCTTATAATCTGGTTTCCATACACAAAAATATAGACTATCCAACTATGTAATTTATTTCGTGAAATTCTCCTGTCTAACTGAATTTAATTTTCCTTAATGCTTGACAAGGCGCGGCCGGTGCCCGGATTGGTGAGTTTAAAAAACAAAATGGCGGCTTTTTTGTTAATGTCTGTCCGTCTGTTCACGTGTAGCTGGTACACGCTTGGATTGGGTGCAATTTTTCGTTTTTTTTTGTTCATTTTGCACTGTACCGCTGCTTGAAGTTAAAAGCTTAATATTTGCAGCACCATCTTATGAGGAACTTTTTTATAGAAAGACAGTTTACCATTAAAAATAGCAGTTTCTTTTTGTTTATAGGCATGTATGTGCTTGCAATTTCTTTTCTCGGATATGGTATCACAAGAAAACATGATACCGATGAACTGGGTTAGACAAACTAAAACTGTTTTTTTTTAGTGATTCGTTTATTTTAGAATTATTTTTTTGAACAAATAGAGATTAGTTTACATGTAACGATTAGGTACAAATTCACGCTTTTGTGTATGTTAACGCACTGTGTATTGTCGTCATGAAAATCATTAATCTGGACCTATTCCATTTGCCGATAAGGTATATTTATTGCCTAGTATTGTTTTCAATTTTAATATTGGGCAATAAAAAACGGCATTTAATATCACAAATCACTTTAGCAATAATTAATTCACGACAAATAGCCACTTTATAATCATGATAATAGTTGAATCAACTCATTCACGCGTAGGTCATAGAACACAGATAATTGTGTAATGTTTGCACCTAAGTACATTCAATACATATAAAGGTGACATTCTTGGTATCTATTTGATTGGGCCATTATTGGAACAGCCAATGAGGATTAAGATAAATCCTACTTTGTCTTATTGACACTTCTTGGCCTTTAGACGATTGGTCAATGACCTATATCGTTGGTGACTAGTCGAAACTTTGTAAATTGTATTTTTTTTTACCAAAATGGGATATTTTTTTATAGTTTAAAAAGCTCATATCGCCAAATTGACCATAAAACGATGTCGGTATATTAAAACATGAGAAATCAATTGTAATAAACATTTATGAGCTTTTCACTTGTCACCGACGATTTGGAGACATCGCATGTATGTCTTGACGGCCATTTTTTATTACTATGACAAGATATAAATTTCATTTTTCTATGGCCCATGTTTTCATTCAATTCCGTGACACATGTCACTATTGTTAACTAAGAATGTCATCCTAAATTGCACATGCACTGTAAATCGTTGCATGGTTTTGATTGAATTTTTGAGAGGCTTAACGTTGCATTGCAGCACATTTGATGTGAAGGCCTAATAGCCTTGAATTGCCATGTTAGCTTTGTTTATTTGTTTAGTTTAAAAGAGTTTCCATGATGCGTTCCATGCTCTATGGATCTAAATAACACTGGCCTTCAGTTTCTAGAAGCGTTAGAAGAAGTCTGTTATCAAATCTTAAGTTAGAGCGATACTGAACAAAACAAAAACAGCTGAACTTGACATAAGATTTGACAGCAGATCATATGATCTTAGTTATGCCAAAATGAGCCAACCTAAAATATCTCTATTATTAATAATATAACAACACATAACTATGACAAAATGTTTACATTACTTCAACAACAGCAGTTACTTCTAAAATAAGAGAGACACGGATTGTCTGATTAGACATGGATTGGTTTGTTTTAGCATACTAACCGTATAATATTGAAAGGCTTTTAGAAACCATGGGTTGGCAACCAGGCTTTAAAACGACATAATTATGTTTTTTGACTTGGCTTACAAGCCTGTCTAAATTATCTACATTAATAAAACATGTCACTAAAATGTCACAAATCATTATCAACCAAAAAAAAAACATATGTAAGTAGTTACAATGAGTCGAGTCAGCAATCCACAATTCCAATTGTGGTCTGGGGTGTGATTTCTGACGTTTGCCAACCTGCCATGGCGCAACTTGGTAATCGCATAAAAAAACCTATCTAAAAAGTGATAAAGTATTTCGTATTTTTCTTTTAAAGTTCAACTCAAATACTATGTGTTCTCTACAAATATTGATGATAACCGCTCATTAAACTACCTGACCGGTTTCTTGGTCAACTTATCACAGTATAAGACTAAAGGGATTAACACTTATCAGCTCAAGTAAGTACTTTAAAGAATATGGAGAATAAGTACGCATTCATTCAGATTTCCACAACTATTCGAGGCTAAACGAAAAAAATGTTCGGTATGCTCTTACACCTGCACTTTAGAGGACATTTAAAACACAAAAAATGCGGCAATCAACGTGGCCACATACTAGGACCATGTACTCTACCAAAACCAAAAAAGGATATTGAAACCATCGATTCAAAAATACGAAAAAGATCTGGTGTTTTCTATAAACAAAACAACTGTTGTATGAACAAAAGTTCAATTGAGCTAAAGTTAGTCCCCTAACGGTTCAGGGTTTCATAAACAGGTATTTAAACCGTCACAAAAAACTCGACTCACGGTAACTTCTAACATATTTAAAAATCATGCATGACTGCTACATCACTCTCACACTATCCCATCAAGAACATGTTTTATTTTCCGTCTATATGTCCAGGATATGACATGTCCCCGTTCATCCGGCGTTACGCCAAGTACCTCAATGAGAAGGCGCTTTCCTACAGGACTGTGGCCTTCGACTTCTGCAAGGTCAAGAGGGGGTGAGTAGACCAATTTTGTGTTTTATATTCGAAGGGTTATTAAAAAATGATCACGAGGCCAGCATAATATATGATCTCGAAGTAAAAATAAAGTAAATTCGATGACTCGTCGCCTACCCTCCGCTACTAGTATTCTTGCGTGCAAAAAAAAAGACCCTCCCCTGTGCTTTTAGAATCCACTTGGAACAAGATTACACAAAAAAAAATGATGATAGATAAAATAACTTTTGATATTGTGTGGTAGATGAAAAGGTATAGTGCCAGAAACTGTATTGAAAATTGCAACTTAAAATTGTTTCTCTGACTTGACAGGCGTAAAACATTAAAAAAACGGTATAATAAAGGGGTAAGCCAATTTTTTCACTCATGAGTAGCTTGCAGGCGGCTTTCAACCAGTCTTTTTGAAAATCTATGGGGGAGGCCTCTACTGGTGCAGTAGACGTCCTGCGGCTGATATGATGATGATGAAGTGAACATAATTCTCAAGCGAAACCTCTTAACTCCTCAGTAAGGAAGAAGGGTCCCTCCGCATGATGAACGCGGAGAAGCTGCTCAAGACGCTGCCAGTCTTGCAGGCTCAGCTGGACGGACTGCTGGAGTTCGACTGCACGGCGAACGATCTCACCAACGGTGTCATCAACATGTGCTTTATGCTGCTGTTTAGAGATCTCATCAGGTGAGACTGGTGTTATAATATAGGGTTAAGATTGAGACGCTAATAGAAAGAAACTGTTCCTTGCAGAAGTGCCTACAAGGATACCTACAAGGTTAACATAAAAAATCCACATAGATTGCCTTGGTCCGGGAAAAATTATCGGGAATGCATATTCTTCATGATCTCCTGTTGCAATTTTGGAAGCTGGTCTTGGCTGGTGGTTTCGTAGCTTTCCAATGTCCAAGATATTTATTATTTTCACCATCAACAATACCACTCAAATACTTGTCTAGCACAGTAAAACAACAATTAACACAAATCCTTAAAACATTCCAGATTATTCGCGTGCTACAACGACGGCATCATCAACCTTCTGGAGAAGTACTTCGACATGAACAAAAAGAACTGTCGCGAGGCTCTCGACCTCTATAAGAAATTCCTCATCAGGATGGATAGGGTCGGAGAGTTCTTGAAGGTAAACCAATCAGCTGCTTTCAATTTTCCTTTGTTTTTTATTCATCGTTATGTTTTCATCTAATTCAGCTTAGACTCGGCATATTTTACGGCAAAATTCTAATACGCAACTCAATTTTAAAACGCCTTTTATACGCGCTCATCTCCGGATCTGCTGGTCGGAAATTGTTTTTTTTTTAAATATAAAAAATAAAAATATACCATCACGCCTGTATTCCCCGAAGGGTTAGGCAGAGGTGTACCAATGTACACCCACAGTTCGCCGGTATATTTAGGTCCCATGTAATGGGGGGCGAGCCTATTGCCATTAACCGGGCACAAATCCAAACTCCGAGCTGCTACTGCGAATTTCATAGAAAAACCCAATAATACTTTTTGCTCGACCTGGGAATCGAACCCGGGACCCCTTACACAGCAGTCGCACTTGCGACCACGAGACCAACGGGGTAGTTTTTTTTTAAATCGGCCGATAATTCTATCATCAATAGGAAACCACGTTATGCCTGAGTGCTAGCTATTTTATTATCAAACAAATTAGTGATCCGTGAGTAAAATTACGCGGGCTAAGTAAGTCACAAGCAAGTAAGAGTTAACACCATGGAGTTTCTTGCTCGTTCTTCCCCATAGAGACCTACGCATTGGAACGAGCAACTAGCTTCAATTTTAAACTGTTACTTCTTGACAGTTCTAAAGTGCCTGTAAATGGTCTAATTGAAATAAATGCTTTGACTTTGACACACAATAATAATAAAAAGATTTTAATTAAAACTATTAATTACCCTTTCCATACAAAAACGTTAATTTGTTCAATAATATCCCTTACAAAAGTAGAACCTGAGTGTTAAAAAACAGGCTTTTTTACAATATTACCCTTTCGACCCACTCCCTGACATTCTACCCCGCAACCCAATTATTTCCCAGTAATTGGGTTGCAGAGGTCGGCTGTTAGACGCTTGAAGTAAAATTGAACGCTTACTCAACTCCTAACATTAGTTTAAAATACTGGACAAGTGCAAGTCGGGCTTTCTAGGAGTTTCGTAACGCCGTACAATGCACTTAATACTTAACAAAAAACGCCGAAAAAAAGACATTGAGTGGGGATTTGCTTTAGTTTTTCATCATCATCATCATCATATCAGCCACAGGACATTCACTGCTGGACATAGGCCTCCCCCATAGATTTCCAAAAGGGCCACTTACAACCGGCCCTTTTGGAAATCTATGGGAAAGGCCTTTAATTTTTACCTTTATTTAATGAATATTATTTATTGATAGAGAAGACATAGTAATTAAATAAACATTCTATGAAAATTTCAAGTGTATATACAGTCAGCGGAGCCTCAGTAATAGCGTCCCGTTAGACGTGAACAACGTTAATTACGCCACGGAACCCTAAAAACGATAATGCTATGGAAATAAACTTTGCAAACTCATCTTCGTTGCATAAACAAATTTGCCACCATGACCTTTTCTTGGCAATTACGTCCGATACCTACAACACACAAAAACTTTAATATACTAGACTCTGTCCGCGACTTCGCCCATGTATTTTTTTATGGGGATCCCTACTTTTATAAAATAAATAAAATATAACCACACTCTCATGGATGACGTAGCTTCATATTAGTGAAATCAAATTTTAAAACCGGACCAGTAATTTCGAAGATTAGCGTTATCAAACAAAAACAAACAAGTTACTCAGTTTTATGATATTAGTATAGATAACTACTTACTACTACAGCCAATCTCAATGGAGATTACACAAGTACGCAATAGATAATTTTAGCGTTCAAGTGTGTGCGTGAACACAGGTGTTACTCCCTCTTTCCTTACACATAGTCCGATTAGACAACAATCCGCCACGATCATGGAGAGATTCGACACAAGACCAACAACTTTTAAGTGCTTTCCTATACACGGGGGTATCCCAAAAAAAACCTGGAAGAAAAACCCCAATAACACTTTTTCTAACTTTGGTAATCGAACCCGTTCCAATCAGTTTAATTATAAATAAACAGCAAACTAAGTAGGGCGCCACGCAAATTCCTAATGTAAAAAGCCCACTAACACTTTGGCCGACCCGAAAATCGAACCCAGAACCCAGTCAACTTAAATAGAAAAAAAAAAAAGTAACAAGAAAAGTAGTGGGACGACGTAATTAGTACACTGTATATAACTGTACTGACGTCACATCACATACCTACAATGTTGCCAACATTAGCAAAAAATTGTTTACACACACCTCCTAAAAAGTCAAGGCTACGGAGGTTGTGTGTATCTTTTTGTAAAGCTATATTTATAACGGATTCTAGGTAAGGGATTATTTGTTTGAATGGACTCGTACATTCGGTGTGTCGTAAAATTCGTAGAAGTGAAGGAAAAGTAGTAAACATGCGAAGTTACTATAAGATTTGAGACTTGGCCTACACCAACCTTATCGAATGTTGTCTAGATAAATAGCTTTTTTAAACATTTTAGTTAAAACACGATTTTTTTTATTTAAGATGTGTTTGATCTTGTTTCTAATCTAGGTAAGATGTGACAAAAACAAAGTTGACTATGGAGTAAGCTTACTCAGGAGAAGCCTGTTTACTCTAACTTTGAAGAGATTAATAAGATAAACATAATCTAACGACCCAGTTCATTCATTAAGTTTATAGATGTGATCTATTTTCTTCTGAATTAGTTGCTAACTAAGGCCCATTGTTTATGACGTTTTGTTATTGTACCTTGTGTCAGCAACTAATTCAGAGTTAAGTTTTTTAGCGCTATCGACCCTAAACGTTCATAACTTCAATAATATTATAGTTTTCTTTGCCTTTTCTTCCCTGAACACAAAACTCAACCGCTAATTTTGTTAACAGTCAAAGTTAAGGTAAACTAAACCTTATAATCATAATCACATTTGTTCCCCAGGTGGCAGAAAACGTGGGTATCGATAAGGGCGACATCCCCGACTTAACTAAAGCGCCCAGCAGTCTTCTAGATGCCTTGGAAGGACACTTGGCCACCCTTGAAGGCAAGAAGGGGTCTGCTGCCAATACTCCCACACAGACGGCCAGGTAAGAATTATACTGGTCCTTGTAGAAATAAGAATTGATCACATACAGTCGCGAGCATTAACATGTGTTTACGAAATTCAAAAGCGATCTTCTCGTGAACCCGGCAATTGTAACTTAGAAGCATTTTTCTCGTAAACCAACGATTGTAATTTTAAAATGAGACCTACTTCATAGTATTATAGGATTCAAAATGCTTTTGTGGTCACATCTACTACACTACATGTGAAATACAACTGCCGTTTCTAACATCGAGATTTCAAAGTTCTCCGCGATATTAGCATTATATACAAACTTTCGGCTCCTCAGGCACTTCCCACCAGATGTTACAACCGTCTGGTATGAAGATCCTCCCTGTTTAATGAAAGATGAGAAACTTTTCGCACTTAAGGAGAAAATCGCTTTAGAATGTTGCCAAGTGTTATTGCTCTTGATTGTATTGAGACTCAAACTAAGGAGCAAAGTTATGCCAATCTTATACCATGTTTTTGGGGATAACCTTTACTTCTGAGATTAATTTTACTCCATGATTATAAAAGGGTATTAGTGCACAAGTACAAGTAATTCGATGATATTTTATTGGTTTTACGATATTGAGCTTTCACCGAGATGCAATGTAGTTAGAATGAAGATTAAAATCAGTTAAATCAGGAAAAAACCTGAAATATCCAATAAAGCAAAATTGTTTTTGTTGATATGAAGCATCACAATTTTACGTAGATATTGATAAATAGATGGTTCGTTATAACTTTATTTAAATTCCAGTTCACTAAAGAACAGTCCTTTCAAGTAATTTATCTCCTTTAAAAGTGTGTGATGCAACCCAACTGTCTTGCAGCACACATGTGTCTATGCGCCTTAAGAGTAACCAACTTGCAGGGTGTCACAATGCACACAGCAAAAGAGTGAAGTATGCAGGCAAACGACGATTTGCAGGCATGTCTTATTTTGCTCTATTTCATATTCATACTCACGGGTCAGTGCTGATAGCAACAAAATGCTTCAGCATTTTTCATAATAATGAACTAAATACATTTGAAATAGAGTTGAAAGTTGTGTTGTGTGTGCAAGATAATAAATGCCTGATAAACCTGACTGTTAAGTACTAATATGCGACCACGTCTATACAGGGTGTAAAAATAAGTAATAGTGGGCAAAAGTTATTGCTGGAGAATGCCTTTTATTTTTGGTGTGATAAATCATTGTCTATGTTAGTGCGTAATGTAACGCAAGCAAAACTGTTTGCTTCCAACAATAAAGGCGTGGCGGGAGTATTTAAAGAGAGAACACTTCAAACATGTTTTCGTAAAAAAAAAACAGACATTTGACGTTCAATATCTCTGTAGCCAGAGGATCTTCAGGAAAGGCCCAGAGAGAAAAAGAAAATACCACCATTGTGTCAAAAACATGCAACTTTCGGCTTTACACCCGGTTTTTTTTTTGTCTTTTTACACCCGTTATAGTTCAAAATCGTGTATTGTGTATCTTGCATTTATTATCTTGCAAACAGTAATAACGTAATTTTGTTTGTATTGACCCTATTGGTTGTGAACCGGCTGTAGCATGGCGATCACCTGGACAACACAAGAACCAGCTTAGCAATACTCTGAAACGGCATTGCAAGAGATTTTTTGATTTTCATACTTTGCACTAGACTTACACCACGCTGAAATAGCCACATGACACAAGAAGCGAATTTGCAAAGTGCAGTATAACATTGAGAATACAGAGTAGAAAGGACATTGGGACACAAACTTTTATCATCGATTCACTAATAATTTATACTCCATTTGATTATTTTTAGATAATGTTATAGAAGTCATTAGATGGAGCCTAAATTAGTATTGTCTTGCCTATAATAATAATAATAATAATACCATTTATTTCAGGCAACAAAGGCCCATAACATAAATACCTTACAGACTAACATACATAATTATAAAAAACAAAGACAAACATATAAACTATTTAATACGAAGTGACGGCGTCGTATCGCGCTGCGTGGTGTCGCGTAACCTTCCACGGAATCTCCGAAACACGACACCCTTCGGCCAAAACTCTTCCTTAAGAAAGGTCTCGAGTGATTGAGTCGGAACTCGCACCACAAACGAATTGAAATTCGTGTTGTGACGCGACTCCAACTTCTCGACCCTTAAGGTCCAGCTGGTCTTCACTCGAACATACTCCACGATCCCCTCAACCTTCGTGGTGTGATGTAGACGGGACACATAGAGCTGGGTCGTCGGCACTGCTGGACGCAGCACATTGGGTCCTACCAGCGCGGTCCCGCACTGGTTCCGACTAGGAGGCTTGTTCCTCTTCTTCTTCTCCACCTTCACGAAGCCATCCTCGTCAATCACGCCTGTTGTTAGGCCTGGCTGCCTGTTAACCCTGTCAACAGATTTGCAGCCACTCTTCTTAACCCCTACCCTGGTTTGTGACGCAGGTTTGCTTGTGGCAACGATAGCAGCGTAGGCACGTTTAGGGGTCAACGTACCTACACTAGTCACGACCTCGGCTGGCGTCGAGTTCGCAACCGTAGCGGCGCGAGTTGCAACGCGTGCAGTGTCAGCAGCGGGTGACGTAGCGGAGCTCGCCGACTCAAAATTGCCGATGCTAGCGTTTCTCGCTCCGCGACATGTGCTCACGTTGGAGGCATCAGGTGACCTATTTACCGTCACAGCGTTGCGCAACAACACTACTTCGGCACGCAGTTCACCAATGGTGTTATTCGACACCTCCAACTTGGACTGTAGATCGGCCAGGCCTGCCTTAAGGACAGTAATATCCTTCAGCAACCTGGTGACGTCGACGTGGTCGAACGTGACGGGGGGCAACTTATGCAGCTCCTTCGCCACAAATGCGGGCACGTCGTCCGGGTCGGTGCTCTTCATCAATGTGATGATGTCCTGCACACACTTCTGGCCACCTTCCCTCCGGCGGGACTGCATCTGCTCGACTTTACCGAGCGATTGGAACAATAGCAGCTTGGCACTGCTGATCTCCTCCTCCTTAAAGTTGGACTTGCAGATCTGCATGATGCTGACTTCGTCCATGTAGTCGATGGCATGTTTGATAAATGCCAAGACCTCGTTGGCTATGAGCGGTTGAGAACTCATAGCGACGTAAACCGGGCAGCGGCTAGGGCCGCGCGACACGTGAATATAATATTCGTATCGAGCAGCGCAAACACGTCCGTACTCGACCGTGCATTGCAATGCTATACCTAAACCTGAGCGGCCTAGCATTCGCAGCTAACTTTCGAGTCCCCAATATGTTTGAATCGCACATGAATACATGATTCTAGATCACACAGTGTGATCATATTTCGTCAGTAATGTAAAAAAACAGCTCATTCGTATGTTTTGATAGTGTAGGTTCAATATGAAAAAAATAATTATGTCAAATAGGTCTCGAATTATGAACTGAATTAAAGATAAATATCTGCGTTACAATGCCCCTTCCACCTTGTATTTAACATACATAAACTCACGCCTTTTTCCTATGGTGGTAAGCAGACACTACAGAGCGCCACCTGACACGATACTTACATATTTTTTGCTTCGTTCACGTTTATACACGCGCGCCCGTTGCGTGCATGGACAACCGCACGGCACGAGAACTGCGAAAACCACCCTTATTTCTACAAAATAACGGCTTTTTTTCAAAACCAAGTTGCTACCATGGATTTGCGGGGTAGACTGTACTAAACCGACTGTTTTTTTTAAAATACTAATGTCTAAATTTATTTATCGGCACAGTGGTCGCAGTGGCTGAGCGATTGGCTGCCGCGTTGCCTGTGTCGGGTCCGATTCCCGAACGGAACCAATATTTGTATGACCTACAAGTTGTTGTTCCGAGTCTGGGTTTTGTGTGATATTAGTGTGATATAACAGATCTTACAGATATTTTATAGTAATTCAAAAATCTTCCCTTTGTACACTATCAATTTAACAAAATTAGAAATGAAATGAAACATCATATACAATACAGTTGTAATACATTTTTTTATATTCAAGATGGGTAAGTCCTTGACTCTAGTCTTGGTCAGAGGTGACATAGACAAAGTCTACGATGGAGTGAGCTTACCCAGAAGAAGCCCCTAACATTTGAAGTATTTAAATAGAAGTATTACATTAAAATCATAACAGAAGTAGAGTCACAAGAAATTTGTCAATGGTACAGTCGCATTTGTCTATTAAAGTTGTAAATATTTAGTTTGCGTTCAA
Organism: Caradrina clavipalpis; assembly: GCA_932526535.1. Taxonomy (NCBI): domain Eukaryota; kingdom Metazoa; phylum Arthropoda; class Insecta; order Lepidoptera; family Noctuidae; genus Caradrina; species Caradrina clavipalpis. The sequence continues at coordinate 1,427,456 of OW052108.1, forward strand.
ATTTGAACCTTATATCATATGATATAAGGCTTATTCAATCGAGATCTGATGAAGATTACAAAAAAAGGGGAAAAAAAATTCTAAAATTGTACATATTTAGTTTGCATTTGAATTTCGTCAAATTTAAACCTTGTGTCACTTGATATAAGGCTTATTTATCGAGATCTGATGAAGATGTGTCTAAAATAGTTAAAATGTACATTCCAGCGCTCAAAAGAACGTAGCGAGCGTGATGGGTGCGCTGTCCTCAACTTCGTCATCATTCGGCAACGCGGCCGCCTCCACGCGTCTCGACAACCAGCCCAATGGCGCCTCGCCGCTGTTCATAGATGACACGCTCAAACAGCAGGCGTTAGCTGAGGAGGAGGCCGCTATGAACCAGTATAAGGTAAGGACCTGAAGACTTGGGAAATATAGGACGTATCTCTAGTATTCATATAAAATAAAAAATATACCATCACGCCTGTATCCTCCGAAGGGTTAGGCAGAGGTGTACCAATGTACACCGACAACTCGCCGGCGTGTCTAGGTCCCATGTAATAGGGGGCGAGCCTATTGCCATTAACCGGGCACAAATCCAAACTCCGAGCTTCTACTGAGAATTTCATAGAAAAACCCAATACCACTGCTCAACCTGGGAATCGAACCCAGGACCTCTAGCGTAGCAGTCGTGCGTCTCTAGTATTCAAAGTCAAGTCAAAGCATTTATTTCAATTAGACCATTTACAGGCACTTTTTAACTGTCAAGAAATTACAGTTTAAAATTGAAGCTAGTTGCTAGTTCCAAAACGTAGGTCTCTATGGAGAAGAACGAGCAAGAACTAATTACGGAAGAGATAGGCTTACTGTAGGAGGTTGTTGCTCGTTCTTCTACATAGAGTTTACAGGCGTTTTGGAACGAGCAATTAGCTTCAATGTTTTGATTCACTGACTGATTTCTGGGTGATTCAAAAGAGCCTGTAAATGGTTCAATTGAAATAATGACTTTGAGTTTGAGAGATTCAGATTTGTTTATTTGTGAACGTTGTACTTAGGTTTTTTTTTTATAGACGGGAAATCATCAAATAACTTCCCCCGCCCTTTAGTGTCAGACTTTTACTGACTAAAACCCGTCTATGTTCCTTCATGTGTCCTTTGCGTTCCGGGGGCGCGGTATCTCTTTCGAACAACTCACAGCCCCGGCAGAACGTTGTAGGTACAGGTATAAGATAGAAGTAACTAAGTGATTCTGCTACAATGCTACATTCTATCTAACGACATACAAAGAGAGAGAATGAACGTTCTCTTATGTTTTGGATTAACTTTCTGGCTGATCCTTTGACGATTCAAAAATGTCTATTAATGGTTTGATTTAGACGAATCCTTTGTGTTTACAATCTCTCCACGTGCGACCGGTTGAAGCCTGTCGAAAATATTTTTTCCAGCAGAAAGGTGTAAATTGCATTCCTGTACAATGCAATGTTCATATACCCTTCCCTTACTCTTATTAAGTAGGCATAGGTGGCGATTCCCTTATTCACAAGCTAAACTAAAATTACAGAATTGACATCTCTTTCTAACATACAGCGAAAGAAAAGAACGGTAATACCTTAGAACAAAGTTAGAGATGTGAAATTAGTTTTGCCTTGAACTTTTTCGTGTTTTAAATCAACGCGTTCTGACATGTCAACTATAATTGTATAGAGGTTTTAGATTAACTAAAAATGACAAGACTTATTCACGTTCGTCCCTTTCTTGTTTGATTGGAATTAAAAAGATAGAAATATGGTGCAGCGGGGCAATCTCGACTGCGGAAAAAAGCGGGCAATTTCAACTATTCTTAATAATTATTAAGAATAGTTGAAATTTCCCGCTACACCTTAGTAAAAGAATCGACACCATAATATGTATCTACTATAACACCAGCCTTATTTATCAGCCAAAATAACAGATTATATTTATTCGAAATCTTTATTGCTAACAATAACACTACTACCTTATCAACAAAACAAAATGGATCTCACTGAACTATTACTATTTGTGCTTACTTCCCGGTAATTTATAGGGCATACGAGCTTGGACAACTAAAGGGATATTATCTAGATGTAACATCCAAACTACTAAAGTGAGTTAAAACTGCCCTTTGTGATTAACATTAGGGTTGGTAACGATCACATATTATATGTACATTATTAACCAAAATTCTTATTCAACATTTTAGCATGAGTTTTCGATTTCATGTTAATTTTCAAGTAAGGTGTTACCTATTTTAGCTACTTACTTACTAATAAAAAATAAAAAACTTGTAACTTAAAAAAGGTAAAATGGTTTGTTTGTTTTTAAGAGGTTTAATCTCTGAGAATATATATTTGAGTTGGCTCTCTCTTATGGTCATTGCTCATTATGACAGCACCGCTCCGGCAGGACAACGGCGGTAAATGGCTTTAAAAAGTCCCAACCGTGAGCCACCCGCAAGCCGTCACCTTTTTTCTTGTCATTGTAAAAATTACTTTAACACACACGATTTAATCGTAACTTAAATGGCAAATACTTTGCGGTGTCGGAGCAGTGCTGTTTTAATTAAGAAAGACCTTTAGTTGGGTGACCTCTTCCGATTGGCACATCTTTAAAAAAACATAACAAACAAAATATTTCAGGTTCGCTTATACCAGGGTGAAGAATGGACAGGGGAGGAAGATATTAGTGAGATTACTGAAATAGTAGTAAGATATGAAACAAGGGTACTTTGTGTTGCTTAGGGTACGAAGCTTTGGGCGCAGGGAACGTCTGTGTGACGTCACACTGGTCATAAGATTGAATTTCGAAGAATATTTTTGAATGTTCGGAGATGTACATTATGTTCATATAAAATTGTGTTATGTATAGGGATCTGGTAATTGGATGCATATTTACGTAAAGTTTTTTGTTCGCTAACGAATGGATATAATTTCTATACTAGAAAGGTTTAGGTAGTTAAGTAAAGGTAAACAAATCGTAGAAAAGGTTTTTATAGTTGACACTTCCTAGTTTAAAAATACGTTACAACAAAATCAATTTCGATTTATGCGATACTTTTCTCTTTTATTAATGTATGTTAAACTTTATCATTTATTCGTAAACTACTCTTCATAGATGTCATTGTTTGGACACCACTTTTTTGTTAGTTTTATAAAATAGTATAATATTTTGTAATCTGTCTATTGTAAAGAGCCTAAAAAGACAGGTTCCCAAAACCTTTTAGAAGATACGATGAATTAGATAACGTCGCTAAATTGAAGAGTACGCCCGTGATGTAGTATGGCAACTAAAATTGCAGGTATAACGTTTAGTCGATTAACCAGGCGCCTTTGAAAATTGCGAGGGTCATGTAATAAAACAAGAACAGAAAATGTTTAAATTAGATAAAATGATTGATAATACCACTGAACTTTTTATTATTAACGTGGCAGATAGTTCCTCAAATTCTGATATAGACTAGAGCCTATTATTATACGACTTTAAATAATACGATTTTAAAATTTGAAGTGAAAGGTTTAGCATCCATGAGTCACGTGGTTTGTTTTGTTTACATTTAGTTAACTACCTAAACCTTTCTAGTATAGGAACTATTGATTTGAAGAATAATCTACGTCTATTTTGGTATTTCGTAAAATTGTGATGGTTCAGTGGTTAAGGCGCCCACCTCTCATATGTATCAAATCGGGGCTTGTACGAATGTGACTTTCAACTAATATTGTATTTTCTAAATAATCAAGGACATCACTGACATCGGTAAATAAAAACATAGTGATTTAACCTGGACTTAAGTGAATATACGTATAAGTCTAAAATCGCCAAACCGCCTTGAGGAAGCGTGATGATCAATGCTTCTGCCTTCTCTGTATAAGAAGAGGCATTTGCTCTGTAGTCGGACAATAATAGACTGATACCTATTATTGTAATTTCGGTATTTGCTTGTTCGCTACAAAAGTCTATTTCATACGAACTCAACACCTGCAGCCTTACTTATAAAAGTAACGCTAAATAATACTTAGCTACTTATCAATTGATTAACTCTCAAATCCTTGAATAAAAATCAATTACTTTTCACATAGCAACCACTTTCAACGGTGTCTCAGGTAAAAAATCTTACCTAAGTATAAACGTTAATCAGCGTTGAGATGTTGCCTAAGTGACAGAAAATTTAAACAGCGGCGACCCGTTGTTTAAGTATAGTTCGGAAGTAAGATGGCGGGCTACAATCAGCTGTGACGATGACATTTTTGGTCTATGGATTCTATTGCAAATTTTGTCAAATATGCCCAATTGTTCGTTCGATTTCGTTCTTTAGTTGAATAATTTGGTCATGCTCTATGCTGACCGTCTAAGTGTTGGCAGATTAAAATAATGTTTCATCGTGCAATCAGTCACATAAGAGGTAGCTAAGTATGAATTAGCGTTATTTTTATAAGTAAGGCCCCTGAAGTTTAAATATGCATTCGAATATCTGATTCCTATTTATCTATGTCCGTTCTATGGGGTATTTTATATTTATATTTTTTATATATTGGTTGACGTTGAATCTACGGTTATGAAAATCATCACCATTTCTGGCTATGCAGCGAAAGGGTTTCATATTTTTGTATGTGAATATTGAATGTGGGAAGTCTGTCATCACTGTGTTTGTATGGGAGTTACATTCATACACAGATTCATACATCGCACCATGTGGTCACATACATAATGTGTTTATTACATCATCTACTACACAATTCAAAATGCAGCACATTGTTTTTATACAAACCTGCATAAATATCATACAAAAAAAACACGTTTTTTTTTTGTAACCTGTGATAATTTGTGTACTTACTATGCAATCAATGGGATAGCAATTGACCGAAAACATGAACTACACTCGAATAAGTTGGTAGATTGTACCGTGATATTTTAATAGTGTTTGCCCGTAGCGTAATATTTTGTTTTGGTAGTACAATCGATTTATGAAGTTTTTTTAATTAGTATAAAAAATGGTAGAAAAAATCTTTTTTAAATGAATTAACTTAATTAACTGATAAGTTATTTTTTATACTTATTTAAAAAAAAAAACATTTTTATTTTTGAAGTGTAATTCTGTTTCAAAAGTACAACTACGGGCAAATGGTTCTGCCGCTAGAAAACAAACCTTAATTTCTAGCGCGTATATATCTTTTAATATTGTCGGCAAAAAACAAATAAAGGTCAATTCTGTTCCCATTCAGATCCCATAGTATCGTCCTCATATCGTACCACAAACGCTTATGGTGGCGGCCAAACCTTCCCTCCATCACCCACTCAAATACAACCTTCTCACCCACAGAACAAGGTCCAATCTCCAACGAACGCGGCTAACAACCCGTTCCTGTCATCAGCTCCGAGCAACCAGAACCAGTCTATAGTGGACCTGTTCGGGCCTTCGCCAGCCGACACTTCTAACGCCACCAGCAAGGCGAGCGATGATCTGTTGTCGCTTGGCAACCCGTTCGCTGATAACATGTTTGGAGGTAAGAGGGTTTGGTTTGAGATAATGAAGTTGGGTACGGATTAGGCGAAAAAAGAAGGATTTTAATTAAGAAAAATTGGGTATTAAATTTAGTAGTAGTAGAGCTCTTTTAGGGGAAATACTACCACCATACCTAATTCTGCCGAAAAGCAGCGTTGCTGTGTTCTGGTATGAGAAGTATGGGTGCCGGTCTATTTCCAGGCATTATTATGAGACATTTCAACTTTGTCTCTGCGATGGCACCATCAGGCGGGCCGTGGGCTCGTTTGAGGGTAGCACTCTAGAATATCGATATAATATAGTGATAACAGGACATAGTATGTATAATCTAGACGACCAATCAAAATACATGAAAAACTTGATACTACACATTCAACTCAAGAATAACAAGGATATTGAGAAAGTAGTATGGTTCTGACATTAAATGCATTTGAAACGAGGTGAATTATAAAATAAATTCGATACAATTACTTTGTCATTAAAAATGACACTTATTGATTTTTAAATCTCATTCGGCAAATAAAACGATGTACTTATATTTTATCTACAACTAATAAAAGAAGTAACTAAAAAACTATGGACACTACCTAACTGACTAAAATTATGGCTTACAGTACTTACTAAAAATATTTTGTAATACCTAGATAATATTGTAATATAATCATAAATTTTTCACTTACTAAATAAATTTTGTCGGACACTTTATTTTCACATAACAATCTAGAAATGTACAAATGGAATATATTAAAAGATCTAAAAAGATAGAGATAAGATTTTAAAAAGATTAAAGATATTATCAATTCTGTGATCTGGCCACGACATAATATACAATCAACAGACGTCACACAATGGCTTCTACACAAAATTAAACATGGTTATAAAATGACATCGACAGGGGTTTAAAAAATGTCTGAATAAGTATAGTTCCTTACTATGACTCCCGCATGGATCAAATATTTGTATGGCCTACAGATAGTTGTTCCGAGTCTGGCTATTTGTGTATGTGAGTTTCTATGTTTGTAAACGCACCCACGATACAGGACAAATTCCTAGTGTGGGGCAGAGCAGAGAAAGAAGAAGTGTAAAATTACTATTAAACGAATCAATTCACGCCTGTAAATAATTTGGTGTTAGTAGAAAACTGGGAAGCACTACACACACACTGTATTATAAAGCACATCCCTTAGCTTAATGGGGATGGTTGAAGCACTGTACCTACACTCTATTCTCACACACGTAAGGTTCAAAGTGGTAAGTCGCCACAACAAACTGAATACCGATGCAGTACACATTACAATGAAAGAAATACTCTGAACAAATTAGTTGAGATATTGGTTACTGGTAAATTTAAAAAAAAACCACGTCATGTGTTTTCACTTCTGGGCAGAAAATCGTAAAAACTAAAAAAAAGCGGGAACTAGTTTTACCAGTTCCAAAATACACATCTAATTTTCAAACCAACATTCATTCAAAAAAATACCATTTTAGTAGTACTGCATTGTTATTAAGTGCGGCAACACTTTTAGCGGCGCCTGCGACGGGTGCGCCGATGTGGCCACAACAACAACAACAACAACAACAACAGCCGAGCAACGGCTTCGCGGCCTTCCCGCCTCAGCAACAGAACAACTCCTTTGTGTCCGAGGCTAACTTCTCTAATGTTTTCGATAACACTGATTCGGCAGGTGAGCTTTCACTAGTAGTAATTGTGCTGGGGTTGCCATGTTGTTTGGTGATTTCTACCATTTTAGTTTATAATTCAGTCTAATTGTGGTGTCTTGTATAGTCTTATAATAAAAAATACTCGATGTCAAAATTTCCTTTTGAATTAAAATGTTAAAGCAGGAATTGAGATACGATGAAATAACTGTCGCAGAGAACGAATATGTCTAAATATCAAATAACACGGCAGCCCAAACCTTGCTTTTAATAAAAATCTATTTCTGGTGTTGGGAAAACTATGTGAATTCTATACTATTGTATATTCTTTGTAAAATTAAATGTCAAAAATTTCTTGTGCAAGCTGCCGCGGCTAATCCGTTCATGGGTATGGGAGACCTCACACAGCCAATCTCCGCGTCACCGGCCCGTCCCCCTCCTCCCTCCATCCCCCCACAGCCTAAGTCAGCGTTCGACGACCTCGAAGACGTCATGCGCATGTCTCTGGGAGGCTCTCCAGCCAAATCCCAGCAGCCAATCACACAACAGCCTCTACCAATGGCAGCGCAGCCTTTCAGTGACGTCATGTCTATGCCGATGTCTCAGCCGATGATGTTCGGATCGCCCGCACGACAACCTATGATGCCAATGGGAGCGACCGGTTCGATATTCAAACATTTAAATGGACCGTTTTTCATTGTTGTTTTTTTTAATAGCTTGCCGAGTTGCCAGTAATCAACGTCGTGTGTGCTTTTTAATTCACAGGACTTTTAGTTTTTAGTTACCCTTTGCACAGGTTTTGTGTCGCATTAATTTGTAAATAAGCCAGTGTTTCTGTTTAGTTGTTTCATTTGTGTCTTTATTTACAATTTTTATGTTTTATGTATTTGCTGTAACACGTCCATTGTCGTAATCCTTAATTGAATCTTGATGATAGCATGAAACCGTCACGTCATCCTTGTTTTTAAAAACAAAACACCTCAAATGTTCACTGCATAAAATGCTATGTACAATTCAAATCGAAAACATTAAACACCGCATTATAACTAAATACCGTCATTTCGCTTTCTGGTTTATTATTATTTGTCATAAAAAACACGGCTGAAAATCGTCATTTATTTTTCATACAACATGTTTTGCTAGTAATCACTACCGTAAACCGGGGTTACTTTGATGAAATCTGAACTTTGACTCTCTGTAACTTTTGAATCTGCGGTTATAAAGATTATTTAAAAAAAAACTAGTAGGTAACAGGATTTTAAAGTCCCTCATAAAAGTTAAAAAATAAATAAAAAATGAGTAGGTTTTCAGAAAAAAAATAAAAACAGTGTAAACAAATCCAAAATGATTTTGGGGTTACATTGATACCTCCTTTTTTAATATGAAATCTGAAAGTAACCCCAATAACTATTAAAAAATCTAAAACAAATCGGTATTAACAGAAAACTTACCTTTTTATATATAAAACAACGTGAGATCAGAAGCGCACCCGCAAAAATGATTTTGACAGATCTACAGAGCGGTCATCCGAAAAAAAAAAATAACCAAACATGGTCCCGTTTTACGCAATTTGCATTTTTATGTGAATAGGAAGTTTCGATCAAAGTAACCCCGTGATTCAAAGTAACCCCGGTTTACCGGTACTGCAAACAAATGTGAATCTTACAACGACTGACTAAGTTGCATTACAGGTCAGCAACCGCAGCAGCAGCAAGGCAAGGTGTTGACAGGTGACCTGGACTCTTCGCTTGCCCAACTGGCCAACAACCTTTCCATAAATAAGACGGCCACAGCGCAGAAGTAAGTGAAACCCCCGCACTGTTGAGAACAACAAACATTTATTTTTTTATTCCTACACTCATTGTCATGTGCTAAAAAGTAGTTTGGTCAAGTTTCGGTCAAAAGTTCTGTATTCAAAATTATTCCAAATTCGATATTGTTCACTGGAAATTGATGCGCAAGCGATTGTAATTTTAATGCTTGTTACTACATAGGTGCTTGACTCAAGCAAATACACTGGCAATGCCTATGCAAATACACGTAACATTTAATATAGTTTTGCTTCATCGCTTAACAATAACACACACATTCATAAAACAAGAATAACAATTCAACTGAAACAGTATACAAAATTAAAAACTTTTTGACTGAAACTTAACGCGTTTAATCCGAGTGGCGTCAAGTGATTATAGCTAGTTTAATGCCATGATATCTCTTCGGAAATATCATGACAACAGCACTTGTTTATTTTATTAAATTATTATAATTATCATGAGACAAGCTGCCTTTTCATATTTAATAACCCTGTCTAAACAGACTTAAATTGTGAAAAAACTGTAGAATGAAAAAGGCAACTTGTAGTGAAAGCATTACTGTCATATTTCCCGCCAATTTCACAAAAGTGACAGCTAGAATAAAGTTGCCATGTCAAAAAAAAAGATGCGTTCTCAGTTTACTTTTCTTGTACGAGTTCTTGACGTAATGCTTTCACACCGACCATGGTACGCATGTCCGTACTCACACCATTGTGGTGTCGACTAGACCGATGCAGTGGAATTCGCCGAAGAACGCGTCGAAACCTGGCCAGACGTGGACGCCGCAGCCCATGCAAGCGACCACGGGAGCCGGATACAGACCCATGGTAAGGAACACCGCTTTACACAAGTAGTTTACAGTTGGCAGAATTGTACACGCCATACTTTCGCTTTTAATAGAGTAAAAATTTAGGAAACTTCCAAACTTGACTTTAATTATTACTTTAAAGAAGAAAGTGACTAAATAAAATTAAACTTTCAGTGTTGTAGGTCAAAAACTTTAGTAGTTATTTTATATTTGGTTATTTTTGCTTCAATAGTCATTTTGGCATCGCAAGCTCTATTAGCAGCACTCCCACATTATAGCAAACGTAATGGAGTGCACGATTCTGGCAATACGCACACGGTCCATGGTATCTCAATATTCTAAACTAAAAACAAAAAAAAAATAACAATCATTTGAAGCATAATATTCTGTTGTCACATTTGTTTTAATAACCTGGCAACATTAATTGCGGCCTATTTAATTGGTTGAGAGCCATAGTACCTTATCAATGTCACCGATAAGCAGCATTAGAGCAACCGCTGTGTGATTCTGTTGCTTTAAATGTCGCATCATTATTATGCTAAAACCTTGTTTGCTTTTAAAGCTAGCTCTTTTATGTTCTTTCTTCCCGTAGCATGCCTTCCTTTTTGCGTTGCAGGGCCCAGGCATGACACTCCCAACAATGCCCCATACTATGCCCCATGCATATCACCCCCCGCATTATATTATGGTAAGTTTGCTAATTTTTGTTTCGTTTTTTTCTGTTTTGCTTAGCGTAGTTTACACGCGTAGATTAGATATTTTTCCCTTATTTTTTTTGTTGAATTTTATATTGATTTTGTCAACGCAATCTGCTTATCGTACGAGTGAAGATGTTAGTGGTGAACCTACAGATGTCTATTCTTGAGTAGGAGAATCTCTTTCAGTGTTCGAATTTTAAAATTTAAGGTCTTGACTCACTGAGTTATAATTTTGAAGCGTTACAAAAACACAAATTGTTACTTTAGTAAAACGCTAACGAAATCTCACCTTAACTTTGTGAGTCAAGATCATAAATTCAATCTGATCTGAAATTACTACTATAAGGTAAATAGTTTCTTCAGTTTGAAAGATTTCCTGCATGTATGAATGAACTTTTGTATGATTGTATGAAACGTTTGCATGAATAGTGTCCTCATGTCACCTCATACTTTTTCTGAGAATGTTAAGTGTTGTCATTCAGTGTGATTAATTTTGTATGAGCGCATTCTCTTGCTGTTTTCTTGTGGAAATTGCAATATCTTCTCGTCTTCTCTACAATTTCGTCATTTTTTTATGTGTGTAAGGTAAATTCTTCTCAAAAACTTGTTATATTCTGTAGTCACTACCTCGAAGCGTATGGCTACAGTTCTGACAAAAATACAACATTTTGTTCGCGTTGTGGTTAATGTCATGTTATATTTTTAGTTATCTTAACAAATAGATGAATTCCTACCCACAGCAACAGCCAGGCATGGTAATGGGCATGCAGGGATCGCCAATGATGCCAATGGGCATGGCCCAACCCATGCGGCCCGCCGTGCCCCCGCAGCCCACCACCAACCAATTCAGTTAAGCGCTACCTTTATAATTTGAGGTTTACGTTCTTAAGGCGACCCGACTGCTTAGAGTATTGATAAACATAAGAACATCGGTATAATAATATAAACCTAGGTCAACGACGATCCTAGGACAAATATTAAGAAGAAACATAAGACAAGAAAGACTTTGAAGTCTAAATGTAAGATTATTTGATGTAATAGTGAAAAGTATTCTATTTAGTGAAATTTTTGAAAGTATAGGATTTTTATGTAATAGGTTTTGTTGGAATTGAAATTATGTAAGTTTTGTTTATGAGCTCAATTTTATTGAATTTATTTAACGAAGGAAATTACTAATAAACATTAGTTTTAAGACTTTTGTCACTACTCAAGCTAATATAATATAATATTTATGTAAATCAAATCTTTCAATGTATTTCTGTCTTGAAATAAACTTCTTTTAGTATCTTCTTAAACAAAATACTTGAATAATTCGAGTATGTTTGTGTAACGATCAAAAGCAGTCGGGTCATAAATTTAATGTCATCGTCAGCTGACAAGTAATTGGTATGTCACTTACCTTATAAGTGCACCATTTTGTTGCGATTTATAAACGGAACATAATAATGTCAATAAAGATGCGTTCATTATGAAGTTAGGGTTGCAAGTCGAAAAAAAAAAGCTAGTTATTTTTTTTAAAGTTACCTGTATTTAATAGTTTGATGGGAAAATGATCGAGTAGACTTTATCAGCTTCAGATTTTAATCATTTAATTTCCATCCAATCAAAGTAAGGACTTTGTTAAAAATACAGCAATGTTTTTTTTTTGTTTTCTTGTATCGCATTAAATATTGAGACAATTTTTATATGAATATATTTGCCAATCCCTATGATTATGATTAAAATATTATGAATACTTAGTTTTGATTGGAAACTATGTTATGTATTTTAATTAAATAATTCGAAATTGAATCTTATTTCGATGATTTCTTATTTCAATTATGTTTTCGTTATTTGACTTATGAATTTTGAAATTTCCTTATGAAAAAGGTGCGCAAGTTTTTTTTTTTTTCAAAATTATACACATCACATTCCATATTTGTACAAAGAGAAAAATAGTAATTTATTATAAAGTGCTTGTTAACTTAGCTTATTTCCTACCTTTGGCATAGTCAGTATTTATGAATTGGAATTGAAGTGAGTTCTAATTTTTTTTTGTTTTTTTTTTCTCCACTTTTATGTTAATCATTGCGCTGAAAACGTAAGATTTATTTTCAGCATCAGATGCATAAATAATGTTAAATCATATAGTCATATCGGGTAGATGTCACATAGGTACCCTTAATATTACTATTCTATAACTTGAACTATATACTAATTATATTATGTGTATAAAAATAAATACTTGCATATTTAGTCATATACTAAGCCTACGTGTTTAAATACGAATGTAATTTTTGCGCTAAAAGTAAATCTGCTTTTGGGTAATGAATACAATCGATGTTAAAAAAAATACTTATTTCCATATCCTCCAGTTATCTTATGTATAAACTGTATTTGTCATATAGAATATTATGTATAGAGGGTTACGCAATAGATTGTTAAAAATTAGATGTTACGGGTGTATATTATAAATGTATGGCTGTTGTGAATATATGAACTAGGTGCTTGCTATATTAAAGGCCCCATTTCACGACCCAAATTAAAAAAGAAACCCGCCATGTGCAAATCAAATCTAAAGATCATGTCATGGTCATGAGTATGGGACCTAACATTTGCTATGAATATTCATTTAACGCTCTAAAATGATGCTCGTTTTGGTGCGCTAAAAGTTGCCATGGTAAAGCAAAAGTTTGGACTTGACAAAAATACAGTTGGATATTGCCAAATATATTGGAATGTAAGTCTACGCTCTTACTTTATATAATCTTAACGGTTAATGGCAATACTTTGTACAAATGAAATAACAAAAATATTACCGTTCACTTCTTGTGATATTTATTTTCTAAAGACTGCAATCAATATTTTAAAGTATTCAAATATGCTTTATTTTTATGAAAGTTTCTTATGTCTATTGTTTGGACAAAGTATTGTGTAATTGTTGCCATCGTTACGAGTTCATAATAAAATTACGACATAATTAAATCACCCGTGATTTTCGTACGGCAGCACTGTTAGTGTTGCTGCTGCACTATAATCAGTGTTACCTACTTATAAAATATATATTCACAGGTACATGTAGCTGTATAAACATGATTATTACTGTAGAATAGATGCAAGAGATATTGTTTGAACAGCTCAGCCGATGTATGTAAATATAGTACACAGTGCTACATAAATCATATGTTTTTCTTCAGCTTATTCCACATTGTAAAGGCCAGTGACTGTCTATATTTCGTTATTGAACATATTAACTTTTTTGCTGTTCGGTCGTATTGCTAAAGTCAGGTACACTACATACACCGATTGTAAAAGTTATTTTTTTCTCTTAAGCAGCTAATAATTAGCAGTATTACACAGTACTATCGCTGGCTTCGTAGGCGTGTTTTAGTGAGGTGTTAAATGTTAGGCTAATTTGATAATCCAAATTAATGGTATATGATATCATTTGCAATATATGTTTTGAGATCTGTTGGTTATTTCATCACGAAATGATTGCTAGTATTGTTGTGCAATATTTTTCTTTTTGTAAATTTTATTCTTGGCAACACTCATGTTGGTATAATCTGTTATTGTTTATGTGAGCTTGAATAAAATAATCTGCAGAATACCTGCTTTTAGCACATTAACGACAGCGTATCCATGTAGTTCTTAAAGTATTATAATTTGAACGACAGGCAAAGACCAGTGATTTGGTAGATGTTTTCAGTTGGCCATACTGTACTTCTTAGATGAATGCTGTGATGTCAGGTGGATTCGACTGACTTATTTTGAAATAGGTGGGATTCGCTCTTAGTTAACACTATGCGTTTCTTTTTATAAGGAAATACTAGTTAAACCACAATTTTTGAATTAGTTTTTAGTACTCATAGCGGCCTTTAAAATTTTTAAGTTGTAAATTTTATTCATTTATTTTTATCAATGTACCTACTGAGTTACGTTTTATGTAAATACCCCTTCTATGTTATTTACTAGCTCTGTCTTTATTAGATATTCAATTTAGTTTATTTATGAAAGTAATAAATAAATCAATTAATATTATTTTGTTGTTTTTTTTTGTTTTGTTTACCCCTAAGTTGCTTTAACCCATGGGTCCAGAATGAGCCTATCCAAAATATGAAAATGTATGTTCAAAAAGCCCTAGAATTTCCTTGAATAGATAATAGAATAGGGTGATCTGCTATCAATAGATCAAAGAATATATTTGTCTATATATTAGAATATTGTGTGTCTGTTTACCTCTTATTCCTATGACAATACAATAATGTAACGGCCTGTATGTGTCCAAAAAATTCTAGGACTGTCCTAGAGACTACGCTTGAAGCTTTGTGTCACAGTTCCCAGTATTTCACGTGCATCCTCGGACAGTCCAGAATTATGGTGAACCTAGTCGTATATTCAAGGTCACAGTATTAGAGTAGCACTTCATAGGTGTCTATCAGAAGTTATTGTATAGCTGTTAAAAGCAATTAGCTCGATAAATACTTTCAGGTTACTTTTTGATTACCACTAATATGTTTTAAATTGGCATTACAAAAAAAAATTGATATATCAAGCCATATTGATCGAATAGAAAAGAATGAATTACGTAAAATGTCAGAAATTGAGGATGTATTTGCCATAGTAATTAAAAAGTAACCTATTGGAAAATATATTTTTGTTAGGAGCGAAGTATTCTATGTACTCGTACGAACAATAATTTATTGTAACAATGTTTCTTCATTGGAACTACTTATAAAGCTTTTGAAAGTTGTGTACTTATCTTGTTGAATCTCAAATAGTGGGGCGATTGATCTATCAATAAACACAATAAATTACCTAATAAAAGTTATCGACTGATGTTTTATTTACCGAAATACTTTTTATGACGACTGAAGAATATTCCTTGCATAACCTACATATATCGATTTTATGGTGGTAGTCGTGGCCGCAAGCCCTTGTGTGAGATACCTCACCAGTCTATATTAGACACCTGTGTTCAAACCCCGGGTCGGGCAAAAAGAGTTTCTTTCTCAAAGAAAGTTAATAATCTCACTCTCCAAAGGCATCGGCTTTATGACATATCTGGGAGTGGGCCCATACTGAAGAAACTAATATGTAAATAGTGGCGGCTTGTTCATGTTTTCTCAATAGAAAGAACGCCTTTACTGAGCAAAAATAATATTAATAGACTAATAGGAAAGAACTGTAAAGGCGCGTTTCTACTAAAGCTGAACACGGCTGCGTAGCTTAAGAATGTATCTCATGCTCAAAAATGGGATTAGGTACTCGATGCCCCTATCCTCGCATAATGTAGCTCTAGTGAAAACGGCTTAACGGAAGCTAAACGAGGGCTCGAATGCTGTATGCATAGTTTGTAAGTACAAGGCTGTTTGCACAGCGCTTCAGCGCACAGTAGTCAGTTTCGCATCTTTGTAACACTTGCCTTCGTTATAGGTGCGTTTACAATTCTGCTACGCCTCCTCACGCCACTTGTAGTTTCCTCACAAAGCTCTAGTGGTTCAAACGCAGCTTTATCCACACATCCAAATTAACAGTTACACAGTGATGGCACCTTTATTGGTAATAATAAGGTTGAATTTCGCAGTTCCATTGTTACTTCTCTTGTAGTTGCCAGAAAACAAAAGGGAAGCCACCTTAAACCATTCATTTTAATTTATACGTAGAAAAATCATTTTTATCAACTTATGCTTATTTAGGAACAGTCACATTTATGGTGTTAGATTACAGCATAAAATCGTTTAACATATTAATTATAAATTTTAGCAATTAGCGCATTAACGAATAATATATCGTTAAAAAAACAATACAAAAATCTGAAAGTTTCGTTCGTGGAACAGTCTTGATTTCAAGAGTGATTTTCTGAACGCATCTTAATTATATTTTCAGAGCTAGCAACACAAAATCAATCGATGACAGCGACGGATTTTCCCCTATCGTCGCTGACGACATTTTGTCAATAAATTGTAAAATTGGAGAGAATTTAGTAAACTTTTCGTAGTGTATAGTGTTAAATAAGCCACGAAGATGGCAGACAATGAACAGAAAGCTATGCAGTTAATGGCGGAGGCGGAGAAGAAGCTGAGTTCTTCGAAAACTTTCTTTGGATCACTTTTCGGGTGAGGACAATGAGTTCATCATAATTTTGTTGATATTGCCCTAATTACGACTAAATTGATTTCATTACGAGCTTCTATGTAACTCAGGAAGTAGTGAATGTATAATTCATGCATGCATTAAACATAATTACCTGAAACATTTTCGGGAATTGTAATTTCATTGTACCATTTTGTCTATCTCGATATTCTGATTGAAAGTACCGTAACGCTGTAAATTACGTTTGCAAATTATGTACGATAATATTTTAGCCATTTCACGTTACTATGCAGTGATCTATGTATGAGTAATAGTGTCAATTAGTCCCAGTCTTATTAACACATGATTCATTTAGAAGGCGTGAGATAGTTTCGGAAAAAAGAACAAATTTCAAAATTACGCAAAGTTCATAAATTTTTGAGTAACAATGCCTTTATGCTTACCTGTGTTACTTATTTGACTAATTATATCTATAAAATCTTACAATGTTACTATTACAGCTGATCTTATTAACATCACAAGATAATAATTGGTAGTCACAAAACACTTTTTAATCTACTTACTGTAGGTATGTTAATCATTCAATACCTTGTGAACAAACAAACCTTGAAACTGAAATCAGTATGTAAATGTCCACTTAGAAGGCTTATAGAGTTACTAGTGTTTCTAGAAAATCAAAAGAATTAATAAAATTTAAATTAATGTAAATTGAAATGCATGTAATTCAAAACTAACTTTACATACAGTTACAATAGTAAGACTTGTAGCACTATACAATATTAACACCTTAATACCATGTGTCTGGAAAATAAATATATTCCATTCTACAAAATAACACTGAGATATTGTGATTTCTTAACTTATACAGGTCACTAGCTTGCAACAACTTTTATGTAATGTTGTGATTCTACTAAAAATCTATTCTTGATATCACTTTCATAATCATGCTATTTAGCTTTTAGTATACTTCTATAGCTTTGAGAGTTTATTATACACAATAAAAAGAATTATTGGCAAATTAATAGAAATATTAATAATAATAAGATTGAAAATGTCATGATGGCCCATTGGTTAAGGTATCTGCCTTGCATGCATGAGATTGGACTTCATTGTGATAGGTGACAGAAAACATTGTGAGGAAACCTAGTAGTAGTTTAGTAGTAGTAGATCTCTTTGTGAAGGAGCTTATCCGAGAAGTACTACCACCAAATGTATTTATGCCGCAAAGCAGCGTTGCTGTCTTCCTGTTTGTAGAGTACGGGTTCCAGTGTAATTACTGGCCCATGTGACATTTTAACTTTGTCCCTGGGATGGCAATGCATTTGCAAGGCTTCTGGTATTTTAGATGTCTATAGGTAGCGGTGACCAATTAACATGAGGTGGGCTGTGGGCTAGTTTGCCATCCAACTGCATAAAAAAAGTCTGAAATTGCCAATTCTCCATACCAAGTGTCGGGATCATGGCTGTGTGTATTCTGTTTTAGAATTCTTAGGAAATTCTTTTGCCAGATTTTTTAACTATCTCTACCTATTTCCGTTATGATATTGTTCTTTTTTAATGCCAGTCTTTTATTATCCCACTGCAGGGCCAAGAGACACATCTTGTACTGCAAAGTCACATTTTCAACACACTTGTCAATTGGGTGCTACTAATTTCGGACTTACTTATGTTATTTTCAATTTAATAGTTATAATATTTTTAGTATTAAGGATGAGTCAGACTAACCTTTACTATAGAATGTAGTTTGAAACTTTAAATTAAGCTTACATCACCTCATACAATTTTGGTATGACAAGTTTATTGTAAGTTGGTGTAGTACCTCAGACAGGTTTTATCTTCGGAAACTTAATTTGCATGCTAAATGGTTAATTAAATACAGTGATACCAAATTGTCAAAGTCAAATTATTGTAATTCAATCAATCTATTAAAAAGTCCCTCTGAACGTCATTTACTAGAATAATAATTTAAGTGCCTTCCTAATTGTGTTATGATTAAATGAACAGAACAAAATGAACAAACAATTTTATTGTTGATTAAATTTTCATTTTTTATTTTGTCTGTACTCATGTATTTAATTTGATTGTGACGGTGGGTAGTTTTAAAAGGCGATTAAATGGATTATGTAACGAGAATTTGTTGCGTGCATTAGAATAGCTTCCACAAGTGACGGTAACTACGCACCTTGGGCACTAAGCAGCACAAACGCCTTACTGAGTTGTTAATGATTTTTCCATGGCATTGGCATGTTATCCCCTTTATTCGGGAGTTTCTCAAACATAAGAAGTGAGGAGATTCTCAGAAGAAACTAGGACACCGATATAGCGAAAAGAATAAACAGCCTCAAGTGGCAGTGGGCTAAGCATTGGTTCATAAAGATGACTGGCAATACGACACGCAGGGTTGGTGGGCCTGTCATAAGATGACCGAGTGAGAGTCACGGGAAATCTCTGGATGCGGCTCAGGACCGGTTCGTTTGTTTGTAAAACTTACCTTTTTGGGAGACCAGTATCTCGCAGCATCTCGTCTTTAGGTCACCCTATAGTCTGCATCGGCCCTTAGACAGATTGTTGTCAGTGTCCAAGACGATTATTTATTTCAATTAGACTATTTAAAGGCACTTTTAAAACAAAATAATAAAAAGGAATTGAATCCAATCCATTTTCCTGTTCTCAAAGGAAGTTTCGTATGGAGTACCCTATCAAAATAAATATTTTACAATAAATAAATAATAAATAAATAAATATCTTGGGACAACTCACACACTGCTATCTGATCCCAAGCTAAGCAGGGCTTGTGTTATGGTAACCAGACAACTGATATACATACTTATATAATTTATAAATACATACATATTATAGATAAATCACACCCAGACACAGAACAAACAATCATGCTCATCACACAATACTTCGTATACATCAATAATATAATTGTACACATGTAAAGACGATGTTCCTTATATATAAAACCACTAAACACAAATAGGTACAATGTCTACTAATTTACGTTCATATTTACCTACATGACGCTTAATCTTTATTTCCTTACAGTGGTTCATCGAAAGTGGAAGAAGCAGTGGACTGCTACCTCCGGGCAGCAAACCTGTTTAAAATGGCGAAGAAATGGGCGCAAGGCGGTGCAGCATTCTGCGCCGCTGCCAACCTGCATCTGAAGGCCGGGGTCCGTCACGACGCTGCCACCAACTTCGTTGATGCTTCCAATTGTTACAAGAAGTGTGATCCTAATGGTTAGTAGAATATTTTGAGTTTATCACCACCTGCTGCACAGTGGACCGACGATTTAAAGAAGCTGGCACGCAGCGGATGGATGCGTTCTGCCCAGGACCGGGATGGTTGGTTTGGGGGAGGCCTACGTACAGCAGTGGACGGCTATAGGCTGAGATGATGATCATCATCATCTACTTAGCTTTTTTCCAACTATGTTGGGATCCACTTCCAGTCTAAATGTATGCAGCTGAATACCAGTGTTTTACATTGCTGCCTATCTGACCTCCACAACCCAGTTACTGAGGAACACGATACCTCTTGGTTAGACTGGGAATGTCAGACTTTCTGGTTCTTTGTATTATTTTAATTTTCTTCTTTTATCCGTAACGACTGTTAAAGATCTACGAATGACATCCAGGGCCAACGGCTTTACGTACAGCGCTGGACCGGTCATTAATTACATAAGTCAAACTAATTGCATAACAGTTCAATGCATGTATGTACTTCGCAAACTTATGCTTAAAATCGATTTAAAATTAATCAGCGTGAAATATTAAAAATCATTATTGATAAATTGATAAATGGGAGACATTTTGACGTGTGTTGATGTGTTTTGCCAGATCTTAACAGTTCCTTGTATATAAGCGTTGTTTTTTTTTAGTATATCGTGTTTAATATTTGGTGGCGATACGGAACCACTTGTGTGCAAGTCTGACTCATAATTAGCCGAGTTTTATTTTTTTTCAACAATCAAAAAATGGATATCTGGCCACTATGATTTCTGAACACACTATAGTTTGACCTTCTCGGTGCAGAAAACCCCAGAGCACAAATCCCATTATAGGCATCCTAATACAAACTAACTTTCACGTTTTTAATTATCTATTTACATACGATCATAATAGAGTTCAAAATTCAATTATGCTGAGCTTATCAGCGTGTTATCATTCCGCAGTAAAAGTAGGTAACGGTGACCGGAAAAAATGAACAAACCTATGCTTATGTAGGCGTTATCTTAGCATCTAGAAATCCGATGACTCACCAGATATTTACCTTTTTTTTATTCTTTTTTCTATAAGATATTTACCTTGTTATTATAGTTATAACACACCTATTTAACTTCCAGTTAAGAAGGCGGTTAGTTAAAAATAGCTAAGTTTCCATAATAATGAGTTTTGACTGATTTGAATTTAAGATATACTAAAATAGCTCTTTCTCCATGATGGAGCGATTACGAGAACAACGGGGCAGTTATGTAGCCAGTTGTGTAAGTACGGCTGAGCATGAGGTCTTGGGTTTGATTCTTAGGTCGGGCAGTGTTTTTGACTTTTCGTTAAGTATTACTTAGTACCTAGCAGCCCGGTATTTTGAAATTGGTAAATTTTGGGCTATATAATTTAGATAAAAAAGAGCGCACCTGGGTTTGCGCACACACTTGTGCACTGTATGTTTCGTGTCGCGTACGTAACTGGCTAGTCTTCATTGAGGTTGATCACTGTCTGAAATTCGGTTGAGAAATAATATGGTAAAGAATATTATCTATTAATTTCAGTGCCCCGTTAGACTGGTGGTTCTAACCGTTACTGCTACTAGAGGTCTTGGGATCGAATCCCCAGTCGAGCAAAAATTGTTATTGGGTTTTTCTATGAAATTCTCAGTAGGAAGTCGGAGTTAGGATTTGTGCCCGGTCAATGGCAATAGGCTCGCCCCCTATTACATGGGACCTAAACACACCGGCGAACTGTAAATGTACATTGTTACACCTCTACCTTGGGGAATACAAGCGTGATGGTATGTAGAATATTATCTATTAATTTTACTATGAGCAACACACATGAATGACTTGGCCGAAACCTAACGAACGCTAATAAAGATTGAATGGAAAACTTCGAACGGCTTGTGTTAGTGATTGATCGAGTGAATGAGTGCATTTATTTTAATTGGCAACGATGAAGGAAGGCTGAAAGCACTGTTTGACATGTACAGTCAACAAAAGAGATAAGTAACCATGCCGTCACATACAATAGAATTTTTTGAAGACGCTGAAGGATGGTTTCAGTTAAAATTTGATTTAATGATAAGAAAACAAACAGTTCATTAATTAAAGTTAAATTAAATTCGCATACATCCATCAGTTTGGACGGAATTTTCAACTGTATCTGACACCCTGGTTACTTATCTCTTTTGTTAACCGTACATTTAGTTGTGTAATAAGTATGCCTTTTGCTATATTGCCAACTTGGAACGACCTTCTTTATTTGCAAAGAGCCGTGGATGTGACTCAGATGAATGCTTAGATTATGTGTGTGGGTTTATTGTTATAAATAAGTGACTTGTGACACATACACATACATACCATTACGCCTGTATTTCACGAAGGGTTAGGCAGAGGTATACCAATGGATTCCCACAGTTCGCCGGTATGTTTAAGGAAAAGAAACAACTAGAAATAAATAATGCAGTGCTTTTTGTATTATTCTGTAATGTATAGTCAGGACTTACTAGTTCGTAGAAATTTATTCCGGAACTATGTACTTACTTTCAGTCCTTAAAAGATATGCAGTGAATTAAGAATCAGTCTGTACAACATACCATCACGTCTGTATTCCCTGGTTAAAGGTTAGGCAGAGGTGTACAAATGTACACCCACAGTTTGCCGGTATGTTTAGGTCCCATGTAATAGCGGGCTAGACTATTCCCATTAACCGGGCACAAATCCTAACTCCGAGCTGCTACTGAGAATTCTATAGAAAAACCCATTAACACATTCAGTGCTGACGACGCGCATGCGCGTTTTTCTGACTTTCACCAGGTGCTGCCGGCGCGTATGTGCGTCCATACAATTTACAAAACTTTCATCGAGTGCGGCACGCCGCACCTGTGCGTTCTATTTTTTCGTAATTGTTTTATGACTGTCATAAAACTCGAAAATGTCAAACTCACATAAGCGTCGTGCCGCACTTGGACAAAGTAGTAATCGCCGCACCCATGCGTCCAGCCGCACTGGGTAAACTTTCTTCAAACGCACCCGTGCGTTTTTAGCATCACACGAAATATTTTTTGAACGCGCGGGTGCGTTTGCCGCACTGGGTTAGTGGCCATTTAAGCAGCATTTGCGTAAAGTTCGCTAATATTTCAGCACATAACGTGTTAACACTGTAGTCAGTATATGTGAGGAAAGGACTGCCTACAGTTTTTCTTTTATCTATTATCCCATTAATTGAGTGTGTAAGTACATACCTATCAATAACATTCCATCTGCTGAAAGACCTTGATATTAGCGTTAAAAATTAGCGCTCTCATACTGACGAACAATGTTGATTCAGACGAATTTACGTAGGTAATGGAAAACCGATACAGCAATTATCTCTTTTATTGTTCGTATGTCATCTCACGGAATTCAATATTCTTTCATTCGTTTTCAAAATGGTGGGTTTTGTGGCTGTTGAATGAATTATGTCTTTATTTGTTGGGGTATAGGGTCTACATTAGGTTTTATACTATTTGTTTGTTGCTCTATATTTAACCATTAGGTCGTGTAAATGTTGAATTAAAAATATGATAATATTATGGAACGTAAACGTTTGAAATTTTTAAATAATTTTTTTTAACTTGTTAAGCAATAGCTAAACACCATGAAGATCGTGTTTTATCACGTAGTTCTTTACAAATATTATAAAGAGTTCAAGTTTGTGAGGTTGTAGGGGGGTAATCTCTGAATCTACTGAACCGATTTTGAAAATCCTTTTACCCATAGAAATCCACGTTATTTGTGAGTGTCATAGGCAATAAAACATCACGCCACGAGCCAGAGGAGCGGAGCAGAGAACCAAAGACGTCCGGGTATAATAAATAAGCCACACGGACGAAGTCGCGGATAGTTCCCTAGTTTATAGTCATTGTAATTTTTCCTTGCATTGTCCTCTTTTCTAAGAAACTTTCGTAATACAATTTATTCCGTTTAGTAGCTTCCCTGCTATTAATGTTACCGGTATCCGTACTAATATTATAAATGCGAAAGTAACTCTGTCTGTCTGTCTCTTTTTCACGCCTAAACCACTGAACCAATTTCAATGAAATTTGGTATAGATATAGTCTGGGACTCGAGAAAGGACATAAGATAGTTTTCAATCCGGAAATCCCCCGGGAACGGGAACTATTAATCCACGCGGACGAAGTCGCGGGAAAAGCTAGTACTTAATATGAACCGAGTATAACTTTCCTTATTAGTCAGTAAACTACAATTTAATTCCCCGAATATTTAAGTTACCTCCCTGAAAACCGTAACCCTGTCACAAACAAAGAAACTTTTAGCTTCGATAAATCAGATAGTTCCCCAAGGATATACAAACAATATTTTATTCAACAAAAACGAGAAAAAGCCATTTCGTAATATTTTAGCAAGAAAGTTCAAGTGGGCGGGGTAATGAACTATATTATGATATTAGGTACCTACGTATAGGGTTGCCACTTCGGGTTTTTGAATGATATGAAAAAGAAGGGAGTCAGTTATAGCATGACGGTTGATAATACGGCATGGAAGAAGAAACGTTCCTAACAGATAGGAAGATGATGATAATGATATATAGGGTTGCCACTTTTTTTTTAATGCAAGTTAAGAAGATAAAGTACAATAATTATGTATAAATAAAGAATAATAAATGGTGCATCCTTTATCGCGATGACAAGACCCGTTACATGCGAAAAATCGCATAACGATTTTGTGTCTTTTTTAGTAAACAATTAAGTGACTTTAATGAATTCAATTAATTAGTCGCGCACCGTGCGGTTTCAGAGGAATTTCTTCCGGCGAACACTTGGGCTGTAGAATGATCTACCCGCCAAGGTTTTTCTAAAGGAGTATGGTATGGGGTTCTTCAAGATGGAAATGAATAGGATCATCAAGGGTGTGCAACGTGCGTGATGCCTTTTGTGTTGCAGGCGTGCATAGGCAACGGTAACCGCTCACCATCAGGCGGGCCGTCTGCCTGCCCCATAGTGGTATAAAAAAGGAATGGACCCTTCAACAGACGAAATAGGTAAAATAAAGTATTTCCACGCACTTTATTACCCTCGTAAAGTACGTTAAACTGAAATAATTTACAATACTTTATTAAATACGGGTGGCAACCCTAGTTTACAAAATCAATAGTAACTAGGCGTTTCAGTCTAGACTGAAATTATAGACATTACTGATGCGCTATAAATATAGAATTCATTGAATAACGAGATTAGTAAACTTTTGTTGAAAACTATTGTTTACTTAATTGAGTGGATCTATACTAATATTATATAGAGGTTAAGTTTGAGAGGTTGTAGGGGGTAATCTCTGGACCTACTGAACTGATTTCGAAAATTCTTTTACCCTTAGATAGCCACGTTATTTGTGAGTCTCATAATCTATATGTATAACATCACGCTACGACCAACGGTAGCGGAGCAGTAACCAAAGACGTATCATAACGCAGGTAAAATGAGTCATGCGGACGAAGTCGCGGGCAGTTCCCTAGTCGATTATAAACGTCTATTGTATTATTTATAGTCCCAATGCGTGGGATGGTTATCAATTAGATTCGTCTCGAATGAGCCACAAAATCGATTAAAAGTTAAAGCCCAATTCGCAGACGTTGTGATTTGCCGGGGCTGCGGGTTGTTCGAAAGAGATACCGCGCCCCCGGAACGCAAAGGGCACATGAAAGGAACATAGACGGGTTTTAGTCAGTAAAAGTCTGACACTCCCTCCCGTCCCGCCCAGGGCGGGGGAAGTTATTTGATGATTTCCCGTCTCTAAAAAAAAAAGACGTTGTGATTACAGTGGCTATGTGAGGTCTATTGTCCTTCTACATACCAAGTTTCACCCGCGTTTGGTTACGTCTGTTTCACTGCTCCGATCCCGTGTGACGTAGCCTGCGTGATGTTATTTATAACTAGCTTTTGCCCGCGTCTTTTTTCCGCGTAAATGTCGGTTGTATGTATTTAAAATTTAATGATGATTCGAAGGATACGTGGCGCCATCTATTATCATAAAAACATTATTGTGGTTTTCTTCGGGAACAGTACTTATCGGGATGAAAAGTACCCAATGTCGGATTCTGTACGTGACAATGACAACGTATATGAAAAATTCGAAGGTTAATCGGTTCCGTGGTTTAGGCGTACAAAGTTAGTAAACAAACAAGCTTATTTTCGCATTTATATATTAAGAAGTTAGGTTTTATCACGTTTATTTTTCGAACACAAAACATACTTAAATAATAATAATTAAATTAAAAACTATGTACAGTTAAAAAAAAAACAAAAAGAAAGGAAGGTCATAGGGCATCAAAAAACTCATCCGCATCGCTGTCAATGGGACATGTGCCCAGAAGGCTGGCAGCATTGCCTCGTTTTTATTAGTTAGGAATTTAGCCATTACTTATTATTAAATTTAATCACACATTTAATTAGTCGAGCTTAATTTAGAAGTCTATGCAGAAGTCGCGGGCACAAACTATTTGCTTCGTAACCTCCCATTTCCAAGCGAAGCCTACATTTCGTCCAGCATACGGATTTCCGTTTCACGAGCCAAGTTGAGCCTACTATAAGAGCCTAGAATATTGTGTGTAGGCGATATCGTGTTGGACGATCGCCAAACTGGCCTTTACTTGTGAATTTAACTCTTTATTTTTGGTATAGGCCTGCTAGATGTTTTTCTAATTTCTAAGTAGTAGTATGTCCGCAACTCCATGTCTCAGCTCCTATTTTGTGTACGAGTGGGAAGTAAATTATTCAGTCCACCCCAGCTCCCCAAGGATTAATTAATAATTAGTAAAGACGATAATAATAGTAAAGATGACGGTTTTTTTGTTTGTTAAAACGCGCTAATCTCTGGAAGAACCAATCTATTGGAAAATTTCGTTCCGCATATGATAGCTAACTTCTTTAGGAATAGTATGGGTTATCACACTAACACACACGGGAGTACAGCAGCAACTGAAGACGTAACTTAACGTCGCCTCTTATTGATCTTATCTTTAAGGCATACGTTGATAATAACCAGGAAACAGCTACTGGGCCGTGGTGTTTTAATTGATCAACAGTAATGTTCTCAAAACCAGAGTTAATGTAAAAGCCTTACTTAAAAAGACCACGTCAGTGTATTTCTAAGTTACCTTACTCACAGTACATAGGTAGGATTCATGATTAATCCAATTTAAAGTAAACCTTCATTAAGCCCAAGTTGTAAACGTGGAAGGTAACGATTGGGCTCGCCATCACTCCATCACGCACAATGTTAAACTAATTATTTACTTTGGGCAAAGCTTTTTGTGTTGAGTGTAGGATAAAGTAACTTAAGGAAAATAAGGGAGTAGCTACGTAAAAGATATTTATTCCTTGTAAATAATAATTATACCAGGTTGCTATAGACCCACTGCAGGGCAAAGACCAAGGGTTGCGGAATTTGTGAGAAGAGTCTGACACTCCCTTCCGTTCTACCCAGGGCGGAAGAAGTCATTTGATGATTTCTCTTGCTTAAATATGGGCAATTGGGCATATACCAAAAGGTCTTATACAGAGAATGACGATTAATTATTATTATGATGGTTTAATTTTGTTTTTATTGGGGAAGAGAAAAAACGCAGTTTGGGAACAATTTACGCTGATTTTTTAACAATAAAAAAGCAGTCAATTATTGTCCCACTGCAGGGCAAAGACCTCTTCCCATACAGAGAAGGTATGAGTATTGATCACCACGCGTGCTAAAAGCGGATTGGCGATTTCAGACTTATATTTATTATAAGTCATGGTTTTCTCAAGGTGATTTTCTCGACTGACGTCAGTGATGTCCAAGATAAACTTAGAAAGTACACGCTATAAAGTTGTAAATAAAAAAAAAAAAAAAAATATACCATCACGCCTGTATTCCCCGAAGGGTTAGACAGAGGTGTACCAATGTACACCCACAGTTCGCCGGTATATTTAGGTCCCATGTAATAGGGGGCGAGCCTATTGCCATTAACCGGGCACATATCCAAACTCCGAGCTGCTACTGAGAATTTCATAGAAAAACCCAATAACACTTTTTGCTCAACCTGGGAATCGCACCCGGGACCCCTTGCACAGCAGTCTCGCTTGCGACCACGAGACCAACGGGGCAGTTAAAGTTGTAAGTAAATGTAATAAACATAAAAGTGTAATAGCTCATTTGAACTAGAATTACAATAAGTACCTACATTGAGATTTACAGTGCCAATGATAGTAATAAAATTAAGCCTTTCGCAGGATGCGTGCCAATTGGCGCCCTACACGATTGTGAAACATTAACATGAATAAAACAATTGAAGAGTGTAATTAATGCAATTTATACCGTTATGTTATTTAGCAACAAATTGTTGCGGTGAAAAAGAAAAAAAAAAGGAAAAAGAAAGGGATATCCAGTAACTATCCGGTGTCCAGGCCTATCCGGCCTTGTTTTCACTATCCGACCAGATATTGGATAATAATTGAATATCCGGTCGGACTCCGGATAGTAAAATACAAAAACAAAAGTCATTATTTTACACAAGGCAAATCTTACTACACTAAGTTATGGATACCGTTTATGTTTATAATCGCACACCAAAAATGTTTTATTAATTAGTTTAATACTCAAAATTAACAAGCGGAAAAGTGTGGTGAATGAATACCTAATTTTCCGCTTTTGTTTGTAAGAGACAACTCCGCTTGGCTTCGTATACCAAACCAGCTTCTGATAGCCTTTCGCTGTAAACGCTACTGCCAGGTGCTGAAAGATAAATTCTAGCAAACCTTGAGAATTGCGGGTGCTGATTCAAAATAATTGACCACCAAATGTATGGGTCCTGACTGCGATCGATTCGAAATGTCTTTCTCTATAGCAATATATCTCGTTAGCAATTGGATTTTGTTTTTCTTGACAGCAACAGTCCCACAAAGTCAGAAAACCCGAACGCGCCCGAATATTTTCGATCTCGTTTACTTCAATATTCAAATTAAACTGATCGCGTCATGTAACGCGATAAAGGACCGAATATCCGGTAGCCGGATATCTGCCGCTCAGGCCTCGTACCTTGCCGTATATCCGGTATCCGGCCAAACCACTATCCGTTTCATCTGTAATATCGGCTATCTGCGGGGTTTTCTTTTGCGTGGAATTATTATTATTTTCCGAAAATAATAATAACTTCCAGTAAAACTCCCGTCGAAATCGGTTCAGCCGTTTTGGAGGATAGCCTGAACAGACAGATGGACAAAAAAAATTAATAAGGTATTTTTCGTTATGCACTTAGGTAAAAAGTTGTTTTTTTTTTATCATAGACAGACACTTCAATTTTATATATTTGTATAGATATAACCTAATGCAGCAAATATTTTATTTACTTACTCAAATATTATTATATCACCACCATCATCATGCCTGTATTTCCCGAAGGGTTAGGCAGAGATGCACCAATGTACACCCACAATTCGCCAGTATATTTAGGTCCCATGTAATAGGGGGCGAGCCTATTGCCATTAACCGGGCACAAATCCAAACTCCGAGCTGCTACTAAGAATTTCATAGAAAAACCCAAAACACTTTTTGCTCGACCTGGGAATCGAACCCGGGACCCCTTGCACAGCAGTCGCACTTGCGACCACGAGACCAACGGGGCAGTTAATATTATTATATCCAGGATAAAATAGGGAAGTGATTACTCCTGACATATTTTCTTCCCCACAGTGGGGCTGCGCGCCCCCTGGGTAGTGTCCCAATTATCTTTCTCCATCCAGCTGTTACACAGTTTCTTGTTTCACATTCTCATTATTTATTAATAATGTTTCTTCCTTATCGTTGAAACCTTAGATTAATGTTTTAATTTTTTATTTAGTTTTCTTTTTTAATTTTATTTCAGTTCTTGTGTTTTCTTTCATTACTTACATTGTGTTAAAATATTCACTCGTTTGGCAAATGTCTAACTAATACTTTGTTTCAATGGTCTATTCAAGTATTTGATAAACATGCTATCACTCCTGTATTCCCCGAAGGGTTAAACAGAGGTGTACCAATATACGTTACTCACAGCTCGCCGGTATGTTTTGGTCCCATGTATAAGCCTATTGCCATTAACTGGGCCATTGCCATTAACACAAATTCTAACTCCGAGCTGCTACTGAGAATTTCGTATAAAAACCCAATAATAGGTTATTGCTCGCCCTGGGAATCGAACCCTACTAGGCTAACGGGGCAGTTAATTATTATTTGTTGGTTATTTGTTATTTGGATAATATTATCTTTTGGAAACATTGTAAGTCTGTTGTACAATCAAAGCCATCCTAGCATTGTTGAAATTCGAACTGTACGATAAATGTAGAATCGTTGACCCCGAACAAATCACTATTTTTAACGATTAGCTAAACCCCGTTTTTTTATCCGCGCCAAGTTTGGTTATTACTCCTTTCCCGGGGGCTGTAGCGTGATGTTATATAGCCTATAAATTGCCTTGATAAATAATCTAAATAACGCAAAAAGATTTCGTTAAAATTGGACCAGTAGTTTCTGAGATTTTTGTTCAAATAAACAAATCTTTTGCTTTATAATATTTGTAAAGATAATCCACCTTCCCAGATTACCATTCAAAATACGACGTTTTAATTTACAACACTATCTAGTCTACGTACACAAACCTATTACATCACTCTGCCCTGTTATCAGTGCGATTGTCACTGATAACGGATGATCATGCGTCAAGGTCGGGAATATCGAGTGGTAGCTTATCTGTAATCTCTATTAACTCGTTTTTTTACAACGCAATGGGTTCTCATTAGATACAACAAGACGTCATTAAGCTATGTTTGCAAATTATAGACTTTTTTCACAAGCTGGTAATGAACTCTCTTAGGGTCTGCCCCCACGACTGATTATCGGGCTGATTTTAGACAGATTTCTTCGGAGGCGAGACAACTGTCAAAAATCGGCCCGATAATCGGTCCGATTCTCGGTCGTGTAGAGAGACGCTTATTGTATGTAATTTAAACAAGGTCTGGATAAATTTGAACTACGAAAAAGATTTCTGACTTCTTTGTCAATTATGTTCTATATTAGCTTCGGCCCGCGACTTCGTCCTCGTCAAAATTTATATATCATTTCACGAGAACCGAACACTTTTCCAGGATAAAAAGTAGCTTATGTGCTATTCTAGATCATAATTTATCTTTGTGTCAAATGTCACCAAGATCCATTCAGGCTTTCTGGCGTTATTGAGTAACAAAACAAACATTCTTTCATTCGAACTTTCGCATTTGTGGTATAGTACCTAGTAAGATAATCGTATTTTGTGATAAAAGAAAAGTCAGCTGGTTGTGGATGCTATTAAGATAAGGTTAAGCGTTTTGATGGTAGTTGACGAGATATGTGAGATATGTGTTCCGCTTTCGCGGAAATCATATTTTTATTATCTAGTGTGAACTTATGATGATGTAACTTCTGCTCCACCATATTAGCATATTCAGCGTCCCAATAAGTGTGATATTATGAATGTGGGGCGTACGATGTCGTTCGCCGCAAATAGAGTATGCCAAATAATGGTGTTAATCGATTTTGCTACGGCTTTCTACACGGTCAACATGGAGTTATTGTTTGATTACACTCTACAACTATGCCAGAAACGTTACAAATGCAATTACCTTTTTTTTTGAACGATAAGTTAGTAGATTCGGCGAATGTTTCAAAGTTCTAATTTACAACAAATTCGAAAAAAAAATAGAGCGTTCCACAGGGTATAATTATGGGCCCCCTGGTGTTTTTATCTAAATTTTATTTTATGATACATTACTTACATAAACTCACGCCTTTTCCATGGGGGTAGGCAAAAACCACAGAACGCCACCTGTTACGATCCTTACATACTCCAATCGCCTCGTAATATTCTCTCTCTCTCTCTCTCTTATCGTCCACGTTCATAAATCTGCTCATACAAGCACGCCGGTGACGAGTACTGCGCACCCGACCTTTCTGAAGAACTTTACCAATAAGGTCAGGCTAGGTCATTCTAAGGCGTCCCCCGGCGCTGCCACTCACATCTGCCCTATAAATTCCTTTTGTTAGTCGCCTTACATTCATCCTCTCTAATTTAATGATGTAAATTGCAATTCTAATATATTTAAATTGAAACTACACGTACGTGGCACGATATAATCAGATTCTTCGAGTAGTTGAACTACTTATTTAACTTGACATCGCCTGATGTCACTACGAACTATGTTTAATTGAATAAGTTTTGTTGCAGAGGCTGTTTCCTGTCTGCTGAAAGCGATTGAGATCTACACCGACATGGGACGATTTACTGTAGCTGCTAAACAGCATCAGGTATTTTATATTTAATTATATTAATAAGTGGGACATTATTCGACATTCTATTTGGTCTATTTTATTAAATTAAAGTGTGTGATCATTTGTCCCGGTGGGTTTAACGTAATTACTATGAACATGAATAGGGACAAAGTATGTCATTTGTTCTTGTATTGTAACTGGTGTCAAAATAAACTTAACCAAACCGAAAGCCATAAGTTCTTCCATTATTGCAACCTTGTAACTTATACCTAGGTTACGGAGAAAGTAAAGGTCAAAGTTCCAACTTATTTTTAGATTGTATTTTATGTAAATAAGTCATAATGTAACTAAACTTAAAGCCGTAAGCACAATGTTTGAAAGTTACATATATTGCGCGCTACCATAAACAGTGTTTTTTTACACTACCACTAAGCCGTTTCCCATAATCTTTTTTGCGCAATATTACTTAGTATGACACATACTGCCTGTTTCTGTAGTTAACGGCTGTGGCATGTGTCTTTTTACACGCCATAGAGCTGTAGTCGCATAATGCCCTAATATAATCAGATGTGTCTTTACAAGCCATATGACTCTTCAAATCAATCTAATCTCATTTCTCTCTCATCTCTCTCGTCATTCGGGCACTGGGAATACTTAATAGCGTCTATCTGCGTTTTTACATATTTACTTGCTCTTTGGTGGAATTCCAGAGGGTGACACTTAGCATGTTATCCACTGTGTAACTTCTACTTAGACCCGTTACTTGGGACTGGACAATTACCAGTTAATGACTACATTTTCTTGGGTGTTACCTGTTAAAACAATTGTTTGTGTTAATATAAATAAATCAAACCGAATCTCCACAGAACATAGCAGAGCTGTACGAGACGGAATGCGTGGACCTGTCCCGCGCGATGCAGCACTACGAACAGGCGGCGGACTACTTCCGCGGCGAGGAGTCCACCTCCTCCGCCAACAAGTGCATGCTCAAGCTGGCGCAGTACGCCGCCCAGCTCGAGCACTACGACAAGGCTATACAGATCTATGAGCAGGTTCGTATTTTACGTTTTCTTGATTAGACTAGCATCTGCCCGCGATTTCATCTGCGTAGATTTCAGAATTAAGCAAAAATCCTATACTCTCCTCTCTCCATGGCAATATAAAAATAGGAAGAATTTTTTTCAATGTGTTAAGTTGGATCAATAACTAAATATGTGCTAAATTTCAGCGTTTAGCAGTGTAAAAGTGTAACAAACATCCATCCGTCCATTCTCACAAACTTTCGCGTTTATAACATTAGTAGCAGGAAGTAGAATAAACTTCTATCATAAGATTTCTTTTTTTTTTTTCTTTATTCCTTAGATTATTTTATTAGATCAAAATACGAATCGGGAGACCATAAAAAAATCCTTTCTGTTTTGTTTCCGTGGAATAATTTTATCCATGGTTTTACTTCAAGCCCCAATTTTGTTAAAGTAGGTTTTTAAACCATTGATCCAAATTATGGAAATTTTTTTTTTTCTTAGTAAGGTCTAACGACCCCAGACACCCTAGACCGCACGATAAAGAAGAAAGATTTAAATTGTTTACTCATGTCATTAACAATCTTCCCCCAGATTGCCAAATCGTCTCTAGACAACAGTCTGCTGAAGTACAGCGCCAAGGAGTACATGTTCCGCGCGGCGCTGTGCCACCTGTGCGTGGACATCCTCAACGCGCAGCACGCCGTCGAGAAGTACTGCGGGTTGTACCCCGCCTTCGCTGACACTAGGGAGTGTAAGCTGATTAAGGTTAGTCAGGGATGTTGGTTTTAGGGGTTCCGTAGCCTGTCTCTTTAAAAGTATCCGGCAATGCTGAGCTTTTGACGGTTAATTTCCCAAATTAAGAGAAGGCAGCTTTTGTTGAAGCCTTTCATTCATGTATCAATCTCTATTTGGTAGACTT
Source organism: Caradrina clavipalpis (assembly GCA_932526535.1). Lineage (NCBI taxonomy): Eukaryota > Metazoa > Arthropoda > Insecta > Lepidoptera > Noctuidae > Caradrina > Caradrina clavipalpis. The sequence continues at coordinate 1,461,489 of OW052108.1, forward strand.
CGGCTGTATTTGAGTAGGCACCTTGTTCAAAAGCGCATTATTAATTTAACATATAATTGCTAATTTAGCAGATAACCTAATTACAGTAAATCAAATTGACAACGACAACTTACATAAATAAAATAAAATACATGTGCTTGATCGAAACAAAGGTAGGTGTTTTTTTTTATTATAAATAAAAATACCTGCCTATGTAAAGCATGAACTTTAAATAAAAACTGGAAAGAAAAAATAAGTCCAGTAGTCTAGAATTCTGTAAAGTAACAGTCGGTACCCATTAATGGGACGATTTGAGCTGGTCTAGATTTTTATTGGGTCCCGTCCGACTTCTGGTGAAAATTCTATAAGCATCCAATAAACATATGGTGGCAAGATACCTCGCCTTCAACTGCAAACACTTCAAAGTTGCGTGAGTCAGTGTATTCAATTGTTTTATTTCGTTTTTCCAGGAACTGATTGAACATTTGGAAGAGCAGAATGTAGATGCCTTCACCGAGGCCGTCAAAAACTACGACAGCATATCTCGACTGGATCAATGGTACACGACCATGCTCGTGCGCATCAAGAAACAGATCAATGACAACCCCGACCTGCGCTGAGTCAGTCGCGCGTGCGTGCCAGCCGCGACCGTGTGCGTAGCGTGAGTGGCAAGCCTTATTTTCCTTTATTATTACCATATACAAAAATCTAAACATTTTTTTTTTCATTGGCAATTGTTTTGACAGTTCTCTTTTGTTTTTGAAATCAGAATCTTCCAGCTTTTGACAGTTGAGCTCAGAATGTGTTGCGGTTTAACCCCCTGTAGTTACGTTGCAATAATAATAAGTAATAGAAGAATCGAATTCGTTTTTATGGGAGATCGTAATGCATGCTCAGCTGTTAATTTTACTATCTTTACTATTCTATCAATATTACTCGTTTTAAGTTCATTATAAAGCATTTTTTGTTAACAATGTTAAATAACCCAAAAAAATAAAATTCGAAAAAAAAAAATAACTTCAAATGGGCATGTCAAAATCAAAATGCGATTTGACATTAATCATGAAATGACATTTGTAACGTTCCAGTCATGACGTCTGCTGTCACTTTGACGTTGTCATGACAAAATTATCTATAGACTACTATAGAGTATAAATGGATGATCGAAGCAATTGATGCTCAATGGATGCTTGCATAACGGTAAGCGGCGACGGGCGATATAATGTTTCCTTTTTTATCATTAACTCTGTAGAATATTTCATTATGCCTATTTCATTGTAACAAATTAGGCAAACCAGTGTCTGTGTGGCATTATTTGACGATTTTAAAGTTGATTTTCCTTTGATAGTGTACATTGAATAAAAAGGTTGACTGATAGCGGTAATAGGAGGGTTTAATAAGCTCTTGTGGTGAATAAGGAATTGAGCAGACATCCTTCTTTTGACATTAGCGGGTAATTCGCTTTTCAGAACGACTAAACGTCATACTATGTACTGATTGAGTAATTACCAGTCATGCAGAAAACGCACGATGTTGCTAGCAATGTCGCCAGTCGCTAATACTAAAAGTAGCATGTGTGCTAAGCCCCTTATTGGTAGTTGTAGTTACCAGAATCTTGAAAGATTGTTGATTCCAGAATAAGATAGGTAAACTAAAACTTGAAATAGCAATCTACCTTTCTTTATTCTTGTTGTTAATAACTGCAAAGTTATCGTAATATAAATGTAATTTGCGATTGGCTCGCGGTTCCCTGCCATGAGTAGAGTGCGTCAAGCGTCAAGCGAATACCGGGCGTATTCGCTTGACGCATGATTCCCGACTGGTATTGGCCGTCTTCACTATAGGCGACCTATAGCCAAAGCTAATACATGGTAGTTATAATCACTTATCAAATTTTGTCTTCAAATGTACCCGGGTTTTCTTTGTTATGATAATATTGTGACAAAGTTGCATTTAGAATCCTACTATATTTAATTTTAAATCTCCCGGTTTTTCGAAAGAAAATCAACACAAAATTTGTGTCTAATCGTCAATCTCGTGTAAGCTGCCATGATTGGTTATTGATAATTAAAATTCAACCAATTAGCAGCTTACACGAGTTTGTCAATTATTTGTATCTCAAAACCGGGGGTAGTTACGTTGTTCGCTTTTGACGTTTCTAATTGTCAAAAAATGTTGCACAGACACAATATTTAGTATTCAAGATTTAGTCGGTATAATTAGAATTTAAGTCGGGATTAAAATCATTATCGAAAATGTTTTTTATCTGTACGTTAATACTGTAACGTTCCAATTTACGCAGTACACTTATTTGAGTATATACTCTTTATTTATATTTATTTTTCTTGTATTGTTAGGCCGACGCGGTGTTTATTGTATATATTATTGTTTTTAAATAGCGTTAAAAGGAAGTCCCTGTACAATTTTGTTTGATTGAGTGGTATTGCCAGTTAAAAAATATTCTGTTTGTGTATTTTTGTTAGTTGCAATGTTTATTTTTTGTGAATGGGATTCAGTTGAGAATTTTAATAATTATATGATTATATTCATTACTTTTCTTCTTAAGGTAGAGTGCATACATTATTGAACAATATAAGCAATACGTTTGCAAAGATTCTGTTCAATTTATGTATGTATTTGTGTCTTGAATGATTCGTCATAGTATTTTTAATTAACCAGAAAAATCATCAGTCTTGAGGCATTACCACTTATCAATTATGTTTCCCATAAACGTTATAATGTAATGGGGCCTATTCTCATTTAGATTTAATAAATAATATTTATAACATTTATTTTGTTGTTGTAAATAATGTCTTGTTTCGTTAATAAATTTTATATTTTTAATTTCATTTTATTTTTTTATTACCCTTTGGTTTTTTTTTTCTCTTATTGGTTCGGGCATCGTTATGTTGCGTCTGACTTTATGGTCTGTGACGGACGATAGACGTTTTGTGCGATTTTTTGTCTATGGTAGGTAGACTAGACGATTCATACTTTATGTACTTTCTTTATGAGTCATTGAATTCATCAAAAAGCGCGCCTAATTTTGTCCGTCGTCTGTTTTGGACCATTAGAGCGGTCACGTACTGCATCGGATCCGATTCCGTAAAAATACGGATCTGGAGTCTAAAAAGCTCGGACAGAATTCGTGCACTAATCCGATCTCTGATTCAAATCCAAGCAATTCAGGGGTTCTCTATGGCATATATATCCGACTTGGATCCGAATGAATGCGGACGCGTTCATACAAACAGTATTACGGGTACGAAGAAATATTGACGGACGGTAATATTTCTTCCGAAAGGAGACTCAAAAATGACGGAGAGAAATCGGATGACGAAAGTCGGATCTAGTGCGTAAACTACCATAAAAATGGTTTTATGACTAGTTCGCTACGTATTTTCACAGATTCGGATCAGATGCAGTGCGTAACCGCTCTTACTCAGTAATTTTCAATATTGGGAGTTCTGGTTGGGACTTTTAAATATCGAAATCAAAGCGTTTTACATGACTATGACGTAACCAATAGCTGCGTTTCACACTACGATTAACATAAGCAAAATATGGAAAGAAAGTATGTATACCAGTTGACTAACTACTTAAGGATCTTGGTGATAGAAATGTTGCCAATTTTGTAGAATACGGGGTGTAAAAAGACGCATAGTTGTTAACTACGCATACTCAGCCCCGGATCTAAGGGGCGGCAGTTTCACGGGGGCGCCAAATCCTTGACACAAGAATTCGAAATATCGAACAAATGAAGCCTCTTTTGCTACAATTTCATAGGTTTTTATCAATTAATCGAATCTTAATATAATATGTTTGAAAAACGCACTGAAGGGAGGGGGCGCCACTACAAAGGTTTTGCCCCGGTTCGTAAAAAAATGTTGGGGGCGCCACTATTGAGGTTTTGCCCCGGTTCGAAAAAATCCTAGATCCGGGGCTGCGCATACTGCCCATTAAAATAAGTAACTTTGAGCAAGAATTATTGCTGGGAAACTACTTATTCTTGGAGTGTAAAACCACTGCTAATGGAGAGCGTAATATAATGCAAAACGTGCTAACGGGTGCTTACAACAGTACCTACAAGAGCCGTGGTGGTATTTAAAACTTGATTTAAAAAAATCAACCCTCGGCGCTGAGCAGAACGTTGAAAATCCAACAGTGCGCAAGGCAAAGTAATATTAATATATTACTGTTTTAAGAGATGGTGGTTAGATGGAAAACATGCTAACGGGTGCTTACAACAGTACCTACAAGAGCCGTGGGGGTATTTAAAGCTTAGTTACTATATTTAAAACTTGATTTAAAAAAATCTACCCTCGGCACTGAGCAGAGCGTTGAAAATCCAACAGTGCGCAAGGCAAAGTAACATGAGATGGTGGTTAGGTCCCTAAAAGGGTGCCGAGCTACGATTCAGAACAAATGAGCACAAAAATGGGCACTTATGTGTCTTCTTACACCTTTTATACCTAATCGTAGTGTGTATCCAGTAATAAGCGGCTTCCCAATTTTTTAGCTAAGGTAACTTACACACTTGCGTTTTGTCGCAGGAGCGTAAATTTTAGATAAAATCGTACGGTATTAAACAGTCGGATTTTTAATTATTGTAAGAAGTTCACTGAATAATGTCTAAAATTCGCCTTAATATTAGGCTTACAGTTTTGGTAAATATTATTCGAGTGTGCCACATCTAACAAAATGTCCTGCGTTTTATTTAACTAGATTTTTTGCAAAGTAATAGAAAATACAGGGTGGAACTCACACGTCACATTTCAACTTTGTCTCTGGGATCGCAACGCATTTGCAAGACCTCTGGTATTGCAAATGTCTATAGGCAGCGGTGACCACTTAACATCAAGTGGGCTGACGGCTTTACTGCCATGGCATGATGGAATTATATAAAAAAACTGCGCGGATTAAAATTTGTCGTCACTTATTTAAAAAGAAATCATTAATGTAAACTATACTAAAACGTAGTGTTATCACCCTGTATACACTTTTAGGTATTTTTATAGTTTCTTTATACATTAGTCTATAGCCAAAATAAAAGCCTGAAAAAGACTTCTTTCTTTAATTCACAAAAAAAGTGATCGTAGGAAAATTTTATTGAAATAAGCCTTTTCAATAACAATATTAGGTGTGGCATACTAAAATACAGTGTTAGAGTTAAAGTTTCGCAATTATCCGTAACCATAGCAACGCCAGTTATGTATCGCATTGTATGGCACACTGATATTCGTTTATTGTAAAAAATAAAGTGTTAATACAAAAAAAAAAAAAATGGTATTTGTATTTCATTGTTTCCTCTCCTTTTCATTGTTGACTGCCAAGTTAGCCTAGTGGTGCTAACCGCGACTGCGAAGCTAGAGATCTTGGGTTCGATTCCTAGGTTGAGCAGTGTTATTGGGTTTTTCTATGAAATTCTTAGTAGCAGCTCTGATTTAAGATTTTCGCCCGGTTTATGGCAATATGCTCGCCCCCTATTACATGGGACCTAAACATACCAGCGAACTGTGGGTGTACATTGGTACACCTTTGCTTAACCCTTCGGGAAATACAGGCGTGATGGTATATTTTGTGTTATGTTATGTACTTTTTTATGAGTTATCAAACCGTGATTCCTCATAGATTTTGATGACAATAGTATACTGTGACGTCACATTTCTGCTACCTCTATTAGTTATTTATTGATTTCAAAGCAACTATAAATCTAACTTTAATTTTAATTAAAAATTAATCAGGTTCTTAGGGCTAGAATTAAGTGTTTTTTTTAAGTAATCATGTCTTGGAATGATTGGTTAATCATTCCAATAAACAACAACGATCTTTTATGTAAAATATACCTTTTTAAAAAAGGTATACGATAACAGGAAACACGTGTTTATTAAAATATTTTAGTTTTTTTTTTCTTAAAGGGAAGTGAGTACCTTTGTTAGTAGCATGAATCGAGATAATAATCAGTTAGCGAGACTTAACATGTGTAGTTCAAATTAACATAACAATAGGAGGTTATCTCTTAACTATCTGTAAATATTATGAAGAAAAATATATTGTATTTTTATTTTAAATATTTTTATACGTAGGTATGTAGAAAGTCGTGATGGCCTAGTGGCTATAGTGCCCGCCACTCGTGCATGAGCTTGTGGGTTCGAGATCGGGAAAGTACCAATGTGACTTTTTTCTGGCCCATATGTAATTTAGGTTGAAAAGAGTATGCCTAGATGGTTCGGTCATGTTGAGAGGATGAGTGAAAGGCGACTAACAAAAGGAGTTTATATGGCAGATGTGAGTAGCAACGCCGGGAGGACGCCCTAGAACAAGAATGCTCAACTTTTTTACCAATCGGGCCAAACGGTCGATACCTATAGAAATTTTCGGCGGGCCACTAATGATTCCTATTTTAGTTACTTTTGGGACTTGTGCAAAAAAAAACAAAGGTATCATGAAATGCAATAGTATCAGATGCAATCAATGCGATTTCTGACTGTTTCTGTTGTAATAGTTTTCTTATGTGAGGTGTCATATAAAGGTGGGTACTGACCAACGTTACGAGGTGTAATGTAACATTGGCATCGAGCATGTTACGCTGTGTTTTAAAATCGGCGTATCATGCTCGTCAAAACTGTGCTCCGCTTTCGCCGTTAGTTCACTCAAGATGGCCGACAGCGAGGACGCGTACTGACCGAACCGCGTAACACTCAAAGGATTCGCCAAAAAACCGACAGCCGGGTGGAGCACTCAAAGCGAGCAACGAGCGGCTCGTTGCTCGCTGGTTTCTCCGTAACACGACGTACTGACTGCACGAATGCTCGCGGTGTAACACGTTACATTACGCCCCGTAACGCCGGTCAGTACCCACCTTAGATTTTCATAGTTGCGCGGGCCATTTAAAATCCATCTGCGGGCCTGCCGTTGAGCAGCCTTGCTTTCTAGAACGAGCCATACTCGTCGTATTGTTTAATTATTCTATGTCTGTGTCTTTTCACGTGTGACGGGACAAGTCCCCTTTCTGCATGAATTTTATAAAGAGGCTGATTTCTATGTTTCATGCTTCTCAAGATTTCCGTCGCTCTCTTCATCACTCCTTCCTCCTTGATACCAGAATTATAATACACTCCTCTAAGGACCTTTGCTAGTTGCTCCCCGAAATTAATTTCTCCCGTGATTTTAACGTTGTTAGCTTCGATCACTGATAGACCTGTGGATTAACAAAAATGACGATGTATATAAATGACAGATTTTAAGACACACTTCACAAAAATCACTTAGCTAACATATTTAGCGCTAAATGTATTTTTTAAATTATCATTCTGTCTCTCACTTTTTAATAATGTGACAGGGATTTAATATTTTTAGCGACAGGAAATCATCAAATGACTTCCCTAGTGTCAGACTTTTACTGACTAAAGCCTGTGACGCGGTATCTATTTCGAACAACCCGCAGCCCCGGCAGGCATCCGCCCTTAGTGGCCCCTCCCATGTGAATGATGATCTAAATACGTTAAGGCACTGAATGTATTTAGTAATTTGTGGTGGAAATGGGCCTTAGTGTCAAGTTTTGTTGGTGATGGTTAGCGTCTCCGCACACGACCGATTATCGGGCAGATTTTTGTCAAATTTCTTCGTCGGCGTAAAAAGTCGGACGGCCGAACAGTAAATTTTTTTGTAGTGAACAAACGCGCATATAGTTATAAACAGCGGGTCGATTCTGTGACAACCTCCTCAAGAAAGAAAGAGGATAAAACAAGAGGATGCAAAAGTACACCTCATAGGATAATTATGAACAAACCTTAAATAAACTTACCATAAAGTAGTATGATAAAGTAAAACATTTTTCTTTCTCGAAATTGGGTACTTACTGAATAAGAGCTCTTAGAAACCAATAGGATTAGTTAAGCAATTACATAGCTCAATTACTAAAGTCATTAAGAGTTAAGTTGTAATTAAAAAGCAATAATTTTGATTTGACTATTTGAAATAAATGGGAATAAAATACACATTGTGAAAATTGCAACTCTATCTGTAACGGTTTATGAGATATAGCCTGCTGACAGACAGATGGACAGCGGAGGGTTTGTAATGGTCCCGTTGGCAGTCTGCGGGTACGGAACTCCTAAAAGAACTACTTTTAAAACCAATATTTAGATGTTTTTGAGAGCAACATTGTCAAGTTTAGATTATGACAAGACGTGGTGTTTCTGAACCCTGATTCCTTCGTCCACCGTAGAACTTGTAAAAATATGACCAAGTTTCATGGCTTTGTAGTAGAAGGACTTCATTCTATTCCATTCCTACCTGCTTCTCCTCAGAAGTTGGTGACAACAGCTCTTCTTTCTTCTTTATCGTGTGGGCGGTAAAGTCTAATGACCCCACACACCCTAGTGTCAGTTTCTCAACCGCCTCAAGGGCCTCTCACATAGTTCTCGATGGTCTCATGGGTCTCATGGTTCTCTGACATGGTTATCGATGTCAGTGATGTCCAAGATAAACTTAGAAAGTACTTACTTAAGGTATGATGAGTACATAATTATGTGCCTTACCTTGTCATTCCGTCTTGCACTCACAAGACAATAGTGCCAACATCACGGCAGGGGACGTGTCGCGTAAAAATGGTGTTAAATTCAGAAAAATAAACGTCCCGCTTACAAAACTAAACTTGTCACCACTGGAGCCCTGTGCCTGACGCTATTAAATTCATTAGATACACGTCGACGCAGTCATGTCTTTTTCTTCCATTCGATCTTCATTATCCCTATACTTCCGTTAGCTATCGTATTTGTTCTTTGGGTTTTGCCCACAAGGCGGTGGATCATACATACATACCTTACCCGTGTTTTACCCATGAGGGTAGGCAGAAACCACACAAGGCCACCTCCTACGATCCATAATTACTTCTTTCGCCTCGTTCATACATCTGGTCATACATGCATGCAGTTTACGAGTATTGCGAGCCTTTATGAAGAACCTCACCAACAATGTCAGGGTAGGACTTTCTAGTGTTTCCTCTCTGCGTTGTCAGTCACATCTGCCATATAAATCCCTTATGTTAGTAGCCTTTCTTTTTATTTTCGATCGTACAAACAAAATTCATCTATCAACAGGTAAGGTCAGGTTCTGGATCTGGGCGGTGTGGGCCAATTTAATAAGAAGTTATTCACTTTCCTTCCCTACTACATTAAATTCTAAATCTACCTCTCCCTCCATGACACCATTTGAGGACAAACACTGAACAAAAACGGCACACCATATGTAGGACTTTATTTATCTTAAACATGATATTTTTAATGATCATTAATTAATGGGCTATCAGCCTACACAGCCTGTGTCTTAAAGTGGTTTTAGACCGGCGAGGCAAGGACTGTATTGGATGGGCAAGAATTATTTGTAAAAGTAATAAATGTTCTATTCCTACAGCAATATAGTGCAATATTGCACGTAGTTAAATTTTAATTCATGTCTCGCCAATCTTTGGTATGAAAGGCTAGACCTTTGTGCAGGCAAGAATTGTTTTTTTTTGCACATCATTAAAGTATTTTGCTGCACAAATACAGTATTTATTACTTTGGATGTGATCTTAGGATCTTTCGGTGTAAAAGGGTCAGTGTTATTTCTATTTTCGCTCTTCCAAGCTTTGCCTAACTTTTATGGCACGTAAACACGTTGTGCTACTTGTCAAAATCACTGTCAAAATCTCTGTGGCGATATTTCTTTGCTTTCTTAGGTCTTGCATAGTGTGGCGTGTGACGTCCTTTATGCTTTGTATCGGTGTTTGTGCCGGACATCAATTCCATCGCTCTCCCCACTACCCCGGCGCGGGCTAAATCATTGAATGCCTGTTTGAAAATCTTGTTTACAGAGTTCCCTGCTTTCACTTCTGCTTTAATTTGAACTTTGTAAGCTTCGATTACTGTTAGAGCTGTGGAATTGAAACAAACGTGATGATTTTGAATGATTTTGACGCATCGGGTTCGTATTCCGCACGGAACAAATATTTGTATGGTCTACAGATAGTTCCGTGTCGGACTGTTTGTGTATGTGAGTTTTTATTTAGGCTTGTGAACGCGCAGGAGAAATGCTAGTGTGGGACAACATGAATGGAGAAGAAGAAGATTCTTACAGGCTCAAGATTTTCCGGCGCTGTCCTTCAAGCCAGAAGGAAATTGCTGTTTGGTTGAAACATTAGTGCGAATGCCTTTGAAGCAGATGTTTATTTTAAGCAATTGTGTGTTTTAAACACGGTGGGACGTCGTAACGCAAGTTATACAGGAAAAATTTTTAACCAGTGCGTAAATTTTGCCATAATAAACTTCAACACGTTTTATTAAACACGTATATTTTATTTTGATACGTCTTAGTACTAAAAAAAAAAGTTATCGCTTACGAAACATGTTTACTAAAAACCATATTTTATTGTCACTCGGCGCTAGCGCATTCCCCACCCCCTCACCCCAGCCATGCGCCCGGGCGGCGGCCAAGAGTTGTCATTGATAGTATGGCGAATAGATTATGTCCATGTTTTGCTTATTTCAAACTCGGATAAGGATGATTTTTTTTTAACTAAACACGGAAATGTGTTCTGTTACTGACACTGAACTACCAAAAAAAATTTACGCACTGGTTAAAAACTTATCCTGTATAGTAACCCAGGGATACGATTTTTCGTCGGCTATTAAAATATAAATATGTGGGTAAGGTGAAGTTCGGGGGAAATCGCTGGATGCGGTCAACGCTGGAGTGGCCATTGTCTTTAGGGGCTATGTCCTGCAGTGGACGTCTTTCGGCTGATATGATGATGAACTATTTCGGTAAGTTAAGGTAAGGTTGCCGGTTCATATAACGGCTTTTTGTACAAAGCGGAACATTATTGATCGAAGACAATTCGAAAAACAAAATTTAAAAGTGTGACGTCACAAACTTATATTCTGACAAACACAAATTCCATTTTTAAACTTACTCAGATGACGCGATCGTTTAAAGGTCGTACATAGAAGAGAAGATGAAATGTGCTTTGCCATGAATGGAAAATATATATTTTTAACATGGAAACTTACCATAAAGTAAAATCAAAAATTTATACATTTTTCATTCTAGAACTTAGGTCACGAGCGAGGCCTCTCAGAATTCAATAACATAGCTTATCAATAAAGGCATAAGCTGTAAATATACACTATAAAAAAAGTAATCGTTTTGGTTTGTTAAGGGTCAAATCACAACGAGACGCGACGCTGCGCGCATATTTGAATAGAGTGACTCAAAATATAACTTTATTTACTAAACAAAAAGATGCATGACATATTTCATTGTGAGAAGGTGCAACTTATTCTGAAATGTCACAATAAAATGTGTATCTTTTCGTGAAGTAAATAAAGTTATATTTTGAGTGATTTGCGAACCTGCAGACTCTGCGAGGAGGCTGATGAAACGCCTCTACATCTTCTGGGGGAATGCACAGCACTAATTCAGAAGCGCAACAATCATCTGGGCAAAACCTTTTAAGACCGGATGAACTAATGGAGATTGCCCCAAAGCTGATCCTGCAGTTTATCACAGCTGCTGGGTTAGGTGGCGATTTCTAACCATAAACCGGCGATCACAATAGATCAGGGGGTCTAAATCCGAAGTTTCGTCCACATCTTCGGACGTTTCCTACAATTAGCTGAAATGACAAAATCCGAAGATTCGGATTCAGAGTAGACCCCCTGTTATAGTTGCAGATACCACAGCCGCATGAAAGAAATGAAAAAAATAATATTTTAAGTCGCGCTATTTAAATGTCGCGCGCGCACAGCGTCGCGTCTCGGTGTGAACTGGCCCTATGTTTCTGAAATACTTACGCGAACATATAAATATAAAATAAATATACCATCACGCCTGTATTCCCCGAAGGGTTAGGCAGAGGTGTACCAATGTACACCCACAGTTCGCCGGTATATTTAGGTCCCATATAATAGGGGGCGAGCCTATTGCCATTAACCGGACACAAATCCAAACTCCGAGCTGCTACTGAGAATTTCATATAAAAACCCAATAACACATGAACGTGAACAATATGGTGCAATACAAATGATTCAGCAGTTTGGTCTCCATTCGAACCCTCTTATCATTCTCCTAATCATAATTTGACCATAACCTTTAGTAGTAGTAGAACTCTTTGTGTAGGAGCTTATCCGGGGAAGTACTACCACCAATCACCATACTTATTTCTGCCATAAAGCAGCATGCTATAGGAGCCGGTGTAATTACAGGTACATGAGACATTTCAAGTTTGTTTCTGGGATGGCAACGGATTTGGAAGGCCTCTGGTATTGCAGATGTCTATAGGTAGAGGTACGGATACTACTTAAAATCAGATGGGCCTTCGGCTTGCTTGCCATCCGATCCTGTTTGGCATACAAAAATAAATTAATAGTTTAAAAAACACGCTTTAGCTTTTAATCGTGGTCAAAGTTCATTACAAGACCTTTCTAACAAGTCCAAACACGGCTATGATACGATATTTCATCATGGAATGCTAGTGCCTATCTTCCGGCTTCATCATCAGACCTTGAAACCTAATCATGGTCAACGTTCATTAGAAGACCTTTCTAACAAGTCCAAACACGGCTATGTTACGATCATCCATCATGAAGTTCCAGTTCATATCTTCCGGCTCCATCATCAGATCAGCTCGACAGTACCATGTTATTGTATTGTTATCAAAATCACATACAACTGCCAATTTTCATAACGCTACGATCTTTAGAAGATGGTTAAATTAGTTTTCTTAGATTTGATTACATAGTTACATATTATACAGGAAAAAAAATTAACCAGTGCGTAAATTTTGCCTTAATAAACTTCAACACGTTTTATTAAACACGTATATTTTATTTTGATATGTCTTAGTACAAAAAAAAAAGTTATCGCTTACGAAACATGTTTACTTAAAAACCATATTTTATTGTCACTCGGCGCTAGCGCATTCCCCACCCCCTCACCCCAGCCATGCGCCCGGGCGGCGGCGGCGGCCGCGAGTTTTCATTGATAGTATGGCGAATAGATTATGTCCATGTTTTGCTTATTTCAAACTCGGATAAGGATGTTTTTTTTTTTTTTTTTTTTTTTTTTAACTATACACGGAAATGTGTTCTATTACTGACACTGAACTACCAAAAAAAATTTACGCACTGGTTAAAAACTTTTCCTGTATACAGGTCGACCTAATAAAAGCGTGTTAAAAATGCAGCTGAATACCAGTGTTTTACATGGAGCGACTGCCTATCCGACCTCCACACACAAGTGACTGAGGAACACGATACCTCTTGGTTAGACTGGTTGTCAGACTTTCCGGCTGCTAACTATTCGTAACGACTATCAAAGATCTACGAATCACAACCTTGACCAACGGCTTCACGTGAAAATAATTGATTAAATAGTTTTATTTGCAAGCTTGTCTATTTACGTCACGTGCAAGCGGAACGTTTGAGTTCAAAAGTCAATCGTGTTTGAATATGCAGTTCCTAGTTACATGTCCCGCTTAGATATGTAGCTATGTATTTAGCTAGACTTATATTCTGTAAGAAGGCACTGGCTGCCTCGTTAGTTCGTTCCTAAGTGCAACTGCTACACTATAGGTCTTGGATTCGACTCCTAGAACGAGCAAGGAGTTATTGGGTTTTTCTATGGAATTATCAATTAATGGCAATACATTCGCACCCTGTTATATGGGTCCTAAACATACACCTCTGCCTCACCCTTTAGGGAATACATGCGTGATGGTATGGCACTAGCTGAACCGGCGAAAGAGGTGCTCGTTGCATGGCCTCTGGGGGTGGTAGACATGAATTAATATTACAAACTTAAAAAGTCGTGTCTTACTGAAAGCTGAGTGTTGCAGATGTACAACTTCGTAAAAATAATGATTCTGGCAAATTATTCCTATTATAATTATTAGGTCTTTATTCTAATGGTTTATATCGAAGCAGCTAACAACATAATGCTTTGACCTTTAAGCCACATAGCTGCCCCCGAAGTAATCATAATAATTGATAATTATGCCCACGACTTTTGTGGCATGAATGCCGGTCATCTGCGGGATTTTTAGCGAGAACTCTAATTAAAATAAATATAAAATATAAATATACCATCACGCCTGTATTCCCCGATGGGTTAGGCAGAGGTGTACCAATGTACACCCACGGTTCGCCGGTATATTTAGGTCCCATGTAATAGGGGGCGAGCCTATTGCCATTAACCGGGCACAAATCCAAACTCCGAGCGGCTACTGAGAATTTCATAGAAAAACCCAATAACACTTTTTGCTCGACCTGGGAATCGAACCCGGGACCCCTTGCACAGCAATCGCACTTGCGACCACGAGGCCAACGGAGCAGTTCCTGAGTTACTAAATTTAATTTTTTGTATAGAGTATAAATAAGAAACTAACAATATAAAATAGTTAGAACTCACAAAGACCTTGACAGGACGTTTTGTAATTCTCAGCAATATGTCGAAAGCATTTGATTGTGTTATTCATCTTCCGTAATTGTTTCACTATGCAACTCAAAATAATTTTAGCTTTATTCTTAATAGGTTTAGCAATAGAAAGTTGTGATATAATAGGATTTATGGTTACAAATTATGTACTTACAATGGGTGTCCCACATGGCTCAATACCGGGCCCTTTTTGGTTTGTTTTTTTCTTTAAGAAAATTTGTACTATGCGAGTATATTCATAATTTTTTTAATTCTATATAAACTTTTATTTCCTAAATAAAAATGATTCATTGTTAAAAACTATCAATGTCTCGAAGATTAATAGCTAATGCAAATACAATAAAATTCCAAACCACCAAACCTACTCAATCTTTTGAACTAATCAATTTCAGTCAATTTTTTAGAAATCAAATATGTCATAAGGTATTTAATATGTTAATAAGAATATTTAAAGAGTTACTTTAAGGACCTGTAGAAGTTTACATAATAATATGAAAAAAAAAACGTCATGATATTATTATGATTGATTGATTATATTATTATTATTTTCAAACACTGATTCATTTTGTTTATAATTTTAGACTGCTAGTACCTACCTACCTTTGGATCTTCTTCATAGGTGTAGTACATTATTTGCCTGGATTCGTTCATATATTATGTACCTATACATTACAGTGGCAATTTGTGTATTTAACACGGAATATAAAGTAAAAATATAAGATAATCTAAGTGCAGTGTCATGGGTGTCGAGTGCCCCAGGATATAACATCGGTCCAGTTTGGATAAGCCTTGATGAGCTACACGATGCCTGACCACCTCTTCTTGCCAATTGGCAAGACAGGTAAACTTATATCTGCATAATTCTTCTAAATTGTAAATCAAATAGTTTTAGACTAATGTGTAACGTTAAACAACAATCTGTGTCTAATGTATGCTCACTTTTAATTTTTTGTCAAATTCTACACGCGAAGACTTGTCATCTATGGTTTCCTACTTAGTTGGTGAGCTGTAAGTCTTCCATGCTGCATTAAATAAATAAATAAACAGTTAGGTACAGACTGATGACTTTCTTGTTGCCTTGGTTACCATCTTCAGATTACCTCTCAGTAACGTTACAGTGGTGGTATTTAAAGTTTAAGCATCTACGGTAACCGTAGAATAAAATAAAAACATTAAGCTTTGACTTTTAATATCTCCACATAATTAGAAGATTCAGTCTGTATATTTGTATCTGTTGCATGTATTGTATAACTATTAAATTATAAATGCGTAATTGGCTGTAAGATTATTTTATATATTTAAGTTAAAATTTAAAGAGCTGTGGATTTTGCGAGAAATAAATAAATAAGATTCCCAAGCATGGATTGAAACAAAAAACATATTACAATGGACGGTGGCAAGAGCTATTATTAGTATTATTTTCGACTTTGTTCAGTGGCTTAATAACTAAGATCATTGAAGAACATGTGAAATAAATAAATAACTAAACAATTAGGTATACCTACCCAATTATAGCGTATAATTATAAAAGATTAATTTGTTTAATTACACTCGGGGCGTTTATGTAAATTGTACTGTGAGGTCTTATGTCAGATGCATGCGCCGCTCTTAAGGCGCTGTTTGACTGCGGTGCACGCGGTGCACGATGCGCACGTCGAAGTAAGCTGCCGTGATGCAAGACACGTGTGTCTTCGTTTCCACTGAAGTACATTGAACGCACGAATATTCGTGGTTACCCACGGTTTGCAACGACACAGCACAGGGCCACGCTATGTACGGTTAGGAACGTAGTTTATTGTCACCGACAAATAGACAAAGACATTGACATAATATAGACGACAGATAGCTAAGACAAAATGCACCCACTGGCTGCTAACGTGCGTTTAATACCTAAAATGTTGCTGTGCCCTAACAGAGTCCTAACTGTACTTTAGCTTTAAGCCTTATGTAACAACTCTATATGACATTGTAGTAAATAAATGAATATGCAAATCCTACGCAGCAACTGTAGGCCGCGTGTACAGCGTGCGCAGTGTTAAGATGCGTGGGCGACAAATCCGAGCAAGCCATGCGACACGTACCGTATTCAGTGGACCGGGTTTCAGTGGACTTCAAATACATTTTCTTACATAGTTAAAGTAAGTAAACGTGCGCAGCGTGCCCATTTGCTACTATGGAGCAGCGCCTTAATTCTAATAGAACATTGAGATGTTTAGTAGAAGTACAGACGGCGTCTTAAGTAGAGGGTTAAACATGTCTAGTTTTACGTGACCTCTCTTTTAAGGAAAGCATGTAAACAATGCCAGTTCAGTTTTCACTGGTAATGGTCATGCTGTGTTGTTGTTTTGTGTGCAAATATAAGTAGGTTTTGAGAGTAAAAAGTGGTTTAGTGTGGTGTGTTTTTTTATCAGTTAATATGCCGTCGACTACTTCTAACGGTTTCGATGAAGACATGGAGGAGTTTGAAGGTAGGTCGTGTGGGATTGATGTAGTGTGCTGAAAGCCTTATTTAATTCCATTCAATTATTTTCTGTAATTCATACTTAGATCCGAATTGAAGTGTATAAACATAAGAATATTGCCGTTATATTATTGTCGTTCGTCCGTTTTCTCATGGGGGTAGGCAGAAACCACAGAACGCCACCTGCTACGATCCTTACATATTCCTTTCGCCTCGTCCACGTTCATAGGTACATCTGGTATTATATTATTAAAAAATGTACCCTTTATATACTAGCTTTTGCCCGCGATTTCGTCTGCGTAAATGACGGTTATCGCAAACGCAAACGAAGCCACGCAATAAAAAGGAGGCTTACATTTTTAACATGTTAAAAATAAATTGACTACCTATATTTTAACGTTTTTGCCCTTTCGTATGTGTAGCTACAATTGAGGACATCATCTGCATGATGTCCTATTCTTTGATGTATTGGGATTCCCTATCTGTGTCGAGGCCACATATTAACGTCATTTCGAAATATCTCTCAAGTCAAATCTAGACTTAGATAAAATCTGTTATTTTGTCAGCCGTCTAGAAGCCAGGAGTTCACGTCTACGAATTCAGACGTATAGTAGTTTAAATTCGAGGACACGAAGCTCTCTTTCAACATTGTACAGCTACTGAGAAATTTCATTAGAGAGGCATGGGTAATATTTGTTTGAGGAAGGTAAATTATCAAATGACTTCTTCCGCTCTAGGCGTAGTGGAAAGGAGTATCATTCTCTTACTGACTAAAACACATACGTATATATATATATATACCATCACGCCTGTATTCTCCGAAGGATTAGGCAGAGGTGTACCAATGTACACCCACAGTTCGCCGGTATATTTAGGTCCCATGTAATAGGGGGCGAGCCTATTGCCATTAACCGGGCACAAATCCGAACTCCGAGCTGCTACTGAGACCTACCTACCTACCAACCTACCTACCCACCTACCTACTAACTTGTTTCTATTTTAGTTCTACTTAATAAGTAAATAAGTAAAGTATCAACCTACGTACGTATTATTTGACAATTTGTTATTCTTTATGCGTATTTACACGCCCTTCTTTTCCATTGGGTACTCTGGGCAAGGGCCCAGGGCCGCAAGACTGTCGGGGGCCCGGACCGCCCTCATAAAATCATTGTTTGCAGTTCGTTCCAGTCTAAGTATGATGTAAGGATGTATAAGTACTGAAAAAATATTTGCTTTGCAGTGCGATTTAAAATAAGTTTCGAGCCTCAAGCTTTTACAGCAATTACACACACAATTACATGGGATTTATTAACTTTGTTTCTGAGATGGCAACACGTTTGTAAGGCCTCTGTTATTGTAGATAACAGGCATAGGATAGGGGATAGGCAGAGGTGACCATTTAACATCAGGTGGACAGTCGGTTTTTTGGCCATCCTTTGACAACTATCAAAAGTACTCGTAGTAAAACACACTAGGGGCCCCGCGATTCTTATGTGCCCGGGGCCCACAATATCTTAAGGACGGCCCTGAGTGTTCAAAGTATAAAATTTTGCTATTTATGCGAATAATTTGCGCTATTCTTAATTTAAACAAGAGTGTACAGAAAATAGAGTGTTAATGTTTTTTTTATTGACGTCTTCTGGGACGTTTTGTCATGTAAGGGTCAGTTCATACCGAGACGCGACGCTGCCTGCTTCTTGTAATAGAACTACTCAAAATAAAACTTTATATGCTACACGAAAAGATACACATTTCTTTGTGAAAATTTCATTGTGAGAAGGCGCAACGTAGTCTGAATTCGAACAATGAAATGTACCGTAATAGGTTGATACTTAAAATTTTCACAGAATGTGATATTGCTGCGCGAAGTATTAGGATTTGTGCCCGGTTAATGGCTATAGGCTTGCCCCTATTACTCGTACATGGGACCTAAACATACCGGCGAACTGTGGGTGTACATTGGCACACCTCTGCCTAACCCTGAGAATAAAGGCGTGATGGTATATGTTATTACTTGAAAAAATATATATAGGCAGATGACGCAATACTACTGCACAACGTTCTATGATGAATATTACCACAAACCAGAAATGGTACTTTCAGTTTAGTTCAGTGATATTGTGTTGGGCGCAAATAATCGAAACTGTAATTTCTGAAATTTTTATGATACGTCATTTTTCCTTACGATGTGTTCGAAGGAACACATCGGTGAAGACCGATGTCAGTTTAAATACTAAAGTAGTATTTACCTACAAATATTTTATTGCTAAGAAAAATGTATACTTGAATAAAACAAAGCATTTACCTTTTTAAATTTTGTTAACATTAATAATTAAAATGTTTATTTCTAGGTAACTCATGTTCGGGCTAATATTTAAATTTCTAGCTTTGTTGTTTTTTAATTACAATTATATTTGAAATACACGGAAAATTAATAGAATATTATTGCCCACATCGACTTTATAATTACTAAACTTATTGACAAAAACTGGGCAATTCTGGCAATATTACATACATACCGGTCGAATTGATAACCTCCTTTTTTTTTTGAAGTCGGTTAAAAATGACAGGAACTCTATTATACGAAGCGTGTCGTCTCATCTCGGTATAGTCGAAAGTGCAAATTTTGAACTTAACAGGAGAGGAACTCCTGACAAGTTTAAAATTTTTCACTTCCGATTTTATTTGTTATGACAGTCGATTTATTTTTAATTCGTGTTTAGAACGGGACTACTGCGTCATATTCTTATCAACTCACCTTTATTTAACAATTCAGTAAGGTTATAAGGTCCTGCATTGAAATGCAAAGACATACAAACCGCTTGGAGGCACAACCACAACGTTCACAGTGTCTTCCCGTTACTTTAAAGGGAAAGACGAAATAAAACCCGACATTTTAGTTTTTTTTATTCTCCAAAAATGTACCAAGACAATGAAGTTGGGGCCAAGTTGGAGAAGAATAAGTTCGAGTCCTCTATTAGTGAATTGAAGAAGAAGACTTTTGTATCTGTTGCTGATATTGAAAGTTATGGTGAGTTAACGATTTTTATGGACTTTTTGCTGAACTTTTGAGTTTTTTGGTTTAGTTGTAGACTGTTGGATAAGAATTGATCGATTTTGTAGTACCTACAGTAAGAATAGACTATGTAATTAAATATAATTTTTCAATATTGTGTAATAAATAAAAATCTAAAGACTAAATGACCGAGTCACTATAAATTGATTCAGGTAAGGGCATAGTCCATTTCTTTATTCTATATAGGTAGTTATTTACATAATATACGTTATTGTAGATTTAAACTGTTCTATTCACAGTTTAGTGATACTTTCACGCTTTAATTTATAGTTCTTCTTCTTCTTTTCATATTGATGATTCGTCCTACTGAGGAGCTCGTGGCTAAATAATTACAGTCGCATAGACCGATCTTCCGGGTTAAGCCACGCTTGCCGAGGTTAGTCTGTGGATGGGTGACCATTTACCATAGCGAGTTTCCTCCGTGCCTCGGAAAGCACGTAAAGCCGTTGGTCCCGGCTGTCATTTGTAGATCTTTGACAGTCGTTACTGTTAGTCAGAAGCCAGAAAGTCTGACAACCAGTCTTACCAAGAGTATCGTATTACCCATTACTGGGTTGTGGAGGTCTGATAGGCATTCGCTCCATGTAAAATACTGATATTCAGCTGCATCCGGTTCGACTGGAAGCCGACCCCAACATAGTTGGGAAAAGGCTAGGCGGATGATGATGATTCGTCCTACTTACCTATATTATAAAAAGTACGAAAGTTTGTGAGGATGGTTTGATGGACGGGTGTTTGTTTGTCTTTCACGCTAAAACGGCTGAACGGATCTCGATAAAATTTGGCACTGAATTGCAATAGATTGTAGTGTGGGTTTTTTTTTATCCCGAGAAAATGTACAGTTCGGCGCCGGTTGATCTTAATGTTCACTAACCAAGTACGCAGGACATATTATATAGTGTACAAGTGTGTACGCAATCACAGATGCCCTCTTCCCTAACTCAACCGGGGAGAGATCAGCACCTGTAGCCATGTAACAAACGATAAACGCAAACGCTGAGTAGGCTCTAATAGATCTTCAACTTTATGTGCTTGGTTTTAAGTTGGAGATCTAATGAAGCATAGCGTTTTCGTTCTTTCCAGTCGCTAACGCTTAGAAATCTTTAATGGATTTTTAACTTAAGGCTCTAGGGTATAAAGTTTAAAATCTATTGGTACCTACCGAGCGTTTACGATTATCGTTTGCGACTTGGCTAGAGGGCCTGGACCAACGGCTTTACATGCTACGAATATGAGATATGAAATGTATAAAACAGATTAGGAACTCCTGACTTAAAGGTGACCCAGGTTACGGCTTGTTTCTCTGTCTCTCACTCACCACACCAAGACATAGGTACTCTGGCCACCGTTTAGGTATCGTAAACTTTTATGAAACGACTATTAACCCTGCAGTGGTCGCGCGGGCTACATATGTAGCCCACGGTTGTTTAAACTGACATGGCTTTTTACGTACTTTTCTTTTTCAAGACCAATGAAGATTTATGTTTGTTTTTTGTTTTAATTTTATAAAGGAAGAGTTAATTTGTCATATTTTAATAAGAAAATAATAATACAATTGAATTTTATTAAAAAAACGACAATACAAATTGGGCTACATATTATTATGTAGCCGCGCGACCACTCACGTGACTTTTTAAGACGCGACCACTGCAGGGTTAATAGCTATGTGGCAATAACAAATTACTTTCTGATGATTGCAATTCAAATGTACTGACTTAGGTAATTAGGTAGGTATAATAATTACAAGCGTATTATTGCCCTGCTGCAGGACAAAGGCATTTTTTCATACAGAGAAGGCACGAGCGTGCATGTTTAATTAATAATTACCATGTTTGCTCGAGGCATTTTCCTCACGGTGTTTTCCTTCACAATAGGCTAATGTTAGAAACTGGATTAGATTGACGTTGATATTTAATTATTGTTTTTGTAGCAACTATTTATCTGAAAGGATTTGGTCAGAATTTACTCGAAAGAGTCGCTGCGGCACTAGAACGCAAAGGGCATTATGAGGAACACATAACATACCATCACGCTTGTATTCCCCGAAGGGTTAGGCAGAGGTGTACTAATGTACGGTCAACAAAAGAGATAAGTAACCAGACCGTCTAATATAGTTAAAATATTCTCGCAAACCGGTTTTAAATCAAATGAAATTTTATTAGAATACTGTTTATTTTCTATTAATAAAAACAAAATTCATTAAAAAACTTCTATCCGTTTTTGAAAAACTTTGAATTTATTAGGCGACTCTGGTTACTTATCTCTTTTGCTGACTGTACATTCACAGTTCACCAGTATGTTTTGGTTCCTATGTAATAGAGGGCGAGCCTATTGTCATTGCCCGGGCACAAATCCTAACTCTGAGCTGCTGCTGAGAATTTCACTAAAAAACCCAATAACACTTTTTGCTCGACTTGGGAATCGAACCCAAGACCTCTAGCGTAGCAGTCGCGCTTTGGACAAATAGGCCAATGAGGCAGTTGAACACAGATGTGTTTTATGTCAGCTACAGTCTAACAGCCCCTCCCGTTCTCCGTCGGAAAAGCGGATAAACCCACACCAACATACCCACACAAACACACTCTCATCTCTTACTCAATCTATTCTGTTCTTACTTCTTCTACTTTGAACCCAACTGCTGAACACTTGGTTAAGGCCCGTGCCATAAGTTCTACTCGGATAAGCCAAGTAAAACAATAATGCTTTACCCAACATAATAATAATATTCATGTCATGGGCCACAGTCCTTCCATAGTACCAAGAAACCAGTCCATTTAAGCCACCACAACCCATAGCCCTATTTTTTGTTTCCATATCCTGCAATAGTCCTGCGCCAGCCGGGAATTGTCCTTGGATGCACTTGTCCAAGCTTGCTTGCTTGGGTTTTTCTATGAAATTCTCAGTAGCAGATCGGAGTTTGGATTTCTGCCCGATAAATGGCAATAGGCTCGCCCCCTATTACATGGGACCTAAATATACCGGCGAACTGTGGGTGTACATTGGTACACCTCTGCCTTACCCTTCGGGGAATACAGGCGTGATGGTATATTTTTTTATGCACTTGCATACTGCATACAGGGATAATTGTCGGTGGGTGCTTCGATTCATTTTAAAGCTGTCTAAGAGGCCTCAGCGAGTTGGCTTCGACTCCTCGAACGCCTTTCAAAGGTCCGGGACCCTATAAGGTCCTAAGAAACGTAATTAAATATGCGTTTATTTCAGACAACAGCCCCCCTAGCCAAGTCGCAAACGATAATCGTAAACGCTCGGTAGGTACCAATAGATTTTCAACTTAATACCTCAGAGCCATAAGTTGAAAATCTATTAAAAATTTCTAAGCGTTAGCGACTGGAAAGAACGAAAACGCTATGCAATCTTCATTAGATCTTCAACCTAAAACCAAGCATATAAAGTTGAAGATCTATTAAAGCCTACTCAGCGTTTGCGTTTATCGTTTGTTACATGGCTACAGGGGTAGTAATGCTTAATCCATATTTTGCAGTATTACCAACAGCTTATAATGTATATTCTAGTGTTAAACCTATTCATTAATATAAATATCACCAGAAGTTACCGGTATACATAATTATTTCCTCAAAGCCAATTCAAAATAAAGTAACGCTTAACAAAATGCGTAGGCCAAAGGTCTTAAAGAAATTGAATTGTTAAAAGCGTACGTTTCCCTGTACAAATATTTAAAGCAGCTATTTTGCACGTGAATGGAGTTACATTGTGTTTCTATCATGTTGACGTAATTACTCAATGATGCGCGCACATGAATTATTAAAAAGGTTTGAAAAATGGAGATGTTGATAGAGATGAAAATGTTTCGTTTTGAATTACTGAGCGTGTTTGGCGCAGCCGTGAGGCACACAGTTATGTTGTTTTCTTTTTTTCTTTTATATTAAATAACCTTTTTGTTAGTATATCTGTGTACACATGGTTTGTGTCAATAAACTTTTTTCTTTCTTTAATTAGTTAACTTTGTGAGGAAACTTGGACTTATAATAAACTAGCTTTTGCCTGCAATTTTGTCCGCGTAAATGTCGGTTCTCACTGACGCAAAGGAGGTATTCAATTTAAAATGCAATCACGATTCGAAAGACATGTGGCGCCATCTATTATTATAAGAACGTTATTGTTGTTTTCCTAGGGAACAGTACTTTTTTTTTCGGGATGAAAGGTATCCTATGTCCGTTTCTGTACACCTGACAACGTTTATGCGAAATATCAGGATGATCGGTTCGGTGGTGTAGGCGTGAAGAGGTAACAAACAAACTTATTTTCGCATTTATAATGTTAGTAACTGCCTCGTTGGCCTAGTGGTCCTGAGTGCGACTGCTACGCTAGAGGTCCTGGGTTCGATTCCCAGGTCGAGCAAAAAGTGTTATTGGGTTTTTCTATGAAATTCTCAGTAGCAGCTCGGAGTTTGGATTTGTGCCCGATTATTGGCAATAGGCTCGCCCCCTATTATATGGGACCTAAATATACCGGCGAACTGTGGGTGTACATCGGTACACCTCTGCCTAACCCTTCGGGGAATACAGGCGTGATGGTATATTTTTTTTATTATAATGTTAGTAATAAATAAAAGTCTGAAATGTCAGTCGATCGTCGTTCTCTCATGCAAGAGGCCGTGGGTTTGCAACCGGGCACCGGCAGGTACCAATGTTACTTTTTCTATTACATGTGTACTAGCTAAGTTTCTCTTGGACATCACTGACATCGGTGAAGGAAACGTCGTGAGGAAATATTGATTATTAGAAAGCTAAAGAGGTTTTTGTTAGTTTGTTTATACTCGCTAATCTCTAAAACTTACAGTCGGTTTTTTTTTGTATATTGTGGCCAGATTCATGAGAAATATGGCTATTTAATATGTACGCCACGACCCATGGAAGCAGGGCCGTAGCAAAAGACGCAACTTAACGCGGGTAAAATTACCACGCGGCCAAAGTCGCGGGGAGAAGCTAGTAATTAATATTCTGAAATCGAAAATCCGCCTTGAGCAACTGTAGTGATCAATGCTCGTGCCTTCACTGTAAGAGAAGAGGTGTGTGCCCTATTTTGCCCTACTACTACAATAATAGGCTGGTATTATTAATTACCCTCGTGGTCGCAAGCGCGACTGCTGAGCAAGGGGTCCCGGGTTCGATTCCCAGGTCGGGCAAAAAGTAATATTGGGTTTTTCCTGTAGGAATTTGTCAGTAGCAGCCCGGAGTTTGGAAGTTGGTGGTGTGACACCCCCGTGCCTCGGAAAGCACGTAAAGCCGTTGGTCCTGCGCCTGATCTTTCTCCGGTCGTGTCGGATTGCCGTCCCATCGGGCTATGGGAGTTAGGGAGCAGGGAGTGCACCCGTGTTTGCGCACACACTTGTGCACTATAATATCTCCTGCGTACGTGGCTAGTCTGCATTAAGATTAGCCGCCGTGGCCGGAATCGGTCTGGAGAATTACATTACATTATTAATTACAAAATTTATTCCCAATCTAGGCGAGAGTAGCGTTACCCCGGAATACCAAGAGGCTTACCGTCGCTCCATTAACGACCCTGAAGGCTTCTGGGGCGAGGTGGCGCAAGAACTGGAGTGGACCAAACCTTGGGACCAGGTGCTTGACAACAGCAACCCGCCCTTCACGAAATGGTTAGTAGCGAAAAATTTGTATCGTATAATTAATTATAAGAAAGTCTGTTCTGAGAACGCAACGATGCAACGGCCTGTAAACATTCCCATTTTCTTTTAATATTTCTGTTTATAATGTTTATGTACCTTGGTGTTCAATACCGATCTGATACATGGATATTTTAGTGGTTATGGGGTACCTGTAGAAGGAGCAAAAATTGGTTTTCGTATGAAGTACATAATTATTATTGTCATATTTTGTTTGTTATTGTTTTTGACTGCCTCGTTAGCCTAGTGGTCCTAAGCGCGACTGCTACGCTAGTAGAGGTTTCGGGTTCGATTTCCAAGACGAGCAGTGTTATTGGGTTTTTCTGTGAAATTCTCCGTGCATATCGGAGTTAGGATCTGTGTCTGGTTAATGGCATAAGGCTCGTTTATATGTAAAAAGTACATTATTTATGAGTTAGACAAAACTAAAACTGGCAAACTGAAACAAAACTTGAAACTGACAATTTAGGCTCTGAGATTCAAAAATATTATTATTTATCTATTCTAAAACATTGCCATCCAACGTGGCAATGCCGCCAGTCTTTTGGATACTTTTCCGGTTAACGGCAATGCGGAGGAATTTTTTGTAGTTCTACATTTAGTTCTCTCTTTTTTTATTATTATTAAGGTTTGTTTTTTATTTTATTTTAAGGCTGTAAATAAAGTTAGTAATTACTCACTCTAAAACAAAACAGTCAAAAAACGTCAGAAGGGGCAGATTCTAGGCGATAAAAAAAATCGTCAGGCCTATTTACATAGACACCTACTACTATAGATATTTTTACTGGTTTTGCTAGGTAGTTCATTTGTTAGTCATTTAATTTATTTTGTATTTCAAGTGGGAAGACTTCGAATATATTTTTGCGAGATGTTTTTACCATCAAGCCTGTATTCCCCGAAGGGTTAGGTAGAGGTGTAGGTACCAATGTACACCCACAGTTCGCCGGTATATTTAGGTCGCATGTAATAGGGGCGAGCCTATTGCCATTAACCAGGCACAAATCGAAGCTGCTACTGAGAATTTCATAGAAAAATACAATAACACTTTTTGCTCGACCTGGAAATCGAACCCAGGACCTCTAGCGTAGCAATCCCGCTCAGGACCACCAGGCCAACAATGTTTTTGTACATGGATGTGTTTTTCTCAGGTGGGTTGGTGGAGAGATGTCAGTGTGTCACAACGCGGTAGACCGCCACGTGGCAAGTGGCAAGGGCGACCAGGTGGCGCTGGTGCACGACTCACCCTTGACCGACACCGTCCGGAAGATCACGTACTCCGAGATTAAAGAACAGGTACAGTAACAACGTTAATGATGATTTTTGGGTTCCTTACACTATAAAAACGGGACCCTATTTCTAAGACAATGCTTTCTGTCTGTCCGTCCTTCTGACTGTCACAGGGCATCTTTTAACCATTATAAGTAGGTACCTAGACACTTTTGTAATTGAATTTTCTAAACAAAATTTCAAGTGTCACTATCTATCTTTTCTATGTCTATGTGAAACTATCTGATATATTTGTTTTTACTTTATTTTTATTGTTTTATATTCTTTTTTTTTATATGTATAGGTTAAATCTGTTATGTTAGCGTAATTGGCTCATCAGAGCCGTGTTAGCATAAATAAATAAATAAATAAAAAGTGTGTAGGTAATATGTTTCAAGAGTTTTTTAGTTTATTTAAACACTCTTATTCCTGGAACTACCAGTCGAATTGGTAAAATCTCGTTTGCATATGATAGCCAAATTCATGAGGAATAGTATGGAATATAACGTCATGGTAAAACCGAGATGGAAACGAAGCAGTAACTAAACACGTAACTTAACTGCCCCGTTGGTCTCGTGGTCGCAAGTGCGACTGCTGTGCAAGGGGTCCCGAGTTCAATTCCCAGGTCGGGCAAAAAATGTTATTGGGTTTTTCTATGAAATTCTCAGTGGCAGCTCAGAGTTTGGATTTGTGCCCGGTAAATGGCAATAGGCTCGCCCCCTATTACATACATGCGACCTAAATATACCGGCGGACTGTGGGTGTACGTTGGTACACCTCTGCCTAACCCTTCGGGGAATACAGGCGTGATGGTATATATATATAACTCACGCACTCATAGTACATTCATAAGTTTCCTACTTGTCTTCTTACCATTCGGTTACTTTAATGTCTGTTCAACCGTAGGTATCCCGTCTGGCTGGTAAACTGGCCTCCCTGGGCGTGACCCGAGGCTCTCGTGTGCTGATCTACATGCCTCTCATTCCTGAAGCCATTATATCAATGCTGGCCACCAACAGAATAGGAGCCATCCACTCCGTAGTCTTTGGAGGTAAGATTAATGGCCAAATTTTAAGTCACCTTGAAGTCTTATGCTATCTCTGTCACTTTAAGGAGTGTTTTCGCGACAGAGATACATTTTAGAACGTCTTAGAGCGATTAAGTGGCGTTTGAGATTTCTGGGGTTAGTGTCTAAGTTTCTGCGGGTGGTTCGAAAGAGATACCGCGCCCCCGGAACGCAAATGGCACAAGAAGGAACATAGATGGGTTTTAGTCAGTAAAAGTCTGACACTGCCTCCCGCCCCTATGATTTCCCATCGGTAAAAAAAAGTGTCTAAGTTTGACGACATTATGAAAATATGGACGTGGTCGTCATGCTGAGGAAAATCGAACGTTGCCTATCTTCGGCACTTCCTAGCTTCAACATTGGGGAAGTGTCACACTATCTTGAAGAAAAGGCCTTTTGGGGGCTACTTTGAGGCTATTTAACACCCTAATTTGCATAGGCATTTAGTTTTTTGAATTGTGTCTAGACTCCTGCTTAAATGATTAAATCCAATCGAAGCTAGTTGACGCAAACAACAATTCATTTGCCACTTTTAATACTAAGCTAGTCTATTAATAAAAATATACCAGAATGTTCGTATGTTTCTCCCTTACGCGTTACTAAACCATTGATCCGTTTGTGATGAAACTTTGTTGGTTTATTCTGTGTACACTTGAGAAAGTACCTGGACCTTAACAAAAGGAAAAAGCAGGGAAGAGTTACTGATAAATAATTGTAAATTCAGATTCATTTTACGTTTTCGTTTTTGGCGCGAAAAGATTAACGTTCCTGCTTTTAGGGTAGGTGTTCTAATAAGCAATACACATACAATCACGCCTGTATTCCCCGAAGGGTTAGGCAGAGGTGTACCAATGTACACCCACAGTTCGCCGGTATGTTTTTAGGTCCCATGTAATAGGGGGCGAGCCTATTGCTATTAACCAATAAAGCAAAGCAATAAGCAATAAGGACCAATATTCAGAATTAAACGGCAATCCATTTCTAACCCAGGTTTCGCAGCGAGAGAATTGAGAACAAGGATCGAACATGCGGAACCAACAGTGATCATAGCAGCCAGCTGTGGAGTCGAGCCCAATAAGATTGTCAGGTAGGTAATGCTAGATGATTAACTCGACTCTGTTTATCTACAAGGTCCATTTTTGCATCCCCGTCTTATTCAAGGAGATAACTATGCTAGTGATTCTTAACACGAATCAATATTTAAATAAATATGCTTCTTTTATTTGTAAATGTAAACCCATCCAGGGTTTACATTTTTGATCTCGAATTCAATTTTGGGATATATGTAAACCCATCCAGGGTTTACATTTTTGATCTCGAATTCAATTTTTGGATATATCTTGCCGCTGGGTTTAGGCAGGCGATGAACACGTACGCAAATAGTGATATATCGACACTGCCTTCTTCATACACAATCGGGTGGTTCCATTCATTGAAAGACGTGTATTATAAAATAATGTTTAACGTAAACAACTTAAAAAGTATTTACTAGTTATTGGTTAGATGTCGTAATTTTATTTGATTATTTATTATATCTTTCATGAGAACCTCCTGTTTGATGAGGATGCAAAAAAGTTCTAAAAACCATAATTCTCGGACAATAATGCAACACAATGGACCGTTCATTGTGACTATATTTAGGGGAGGCTTATGTCCAGCAGTGGACGTCGATCGGCTGATGTGATGATTGCGTCATCATACCAACATGGAGTCTTAACAAAATTAAAATATAATTTAAATTTTCTTCGAGTAGGTACGTTGAATAATCCGATTACATTCATTAATCAAATCTATACCAAGTTAAGGAATTCACATTATTCTGTTCACCTCTCTAGGTACAAGGACATCCTGGACGAAGCGCTATGCCAGTCCGACTTCCAGCCGAACAGCTGCATCATCTTCCAGCGCCGCCGGGTGCTGGAGTGTACCCTGGAGCCTGGCAGAGACATCAACTGGGAGGAGGCGCTGGAAGCCGACCCTGTGCCCTGTGTGTCTGTGGAAGCCAATGAGCCGTTGTATATTCTGTATACTTCAGGTTGGTGGGACCGTAAAAGTCAAATTATTTATTCCAATTAGACTTTATTTACAAAATAAATCTAGGGTCAAAGTTATCCCACGGGAAACGTACATTTTACTGAGATACAAAGTAGCCGGTGTGCTATTCCAGATTCTAATATCTGTGCAAATTTCCTCCAGATGCATTCAGCCGTTCTGGCGTGTTTGGGTAGACATTCAACCATCTGATGGCACAGAGATAGATTTTATCTAGTTTGGAATATGGTACATAGATTACTTTTTATGCCGGATAATTTTGCGATTCCCGTGGGATAATATGTTAACTTGAACGCGGACAAACTCGCGGTAAGTACTGGTCGGAGTACCGTCTGGTCGGAGGATCCTCCCTTTTCAATGATGAATGAGAAACTTTACTCCCTGTTTCTCATACCTCTAAGTCTACAAGAGGTTGATTTGCATCCTCGTCAAATTCAAGGAGTTAGCTACCTACGCTCGTGATTCTTAACACGAATCAATCCTACTACTATTATAAAGGCGAAAGTTTGTATGTATGGATGTATGGATGGATGTTTGTTACTCTTTCACGCTTAAACGGCTGAATGGATCTGGATGAAATTTGGCACAAAGATAGATTATAGTCTGGAATAACACATAGGCTACTTTTTATCCCGGGAAAATGTACGGTACCCGTAGGATAACACATCAACTGTGACGCGGACGAAGTCGCGGGCAGAAGCTAGTAATAAAATAAATTGGTTTTGAAATATATTTTTTTTGACGTGATTTTCAAATTCGAGCTAGCCATCTCGCCAGAGGGCTTAGGCGCTATGTACACATTGATATAGCCGCGCGACAACTCTGCGTACCGCATACGCAACTGGGCGATTCTGAATTTTGCAAAAGGAGTATTCTGGAATACTGTTATTTGGTAGTTGAAACTAAAAAAAACAAGTATTTATTAGATATTGGCCAGGTATCGTAATTATATTTGATTACTTCTATTTTTTTATGACAAGCTCCTAAAATTTGACGAGGATGCAAATCAACACCTTGTATAATCCCTTATTAGGCCAAAGGTACCCCTTTGGCCTAATAAGGACCCCAAGCCAAGCCTAATAGGCCCCACCACCGACCTCTGCCTCTAACAGTGAAATGACACCTACGAATGACATTCAATGCGTTAACTTGATTGTTATTTAATTGGGACTCAGCCCTTTGTTTCTAGTCATTATGTTAATTACTTTTATTGTTGTGGAATTGGGCCTTTGTACCATATTACGTGACACACGTGTGTGTAACGTGTCTATTTCCGTATCTGGAGTATTGTTTTATGTGTTAAATTGTGAAGAGAAAAAATTGGGAATGCAAAGTTGATGGATTTATTGAAATTAAAACAATAAAAAGCATTTTTGAACGACATTGATCTAAGTTTTTTTTTGAACATTCGATTACATAAATATTATTCAGAAAGTATAAACTTCGAATTTAAGGGTCGGTTCATATCTGACGGAAAATGCGTCGCGTTTTATCGGTTGCGTAACGCCAAAACAGTCAAATACATAATAAAACATTCAACCTTTCACACCTAACCGATGATGCGTTAGCGCGTCTACCTAAGAGTGACGATATGCTCGACGCACCTTCCGTCAGATATTCGATATTTTGACATAATGCGCCTTATTAAAAAAGTGTGTAAAAAAAGTAGGTATGTGTGTATTTAAAAAGAAAGTCCATTTCACGAATACAATGGACTATCACTTTAAAGATCCCAGTAATTTATTATAAATAGGCCATCCATACTAATGAATTTGTCCAATTACAATATACTTCAGAGATTTTTTTTTTGTAATTGGCTTCCTGTCATCTATAGTTTCTTTTCTATTTAGTTTGTTAGCTGTAAGTCTTCCATGCTGCGTTAAATAAATAAATAAATAAATAAATAAAATTAACATATATCGATATATGTTAAATTTAAAAATAAAATCTCGAGACAGACGATAGTCTGTCTCGAAATTTCTTCTCCTCATATTCATATTCGTTTATTGGCATACCATAATGTGTAAAAAGATGTTATATAAGGCTTAAAGCTAAAATACAGTTCCTGTTAGGGCACAGCAAAAGTGGAACTCGATAACAAATGTCCCATTAAGGGTGAGGCCAAACGAGCGTAATTTTGTGAGTCGTGAGTCGCAGAATTTCGGTCGCGTAATTTCTGCTACATTCGGTTTCATACAAAACTCCTGTTTCATTCACACGGCGACGCAAAATGAGTAAGGCCGGTTACAGTACGTACGGTCCGTCCTGACGATACGCTTGAACCGACCGTCAGTTTGTATCATTCAGTGCTCTCCTGACCAACAAACTGACCGGACTGGTACAGTCGCACGCAATGGAACCGTTTACGTCCACCGGTCGGTACAGCACTGAACGCGTTCATATGTTTCCATAGCGCGTCGGTCGACCGACGGCACGCATACGGACGCGCTCGACTGACGGTCCTCGTACGCAGTGCGTACCAATATTAACGCGTGCGTACGGTCAGTCCAGCACTGTACGGTTTGTGAATTTTCATAAAATGACAAGCGCGACTGACGTACGCACCGAAGATCGGTCAAGCACTGTAACCGGCCTTATCCGTTTTAGTAGAAAGTAAATTACGCGACCGAAATTCTGCGACTTACGACTCACAAAATTACGCTCGTTTGGCCTTACCCTAAGAAAGCCGTCCACAAAAACTTCGTTTCAAGTATAAAGCTGCTAAAGTGCCGTTGCCTAATAATTTCCTTTTTTTATAATGGCCAGGTACAACAAGCGCCCCAAAAGGTGTTCAGCGTCCATGCGGCCACGCGGCCACTCTTTGCTGGACCTTGCGAACTGTCTACGGGCTGAAGAAGGGCGTATGGTGGGCAGCGTCAGACCTGGGCTGGGTGGTGGGCCACTCCTACATCTGCTACGGGCCCCTCCTCGC
Organism: Caradrina clavipalpis; assembly: GCA_932526535.1. NCBI lineage: Eukaryota > Metazoa > Arthropoda > Insecta > Lepidoptera > Noctuidae > Caradrina > Caradrina clavipalpis. The sequence continues at coordinate 1,494,467 of OW052108.1, forward strand.
TGGGGTCACGTCTGTACTGTATGAGGGCAAGCCAGACAGGACTCCTGACCCTGGACAGTATTTTAGGTAAGATTTGCTTGTTCGATGAGGTTTATTACTTCAACTAGTGATTTGTATTTATATGAGGGTTAACAGACCTAGAATATTTTCCCATGGGACACCAGTACGTCGATTCTGTAAAATTCAGACATGAACTCGCATCTCACGTCGCTATTCACCCTCACTTCGCTTAAGGTTCAAAATGACATTGATTTATTTGACACTTTGAAGTGCGAAGTGAGCGTCGAAGTGACAGTGGAATTACCGTATAGAATGCCACTTCTCACGTGATCTCATACTTTATCTGTTAAAATTTCCCCGTCAATTTAGTTCAACTCGCTGACACGCTCGCAAGAGTGGCGCTAGTGTAAATTTGAATTATCAACCGAGTTTTTAGAATGCCAATCAAGAAAGTCACAGCGGATTCAAATTCGAAGTTTAGAACGAGGTCTTACAGAATCACACAGCTATCTTCTCTTACTTACAAAAAATATGTAAAGAATTCACGTGTCATAAGGCACTGGAAGTCTTTAAATAGACTCCGAACACCTGCAGGTTGGTTGAATACTCCAGCGTTGTGCCCAGTATTGCGATGTTTTCTTTGTTCTGGGGCATGCTGGGAACCTTCTGGCTACAGAAATATTGTAAGGTCAAAGTTCAACTTTCTTTTTTACTCATCCTAAAACGTTAAAGTTTAACCCACGTACTGATGGATGCACTCGTAAGCACATTGTTTTGCGTGTGTGTTGTTGTCTACCTTAAACAGCAAGACTTTTCACACCAAAAATGAAAATCGTTTCCCTGCTACATATTTTTTGACAATGTTGTCAAAGTTTGATGGGCGTAGTTAATTATATGATACGGATAATTTTATGTGGTGAGGCTTTTTGCACTCTGTTAGATTGCCATTAATCGACTGTATACTAAAAAGACGCCAGGCCACAGCAGGAATACAGAATAGTCTTTTGTTTGCTAAATCCCTCTTTTCGTTGCTCTTTCCAGAATCATCGAGCAACACCGTGTGAACGCCCTCTTCACGATCCCCACCGCATTCCGAGTGCTGAAGCGAGCTGATCCTAACGCGAAGTACGCCAGAAGATACTGCAGCAAGTCGCTGAAGACCGTGTTTATCGCTGGGGAGCACTGTGATCAGGATACGAGGGTGAGTTCTTATGTCTTCATCATCATCATATCTAAATCTAAAATATCTAAATATCTTGGGACAACTCACACACGGCTATCTGATCCCAAGCTAAGCAGAGCTTGTGTTATGGTAACCAGACAACTGATATACATACTTATATAATTTATAAATACATACATATTATAGATAAATCACACCCAGACACAGAACAAACAAACATGCTCATCACACGAAGTTTGTCCTGGGTGGGAATCGAACCCACGACCTCCGGCTTAGCAGTCAGGGCCACTAACCACTAGACCAACAGGCCCGCCAATATCGGCCGCAGGACGTCCACTGCTGGACATAGGCCTCCCGCATGGATTCCCAAAAGGACCGATTGGAAGCGGCCAGCAGCCAGCGTCTTCCTGCGGGCTTAATCAAGTCATGAAGTTTATTATGTTTGTAAACGCAGTCATAATACAGAAATTCCTAGTGTGGGGTAACGTTTCTTTCTCAATCAAAACAAAACAAAAATAGGATTTTCTGCGTGATTAATTAATTAGCGAAACAATACTTAATTAATATAAAAAGACAATAGAACCCAACTAAGTAAAATATTCTTTTCGTCTGTATGTAAATCTATGACAACTTAGAGGGGACTCCGAACATACCTAACTGTACATAGGTCCATATATTATGCAGAAGTTACTAGTCTTTCTATTCTCCTTGAAACGATCGACGATGTACATAGTTTGCTACGGAAAGCTTAATTAAGTAAATTAATGCGTTCGTTGTCATGTAAGAATGATATTGACCATTGACCTTTACGACTTGATGCCCGCTACTTGCTTACCTACGCGTGAAATCCCTGCTACAAAACTATGACGTACGACGCCGACGTGGCTAGTCGATGGAACACACCTTTTGTGGTTATTGTTTATCACAAAATCGCGAAAGTATGCCAAAATCAAGGGGCATATTTTACTAACTTTGTGGCACAATCTCAATCTAATTAAAGTTAAAAATAGAATTTTGATGAGGTTGCGACTAGATATTGACCGTTTTCTGTTATGGGATTAAGCATCTCCCCACAAGACCGAGAATCGGGCCGATTTTTGACAGTTTCTTCGTGGGGGAGTCTTTTTGTATGACTAACAAATGGATGGGAAATCAACCTATGACTTCTTTTGCTCTGGGTGGCGGATGGGAATGTCGGATTCCTACTGACTAAAACCCATCCGTGTTCCTCCTAATGCTCTTTGCGTTACAGAGCCACGGTGACTCTTTCAAACAAATTCCGCAACTCTGGCTTTGACTAACATATTGGGAATGATCATTATCTCTTACAAACATACATAAACTCACGTCTTTTTCCCATGGGAGTAGGCAGAAACCACGGAACGCCACCTGCTACGATCCTTACATACTCCTTTCACCTCGTCCACATTCATACATCTGTACTGAGTACTGCGCACCTGACCTTTTTGAAGAACCTCACCAATAAGATCAGGGTAGTTCTTTCTAGGGCGTGCCCCCCCGGCATTGCCACTGCCATATAAATCCCTTTTGTTATTCGCCTTTCACTCATCCTCTTAATATGGCCGAACCATCTAAGCATACTCTTTTTAAGCCTTATTCTTTTTAACATAGCAATGGTCGGAGCGAATATTCAGCGTGCCTGTTTTGAACCACTGGTGGCAGACGGAGTCAGGGTCTCCCATCACTGCGCCATGCTTGGGTTACGGCGTGAAGGCTATACCACCACACTCCGCTGGTTACCCCGTGCCAGGATATGACAGTGAGTGTTTGAGGTTATTCGATTTTGGAAGTGCCCACGATTTGGTTTACCACATTCCAGATTTTTTTGCTGATATAGTCCGGAATTTTAGACTTGAAAATTTGAAACTGTCAGGATTTTTGAAGTGAAAACTTCTTTAGCGGCGTTGTACACTTTTTTGTAATGGGTAAAAAAAATTAAACTCGCGTCAGGACACGTGACCTGATCGAAAATCTTACGAATTACGATACGATACGACGATACGGTACGATAGCGCAATAAATAAATATTGTATTATACCACATAAATGATAGTACTTTTATACTGATAATTAAAGCAATTCGTGCAAAATTATTCCCTAACCATTCCAAAATATCAAAAATGCACAACGTTAATATTCAAGTTTTCACTTCTGCCGGCACTCCCGGAGTGCAACCCGTCGTTTTTTTTTATAGTGTTTGGCCTCTATAGGTCACTAAGTTTGTCGCGGCATCAGTGACGTTTTAAATAGTAAAAATATGAAAATTACAAATAATCTGTAACTTAATATATATTTCATAATAACAATAATGGCAACATAAGCCACAATAAGTCTGACATAGTGGTGGTAGATCGATCAGAGCGTCGCGCAATAATCGTTGATATTACTGTCCCGCATGACGATAACCTTGTGAAAGCTGAGAAAGATCAACAAATTAAGTATCTTGATCTGGCTCGCGAGGTTGTCAACATGTGGGATGTGAATACGGCAATCATTGTGCCGATAGTCGTGACGGCCAAAGGCATAATTGCCAAGAGCCTCGACCAACACCTAAGGAGGCTCTCGTTGGGCGGTTGGATCAAGGGCTTGATTCAGAAAGCGGTACTCCTAGACACGGCGCGCATTGTTAGGAGATTCCTTTCTCAGGAGCCCTGACCACCGGTGGCTTGGACCCTGTTCCCGACGCCGCCGGTGGGCTACCATTTTTTATATTTTTAAATGTTTTTATTTTTTTATATTAATAAGTATTTAGAAATTTAATCTATGTGTAATATAAATAAATAAATGGCAACATAAAAAAAATGGTGTCGTAGCGGTACTGTTGTGATAAGGAATGACCAACCTACTTAACTTCAGCCTAGAACCCTGCAAAGATCGACTAGGGTCCCGTTCGTCTGATTAGCGGTTAACCATTCCAGTATCTCGCCAAACTACTTTGGAAAGTCTTTTCAATCTTAACCGTTATTTGATTTCAGTTCGTGCCCTCAAAGAAGACGGTTCAGAGTGTCAACCAGGCGAAGTGGGCAGGCTGGTGGCTAAGCTGCCTCTGCCTCCAGGGTTCGCTTCTACTCTGTGGCAAGCGGATAAGCGATTCAAGGAGACCTATTTCGAAACATATCCAGTAAGACTTTTAACTGCAGTACCTACTAATTTGTTGTATTTTTTGTAGTAGTAGAGCTCTTTGTGAAGGTGGTCGTCCGGGGACGTACTTCCACCATACCTATTTCTGCCGCTTAGCAGCGTTATTGTGTTCTGGTTTGAAGGGTATAGTTGCCGGTGTAAATACAGGCACATGAGGCCTCTGGTATTTCAGATGGCTATAGGTAGCGGTGACCACTTAACATGAGGTGGGTTGTCGGCTTGTTTGCCATCCAATGATATAAGCCAAGTCTCTGGAAGGTCAACGAAATGAAGTGTCAAGCGATTTTGTACCATGTGCGCCGTAGGTACCTATCTACATTACTTTATAGTGTCAGTGTCACTCAGACTTTGACTTGGACACTTAACTGACCTTCAAATGACATTGGTACCTGATTGATTTATTAATTTTGTAATAGCAGGTATTATTTATTATGTAATGATTATGCAAGCCGTATGTCATGAAGTGATTTGCTATTGTAATTTCGTTAAATACCTAATAATTGGTAGGTAGGAAGGTACTTCCAGAAGGTTGGTTGATCGGCAGAAATTTATTCGATGGATAGGTACACAATGTCACTTGAAATCATTTGTATAAGTTAACACCTAGGTACAGTCAACAAAAGAGAGAAGTAACCAGACCGTCTAATATAGTTGAAGATTTCTTTCAAACCGGTGGACGTTTTTAAATGAAATTGAATTTAGTTAATAAGCTTTTTATTTCCTCTTAATAAAATAAAATTCATTCAAAAACTTATATTGGTTTTTGTAAAACTTTGTTGGTTACTTATCTCTTTTGCTGACTGTACGTAGCAAACAATCTACGTTAGGTTTATCAAAGATAATTGCTACTTAGAACCAACTGCCAAACACAGACTTCTTAGGTAATCAAATTAGTTACGTCCATCTAATTCACATTACAATCAAATAACAGTTTCTTGTATAAATATGGTACACGAATGTTTAGGGAATTGCAAATGTCTGCTTATTATTATCCTACTGCAGGCCAAAGGCCTTTTCTCATACAGAGAACACAGGAGCATTGATCACCACGCCTAATCAACATCCAATTTAGTTACATTATTTTAGACATATTTCTATTAACTGCTTGGACTGCCTCGTTGGTCTAGTGGTCCTAAGCGCGACTGCTACGCTAGAGGTCCTGGGTTCGATTCCCAGGTCGAGCAAAAAATGTTATTGGGTTTTTCTATGAAATTCTCTGTAGCAACTCGGAGTTTGGATTTGTTCCCGGTTAATGGCAATAGACTCGCCCCCTATTACATGGGACTTAAATATACCGGCGAACTGTGGGTGTACATTGGTACACCTCTGCCTAACCCTTTGGGGAATACAGGTGTGCTGGTATATATTTTTTTAAATTTTATATTTTTACTAGCTTTTGCCCGCGGCTTCGCTCGCGTTAAGAAGTATTCAAACTTTCATCCCTTATATTATCCCCTTGGGGGTAGAATTGATCAAAATCCTTTCTTAGCGGATGCCTACATCATAACATCCACCTGCATGCCAAATTTCAGCCCGATCCGTCCAGTGGTTTGGGCTGTGCGTTGATAGATCACTATGTATGTCAGTCAGTCAGTCACCTTTGAGTTATATATATTTAGATTATTAGTACAGCTTTTCTTTCATCGACATGAGAGTTGCCCAACATAAACCTAACTAACAGAAGGACCTACTTACATAATTTTGAGATAGAAAAGTCCTATTAGTACTTGCCCGTGCCAGGTTGCGAACCCACAATCTTAAGCATGAGAGGCAGACGCCTTAACAGCTGGGTCATCACGACGTTACATGCTTACAATTATTAATTTAAAATTAATCAGTGTTACCTAACAAAAAAATACTCTGGAAAATGGTAGAAATTTGACGAGCGTTTTTTCGATAGGCACGGGCGAAACTAAGTACACCCAAAGAATAACGACATGGTTCTATTGCCTTTTCAGGGCTACTATGACACTCAGGACGCCGGCTGGATAAGCTCGGAAGGCGCTGTATGGGTGGTTGCCAGAGCTGATGACGTCATCAACGTAGCGGGCCATCGCCTTTCCACTGCAGCCCTCGAAGATGTGGTCCTGCGACATGCCAGGGTTGCTGATGCCGTTGTGGTTGGAGCTCCAGATCCTACCAAGGGGGATGTTCCACTGTGTCTATATGTCATGAGACCTCCCCAAGATGGTATGTGGTTTAATGAATATCTTGATCTTGATTCGCGGTTTTCATTGTAATGTTAGCCTTTAATTTTATGCTAGCTGTACCCACAGATTCGCTAACGTGGAGCTAGGGGATCTAAGTATTGAATACTATATCATCACAATCCTCCAAGACCATCTACTTAGTTATCTATGTCTTGAAGAAATCCTGTGGTATACTCTGGAATACCTGGCGTGAAAATCTATAAGTTATTTATACTGACCAGACCAGTAGCAATGCATTAATAAGTAATAAAGCAATTCATGTATTTGAACAGAATCTATTCGGTACTAATTGTATGATGATTCAATATACCTACCCACATTAATTTGTTACAATTTTATATGTTTAGAAGATCAAAGACTGGTAGCATATACGGATAATTTTCGTTTGTCAGTTAAATTGTGACTGCTTTTTTATCGTAACTATCCAAATTTAACAGAACCACTTTTTTCACAGATGAAGAAATCGTAGCCGAGAGCACAGTGACTCAAGAATTAATCGCACTGGTTCGACACTTAATCGGTCCAATTGCTGCATTTAGAAAAGCAGTTGCCGTGCCCGCGTTACCAAGAACTAGATCAGGAAAAGCCCTCCGAGGGGCCATCGCCAAGCTGGCCAGATCTCAACTGGTGAAGTTACCATCGACGATAGAGGACCCCACAGTGTTTGGCGAAATAAAGATTGCTTTACAAAAGTTTGGATACGCAATTGACGCTCCTGACCCAGAAATGTAAAAAAAATGTAGCTAAATGTATTTTAGAACTAGCTTATGTCTGTATGAATATCGGGTTTTAATTCTTTTTCTCAAATAAAGCCAAAATTTAATCCCCATCAAAATTGGTCCAGCCGTTTCAGATATTAAATTAAAAAAAGAGTTTTATCATGTTGTACAAAGCTAATATTTTGACACCGCAAACCGACACATTTTTATTTTATTTTAGAAAGCGTACATACGTTTTTATTCGGCGATAATGTATCAAGGCAGTTATTTTTTCCTGGCAACACCTTAGTTTCCTGTCAGGCTCTTGGTGTTGTGTGCACTGTGTAGTTTGTAAATATTTGAGAATTCTTCTCTACGCTTTTAGCCAAGCTTGTAATTTATACTAATTACCTATTTATTTTTTATTTTTTTAGTTTCTGCTGTGATAGAAAGCTAATGCTTTTTATTTTTTAATGTAGCTTTTGTAGTTATAATACCTTCGTACCAAAAATCAGTGATAATGTTACGAATAGATAATATTTTAGGAATAATTAGTTCATTGTTTTGGCAGAGCACATTAAGTTCGGCTTTAAGGGCTATTTTATACTAATACTATTCATTTAATTGTAAAACATTTTCATTAAGATATAGAGTATAAGATTATCATCTAGTCTAGATTTACTTTTACCGTTATTTCTAAATGTTCTAGACACATTCAAATTACTTGTTCTTTTATATTACTAAAAGAATCCTAATTGTGAAGGTTCTGAAATGGAACTCCATTGATTTGCATATATTTATAAGTCCTTATCTACTTTGGCATACCGAGTTGGTTAGTAGGTATAGCTATAGGGCTAGCATTTGGTCGTTGCCGCGCTAGTTGCTCACTAATAGTGCCTGTAATTTAGATGTGTTTACACTATTTTAATATAATCAATTATTTATGTGTAAAGTAGGTACATAATTAGTTCTAAGATGAAGAATGATTTCGACGAACGATAAATGGATAGGGGTACCTATAATTTTATTTTTGTTTATCTGTTTTAATTATGTAACCTGTTTTCTCTTGACTACTTCTACTTGCCCTGCTTGACACAATTTGGATGGGTGGGTGTTTCTTAAAGTCAGCGTAGACAAAGAGACGATATCTAAAGTGAGCCAAAATGAACGAAAATGGAGTTAAAAATTGCCCAATTGCGTGTAAGATAACAAATGGGAATATTCGTTATCAATTCGTTAATCTATTTGCACATACGTACTTATATCTACCTTACATATCCGGGCTGTCACTGGATACCAAGATCTTCAACTTTAAAGCAACAAGGTTTAACTTTATACTGTAACTTATTGACAATTGAAAGTGCCTGTAAATGGTTTAATTAAAATAGATGCTTTGACTTTGATCTGCACTGACCCTTAATTTTTATAATGACTACTATGTTATCTATTATTTTTGAAATGTGAATATTTAGAAATAAAAACGGTGTGCAATGCTGGAAAAGCCTTTTTTATTTAAATCATCACGTGTCCACTATTAAACACCACTAAAAATATATATGGTGAGTAGTACTTTTCTATTTTTTAAACATCTTTGTATGGCAATTAAGCCGACTGGCCACCTGATTTTAAGTGGTCATCTCTGCCTATAAACATCTGCAATACCAGAGGCCTTGCAAATGCGTTGCCATCCCAGAGACAACGGTAAAATGTCTCGTGTACCTGTAATTTTACCAGCATCCAAACCATTCAAAAAGGAACACACAAAAACGCTGCTTTGCGGCAGAAATAGTATAGGAGTAGTCCTTCCCCGGATGAACTTCTTTACAAAGTGCTTTACTACTACTAACCTCCTAATATCCTTTTTGTATTGTTTTCTCTCTACCCTGGCAACATTTAATGACAGATAGATGATGTCATGACTGTCAACAACGTCAATGTCAACGTCAAATAAATTATTTTATTAATTTGCAAGTGACGCATCGCGGGGTATCGCCTTGTTTCGCAAAATAAATCGTATTAATACCATCTGTCGCATTATAATTAATACTAGAATAATATATAAGTGTTCCCTAACATATAGATGGTATTATCTTTCTAGTTGGAATGTCCTTATCTTGTCAGTAAAGGGTGAAACTGTGTGTTTACGTGTAATTAAAAAACCGGCTTATAAAGGTAAGAAAGCGCTTTCTATTTCATACATTTTCTCTTTAATATTAGATGAATTAGACAGCGTTCATTTTACTTGTAGTCTATCAAACAAGTTGTGTTGAATAGGGTTCTTTAAAAAGTATTTTTGATAAATAAATAATAGGTTCTTCCTTCGTACAACACTATTTGGCATTTATAATGCTACACCTTTACGTTAGATACGTCAAGATAATAATAGATAATGCGATAACTTCTGTATAGTTAGTATACGATATATAGTGATATAATCGGGTTAATCAATATTTTCAACATGGTAAGTGAGTCATTTGAAGAATAATATTTTAATTTCTTAACAATAGGTAAATTTGATTAAATTAAAAAACAATTGGATTCTTTGATTAAATTAAAAAACAATTGGATTCTCGAATATAGCTATTCAAACAATCCCTTAATGATCACATATGTGAATCATAAGAATGAGTTTATTGTTTACTATATCATTCTAAGCCAGCCATTCAAACTTTTTTCTTATGTTTATACTCGTGAATATCTTAATGAATGAATGTTTTTGTTGTGGAGTAAAGAGTCAGAATTAATGTAGGACTACTTGCCAAAATAATGCTAGTATTTCTCTTTAGTAATTTGGTGGAAACAGGTGTTTGATCTGTACAAAATAAATTGGTCACATATGGGAAATGTGTGCATGCGATGTTCACACCATCTTATGGCAAGTTAGAAAATAATAGTTATGTTTCTCTCTATAATATTCTCTTTCATAATGTATCCTTATTGAATAGGCTTAAGCTGAAATATTTTCTACTGTGATCAAAGAATTCAATTGTTACATATTTTTCCTAGCGCATAAAGTAATGGTATTTATCGTTTTTTTCATTTGAACAAGCCATAAATGTACACTGTTCTTAGTAATGCCATTACATGACAAACATACGGTGAGAGCACATTCTACGATTTAAATCATTGACTGTAATACGTAACAATAATGTTTGTGGTAGAAATTGTGGTTAAGTTATGATTTTGTGAAATTATTGTGAATTTGTATTCATAGATAACACAACAAGATATTGTTTTTTGTTATTGCTTTTTGTTTTAGTATTTAAGTAAGTAACTATGTTTCTTAATGTAGTGTGTGTCGCTTTCGTCTGAATAAATGGTTTTTCTTTCTTTCTTAGATGTGGAAAGCATCAACTGACATGGCACCACCGGCTCTTCCGGAGGCAGATGACTGGGAGACGGACCCAGACTTCGTGAACGATGTCACGGAGCACGAACAGAGATGGGGACCTGGGGGACGGAATGTAGAGGCTATTGAGTGAGTACAACACTTGGTTTTTTATTTGCTATCAAATTTTAAAAGAGTATTCAGTTCTATAGTTAAATCTAATGTAATGTTCAGTGTGGTATCCTTAATTAGTAATTACCAACAAATACTAAGGAGTATTATGGTATTTTTTTTATTAAACACTATGAATAACTTAACTGCCTCGTTGGCCTAGTGGTCCTGAGTGCGACTGCTACGCTAGAGGTCCTGGGTTCGATTCACAGGTCGAGCAAAAAGTGTTATTGGGTTTTTCTATGAAATTCACAGTAGCAGTTCGGAGTTTGGATTTGTGCCCGGTTAATGGCAGTAGGCTCGCCCCCTATTACATGGGACCTAAAAACATACTGGCGAACTGTGGGTGTACATTAGTACACCTCTGCCTAACCCTTCTGGAAATACAGGCGTGATTGTATGTATGTGTATGTATAATCAATAAATATATTGTTTAAAAGCACACATATGTTACAAAACACTATTGGCTTGCAGGAAATTAAACCAGTTGTAGTATATCTTTTCCTTACTTTATATAGGTATGTGTCTAAAATTTGCACAGGAAAAACTATTTTTAGATTTTGTGTTATTCGGTCTACATTTGTTAAAAAGAGGATTTATTTTATCTTTACTTATATAGCCATTAAAATAATCAAACTGAAAAACTGGTTGATCTTGTGGTCACACGGCTGACTGCTGACCGTGGCATCCTGGGTTTGATTCCCAGGTCAGGCATAGGGTCTATCCAATAGAAATTATTCAATAGTAGCTCTGTATTTGGAAGTTAATGATATGACACATTAATGCCTCGGAAAGCATGTGCATTTGTTGGACCTAAAATTGTTCTTTCCCGGTTGTAGCAGAATATAGGCCCAACTGACTATAAGAGTTAAGGAAAAGGGAGTACTCCTCTCTTTGAGCACAAACTTGTGCACTATAATATCTCCTGCGTACTTGGCTAATGTCCATTGATATTAGTCACCGTTAACGAATTTCGTTCGGGAATATATTGCGTTATTACGTAATTACGTTAAAATGTGTTATTTAATCTATAATAGCATTTCTTCGGTCTCATAGTAGAGGCTTCGAATTACGTAATCATCTTAAACATCTTACAGTTAAAAACAATGACTTGCTTAGCATTATGTCATGTAGGTATTTATACTTCTACCTATTACATTATTATTACTAATAATAAATAAATTTGGAGTGTTTGTTTGTAATTTCAAATTAACAGCTTTTCGATAAATGCATACGAAAGTATATCTATACTATAATAATATTATAAAGAGGTAAAATTTGTTTGTAAGTTTGTATGTTTGTAAGTTTGTATGTAGGGGGTAATCTCCGGAAGTAATGAACCAATTTTAAAATTTTTTTCACTGGTAGAAAGCTACATTATTCGTGAGTGCTATAGGCTATATAACATCACGCTACGACCAATTGGAGCGGAGCAGCATTGAAAAATGTGGCAAAAACGGGAAAAAATATTCTTTTTGAGAGCTTTCGTTGCGTGCGCTGCGTGAACGGTTAAAGTTACGGAAAAATAATGTATGAGAGAATTGTTACTCTTAAAATATACTAAAAAAAAGTCCACTGTCGTAAATGCCTAACTTTTAAGGTTCACTCACTATAGCCATTTTTATGGCCAGAAAAATTGTTTTAAAATAATGCACTATTTGCGAAGGTGTTTTTATGGAAATAGTATTAATCCTTATCATCATAAATACTTTATTCATCACAAGTGTTTAATTTTGAATGAAATTGCCCTTTACATCATTTAACTTCAATGAATATCTTAGGAGATATCACAGTTTTAAAATAACTTAGCCGCAAAATAATGGCTCTGCGAAACATCAGAATAACATATTATAGGCTACATAACATCGCGCTATGAACCACGGAACGGATTAGTAACCAAAAACTTAACGTAACGCGAGTGAAACCGCGGGGCACAGCTAGTTTATTATAATAATATGGCATTTACACATATTTTTTTTTTTTAATTTTTTTGTTTGTTTGTCTGTCCTTCTGTCTGTTTGTTTCGGGTAATTTCTAGAACGGCTGGACCGATTTTGACGGGATTTTCACTCGCAGATTGCTGGTATTATAACTGAGGCAACCTTTATTTTAGAAAAAAAAAATCTACTTATAAAAAGAAAAAGAAAATAGAGTTACGCGTAAACAAAATTGTGTTTTATAACCACAAGGCTAACGAAGTCGCGGGGAACAGCTAGTACTTATACTTATAATATAATGAAGCTGAAGAGTTTTTTATTTGTTTGTTTAAACGCGTAAATAAACATCACGCTACAACACACGGGTGTGGAGCAGCAACCAAAGACGCAACTTAACGCGGGTGAAATCAGAAAACGTAGAGGTTTTCTGCATAAAAATGGTAACACAAGCCAATTTTTTTTAAACAATTTTCTAATTTGCGTTCGTAGATCACTCATAACATTACAAAAGACAATGCGCTGCGCTGTGTGAGCCATAGTGACGGTGATGTGTTATAAAAGAGATGAGAAGTCTCACACAATATTATACAATTCACTCGGATTATGTACTTTCGATCTCTGAAACCATGATACCAATTCCAGTGATACCGATTCCTGTGATACCAATTCCAACCAACCATCACGCCTGTATTCCCCGAAGGGTTAGGCAGAGGACAGAGGTGTACCAATGTACACCCACAGTTCGCCGGTATATTTAGGTCCCATGTAATAGGGGGTGAGCCTGTTGCCATTAACCGGGCACAAATCCAAACTCCGAGCTGCTACTGAGAATTTCATAGAAAAACCCAATAACATTTTTTGCTCGACCTGGGGAATCGAACCCAGGACCTCTAGCGTCCTGGGTTGATACCAATTCCAGTGATACCAATTTTACTTTCCTTGCAAATTGGGATTTTAAATTCATGTAAAGGGGTTAATTGTACGAAATTAGGATATAATTAAAACATAAAAAACAATTATAAAAAAATAAAACGCAAAACACGAAATCTCTCAACTTTGTTACCCCGTCGGAGTCGGATTCGGATTCGTACACGAAGAATCCCGTACAATATTTAACACTACATACAAATGTTCAATTTAATTCTGCGCGGCCATATTAATAGACACTGAATTTTTCAACTTTCTACCTATTATGGTTTTTGAGAGACGGACAGCCCACTGACAGACAGACGGACGGACAGCGGAGTACCCACCAGAATCTTGACGTCTGGTCACCGGTTATCCGGTAACCTGGACGTGTGAATAGGGGCTCAGCAGAGGAAGTGGTGACGCCGTCAGAGCCAATGCCCTGCAGTATCACTCAGACAATGCTAATTATAATAAATTGATATTAAACCAGTGAAAGGGAAGCGTGTGGGCGATAGTTTCTTTTGCACAGTGAGTCATGTTGCAGAAAAAGATTTTTGTACGTTTTTGAATTTTGTAATTTTTTTACACAAGGTCATTCATTTTTGTATGACCTGTATGGATGAGCAGACGTGTCAGTGGTGGGAGTGTGGTAGTACACCGGCCGCACCACTAATTTCGTTAGGGTAATCCTTTTAAAGCGGGCAAGCTTCACATAAGTTACTTAACGGTCGCAAACCCATAAGCTCAAAAATAAAAAAACTCTTTCACGCCTGTATTCCCCGAAGGGTTAGGCAGAGGTGTACCGATGTACACCCACAGTTCGCCGGTATATTTAGGTCCCATGTAATAGGGGGCGAGCCTATTGCCATTAACCGGGCACATATCCAAACTCCGAGCTGCTACTGAGAATTTCATAGAAAAACAGAATAACACTTTTTGCTCGACCCGGGAATCGAACCCAGGACCTCTAGCGTAGCAGTCGCGCTCAGAACCACTAGGCCAACGAGGCAGCTCCATAAGCCCATAAGCTCATGATCCCAATATTACTTTGCCCGGCCTGGAGGTCTAACTTAGGACTCCGAGCAATCGCGCTCGTGTCTACTAGCAAGACTATGAGGTCTTTACGTGACGACCTCAAGGCTGTACCACCTGCGGCTGCAATAATTATTTGTAATTAGGTAGATGACAACACTATTCAATTGAAGTACTTATTATGAGCTGCCGAAACGTGATTCCCCATAGATTTTGTATCGCAATACTATGACATCACTTTTTTGTCATCTCAATTCACTATTTATTATTTTGACTTTGGCTTTGATTGACTGACTGCCCCGTTGGTCACGTGGTCGCAAGCGCGACTGCTGAGCAAGGGGTCCCGGGTTCGATTCCCAGGTCGGGCAAAAAGTGTTATTGGGTTTTTCCATTAGGAATTTCTCAGTAGCAGTCCGGATTTTGGATTTGTGCCCGGTTAATGGCAATAGGCTCGCCCTCTATTACATGGGACCTAAATATACCGGCGGACTGTGGGTGTAAGCATCAGTACACCTCTGGTGAAGTTGCGTCTTGGAATTATTGTTTATTGGTGTCTACCACCCAATTTCGTCAATGATGTCCCAGCAGGTCCACTTTGTGCTCGAAGTTTCTCAGCCAAAGTTGGATATGCTAGTCACATGTATATGCGTGGAGCAGCATGTATATGCCAACTACCCTGAAAAGAAGTCCGAATTGCAATAACACTGGCTGTGATCGGCTAAATAGCATTATCATAAAACCATACACACACTACTCATAAAAAACACATTATACACACCACATATTATATTAAATTATCAATTTATTTTTAGCATTGTAAATATATTTATATTTATTTTTAGCATGGCGAAGCTGAGAGAGGAAGTATTTGAAGCAGATTCGCAATCGAAGAAAAAGCAGTACGAGGCTGGACCTAAACCTTCATTTGGGTTTGTAGTTTCTTCCTGCAATTAATACTAAAGAGTTTTTATACTTGTTTAAACGCCCGAATTTCTGGAACGGGTATATGATAGATTCATGACGAAGAGTATTGGCAAATATTACATCACGAAGCACCAGTGCGATTCTCTAAGCCTCACTTCGTAATTCAAAAGCTGAATCCGCAGTGAGATTACAAATTGGTATTCTGTTAAACACGACCACGCCGGTGACGTCACCACGGCGAACGAATACTAAACCAATGACAAGTTGGTTCGTTATCGAAGTGAGCGCGATCACTTTAGTGAGACTCGTTTTCGAGTTTGCATTTTAGAGAATCGCACTTCAGTAACCAAAGACGTAACCAATAAAGATCAGGCGGACTATGTCGCGTGAATTACCGTTTGTCGCAGATTAAATGTAAACATTACTATATTCACAGTTATGGTGGCAAGTTCGGTGTACAACAGGATCGTATGGACAAGTCCGCGGTCGGACACGACTACGTCGGCAAGACAGAGAAGCATGTCTCACAAAAAGATTACGCGCAAGGTAATGTTAATTACTCTTTTTTACCCGACTACGGCAAAGCCAAAGGACGGTTATGATTTTCATCGGTATATATATTGTATGGTCAGCAACAAAAGTCGATTAACAATGTTATATCATTTAAATAGACACGAAATAACACAATTTACTGCTATTCAGAAGTTTAGGCGATACCTAAGAATTCATTTTATATCCATTTTGTATTTCCTTCGATATAGTGCTCAAAAATAAGGATAAAAAGATCCTAGTGGTCCTAAGACTAATACGCTGGGGATCTTCGGTTCAATTCCCAGGTCGAGCAAAGTGATACTGGGTTTTTCCATGAAATTCTAAGTAGCAGATAGATAGATAATTTTTAGATTTTCTCACACCTGCTACTTATGTAAATCGCCCCTAGGTTTCGGCGGCAAATACGGCGTGCAAGCGGACCGCATGGACAAGTCGGCTGTAGGACACGACTACGTGGCGACGGTCGAGAAGCACGTGTCGCAGACCGACTACGCGCAGGGCTTCGGCGGCAAGTACGGCGTGCAGACCGACAGGGTCGACAAGGTGAGGGGACAATCCTGCTGTCCTACTAACATAAATGTGGAAGTTTGTGAAGATGGACGGATGGGTTTTGACGCAGAATGTGCAAAAATGTGGATTTCGCAAAATGTGCACGCAAAATGTGCACGTGACGCAAAATGTGCACGCAAAATGTGCACGTGACGCAAAATGTGCACGTGACGCAAAATGTGCACGTGACGCAAAATGTGCACTTGACGCAAAATGTGCACGTGACGCAAAATGTGCACGTGATGCAAAATGTGCACGTGACGCAAAATGTGCACGTGACGCAAAATGTGCACGTGACGCAAAATGTGCACGTGACGCAAAATGTGCACTTGACGCAAAATGTGCACTTGACGCAAAATGTGCACGTGACGCAAAATGTGCACGTGACGCAAAATGTGCACGTGACGCAAAATGTGCACTTGACGCAAAATGTGCACTTGACGCAAAATGTGCACTTGACGCAAAGCTGTTGGTGTACCTTTTTTAATAAATAACTAAATGTGCACTTCTCAAAATGTGCACTTCGCAAAATGTGCACTTCTTAAAATGTGCACTTCGCAAAATGTGCACTTCTCAAAATGTGCACATCTCAAAATGAGTGTGAATTTTATCACAATGCTCTCAAAGTAAAACTGTTTGCTTACACTGTGCTTTTTTATTATTTAGTCCTAACATACCAACAGGAATGTAAAAATCTCCTAAAATAATAAACACGTAATTTAATCATAGTACATTGAACACCACTGAACGGGTGCTATCAGTTGGGATTGGTCATCTCTTAACTGCCATGGCTTACATCTTTATTATAATTTTGTATTGTTTTTTTGCTTTCATTATAGAAGCAACAAGAATATTGTAACCAAGATTTTGTAAAAACCAAATTGAAAGCAAAAGAGTGTCCATGGAGTTTCTTGCTCGTTCTTCTCCAAAGAGACGTACGTTTTGGGACGAGCAACTAGCTTCAATTTTAAACTGTAACTTCTTGACAATTCAAAAGTGCCTGTTAATGGTCTAATTGAAATAATTGCTTTGATTTTCACTTGACTGTTCCAATAAAATGTACGTGTAATTTTTTCCCCAGAGCGCAGCCGGTTGGGAGCACAAAGAACAGGTGGAGAAGCATTCTTCTCAGAAGGATTACTCGCACGGGTTCGGCGGCAAGTTCGGAGTGCAAGCCGACAGGAAGGACGCGTCCGCTGTGGGCTGGGACCACAGGGAAGACGCGCAGCATCATCAGTCACAGAAAGGTATGTGAAGTCTATTAAAAAGGGTGACTACTGGCAAATGTTTTGATATGGATCTGTAGACAATGCAAAATAGTGGAACGTTTCAAAATTAAAGCATTTATTTCAATTAGACCATTAAATAATATAAAAGAAAATACAATAAAAAAAAGTAGTTGCCGCTTCCAAAAGGTAATTTCACAAGGAGAAGGATGGGCAAGAAACTATTTACTTCTGTATATAATACAACAGACTTGTCTGTCATCATCATCTGCTTAGCCTTTTTCCTAACTGCGTTGGGGTCGGTTTCCAGTCTAACCGGATGCAGCTGAATACCAGTGTTTGACATGGAGCGACTGCCTATCTGACCTCCACAACCCAGTAACTGGGCAACACGATACCTCTTGGTTAGACTGGTTGTCAGACTTCTTGGCTTCTGACTATCCGTCACGACTGTCAAAGATCTACGAATGACAGCCGGGACCAACGGCTTTACGTGCTTTCCGAGGCACGTCACGTTCGTGAGGCGAGGCCTGTCAGTTAGTCAGAAATGTTTAAATATAACTAAACTTATTAATTTTTACTTTTTTTTATATAATTTTTTAATTTATTAAATTTAAGGAGTACTTAGGTTTTCTTAAAACATTTAAAACTTGTTTTCGACTCCTGTACTGCCAGTACTTTTCATGTCGTTAGTTTGCTAAAGAGCCTGCTGCCCACCTGTTCAGTCAGTGTATATGCCTTTTTCTTATATTCGTGCATTAAAAGGCTTGCTTAAGGCTTTATCTTTAGGGTAGGCCTTTGTTCAGCAGTTCATGTCATTCGGCAGATATAAAGATGATGATGGTGAAGGCGTTAAGGCTTTTTTTCATTATGGAATGCATGTAATTGTACAACATAATGTAATACGTTTTTTAAAAGAGTATGTATGGAGTCTTTTGCCCGTTCTTCTCCATACGAAACTACCTTTTGGAATGGGCAACTAGATTCATTAGTTTTAATTATTTTGACGTTCAAAAGTGCCTTTTAATGGTCTAATTGAAATAAATGATTTGACTTTGA
Source organism: Caradrina clavipalpis (assembly GCA_932526535.1). Classification (NCBI taxonomy): domain Eukaryota; kingdom Metazoa; phylum Arthropoda; class Insecta; order Lepidoptera; family Noctuidae; genus Caradrina; species Caradrina clavipalpis. The sequence continues at coordinate 1,513,406 of OW052108.1, forward strand.
CGTTATCATAATTTATTTCTTACTTATCCCACAGACTACGCAATCGGTTTCGGCGGCAAGTTTGGCGTGCAGACGGACAGACAGGATGCGTCTGCGCTGGGCTGGGACCACCAGGAGAAGACACAGGCGCATGCTAGTCAAGTGGACCATAAGAAGGTACGAAAGCTTTGCATTCAGTGTTTCTTGTTTGTTTTTTTTTTCGGACCACTTTCTACAGTGTTTTGAATAATTTATTTATTTACTATTGTGGTTGGATCTGCCAAATCAATAATCGTCAGAATTTCTCCTGTTTTCCTAATAATTGTAAATTATTTTTATGGTTAAGGCTGACAAATTTAATTATTGAGAAATTTTGGCATGCCGCGTTTTGAAAAACTAAGCTTAATTTTGTAAAAAATATATTTTAGAACATATTCACATAGTTACTCGAAACTGAGTAAAATAGGCTCAAAAGTATTGTTTTTTCGTACATACCATCATCACGCCTGTATTCCCCGAAGGTTTAGGCAGAGGGGCGCCAGTGTACATATACAGTTCGCCGGTATGTTTAGGTCCCATGTAATAGGGGGCGAGCCTATTGTCATTAACCGGGCACAAATCCAAACTCCGAGCTACTACTGAGAATTTCATAGAAAATCCCAATAACACTTTGCTCGACCTGGGAATCAAACCCAAGACCTCTAGCGAAGCAGCCACGTTTTTTGGAATATTTTTATTTATTAATTTCCTCTCCATCCCAGGGTTTCGGCGGCAAGTTCGGCGTGGAAACCGACAGGGTGGACAAGTCAGCTCACCGCTTCGACGAGGTGGAGAAGGTCGGCACCAACTACACCAAGCAGAAGCCGGACATCGGCGGCGCCAAGCCCTCCTCCTTGCGGGCCAAGTTCGAGAACATGGCCAAGGAGAAGGAGCAGGTGGGTTGTTGGCCAAGTGGCTTTGACGGCAAATTTATGAAGTGGGTTGGCAATTGATTTCTTTGACCGAATATTAACATGTTTGTCAATTAACATTTAATTCCCCTGTGCGTTAACATGCCTATAGTTTAATTAGTGTCAAAATATCATAATTCTTATTGTAGATCTAAGGTTTGCTGTTATAATTTTTTTTTAAAAATGAACTTCGCCTTAAAATTGCCACTGTAACTTGTAACTGTGTACAACATACTAAAAATAGGCTTTCTTTGAATTATTAAATGACTTATTTAATTATAAACTATTAAAAACTTGAGCCGTATGTACCGAATTCCATTAAATTTTGTTTAGCCCTATCTAACATTTTAAATATTATGTATTTTTCACAGGAAGCATTACAGTCGGTGCAAAAGATAAGACAACAGAGAGAGGCTATAGACAAAGATTTATCACAAAAGGTAAATTATACATTTCCTTAGATTAAAAAAAAATATATATAAAAGTTTGTGAAAATAGGTGTTTTTTACTCTTTTACGCTTAAACGTCTGATCGGATCTGGATAAATTTAGCATTGAGATAGATTGCAGTGTAAAATAAGAATACTTTTTATCCTGGAATGTACGATGTACGACTCCCGTAGGATAACATATCAAAGACGCAGACGAAGTCACGGACAGAAGCTAGTATCATAATAAAAGCTGAAATTATAGTAAAATAAAACAACAACGGACAACCGATTCCAAAATTTTGTTGTTGGCTGTTGGAATTAAAATAACACAGATAAGCAATAAAATTCTACAAACCTAAAAAACCAACAAATTGAAATCTCCTTCAGTACTCGATTAAAAACAGTGATATCCTATATAATTCCACAGGAGAAAGTCCGCCTAGACAAAGAGAAAGTGGACCAGCCCGAACCGGCGTCCGAACCGGTGGCCCCGGCCAAGTTGCCGGGCCGGCTCGCCAACAGACAGCCGGTGTTACCGACGTCAGCCGCTTCACCCGTCACGTCGCCGCTTACATCACCTATTATGCAAAAGGTTTGTAAAAAACTTCTTTTATAATGCGCACTGCAAAGGAGTGGAACTCCCTACCTGCGTCTGTATTTCCGAACGCATTCAACCCTAATCTCTTCAAAGTTTGATTAAACAGGCTTCTTCTGGGTAAGCTCACTCCATCGTAGACTATGACTATGTCACTTCTGACCAAGACTAGAGTCAAGAGCTTACCCATCTCGAATAAAAAAAAAACAAAAAAACGTTTATAAATGTATAAACGTGGACGAGGCGAAAGGAGTATGTACGGATCATAGCGGGTGGCGTTCTATGGTTTCTGCTTACCCCCATGGGAAAAAGGCGTGAGTTTATGTATTTATGTAAGTATGTTTGTTTGTTTGTTTGTTTGTAAAAATGTATCTGCCAGATAAGTTAACAAGGAAATGTCACATTGGTATTTGTTAGATATCTATCTTGTATCAGGTATTTATTTTATATTTTATTTTTATTAATTAGAGTTATGTTATTTCCCTGTATATTGTTATTGTTTCAAATTATTGTCTGTTCTGTATGCGTAGAGGCCTTTGCCCTTTTTTTTTTTTATAGACGGTAAATCATCAAATAACTTCCCCCGCCCTGGGCGGGGCGGGAGGGAGTGTCAGACTTTTCCTGACTAAAACCCGTCTGTTCCTTCATGTGCCCTTTGCGTTCCGGGGGCGCGGTATCTCTTTCGAACAACCCGCAGAGGCCTTTGCCCTGCAGTAGGACTATAACAGCCTGGTATTATTACTACCCTATTACATGGGACATACATATACCCGCGAACTATATTACCATATATCATTATTATTAACATATACCCGGTACTGCCCGGTAGTGGCGTATACACATTATTATTATTGTTATTTTTTATTTATTTTTTATTTTTGTGTTGTGCGTCGCTTTCGCAAGAATAAATGGTTTTTCTTTCTTTCTTTTCTTTCTAACTGTGGGTGTATATTGGTACACTTCTGCCTAAACCTTTGGGGAATGCAGGCGTGATGGTATGTATGTATTATTTATTTATTACTATATTGTACTAGGTAATGCCGGATGTTCCATCGCTGGCGGAAATAAAGAGAGCTGCGCCTGCGCAGGCGGAAGTTGCGGAAGTGACGTCAGCGCCGGACACACTACCCAACTTGCCGGATGTGACGCTAGTCGGAGAGCCCAAGGAGGATAAGGAAGAGGTTTGTTTAACATAATTATCTTGTTCATAATTTTTGAGTTCGTAGTTTTAACGACTTTTGTACATTAGACCTGCTTGTATGTCCGCGTTTATCTCAAAAATATTTTAGATGTTTGTTTTTTTATTTGTTTATTAGTGAACCACCCCGATTTCACACGGCTTACAGTAGATTTTCCGTTTTTTTTTTGTATAAACCTTGTCCGGTTATAGTCATACATAAAATAATCAGCCAATCGGTCCAGCCCTTTCGAGCTACGCAATATTTTTTATTGAAATATGAACCTAAGGGTCTGTGCAAACAACGTTTTTTTCGCGCCGTTGACGCGCGTCGACAGCACGTTTTTCATTCCACATTGCAGTTTGATTTTGTCTGACTTGCGTGGCGCATATCGCGTCTGTATCGTTACAAACGCGCGTCAACGGGGCGTTTAAAAAACGTGGTGTGTACAGGCCCTGAGAGGAGGTTCGCACGGGCGATTTTATCCCGCGGCGATTTTTTTCGCGCACTCGATTTTCAACGCTCTGCTAAGCGCCGACTGTTGAAAATCCAACTGTGTGTCTTTTCGATGCGCTGGGATGCACTGTGTTGGATTCTCAACGCTCGGATCAAAACCGAGAGTTCAAATTCCAGTGCGCAATATAATACCGCCGCGATATTTTTACGTCCGTGCGAACTCTAAACCTTTCTGTCGGCGGTTTACGTTTATTTTTTCCAAGCGTCTGTCTTCTTTCTTCTGTTTTGTTTTTCCTCCTATTGCAAACTGTAAAATTAACAAGATAATAGTATTTTTTATTAATACACTACATTTTATTTTATAGAAAAAACAAAAAGTACCACGCAAGTAGCGATATGCAAAGTGTCTTGTTGTGTATTTACACGGGTCAATATTCGCCGTGCGGCGAGTCGCTTCACTAATTGCCTCACCAAGCCGCATCGCTAGCCCATTTACACAGGTTACTAAAATCGCATGCGGCTCGGTCATTTCCATCGAAAATGTTGAGCAGAATAGCCGTTGCCGAAATAGCCGAAACACCTTCATGCGGCGGGCGATCTCCTGCAACTGATCGTTTACGCGGTCGATTTTAGTCACCAGTCGCATGCGGCTAAAGTCGGATGCTACCCAACTTTGGGGCTTGCGGCTTTAGTCACTTGCGACTTAGCCGAATTGCCATTTAGATGGTCGATTTACGCCGCGCGGCAAAAATCGTGCGGCTTTAGTCACCCGTGTAAACCCCCTATTACATAACAAATATACTAGCCAGTATATTGTCCCCCGCAGCTGAGCCGGCAGCCCACGATCGTGGTGTCGCCGGTGGGCTGGGAGGGCGAGCTGTGCGGCGAGGGCGAGCTGGACGACGAGGACGGCTACACGGCGCGCGCGCTCTACGACTACCAGGCCGCCGCGCCCGACGAGATCTCATTCGACCCCGATGATATTATCACTAATATTGTCATGGTGAGCTGATTATTTATTTATTAGGATTATTTTAAAGGACACCAACAGAATATACATAAAACATTGTCAGTATAGTGCAGAAGTACTTATAATAATGTATTCTTTATAATGTATACGCGAATAATAAATATACAAAACATTCACATAAAGACACACGTGGGTAAAAACTGCTTAAAAACTAAACAAAGCCAACTAAGTAAAGTTAATATCAAGACAAAATAAGATAACATAATTCCTGCTATTCATGGTACAGTCATAACTACGTTAACGCTGAAGGTTGACCGGTTTCTCTTACTATCCAACTTGTTACCATTGGGCCGTGTGTTGATAATCCTGTATTCGGTGATGACACCTTATTTATTGCAAAGTTTTATTTCCGTGCACTCGTGACGTTGTGCCTAAATATAATATTTCCGAAAAGAATATATTATTTCGGGGGAGAACTACGATTGAAATTTCACCCATACCTAATTTACATTGTATAAAAAACCGTATAAAATGATTTCTATTTCCCTCAGATCGACGAGGGTTGGTGGCAGGGCCTCTGTAAGGGCGCGTACGGACTATTCCCAGCGAACTACGTGCAGTTGCAGGACAAGTGAGACATTCCCCTACGTTACACCGCTAGTTATAACATTAACATTAAACGTTGTCTGTACATTTATTTAAAATATACGAGAAAATTCTTGTCACAAGACTTGTGACGTATTTCGTGTTGCTGATCTACTATTAGTCTGAACTTTGGGATATACATATACAAATGTACGCTTGTATATCTTTTGGCTCGAACCGAGAATCGAACTTGCGATCCGGTAGGCGCACGTTACGCTATATTTTTTTTTTGAGATTTTTTTTAACAAATTTAATACAATTTTATTTTTAAAGCTGGTCCATACATATTGACTTATGTTTGTGCACATAAAAGTTTGCACAATTAAAACGTTAAGTTTGATGTTCGTTTGTTCGTTGACAAAAGTCTATGCAAGTGATTGTGCAATATTGCACAAAATTAAGTTGATGTGTATAGACCAACTAATAGGCATTGCTCATTATAACAGCACCGCTTCGACACAGCAACGGGCCCGCCAATAGTAACTTCGGCGCACCGCCCGCCATTCGTCATCTTTTTATCATTCAAAAATGTATTTTAACGCACAAATGTTAAAGTCGTAACTTGAATGGCTTATTTGCTGTTAAAATGAGCAATGACCTATACCTTTGCTATCCTTCATATAAAATCCTTTCGATACCTTGAGTAAATGCTAGTTGAAAGAAATATATAGATGTATAAAATTAATACAATTATGTAAGCTAGATATTATTGTTATGAAAGACTTTAATTTTTGATAAATGAGTAATTTTGATGATATAATTATAATGATTATTGATAATATTGTCAGTTTTAATCATTAATTTGAAATACCTATAATAAACTAACCGAATAGATTTATGTATGTATGTCTTATCAACTAATATGACATTTGACAACAAACCTATATGTATTTAGTTTCGAAAAATATAGAATTGGTTGACTTAAAGATTTAAAGTGAATAAATTTCAATTTTAAAACTGATAATAATATTATTTGCGCAAAAAATCATGGCAACATCGCGCAGGATTGAACAATGATCAATGAATTACAACACTATATTATTAACCAAATGTCCTACTATCCGTAAACGGCGCACAAGATTTTTTGCGCACAATCTAAAAATATAAATAAAAGAGCGAGCACACTTGCGAAGTAAAGAGTATGGCTTATACTACCCAACTAATGTTAAAAAAGGCGAAATAAAAATGGCCTTTGAACTTTGAAGTCCAAAAAACATACCAGCCTAAGGCTGTCTGTAAAAGCATAGCATTCTGTTAGTGAAACAGTTTTTGCAAACAGACTAGTATTTCTAGGGTAAAGTCTGGAAATATTGGTATGTTTACAAGGGTGTAAATAGACCACTAAACTCTTCTCTCTTCTCAAAAACAAAAGAAGAATTCCTATTTTGTAAAAGCTTTGATTAACTTACACCTGTCCCGGTGTCTGTAGCTAGTCAAATCTTACAAGTTAAATTTGACCCATTCCCCAGTTTTATATTGAGCTGGAACTTTGCATACATATGCACATTGCATGACAATGCAATATATAACGTCACAAAGCTAGTTTGACGATAGAGCCGGAGGTGGCTAAAAGAACTTAATCAAATTTTACAAGTTAAATTTGACCCACTTCCCGTTGTTCGATTAAGGTCGTTTTCAGAATACATTATGTACATTGGATTACAGTGCAGTATAAAAGTTATTTTTTTGTTTAGACTACCAATATTCTTAAAGTTACGAATTTTTACTATATTCTTCAGTAAGTGTGCTCACTCTCCTAGATAGTAAGTAACTTTGATAACGTACTTATGACATGAAATAACGCGAGAAACCTCAATACATTGACATAAGGTGCAATTTAATAATTTCGTAGCAATCGCCTAAAAGCGTAGATTTTCATTGGAGGTAGGAATAATGTAATAACTACGACGATGATGATGATGATGCATTTTGTGACTTATTACATTGTAATAAGGTCCAAATTAAAGGTGTCATCGTAGAATGTCGTAAGCGTTCACAAATCGCAATGAGGCATTGTGTGACTTATGACTAGGACATTAGGTCTGATTTAAGGTCTTTCATTATTATAAAACGTAATTTTTGATGAGTATGTTCAACAGCTCAGAAAAAGCTCAATATTCTGGAACTAACGATATTCCAATTTGGTTTTTAAACAAAAAAAAAATGACACAATAATGAGAAAAACACATACCGTTCGTCTTCGTTAAGTGTCTTTTACATTCATTATCAATTAATTATTAAAAATTGCCTCGTCAGCGTGGTACTGCTACGCTAGATGTCTTGGGTTCGATTCCCAGGTCGAGCAAAAAGTGTTATTGGGTTTTTCTATGAAATATTCAGTAGCAGCTCTGAGTTAGGATTTGTGAAAATACAACCGTCAGCTGCAAGCACGCCGACTGCGAGCTGTCACTTTATTATCGTGTCATTCAAAAATACATTTTAACGCATACGTTTTAAAGCCCTGAATTGAATGGCTTTTTATAAAAGCGATATAGTCAGCCACAAAATAAAGCAAGCAAGCAAACACATCGTAAATTACGTAAAATAAAAAGTAGTGTGCACTTTAAATATTCAATAGTTTAAGATATGTATTGTCTTCCAAAACCTACCTCTACACGCAATCGCATTTTATTTAAACGCACCACATTTTGCACCTTTTTTATAGAATAAGAAATTAGACTTCGTGAAAAGGCGTAACTTCTAAGAGTATAGGCCATCGCAACCAGAACAGCGATATTTTTGAAGAGTTTTCACTTATTAATTGACTGACTAGTGCGCGGTTTCATCCGCGTTACGTCTTTGTTTAATGCTTTGCTCCCGTGTGTCGTAGCGTGATGTTATATAGTCTTCTTAGATAAAAAGGCTATGTAACGCAAAAAGGATTTTTCAAATCCGACCAGTAATTCCTGAGATTTACATAATCAATCATAATTCTCACTGTAATTTTATTATTTTACATACAGTTACATACAGCAACATACAGTTTTTAACTCTATTTCTCTTGTGTTTTGGTTCATTTTCAATTAATCAATGAAAACTGCTTAAGAATATTACTGTTCTGTCTGCGCTGACACTAATGCGTGGTCGATAGGCCCGGGGCGTATAATACGCCCAATTTCGGTTGCATACGAAGTTTTTTTCTATGATTTATTGTGTTTTTCATGCATTCAAAGAAATAATGCATTTGAATTATTAAAAATAATTATTTATAAGCTTATTTTTTTAATAAAGTTACTATTTTAACAAGTCGACTATTATGCCATTATATTTAATTAATGATTTAAATGTCTTATATCCCTTGTACCCTATGTTTAATTTGTCGTATTATTATTATATTCCATATCCTATTGTAGGAACTGGGCTTTAGATAATAGTTTAGATAGAAATATTGAATAGTCTCAAAATTATGAATGATTAAATTATATTTTTCTTTTGTATGAATTTGTATGAGTCTTACAGCCGAGTACTCAAACGTAAGTAAATTTTTCACCTTACCCACGATTTTTTAAAGGTCAATTTAATGTGACAAATTGTCAAGCTCCCATAAGCTGCTGTTATTGGTTGAGTAGTAGTAGAGCTCTTTGTGAAGGAGCTCGTCCGGAGAACTACCATCATACCTATTCCTGCCGCAAAGCAGCGTTACTGTGTTCCGGTTTGAAGGGTATGGGTACCGATAAAATTATAAGCACATGAAACATTTCTACTTTGTCTCTGGGCCATCCCAGAGACAAAGTTGAAATGTTTCAACGCATTTGCAAGGCCTCTGGTATTGCAGATGTCTATAGACGGCGATGACCACTTAACATCAGGTGGGCTGTCGGCTTGTTTGTCATCCAAAAATAACAGTAACCAATCGCAGTATCGATTACCAAATCGATTCAGAACCGAATTATCGATTATCAAACCGTCATATTTATTCATCGGTTAAGAGTTATCTTAACCGGTTAATAAATATGACGGTTTGACAGATTGTCAATTTGTCACTTTAATTTTGTGTTGATTTTCTATCGGGAAACCAACCCAACATCAAACTTTACTCAGTTTGATGTTGTGTCTATCACTCTTTAGGTGCTAAGCGGCGACAGAAATACTTTTAAAAATGTCTTCAAGTTGAATCACGTTTGAGTATAAAGAGGTAAGATGTATGAATAAAGACAGTCATTACGTTACGAACTGACAATTTAATTATAAGTTTTATCAACGAGTATTTTTTTTAAATTAATTAATTTGTGGAGTTTCCTTGTCTATTCCAAAAGTATTTCTCGATTAAATTGTGTTTGTAGAAGCTATTCACCAACTAAAGAAGTTTTGGATTTATTTTATCTAAATGTTGACGGTATGGTAATTTGAGATGGCACTGCATGTTCACAAATACTAGGTGGCAATGAATTAAAAGTAATCTTTTATACATATACAATACAGTAGTTAAAATTGAAAACGACTAACACTTTGTTTTTAATTTTGTAAAAATATTTATTTTTTATTCGCCGAATGATCTTACTTGTTACACCTAAAAAGTAGTAATAATCTTCAAATCGTTTTTCAGAATCGATTCTCATGTTAACCGATTATCGATTGCTAAATCGATTCAGTTGGGATTTTTAATACTTAAATCACTTTTGAAAAAGGAATAAAGATGGCGGCTTGACAGCTGTTGAATACAAAAGCTCAAGGCGTTTTTTTTTCTATGGAAAAAATGACAATCTGTCATTACTATTATGACATTGAAAAATCAGCCTTAAGTCTAGATACAATAAAATATCTATTACCTACTCTCGACCCACACTATAGTATTTGTGACATGAAGTACCGTCAACCTAGTATTATAAGTAGTATGTATAGGTATCTAATGCCGAACTATGTTTTATATAAAACAATTTATTGTTTAAAGATGAATAAATACATATTTTATAGCTATTACCTTATTTTATTTTTCCTGCTTTACTATGTATATTTTCTTAACATTTATTTTTGATTCCAACAATGTATACTTCTATCTATGTGACAAACTCACTTAATTTTACTAGGTAGATATACTATTATAAATGCAAAAGTTTGGAAAGAAAGAAAGAAGAAAGAAAACCATTTATTCGTAGCGAAAGCAACGCACAACACAAAAATAAAAATAATATTAAATAAAAAAATAACAATAATAGATGATAATATATGATAGATGTTTGTCACACCACAATGGCTAAATGGATCTGGATGAAATTTGGCACAGCGATAGGTTATACTCTGGAATAGCACATAGATTCATTATTTTTATCCTGAAAAAATGTACGGCTCCCGTGGTATAATATAACAACTTTGAAGCGAGCAAAGTTGCGGGCAGAAGCGAGTTGTACATAAATAACCTAGAACTATACTCTTTTCAGTATCAATATCGTTATAACGCTATCGTTATTTGAATATAAGCATGTAACAAGCTTCGTTATTTCACGATAGATTCAGAGCAATGCAAACTATTTAATATTTACATAAAAACTATTATTTAAACGCAGTTATTTCAACAATGTAACGTTTACATTCGCGTGTACTTTCTAAGTTTAACTCGAACACTACTTACATCGGTGAAGGAAAGCATCGAGGAAATCTGGACTTGTAATTCATATCAGTCTAAAATCGCTTATCTACCTTGAGCAAGCGTGGTGATCAATGCTCGTGCCGTTTCTGTACGAGAAGAGGCCTTTGCCTTTTGTTTGGGGCGTTTTGGAAATCCTCTTAGACTTCCTCCGTCTTGGGGGTGACGGAGGGGCATGCCGGACTCTTACCGGCTAAACCCACCGCGGTGTTCCACCTCTACCTATAGCTGGGGGTGCGGGATTCGCATAAGCATTCACCGCTCCCCCGAAAGGCATCGACCCGCTGTTTCTTAGCAGGCCCCTTTGCCCTGGTAGGACAATTATAAGCTAATATTTGTATACACAAGTAAATAATCCTGCAATTACGAAAACAAATTCCTCTCTATAAATTAAACATTAATTGCGACCCTCTTGATAATAATAGGGTGTCAAGGGCCTGTCTTTCATTAAGACGATCTTTTACAATCATTTGTCAGCATTAGATCGAGGTGGAACATTTGCACAGGCGACAAGTATCGCCCGGCCGATGCTTTATTTGCCTTGCCCTGTAATTATTGGGCCCAATCGATTGTGGGACGGGTATTAAGATTGATTTCAAAAGAGTGTAATGGTATACTAAAGCTTGCGTGGGTTGGTAATTGTTTGTAGTTGAGTAAAAATATATTATTGGGGTTTTTTGGAAATTACCCTTTTATGTTACCTAGGTAGTTTTGGGTTGGCGAAGATGGAGCAGTTGCTTGATGTCGATTTTTTTATGATTTAGGGCTACGATTGCAATCGTCGAAAATATGAAATTTTGATAGACAGATTCTTTAGATAAACGTTTTTTGTCGATTAAAACATCAGCCTTTAATTCGAATAAATCCAAAACCGACCTAAAATTGAATTAAATGGAAGTGAGAAATATACATATATCTCCCTAGCATTTTCCCGACTATGTTGGGTCGGCTTCACGTCTAACCTGATGCAGCTGAATACCATTATTTTACATGGAGCGACTTCCTACTCGTATCTGACCTCCACAACCCAGTTAGACAGCAACATGGTAAGACCAGCAAGCCAGCCAGCTTATCCGAGTACACCCTTCACGGCATGAGCAGGTAGACTACTAGCTTCTATGAAAAATGATGTCTAATCTATGCTCTTAAAAAATAAAATGTCAGAACTAACCACCAGTCAAATTGACAAGAACAGACCAACAAAACTATTCCATTGAAATTTAGGAAATAAGCAAAATTACTAATGAAATTCCTCACAATTCTTACTTTTTTAATTCAAACCGTGTTAAGTGAATATGACAGGCGTGTAATAACAACACTAAAATACTCCAAATATACTGTGACACCCACAGTTGTTAACGGGAAGCCCGCTACCAAAGGCGAGTTTCCATTCCTAGTGTCCTTCAAGGAGCCTATGCAAAAATTTGAGCCAGGAAAAATAATATGGAAGAATCTCTGTGGGGGCAGCATCATTGGCAAGAAAAAGGTGCTATCGGCCGCTCATTGCTTCGAAGGCGACAAGTTCTACTACGCGAAGTACCCCGGAGTACTGCGCGTGGTGGCAGGTGACATGACCACCGACCTCATACACACCGGCAGGACAGAAACCACAAAGGAAGCTCAGTGGCGGAAGATACGCAAAGTGACCTTACACGAGCATTTCAATTTCCCTTCTAATGATATTGCTTTGGTGTTAGTGACAGACCCGTGGGTTTTTAACGACAAAGTCAATTCCGTGCATCTAGCGACAAGGATGAACGACTTCTACAGTGAATGTGTGTCAGCTGGGTACGGGGACCTTGGCTTTGGTCCCACAGACACAGTCTCCCCAGTCTTGCTAAGAGCTAACATTACCACGCTCCCGAAATGGCGTTGCTCCCTGTTATGGGAGATGAACATGAACTCGCATATTTGCACGTCGTCTGCGGTCACGGATGTCGCGAGGGGGGATTCTGGGGGTCCCCTGTTGTGTAAGCATACCGGGGACCCCGAAGAGAAGAACGAGGTTGGGGTCTTGACTGGTATCGTGAGCGGGAAGAATTTTGATAAAACAACTTTGTACACTCGTGTGTCTGCGTACAGCGATTGGATTGAGAGAGGGGGCGGTGTTAATTTGCGCGGGTCTGTGAATGGGTGTTTGGCTATTATACTGTTCGTTTTAATATATCTTTTGTTTTATTGTTTGGTTACCTTGAGGATGATCATCAACATCATATCAGTCTCAGGACGTCCACTGCTGGGCATAGGCTTCCTCCATAGATTTCCAACTTCGAGGATAATGCACAGTATTTTTGTGAACGGCGGGACATATTTCTAGATTAAAATGACAGAATAGTTGGTCAGAGAGCTTTCTCAATGGTATGATTTTTTTTAAAATCCTATAAAAGTTCGAAAAGCTCAGAGCAGCTCGGAGTTAGGATATGTGCCCGGTTAATGGTAATAGGCTCGCCCCCTATTACATGGGACCTGAACATACCGGTGAACTGTGGATGTACATTAGTACACCTCTGTCTAACCCTTCGGGGAGTACTCTCCGGAGGGTTAGGCAGACTTGTAATAAACCATCACGCCTGGTATATTCATCACACCTGGTGACGATGGTACCTATATTAAAAGTTCGAAACGAAATGAGCCCTGTGATAACCATGACTTCAAGTTACGTGGGATCTCTGCGCCTGTTAACAGGATATACACCACTGAAAAATTGAGAGCAAAATACGCAATTTCGTTTACTTATATGACATTTTTTCAGTTATTTTGATTTACCAAACTACTTGATAAAAGTATAGATTTTTTTGAAAAAAAAAACCAAATCGTTTCACAAATGACGTAAATCTAAGGGAAAAAACAAAAAAATAATATAACCTTCTTTTTTTTAAGTCCTTCTACTTATAATCCGACTTACCTAGGTACTAGGTAATATTTCAAGTTAGTGAGGATTTTTTTTTTATAGACTGGAAATCATCAAATAATTTCCCCCGCCCTGGGCGGGGCGGGAGGGAGTGTCAGACTTTTACTGACTAAAACCCGTCTATGTTCCTTTCATGTGCCCTTTGCGTTCCGGGGGCGCGGTATCTCTTTCGAACAACCCGCAGCCCCGGCATAAGTTAGTGAGGATGGATGGATATTTGTTACTCTTTCACGTTTAAGCAGCTGAACGGATCTAATAGATTGTAGTGTGGAATACAAAACACACACAGGACACTCACACGACACTTACATAGGACACTTTTAATCCTGAAAAAATGAACGGTACCCGTATGATATATCAAACATGTCGCGGGTAAAAGCTACTAGATTTAAAAAAGACAACTGCCTTCAAAACCTAGAAAATTAAAAATAACTTGAGCTTTGGAAGTCGGCGGCTTTATTTCTGTTTGTAGTTTTGAATTGCCACCGACTTCCAAATCTAAAGCTAAAGTTATCTTTTATGGGACCACTTGAAAGGTATCCCCTTTGAAACAAAAAAGGTATTTTCGAAATAAATCCAGGCGTTTTCGAGTAAACGGAGAACCTACATAAAAAAAGTCCTCCTCCTTTTTGAAGTAGGTTAAACTATTTCTTCCATTATCAAAACTACACAGCTAGCTTCTTCGAAATAACATAATTAAAATATTAATCGTTAAGTTTTGCATAAAAATGAGACCCAGTCTATTATTCTATGTAAAACAGATGGTTCCGTCTTACACTTGATCAAGTCATTTTTCATTGTGAACCGTCGTATCTTCAGCTTGAAAAAATATTGTAAAACGGCATTTTTAATTAATGTGCGGTTTTAGAATTAAAAGTAAACAGGGTAAAGTTGTTTATTATCCTGCGAAGTTGAAGAGAAGATTAGATTATTGTGGTGCTTTTGAAAAATCACGATCGGAATTAGATTGGGACATGCATTAGTCAATGTCGAAGCATTTATTTCAATTACACCATTTGCAGGCACTTTTGAATTGTCATACCTATAAGAAGTTACAGCTTATAAAATTGAAGCTAGTTGCTCGTTCCAAAATGTAAATCTCAATGGAGAAGAACGAGCAAGAAACCCCATGAGCAAGCTATGGTTGTTAACAAGTTAACTAATATTATCACCTAATTGCTTCTTAAATGTCGGTTATATTTAAAACTAGCTTTTTCCCGCGACTTCGTCCGCGTGGATTAATAGTTCCCGTTCCCGGGGGATTTCCGGGATGAAAACTATCTTATGTCCTTTCTCGGGTCCCAGACTATATCTGTACCAAATTTCATTGAAATCGGTTCAGTGGTTTAGGCGTGAAGAAGAGACAGACAGACAGATAGAGTTACTTTCGCATTTATAATATTAGTAAGGATTAAATCATGATTCGAAAGACACGTGGCGTTATCTTTTATCATGAGAATGTTATTGTGGTTTTCCTCGGGTACAGTACTTTTTTGTTTAGTGGATTAAGCGTGACAAGGTAACAAACAAACTTACCTTCGCATTTATATTATTAGTTGCAGATAGAACACAGAAGGTCACAGTGACACAGCTGCATCCTGTTGAAGTAATTCCTTAAAAGTGTTTTACTGAACTCAAAGGTGGGTATTGGATAACGATCAGCGCAGACAGAATATACTTGAATCGTTTTTATTGATCAACTAGCGTATGTCTTCTTCTTGTATAGATAATGCACGATCAATCCTGGTGATTTTTCAATGTCATTCGATAGTAATCGAGCTGACGGTCTACATGATGTTAAGTTGTCACCTACTGCCACTGCTGCCTATAGGCATCTGCAATACCAGAGGCTTTAGAGAGAGAGACAAAGTTGAAATGTCTCGTGTGCCTGTAATTTCACCGGCAGCCATATCCATCAAATCGGAACACAGCAAGCAAAGCAGTGTGCTAACTAAGAACGCTGGTAGTACTTCCCAGGAAGAGGTCCTTCACAAAGATCTCTACTACTTTTTAATTTCTATGAAATAAGTCCCGGATCCCTTACCGGAGACAGTGATGTCCAAGATACCCTTTGATAAATTAAAAAACCCGACTACAAAAAATTCACGTTCTAAAAAGTATGAAACAAGAAAACATTCTCATCTGAAAGCCGTGGTCGTATGCCACTTTGCCCTAAACTTTAGTGCTATAGATTAATGTTCTATTACTATACACATACTGTTTTACCGGAATATGTGGCATACGACCACGGCTTTCAGATGAGAATGTTTTCTTGTTTCATACTTTTTAGAACGTGAATTTTTTGTAGTCGGGTTTTAGTTTTTGAAACTTCTTTTTTATTTAAATTATTTTGGGGTTCAAATTTAGACATTTATATATACGTAATATTACTGGAATTGCAACATATACCTACACAATACATGGAATAATCTATTAGGTCTCCCGAACAAAACATTGGTTAGTTAGCTAGGTTTATGGTTCATTTTAAAGGGCGCCATGTACAATTTACTAATACAATATGTATATATTTGAAATGTGCTAATTAAGCCCTTTAATTTGATATGCAACACGATCATATTTGGAAGAAAAAAAATATTATTTCACATCTTCATGAGCCCTAGAGGGCGCCACATACAATTTATTGCAACATAACGTAGCCTATAACCAGCGGACAGTTTAGACGCTTCCAATGACACCTCATTTGTCAATTTACGTTAGATGGTTTAGAAGTTATGAGGGAACAGATGAACATCCATACATACATACATACATACATACATACATACATACATACCTACATACATACATACATACATACATACCGGTCAACCTCATAACCCTCCTTTTTGCTTCGCCGTAGTCGGGTAAAAATTTAAAAAAACCCCAACACAATTTTATTATTTTTTTACTTTTTAAAGGGAACTTAGGTTTTTGTGTTGGGGGTATTTTAAATTTTTAATTAAATTTTTTATTTTATACTTTTTATAGGTACCTACTTATTATAATGTCGATTTTATTAAGTTTGAGACCCCACTCGAGTATATTTACAGACATTCGGTTTTTCTTCTCTACTTTCACCCCCGCAACTTTTAAACGGCTCAACCGATTTTCATCAAACATGTCTAAGAACACTCGCACATAAGTCACCTTTAATACAAAAAAAAAACTAAATTGAAATCGCTTCATCCGTTCGGCAGCTATGATGCCACAGACAGACAGACAGACCAACAGACAGACACGTCAAACTTATAACACCCCTCTTTTTGCGTCGGGGGTTAAAAATACACCCACATCAATGAGTGACAGGTACTACCTAGTTGTACTTGTCTTTAAAATTGAACTATAATGCTATGCGATACACTTCTAATTCTAAAATGAACACAAATCGGATACTTTTACGTGTTATACTGATCCGTCTTCGTCAAAGAATCTAGGATCTGTGTCAATCGTACGCAGATGTGAATGCACAGTACAGACTGATGTGCCGATTGTAATAAATCAACTCATGCACTTATTATTTAGTAAGGGCCAGCGTTTCTCAAAGTTTGTGTCTCGTGACCCCCGGGGTACCAGAGGGAGAGAGTATGAGACGCTGTAGTAAAAATGAATAGAAAAGTAGTAAGAGTACTTATAAGTACCCTGACGAAAATCTGCTTAAAAAATAGTTTATTTTTATTTTTATAAATAATACCGGACACCTTCATGTGTCAATACGTAAAAAAATATAGTAAATAGTCTTTAGAAAATAGAACAACGTACCTACTTCCCGTCCCTATACTTTGATAAAGACAATGTAAACGTTAAATTATTTATTTAAATTAGGCCATCAAAAGGCACATCTGAAACAAATTTACAAAAAAAATACTCGCTTTTATAATTAACTAGCTTTTGCCCGCGACTTCGTCCGCGTGGATCAATAATTCCCGTTCCCGGGGGATTTCCGGGATGAAAACTATCCTACGTCCTTTCTCGGGTCCCGGACTATATCTGTACCAAATTTCATTGAAATCGGTTCAGTGGTTTAGGCGTGAAGAAAAGACAGACAGACAGACAGAGTTACTTTCGCATTTATAATATTAGTACGGATTAAAAATATAATTTACATGTTGTAATCAACAATTACATAATTACAACTAAAGACACTAACACTTTAAATAAAACCACTATACTACCAATGGGTACAAAGTATAACAAATAAAAAAATTGCTAAATCTAGGTACCTACCCTCGAAAACTTTGAGAATCTTACATCTCCAGTCATAGGCGGTTTTAATGAAACCCGAGAGGATATTTTTCCCTCAGCCCCCATACATCGTTTGCATGGAGTAATTGTATGGGTATGTATGAAGTCAAGGCGTTTACATTTATATTGAGCCATGAATACGTTGGACGGGTATTCACGCGGGATAATCGAAAGGAATGAAATGTGTTATTTTACATACGCATGGAGATAAATTATGTAGTTTTTGTTTAAGTTTGCATTATCTATTTAGGTAAATAAATAAAATTGAAGTGTCTGTTGTTAATGTTAAATGACAGCTTTTTATTAAATGCATATTAGTGTTTACAACAGTAGGTACTATAAACCAATAAACAATAATACCATCAAAATATATCATCACGCCTGTATTCCCCGAAGAGTTAGGCAGAGGTGTACCAATGCACACCCACAGTTCGCCGGTATATTTAGGTCCCATGTAATAGGGGGCGAGCCTATTGCCATTAACCGGGCACAAATCCAATTTTTTTTTTTTTTTCCGAGCTGTAACTGAGAATTTCATACAAAAACCCAATAACACTTTTTGCTCGACCCGGGAATCGAACCCAGGACCTCTAGCGTAGCAGTTGGGCTCAGGACCACTAGGCCAACAAGGCAACCACCACCAATAAACAAATTTTAAATATTTTTGTGTGCCTGTCCATTTGTTCAAGTTGATCTCTGAAACGGCTGGACCGATTTTGATGGGATTTCATTGGCAGGAGATGTTATAAGGAGTAAGTTAGGCTAGAGTAGGTATTATTACCCCCTGAAAGATACAGAGTCAATTAGAAGTCAAACTTTATATTTTCGACACGAAGTTAAAGTCAAAGTCAAAAGGTAATTTTGAACGTGATATACAAGAAAAATACAAGCTTAATCTAGTTGCCCCTTCTTAAAGGTAATTTCGTACAGAGAAGAATGTGCAAAAAACTCCAAACATCATCATCATCTCCTTAGCCTTTTCCCAACAATGTTGGGGTCGGCTTCCAGTCTAACCGGATGCAGCTAAATACCAATGTTTTACATGGAGCGACTGCCTATCTGACCTCCACAACCCAGTAACTGGGCAACACGATACCTCTTGGTTAGACTGGTAAAAAAAAACTCCAAACACACTCTTTTAAAAATAAAGTTTTACAATGTTTGCGGATCTCTAACTCAGCTATAAGGTATCAAATATCAAATTTTTCAGTTGCAAATAAACCCGCGTCTCACAGATGTTCAAAGAATTCCTAATAAAGTAACAAATCGAGATATTGGCGCGATATTAGATACGTATGGGGATGATACAAATATAATATTTTTCCTATAATAAAATTTCTTCGAAGAAGGTATATTTTAATCTAAAAATTGTTACCTATGTAGTTATTTTCAAATATGCGATCTTTGAAGCGAGAATTCGATTACATTAAAATGTGTGTTATATTTTTCATCCGTGATTGGTGTGGGAGTTACCTACCCACTGAATTCAGCAAAAATACATATTAGATTACTTAGGGTATAATTAGGTAATCTAGTTTGCTTGTGTTTTTATATTATAATATTCTCCTGATCGAGTTCCGGTCACGGCGGCCAATCTCAATGAGATATTTTTTTTTATATTATAACTAGCTTTTGCCCGCGACTTCGTCCGCGTGGATAATAGTTCCCGTTTTCGGGGGAATTCCGGGATGAAGACTATCCTATGTCCTTTCTCGGGTCCCAGACTATATCTGTACCAAATTTCATTGAAATCGGTTCAGTGGTTTAGGTGTGAAGAAGAGACAGACAGACAGACAGAGTTACTTTCGCATTTATAATATTGATACGGATGCACAAGTGAGTGCGCAAATACACGTGCACTTTGTCTTTCCTCATTTTTATAGTCCGATGGGATGACAATTTGACACGACAGGCGGTGAGAGATCAGACGCAGGACCAACGACTTTACTATTTTCGGAAACACGGGGGTATCACACCACCAACTTCCAAGCACCGGGCTGCTACTGAGAAATTCCTAATGGAAAAACCCAATAACACTTTGCCAGACCTGAAAATAGAACAACGCCCAGTTGTCGTGCTTGCAAACACGAGGTTAAAAGGGTAGTAAAAAAAAAATCAGTAGGTACTTGGTTTCGATTCCCAGGTCGAGCAAAAAGTGTTATTGGGTTTTTCTTTGAAATTCTTAGTAGCAGCTCGGAGTTAGGATTTGTGCTGAGAATAGGCTCGCCCCCTATTATACGGGACCTAACCATACCGGCGAACTGTGGGTGTACAGTGGTACACCTCTGCCTAACTCTTTGGGGAATACAGGCATCATGGTATGTTATGTGGTACTAGGTACCGCCCGACACAGGGTTTGAGCCCACTACCAAACGCTAAGTAACCCCACTTACAACCACTACACCAACGATACAGTAGTAGATAATCCCAGTTTAACACGCATTACACCATGTAAACACTCTGTTATCACTGATAACATGCCACTCTTCAGTGAACGACAGTGAATTAAAAACAGTGATAAAATAATTAACGCTAATGGAAATGTGACGTGCTTGATAAGTCACACCTGTCAGATTATTATGAAGCCGCGTTTCCGATATATGGAGTGATTAATTTCTGCCCACGATTTTGTCTGCCTCAAATTTAATGTATGATCCCACGGGAACCGTACATTTTTCCAGGATAAAAAGTATCCTATGTGTTATTCCACACTACAATCTATCTCAGTGCCAAATTTCGTCCAGATCCGTTCAGCCGTTTAAAGCGTGAAAGAGTAACAAATATCCATCTGCCCATGCTCACATACTTTCGCATTTATAATAATATAAATTAAAAAAATAAAATAAATAATAATATAAATTATTAATATTGATTATAATCGATTATTATAAATCGAGATCGAGCAAAAAGTGTTAATGGGTTTTTCTATGAATTTCTATGAAAGTAATTTTACTATGGTGTAACAATAATAATTCTAACGACTAGTTTGGGTCACAATGGCCAATCTTAATGGAGACTACCCAAGTACGCAGGAGATATTTATATTGTACAAGTCTGTGCGAAAACACATTTGTACTCCCTCTTCCCTAACTCTGATAGCCCGATGGGAGACAAATCCGACACAACCGTAATACACATAAAAAATCAGGCGTAGGACCACCGGCTTTCAGTGACTTTCGAGTCTAACTTCCAAACTCCGAGCTAGTACTAAGAAATTCCTAATGGAAAAACCTAATATTACTTTTTATTGTCTGCAGATTAGACTGACTAAACTAGACTTCAAAACTTAACTAAAATTACGTTACAGCGTTTACGTATCGTGTTCGTTTTAGTCTAGTTTTTGTATTCAATATACAACTATTCATTTTGGTATAAATGTAAACAAAAATGGACAAATACGTACAATATCCAGGGATATGAATAAAGTTTTCAAATTAAATAAATATCGAATCTAATTAGTTCACATTAGTTTGAATGTATTTTATTAGGCATGAAGATAGTTGTTTAAAATATTACAAAGGAAATGAAACTAACTTTCGCTTACGACTTTCTCCGCATAATTTTTCTTACAAATCTCGTGTTTTTTTTTCAGAAACCAAAAACGTATCAGTTAGAAATCAGAATGCTTTATTTGTTTACATAGGTCAAATTACAACAGAGTGTTAGATATTACAGATAGGTACAAATATATTAAACTAGCTTTTCCCCGCGACTTCGTCCGCGTGGATTAATAGTTCCCGTTCCCGGGGGATTTCCGGGATGAAAACTATCTTATGTCCCTTCTCGGGTCCCGGACTATATCTGTACCAAATTTCATTGAAATCGGTTCAGTGGTTTAGGCGTGAAGAAGAGACAGACAGACAGACAGACAGAGTTACTTTCGCATTTATAATATTAGTACGGAAGTACGGATTAATACTGGATTTTTAATTTTATTTTTAACACACTTTTATTTTTACCTAAATTGTAGAGTGGTAGAATTATAGAAATAAAGTCATAGTTAAACTTAGGTACATATTAACACAAGCTAAGCTGTATAGTTAGCTGTTCGATGGCGGCGTTCTGTGGCTATAGCGTGTAGCCGGTGTGCAAGGCTTAGGTATCGTCACTCTATTTTTAGATACTGTACTGCCTACCCCCTAAAAAATAATACACTTAGCGGGGCCGAAACTTACAAAGCCTTTCCGTGACTTCGATCACTTTTTTATTTGGAACCACACATGGGGATCTTGTTGTTAATGGGATATTGGAGGTCAAAGTTCCAATTTCATAATTTGCAAAAACGAGTTCGGCCCCTGTACTGTTGAATGGACCCGTAAGCGCAATGTTTTGCGTGCGTTATACATATTGCTAGCTTACATAAACAGTGATATTTCCCACAAAAACTAAAAACCGTTTCCCAGCAAAAATGTTACTTAATTTGTCCGGCATTATGCGTAATCAACGTCTATACATACATACATACCATCACGCCTGTATTCCCGAAGGGTTAGGCAGAGGCGTACTAATGCACGCCCACAGTTCGCCGGTATGTTTAGGTCTCATGTAATAGGGGGCGAGCCTATTGCCATTAACCGGGCACAAATCCTAACTCCGAGCTGCTACTGAGAATTTCAAACAAAAATCCAATACTTAACACTTTTTGCTCGACCTGGGAATCGAACCCAAGACCAACAACGTCTATATGATATGTATTTTTACACACTCACTGATTAATCACAAAATTTTGAAAACCACTTGACCTATAAAGCTGAAATTACGCAAGTAGGTAGTTTGTAAGTGAGGTAAAAACATATTTGACTTAAACTTTGACTTCCACGCAAACAAAGCCACGGGTAAAACCTGGAATACACACATATCATTTACGTATTACGAAGGTATTATCAGAAGCCAACAGCTATTCAGCACAGTCGCAAGTTGTTGCATTTATATGCACAAGGACCCGTTCATTAAACTTATTTCAATGAATATTCATACCACTAGTACATTCACTAGTGCTAGGGGTGGCTTTAGTCTAAAATTAAACTAAAATTCGTACTAATTTTAGTCAACATTGCTTATTTTAGGACACATCTAGGTCGTCCTAATTTGATGTAGATACTCGTACATGACGTGTGAACTGTACGATTCAGTGTAAGGGTTTGACACAGAAAACAATTTGCCATTCGAAATAGGGCTTTAAATTGTCTGAATTAAAGTATTTTTTTGTAATGATATGATAAAAGGTGACGGCTTGCGTATTATGGCATGCTGGCAGTTTACAGTTAGATTTTTACATCCTGTAGAAATGATATACGTATGCTTACATCAATGGTTTAGATCTTTAATTTTAGTAGTATTATTACTCAGGTCTGTCTACCTCTCCAGGAAAAATAAGCGTAATGTTAAGTAGTACATACAGCAACGTCATGTTTACGAATCATACGTTATTCATTGAACCAAAAAACAAGCAACAAACTACCTACCAAACATGTTAAATAAAATCCCTTTTGTGTTCGCCGACTACGCAAAACATAAAACAATGGTTGACGTATTTACTTTTACCTTACCTTCTATAATTATTATTGTACCGGTCTCTGACTGTCCCTTTGCAGGGCAAAGACCTTCTTCTCATATAGAGAAGGCATGACACCAAAAGTGGTTTAGACATCCATTCTGTAGTTAGGATTAGGGCATTTATATTTAGGTGTTAGTTAGGGTAAGTTGGCCTTTAAATATGTAATTTAAATAGTTTGAAAATGATAAGTATGTTACATCTTAAAATAAGGAAGACGGGATATTGACTTACTAGTGCACTAAATATTAATGCTTTTATCTTATGAACAAAATTGATTACTAAAACACACGTGTTTAACTAGTTAATTAGTTTACGCTAGCTCTCAATGTAACACACGCAAAACATTAGCTTACAGGCGCAAAGAGAGGACGAGGAGGTATTTAAAGTTTATATGGAACTGAGACCTTTAATATCTCTGTAACTGAAGGTTCCCAAGCATGGCAGGAAACAAGAAAATGATCGAAATGACGGCTACATTTTTCTTTTTAGGTTTTATTAAAAATACATACATAAACTCACGCCTTTTTCCCATGGGGGTAGGCAGAAACCACAGAGCGCCATCTGCGGCGCTAACATACTCCTTTCACCTCATTCACATTCATACAACTGGTCATACAAGCACGCCGCTTACGAGTACTGCGCACTCGACCTTTCTGAAGAACCAATAAGGCCAGGATAGTTGGAACTAAAATTAGGTATGTATAAACAAATTAAACGTTATACACAACCCTGGCACAGACGGACACGCTCATAAGATCAAACAAAAGTGTAATGAGTTAGCGAAATAGTTAAAAACTTTAATTATAAGCTGTTAAAATATTTATCAAAGTGTTGATAGTTGTTGCCACGTGGTGTTGGCAAGAAAACGTAACTGAGTTTTTAATGAGAAACTTAGAACACACACAACATCACGCCTGTATTCCCCGAAGGGTTAGGCAGAGGTGTATTAATGCACACCCACAGTTCGCCGGTATTTTTAGGTCCCATGTAATAGAGGGCGAGCCTAATTGCCATTGCCGGCACAAATCCTAACTTCGAGCTGCTACTGAGAATTTCATAGAAAAAAAACAGTAACACTTTGCTCGACCTGGGAATCGAACCCAAGACCCCTAGCGTGGCAGCCACGCTTAGCACTACCAGGCTAACGCGGCAGTCAATTGTTAATGAGAAACTTAGAAATAATAAAAAATGGTGAGAAGTAAGTAAATTGGAAAAAAAGTAATTAAACTCTGAGACGTTTTGAAGAAAAGGATAAGGGCACTACTATCTGAGCTTGAGAGAAAGAATTTAATTTTAAAATGAGATTTCCATTATCTCTTCATAGTATAAAACAAACTCGCTTCCCGCCGTCTGTCATTCTTTACGTAAAGATCTTTTAAACTACGCAACGGATTTTATTGCGGTTTTCATCAATAGATAGACTGATTCAAGAGGAAGGTTTATACGTACAGATCACACTACGACTAACATGAGCGGGGTAGTAATGGTGGGTCCATACGACACAGACTCAACACAGACTTCTATAGAATTTTGTCTGTACAACAAATCAGTACAGACAAATGTCGGTGTATCAGAAAAGTCGGAAGTCTGCGTACATGTCTGTACGATTGTCGGAGCAAAACTCATGATTATTGAATTACTTAATTTATTCATTGAAATCGAAGTCTGAACTGATGAAAAGTCTTCACAGACATTTGGTGACCTCTGAGTAAAAATTTTTACTCAGACTTTATAGTCTGTGCAGATATCTGTACAGACAAAAGTCTGTATCGTGTGGACCCACCATAACCAAAGACATGAACGCGGGTGACAATGCGGGGCATATAGATATAAACGCAAAAGTTTGTGAGGATTGATGTTTGTTACTCATTTACTCTTCAACTGCTGAACAGTATCAATACCTAATTATATAGGCACTGAAAAGTTATTTTCATGCTGTTTTTGAGAACCCAACTCAAAATCAGGATTTTTAAATATTTATTTTATTACCTAATTCTAAAGATAACACAGAAGATGCAGGCAGAAGACAATGATTTATAAACCTCATACGAGATTGACATTAATTAACGACATCCCAAGATATTTATTTATTATTTATTATTATTATTTAATTTTTAAAGTGAAGTTGCCAATTTTACTTAAACGCAACCTTAAATATCGAACAAACAGTCATAAAACCCATTAATCGGTTTCACCCATTAATTTGTTTAGGTGTTGGTGGAAACAAACAAGCTATTACTAATAACAGTTTGGTAGAACAGTACGTTAAGATGCCCCCCCGCCGGTCAAGGAGTGCTTTCTAAATGTTCGGCTGCTATTATATCAATCTGCTAATCTGTTTCCTTTTAACTAATGGTTTGACAACGTTCTTATGGAACACTAGTGAACTGCCCCGACTTCGTCCGCGTGACTTATTTCACTCACGCTAAGTTACGTTTTTGATGACTGCTCTGCTCTTGTGGGTTGTGGCGTGATGTTATATAGCCTATGTTACTCAGGAATAATGTAGCTATCTAGTGGTGAAATAAGCTTAAAATCGGTCCAGTAGTTTTTGAGTCTATTCGTTACAAACAAACAAATCTTACCTCTTTATAATATGAGTATAGATGGAGCAATATGTGCTTTATTTTCCGTTATAATACTAGTATCTGCCCGCAGCTTCTTCCACGTCATCATCATCGTAAGTATCAGCCGCAGGACGTCCACTGCTGGACATAGGCCTCCCCCATAGATTTCCAAAACGACAGGTTCGAAGCGACTTGCATGCGTCAAATTTGATATATTATCCCACGAGAACCGTACATTTTTCCAGGATAAAAAGTATTCTATGTCTTATTCCACACCACAATCTTTCTCAGTGTCCTATTTCATACAGATCCGTTCAGCCGTTTAAGCGTGAAAGATTAACAAACATCCATCCATGCAGGTTAAATTTATTTTGTCGCCATTACAGTTTTTTAAAAAGACAATCTTTAAATAAATTACTTTAGTTTCGAAAGTCAATGGATAGGTTTCTGTTTGTTGTATTGGTACCTAAACATACTGTGGGTGTACATTGGTACACCTCTGCCTAACCCTTCGGGGAATACAGGCGTGATGGTATGTAGTGTATCCTCTTTTTCAAGTCTTCAGTGAACTGTGCATTGGTACACCTCTGCCTAACCCTTCGGGAAATACAGGTGTGATGATATGCGTGACTCTCAATGTTAATATTTTTTATGAATAGCTAACCTGTCTCAACTTCATATTATCGTAACAAGAAACCAATCACCGACATGCAAATAAATCAAAATCTAGTCTCAATCTCAAGTTCTCTCTCTCGCAGTCTTATGTTTAATAAATAGGTAATAATAATAATATCAGCCTATTATTGGCAAAATCCTCTTCTCATGCAGAGAAGGTACGAGTGTGGTGATCAATTATAGACTTGGTCAAGATGGATTGGCGATTTCAGTCTTAAGTATGTAATGCTAAATATTCTTTATTTATGACATTAATACTTATCCTTAAAAACAAGAATTGCCTCTCTAATTCATCTTTAAAGTAAAATTGCTCTATATCAATTTTATTCCGTTAACTGCACAAACCAAAAGCAATTACTGTAATGAAGTATTCATTCACCCGTCGGGGAGTCGAACTCACAGCTCATAAACATCAATTGAGTCACCAAATTAAAGTAAAAGGTATCGTGGTGTTGTGGTGCATTTCTATAATAATATTATAAAGAGGTAAGATTTGTTTGTTTGTTTGTAACGAATAGGCTCCGAAACTACTGAACCGATTCACACCAATAGATAGCTACAGTATTCCCGAGTAACATAGGCTATATAACATCACGCTATGACACATGGGAGCGGTGCATTAACCAAAGACGTAACTTATGGCGGGTGAAATAAGCAAAGCAGACGAAGTCGCGGCCAGTTCCCTAACGTGTTTATTAAAATTGCGTTTTGTTAACGTACGCAATAACAAAGACTTTATTTAAAACCAATACCGTTTCTATAATTATAACATTAAGCTTTTTTAGACCAACCTCGTGAATAGTAAAAGCGATCCTTTAAAACAAACAAATGATTCAAATTAAAATAAATCTTTTAACTTATAAAACAGAAAGAACTACGATGTCAAAATCTAGCAATTCAAAGTCAGAGCCAAATCATTTATTTCAATTAGACTAGAAGTGCATTTTTGAACATCATTTACAAGTATTTTTTATTTTTCACTCTAGTGGTGCATTCCGATTGGTATCGTAAACGTTAAGCCCTTAAAAACAGTGAAGTCATTTAAATACTCATATAATCAATTTTCAACATTAATTGATAAACATACATCTTAGCACATTATCACTAAAATTAAAATGGTCTTTAACATACACTTACTCAAAAAAATCACACGTCACAAAAATATTATTATTCTCAGAGTACGAATTTAATTTCATTGAAATTAATAGCAATTGTAAAGTCATTTATTAATTCAATTAAAAATGATATCAATTGGATAGTAAGACTTCCTTGAAATAAACTACTAATGTTTGAATGACAACGTACCAATACTACCAATATGACATGAATTTGTCATTAAAGTTCATAATAATTATTATAATTAAAAAATACTTGAACCAGGATTTTATTTTTCATTTTTTTTCCCTCTCACGGTAAATATAAACACACAAACAAACAACCAACCAAACAAGCCTTATACAAATAAAAAAATAACGAACCGATAATGTAAACTAATAATTCAAATTTTCAAATCACATAGAAATATTTCAACTCTTCAATACGGTACAAAAATCCTAAAGTAACTCTTTTTTAAACAAGAAAACCCACATAAAATCGAGTACATATATATTTACCTGTATGTTTCCAACTAAAAATAGAATAAACGATATCAATGATTTCCTTAGTTTACACTAAAAATAACAATTAATTTCAATAAGTGTGTAGATGCAGTGGGCGGGGCGCGGGGAGGCGCTACGAGCTACGGCGGATATAAAGCTCGGACGCTGTGCTACGGCTCACAGAAGCGTAGCAGCGTAGACCCGTAGACTCGTAGCAGCAACGTAGCAAACAATCTCGCAGCAATGGCTATGGGGTAAGTGAGACTGTTTTTTTCTTACTTTTATTTTATTTTAATTTTTTTTATGTTATTTTTTTTATTACTTTTTGGTGTATACGGTGTTGTAGGATATTTTAAAAATGTTCGTTGTTAAAGGGGGGCTAATATTGTTAGTTTAGTTTTTTCGTGATTTTTAGAGCCGGTAATTTTGATTTGTTTTATTTTTGATCGTCTGTGGAAATATTTAAAATTCCATGGAACGACTAAATAATGTTTTGTTGTAAATTCCATATAAATATTGGCAAAAAATTGTGTAGGTACCTAAGTTTAAAATAATTGGCGTACCTACCAAAAAAAAACGGAATTGAATTGACGGTTTTATTTTGTACACAGTATTTAAAATGTAAAATTTATTTATTTATTTATTTATTTATTCAACAAACAATTTACATTGTGTCTGAATGTTTCATTACACCAAGAAAAAAATAAAAAAATAATCAGTATAATACTCATTACATCACAATAGAGAAATTAATTAAATGTCACATACCATTAACCAAAGAAACCACTTTACATGTTTACATGTCAGAAGTTTAAAATAATCACATATTCATTGCGCAATTTTAATAAGATGTGAAAATAACAAATATAATAATATTATGTCAACTAATAGTACTTAATGTGTCAAAAGGAATTTAGAATGTCAAAAGAAATTAGTGTCAACCAGTTACAATTCATCAATGGAGTAGAGGCATTTATTCAAGAGAAAAGCTCTAAGCTTGGGCGTAAACGAGGACGTATATATAGAACTTTTAAGGTCGGGTGGCAATTTGTTATAAATTTGCACTGCTTGATATCGTGCACTATGTTTCGCAATCAGAAGGTGTGGGCTTATTATATTGCTGAGGTCTTTCCTACGTGTGCTCTCTCTGATAAATCTTTCCTCTTCTGTCTCATATTCATGAAGATACTTTTTTAGGTTAGTCATGAGTACTAAAATGTAGAGGCTAGGTACTGTTAGAATTCCTAAAACTGCAAAATGGGGACGACAACTCTCTCTTTGCGAGATTCGAACCATGGTGCGTACAGCTCTTTTTTGAAGTACAAAAGCTCTTTGGCAATTGTAGTTGTAACTATTGCCCCATAGTTGGATACTGTACCTCAATTTGGACTCTATAAGGGCGTAGTACACCATCTTTAATTGTTTAAGTTCAACCTCGTCCCTAAGGGTTCTTAAGGCATAGCAAGCAGATGAAATAGAAGCATCAATGGCCATTAGTTCACTTTTCCAATTTAATGCCTCATCAAAAGATCCATAATGTTTATTTAAACTTCGTTACATGTTAAAAAAAAATATATACCAATTTAATTATTTAAAAACCTTTATTACGGGTTTTTAAGAAAACAGCAACGTTGAAAGTATGAGTTAGAAGCACTTTTAATGCTCCTAACTCTTGCGGGGGAAAGTCATTATTTTCGTATTAACCACCGTTAATTTTAATTAACCACCGTTTTTGAAAAAAACATGCATGAAATTACATCACGCCAGTATCAAAGGGACACGCAGAGATGTAAATTTCATTTAACTAATGAAATGTGGCTGTACTGACATTATAGTTCATTTAAGCAAAAAAAAAACGTGAAATCGTTTGACTTTGTATTTTTTAAATAATTATGCTTTACTTACGACTGATTTATTTTACTTAAATAAACACACAGTTATTGAATTTAAAATATTTAATCACATTAATAGAGCAGGGAATTACTTTTTTCACTAAATCTATATTTGATATTAACTTCTATTGTGTTACTTGTGGCTGTATATTTAAAACCAAACTACAATCAAAACAAAAAAAAAAAAACTCGGTTTGGCAAGTCATAGCACAAGCTAGGAAATAATTTCAAAGGGTCGCTGTTATCAAAACCGATTAGGGCTTTATATAAAATGTCAAAAAATCAACTTTACAAATTATGTGTACTTGCTCAGTATCAAAAAACTAATAAAGTAAGTAATTAAGTAAGTTTATCTTGGACATCACTGACATTGGTAACCATGTCAGAGGCCCTTGAGGCGGTTTAGAAACTTTGACACTAGGGTATGTGGAGTCGTTAGACCTTACTGCCCACACGATAAGAAGAAGAAAAAACTAATATGAGGCCAAACAATGAGCTGTTAATGTTTCGCATGTAAAAGCAATTTAATTAAAATTTTAACCAAATTGCTTTTACATGTAAAAATAAAAAAATAAAAAATCTATTTATTTCGGGCAATATACCCATAATATTGTTATTGTATTAACCTGGCTTAATTTTTTTTCCGAAGTTTGTAGTGTTAATTTTTTAACACCCTACAAACTCAATCCGGTAAGTCATATTAGGGCACAAGCTAGGAAATTATTTCAAAGGGTCACTGTTATTAAAATCGATAAGAAGAACTTCATATATCTCTTCTATTGAAAATCACGAAACTTTTATTTTATAAATCAAGTCTAAAAGAAAATCTAAAAGACTATAAAAAATAATACGAATATTTACAATTATACATACATACCATCTCGCCCGTATTCCCTAAAGGGCTAGACAGAGGTGTACCAATGTATACCCATAGTCGGCTGGTATGTTTTAGGTCCCATGTTATTACATGTGCCCCTATCGGGGGCGAGCCATTTCCATTAACCGGGCACAAATCGTAACTCAGAGCCGCTACTGAGAATTACATAAAAAAACCCAATAACATTCGCTCGACCTGGGAATCGAACCCAAGACCTCTAGCATAGCAGTCGCACTTGGGACCACTAGGGTAACGAAGCAGTATAAAATACGAATACATATAGATATGTTTATCGATTTACAATGGTTTTATTAAAAATTTCATATTAAAAAGACTAACTTCTGCCCGCGACGTCGATCGCGTGAATTTTCTCACTAGCGTTAAGTTACGTCTTAGTATTTCGTATGTATGTTGGCAACTACTTTTTTATAAGTTTTTCCATGAAAACAAGGTATTAAATGGTCTAACCTTAAATACAGGGAGTATTTCGACCTCTGTACTGTTTTATACATCTACACACAAGCACAATAATTTGCGTGTGTTACTTGCATAGTACCGAAAAAGTGTTTTTTCACCAAAACAGTCGTTACCCCAGCAATAACTTTCCCAAAGTTACTTAGTTTGATGAGTGTTATTCAAAAAAGTCATTTTCTAGCAATAATTCCTGCTCAAAGTTAAATAAATGGCTAAATGTGTTAACAACACATTTAGCCATTTATTTAACTTTGAGCATATGAGCAGGAGCATATGAGCAGGAGCATATGAGCGCATAAGTCTAAAACGGGTAGACTTATTGAGCGAATTCTTATTTATTGTGTTAGTAATTACCCGGACAAAGTTATAGAAAATAAAATTTTTGGAGAATTCATTGGAAATGTCGGAAATTTGCACTCGACGGTAAAAAAAAGTCGCTTCCCGTCATCTGTACGCTTATATCTTTTAAACTCCGCAACGGATTTCAATACGTTGTTCATCCATAGATAGAGTAGCTCAAAAGGAAGGTCTATCCGTATAGAACATCACGCTACGACCACCAGGACCGGACCAGTGACCAAAGGTGTAACTAAACAATCTACTAATTATATTGCAAAAAGATGTTTAAAACCTAAAAGTAATGTAAGAGTTTGAGTGCGTTCACGAAACATAAACACAACTTTCATTAGGCATGCGCTAAACTTAAATCTAAATTTTTGTGATGAGCATCCCAATTTTGTTCCTCGACAAACATTGGATTATGTTAGCCCATTCTACACAATTTATCTACTAAAAAATAAAAGGCAAACTTAACGATAAGTAAGTTGTCAAAACATATTTATGAAAGCTTATCCTTCTTGAAGAAATTTTACTAACTTTATTTATGTACTTAGATCTGGATTTAGTTGCGGAGCAAGTTTTTATTGAGGATTGGAATATGTTAAGTTGGGCCGTGTACAAGTATTGATTGGGCGTTCTTTGTGTGCTAAATATATGGGGTGCAAAAAGACAGATCATAATTATAGCTGTTAACTATGCATAACAATCATCAAACTAAGTAATTTACATTTCTGTTTTTATTTAACTATCTATCTGCATGTAAGTACCCATAATGCAGTCTTGTCAGCAAACTAATTAAAAAAAACACACCATCCCATAGAAAAGAATTTGCTTATAAAATAATGTGACAATCTTCCCTCATAAAAATACTTAAGATCTTAATCTGTATGTAAATCTAGTCGAGATGAAGGAAAACAAGTTAATTGGTAACTATCTCGTAAGATGAGGTAACTACTCAGTAAGTAAGGAGTCGCATTGCTTTTTAATTCAACAGCTTCTATGTAAACTAGAATTATGTTAGACTAGATCAGACTACCAACTACTGCCTTCTTTTTTTTCACCTGCCTTAAGTTACGTCATTGTTTACTGCTCGGTTCTTATGTGTCGTAGCGTGATGATACATAGCCTATAATATTCCTTATGAATTTGGCTATCACCTATAAAATATTTTTTCCAATATGATAGGTTCTTTCAGAGATTTTAAAGGAGCAAATAAATAAATAAAAATGCTCTTCAGCTTTTATAAGTTCACCCGCGTGATGTTAATTATTATAAGTTTAGTAGTAGTAGACCTCTTTCTGAAGCAATACGTCCAGGGAAGTACAACCACCATACAAATTTCTGCCGCAAAA
Organism: Caradrina clavipalpis; assembly: GCA_932526535.1. NCBI lineage: Eukaryota > Metazoa > Arthropoda > Insecta > Lepidoptera > Noctuidae > Caradrina > Caradrina clavipalpis. The sequence continues at coordinate 1,546,677 of OW052108.1, forward strand.
CAGCGTTTCTGTATTCCGGTTTGAAGGGTATGGGTGCCGTTGTAGTTACAGGCACATGAGACATTTCAACTTTGTTTCTGGGATGACAATGCATCTGCAACGCCTTTGGTATTGCATTTGGCAGCGGTGACCATGACGTTTGGGCCGTAAGATTGTTTGCTTATTGTTGTTATAAAAAATAATTGGTTGATATGCTATTATTTCGATTGGCCCTTTCCTATCCTTAAATAAATACCCCCATCTAGAATCATACAGAACAAGGGGTACCGATGTATTTTTATTAAAGATTGAGCTACGATATTTACCCCACCGTATATAGTACCTAAGTTCCCTGCTACCTTCTCAAAAACAATAACAAAAGTAAATGATTGAATTGAAACAACTGAACCGTACACACGTACACACAAGTTTGCAATTTTTCTCTTCCCTCGCGGTACAAACACCTGTTGCCTTGTTGCCCGTTGTACGCCCAGCAACTTTTACTTATTATTTTCTTATTCCCAAGCGTCGTAGGAAAAACGTTTCGATTAAAATGTTCTTGAAACATAAGTTTTGGCTTGTCGTGTTCTTTAGCGGAAATGAAAAGTAAACGTGTGTTGTGTGTGTCTAGGTTGATTTTTGTTTGTGTTTTTTTTTTTGGTGGTATAATGTTTGGTTATATTTTATGGTAGGTAGGTACTGTATGTTACGTGGAAGAGTTTAAGGGCATTCAGATTTCAATCAGATTAAAAAAAAAAACAATTTCAAATTTTGATTTAAAAGATTAAAATAATTAAAAAAAAAAACAAAAAGCTGTAAAAATATTATACAAATTTGATTTTAATTATAACGTAATTCTAGCCACAATAATGACATTTAAAAAAACCGGCCAAGCGCGAATTGGACTCGTGCACGAAGGGTTCCGTACTATTATCTAAAAAAACAAAAAAGAAGACACTTTTGTTGTATGGGACCCCTTAAATATTTAATTTATTCTGTTTTTTAGTTTTTGTTATTATAGCAGCAACAAAAATACATCATTTGTGGAAATTTCAACTATCTGACTATTACGGTTTATGAGATAAAGCCTGGTGACAGACGGACAGACGGACGGAAAGCGGAGTCTTAGCATAGAGTCCCGTTTTACCCTTTGGGTACGGAACCCTAGAAAAAAACTAAAAATTAAAAAAAAAGAATATTCGCCAAAGAAAAAGATACCCAAAAAAGATATTACTTTTTAAGATTACAACTTTGAGTCGCGCTTTTCGGCTCAAACAACGTGGAAATTGCGATTAGCGCGCGAAAGTTTACCGTCTGATATACAGGGTGTAGAAATTTAAGCTGCCGCTCCTTTGTGGGCAAAGTGCTCGTTACCGGTTACTTTAGGACACCCTGTATTATATTTTAAGTACCTATTGTAATATTATGTTAATGTTCGTTGTCAAAACGAAAATTTGTGGGGAAATAATAGTTTTAGGGATTCCGTAACTCAAAAGAAAAATAAACATACCATCACGCCTGTATTCCCCGAAGGGTTAGGCAGAGTACCAATGTACACTCACATTTCACCGGTATGTTTTTTTAAAGTCCCGTGCTATGGGGCAAAGCTATTGCCATTACAGGGCACAAATCCTAACTCCGAGCTGCTACCGAGAATTTCATAGAAAAACACAAAAACACTTTGCTCGACCTAGGAATCGAACCCAAGACCTCTAACATAGCAGAGAAAAGACGGAACAATAATACGGAACATTTTTCGTCTGTTTGTCACAAAGGGGTTTTTTATCGACTTTGATAAATATTAAGATAAATTTAAAAATCTGTCTTAAAGATTGTAAGGTGATAGATATAAATATTTTCCACCATCCTCTTAGGTTATGCTAATCTTATAAAAATTGTTGTCTGTATGTCTTTTCATTCTGACTAATTTCCGAAAAAGCATGACAGATTTTTACTTAGATTAAAAAAAAAGCGTTCCCCGCAAAAAAAAACCTTTTGTTAACTACCGTTCACACAAACGAGGTCGCGGGCAAAAGCTTATAGGCAAATATATTGCCTATTCAGAGTTAATCTTTTAGAAACTAGTATCTACTTACACTAATGCTATCACACCTTAATGCAATGCAATAAATGCAAGGAATATTGCCTATTTAACTATCGACCAGTGCAAAGCATCTATTTGCGGAACCACTCCCTTTAATAGTTTTAATAAATTATTGTAACACACCCTGTGTTAACTGCTACGACTTCCATAAATATACCATCACGCGTGTATTCCTCTAAGGGTAAGGCAGAGATGTTCCAATGTACAGCCACAGTTCACCGGTATGTTTAGGTCCAATTATCGGGCCGATTTTCGACAGATTTCTTCGTCGGCGAGAATCAACCCTCAAAAATCGGTCGTGTGAGGAGACGCTAACCCGACAAGCAAACAACAAGCACTAATCTCTCTGAAACATGAACCAAAAATCCTTCAAAAATGTTAACCCCAAACTACCCAACGAAAAACAAAGTGGTCAATATGTACCGCAGTTTTCGTAACAATTTTAAATAATAACAAACAACCCTTGTTTCTGGGTTGACACCGCGTGTCATTTGCAAAAAACACGTCGCTAATGAGACTACAGTTACATCACGAACATTCCACATGTACTTCAATATTCAGTTGATACTGAAAAAGTATCGGTGAATTTTATTTGACTAATATTATAAAGCTGAAGTGAAGAGCTTTTTGTTGGTTTTGTTCAAACGCGTTTATCTCTGGAACTGCGCGTCTGATTGGAATGATTCTTTTAGTATATGATAGCCTAATTTATGAGGAATAGTATAGGCTAGATAATATCACGCTAGGAACTACGGGGCCGGAACAGTAACCAAAGACGTAAGTTAACGCGGGTGAAAAAACACACACTTATGAAGTTGCAGGCAGAAGTTTGTACTTTATAATATGTGACGTGTTATATTAATTCATATGAATTGAAAAACTCACATTAGTACTCGCCCGATATCGAACTCCCAACCTCACGCATGTGACGCGGTAGTCTAAACCACTAAGCCATCCCGACATAAAAAATTGTACAGCTATAAAGGATTTAAAAAAATCTTTTATTTAAATATTTAATCTCAAAATATTCTACCGACTGAAATAGAGTAAAACCGAGGAAGGTATGCTTAGAAAGACATTTTGATATAATCTGACGGTTGTTTGTTGAAAGGCTTTGTCTGTTGACGAGAACGGAATAGGTAAGTACCGGCCATGCAGAAATAGACGCAGGTCTTATAATACTCAAATAATTACGTCTAACTTTATCTTTGACGTCACTGACATCGGTACAGGAAAATGTGGAAAATCTGCCTTGAGCAAGCGCGTGGTGATCAATGCTCGTGAATTCACTGCATAAGAGACTTTTGTCCTGCAGTGGGGCAATAATAGGCTGGTATCTTACTATTAAGTAAATGCGAAACTTTGAATTGATGTCTGTTCGTCAATCACACCAGAATGGCTGAATGGATCTGGATTGAATTTTTCACAGAGATAAATAAATGTCTGGAATAGCATGTACGCTACTTTTTATGCCAGATTTTTTTTACGGTTTCCGTGAGATAATTATCAACTTTGATGTGGATGAAGTTGTGGGCAGAAGGCACGTCAGACAATTATCGGTGACCGATTTTTTTGTCGGTGAGGATGGAACATATAAATTCTAATATACCAATGCACATGTCCTAAAAAAGTCGGTCCTCGAAACGATAGATCTATTGAACGGTCCGATAATCGGTCCTAAATGAAGTCGGACGTAGGCGGCCTTTGAGACAAAAATATAATTTCAACCTTTCCAACTGAAGTGGAAACGTCAAGACAAATCTCCTGAGGTTGTCCCGCCATTACGTTGGAACAAGTTAAAAATGTAATGTAAAATAATAAAGGTTATTTAAACGTGTTTGTACTGTGACCACAATCAGTCCCGGCGTCCCGGAGGAAATACCCCGGTATTGAATTCCAATATTGTTATTTGAAACGGTCGTATTGCGGTAGGAAAAATTAACGAACTGTTTTTATATGAGGTTTTCTATTCGTTGTAGTGGAGTTCTTAGAGAACCTTTTAGGAATTGAAAACCTTTGCTCCGTATTATAAAAATCCTAAATAAGTTATGACAACATTTTAAAAGAGTAAAAAAAGTTTTCGGGCAAACTATGGGCCCAATTACCACAAGGGCACCAGCTACTCGTAAGCTGGTGCCCTTACACAGTGAGTCTGATTCGCGGCAGGCCACGAACATTATGAAAATTCAAATTTCGAATATTACTATTACGTTCCTCAGTAAGCAAAGGACACAACGTCAAAAAAGCAACAAAATTAATGGACTAGAAATTCCAGTTTTTATTTTTAACATTCCGGGCTGGTGCCATCGTCCACCCACTTGGAAACTACAAACCGGTTTGTGACCATCATTTATATTGTAAAAGTAATTAGCAGAAATGTAATTAACAAGGCTGAACGCGCTCGTGCCGTTGCATAATGTCGGCCATCATGGCGGACGTACGTCAGCTGTCAGTTTTTGGAAAGCGCGCGTTGACTCCTAATCAGATTTCTGAACGCAGTAATTAACCGAGTGAATTCTAGTTTCGATTGAAACCGGACAATTAAGCTGGTTTTGTGCTGGACATTCTATGCACGTCACGAATAAAGTTGCACAGTGACGTCACGTGTTGTTCAATGACGTTTGATATCGAGACATAGAACACACACACATAGACATATTTTTTTGGAAATTATGATAAGAATCTATTGATTGATTGATAATGATAATTGATTGTTAGTAATTTATGTTTTATGTTTATGTTATATGTCTGTATTTATCATAGTATTTTATCCTTTTTATTATTATCATTATTGTGCAATTAAAACTCTATATATTTAACTAATGTAATTGGCCCCATTTTTATGTTAAAGTAAAATAAATAAAAAAATAACATACCATCACGCCTGTATTCCCCAAGGGCTAGGCAGAGGTGTACCAATATCGAGACATAGATACATTTTCATTTCTTTTTTAATCATCACTGACATCGGTGAAGGAAAACATCGTGAGGATACCTGGGACTTATAATGAATTGAAATCTGAAATCGCCAATCCGCCTTGAGCAAGCGTGGTGATCAAAGCTCGTGCCTTCTCTGTATGAGAAGAGGTTTTTGCCTGTAGTGGGATAATAATAGGCTGGTATTATTATGGTGATATAATACTTATGTATCTTGTATTTTTAAAATTGACAAGGAAATGCTTCGGCGTATCTAACATAACCCTTTTCTTTTTTAGGGTTCGAAACCCAAGTTTTTCAAACGGACCCTATTAATATTATCGCTCGGCTATTTGTGTCTGTTGTAGTACTGTAATAGAAAGTTGAAGTTTTCACCGAGTGTTTATTAAGTATTGTGCATTTCGTGTGTTAGTTCGATTTAAGTAGTAGTAGTAGAGCTTTTTGTTAGCTTTTTGTAAGTACTATCACAATACCTATTTCTGCCGCAAAGCAGCGTTGCTGTGTTCCGGTTTAAACGGTATAACTGCCGGTGTAATTTCGGGCATTTCACCCTTGTCTCTTGTATGGCAACTCATTGGCAAGGCCTCTGGTATTTCAGATGGTATAAGCACTAGTGGCCACTTAACATCAAGTGGGCCGTTGGCTTGTTTGCCATCCAATGATATAAAAAAAAGAACTAATTATTACGTAGGTAACTATTCCCTTTTCAACTTTGTTTTGCAAATATATTTTTTCCTATTAAATCTAAAATAGAAAGCCTACATTTTAGCGTCCAATTAAAAATGTAATTACTAGATAGGTAGGTAACTTACAAAAAAAAAACATGATTTAATTCCATAGAGGTTACCTAAAAAAAGATTTTAATATGAATGTTAATTAGTTGATACTGGTCACTAATTGCGAGTGCCAAACTTATGGCATTTGCCCATTTACATTTCAAAGGGAACATGTTCACACGTGTTTTATTTATAATTACCATGATTTCACATTCATGACACCCGTTTTTGTGACATTTTTTTCTTTGAAAATTGTGCCTTTTTATTTTGAGATTAGGCCTTGGGACATTCTAAAAAGATGAGGCTCTGAATATTCGTGACTCTTGTGGAATTCTTTGAAGGGATTTTATGTAAATGTGAGTGTACATACTTTAGGAATTATCAAGCTATATACGTACAGTGTAGATTTTTTTATCCTCGCCTAGAGAGAAAGTAATCTAAACACTATAACATATTTTACTCAAAGGAAACAGCATTAACATTTAAAAAGAAATAAATCTGCATTCAAATATTTTACATACATATCATCACGCCTGTATTTTTCAAAGGGTTAGGCAGAGGTATATCAACGTACACACAGAGTTCGCCGGTATGTTTGGGTCCCATGTAATAGGGGGCGAGCCTATTGCGATTAACCGGGCACAAATCCTAACACCGAGCTGCTACTGAGATTTTAAAAAAATCGCTTGCCACCTTCTCAAATCTTAAAACATAACACCCTGTCCGTTAAAATCTTACCAATTAAGCGTATTCAATTAGGAGTTAATTTAACTAATCAACCTCTAATTGCATGACAATGTAGCCAAGCTATTTAACTAGCACTAGTCCATCCTTTGACAAATTACCGCCTACCTACTTGAACTGACCGCCTAAACCTCTTGTCGAACTATTCATTTGAATAAACTGTACATAGTTTGTAATTTAACATACTATTACGCCTGTAGTCCCCGAAGGCTTAGGCAGAGATGTACCGCCATGGGATCTGGAGGCGCTGGTCCTCGCGCGCCTACACGAGTGGCGCGCGGAGGCACTGGGCCGGGGCGAAACTCCGCTGCCGCGGCAAATTGCCGCCCTGCGGACGGAACTCCGGCTCGATCTCATGGCGACATGGAGAGAACGACTGTCGCAACCTCGTGCAGGGCTCGCCTCGATTGAGGCGGTAAGACCCCTCTTTGAGGAGTGGCTAGAGCGGCGCCACGGCGCCCTCACCTTCCGCCTGACGCAGGTCCTCACCGGACACGGAAGTTTCGGGAGGTTCCTGCACCTCATCGGGCGGGAGGAAACGCCCGGATGTCACCATTGTGAGGATCGCCCCGAGGACACGGTGGAGCATACTCTGGCGGTGTGCCCTGCTTGGGCTGAGCACCGCCGAGTCCTCGAGGCGGCCATCGGCGGCGGCGCCCTCTCGCGTCCGGCACTGGTTCAGGCCATGGTCCGGAGCGAGGGGGAATGGGAAGCAGTCGCCTCCTTCTGCGAAGCTGTAATGCTAGAGAAGGAGGCGGCGGGACGGGAGAGAGAAAGGAGGGTCCCCCGTCCCAGCGGCCGCCGCGGTAGACGATCCGGGCGTCGGGAGCCACGAGACGACTCCCGGCCACCGTAGACGCGGGTCTGTGGACGGTGAGCAATGGGTAGCTCGCCGTCCGTACGCTCACTAGCGACAGACCGTGTCGACGGCGCGTCCGTGTTCCACGCGCGCCTCAAAGAGATGTCAGCAAATTGGATGGGGCCACTGAGGGCCGATGCCTGCCGGGGCTGCGGGTTGTTCGAAAGAGATACCGCGCCCCCGGAACGCAAAGGGCACATGAAGGAACATAGACGGGTTTTAGTCAGTAAAAGTCTGACACTCCCTCCCGCCCCACCCAGGGCGGGGGAAGTTATTTGATGATTTCCCGTCTATAAAAAAAAAAAAAAAAAAAAAAAAAAAGGCAGAGATGTACCAACGTAGGTATACCCACAGTTCGCCGGTATATTTGTTTGTAATTTAATTAATTGTTATTCAAATAAGTTTTATGTTTGAAAACTAAATGAGCTTTCAAATGCCTAACATCCTTGTGGTTGGTTCGCAAATAAGGTAACTGGTGAAGCTACAGCATTATAATGGGTGTAAAAAGACACTTAAAGAATCCGACAGTCATTTGTTTTTAAGAAGTGAACTATATGTTTTTTTGTACTGTACCATACATTGGTTTCTTTTTGTTACGATGATATTACAGATGAAAGTTCTAATTTTTGTTTTTACTTGATACTTGCTTACTTGCATACTTGATATGAAAACACGTTTTAAATGTCTTGGCTTAATTTTAAACCATTATTGCGAACATTTCTTTTTTGTATTAGACCATATATTGCAACCTTCTTGTTAGGAAGATATTAAAGGATAAAGGTTCAACATTTTTTTATTTACAATATTTTTGCGAAAACCAGTCTAAAATATCTCACTTTAAATAGAAAATAGAAATATATTTATTGTTACAAAAAAAATTACATAGTTATAATTTTAACTTGTGAACTCCACACTAGGTCTAGCCTGTCTCGTGGAGTCCTTGCGAGTTTTAAACAATTTGTGGTACCAGGGTCGATACAGTATTGTATTTTTTAATAAAAAAAAAAAAAATACCTCTACTATTACATGCACGCGTAAGTACAATATCGTATTGCGCGCTAGTATAAACAGTGATATTTCACACCAAAAATAAAAGCCGTTTCCTAAATATAACCTCCTCTCAATGTTACTCAGTTTGATTGACAGAATGCGTAGTTCACGGTTATGTGATGCGTATATTTACAACCAGTATATGGGAGGTTGTCAGTGGAAACTATTTGAACAACGTATAAAAATACCATCACGCCTGTATTCCCCGAAGGGTTAGGCAGAGGTGTACCAATGTACACCCACAGTTCGCCGGTATATTTAGGTCCCATGTAATAGGGGGCGAGCCTATTGCCATTAACCGGGCACAAATCCAAACTCCGAGCTGCTACTGAGAATTTCATAGAAAAACCCAATAACATTTTTTACTCGCGCTTAGGACCACTAGACCAACGAGGCAGTTCAACAGACAACAGTTGAGGCAGTTTTGAACAACGTATAGATAACAATTTTGGTATACTCCCAACGGCCACCACTAAAACAGGCAGCAGTGGTGGCCGTTAGAATAACTCATTAATTATTGTCCCAAGAGCCATCAGTGGCGGATGTTGGGACATTAAAAATAATATATAAGATGGTTTTAGAATTTTTAAATTATAGTGTATGTAATGTGTGTTTGTGTGTAATGTATGTATGTATGTACTATGGACCAGAATGAGGTCTGAAAAAAAAACAAATTAAAGTCGGTTCCCGCTGTCTATCCCTCTGTAGGCTTAGTTCTTTTAAACTACGCAACGGATTTTAATGACGCACTAGGACTAGAACCCCAAGGCTGACTGCCTCGTTAGCCTAGTGGTCCTAAGCGCGACTGTTACGCTAGAGATCTTGGGTTCGATTCCCAGGTAGAGCAAAGTGCAGCTCGGAAAATTTGTCCCGGTTAATGGCAATAGGCCCGCCCTTATTACATAGAACCTAAAGATACCGGCGAACTATGGGCGTACATTGGTACACCTCTGCCTAACCCTTTGGGAAATACAGACGTGATGGTATGTGAATTCTAATACGTTTTCATCAATAGATAGGCTAATTCACGAGAAAGATTTATACGTCAAGAACACCACACTACGACCAATGGGAGAGTGGCAGCAACCTATGACGTAACGACACCTCGGGTAATATAGCTACATTTAATAAAAAAGACAAGTAGCTACTATTTAATAAAAAAATATAGTAGAATTGATGTAATTTTTTCAACTACTACGACTACTACAATAGGTGTCAGCGGTTTTAAAGGTATCTCACCTATTGGGTCAGACGTACCGAACCCAATTGTACGTACACAATACTTGTAAAAGCAAATGTCAGCGATCAATCACCCCTCGAGCCCTTAGTGGACACCCACACGATCTGATAGAGTTGTCGCATTCACATCTCGGAGATAAATTTTTCGTACTTTATCTATTATCGTACTCTATGAGTAGTATCATTATGGTATAGGTCACATGAGCAGGTAACGACAGGGAAAAAAGCAATAAAATTTCGTAACGTTATGTAAGGATTAACTATTGCTTACCTTTTTTTGACATTCAGAGGGAGTAGTAACACGATAAAGCAGTTTACATCGAATCTATTTATACGTATGTATACAAATATAATAAAACTGTTTAGTTTTTGTTGTTGTTGTTTTTTGGTTACTGCTCCGCTCCTGTTTGTCGTAGCGTAATGTTCTATACGTATAAAACTTTGTATTAAATTATTCTATCTATTGATGAAAACCGCATTAAAATCCGTTGCGGAGTTTAAAAGATATAAGTGTACGGACGGCGGGAAGCGACTTAGTTTTATACTATGTAAAGATAAACCTGTAGTTTTTTCTTTTAACTATCAATCGAATTGGTAAAATTCTCTTTGTAAATGATAATCAGATTCGTGAGGAATAGTATATGCTATATAACATTACGCTACGCCTTACAGGAGCGTAGCAGTAACCAAAAACGTAACGTAACGCGGATGAAAATATTCACACGGATGAAGTTGCTGCATGAATGAATTCCAAGCGGTGTTTATCTGCGTTTCTTTATTTGAAGCAACAATTATTTTATATTTAAACAAAATGGTCTAAAAGAACACATTTCTTCTTCTCAAAGGAATTCTTTGCATTACATTCGCTTGACGAAATGTAATGCAATGAGGAAGAAAATTTAATGAGGAAGCCTCCACGAATTTACGAGTGACACTTTGGCATTTGAAATAAATAATAATACCAGCCTATTATTTCCCCACTGCTGGGCAAAGGCCTCTTCTCATACAGAGAAGGCACGAGCATGGATCACCACACTCGCTCAATTCGGACAGGTGATTTTATACTTACATTTATACATATATAAACGTTACGTCTTTGTGTACTGCTCCGCTCCCGTTGGCTTTAGCATGATGCTCTATACGCATAAGCTTTCTCTTGAATAGCTCTGTCTATTAATTGAATAATTTGCACTAGTCTGATCTCTTCACCACTTTTGGCTGTCTAGTAGAGAATATCTAAATCATTAATTCCGCCTTAGTACTTTTTTTGCTTAACGTTTAAATAAATAAATCAATGTTTTACTACAGAACATGTGACAAACAGAAGTATCAAGAAAAGATACAAAAAAAAACCTATCAAAGACTAAAATCTAAGGCTAAAACTCACGTACGCAATAACGTCAAAACCTCAGCGTGACGTCACACGCTCCTCTTAAGTAAAGCTGGTACAGACAAATGGCTACCTGTTTCGCTATATTAGTTTATTTAGTTGAACTAATCTGTAGCATCGTGGGACAATAGTCGATTTGTTACAATTATGCTGACACCTGACTATTTAGTTTTCAATTTGCTGTGTCCCCAGATTATTGGGTTTTCTACGGGTTGTGGGGGGCGATTAGTATTGCTTTGTGAACGTGGGGGGTGGTAGAAGGGTGTTACACGGTTTTATTTTGTTTTGTGTTGTGGAATGTCTTCTGTGTTACTTTCTTTTTTAATACGTTTGAGAAGAACAATCAATTGGGTTTAGTTCTGCCAATAAGAATCAACCCATTACCAACCCTAACTACATTTCTTCTTATTGTTAAGATAGTTAGTTTTACATATGTACCATCACGCCTGTATTCCTCGAAGGATTAGACAGAGGTGTGCCAATGTACAGTCACAGTTCGCCGGTATGTTTAGGTCCCATGTAGGAGCGAGAGGTAATTTTAATAATTAAGATATTCAATGCTGATTGATTTTAAATGTATTCTAAGCATAAGTTTAGACTGTTATTGCGACATAGAAATGAAACATATTTGGCATATAGAATTAGTTTGACATTGATCTGTGGATTGGCTCTTTTTTACAAAACTAAGCTCAATTTTGAATTTGAAATGACGCAACTGCTATCAATCATTATTATTTTGTAAACTCTTTTGGTAATGATCACGAATTCAGTGGGGACGCTTGTGGGTGTAACCAAATGTCCAAAAGGGTTGTAATGGGGCCTCTCTGCTAATTTTAAAAACATGAGTTTTAAATATAACATAATTGCCTCCGACGCGGCGTTGGTGGTACCTAATTTTAGAGTTACCTGCTGTTATTTACATACATGCCAAGAAATAAATCCACTAAGCCATGAATATTTAACTAAATAAAGACTAAAATTCCAAATCGATGTTTTAAAATCTGGGTAGTAGTTCTACTAACTTTTGGGAACGATCGCAATCTAAGCTCAGTCTCTTCTTCTTTATCGTGTGGGCAGTAAGGTCTAACGACCCCACACACCCTAGTGTCAGAGTTTCTAAACCGCCGCAAGCCTCAGCCTTAAGCTCAGTCTTAATCTGTCAAAAACCTTTCATTTTTCGACATTGCTGGCGCTGAGATGTGTTGGCGACTTGATTTTAAACTTTTTAAAATTATTTCTTAAATAGAGAAGGTTTGATTAAATCGGATTGACGATTTCAGACTTATATTAATTACAAGTCCTGTAGTGGCATTCTATCGGTAATTCCACCGTCACTTTGATGCTCACTTCGCACTTCAAAGTGTCAAATAAAACAATGTCATTTGAATTTGATTGAATATTTGATGTCATTGAATAGCGACGTGAGATGCGAGTTCATGTCTGAATTTTACAGAATCGACGTACTGGTTTCCTCACGATGTTTTCCGTCACCGATGTCAGTGATGTCCAAGACAAACTTAGAAAGTATCTACATATGAATTGAAAAGTCACATTGGTATTGCCTGGTATCGAAACCGCAATCTCAAGCTGAGAGGCGGGCACTTAAACCACTGGGGTTCGGGACATTCTAACCTAAATTATTGTGTTTTACAATAAAAAAAGAGGAAGTATTTACCTGAGGCAGTAGGATTTATTTTTCCGCTCTTATAAACAAGCAGCTTATGTTCTAAGTACCTACTTAACCTTATTTTTAAAATGAGACAAAGAAATATCGCGCGCCACACATTTTAATTTAGAATATTGTACCTTTAAACAAACTTTTGGCCTTGACTTCGCCCGTGTAAATTTCTTAAGGAACCCAAATTTTTTTAAACATAAAATATAGCCTAATTTACTTGCTAATAATGCAGCTTTCCATAAGTGACAGATGTTTTAAAATCTGTTAAGGCCATTTTTTAGTTAATACGGTACAAACAAAAATAACCAGTTTAGTTTGGTGCTTATATGACAAGATGTATGAATGCGAAGAAGGCGAAAGGAGTATGTAAAGATCGTAGCAGGTGGCCTTCTTTGGATGGGGCCACTGAGGGCCGATGCCTGCCGGGGCTGCGGGTTGTTCGAAAGAGATACCGCGCCCCCGGAACGCAAAGGGCACGTGAAGGAACATAGACGGGTTTTAGTCAGTAAAAGTCTGACACTCCCTCCCGCCCCGCCCAGGGCGGGGGAAGTTATTTGATGATATCACGTCTATAAAAAAAAAAAAAAGCAGGTGGCCCTCTGTGGTTTCTGCTTACCCCCATGGGAAAAAGGCGTGAGTTTATGTATGTAAACAAAAATAAAAAAATCTAATCTTAACTCTTTATAATATTAGGTAGTTCAAACAACATGTACCTGCATACTTAAGTATATACCTACATATTAAGGTCTGACATCTCTAAGCTTAATTCCAACTCATTTTGTTTTATTCTAAGGGCACTTTTACTGTATTAAAAATGTTAACTACGACAGAATGGCGGCTATAAAGTCACATACAAATGAAGTCGGTGGTCTTATGTAGAATCTAGATTAACGTTTGACTGTAAAAAGAACTGTCTAAGTAAGATAACTTGACTTGCTCAGATACCCACCTAGTATTGTCGATTAAAAATGGATTACGGCGAAAAATATTGCATGTAATAGAGAAAAAAAAAGCCTTATTACTTTTTTCTCATTTTTTGATAAAAATACGAGCCTATACCTATGACATTATGCTACGATCAACGGGAGCGGAGCAGAAACCAAAGACCTAACTTAACGCTGATAAAATAAGCCACGCAGACGAAGTCGTGGGTAGTTCGCAATAAAAATAAAATGTTTTCAGCAATAGATAGAGTGATTCAAGAGGAAGGTTTAATATGAACAGAATGCCATACTACGATCAAGCGGAGCGAAAAAAAATGTGAAAGTAGTTTTGTTTGTTACCTTTCACGCCTAAATCCACGCCTAAACCACTGAACCATTTAATCTAAAATTTTGCATATACGTTATCAGGTATACAGAAACGGACATAGGGTACCTTTCATCGCGAAAAGAAAAAAATATACCATCACGCCTGTATTCCCCGAAGGGTTAGGCAGAGGTGCACCAATCACGCGGGTACTTTTCATCGCGAAAAGAAGAAAACCAACAATAACGTTCTTATGATTATAGATGGCGCCACTTGTCTTTCGAATATTCGCCGGCGAAAGCTAGTTATGTGATAAAGGCGAGCTTACAGCGACCTTCAAACTACCAACTTCTAAGTTGACTTGAATGCCTTAAACTTTGGCCCGCTTCATATCTTGTCAAACATTTGCTTTTGTGGACTAAGTTCATACTTAGTACGTACCTATGTAAACACAAGGAAACTTTACTTAGTTTCAATTAAAATATCTCAATTATTCTGGTAATTAAAGAAAAAGAATACTTAGAGCTGTTTAAATTTTCTTCGTTAATTAAGATTCCGTATTTCCCTTTTCTGTTTTTTTTTCTTAAGATACATTAGCCCAGACAGATTTAAAAATAAAACCTAATACATAATTAATTAAATATTATTATGTAGAATAATCTAATCGTATTGACAGTAAAGACAGTCTGTTATAACTAATGTCTTTAGAATATTTGCAATGATTACGTAAAAAAAATAACCAGCCGATATTGTTCCACTGCAAGATAAAGGACTCTTCATATACAAAGAAGGCACGAGCATAGTTCAACACGCTTGTTCAAGGCGGATTGGCGATATCAGATTTATGCTCATTGTGAGTCCAGGTTTCCTCACGATGTTTTCCTTCACAGATGTCAGAGATGTTCAAGATAAAGTTAGAACTTAGAGAAAACTAACATTGCATACATAGTTACCATCACGTCTGTATTTCCTCAAGGGTCAACCAGAGGTGTACCTACCATTGTACACCCACAGTACGCCGGTATATTTTGGTCCCATGTAATAGGGGGCAAGCGTAATGCCATTAACCGGGCACTAATCCTAACTCCGAGCTGCTACAGAGAATTTCATAGAAAAACCCAATGACACTGCTCGACCTGGGAATTGAAACCAAGACCTCTAGACTAGCAGTAACGTCACGCCTAGTAGGTACCACTAGGCTAACGTGGCAGTTATCGTTGAGCATATTATAAATAGTCATCATCCCTCAAAAATTCTCAGACTATGACTTGCTCAGGCTCAGCAATGGGATGATATCAACCGGAGTGTGACGTCACTAGACGTATGTACCTACGTGATTTATCTCAACCGTGACTCAATGAGAGTTATATACTAGACGGCATGAGGACTAAGAAAGTTCTCCCTCTCAGAAAACGTGACAAAAATAACGAGCTAAATGTAATGTAATATATGAACGTATGTGTAGATGAATAATTTGTTGAAATGATAATAACCTAACAACTTGCTTCTGCCCAAATTCGTCTGTTCGTGTGCGTTAAATTTAATATATTATAGCACGAATATACCTATGTGATATTCTACACTATAATTTATCTCAGTGCCAAATTTCATCCAGATCCTCCATTAAAGCATGAAATATTAGCAAACATCCATCCATCCATCCGTCTGCTGCGGGTTGTTCGAAAGAGATACCGCGGCCCCGGAACGCAAAGGGCAACATGGGACATGGATGGGTTTTAGTCAGTAAAAGTTTGACACTGAGGGCGAGGGAAGTCATTTGATGATTTCCCATGTTTAAATAAAATAACCATCCGTCTATCCATACTCACAATTTTTTGCTTGTACATATAATATTGAGTAGGATTTGTGAGAATAAGAATTGGTAAGATAGTAAGTCTATTTAAAAAAAAACACATTTCGTGTATGGGGATTCCCTAACGTTTTAACTTTCTTTTATTTTTGGTAATTAAATTCCAAGTGTCTACCTACATATTACGGTTTAAAAGATACAGTCTTGTGACAGACTGACGGGCAAACAGCGCAATCTTATAATTGGCGTACAAGTTTATATTTAGGTTTCTTTCGTTTTTAATTTCGTTGGATTGCAAACAAGCCGACCGCTGATCTGATGTCAAGTGTTGACTACTGCCTAAAGACATGTGCAATACCAGAGGCCTTTGTAAATGCGATGCCATCCCAGAGATGAAGTAGAAATGTTTCAGGTGTCTGTAATTACACCGGCATCTAAACCCTTCAAACCGGAGCACAGCAACTCTGTTTTGCGGCAGAAATAGGTATGTTCGTAGTGCTTCCCCGAACGAGCTCCTTTACAAAGAGCTCTACTACCACGAATGTTTTGTCTCTGCATCACCTCTAAGGTAGACTGGTAGAAAATGCCAAAGGTATTAAGTCCGCCTTTGTACGGTGTATTTTACATTTGTGCATTAAATTTTAATAAACAAATAAATATTAGGTAATTCTGCTGTTTAAAATACGTTTATCTTGTAATCAATAAACTTATTTACTACCGATATCTCAAGGTAAAGAGCGGAAGACAACCAGAAACGAGTCATGTCAACAATTAATCTTTACTTAACCCTCAAGATCTCGCCCTATCTATACTAATATAATAAACCTGAGGACATTTTTGTTTGTTTGTAAACGCGCTTATCTCAAAAAAAATCAGGACAAATTTGAAAAAGTCGTTTTGTATATTATAGCCATATTCATGAGCAATAGTATAAGCTATATAACATCACGCTACGACACAAGCGAGCAGAGCAGTAGCCTAAAACTCATTGCAGGTAAAACCGCAGGGTATAGCTAATTGATATAATAAAACATTTGTTTATTTATATTGCACGCATCAATAATATAAATATTTAATTAAAGCCAGGATATGTATTTAGTTCAAACAGTTGACTAATTGGAGATCACATGAGCAATTTGTCAAGATAATATGTTTTCAAAGCAAACACTTCCAAAGGGGACTTTACTTTGTTTTAAAATCAATATTTATTTCTTATGTTTTTAAGTTCTATGTATTTACCTATATGTTTGTAAAACTCGGGTAATTAGTATTTCCTAATACATTTTAGGATGTCCACGTCAGAAAGTCGGTGACCGATTTTTTTGTCGGAGAGCCGACACGTCCCGCAAAATTCGGTCCCACGAAACTATAGATCTATTGAACGGTCCGATAAATCGGTCCTACAGAACGTCTGACGATTCTACGATTCTCTTTTAAGATCAATATTTTACAAGATTTGCAAGCAGAATTACACGTAAATCAGGGGCGTAGCTACCACCATATCTGCCGTATCAATTATACGTTGAAAATTGTCTATAGTGGCAGAAACTAAAGTCATCATCCTACTACTATTATAAAGGCGAAAGTTTGTATGTATGGATGTATGGATGTATGGATGTTTGTTACTCTTTCACGCTTAAACGGCTGAATGGATCTGGATGAAATTTGGCACAAAGATAGATTATAGTCTGGAATAACACATAGGCTACTTTTTATCCCGGGAAAATGTACGGTACCCGTAGGATAACACATCAACTGTGACGCGGACGAAGTCGCGGGCAGAAGCTAGTCAGCTATAAATGATTTAATCAATCAGTTTGCCGAAAAAAAGGCAAGGAGAGTGTATATTATTTTCATTTGAATTGTTTGTAATTTTTTTGGAAAAAGTGACAGGTAGATAATTATAATGAATAAATATTTCTTAGGATCGTAGCAGGTGGGGTTCTGTGGTTTCTGCATACCCCCATGGGAAAAAGGCGTGAGTTTATGTATGTTTATGAAAATATTTCTTTTAATATAATGCATTTTTTTTCTATAGTGAGAAATGTTTACCCTTCATAGGAGACCACAAAAAAATTTTTTTCAAGACACGCTTCGCTTCTGACGTGAATGCAATGTACTCTACACGTTCCAGATCCCCGGTGAACAATACTTCCTTCTTACACCTATTAGGTACACCCTGAAGTAGTAATTGCAGTCCTTAGTCACGTCCAGTAATGGCCGTGTCATCTATCAATTAGGAACGGTATCTTATTGCCACTGTAACCACTGTCATGTAATTGGTTACGTAGAGTTCAATTTAATTGTAACACTGTTTTTTTTCCTCATTGCGTTCATTGAGATAGTTATACAGGGTGTTCAAATACACATTATATGACCGTCAACTATGCATACTGTCTGTCAAACTAAACAACATTGGGCAAGATTTTTTTGGAAACGACTTTTATTTTTGGTACATAAAATAAATCACTGTTTATGGTATTGTGCAATGTAATGCACTCAAACTATTGTGCTTACGAATGGATTTAATAGTATAGGGGCCATGGAGGTATTTAAGGATTAGTTAAATTTAAATTCGAACTTGTATTAAAAGAAGTTGCAAATTCGACCGTTAATATCTCCGTAATCAAAAGATGCCCAGGTAAAATCCAGAACAAAAAAATCTGTGCCTTCTCTATATGAGAAGAGGCCTTTGTCTGCAATGGGACACTAATTAATTTATTAGATTTGGCTAAGCTAAACAGAGTCTTTACATTATCTCCTTTATCGCTCTTTAGGATAAAGACGACATGAAAAAAAATGATTTCAAGAACAGTTCCAAAGCTTTTTTATTCTCATTCGAATTCTGGAAAAACCATGCGTTTTATTTTGCAAAGTTGACTTGATGTGGGGTATTCCAGATGCAGGTAAACTGTAAACCGTGGATCAAAGAGGGCAACCGCTCAAAACTTTAAACAAAAATAATATTAGTGTAGATGATTGGTGTTGTGTCTACAGAATACAATCATCTACAAGAAAACTTGGCGTCGGTGGTAGTTTTAAATGAAAGTCAAAGCATTTCGAATTATCAAGGAATCGGTCAGATAATCACAAAGTTGAAGCTAGTTGCTCGTTCTAAAACATAGGTAGACCCTTTCGCTATGGAATGTTGTCAACTACAGAATTGTTTACATGAAAATCAAAATATCGTAGCGTCTCTCCACTTGTTTATTTTGTCCCTGGGAATAATTAGATGAGAATGTTTTCTGAGAAATCGTCACACAGACGGACGCATATCAAAATATTATCGTTTTGAAGCTGACACGTGCTGCAGTAATCAAATAATTTAGAACAACATCGGTTAGTGATTCACAGAAATTCACGTTTCATAGGACATTTTGCCATGTTGATAGAAAATGAACCTTAAATGTTTATTCTCAAGTTTTCAATCCAAATGACAAGAAAACCCTTTTATCCCTTTTTCAATGTATCTAACCTCAAATTGAATTTCAATGTTAACGTTAACAAAATACAGTTTCATCTCAAATGGGGTATCAAAATAGAATCGTTTAACACCGAATGTGTTGCCAAGATAAATACTGCACTAATTGCATTCAACAATAACCGTAACACAAGCGAGCAGAGTCTATATTTGCATGACATTGTGCTGTCAAAATTTCGAGTGCATAATGGATGGCACGAGAATAGTGTTGTGCGTTAATAGAACAATTTGCGTGTGAATTCGCACGTACGCAAGCACTAGTGATGCACACATGTCCTGAATTCTACGCAGTTATCGATAAAAACTGGTACCTCGATCGCACGCAGCACTAGTAGTGTTAAACCAATGGACAAATTAAGCTTCGGAGCTGGTTTTTCCAAACAGGATGAGTAACCGTGAAGTCATACGATCCCTAATCATTTCATTGGCGGTCTTTCGTTTCTTTTATTACACTACAAACTACATCTAGAAACATTTGTAATAAGTTGTTTCACAAGTGTGTAATCATCGTTTTGTATCAAGAGTTGCAGTACTAGTTTTAGTCCTAGTCATTATTCTGAGAGCCAAAGTTTTGGGACGCCCTAGAAAGAACTAAACTGACCTTATTGATGAGGTTCTTCAGAAAAGTCGGGTGCGCAGTACCTACTCGTAACCAGCGTGCTTGTATGACCAGATGTATGAGTGTGGAAGCAGCGAAAGCAGTATGTAAGGATCGTTTCTAAATACCCACCACCATGGAAAAAAAGCGTCAGTATATGTATGTACTAACAAAACAATAACGCAGTTGTTTTGAAACATAGGAGTCTTTGAAAGGCTTTAAAACTAAATAAAATACTTCAAGTCACTCCTAAAGAACAGCGGAGGAGTAAGAAATACTATAATTTCCACTTCTCTCCAAACAAGCAGGCATTGGCGTATCTAGAGTTAGGTTTTCCTGGGCCCTAAGGTACCATGGCCGATGCGATGCAATGCAGTCAGGCGGAAGGTGAGCCCTACAGCCTGGGGTAGGCACAAGACCATTCTAGGGTGCCCCCCCCCCTATATACGCCTATGCTAGCAGGAGACAGAACAGAACAAGGCCAAAAGCCACAAAGGGAAGTTTATAACGGGAAGAAGATTGCCAAGCTCCATGGATTACAATTTAACATTAATTAATGAGTCCTTAATTTCGTTGCGGGAATCAAGACAGTTGAATCGTTTTTCCGGGATGCGTAAAGCTTTATTGCTTCGGCGCTTTTCTGGTTGGCACTGTTGATTCTGGCTTTCTGTAGTTGCAGTTAGGTTGCAAATAGTATGGAGGGATTGTCCAATATAAAATGGAATCCTAAAGCAAGGTTTACCTCTACGGAAACATACTAAATTCGTATATAAGATCGTTTAGTAGTAGTAGAGCTCTTTGTAAAGGAGCTCGTCCGGAGAAGTACTACCACCATACCTATTTCTGCCGCAAAGCAGCGTTGCTGTGTTTCGGTTTGAAGGGTATAGGTGCCGGTGTAGTTACAGTCACATGAGACATTCAACTTTATCTCTGTGATGGTAACGCAAAGCCTCTGGTATTGTAGATGTCTAAAGGCAAAGGTGACCACTTAAAATCAGGTGGGCCGTCTTATTTATCATCGAACGATGTTTAATACAAATATTAATATAGAATAGATATCTTTATTGATTCTCTTTCTTAAAATAACTGGTCGTATCTCCTCTACTTCCTTTTATACAATAATAAAAAGGAAATTATCTTCGAGGCGTAAATAACAAGTTATTCAATTGAGATGCTTCTTACAATGTACATCTCTTATTATTGTACTACTGTGTGTTATCTTATACTCATGAAATAAAGCTAAAGAGTTTTTGTTTGTTTGTATATTTAAACGCGGTAATCTCTGGCACTCTTCATCTTCATTATATCAGCCGCAGGACGTCCACTGCTGGACTTAGGCCTCCCCCATAGATTTCCAAAAAAGACCAGTCTCATTCAGAATCTCTGGAACCATCAGTTGTTGTTGTTAAAAATTATATTTTTTTGTATATGAAAGCTAGATTCATGAGGAATAGTATAGGCTATATAACATCACGCCACGTCACACAGGAGCGGAGCAGTGATCAAAGGCGTAACTTAATGCGGGTACAATAAACTACGCAGACGAAGACGCGGCTAAAAGCTAGTCATATAATAAAATTATGCTCATTATTCACAATAATAATGAAAGGTACGTCTTGTGAAGATAACAACACCCCTCTTAAGTGTTTATCTAATTAATTATGCTAATTACGATATTAAATAATACAAAATGCTTTCATTGGTATTACAATAAAGTTGTTTCTGTGTTAATTATTAAATAACTTAATATTAAGAGAGTATTCTATGATGAGGTATTTTAGAATGTGTTGATAGGTTAAGTATAGAGGTTACAGAAGATAATGGAAATAAGTTGTGTTGTTAACAGTTTGATTATGGTCCTTATTCGTTTTGGTAGAAGACATAATTTTCAATAAACTGTGATCAAACATTACATTTAAAAATATAACACCAGTATCGTAGTTAGTTGCCTCACGATATTTTCTTTACTGATGTAAGTGATGGCCAAGTTAAATTTAGAAAATATCTTATACTTGCCCTGGTATTGATGCCGCAATCACTAGGCCAACACGACAATGAAACAGACGAACTTTGATTGATCCATATATTTTATGTATAGGAACTTGAGCATGACCAAATATTCACCTTGGATAATCCAGCTATCAAAATGTTACTCTTCTATGATAAAGACCGCAAAAGTTTCCATAGCAACGCATCTTAAAAAAAACTTCTCAAACTTTTTTTCATAATATTCTTCACACAATCCATCCATCTTTTCTTTAACCTCCATCTTTCTCTCCATCCAAATCAAGATCATTACATTCATTACCATGCATCTTACTAATACAAATTCTCCCCAAAAACCCACTTTCGCGATAGTTATGCGAATGACGTCGAACTCAAAAGTCATTGATCGTAAGAGCGACCTGAGTCAGCGATCCTGTCAGGTCAAGGTTTTAGAGTCATTACCGCTTCTTATGCAACAGAAGCCGTTATTTTCGTCACACAAGGACGGATAATGAACTTTATTATTATATCAATATGGTGATAAATAGGTTGACCTTTTTCCTGTTGAATGGCAAGCAAGCCGAAGGCCCCCTGGACACAGTTGACATCTGCAATACTAAAGGCTTTGCAGATGCGTTGCCATCCCAAAGACAAAGTTGAAATGTGTCATGTGCCTGTAATTATACCTACCCTTCAAACTAAAACACAGCAACGATGCTTTGTGGTAAGAATAGGTATGGTGGTAGTACTTCCCCGGACGAGCTTCTTCACAAAGAGTTCAACAGCTTTTTTTTATTTTGAATTCCATCATATTCTTGGTGATTTCACATAAAGTTAATCTGTCAAACTGTAAGATCAAACGTCACCGTTCAAAGGTCGTTCAATCTATGACATCAAGAAATTCCTGACAAAAAACGGATGTAAAAAAAAAAAAACACATAACCTACATCTCTTTCCTTCCTCAAACAAACAAAAGAGACAAAAAAAGCTTAAACTAATAATTCATCGTTTCGCATCCGTTGAAAAATATTTCGGAATTTCTACATATATCGACCGCAGAGTGAATCCCTAAGCGGTGCGTCAGTTACTATGAGATAAAATAATGCGTACTCCGGCGCAGCCTCCAGTAACCAACGGGCATGCGCGCACGCAACATTAATGACAACACATGTCGTTCAACTTGAACCGTCGATAAGTTCAATTATAGTTCAAAAGTTTAGCACGTCACTATTTTTTATTTTTATATTATTCTTGGTACAGTCGAGTGCAGAAAGTTTGTGTAAAAGTAAATACTTTAGTGGAGTTGGTGAAAAATGTGAAACTGTGTTTCGTATTAGTGGATGACTGTATTTTTTAATTTAAGGATTTTTAATGAAGAATTTTATGTGAGTAATTGTTAACTTTCTTTTGAGGAGTTTTGTAGTACCTTATTACTTTTTTTATTTCTTATAGGTTCATATCCTTTTTTAGGATCTTAAACCCGTAGGTATAGATGTGACTTTACAATGAACTTCCAAGTAAAAATTAATCACGCTAAATGTCATGTTCATTACATACATACAACATCTTACATACCACTCAAAGACGATGCGCTCCAGACACAAATTTCGACAGGCTATCAAAGGCTAATATGCTATCTTCCGATGGCATAATTATATATAACTAGCTTCTGCCCGCGACTTAGTCCGCGTCAAAGTTGATATAAGAACACGAAAGATACGGTCATCTATCATCTATAGTACGTTATTATTATTTTCCTCGGGAACAGTACTTTTTTTGCGAGATGAAAGGTACCCTACATTCGTTTTTCTACACCAGTCAACGTATATGCAAAATTTCAGGATGTTCGGTTCAGTAGTTTAGGCGTGAACAGGTAACAAACAAACAAACAAACTTACTTTTGCATTTATAATATTATTAAAATAGTAATGTTAGGATACACGTGGCTCTTGACAAAGAAGATTCGTAATTGATAATCGATACAGAAAAAAGAAGAAGGCTAGACTAAAAACAAAAACAAAACAAAGAAATACAATAAATGCTTAGCATCCAGGAAAGTAAAGGAACACACTTGGATAATTCCGGTATTCTTCTCTTTTTCCGCATTCCTTCGCTTTCACAAACGTGTCCTTTTATTGTTTTCCACGATTTTCGTGTAATTTGAATAATTTCCCTCCGATATTTGGGTGCCTGGATTCTTGTGGCGGCTGCTTCGATGGTGGTTTACGTAAATATGTGCAGAAAATGTATAGATAAATATTTTTAGGTAATTGTGTGAAAATTTATTTATTTACTTCTATAGTTAGTAGACATTCTTAAGTAGATTGAATAGCATAGCTAGAACATTTTATTTAAATACCAAAAGATTAGATAATAGATTATTGTTTAATTTGCTGCTAAATTGAAAATTGGTTTTAAGTATTTTAAACGTGCTAGATTGGAACTTCCTAAAAACAACGAAATTAATTCATTTTTTCGTTTAAGTGTCAGGGCTGGGCTGATTATGAACAATTTAAATCATCCCCAATTCCATAGGGCAGACTTTTATATCACAAGCCTTTTTTAGGGGTCGTTGTTTTTTGTTTTTTAGGCTCATGAATATGATTAACTTATATTTTACTGATTCGGATCAACTCAATTTTGCAGAGAACAGCAGATTTTTTATTGATATTTCAGAGTTGGTCCCATAGTAAAAGTTGTTTATATATTTATGAGTACTTTCACGGTCTAAAATATTGATAGTGACTTCAAAATCGTGTAATAGTATTTATACCTACTCTAACACATAATCATCTTTTTGCACTTAAATACATACTTAGTCGTTAACTTAGCGTTACCAAACTTACATATACATAGTCAGTAGTAGTATATTACTTAGTCACAAAACCAAACATACCGACTGTTTACAAACATGAATAATGTCTAAATATTAAATTGGACCTAATGTTACTGAATATTGAACAAAGCTATTAATAATATTTGAACTAAATCTGTGTAAATGTGTCTGTATCTAAGTGGCACATGATGTCAGGAATATTATTTATGAAGTTATTAATTAATCGAAACACTTCATTAATTATCAAATGTACCTATTGACATACTTTGGCAATATTTAGTTAATTGACTGCAATATTGCTGGATTGGGTTGTCGGTTTGACCCCCAGGTCTGGCAAAGTATTCCCTAACAATTCCCCAAACATGGATGCGTTTTAGTCAGTAAAAGTCTGACACTAACTCCCACCCCGCCCAGAGCGGGAGAAGTTATTCGATGATTGCCCATCCGAAAAAACAAAAAAAGGCGGAATATTTGGGGATTTTCCATTTGATCACTAGAGCATGGTACTTCAAGGTTCAATGCGAAAGTCAAAAGGGGATGAGAGCTTGGCAGCTGTTTTTAAATTTCTTGACCCACTTGCATGTTTGCCAAAAATTTGCCTAACATTATTTATTTTAAAAATCGTTGCCCCAAACTAGGAATTTCGTCTGTATCATGGGTGCGTTTACGAACATATGAACTTATACATATAACCAAATAATCAGCCCCGTAACAATTGTCCGTAAACCATACTAATATTTATTCCATGAGGGACCGAAGCGGCACCACGCAGCATAACAACCAATTGTATAGTCACTACGCCAACCGTGCCGTCAAACTAACTCGTATAACTAAGAGAGGGTCTTGCAAAATAAATTATGAAACATAAAACAAATATGGCTGATAGAAACAAACACACACAGTTTAAAAAGTGAAGAAATATTACTACTGTTGTCTCACTGCAGGGCAAAAGCCTCTTCTCATACAGAGAAAGCACGAGCATTGATCACCACGCCTGCTCAAGGCTGATTGGCCTTTTCAGACTTATATCATGCGTGTTTAAGAAGGGCTGACTAACTTCTTCTTCTTTATCGTGTGGGCAGTAAGGTCTAATGACCCCACATACCCTAGTGTCAGTCTCTAAACCGCCTTAAGGACCTCTGCCGCCCTAGCCAAGTCACAAACGATAAACGCAAACGCTGACTAGGCTTTAATAGAACTTCAACTTTATGTGCTTGGTTTTAAGTTGAAGATCTAATGAAGATTGCATAGCGTTTTCGTTCGTTCCAGTCGCTAACGCTTAGAAATCTTTAATAGATTTTCAACTTAAGACTCTTGGGTATTAAGTTGAAAATCTATTGGTACCTCCCGAGCGTTTACGATTATCGTTTGTGACTTGGCTAGGGGGCTGACATGGTTACCGTCTGGCTAACTAATCGCGTTGATCATAAAGTGATGTAAGCTTCACAAGATGCAATAAACAGTATCATATTGTTAATGCATTGGAATGCATTGCCAATTAGTGCGGAGAAATGCGAAGCCATATATTTACATTAGAGGTATGTTTAATGGTCTTAAGACTTAATTGAGCGATAGTAGTTCGTATTTGAATGGTAATAAAGACTGATATATCGTGTTTGATAGATGGTTGTAAGGCTATAGGTACCTATATAGACAAAACTGCCCCGTTAGTCGCGTGGTTGTAAGCGTGAATACTGAGTGTGAGGTTCAGGGTTTGATTCTCAGGTGGGGCAAAATATTATTGAGTTTTTCCATTAAGAATTTCTTAGTAACAGCCCGGTGTTTATGATTTGGTAATATAACATCATCAACACCAACTCAACATAATTATGTGGAGTTGGTTCGTTTGGTTTAGCGCACTTATCTCCGAAACTAAGTCTAGGATTCTAAAAATTACTTCGGAAATGGAAAGCCACGTTATCCCTGACGGATACAGACTATAATTTATTACAATAAAAAATAGAGATCCGCAAGAAAATACACACGAACGAAGTCGCGGGCAAAAGCCAGTAGTGTAACAGATAGGTACTTAATTTAAATTATCCTTTTACTTTCAAACCGATAAGAATACTAATAAAACTCACAAGGACATTTATATTTATATTACAATGGCGTTATTAATAACAATATCTACTTTATTTACTTGATAAAGGTCTAGACGACTCCGGAGAAAAAACAATAGATCATTTGTGGGAACCATTTTATGTTTGGAATCTTATCAATTTGATACAATTTTCCTGTTTACAATTTCCATAAAACAATAGTTTGCTTCAGAGCGGCGCCAGGGCCGTCCGCCCTGGGCCCCGAGTTCTTGTGGGGCCCCAAATTTTTAGAGGTTCTCTTAACTAAATCTAGTCTGCTTTATAGCAGTTCTGACCCACCGTGACGTTAATGTTTCGTTCAAAAACCACACAACCACACGGACATCAAGAAAAAAATCAATACATAGCTAAAATTTGCATTAGTTTTTTTTTAGTGGGGCCCCTAACAGTTTAAGTCCGCCCCTGTTTTGGCTGTTTTCGTGGAGGAGGGGTTTTACATAAATAAATAGCAGTATGATAATGGCTGTAGACTGCTCGTTGCTCATTAAAAGTCTAATTTTATGAAACAGCTGCTTTTTGGCAACTATTCCTTAATATTTAAACTTCATGCGTATTATTCTCCATTTAAGCAATTCATGGTTTATTCATGAAATTTTTGAACAAAATATGTATAACATCAGTAA
Organism: Caradrina clavipalpis; assembly: GCA_932526535.1. Classification (NCBI taxonomy): domain Eukaryota; kingdom Metazoa; phylum Arthropoda; class Insecta; order Lepidoptera; family Noctuidae; genus Caradrina; species Caradrina clavipalpis. The sequence continues at coordinate 1,574,117 of OW052108.1, forward strand.
AGGTATAACTGTACCATTTTAAACAAATATAATAATGACTAAGTAAGTACTTTATTTACTCGTGTTTGATCAACTGTTCACACTTCAGACATACCCACGTATGTACATACTGAATCATCGGAATACCCCTTTTTTTGTAAGATGGAGTAACCTTGATGATATTTTAACCTCACATCAACTTTAGAGATTGGTCATGATGGCCACTAGGCCTTAACCACTAGGTTAAGGCGCCCGCCTAAATACCACTTATAAATACCATCACGCCTGTATTCCCCGAAGGGTTAGGCAGAGGTGTACCAATGTACACCCACAGTTCGCCGGTATGTTTAGGTCCCATGTAATAGGGGGCGAGCCTATCGCCATTAATCGAGCACAAATCTAAAGTCCGAGCTGCCATTAAGAATTTCATAGAAAAGCCCAATAGCACTTTGCTCGACCTGGGAATCAAACCCAACACCTGTAGCGTAGCAGTTGGCAGTTAGCCTAGGTACAGATGTGACTTTTTCAATTAATTAATATGTGCTTTTTAAGTTTGTCTTGGTCAGTATTGACATCGGTGGACGAAAACATCGAGAGGAAACCTGGCCTTGTAATTAACAAAAGTCTAAAAGCGCTAATCCGCTTTGAGCAAGCGTGGTGATCAATACTCGTGCTTTCTCTGTATAAGAGGAGACCTTTGCCCTATAGTGGGTGGTATTATTATTATAAACTACTACTAACAACTGCCCACGACTTCGCTCGCGTCAAATTTAATCTATTATCCCACGGGAACCACGGGATAAAAGTATCCTATGTGATATTCCACACTACAATCTATCCCAGTAACCAAATTCATCCAGCTTCGTTCAGCCTTTTAAGCGTGAAAGAGTAACAAACACCCATCCATCCATCCATTAATCCATCCATCCTTCCATCCTCACTAACTTTCGCATTTATAATATTAGTAAGACTTTAGAGGACGAATTCGCTACCATTTATATAATCCGTCCATTAAAAATGGAAGTTAGAAGCTTCGTGATTTCTTTTAGCATTTTGATAAGAGGGAAATCCCGTCTTTACTTTCTTTATTGTGGGTTTTCCTTGTGACTCCTCAACGGTTATTAATTTTATACTTTCTAATTCACTTAGGTACTGCCCCGTTGATCTCGTGGTAGATGAGCTTATGGCCTGGGTTTGATTTGCAGGCCGGGCAAAGTGATATCGGGAGGTCCTATTTGTAATTTCTCAGTAACAGCCCGGAGTTTGAAAGTTGGTGATGTGATACTGTTGGTGCTGGATTCTCGTTCCATTGGACTATAAAAGTGAGGAAAGGAGTGCACTTGTGGACTGTGATATCTCCTACGTACTTGGCTATTTAACGCCTTGTCTCGGATAGCTAGTAAAAATAAAAACGTAAAAAAAAAACTGCGGATTATCTTTAATTTATTCAGTTTCATAAACTTCTGTAATCTTTCAAGAATGACGTAACACTGTAAAGATAACGAAGTAGTTTAGTCGCAGATCGCATCAAAGACATTTTGGGACAACTTTGACAAAGCATAAACTTTAGACACTGAAGAATTTCTAGACTCTACTGAGAAGTTAGCAGCTAGAAGCTTATCAGGATTCATAGTATCAAAATTAAGTACTTATATTAAAAATTAAAAAGTATACTTACCATAACTAATATGTCTTATAAATGCAAAAATGAGTGTTTATTTGTTCATTTGTTACATTTTCACACCTGATAGTTCTGGCGCTTATTCAGTGTAAAAAAGTTTGCATAATAAGTTACATTCATCATATATGTGACACTAAACCCCACAATAGGATACCCTGTCTCACAAGGGTCATTCTCTTTTATCTAACGAAAAAATAAAACAAATACAATATACGGTTAAGACGCATTTAGTCAACAAACTCATATTCAAATAAGCGGTATGAACAGCTAACGCGAAGTAATAAGAAGTCATTATAATCCTAAATAAACTAACTCGGTCTTCAGTCATTTCCCTCCCACATTGCGCCCACGCGTTTAGAGTTACAAAAGAAGGATCAATTCGAGAACGCGTTTGTCTTTTCCACTTATGAAAAAAAAAGCTGGCCAAGTCTGAGGTCAAGCTTGTATAGAAAGGGTTCTGTACCATCGTCAAAAAAGAGGAGCTAGCAAAAAATGCCACAAAAACATCATCATATCAGCTGCAGGAAGTCCACCGCTGGACATAGGCTTCCCCTATAGATTTCCAAAAGGACCGGTTGGAAGCAGTCTGCACCCAGCGTCTTCCTGCGGTCTTAGTCAGGTTGTCTGTTCACCTCGTGGGTGGACGTCCTACGCTGCGCTTGCCGGTGCGTGGTCTCCATTCGAGAACTAAAATTACGTTTCTTCTAAATTAATTACATTATTTAATTTACATTTTTTTTTTGCTATTGCTGTTACTTTGAATACGCATTTTGTGAAAATTACTACTATCTACCTATTATTACAATTCAAAAGATACAGCCCTGTGACAGACGAACATACGGGGAAGGACGGATAAGCGATAGCAATATAGAGCTCCATAGACAATTAACTATTAGAATTCGAATGGGTTCACGTCAGTAACCAAAGGAAACTAATCTTAAACAGTTCGATCTTACAATTTTGAATTGCTTGGCAATCCAGAACGGGTTTAAGTCAATAAAGCAGAGGAAACTAAACTCTAACCATTTAATTTTAAGATCTGGTATTGATTGACAGTCCAAGCTTTGGCTCAATCTCAATGATTTGGTTAGTACCGCTTAACAGAGCTTTGCTTAAACCCTGATGATAAACCCAAGTCTATTTTAGTACTCCACAGACACAGTTCTATTTCTGAACTCAGAAAGTTATTCAAAAGCAATCAGAGTCTTTGATCATTCGATTGGTTAGACGGAACATGTCTCCTGCACTTGGCAACTGTCCAGGAATCGCGGGGTTCTCCAGGAATTCGCCCTTAAGCGTCCAACCGTTTAGGGGTTAAGCAGGGCTATATTATTAGTGCTAAAACGGTTTAGAGTTTGTGCGGTAGTCGAAAAATGGTTTTTCTTAATTCTCTGCTGTTCTTTTCTGTTTTTTTACCATCATTAGGTGGTAACAAGTCAACCACTTACTTGATGATAAGTGGTCACAGCTGCCCAAAGACATCTGCAATACCAGATCCTTTGTCAGATGTGTTGCCACCTTCCAAAAACAAAATTGAAATACACCATGTGCCTGTACCTACCAATTTATACCGGCCACCACATCCTTCAAACTAACAAAGTAACGCTGCTTTGCGGCAGGAATAGGTTTAGTGGTAGTACTTCCCCGGACGAGATCCTTTGCTTTTTATATCCTTTGCTTTACTAAAATTACATAAAACTGTTGAATTGGCTTTCCGGGACTCATTGTCTCGGTGCTTTTCTGGTGGTTGTCATTATTGATTCTGGGTTTTAGGACTTGTCGTGGTTGCGAGTACCTACTCGTCACGTGTCGAGATTGTTCTATACAAAAAGGTTGAAACTTTTTGGTTTATGTCCGTTAAACAGTAGGTACTTTAACTAAAACCTCTGTGAGTAAATGGTTATAGTTACCTATATCCTTTGTACAACAATGATTTAATCGTCGTACAAATATTCAAAAAAATAAGACCTAAAAACACAAATGAACCCTAAAAACTTTCGAACAAGAACTTAGCTCGTAGCATATAATTGAAACACTAATTGAACGTAGAATGCTCCTCAAATGAAAGGTTCGGAACAGGTTGATAGGTATGTTAAAAAGAACTTGTTTGAGACCGTCTGGCTTCTTTTTAGGACATGTTTCATTTAAAATGTTGACGTGATTTGTGCTTAGCCATGTGTGTGGCTCTTTTGATGTGTGGGTAGGTATTGGAATTGTTTTTTTCGAATGAACGGCTTTTTTTCGTTTGAATCTTTTGAAGCTCTTTTATTTTAGCTCTAAACAGTGTCTGACAGATTCTTGGTTTAGTATTACTAGGCTGTCATTGTCTCATTGTAAGGCAAATGCCTCTTCGCATTAAGAAGGTATGATCATTGATCATCATGCTTGCTCAAGGGGATAGGTGTAGGGCTTCAGAATTCTTGGTTTCTCAAAAAAATACCTCGTTACTAATTGCTTCTAGTTGTCAGCACGCGGGTACTGAAACTAAGATGAATAAGCAAATGATTATCATCATACCAGTCACAGACCGTCCACTGCTGGCCATAGATCTCACCTAAAGATTTCCAAATAGACCGGTTGGATAAGTGAAATGCCTTTGCAATTTAAGCATTATCATTAATCTTGACCATCACGCCTGTATTCCCCGAAGGGTTAGGCAGAGGTGTACCAATGTACACCCACAGTTCGCCAGTATATTTAGGTCCCATGTAATAGGGGGCGAGCCTATTGCCATTAATCGGGCACAAATCCAAACTCCGAGCTGCTACTGAGAATTTCATAGAAAAACCCAATAACACTTTTCCTCGACCTGGGAATCGAACCCAGGACCTCTAGCGTAGCAGTCGCGCTTAGGACCACTCGGTCACTGAGGCAGTTTTGACTTTGTTGGTGTTATATCATAAATGTATTTACTGAATAAATACCTTTTATTCTTAACCAAAGACTTTCCTGACTTTCTTGAATAACACGCAGGACTATTCTTCTCCTTCTTCGGGTTCAAAGTCAAAGCATTTATTTAAATTAGACCATTTATAGTCACTTTTGAATTGTCAAAGAGTCGGTCAGATAGTTGAAGTTAGTTCCTCGATATAAAACGAATGAATGAATGCTTTATTTGCCAGAACGAATGAATGAATGTTATATTTGCCAGAATATTGGTACATCGTATATGGTAAAAGCGACATAATAATAAAAATACAGTCTTCCAAAATTACTTTATCAAAAGTCAAAGCATTTATTTCAATTAGACCATTTACAGGCACTTTTGAATTAGACAAAAAATTTAAGCTAGTTGTTCATTCCAAATTATAGGTGCTCCATGGAGAAAAACAAGCAAGAAACTCCACGAAATAATAAATATCAATTCGATGATGTATTTTTAGAACTAACCTACCAAAGGTTAGTTGTAAAAATGTATCATCATCATCATCATATCAGCCGCAGGACGTCCACAGCTGGACATAGGCCTCCCTCATAGACTTATAAAAAAAAAACTAATAATTTACCATCATGTCTCACATATAAAATTAATTAACTATAAACTATGACGCATAACAAAGTTGCGTAAAAAGCCTTATCCATGTACAATCTCTTTTTTATTGGATAACAGCCTCCCTTGCTATAAGCCGCGAGTAAACACGAGCTGCCTCAATCCCACTAATCTCTGTTTCCAGAGCGCCAACTCAAACTTTGTCACACAACAACCTATTTTTGTCTTATTAAGGCTTTGTTGTAGTTTAGTGTTGGTGTTATCTGTTGTTTATTCGGGAAATCTACAATCACTTCACTACACAGTATAAAACAAGGTCGCTTTCTCTGTCCCTATGTTCCTATGTATGCATAAATCTTTAAAACCACGCAACGGATTTTGATGCGGTTTTTTTTAATAGATAGAGTGATTGAAGAGGAAGGTTTATATGTATTTAGTATCAGCATTGTATCCGTGCGAAGCCGGGGCGGGTCGCTAGTAATATAATATAATACCTACTATGTTGCTGTGCCCTACCAGGGTCCATAACTGTACTTTAGCTATAAGCCTATTGTAACATCTTTATACACATGGTATACAAATTTAAACGAATATGAATATGAAATTTGTTTATAGGTAGAAGTAGTGGTTTTGAATTAAAATATTGTTTAGCTGTACGTAGCAGCTCGGAGTTAGGATTTGTGGCCAGTTATTGGCAATAGGTTCACCCCCTATTATATGGGATCTAAACATACCGGCAAACTCTGGGTGTACATTGGTACATCTGTGTCTAACCCTTCGGGGAATACAGGCGTGATGGCGTCTTTCTACATCAGTAAGCAAAACCACCTGTCGATATCAAATATCAAAGGCACACCATACCCCAATAGAATGAAATGCGTAAAAAGCCCTTGTGGACATATAAAACCAATAAATGTTTTATTATGTGTTATACGAGAGGCAAACATTCCAATATGGAGATGGGACGTGATCCGTAACAAATCCTAACTATTTTTCTCAAATGCCAATATATTATTACAATACTCAATAGATTTAACATACATTTTATAAAGCTAAAGAGTTTTTGCGTTTACTTAAACACGCTAATCTCTGTTTAATTATGTTTGTATAATGATAGCCAGATTCATGAGGGATAGATCTTGAAATATTGACTACAACCTCCACTAAATTATAATTAACTAATGTCTTCTTACAAGCTCATAACCAACGCAACTTAGTGAGGACAAGTTTTTCAAATCAGTACAATAATATCACGACACAACACACCGGAGCAGAGCAGTTACCAAATACATGGGTGAAAATACCATGCGAACGAAGTTGCGGGCAAAAGCTAGTTTACATGTAACTCCCTAGATACCCTTCGCTCATAAAATCACAAATGAGTATCATTAGTCGTACAGTAGATATAATATGTGCAATAAATTGCATACAAAATGAATGTTTATTAAGAGAACAGGCGATGTCCAAGTGTTGACGGTATTCATGTTGTAAATTAGTATGTTTATTTGTTTGTTTTAATGCAATAAGAAAGCTTTGTGATGAGATAAATGGACCTACCTACATCGACGATTCAAGAGATGTGATATTGAAGATAACTCTTTGTTTTATTAACACGGAAAAAAATATTAAACCACTATGGCAAAAAGATCTAATCGGCCCTCTTCAAACAGTTCACTGACTGTCATCGATAAGCTAAGAAGTAGATTTTGAAAAGGAAGTCTTTAAAAGTCGCATTTTAGTAGTTTTTCGTTGCGATTTCCTACATGTCGCATTTTAGCGATTAAATAAAATATCATCTGTTTGAAAATATCATTTGTTGCAATTTTGCGTAGAACAGCAATTTTTTTTTCGACGAAAAATTTCAACTCTTTAGCAGTTTAAAAAAGTCGTTTTTGTCATAATGTCCCGCTCACCATGTATACCAACCATTATACTAGACTAGAGCATCAAACCTAAATTAATAAAATGCGATCAGCGTCACGGGCTCAGCTTGGCATCATACCAAATTGTTTTGGTAATGAGGTGAACATTTATATTCACTACTATGTAGATTTTAGTACAAGCTTTCATTTAGTAGAAATGTGCTTTATTTACGTCACATTCTAACATTTTAGTTAGCTTAGCGAGAATAGCTTCCTACCGCATTGGTAGTAATTTTAGAAATAACATATACGGGTACCACCACTCCTGTATTAGGAGTTAGGCAGAGGTGTAATCAACGTACACCCACGGTTTGCCGGTAGTCCCATGTAAGTGGCAACCCTAATGCTATTAACCGGGCACAAATCCTTACTCCGAGCTGCTACTGAGAATTTAATAGAAAAACTCTATAAGATTTTGCTTGACCTGAGAATCAAACCATGCCATTTAACTAAAAAAACATCCGTCCACCCAATTCACAAAGGAAAAAACTTTGCTTTTACCCACGTCTTCGTCTAAGTGAGTACCTACTTCATTAATAATAATTATGGTCATCGTTCATTAACGCGGCAACGATCCAGCAGGCCTCGACGGCACCGCCCGCAATTCGTCACCTTGTTATCTGATCATTATAAAAGTTATTTTAAGGCACACCATTTAAAGCCGTAATTTGAATGGCAAAATTATAGCTATCTCAGCACCGTGCTATTATAAAGATCTTATGTTTTAAAAGCTACTCCAAAGGAATAGAAAAAAGCCAAGGACTATCTATCGCTAAATATCTTACTAACAATTTCGTTCACCAGTGTTTTTCGTCGAAAATACATGAAACACTACCCACGACTTCCCAAACGGCCAAAAAGCTACCTAATCGAATTCCCTATGCCCTTTTTATCCCTATTACCTACTCCGGTCAAGTAACACCCAGCCTTTGACAGAGCAGCTTGCAGTACTCGTTAGCATAGACAACTAGAGGCCGCCATTTTGTCCTTTGAAAAAGGAACACTTTTTGAAATTCGATATTGTTCGTAATGTCAGTTGTGTTTCCAAAGAGGTTTGAATTTCGTTTTACGGAGATTTTATTTTTCTATATGTTAGTTTATAGTTACATAGGTAGATACCTACTTAGTAGTTATTTTTATTTTGTAACTAGCTTTTGCCTGTGACGTCGGAAGCGTGATTTTTTTCTTTTGAATCCATAATTATTTTGAAAATTAAATATAGACTGTTACTCTCTGATAATTTAGCTTTCCATAGGTGAAATATTTTTTTAAATCGGTTAATAACTCCAAGCTGTTACAAAAAAAATCCTAGTGGAAAACCCAAATAAAACTTTTTGCCCGAACGGGAATGAAACCCAAGACCCGACGAGACCAACGGGGCAGTCGAAGCTAGGAGTAGGTATGTAGGCCGTAAGACATAAAAGGCTTTCAACGATAATCATCAATTACATAAAAAAAAAACATTGGCCTAAAGATGACAAAAAAGTAATTAGTTTTGATGACTCAGAACAAGATACACAAATTGACATCAATATAGTTATGACTTTTTCCTTTAACTGTACAATATTCGTCATTCATAGATATTTACACTTGTAAGTATGTATGTGGATGATGCCGTTACTCTACCATCAATCAGTAATAATTTGAATGTCATCAATCAATCTGGCTAGTAGGCCAACGTAATTATACGAGTACGCTTACTTAAATTTTGAAATAAGGAAGTTAGAGTACAGTTAATTATTCATGAATGCGAACAATTGAACCAAATATCGGCTATACACCACAATCAAAATGTATCGTATACGTTTAAATACGCGGCGCCGCGAGGCAGCGCACCTTTGTTAAACCGCTTCAAACATAATAACATCGTAAATAAACATTTAACACCCCTTTCAATCAATATATCACCTCACCTCTATTTCTCCTGTAACCCAAATGGACCTCGCACCTCGAATACTCGATCCCTGCTTATCGATGCAAACGATTTAACTCGATTCTCGCGAACTAAAGGGCGTCACTGTTCGAACACGTTTACATGTAACTACCCAAGTAACAAAAGCTTCTATAACCAAGGCGTTTTGTCACCAATCAGTGTTATAGTAGGCCTGTAATGGTAACCATTATGACTGCCTGTACTATAAAGGTTTTTAACAAAGCGTTTTGATTCTATAAGATAAAGAGCATTTAAGTTCTATAATTAAGCTCTTAGAACGCTTACAGGACCATACAAAAGAATCGTTAAAGTTTTTCACTATAATAGATATGAATAAAGTGATTATGGTACTATTTAGTACTATTGAAGACCTTACCGACCCTTTCATGTATCTATTTTGCACTAATAATGCGTCAAAATTACTTTTATAGTACTAGTTTTGTAGTAGTATCAAAAACATAATTACAGGATTAATCTGCACTATGAAAGCACTTTGCACAACTATTATGTAACCTTTTAGCTTTTTAAAAGCTCCCTCAGTATTGCTATGGGGCTAGTTCTGTAAAAGTCATGAAAACTCTTCTATAGTATTAAATAATACATAATCATTCTAAATAGCACTATAAGTGAGTCTGTGTTACTCATACGACACTAAAGCATGACATAAAAGGATTAAAATGAATAATTAATGGACTAATTACATCTATACTAGCTTTTCAGAATCAATTATATGACTAGTATTTCATAAATGGTGACACACTGCCGACTGTTTAGAAATCTGGTTAAAAATTTAAGCTAATAAAGGTTTAATAATGGATTTAAAATCTCTGCGTCGGTATAAAGTGAGTGGTAGTTATAAAAAAAAGGTGAAAAATCGATATACACAAGCACTATCATCGATACAACAAGCAAATGTAAATACTGGTCAAGCTGGTCCAGAAAATATAGCACATGGTTCTGTACAAAATATTTGTTTTGTACCACAACAGGGCTGTAGCAGTAATGTTTCTTTTTCTCTAGCCAGGAATAAGGATAAAGAATATGAGAGGGAGAGCACCTCTGTTCAAAGTTCCCCAACATCGGAATGCTCAGATGAGGAGAGCAATAAAGATGAACAATTATGCAGTGACATAAGAATTTTGTTCCATTATTACACACTTTATGATAAGGAAAACTAGTTCCGTGTTTAAAAAAAAGACTTAATGTTTCTTATTTGTTTATTAATTATAAACATGATCTATGGCAAGATGTGTTTTAATGTATGTATACTTATTCTAAACCTAGAAAAAATAGGGGCACTTACTTACTTACTTATTACAACAAGTACTATTAAAAAAAAAACATAACAATTATAGAAAAAAAAAACTCTTCGGCGGGCATAATCTCGCCTTCTTGAGAATAACTATCAACAAAAAGATGCATACGCTAATGTCACAATTAATGTGACATTAGCGTATGCATCTTTTTGTTTAACAACATAATTATCATATCTTTTTTATATAATTAAACATTAAAATCAGTCTCAGGAAACAATCCACGTCCATTATATATGCCATCGTTAGTTTTAGTATGTTACGACGCAGGTAAAGCACTGAAACAAACGCAATTGTACATTTACTTCCAGCATTATGACAAAAAAAGGTTTATTTTATATTTGGACAACGAACCCTAATTCGTTTTCGGTAAAAATATGGCTGCTGTTTTCGGCCATGATAGCACATTAGCAGCACGGCTGAAGCCAATGTATACTATAGCAGCCATATTCGGGACCAGTCCTTATTTTATTAATTTTAATTTAATTAAAACACGTAAATTATAATGGCGCATTGTCAAATTTGAAATCAGCATAATGATTTTATCGATACAATAATTTTCGCAAGAGCAAGTTATGGGAGAGTAAGACCATATCGGTCCATGCATGTTTTATAGTATGTTATGTTAAGCAAAAATGGCAAACGACATAAAGCATAACTTATCGATATATTTTGTTTTCTTGAAGAACACTCACGACTCACGATCACAACACAAACAAAATAGTCACCAGTGTGATAAAAAAGATCACTGGAATCGTTTACGGTGCAAAATAGCACTATAAACATGTTTTGGTGGCTATTTCAGTACTAAAGAGCGTTTCTCGACACTTTTACATTTCAACTAAAGAGCTGACTTATCACCGTGAGAGCCTTTATGTAATGTCTATACAATAAATCAGTGATAATACTAGGGCCTAATTGGGGTTTTGTAAATGTTTACAACACCATTATAGTACTAATCATGAACACTAATTAGCACGTTCTAAAACGTTCTCAGGACCTTTATAGTACCAAATTTTGTTTCTTGGGTAGTTACCGAAACTTAGTTGAGACACTTGGGGGGACTACCTCACGTGTTCCGAACGTAGCTATGTCTTTTAGGACATCGATAATGCAGTTTGAAGATAATCTGGCTTCATTAGAGCACGCTTATTCATTTCGTATTGAGAGCTCCTACACAAAGCTGTTAATACGAAATGAATGCATTTTAAGTCAAAGGAAAAAGGGGTTTAAATGGTTGTTTTTGTGCAATATTGGTTTAGTTCTTAATAAGGGGGGATACTACCTTTTGGAACCTATTGAAATCTAATCTCAGTGTCAATCTGTCAAAAATTTTAATCATGGTGTTATGTTGCGGCCACATTTTGAATATTTATAATTTTGCCTTACGGTTTTCAAATAGATATTCTATTTGATGTTAATAAATACGCAGGTACTATTTCCTGAAAAACATTCATGATTTTGCTATAAGCCTTTAGTAGCAATAGAATGCCGGATTGTTAGAAGTAAAACGGGATTGAAAGAGAAACATCGACTGTTTTAAAAACAATCCTGTCAGCTTTACTAAATTAATGATTGCTTGTCTGTGGCATCGTAGCTTCCAAACCCATTGTCCGATTTCGATATAGTTTTTTTTTCCTATAGCAAGCCTGTACCTACCTGCCCAGTGAGTCTACAAGTATATGCAATCGATTTCAGTAATTTCATGACGAGTTTTGTATGTAGGTAGGTACTAAAGAAAAATGCATTGGAAAATCATGAAATATAGAACATTGGAGATTTTAAATCTGTGGTTGTAGGTAGTAGGTACACGGTTTGTAACTTAACCCGCCAATGCAGCAGTGTTTTCGCTTTTAGCTTTGAAGTAAAGAATAACGTTGGTCAAGCGTAGGTAGGTACATGTTTCTTTAATGTATACTTGGAGCGTGTACGTATAGGTAGTGATTTCTATACCTGCATTACAAAGTCATACATAGGATTGTTGGCTCGTTTACTATCCAATGACATTTTATGTCATTGGATGGATGGATGGAATTTTATATTCTAATATAACATTTGAAGTAAAGCTACTAATGTATGTAGGTACTACAACTCCTGAACGTGGCTTAATTGTACCAAGATAATCCATGTATGCACGTAATTAAAATATTTATTTAATTAACATTTCGTATATTAAATGAATTATTTTATACTTACTTATGGTTGCGACTTTGCCCTCTTTTTTCCAAAATAAGATGCTGATGTAGCCCAGATAATCTCTATGCCAAATTTCATCCTAATCCATTCAGCCATTCTGGCGTGATTGACTAACAAATATCCATCCAAAGTTTTACATTTATATTTTTTGTATTAGTTGGATTGCTTCCTTTTACAAGCTTAGTTCGCTCCTGCAAAGTTCATATTCTTATTATCCCCGTGTCGTCTGCAAAGTGCATGCTTCAGTAGCCAGCATTTCAATAAGCCTTTGACTTTTGAAAATGAAAAAGATGCACGATTTACAGTCTGCGATGAACGTTTGAAATTGAGACGTCTGCTTGCGTCTTTATATTCTATAAGCTGTAGGTAATATTGCTTCTGACACGCATTCAAGACTGAATAGTTACATGAGCACCTATAATGCAGCGAGTAATAGTTCTAGTTTTTAACCCCCGATTCAAAAAGAGGGGTAGCGTGTTATAACTTTTTCGTGTCTTTCTGTGGCACTGTATCTCTTAAACGGGTGCAGGTGCGCTGATTTGAATATTTAGGTTATTTTTTAGGTTACCTAGCGATAGTTCTTAGATATGTTTTATCAAAATCGGTTCAGCTATTTCAAGGCTATCAGCTCTTTAGTTAGCCTCGGAATCTGCTGTTGGTGGTCACTTAAATTTTAAATTTTATTTATGTAAAGAGACCAGCCTATTATTATCCCACTACTCTCAAACACTCTCAGCCTCTTCTCAAACACTGACACGAGCATCGATCACCTAGCTTAGGAGGAATAGTAATTTCAGATTTTTAATAAATTTAAGTCCAAGTTTCCTCATGATGTTTTCCTTCACCGATGTTAGTGATATCCAAGATAAACTTAGAAAGTACATGTGAATTGTAAAAGTCGCATTGGTATGATATGCAGGCCCAGTACAAGCTGGTGGTTGTTTCATGTCTTAGAATTTTTGGGTTTTGGACATATCGTGGCCGTTTTTCTGCCGTAAGACAACGATTTATCGCTGCGATTTGACTGCGTAGTTCGTTTGTGCAGTTTTATCGATATTTTCTTTCACAGAACATTAACTCATTAACAGAACATCTCTCCTTGTCCAACAGCGGTAATGGTTATCACGGAGCGGTAGTATGCCTGGTGCTGGCGTGGTGCGCATGCGCGGCGGTGTGCGCGCCCGCGCAGCTGTGCGCCGGCGCCGCGGACGACGACCCCAGGGCGGCGCGGTTCTGCCAGGCGCTCAACACCTTCCTCGAACTGTATGCTGAGGCGGCTGGCGAACAGGTGCCGGAATATCAAGGTGGGTGGTTTGGGTGATGATTGTGACGGACATTTTACACTAAAGGACGTTTACTGGCAAGGTAGTGATGTAGTGAGGAGTGAGCCACCTATTAAAAAAAGAAGCTTTGACACGTTTAGACTTAAATATTCTGCCTGTTCCATTCATCTTGTTCTGAACTATGTTAGAGTCGGTTTCCAGTCTAACCGAATGCAGCTGAATACTAGTGTTTTATATGGGACGACTGCCTATCTGGCCTCCAAAACCCAGTTACCGGGCAACCCGATACCCCTTGATAATTATGGTATTAGCAATTTTTTTCTTTTTTTATTCTAGAATTTGTCTATAGTATTTGTAGATAAATGAGGTGTTATAAATTTGTATGCGCACGTCTTTGGTTGTGTCTACCTAACACATAATTTGTGTATCTTTGTAAGACGTAGAGATGATGAACTAGGTACAGGACCTTTAATTTCTTCAACCCCCTTTTGGAACCTAAAGACAGCAAGTTCCCTTTAATATGAAAGACAACTCTGCTTATATTAGTTCTGTCTCCCCAGCTCTGGTTCGCGACTACCCACAACTGTTGGACACCGGCATGAAGAGGCAAGACGTCGTGCACTCGTTCCTGCGCTTCGGTCGCCGGCGCTGACGCGTCGGACAAACGCAGCGGCCACGCCGCGTCCACGCCAAACCACCGCAACCCAAACGCAGCGACCAGGCTTAGATTGTTTGCTAATATAACATACATTTAGTTCTTTACGTTATTTCGTCCAAAATATTTAAAAGTTCCTTTTTAATGTAAGACCGTATCAAAATGCTAGGTATCCGAACTGCGAAATTAAAAAAAAAACTTCATTCAACGTAGGGATGTCAACAACACCAGACGTCTAAACCTCTCTCTCCAAATTTAATAGACTAGATTTAGAACTTATTATAATGAAATGTACTTATTGCTAAAAGTATTAATAGTATTTAAGATGTAATTAAACGATCTTGTTGTCAACATTTTTGTGGCATTTCATTTGATAAGTGTAAGAATATTTAAATAATTATTATGATGTTTTAAATAAATAAAGTACGTATTTATGACAAGCTTTTTGATATTTTTCTATACTCCATACTTCAATCCTCAACAAAAACTCACATCAGAAACATTTATGAAACAAAAGAAATGATTAGGTATTTCCAACTACAAAATAATTTAGGTACTTACATGTGATACATAACTACACCAATACTATATATATATATATATTATACCATCATATATATACCATCACGCCTGTATTCCCCGAAGGGTTAGGCAGAGGTGTACCAATGTATACCCACAGTTCACCGGTATATTTAGGTCCCATGTAATAGGGGGCGAGCCCATTGCCATTAACCGGGCACAAATCCAAACTCCAAGTAACAACTTTCAATACTAAGTTGTGACGCCTTTATTCCTTTTGTGACGAAATCCTCATTAGCTGTCTTCGCCTCGAGGAAAGCGGAACAGTATAACGGACTCCCGACTAAAACCCCAAGGCATCCCCCCAACTACCTTTAGCCCACGAGACGACTCCCGGCCACCGTAGACGCGGGTCTGTGGGCGGTGAGCAATGGGTACCTCACCGTCCGTACGTTTACTAACGACAGACCGTGTCGACGGCGCGTTCGTGTTCCACGCAAACTTGGAAGGGGCCACTAAGGGCCGATGCCTGCCGGGGCTGCGGGTTGTTCGAAAGACATACCGCGCCCCCGGAACGCAAAGGGCACATGAAGGAACATAGACGGGTTTTAGTCAGTAAAAGTCTGACACTCCCTCCCGTCCCGCCCAGGGCCGGGGAAGTTATTTGATGATTTCCGAGATGTTAGTTTTAGCCGGGACACGGGAGACGCTCAAAACATTCTTGCGTGTAAATGACGACCCCTGTACATTGATCGCTAAACTTATCGTAACATTGTACTTAATTAATTAGAATACTCCCACATAGTTCTCAATTAATGAACGCATAAAATCAAATTACTTTAGAAACTGATCACATAAATTTTATGAGCATTTCATTAAAAAGGTTTAAACATAAATTATGTTCTGATTATTTAATTATAATTGTTAATTTCTGAGCAAAATTGCTTCGGCGGTATTCTTCTCTGAAACAAAAGCTTAATTCTAATATCGTGTCTTTTACCGTAGAGTCCGTACATAATTCTAGACTGAGGAAGTAATGAACTACATCGTCGCTTATTAAAAAAAAAAATGTCGTTATGGCCTAGTGGTTAAGGCGTCCACCATAACATAAGGTGGCAGGTGCGATAGCAGGCGAGTACCAATGTGATTTTATCAATTCATGTGCTTTCTAAATTTATCTTTGACATCTCTGCTATCGGTAAAGGAAAATATTGCGAAGAAACCTAGACTTATAAATAATTATAAGTCTGAAATATCCAATCAGCGATCGCGATCGAGATGCTATGCTTTAAAATGATGCCGTGGCATTGTTAAATCCCTTTCGGTGTCACATTAGCAATTGCCTCATAGCAATTTATGTCGTAATTCTATACCCATACGTTTAAATTTCCATTAGTATAAATGTTAATCGCTTGCCATGCCGCCCCGCTCTCAAAAACACGTCAAGGTTAAAAATAAAAGTCAGTAAATAAAATATTTGTCATATATTTCGCCCTACAACACACATTGTAAACATACATAGACAAAATACATAAAAAACATCCAATTAACGGCTAGATACTGTACTTTACAATCAATACTTAGTTACGATATAATAATGAAAATAGTTTTAAGTACTCATAGATTCAAAACTGTTAAAATATTAGTAGGTCGGGCGGGGCAATTTCGACTGTGAAGAAATTGGGTGTATGACATGATAAATATTTATAATTCCAAAACAAAACTTCTCTAAAGAAAAACTTTATTTACGCCCTGAAAATCCGATGAATTTTAGTTTAATTGTAAAATTAGATTTTTAGTTGCTTGAAATTAATAAATAGTTAGTCAATTGAGTTGATAAAACGACGTCACAATTTGCTAGAGTTATGCAAAATCTATTAGGGAATAGCGTTTTGACAGCTCATATAAAGTATGTCAACTGATGGTGGTGGACACTACCCAATTGGTTAGTGGTGTCATCTGCCCAATATTCACTTAGGTAAATATAAGATGGCGGTAGAATAAAAATGTGGAAGCAAAATGCCTACTAGAAAAAGTCCCAAAAGACTTCAATGCGTTAGGCCGTTTAGGAAACTAATAATCCCTAAATACTTATTTACCGCCTTTTAATGTTTTTTTTTTAATTTCTTGGTTTGCCCTTGGCTCTAGTCTAGGTTAGAGGTGACAGAAACAAAGTCGACGATGGAATGAGCTTACCCAGAAGAAGCCTGTCCACTCTAACTTTAAGAAGATTAGGGAATTTTTCGAACTAAATAATCTAAAAGATTCTACAAGTACTTTTACCACATGATTAGTATTGTATGAGAATGAGAGCATACGGCCTTGATAAGAAATTTTGATAAAAAAATACATATGATAGGAGAAACACACAGAATAGGTGACAAAATATAACAGAAAATTACCTTTTCACTCTTATAAATTTTAGTGGCAACACTATGGCATGGATAAGAAAAAATGTTGCCAGGCTAAAATATAGAATATTAGAAGATCTTTATTAACATTTTTTGTAGACGCACGGTGTTATCTGCTTTTTTTATTTTAAATTAAAAGGGACACCATTTTGCAAATGTTGTTAGTTACTGCTAGGAATAATGGAATACTAAAAGTAAAATGACAAGAAAGTGTTACGTAGCACCATTTCCACTAACCGTTGAGCGATTTATAATAAAAGTCATCGCGCATTATAACAGTACGGCTCCCAAACAGTAAACAATTTGCCATTCAAGTTAGAGCTTTAAATCGTGTGCGTTAAAATCATTTTTACAGTGGCAAGATAAAAAGGTGACGGCTCGAAGGCGGCGTGCTGGTATCTAGAAGTGCTGTTATAATCAGCGATGACCATTAATGAACATAAACAACTTACGATACAAAATGTCGTTTTGCTTGTCTTTTGAAGGTAAATGCGCATTGCGGTATGAAAATTCCCTTTTGAATAATACTGTTTTATAATATTATAGTGTTGTTAATCCCAAGTTACTGAAATACTGCATTTTTTCTGCTTGGTTCCGTTAGAATGAACCAAGACACAATCTCTCAATAATTAAATAACAGCAATAACAGTTCAATTATAACCCAAACTTCTGCTTACCATAAATTTCAAATTAATCAGCGTGAAATATAGCAATGGGAAGAATTTTGATATGGGCTTGTTTGTTATAACAGAAATAATTATAACATAAACTAGTTTTAGCCCACGACTTCATTTGCGTAAATGTCGGTTCTTGAGGTTCAAACTTATGTTCAAAGTTCAGTGGTACAGTCGTGAAAGCGTAACAGACAGTTACTTCTGCCTATATAATACTATTTGGGGATTGTTGGAAAAAACTTGTAAAACTTAATTTATTTGAAAAGTTTGTGATACAACATTTTGTGTGAGGAGCATATTAAAATATCTATTGTTATAATGATGGCCCGACGAGCAGATCAGACCTTCAAAAGACAATGGACACAGTACATGTGACAATAGAGAGTTCATTTGTGGCAAGTTTTGGTAAACAAATAATTATCATTTTATTATAATTAAAAATTACAAAATGTCTTTGGCAAGAAATACGGATTGTTAATAGGTTGTACGTTTTTATGAGGATTTGAAATTACATTTTCCAGTTTTAGTTTTCTGAATTATATTTATAAAAATTAATGACTAAATGTGTTGCTACTCGCAAAACTCGAAAACGGCTAGACCAATTTGGCTGATTCTTATTTTGTTGTGTTCATAATTTTTCGGACAAGTTTTCTAAGATGATTTTTTAAAAGAAAATTCAAGTGAAATATCAGAAATTTGCACTCGTGCAAAACCGGGCAGGTTCGCTGGTATAATAAAAGTGCGCACGACATCTGACCTAGGCGCATGCTACTTCAAAATAGGACTTTAGTAAGATAAATATAAATATTGAAATTAAGTAAAACTTCAAATATAGACATAGTTAAAAACATTACACTCAAGTCTTATTTGTTTTAAGAGCAAGCGCGCACTGCGGTGCGATTTTTTACAGCACGATTTTAAAATCGCATATTAGTGCAATATTTTCTCGCCTTCGCGCATATAAATTAATATTTCTGCGATAAAAATCGCAATGCGCGCTCGATCTGAATTGTTTGATATAAAAATCGATGAGTATATAACAATACACAATAGATATAACATTTAAAAATAATTTTGTACGATATACATATAGATTTTGATTTTTTACATTTATTTTTCATCACTTTTCAAAACTACAATTTTATAAATTATAATTAGCTACTTACTGTAATGTTATATTATTCTAATGATTAAGAAAAAAAACTGAAAATATCTTGCATGGTAGGTTTAAATAATGCATAATAATGTTTTGTGACATATAAAATAGTCTTCGAGACATTAAAAAAAAAAGTAAAACGACCAGTGTGGCCATGGGCAAAAAAACGTGTAGCCATTTGAAGATTTAAAAAAAAACTCATAGCTTCAAAGTGACAGCTTAAACGTCACACGTTTATAATTAAGTACTTGACACCAACAATCAATTGACGTACTTTTTATGAGCTGACAAAACGCGACTCTCCCGTAGGTTTTGTATGCCAATAGTAAACTGTGACGTCATCAACGCAAATGATTAGTTGATTATAATTTAAAATTGATCACACAGTAACAGTTAAACAGTAACATTAGATTTTTAGCTGCTTTAAAATCACCCAAACCTAAATATACCGGCGAACTGTGGGTGTGCATCGGTACACCTCTGCCTAACCCTTCGGGGAATACAGGCGTGATGGTAAATACTTCAGCCAATTGACATTGACAACTCATGTCAGTAACGTCACTGTTGGTGTTGCCATACAAAATCTATAATAGGATCGCATTTTGATAGCTCATAAAACATATGTTAATTGATTGGTGTTGTCAAATACCAATACAAATTGCATTTTATGTCAATAATGTATAGTCTTAAATCCCTGCCATACACGATATTTTTCAAATACTTAGTAAATAAGAAGTTCGTTACACAGTCTGACTTAATACTTAAATGAAATATACGTTTAGGAAGTACAATTGGCAGACTTCATAACTAATGTACAGACGCAGAACCAAAACGTTAAGCAATTATCAAATACATCTCACGTTAACAATCTGATATTTGTATTTATCATGTTGGCACAAAATTAACTTACACGTGCTCAACCTTTAATTCCTCGACTGTACATAGTTAAAATAATAAACTTTAATATTAAGATTAGTTTCACAAAAAAAACTTATAGCAAAAATCACATTCTTGGAACACAAATAAGGTTTAAATTCGCAAATCAACTACTTAGGTATAGCTCCTACTAATACAAGGGTAATAATAATAATGTCCTAAACGTGTATGTCATAGATATGTCATGTTTCGTTTCATATGATTCAGTATGTTATGTGAACTATGTCGCCGCCTACTGACAGGAGACATTGACCCTGGAACAAAACAAAATATGTTCAATTTTGATACATACTCAATATACTCAATATCTTTATTGCGTACCATAATGTATTACAAGATGGAATAATTAGATTAGTCACAATTATGGACCCTGTCGGGCACAGCATAGATTAAGTAGGAGAGAGGAGGAAGAGCGTTGAGTGTTTGGATTTTCATATCACCATTATTAATTAGTTAAGGATCTTATCCTTTTTTATATATTTATTTGAATATCTTTTTATGTTGATTCGTGTTATATTTCTGGTAACTATTTTTATTTTTGGATAATTATTTATCAATATTGTATACAATATTATTTACAAACATCTTTCACCGAATCGAATATAAGACAGATTTATTTTTGAAAGCTGGTAAGAAAATACTTGATATTACAAGAATATCTATACTAGATTTATTTCTGTGGGTTTGTAAGGAATTAGGATTCGATATAAAAATAGTAACATTCAGGCTTACTTTTCATTTACCTGCCGCCTTTGAGGGGGCGAAAGTACTCACGAATATAAACGACTTTCATAATGGAACCAACTCAGAACTACAAAAAAATAAAAAAAAAGCTGCTCCCTTCAAAAATGCACTACCTACAAATGTACGAAACAGCGGAATTATTGTTTTATAATACTGGGTTGGTCCTTTGGCAAAAGTTGTTCGTATTTATGAGTACTTTCACCCCCTAAAATATGTCAGGTGAATGACAAGAAACATTGTATAAAGAGGTACAACACAAATGACATGACAATAGGGGGTGACCCCTATTATATGGGACCTAAACTTTTTTTTTCTTATTGCATGTTAAATGTTTATTTTGATTTAATTTTATTTATTTTGTAAATTCAGATACAAGTTTCTTGTTATTGAATAAATGACTATGACTATGACTAAACATACCGGCGAAATGTGTGTATACATTGGTACACCTCTGCCTAACCCTTCGGGGAATACATATACTGGCACATACCTGGTTCTTGTGCGCGTTGTCCTGCAGCATGAGCTGCGTGATGTAGAAGGAGGTGAGCGCGTTGCCGCCGAGAGCTGCCGTGTACGCGCGGACTATCGCCATCACCTGGCGGAGTATTGGAAATCAGTATCGGGATAAACAATACCGGACCAAGTTTTAGACAAAGTTTCGTTAGTTTTAGTTGGCAAAGTCAAAGTCAAAGCATTTATTTCAATTAGACCATTTACAGGCACTTTTGAATTGTCAAGAAGTTGCAATGATGTATATAAATGGTGATGGCAAGAAAACCTCAAACTGACTGACTGAGTTGTGCTTATTCACGCATCAAAATTAATATTTATTTCTTTTACTTACAGTAAGCTAGCATATGCTTTATTTTATTTTCATGAAATAATAATAGTATTCTATAGTCCATAAAATATTCTCCTGAAATTTGATGAAGATGCAAAACTGCGCCTTGTGTACAAATAGACATTTCAAAGCCGTCGAAACTCAGTGGAATCTGTGGAATGGAGTATCCTTGTTGGAATCTTTATCTAGGCATGGGTTCCGTAGCCCACCTCGCAGGTGAAGGTGTGCAGGAAGCCGCTGAGTCCGCCCAGCTCCCGCACGGCGGTGGTCTCCCGCACGAACAGCAGCCGCAGCGCACACAGACGCACCATGACGCGGCTGCCGCTCATGTGGCTCAGCGTCGTCAGCGACACCGTCGTCGGCACCTGTATCACCACACATTTTTATTTATTTAGGATTTCCAACAAAAAATATACACAACTCATGATATACAACCAATAGTCAACCAAAGGCACATTGCACTCAGACCATTAAAGACCATCTAATTCCGGTGAGACGTAAGTTATTGAAGGATCATCAATCACCACGACCACTCGGATGTGACTTGTAGTGGCTTATATAGAAAGTGCTCAATAGACTGCGCACTAAAGTTAGCTGCAAACACAACCTAGCGAAATGGGGGATTATAGATTTCACTGACACCCTACCAGAACCCTACTCTACACAGGATTCCCAGGTCGAGCAAAAAGTGTTATTGGATTTCTCTATGAAATTCTCAGTAGCAGCTCGGAGTTAGGATATGTGCCCAGTTAAAGGCAACAGGCTTGCTCTAAATTACATGGGACCTATACATGCTGACGAAATGCGGGCGTCTATGGTACACATCTGCCTAACCCTTTAAGGAATACAAGCGTGATGGTATGTTATGTTTATCAATTGTGTTGGTAGACCCACCTGCCCATTATTAACATAACTCTTCTCCTCCACTACTTCTGGCGGACTCTTGATCAGCTGTTCCTCATCCAACGTGAAGATGTCATCGTCAGCCTCCCCGTTGCCATGGCTACCGTGGCTGCCACTGCCGTTGCTAGCTTGACTGCTGGCCTGACTGCTGGAGTGGTGGCCGTTCTCGACGCCGTTCGCCTCGGAACTGTTCGGGTCTTGAAGGGGGATGGCAGATCCGGAGACTATGAGTTGGATTTCGTCCTGTGAAAGTTTTGAGGTTTTAATTTTGTTATACTTTTATATATACGTAGGAACGGTTTACTGATATTATGATAGTGCCTATTGATTAAAGGTGAATATACACTAGAGTATCTTCTCGAGCGTTTCGATGTAATTTTACGCACGTGCGAATGCTCGACGTAATGCTCAGAACGAGTGACTTTTAACATAGTATTGATAATTTTATTTTTGTACAGCTAGATAATACATAGGTTAACAATAGTGAAAGAAGGTAAATTACAACTTTTTACTGACAATAAATGATATTATCTAACTAATTCCTATAAAACACAAAAAAAAATAACAATCATTATTAAATAAAAAAAACATACATTGACCTCTATCATGTCTGTAAAGTTTCGCCAGGTATTTTAATATGATATAGATACCATTATACTGCAGATGCGTCATGACTGTGCTGTAGGATGGGATGGAATATCTTCCTCGCTTCTTAAGTTATGTCGTCATACCCTTGTGCCGCCGATGACATACATCTGCAATCTCTGCATCGAGACAGGAGTCTTTCCAGATTCCCTGAAGAGAGCCATAGTTCACCCAATCTTTAAGGGCGGGAACAGAAGCTGTGTCGATAACTATAGGCCTATTTCAGTCCTGTCGTCACTCTCAAAAATCCTCGAGAAGATTCTTAATAAAAATCTTAGAAGCTTTCTTGATAAATATAATATTATAGCGGACAATCAGTACGGCTTCCGGTCTGGAGTCTCCACTGAAGATGCTGTTCTGGATCTAACTCAATCTATTGCTAAGTCTCTAGACCGTAGAATAAAGTGCCTTGGTATATTTTTGGACCTGTCAAAAGCCTTCGACACAGTTTCTGTCCCCAAACTGATTTCCAAGCTGGAGCTTGTGGGTGTACGTGGCATGGCTCTGGAAATCTTTAAAGACTACCTAAGGAATCGCACCCAGCTGGTAAAGATTGGCTCTAGCTACAGTGATGAAGAAGATGTGTTGTACGGTGTCCCCCAGGGGAGCATTCTAGGCCCCACCCTTTTTCAAATTTACATAGATGACCTTTGCAGAATGTCTTTACCAGCTTGTAAGATCTATGCATATGCGGATGATACAGCGATTTTGGTTGATGGGCCCTCCTGGGAAGATGTGAAACAAAAGGCGGAATCAGCGATGTCTACAATTATGAACTGGCTCGACCTAAATTTGTTGACATTAAACCTAAAAAAAACATATTACATACCGTTTGCGATCCGCTCCAACTCCAAACCCACAAGTACCTTCACAATAACGGCTCATTCATGCCAGAACCAGCTAATATCATGTACATGCACTTCCATTGCTAGAGCAGACAGTGTCAAATATTTGGGTGTGCACATAGATGATGGACTAAAATGGGACAAACAACTTGACGTATTAACTTCCCGAACACTCCGTCTCATTCACATCTTTAAATCTCTCCGAGAATCCGCCAGTATCGACATTTTAAAAATGGTGTACTTTACTTTATGCCAATCGGTTATTGGATACTGTATAACGGCATGGGGTGGAGCTGCAAAGACCTATCTTCTGAGAGCAGAAAGGTCTCAAAGGGCTGTAATTAAAGTTATGCTAAAGAAACCATACAGATACCCTACAGCGCAGCTCTACGCTGATTGCGGGGTGTTGACTGTGCGGCAGCTCTTTATTCTACAATCGGTCCTGAGGGTACATGCTCGCTTACCTCCATCTGATCCAAGTAAGCGCACATATATTCCCCCAGGTGTACAGTATAAAACTTCTTTTGCAAGACACCAATTTTATGTCTTAAGCCATCACGTTTTCAAAAGAATTCAGAAAGAACTAGACATAATAGACCTTAATAAATTTAATGTCAAATCAAAAACCACTGACTGGCTCTTACAGCAGGACTATACTAAAACAGAGTCTTTACTATCATCATACATCGCTTGACATCATTGACCCCATCAAAACATACACAAACTTACCCCCATCACACACACACACCTTTCATCACCCTCACACACTCACCCTTGTTTGTACAGACACCCTTACGAGGACCTTGTATGTACTTGTACGAACCGAGGACCCTCCAAAAAACTGGTTTAAATACGTCGCAGGCCTTTTTCAATAAGATAGAAAGGGAGAGGTGAGTAAATCTATTGTAATGAGCGCATCGAGATAGTGCTATCTCAAAAAAAAACTATATGAATTACGGCTATCGTACCGAGGACCTGAAATACACAGCTAAATGTGACCAGCGATGCACATACGAGGACTTTGTGTAAGTTAACCGAGGACCTCTTACGTAAGCCCTGGGACGCCCTTCCGAGGACGTACTTTCACACAATATTTCTTATTTCTTGTACAAAGCGCGGACGCTGTGTTAGACTTTATTTCACCTTACCGAGGACAGTTTTCCTGTAGAACTTGTATAAACCGAGGACTTGGAAAATCTACATACCTAAACCAATTTTTACGTTTAAGATAATTTATTAACTTCTGTAGAATGTTCTGATTTATTTCTAACACACATTTTCTAAAATGAAGTACCAAGCGAGGACGAGTTTATGTCTTTACGTTTTTCGGTGCTTCCCAAAGAGAGGCTTAAAATAATTACTTATAGAAAGAGAGTCTTCGTACAAGCTCTTTTCGCGCTAACAAATATGCCATACGCATAAGGATTATCTAGTGATCCAGTCACCAGTCAGTCTCCAGTTTGAGCTGATGCTGCATCCAGGTCGTTTCTTCATGAGGGAACTCTTCAAAAGTTGATAGGGCCGTCTTGGTATTTGGCATATGCGTTAGGATTACATAGTATAACAAATATAATAACCAAATTGTGCTGAAGCTGCAGCCAAGGTGGTTTCTTCATGAGGGAACTCCTCAACAGTTGGTAGCACAGTCTTCAAATTTGGCATACGCGTTAGGATTACATAGCCTAACAAATATAATAACCAAATTGTGCTAATGCTGCAGCCAGGGTGGTTTCTTCATGAGGGAACTCCTCAACAGTTTATAGCATCGTCTTCAAATTTAGCATACGCATTAGGTTTACATAGTATAACAAATATAATAACCAAATTGTGCTGAAGCTGCAGCCAGGTTGGTTTCTTCATGAAGGAACTCTTCAAAAATTGATAGGGTCGTCTTGATATTTAGTATATGCGTTAGGTTTACATAGTATAACAAATATAATAACCAAATTGTGCTGATGCTGCAGCCAGGGTGGTTTCTTTATGAGGGAACTCCTCAACAGTTGGTAGCACCGTGTTCAAATTTGGCATATGTGTTAAGTTAACATAGTTTAATAAATATAATAACGAAATTGTGCTGAAGCTGCAGCCAGGGTGGTTTCTTCATGAGGGAACTCCTCAACAGTTCATAGCATCGTCTTCAAATTAAGCATACGCGTTAAGTTTACATAGTATAACAAATATAATAACTAAATTGTGCTGAAGCTGCAGCCAGGGTGGTTTCTTCATGAAGGAACTCCTCAACAGTTTATAGCATCGTCTTCAAATTTAGCATACGCATTAGGTTTACATAATACAACCAATATAATAACCAAATTGTGCTGAACCTGCAAGCCAGGGTGGTTTCTTCATGAGGGAACTCCTCAACAGTTGGTAGCACCGTCTTTAAATTTGGCATATGCGTTAAGTTAACATAGTTTAATAAATATAATAACGAAATTGTGCTGAAACTGCAGCCAGGGTGGTTTCTTCATGAGGGAACTCCTCAACAGTTCATAGCATCGTCTTCAAATTAAGCATACGCGTTAGGTTTACATAGTATAACAAATATAATAACCAAATTGTGCTGAAGCTGCAGCCAGGGTGGTTTCTTCATGAGGGAACTCCTCAACAGTTTATAGCACCGTCTTCAAATTTGGCATATGCGTTAAGTTAACATAGTTTAATAAATATAGTAACGAAATTGTGCTGAAACTGCAGCCAGGGTGGTTTCTTCATGAGGGAACTCCTCAATAGTTCATAGCATCGTCTTCAAATTAAGCATACGCGTTAGGTTTACATAGTATAACAAATATAATAACCAAATTGTGCTGAACCTGCAGCCAGGGTGGATTCTTCATGAGGGAACTCCTCAACAGTTTATAGCATCGTCTTCAAATTTAGCATACGCGTTAGGTTTGCATAGTACAACAAATATAATAACCAAATTGTGCTGAACCTGCAGCCAGGGTGGTTTCTACATGAGGGAACTCCTCAACAGTTTATAGCATCGTCTTCAAATTTAGCATACACAATAGGTTTACATAATTTAACAAATTTAATAACCAAATTGTGCTGAAGCTGCAGCCAGGGTGGTTTCTTCATGAGGGAACTCCTCAACAGTTGGTAACACCGTCTTCAAATTTGGCATATGCGTTAAGTTAACATAGTTTAATAAATATAGTAACGAAATTGTGCTGAAGCTGCAGCCAGGGTGGTTTCTTCATGAGGGAACTCCTCAACAGTTTATAGCATCGTCTTCAAATTTAGCATACACATTAGGTTTACATAATTTAACAAATTTAATAACCAAATTGTGCTGAAGCTGCAGCCAGGGTGGTTTCTTCTGCGGGTTGTTCGAAAGAGATACCGCGCCCCCGGAACGCAAAGGGCACATGAAGGAACATAGACGGGTTTTAGTCAGTAAAAGTCTGACACTCCCTCCCGCCCCGCCCGGGGCGGGGGAAGTTATTTGATGATTTCCCATCTATAAAAAAAAAAAGGGTGGTTTCTTCATGAGGGAACTCCTCAACAGTTGGTAGCACCGTCATCAAATTTGGCATACGCGTTAAGTTAACATAGTTTAATAAATATAATAACCAAATTGTGCTGAAGCTGCAACCAGGGTGGTTTCTTCAGAAAGAGAGAAAATGAAAGGTTGACTGAATCCTTAAACAAATCGTTAGTAGCTACTCCTATGTACACGCCTGCTTAGATTACACAACATTATGATTTTCTTTTCACCATAAATTGTTGTATTGTCATGGGTGCTTAATCCGTGTGCTCTTCATGAAGAATAAAAAGTAGAAATGTCTTCCTAGGTGAAATGACGGCAGCAAAATTTGAAACAATCAAAAAGTACAATGAAAAATACATAACAAATAATATTAAATGACAAACTTGAGAACGACGCTATCAACTGTTGAGGAGTTCCCTCATGAAGAAACCACCCTGGCTGCAGCTTCAGCACAATTTGCTTATTATATTTATTATACTATGTTAACTTAAGGCGAATGCTAAATTTGAAGACGGTGCTACCAACTGTTGAGGAGTTCCCTCATGAAGAAACCACCCTGGTTGCAGCTTCAGCACAATTTGGTTATTATATTTGTTATACTATGTAATCCTAACGCGTATGCCAAATTTGAAGACGGTGCTACTATCTGTTGAGGAGTTCCCTCATGAAGAAACCACCCTGGCTGCAGCTTCAGCACAATTTGGTTATTATATTTGTTATACTATGTAAACCTAACGCGTATGCTAAATTTGAAGACGATGCTATAAACTGTTGAGGAGTTCCCAGTGATAGCACACTACACACGAGGGAAACTGTTAAAGCGAGGACTAAAATACACACTGTTTGGAAAATCTAGCAAACCGAGGTCTTAAATACACATTGCGTGGAAAAGCTGCCTAACCGAGGACTTAAATACACATTGCGCGGAAAAGCTGCCTAACCGAGGACTTAAATACACATTGCGCGGAAAAGCTGCCTAACCGAGGACTTTTGTGTTAAAGTTAACACATAGGTCCTCGTATAATACAACAAACGTGAAATGAGTGTAAAGAGGCTGTGTGTGAGGCGACAGTGGCGCCACTAAGTGGATACACAAATCGAGTGTAAGATTATGAATATTTTTGATCAAACCGAGGTTCAGACAACTTTTTCTTATTAAGTATACAGAAAGACTCAAAATCGCTCGCAGAATACGAATCTTTGGTCAAGTCAAACCGAGGACCCTCGAAAAAGTCCTCGGTTTGAAAAGGTCCTCGGTCGTGCCTTGTGTATTCATACGCACGTCCTCGGATGGTACTTAAAACAAACACACACCCTCCCTCTTCTTCACACACACACACTCTTACATATACACATCTTCTTCCTTTACATATACACATTCATGCACATCGCAATGCTAACATCAATATTTCATTTATACATTTATAGATTTATAGATCAAAGATCGTCACACTTTCACTCTTGTGATCCCAATTTTTTATAGATTAATATTTTGGCTGATCACTGTCTCTTAAGATACAGGTCTCCTAGTTTAAGAGACAGGGCTCTTATCTGTTTGTATGCATGGGCTTTCGTTTTGTAGACCTAAATCCTCTGTACACCTCTATGCTTATGGTATTGTATTCCTATCACCTGTTTTTTAAAATGTGTCTGTGTATATCAATTTGAACCAATAAACATTTTTATTTTATTTTTATTATTATTTTTATTTTAATAAAACCTTATATTTTGGGCCGACAGTCGATAGTGTTGTTGCAATCTTTGTGATTACTAGTCCATGCTACTGACTGACTGTTTGCTCTCGGAAAGACGAACCTTGGATCCCAGCAGGCATACCACTGTGTAACATAGTCTGTATATTCTTGAAGTTACCTCGGGCAGCTCAAGCTGGAAGCGCGGCGCGACGAGCGCGCAGGGCTGCATCCTCCGCAGCTTGTAGGCCACACCATCCAGTGCCCGCCGCACGTGCCGCTCCACCGCCGCGCTGCCGCCGCTCGCGCCCGACAGCGCCAGCCGACCGCGCCACACCTGCAGAGTTAGTGTAGTAGATTGATGAGCTGAGGGTCACTTCACACCATGTCGACGGCGCGTTCGTGTTCAACGCGCACCTCAAAAAGATGTCAGCCGTTTGGAAGGGGCCATTAAGGGCCGATGCCTGCCGAGGCTGCGGGTTGTTCGAAAGAGATACCGCGCCCCCGGAACGCAAAGGGCACACGAAGGAACATAGATGGTTTTTAGTCAGTAAATGTCTGACACTCCCTCCCGTCCCGCCCATTCATTTGATGATTTCCCATCTTTAAAAAAAAAAGGGTCAATTCACACCGACACGCGTCGCGAAGCGACTCTGCGCACAACTTTCAATAGAGCTACTCAAAATATAACTTTATCTACTACACGAAAAGATACATTTTTCATTGTTTGAATTCAGAATACGTTGCACCTTCTCACGATGACATTGTCGCAATGAAATGTGTATCTTTTCGTGTGGTAAATAAAGTTTTGGTGTCAACAGACCCTTAGGAAATAAAGTATTAAAAAAAACGACGGGTTACACTCCGGGAGTGCCGGCAGAAGTGAAAACTTGAATATTAACGTTGTGCATTTTTGATATTTTGGAATGGTTAGGGAATAATTTTGCACGAATTGCTTTAATTATCAGTATAAAAATACTATAATTTATGTGGTATAATACAATATTTATTTATTGCGCTTTATCGTAAGATTTTCGATCAGGTCACGTGTCCTGACGCGAGTTTAATTTTTTTTACCCATTACAAAAAAGTGTACAACGCCGCTAAAGAAGTTTTCACTTCAAAAATACAATACGAAATATGCATCTCATTTGTTTCTTACATAAATGAGAATTGATTAAAAAAAAAATGCTTATTCCCTATTGTGATTATGGTATAATACCTACCTGTGCAAACGCCTGCGGCTGCGCCCCCATGAGAGGCTTGAGTCCGTGCATGTACACCTGCATGTTAACGTGACGCTTAGCGAGGGCACGCGCCGTCTCCACCTAGGTAACATGAAAAGTTTCACAAAGATACTTTAAAACTGGCCTATTTCTTTAGGAACCAATAGTTGTACTCATACATCGCTTTATGTACTGCGAAAGAACCAATGAGGGTTACAATATTAAATAGTACATCATGTATTTTAAAGCTTTTTTTTAAACAATGCTGACATGTCTCATGTATGTTTAAAAAGATTATGACTATTTTTTTAAATCTTTCCAGTGTTATATCAGTTACTGGGAAACATTTGAAAAACGTTTTTCAATATGCTCTCAAAACTTATGTATATTAACAGAATTTAAATACATTAAAACAAATATTTTGTTTAATTATATAAAATTCTTATCCATATTGAAAAATATTTTTTTTCAAATATTCAGTAAAACTTTGTCTATGTTGGGTAAGATTGATTTTATTTATTTTTATTTATTTATTGATATAATATTGTGACTTACATCTTCAGCCTCGTCCAGCTCCAACACGCAGGCATCCTTGTCGACACACAAGTCTAGTGCGGGCGCTTCTTCACCGTCCACCTCGGGCAGCACACCGTTTGTATTGTGCTCTATACCACCTGATAACATCATTGTAAATGGTCTTAGTTCTGTCACAATGAGCCAATCCATAATAATTATATTAATTCATCATCATATCAGATTACCGACGTCAATTAATTACGTGAAACTAATTCAATATAGTGTATAAATGTATACCAATATTATAAAGAAGTAAAGTTTGTAAGGTTGTAGTGGAGAACCTGGATCTACCGAACCAATTTTAAAAAATATTTTACCTATAGAAAGCTTCGTTGTTTATAAGTGTTATAGGCTATATAACATCACGCTATGACACATGGGACCGGAGCAGTAACCAAAGACGTAACTTATGGCGGGTGAAAAACCCACGAATACTCAGGAATAATGTAGCTATATATTGGTTGATAAAATGGTTAAAATCGGTCCAGTAGTTTCGGAGCCTATTCCTTACAAACATAAAAACAAACAAAAAAGCTTACCTCTTTATAATATTAGTATAGATTAAACTTAACTTACCGATATCAAATCCATTGGCCGCTCTGTTCGCTGTGAAAGACTCCCAAAGCGCTTTCTGTATTTCCAATGCATCTTTGTCGTTCTCTGACGCCTGAAAAAAGCCAGATTTATCAAAGCCAAATTCATGTAATTCGATAGGTCCCTTAAAAGGCACTTTTGAACGATATTTACAAGACAGTAAAAAATCATAATATTTAATCTAGTTGCCTATTCCAAAAGGTAGTTTTGTATGGATAAGAAATTACATACTTACTCTTTTAAAAATGTATAAATAATGTAATGTATAAGTAGTGTAGTAGCGATAGTGTTTAGTAGTGTTGTATGTGTGTACACACATCAACAGAATCTAGGGATACCTTAATCCTAAATTATTTACGACTTTGTAGTTTAAAATCTTTCTAGTTTTCTATGAAAAGTTTATATACAGATTGAAACCTCATGTATTCTATATTCAAAATTTAAAAATTAAAATTAAAAAAACAAAATACGGCGGTAAAATTGCTAGAAAGTCGTTGCGTTAAGGAAAATTAAAATTGTTTTATTAATATTAATGAATGAAAAGGGATTCGATTTTTTTCTTTTTTTAATTTAACGTGTCGTGTGAGCTTTAAGAGTCATGTGACGTCGTCATTTGAGTCGAGATGAAATGTTACGGGCCCTGGGCATGTAAGAAAATGGTGCCATTCAACGCGTCCTTGCTGAGGTCCTATACACCAGCCAAACCGTGATATCAAGGTTGTGGTCACGTTATTGCAGTACTGGGGATGTGGCTGAACGGCACACGGGTAGATATCGTGTTACTTCACAGAAACAGGATCGATTTCTCCAAATGACTGCCAGAAGACAACCGAATATCACAGCGATGCAACTAGTACAAAGGCTCCAGGACGATCACCAGCTACTGGTAAGCGACCAAACCGTGCGAAGGAGGTTGCATGAAGTTGGTCTTCATGCTCGAAGACCGCTACGTGTTCCAGCATTGCGACGTGGCAATCGCGGTTGGCGTCTTTCGTGGGCTCGGGAGAATTTACCATGGAGTGACGTACAATGGTCTTTGGTGCTGTTCACCGATAAGTCCCGGTTTGGGTTTCATCCGGAATCACGAAGAACACGTGTTTGGAGAACTTCAGGGCGAGTTAGCCGTCTTCGGCACCCTCAGGAGGTCCGCTCATACCAAGGCGGCACAATCATCATGTGGGCAGGAATTTGTCTTAGCGGACGAACCCAGCTCGTTTGGATCCAAGGCTGCATGACTGCACGAAAATACCACAACGTGGTAGTAGAGACTGTTATTGTCCCACACAGACTCCAAATGGGCCAGGAATTTGTACTCATGCACGATAATGCTCCTTTCCATACGGCGCGGCTGGTGTCTGCCGCGCTCCCAACCACGATATTCAAGTTTTGGATTGGTCTGCACAGTCTCCCGACTTAAATCCTATCGAGCATGCCTGGGACATGTAACAACGAAAAGCTATGACAGATTTCCCGCAAAATTTGACGACGGAACAACAACTTTTCGATCATTTGTAAAGAACATGGGACCTCATACCGCAGCAAGACATTGACGATTTAATTTTAAGTATTAAAATTCGATGTCGATGTGTAATTAATGTGAGAGGTAGCAACACAGATTATTAATTAACAGATTTTATTATTTTTATTCAATTTTAATTAAAATTAATAATTTTATAAGAAGAAACATAATTTTTTTGTCATACAAATTTTCTACGGCGATGAAAAAAAAATATTTTCTATCAAAACAGCAAAAAAAGGAAATGTTTTTTAATTTTTTATTAAAGACCTTAAAATAACCTATCATTCTCCCATTTACAATACCAGAAAATTCTTCATAGATTTTTAGATATTTGATGAAATATAAAATATCCCTAGATTTTGTTGATGTGTGTATGTTTATGTAATGTGTAATGGTATAAGTTGTACAGTTACATTTGTTAGTTACAGTTGTAATACTACTTTTACTTTGCAGGTTATTAACAAAACCCTATCGAGTCTCTTTTAATAGTTTTCTTACCTTAATCCTAGGCGGCGCCGGCGCAGGCAGCGCGGCCAGACGACACGCAGAACCACTCGCTAACGCCATGACACATCGATCACCGATCGATATCTGTGTCTGGAGAGAAAACAACGCGTTCGCTCCCTGTGGACAATATAGAAATATAAAATAAAAGAATTTAGAAAACACACACTAAAACACAAACCAAATTGTTTTTCAAAAACAGGAACGATGTGAATCATGAGATGAGTGTGGGGCCTGGATTCGATTCCAAAGTCGAGTCAAAATTCTTGATTTTTTTCAGTGTTGAAGGAAAAAAATGTTTATTTGATACAGACCATGTGCACACAAAGATTAAATATTGATTAAAAGATTTTTATTAATATTCTGCTGTGCAAGGGGTCCCGGGTTCGATTCCCAGGTCGAGCAAAAAGTGTTATTGGGTTTTTCTATGAAATTCTCAGTAGCAGCTCGGAGTTTGGATTTGTGCCCGGTTAATGGCAATAGGCTCGCCCCCTATTACATGGGACCTAAATATACCGGCGAACTGTGGGTGTACACATCTGCCTAACCCTTCGGGGAATACAGGCGTGATGGTATTTTTTATATAAAAGATTTTTTACTAGCCTTTACTGTCCCATTCCTGGGTAAAGGCCTCTGCCCATTGCTGTGATACCAGGTCAAATAAATTCAAAAAATCGTAAAAAGTGTTACTACAGAAAATTACCCAGGATGGGCCCCAGTTTTCAGATTCTTTCTTACAAATTAGCTCTAGTTTATCCACTTATCAGGAAATGTATCGAATTATCAACCAACCTGTATTCACTTTCAAGGACGATATTGAATTACTAACCACCCTGTTTACACTACACTTACTTGCATCCTAAGTTTGGCTAGCAACAGTTTGTGCAGTTCGTACTCCAAGAAGGGCAGTTGATCTGAGATGTCTCTCGCTCCTGGCTCCGAAGTAGGCGGAGCTCTCCGCACTCGCGCCGCTAGGAAGAATGGGGAATATTTTATTGATCTTTTGGAAAGTTATGCTTACATACTTATTACTTATATATGACACTTTGATGTCGAGACCTTATGTGTGGCAAGGTCAATTCCCGCACGAGCAAATATTTGTATAGCATACAGATAGTTATTCTTTGTCTGGCTGTTTGTATATACATATATTATGTTTGTAAACGCACCCATTACACAGGGGAAATTCATAGTATAAGGCAGGGATGGCGAACCAATGGCACGCGTGCCAGTAGTGGCACGCGACAAAATAATTCGGGCACGCCAATATATGACAACTGTATATGTATTTGATCGAAAACAATTTACAACATCAGAAATCACACTAACCTTTTATTAAAATAAACATAAAATAGTAAATATTACGATTCTTGTACAAACTAGTTGCAAACAAAGAGTGTTAACAGCTTCTAGTTGTATTTTTCTCCATTCAATGACTAAGCCAAGATTCTTTGATGGCACGTCATAGTCACATTATTATTTTTCTATAAAAAATGGCACTATCACCGATAAAGGTTCGCCATCCTTGGTATAAGGCAACTTTTTTATTTTCATTTTATACGATTTTCACGACTCAAGTGTTTTTTTTATAAAGAAGTTGTAACTTGGAATTGTTGAGTTATGGTTTCTACCACTACTAGGTAGGAAGTATAATGTACTCACCGACTGCAGTAAGCGTGACAGCTTTAGCGTGTGATGTTAACTTGCTCGGTTTGGAGCATGTCGCTAATAATACTGTGGGCACGCGCGCTCTCCTGAGAAATAGAAGACAATGTATCATTCTTCTATACATAATACTGCAAAGAAGTCAGTGGATACAAAACAAAAAACAATTGAATTTGACATTGCTCCGATACAGCAAATAATAAATAGCCATTGAAGCTATTTTACGTTTTTTTTATTTATCGTATTTTTTATATTGTTTTTTTTTTTATAACAGCATCATAAAAAAGGTGACAAACACTGAAAGACTTTTACCGTGTATTCGGGAAGCTAGCTTTTACTGAACCAATTTTGAATGGGTTCAAACTTACCCCTTATAATTTCATTCTTCTTCTTTATCGTGTGGGCAGTAAGGTCTTACGACCCCACACACCCTAGTGTTAGAGTTTCTAAACCGCCTCAAGGGCCTCTGACATGGTTACCGATGTCAGTGATGTCCAAGGTAAACTTAGAAAGTACATATGAATTAGAAAAAGTCACATTGGTACTTGCCCGTGCCCGGTTGCCAACCCACAACCTCGTGCATGAGAGGCGGGCGCCTTAACCACTAGGCCATCACGACACTAATTAATCATCATTAATTTCATTGAAATCGGTTCAGTCGTGAAAACGTATAATATTAGTATGAATTATTACTTTTTATCTAGCACTTACCTACACCCCCCACAACTAGACAGCTCAGCCCTGTAGGGCCCGGCCCCCGGGGAGTATGGCACATGCGCCATACTACACAGTTCACTTTCTAATTCGTCAATGGTGTTCTTCGAACCGGTGGTTGCTGGAATCGGTAAAATAAAAACTGTAAAATTAAAATGGTACAAGATTTGAAAGAGCTCGTCCGGGGAAGTACTACCACCATACCTATTTCTACCGGAAAGCAGCGTTGCTGTGTTTCGGTTTGATGTTTGATGGGTATGGATGCCGGTGTATTTATAGAGAGATATTTCAACTTTGTCTCTGTGATGGCAACGCATTTGCAAGGCTGCTGGTATTACAGATGTGTATAAGCAGCGGTGACTACTTAACATTAGGTGGGCCGTTCGGCTTGTTTACCATCCAAAGATGTTTTGAAAAGGCTATAAAATCAGTAGACATTTGAACGTATAAAGTTACCTGCGTTTGTTTCTGGCTCGGCATTGAAGTCGCAATCTAGGTTTATCACGACTGCTGTGCCCGAAGCAGACAGAACGCACACGTCCTCGCTGCAACAAGAATTAACTTATCAGAGGACAGAAGTAACAACATTAGGGAATTTGATTGTTGAGAAGATTGGTATACGACATTAATTTGCTTGACATCATGGTTTACATCTTTTTTATTTTATTTCATATTCACCTTCATTCTTTTCACATATAGAAGTGACAAGAATATTGTACTGTAACTGTAATTGCCTCGTTGGCCTAGTAGTCCTGAGTGCGACTGTTAAGCTAGAGGTCCTGGGTTCGATTCCCAGGTCGAGCAAACAGTGTTATTGGTTTTTTCTATGAAATTCTCAGTAGCAGCTCGGAGTTTGGATTTGTGCCCGGTTAATGGCAACAGGCTCGCCCACTATTATATGGGACCTAAATCTACCGGCGAACTGTTGGTGTACATCCGTACACCTCTGCCTAACCCTTCGGCGAATAAAGGATTGTTGGTATATATAAGAATATTGTAACCAATCCGTACTAATATTATAAATGCGATAGTAACTCTGTCTGTCTGTCTGTCTGTCTCTTCTTCACGCCTAAACCACTGAACCGATTTCAATGAAATTTGGTACAGATATAGTCTGGGACCCGAGAAAGGACATAGGATAGTTTTCACCCCGGAAATCCCCCGGGAACGGGAACTATTAATCCACGCGGACGAAGTCGCGGGCAAAAGCTAGTATTTTATAAAAACCAAATTGAAAGAAAAGACTGTCCATGGAGTTTCTTGCTCGTTCTTATCCATAGAAACCTACATTTCGGAACAAGCAACTAGCTTCAACTTTAAACTGTTACTCCTTGACAATTCAAAACTGCCTGTAAATGGTCTAATAGAAATAAATGTTTTGACTTTGACTCATCAGCTTTGCGTGCTTTTCGAGGCACGGGGGTGTCACAATTCCTGATGAAAAATACCCTTGTCCAAGCTGATGATTAAGTACTCACCAAATAGCCGTGTTCTCAGTGTAGGCGATGACGGCGTTGCAGCGCAGTGCCCGCGCATGAGCTCGTAGCTCAGTGCGCAGCTCGGCCCACCACGCCGCGCGCGCCGCGCCCTCGCCGCCGTCCGCTAGCTTCACGGAACGCGCACAGACTGTGCCGCCTGGTGGCAAATAGTATACTTAGGCGTTTTACACATGGAGCAACTTAAGTTGAGGCAACTATCAACACTTTAAAAGTTTCCTGTAAAAAGTTGAAATATATGTAAACACCTCAAAATGGCGCGTTTCCTTGATCTTATATACTTTCTTTGTTTTCGATTACGGCAGCCAATCTTAATACAGACTAGCAAAGTAATGTTCGCGCCACGTTAAAAGAGCGATCACGTGAACTGGTGCCGCACGAGTCCAGCGTTGTCTTTACGTGACGCGCTTTCTACGCAAAAGATGTTATAATACACATTGTGTGCGGAAACATAGATGCACTCCCTCTTTCCTCGTCCTCATAGTCCGACAAGGTAGCGCGTAAAACACTGTATTTAGAGTTACATGCATGCACAGATGATTTGAGAGGTAGTTCAAGTTTAGTTAAAAGGTGTAAAACTTGGTAAAAACTTATAAGCAAAATTGGTATTTTGATCTTCAGTTTCTTTAAAAATAGGATACATAGAAACCTAAACGAACTTACCAATATGAACAATAAATCCGGGCGGGTATTCCGTCATGGTTAAGAAGGGGTACTCCAACATGTCCAAGTTGTTGCTGTTCATTGAGGGCCGCAAGATGGCGCCACCACCGCTACCCACGTTGCCCGCTGAAGTGTTTAGTGATCCACCTAGAATTTTATGTAGCACTTAGAATGGCAATATATGTCAGCTTAGTATTGTCCCACTGCAGGGCAAAGGCGTCTCATACAGAGAAGGCAAGAGCATTGATCACCACGCTTGCTCAAGGCGGATTGGCGATTTCAGAGTTACATCCTTACTAATATTATAAATGCGAAAGTAACTCTGTCTGTCTGTCTGTCTCTTCTTCACGCCTAAACCACTGAACCGATTTCAATGAAATTTGGTACAGATATAGTCTGGGACCCGAGAAAGGACATAGGATAGTTTTCATCTCGGAAATCCCCCGGGAACGGGAACTATTAATCCACGCGGACGAAGTCGCGGGCAAAAGCTAGTTAATCATAAGTCCAGGTTTCCCTCACGATGATTTCCTTCACCTATGTCAGTGACGTCAAAGACAAAGTTAAAAAGTACTGTAAATAAATTGGAAAAGTCACATTGGCCCGATTATCGAACCCGCAACCTCATGTCAATAAAAGAAAGATTGACGTATATTTTCTTTTAAAAAATCCCAAAGTGTGATTGCAGAACAGGAAGAATTTCGGATAATGGCTAGTGCCCACTGTCGGGTACTAAATGGTTCAGAGCCCCCTATGTGAGCGAGACGGAATGATATTTGTACACGAGCAATAGAAGCAGATAGTAATAGACCCTAAATTCTTGCTGCCCCGCGACTGTGGGCAGATATAAAACTGATCTAATTAGTAAAAAAAATGTAGCATTAAAACCTTTCTTATGACTACATTTTCTGGATGAATTAATCTGAAATCCAATGTGAAAAAGGACGTATTTTATATAGCTACTATCTAGTTTTTCCCGCAACTTTGTTCACATGGAAATCTCCCCCCTCCCCATTAATTTGGCCCTGTTGTAAAATCCTCTCAGCTACAAGATTGTCGAGAGTTGAGTCAGTGAGCAAATGAGAGAGCTTTTGCTTCCATTATATGTAAATAGATCCACAGAAACGGATAGAAACGAAGGACGTCAAGAGAAAGCGCGTAATTCCAAGACGTGAAAAAAAGCATTAGGTATGTATAGTAGACAGAATAAAAACTCTACAACCAAAGAAGACATTTAAAGAACTTATGGAAAGACCACTAAAAGAACATGATTGTCCATCACAGGACGTAACATTAAAAGGAGAAAATAAAAAGCAAACAGTTCCACATACGAAAAACAGAACTAACCTTTAGGCGTCACACTCAGATCAGAATCCGACGATCTCCGATGTATCCCGAGCGGCGTCGACGTTGCATTCAACGACGAGTTCTGCGCATGCGCAGGCTGCGCCGGCTCCCTCCCACCATACGACTCATGGCGCGCATGTCTCGGCGACCCCCTGTCCTTGTCGCACTTGTCTTCCCGCCTATCCCTTTCCCTCTCGCTCCTGTTAACACCGCACACGGCATGCGAGTTATCACACACACTATTGTTAGTTTCGTCTACGTCGTCTGAGGTTTCTGGCAGTGATGGTATGGTTTCTAACGCACCGTGTACGTGTAATACGGGCTTAGTAGCGTCGCTAGATGGCGTGTTAGCATTTTTGGACATTTTAGGCGTTTCGTTCTCTGTTATTGAGTATACACTATCTTGGCGAATGAGTTTTTTGTTGATTTTCTTTTGTTCGGGTTCCGATTTGCTTTCTTCGATAGTTTCTGTAGTTGTTTTTGTCTCATCTGTCGTTTCTACATTTACTGTAGGTAGTAGAGAATGAATTTTATCAATCACTGTACTAATTATTCCAGGTGGTTCTTCTTGCTTTTCTTCCTCGACTGCGGTCTCGTCAGCCGTTTCAGCTTCCGCAGGTATCAAAGCTTGTGCTTTCTCTAAGAGTACAGTTTCAAAAGCTGTGTGGATTAAACCAGTAGATTTCAGATTTTCATTTGAATGCGATTTGTCAAATATGTCCTTCAGTTTCTCAACGGCTATATCTTTTTCCTCTACTAATGTATGGACTTTGTCTAATAAGATATTCTTAACAACGTCTTTGACTAGTCCAGGAGATTTTAAATCGTCATTTTGATGCTCAGCTTTCTGTAATTCATCATTAGAAAAGGTTTTGGGTTCAACAAACGTCATTCCTGGCTGGCCGACTAAAGATTGGACTTTATCCATCAGTATAGTTTCCATAGCGGTATGTGTTAGACCACCAACTTCTTCCTTTTGAGTTTCCTCATGAGATTTTAGATGGTGGTCATCTTCCGTTGGAACTACAGTATCAAGAACTGGTGTTCCCAGGGCAGAAGTCTGGACTTTATCCAAAAGTATAGTTTCAACTGCCGTATGTACTAGACCAGTTGGCTTAAGATCATCTTTAATAGATTGCTTATCATGTTTATCCGATTCTTCTTCAATGAAATGTTCTGGTACCACGTGAGGTATATCAGGTTGTCCAACTAAAGACGTGACCTTATCCATCAGTATTGTTTCCATTGCTGAATGAGTCATACCAGTGGAACTGTCAGTTTTATGCATCTCATGAAATCTTTCTTCCTCAGTAGAAATTACAGGATCAGGTACAGATCCACCAAGAGCTGA
This sequence comes from Caradrina clavipalpis, assembly GCA_932526535.1. Lineage (NCBI taxonomy): Eukaryota > Metazoa > Arthropoda > Insecta > Lepidoptera > Noctuidae > Caradrina > Caradrina clavipalpis. The sequence goes on from OW052108.1 coordinate 1,615,082, forward strand.
TGCTTGGACCTTCTCCAAAAGCATAGTTTCAACTGCAGTTTGGAACATACTATGAGGTTTATCATCCTTCTTATGATGATGACGAAATTTATCATTATCTCTGTCATAATCATCGAACACAGAAGAAGCCGGTTCAGGTGTTTCAGGTCCAAGAACAGATTGAACCTTTTCCATAAGCATAGTTTCCATAGCTGTATGAACAAGTCCAGTGGACATTGCTTCTTTCTTCTTAGACTTACTGTCAAAGAATCTTTCGTTTGACGAAGTATGGTCTGGAGTCTTTGGACCAAGCAAAGACTGGATATAAGAAATAGACTTTCTAGCCATTGATTTGTGTTCTCCGTGAGATTCGTGTGGCTCCTCGCCTTCAAATCTAAATTCGGGTTGATGTGTCTCGGGAGTTGTAGACATAAGTACAGATTGCACTTGGTCGATCAACATGGTCTCCATTGCAGTTTGCATTAAGCTTGGAGGTTTACTTTTATGTTCGTGACCTTTGTCCTTTCTAATACCACTAACAATAACTGGTTTATTGCTTACAGGTGGAGATGGACTTTTTTGTGGTCTATGCATAGGCATTAGATTGATACTGCTTCCTACTGATGCATTATTATTCTTCCTATACTCCTCAACTTGACCTAATTTTTCGTTGACATCATCGAAGAACTGTTTGTTCTTAGCAGATTCGGGATCAGGAGAAGCTGGCATTAGTAAAGATTGTACTTTATCCAGCAGAATAGTCTCCATAGCAGTATGGACCATTCCGGTAGACTTGATCGAATGTTTCTTTTCATGATGATAATGATGAGGTTCCTCTCTATGGTATGGAGACGAAATACCACTAAGAGACGCCCTTGAAGCAGGCTCAGATCCAATATACATGGACACTTTCACGTGATCAAATTCATCGCTTTTATGGAAGAATTTATTAGTATCAATACTTTCCTTGTCCAGGCTAATCAGATCATTGTAGGACAAGAATGGAGAACCCAGTACAGTCTCACTTGGAGCTTTCGAACGAACATCGGAAGACGACCCAGGTTGACTCAAAGGTGTTTTAGTTTCCTTCTTTTTCGGATGCAAAGAGTAATGAGAGATACTTTTGATCATATTGCTTTTAGACAATTTAGATAATTGACGTCTTATGCGTCTAGATGAACGATGGACGAAACTACCTTTGTCTACAGGTGAAGACGGCTCACTAATGCTTTTAGCAGGCTTTTTGTGAGAAAAGGGGTTGTGGAATTTAATATGGTGGCTACTGGGTTTTGTTACACACGTGTCGTCTTTGACCGATGACGTCGATGCCTCGTTTGATCTCACTGGCTTCTCTACTACTATCTTATTCTCGATTTCTGTTGGCACTGATTCTAACGATTTACATTTATCAATGAGAACTTGAGTGTCGAAAACTTGTTGTTCCACTACAGCTTTTTTATCAATCTCCTTTTTAATATCTGCTGGCTTGATTACTTCATCCGGACTTCCACTTTCAAGTATGTTTAATTTCTTGTCCATACTAGCTATGAATTGTGGATTAAGATCATGGTTAAGTACGGATTGTACTACAGAGCTGGTAGTTTCAATTGACCTTTCAGTGTCTGTCTTCAAATCAGAGCTTTCATCATCATCATCTTCTTCTTCGCTACTAGACTCCAACTCGGAGCTCTCAGCAGATAGTGCAGAAGAAACTGACCCAAAATAACCATCTTCTCCGGGCAATGTGAGAAGATTTTCACTTCTCTCCGGCATTGGGGTCGCAGGACAAGACTCAGATATCTTTCTCTCTCTTTGCGGCACAATTTCTTCAGAACTGATGTTATTCAAAGAAGTGAAACGTATTTCTGGCATATTAGTTGCTTCTTCGGTTGGAATTTCATTCTCTTTAGTTTTATCATCATCAGATTTATTGATCGTTGGTTCGGACTCGCTCGCCCGTCTCATTGTAGAGCCGGGGGATGCTTCAGAATCTTGCGTCTCTGCGATGCAAGCAAGACTTGTCTGAACATGGATTATGGACCTGGCAAGAATCGAAGCCATGCCTTCGCCTTCATCTTCTTTATTGGAAGATTTACGAAACTTTGGTTTCCTCAACCCTTTGAATTTCTTCAGCTCGTTCTTTATATCGACTAGGGAGATTCTAGAAGTATCAGAAGCGGTAGACCTCAAAGATATAGAGTCATCTTGCTTATCGATTGATGATCGCTTGCCACTAGAACGCCTACTAAATCTTTTGGTAAAAAAGTTAGTTTTCATCTTTTTTAGTTTCTCAATCGGGCCAGAAGAGTCTGAATCGTCACTTTCTTTATTTAGCAGTCGGTTCAGATCTGTCTGGTCTTCTGAGAGGTGTCTAAGACTTCTTTTATGTGGATAGTCATCTCGGTAGATGGAGACACTTCCAGCATAGCTAGTGATGCTCGATTGTCTCGTCATATCCATGCTTTTCTCATCTTCTTCGAGAGCATCCGTCTCATCCAGTAACGATGATGCATTAGGGTTCAATATTAAGAGCAGTTTTTGTAACTCTTCCTGGTGGCTTTGGTAGTACGTAGACATTTCCGATATGCTTTCGTTATCTGTCGCCAAAATGTCCAAATATTTTTTTAATTGTCTGTTTTAGGTTAGCGGACACGACAAACCATGCAAACATATAACTATAAGTAATTTGTTTATAAAAACACGTTTTTTAAACTAAGTTACTGTTTTGTCAATATCTATTAAATTACGAACATTTAAAGCTTTTGCAGTAAAAAGACTTGACTGATCCAAGATTTTATTTTTACCTTGAAAATTTATACAAAATGGTAAATAAGACAATCAAGGTTATTGTATAGATCTTGAAGTAAATAGCTATGCCCTTTGAATTTAAACTGTAAGGCTAAATTTTTACTTTAGATTCTGAACTTTTTAGCAAAAAATATAAGGCTGAATATCGTCTGTACTCACTGTTGCGTGCAAGGTGGCATGTTGAGCGGCTGACTCGGCATCGGTAAAGGAGTTATGCTCACGGCAGTGCCTAAAATCAATATAAGACTGTATCATCAGTCATGCAAATTCAGTTTAGTAGGTAAATGGAATAATTTATTCAGTAAATAACAAGAAAAGTTTTTCTATTGTATTTTTACTTGGAAAGAAAACCTACATCTGCCCCATTGTAATGACTTTCTTGTTTATATGGAAGTTTGTAAGTTTTTTTAACTTAATGAACGTTGTGGAAACGACCCCAATGCACGTTTTTCTTTGCAAAAAATATCGTTTCTTTATTTGATTGGGACAACGTGATTTAAAGGTCAAAGGGGGAAAACATTTTATTTGTTAACGTACCTAACTTTGAGAATTACGAAATTAACTTCCGAGAACAAATAGTAGTAAGCCAGGTTTTTGCTTAGGGTAATCAGAATTTTGAAATTTTGTGAATTTTGTGGATGGATGGAGAGGAAGAGGGAGGCCAAAGAAAAGATGGATGGATTGTGTGAAAAATGATATGAAAGAGAAGGGAGTCAGTGATAGTATGACGGTTGACAGGTTGGCATGGAAGAAGAAAACATGTTGCGCCGACCCCAAGTAACATGGGATAAGGGCAGGAAGATGATGATGAAATCAGAATTTTGAAATGTTTTCAGCAATAAAATCGGGATTCATTCTTTATAAGCTGGACATATAAAACACTCAAAGTCTAATAATTTATTTCAAATTGACCACTAAACGGCCTTTTTTAACGTCACTGACTGACATGACTTCTTCAGCCCTGTGTGGAGCGGAAGGGAGTGTCAGAGTCTTACTGACTAAAACCCCTCCGTGTTCCTCCTAACCCTTTGCGTTCCAGGGCAGCGGTGACTCTTTGGAACAAATGCAGCAACCCTGGCGGCCCTAATTTCTGCAGCACCGTTGAAAACCCACAAAAAGCGTAACAACGGTAATCCCGGGCGGGACATTCAATTTCAGCTTAACAAACGGGATGTCCCAACGAAACCGGGACGCTGATTGTAAGACATACCAATAGCTCTAGCCACGACTCCTGCCTCCCCTTCCAAGTCGAAGTCTTGCTGGTATCCCACCACCGCGTTCGCCCCCAGTTCCGCCGCCTTCAGCCCCACTAGACGCTGGACCTTTGAAAGAAGGTGAAGACATTTTAATGAAGGATTCTTGAGAACTCATACTCAACTCATGAGGTCTAAAGATACCGGCGAACTGTGGCTGTACATTGACACACCTCTGACCTAACGCTTCAGGCGTGTTGGTGTGTTACAAAAAATATCTTACGACTGAAGTACTTATCTATGATAACAAAATCCATACTAATATTATAAATTCGAAAGTAACTCTGTCTGTCTGTCATGCTTTTATCGGAACAAATTTTGATGAAATTTGGTACGGGTTTGAACCTCAGGAAAGGACATAAGTAAGTTAATTTTTATTCCGCGACTTCCTCTGTATCCGCGACAACGGACATTTACGTGGAGAAAGCCGCGAATAAATTCTATGTGAATAGCTTATGTAGGTACTTAGATGAAAAAATGTACCTACCTAGTGATAAATAATTAACAGAATAATTTGTAGCAGTTACGTGTGCCAACAAACTGTCAAATAGCTTGGCAAAATTCTTGTTTTGTATACAACGTGTCCCAAAATTCAACGATAAGCGGGCGCCAAAAGGTTGACCTGCTCATGAGCACTTAAGGAAAAATAATAAAAAAAATATACCCAAATTGTTTTTTAGTTACAAAATAAATTTAAAAATTCTTTAAAAATTTACACCTTGTATGATATTTTGAACTACCACGGCCACAATTTCTTAATTAAATATGCTTAAGATTTTTTTTTGTATCGGATACCTAAGTAGTACTACTATTCACCACAACTCTTAAAAACACCACAATGCTAGCAATTTTTACACAAAAAATTATCAAAATATTTTTTTCCCCTCAAATTTTTAAAGATTTTTACTTTCAGTCTACTTTGACTCATGGTCTTGCAAAAAAAAAGTATGAACACCGATATGGCAAGTTATTTTCAAAGATGACGCAACTAATCAAGATTCCAAAATAGTATAATACCCTAAGATAACTAGTCACAAAAAAAATTATGCGTACCATTTGTAAACAAGAACCAAGTAAAGAGAAGAAAAATTTGAGGGAAATAAAATATTTTGATAATTTTTTATGTAAAAACTTCGGGAAAAAAAAATTTAGATATATTTTTTTTATTATTTTTCCTTAAGTGCTCATGAGCAGGTCAACCTTTTGGCGCCCGCTTATCGTTGAATTTTGGGACACGTTGTATATGTAAACTCTCGTAAATAATTTTTTTCTGATGAGCTGGTTTGTTTTTATTTGATTGAATGGCTAATCCCAATAGGTAAGTACTCAAAATTACTTGTCCGTTTCTGAAAATTGCTTCAAATAGTAAGCTTCGTTATCCCTGCTTCAAGCTAAAAGTTTTTATAAAAAAAAATATTGAGATCCTTAAGAGATTCGCTAAATCCAGGTTTAATATCCCTATATACAAGCAATCGTTTGCTAATGTTATACTTAGCCTAGAAAAAAAAAACTACCACATAGAAAACTTTGCCAACATACCTGATTACTAAGCTTAATGAACGCCACCTGCCTCGCCTCATTGGATGCCCTCGGCGTCCTGATCTTGTCAATCCACTGGTATTCAGGGTCATCATTCACCACCAGCTCTTCGACGAACCCGTGAACGGCAGTCGCTCTGTACCCAGGAGGGATCATTGGACCTGAGGATGACAGGACCATTTAGTAGTTCTAAAATTGACACCAGTTGGCGCTACTGTCTACTTAGCTCTCAGTCTAAACTAATACTATAAAGAGACAAGATTTGTAATTTCTTTTGTAATGGAGAAACTCAAAAACTATATAATCGATTTTTAAAAATATTTCGCCTATGAAACCTACATTATCAGCGAGTAAAATAGGCTATATTTTATTTTAAAAAAATATTAGTGATCTGTAAGAAAATTCACGAGGACCAAGTCGGGGCAAAAGCTGTTTTTTTTTTTTATAAACTCGTAGTCTAATCGTACTAGGATTCGATTTAATTCTGTATTCTAAGTGTGTTTACAAACATTAAACTCACATTCACATACTACCAGACCTGGAACGACCACCTATAATAGTCGATACTAATATTTTGAGAGTCTATCCCGCGGCACGCAGCGCAGCACAGCCACTCCTGGTGGCCCGTGTCGTGTCTTCACAGCTAATAACAAGGTTTTCACAGAGAAGTAGATAGAAAATTACACTTACAATGAAAGAACTGCACTCCACAGCTGGAAGTCTTGTACTTGTTGAAGTCTGAGAACAGTTCCACTTTGACGATGACGTTCAGCTCGCCTCGGATGCCGTGCATCGTGTCGAACACGGGGATCCAACCTGACATTACCGCTCCTGAGGAAGCAAAGGATTTCGTGGAGGACGACAGAAGGTATATTCAGAAGGCAAATGAGTCGAAAGGTTTCGATAACACAAAGGAGATAATATCCGATTTACTAAATGTTAAAGTTTAAAATCGCGTGACCAGGTCTTCAAGTAAAAAAACCGCTCATTAGGCAAAAGATCAGTGTCTTGAGAAAGCCAATTCTACTAATTAAAAACATTCAAAATCTAGCCGAAATATCATATCAGCGATAATGTTAAAAAAAAAATTGTCAATTTGGTCGGCATTTTTGACAGATTGAGACTGAGATTTGTAAGATTGTAGAAACAACTCAAGATTAGAATTCCAGTTAAATCGTCGTCTGATCAGTTAAGCTTCTCCATGTATGTTATAAAAAGATCTCATCAAGCTTCTGGTAGAAGCTTACAAAAATCACAGATGATGAAAGGTAAGAATAGCCTAACTTACCGCCAGGGAAAAGGGGAGACCAAATAAAAGGTAGACAGACAGCTTCAACGAAAATGTAGACCCTTATAATGTAGATGCGAAAGGCGCGGGAAAGATTCGGTGGAAAGGTTTAGGAGAGGCCTACCGCAGGGGCGACTACTACTAATATATGTTAACTTTTTGTAGAAGTAACATATTATAAGTAACCATAAGTTTCTATGACATTAAAAACTTGATTAATTTTATGTTAAGTTCTAATAGTAGTAAGAAATAAAGGCTATTTTTATTTGTATTTTATTTCAACTTACCGCCATGCGGTGCCGCGGTACTCTTGGCATTATTGGCCTCTCTTGCGAGGAGAGGGGCCAGGCTGATGACCACCTTGCCGATGGCATCGTTGGCGGAGTACGTGTCATGGTCCATAAGCCGCAGCTGGAGAGGCTCATCTTGAAGCTCTGATTCGTCCACCTGGAAGAAATAGGCGGGTTTAGAACTGACATGCACTGCCGGTCTTATGGGGTGATGAGCAGAGCAATCGCTTAGGGCCTGGCTCTTGCAGGGGTTGCGCACAACGACGAATATGGAGTGTGAAAAGACACATCACATAGACGATAATTATATACATACAGACCGTAAAACAAAGTAACTAGGAATAAAAAATAATGCTGGAAATTGACTTTTCAATTTTGATGTGAAAATCACTGTTTATGATAACACGCAATGTAATGCCAGCTAAACATTGTGCTTTCAGTTGCATGTTACAGTACAGGGCTCATGAGAGTATTTGAAGTTTAGTTATATCTAACTATCGATCGCTATATCTAACATTCAAAACTAGTTTTCATAAGAAAGTTGGAACATTCGATCTTCACTATCTCCCTATTAGAATAGGCTTGAGATTCAATCTGTATTGGGCGGCGCGCGCACTGCCTGAGTGCGTTCTGGCGTTGCATCAAGATGCGAATTACGGCTGTCGAAAATCTTATTGCAAAATGATGCCCACGACCGCTTTTGACAAGGTTTGATGTTCATAAAGTTTTCAGAGCAAACATGGTTACCCTTAATATGTCGAACAAGACTTTTAAATCTTCAAGCCATAAAGCTTAATATGTCGAACAAGACTTTTAAATCTTCAAGCCATAAAGCTTAATATGTCGAACAAGACTTTTAAATCTTCAAGCCATAAAGCTTAATATGTCGAACAAGACTTTTAAATCTTCAAGCCATAAAGCTACAGATGGCTAACAATTTTTTTTTTACTTTTGAAAGGGAACTGAAAAAGGGAATTTTGTTGGGGGTTTTTTAAATTTTTTATTTTATACTTTTTATAGGTACCTACTTATTATAATGTCGATTTTGCTAAGTTTGTGCCCCACTCGAGTATATTTACAGACATTCGGTTTTTCTTCCCTACTTTCACCCCCACAACTTTTAAACGGCTCAACCTATTTTCATCAAACATGTCTAAGAACACTCGCACGTAAGTTACCTTTAATACAAAAAAAAACTAAATTGAAATCGCTTCATCCGTTCGGGAGCTATGATGCCACAGACAGACAGACAGACCGACAGACAGACAGACAGACAGACACGTCAAACTTATAACACCCCTCTTTTTGCGTCGGGGGTTAATAACACCCCTCTTTTTGCGTCGGGAGTTAATAACACCCCTCTTTTTGCGTCGGGGGTTAAAAATAGGAGAATATTCAGTCTTTGTTTCGACGATTTTCAAATCCTACACGTGTTCCATCATCTATGTTTAACTTCACCACGATGTTTGTTTAAATGGAAACATAATAACAGTTGTTATTGGCAAACAATGACCATCATTCCTACTGGATCAGACATTGCATTAACTGATAAATATTATTTAATGCAAGCGCTACCAATTGAGCGGAACGTGTGGGAATATTTTAGTAGTTTATTGTTTTTACCGCATCTGGAATCGTCTTCGAAGTTAATGAGCTTTGTTTATTTAATTCTATTAGGTTTTGCTTGGATTACTGTGCGCGGAATGTCGCGTGTTATATGATTTATGACTGCCGCATTCCATATTATCTATATTAATAATTTAAAGAGGAAATATTGTTTTTGTTTATTAGTTTGAACTGATTAAGCTCCGAAAGTAATGGACCAATTTTAATCAATAGGAGCTAAAGGACTCTAAAGCTAAAGAGACGCCCTAGGAAGATCTATCTGGATCTTATTGGTGAGGTTCTCCAAAAGTAATCTCCTTGTATGACCAGATGTATGAACGTAGAGAAGGCGAAAGGAGTATGTAAGAATCGTACAGGTGGCGTTGTGTAGTTTCTGCCTACCCTCATGGGAAAAAGGCGTGTGTTTATATATGTATGCAGGTAGCTAAATTATGAGGAAGTAACAAAGGCTATATAACATCACGCTACGACGCATTAGAGCGGTGCAGTAAAAGAAAACGGTAACTTAACGCAGATAAAAATATCCCAAAATAGCTAGTATCGGATAAAAAGAGAAATAATCTATTAATAACGTGTATTTTACTACAATTAGGTAGGTTTACATTTTGCCTTTGGTATGTAATACGTCTGTGTCACTCAAATGTCTCGCTAATGGTAGCACGTGTGATCTTTCGCCTCCCTTCAAGATGATTCAGCTAAATGACGGGGATTAACGCGTCATGTTCGTGAACGGGTGCTGTCAGTTGAGATTATCTGTTAACTGTCATGGCTTATCTATTTAATTATAATATTTATATGGTTTTTCGCATACAATAATACAGTTGCCAGTTTTTTTTTTTTGCCGTGGAATTTCTTGCTCGTTCTTCTCCATGGAGGCCTAACTACGTTTTGGAACAGACAACTAATGTCAACTCTCTGACTTAATAATCGACTCTTTAACAAATTAAAAGTGCAGCTTAATAGTGACTAAATTAAAATAAGGCCTTTGACTTATGACAAAATCAAAGTCAAATAATTTATTCAAAAGTACTTACTTTTGAACATCAAATACATGAAAAATAAAAAATAATATTTATTGAATCTAGATGCTTGGTATTATACATATCCAAAGCAGCTACGGCGGTGAAATAAAAGGCCATGAGCTAATTCCCCACCCAATAACATAGGTAAAAACAAAATGAAAAACAACAGCTCATATTTTAGCAGTAGGTAATCAAATTTCTACAAGGTCAAACCGTCTGTTTAGTCTATAATTTCTCTTCTTACATAATATTTTCATTTTCACTACAACATTTTTTATGATCGCAATTTCCGGAGAATATGCGCTCTTCAGAGTCTGATGAGCGCATATTCTCCGGTCCGGACCGTCTGACCATAGTATAAAGAAGGGAAGTAAGTTATCTTCATACAAACGCAGCGCGCGCGGCTTGTATGTGTGCGTCATAGTATCTACGCGTTGCCGCACGCACACTTAACAAAATCTCGACCTGTTTCTCAGTGCGCCAGTCGGGGCTAACACCGCATGAGATTCGCGCGTCACGGGTTTCCGGCACCGCTTAATGAATGAAAAATGTGTGATAATCGCAGGAGAACGTATTGCTGTGTGTTGGGTTGTCTTAATAATTCATCGATTCCAGAATTATCTCTATTCAGATTAGCTATTGAACAGGAAAGGTAAACAAGTCACTTATTTTAGCATATAATTTTTACTTGATGATGAGATGCCTACTTACCTACTTAGTTTTTGTTGTAAGTATTAGTTTTATATCAGACAGAGGAAGTAGGTAGACCTACCTACTTCCTCTGTCTATACTTCCTATGCATTAGGTACCTTTGATCTGTCAATTGATTTGCCGCTATTGCTTTGTTTACGTTTAGTCAATAAATGTGTAATAATAATAATCGTTTAAACGTCGTAAAACCGACCTCACAAACCCAGACAATACAAGTAAAAAATACAACTTCCCGACCCTTGCCAATTTATAAATACTGAATTAAAATTTAGCTAAAAGTGACAACCCTGAGACAGTAGGCAATTATATCGCGGATTGGGCCGGAGATAGCCTACTTCCCCTCTTTATACTATGGTCTGACGGTCACGTGAAAACATCTCGCGAATTGCAAATGTGTTGAAAAACAAACGACGCTCGGTAAGAATAGAGGACACGATTTAAAAATACACGGTGCTTTTGCATGTACGTATTATTGTCGTAGAAGGGTAAAGAACAAAGAAAGAAAACGAGAAAAAGGCAAATAAAAATGTTTGTCTGTCTGTTGTCGGCTAGACCGATTGTAGGGGGTCCTTTTTTGTAGATGGGAAATCATCAAATAACTTCCCCCGCCTTGGGCGGGACGGGAGGGAGTGTCAGACTTTTACTGAATAAAACCCATCTATGTTCCTTCATGTGCCCTTTGTGTTTCGGGGGCTCTTTCGCGCAACCCGCAGCCCCGGCAGGCACCAAGTTTGCTGACATCTCTTTGACGATTGTAGGGCTACCAACAACTAAATTACACTAGTCAACAAAAAAACAATTTTTGCATGTAACATGAGAACTTTTGTCTAGTTATGTTTAGGAGAATGATAAGGATACTTGAAATAAAATTAAAATGCTTCAAATACGAGGAGTTTTTTTGTAATACCATTTTAGAAATTTTGAATGTTTATAAGCAAAAAGAAGTTATTTCGATATAGGGACACAGCACACACGCTACTTTTAGTAGCGCGAATCGGCGATCAGCCGCTTTTCGGAAGCGCGATTCAGCGACTAATCGCTACCCCCCGCACACTTGAAATCGCCAATCGCAGCGATTTAGTCGCTTTTCGCTTTTTGTGAATGGATGGATGAAAACATCCATCCATCCATTTATTGTAGTTGTAATGTAAAAAATGCGAAGTTTCTGACCTCACAAACTTATGCATTTTGAGCATGGATGGATGAATGTTTCCATCCATCATCCACCTAACACTTAACCTACCACCTAACTAACCTAAAACATGCGCATTTATAAAATTAGTGGGATAAACAATACCATTGCAAATCGGCAAACTATCGATAATCGACAATGGATCAGCAACACTACAGCCGACCCGATCTAACATCGGAACAGTTCGGGATTCCGATACTGCGTCCGAACGCAGTTAGTCGCCAAAACGCGATACAGCATCGCTAAATCGCGCGATTTGGCAGCTGCGATCGATCGCAGAGAGTCGCCAAAACGCGATGCAGTATCGATACAGTTGCAAATTCGCCGATTCGCGCTACTAAAAGTAGCGTGTGTGCTGTGTCCCTTATTGCTACATTAATATGAATTTACTTTTATGATTGTCGTCTGTATTTTGCTTCAAGAACGTCGCGTTTTAATGTCCAACAGTAATCCGCTAACATACGTGGGCTCCACTTGCCCTGATATCGTTTTTCTATGGTAGAAATGTCTTGATGGAATCTTTCACCGTGTTCATTGCTGATGGCGCCCAAATTTTCAGGAAAGAAGTCTAAATGTGAATGTAGAAAATGTATTTTCAATTACATATTACAGCCCAAAGCCTTATACGTAGATAAAAGCTCCGCGATAATACATTTATAGTCACTTGATCGGCGATTTCCTAGAAAATTGGAAATTACTTTCATGAAAGATTCCCAAGCTGATTTTTCTAAATTACTAAGCTTTTTTTTAAATATATCATCTTTCATCAATTGCCTAATTTGGGGGCCAACAAATATGTCCGATGGCAAAACCAAAATACTGTTCATATAACTTAGTTACTAATGGTGTCAAATTCCTTCGCTGAGTTTTGAAAGTAATGTCACCACAAATGTAACAAAACTTATCAGGAACATTTTTACACTTTCTTGACATTATTTAAGAATCACTCAACCCAAAAAACAGAACAATATACTATGCTCTCCAAAGAAACATATTCTCTGAATGCGAAATTAAAACAAAAGCGGTTAAATTTTTATTTTGTGGGTAGTAGCTGTAACACGAAAACTAGATCTGATGGAATCAAAATAAATATGGTTATAAAATGAGGGTAGGTAGGTAATTTAAAATTAGCCATAAAATTTCTTGTTACAAAATTTTGTTGACCAGTGTTATCGTCGCCGAACGAAAATGTCCAGAACCCCAGACATTTAGGAGAAATTGAGAGTTTCCCGGGCTCCAAATAAAAAAATAAAAAAAAACATGATTTACATGTCCATGTCTTTATAATTTAAATTTTTTGCTCATCTTTTAATTAATCGGGATTCGTGACACAAAAACTATCCCGGGCACTTTTTGTCCGGTCATTTTTAAGAACTAGTTCCAGACGATTCCCAGGCGGCCTCTAAACTAAGACAAATCCGGGAAATCCCGGACGGATGGCAGCCCTAACCGATTGTGACAGGACCGATTTTCACTGGTAGATATTTGATGTTATAAGGAGTAACGTAGGCTACTGTTATATCAGAAAAGGAATTATGGTTCCACACGAGAAATAGACGAAGACGAGATAGACGAGAAGTGTGACTGCTGTGCAAGGGGTCCCGGGTTCGATTCCCAGGTCGAGCAAAAAGTGTTATTGCGTTTTTCTATGAAATTCGCAGTAGCAGCTCGGAGTTTGGATTTGTGCCCGGTTAATGGCAATAGGCTCGCCCCCTATTACATGGGACTTAAATATACCGGCGAACTGTGGGTGTACATTGGTACACCTCTGCCTAACCCTTCGGGGAATACAGGCGTGATGGTACGAGAAATAGAAACATTACCGATAACAGACATTCACGCGGTCATACTTTTGTACTTCAATATGTTTGATCTTATGAGGCTGACACAGTCACTACGAGAGCACTAAAGACTCCTTAGACTAAAAAAAAAAGAAATTTTCTTCGGTGAATTTAAGTGAAGAAGTGAGCCCGAGGTGAGCTTTCAATTCCTAAATACACCAAGAGACATTGTTGCAGAAAGCACAGCTGAAAGCATTGACATGCGCAGTTATGACAAGATAATCTGATTTGGCAAAGGAAGATAGAGGTACATTAAATTAAATACGTGAAGCTGCCCAATCGCTTTCAGCTGGCCAAATCGGTGTGTCCAAATGGGTGTACCAACCTCACGAAAGACAAGAAATATGTAATAAATCTACTTATAGTAATATTATAAAGCTGAAGAGTTTGTTTGTTTTTTTAGTTGATCGCGCTAATCTCAGGAACTACTGGTACAAAATGAAAAAAACGACGGGTTGCACTCTGGGAGTGCCGGCAGAAGTGAAAACTTGAATATTAACGTTGTGCATTTTTGATATTTTGGAATGGTTAGGGAATAATTTTATTATCTCGCTAGATACGGGCAAAGCAGGACCGGACACAATGGCTATCTTTAGAGGAGGTCTACACCTAGCAGTAGACGTCTTTCGGCTGATATGATGATGATGACGATATGAATTGCAATAAAAATTCGAGTGCCGTCTAAAATTACCTCTCATGCACGAGGTTGTGGGACTGGCAAATACCAATGTGACTTTTTCTATTAATATATAATTATGTACTTTCCAAGTATATCTAGGACATCACTGCCATCGGTGAACAAAAACATCGTGAGGAAACCTGGACATACAATTTAATAGTATGAAATCGCCAATCTGCCTTGAGCATGCGTGGTGATCAATGCCCATGCCTTCTCTCTACGAGAAGAGGCCTTTATCCTGCAGTGGGACCATAATTTGTTTCCATAACTACGCATTAGGCTCGCCCCCTATTACATGGGACCTAAATATACCGGCGAACTGTGGGTGTACATTGGTATACCTCTGCCTAACCCTTCGGGGAATACAGGCGTGATGGTATATAACTACGCATTATCTCATGCCTAATAAAACCAGATGAAACCATCACAATAATTAATCATATCCTAAACGATCGCGAATTTAAAACTGCGCAAAATCAGAGCATCTTATAAAGCCATATATTTGGCGGACATCCAAATCAATATTGAATCATTGGATACACACATTGTGGAAATGCATAAACAAATATGTTGTAGACGAGCGCCAGACGGGGATGTGAAATGCTGGCAATGGCACATGGCAAACGACATTGTGACGTCATTGTCCACGACGCCAAATATTCTGGCACGTTTAGACGATTATGAAAACTGTGGAGCGAGTATTCGGAGTATGTTTGGTGTCTTTTATCTTTACTAACTTTTGAGAGCAAGGTCTGCTATTTTGACGTCTTTTCTGTTGGTCGTATGTGCTACTGCTGAGCGTGGGTTCGATGCCTAGGTCGGGTAAATGTTTTTTCTATTAGGAATTTCTCAATAGTAGCTTGGAGTTTAGAAGTTGCTATGGTGATACCCCCGTGTCTCGGTAAGCGGTTAACTAGAGCCAAAGATTAGAACAGTAAGTAAAGCGGTTAGTCCTGCGCCTGATATGTAAAGACATCAGGCGCAGGACTAACCGTCCGATCGGACTATGGCAGTGACTTCCAACCGGTCCTACCATCTATGGGGGATGCCTATGTCCAGCAGAGGACGTGCAGCTAATGCTAATGATAATGATGATAAGTTTTGGATATACTTTGAACTGGTACTGCTGGTTAGTAATGCATTTTGAAATGTTAGACGTAATTAATGTAATTATTGAGAGATTATGGGTCAGCTCGTTTTGGCAGAACAACTACACTCATGCATGGGAACAAGAGCAAAATATTTGTACTTACGTACCAAATAGAATGTCATGAGTTGACCGTCATCATTATTGCGCAAATGTCTACGCAACAAAAAGATAAATCACTCCGTGTAATCTCAACGTTGACAGAAAGAGATGGAAGGCCGAGCATGAGCGTGTGAACTGAAAAGTGTCTTTAGAATTTTGGTTGAATATTAGTATTATATCATCAGATCAGTTCAATGGTACCATAATATCCTCCGGACCGAATTTCGGTCGGCTAATCTCAATAGAGACTAGCCAAGTACAGCAGCAGGAGACATTATAGAACACGAGAGGGTGCGCAAACACAGGTGCACCTTGCTCTTCCTTCACTCTCATAGTCCGATGGGACGGCAAGCCTATTGTAGTTAGTGGTACTATATTATTGTATTTATTGTCATGTCATGGATTTTACAGAAGTTGGTTAAATTAAACTTGTAAGATTTTGAAATCGAACGTTAAATCTATTCCGCGCGTTCGTACTAGGCCCTAAGCTCTTCTATTTTCAGCCACTAATTGCCACAAGGGACCATTTTAAATATCAGCTGTTTGAATGTTTGCTGTGTATTGTTAACAGATTATTGCTGGTCATAAAGTATGTTCGAAGGTCGCACTTGACACCTCTTTGGTCAATTCATGTGAATGTTTCATTGTTTACCGGCTCATTAGCTTTGTTGAGTTTTCTTTTGTTTTTGTTTACACTTTAGCTTGCTTGTTTCAGGTGTCTTGGAGTTTGAAGAGTTCTGAATCGAAGCGAATTTATGTAAACGAGGAAGCGACTAGGTATTATATATACCATCACGCCTGTATTCGTAGAAGGGTTGGGCAGAGGTGTACCAATGTACACCCATAGTTCGCCGGTATATTTAGGTACCATGTAATAGGGGACGGGCCTATTGCCACTAACCGGGCACAAATCCAAACTCCGAGGTGCTACTGAGAATTTCATAGAAAAACCCAATAACACTTTTAGGCGACTAGGTATCTACTACTGATAAAGATAATGGTCGCAAGCGCGACTGAATGATGACCGTGCCGCAACAGAAGAAGACGTCCCAGGCGCCGGGAGTCGGCGGGCGATTCCCCGGCTTCCGTAGGCGTGCAGACTACGAGCGTAGGGTGGCTCGCCGTCCGATCAGAACCAGACACGGGTCAACGCCGCATTGTGTTCCAAGCGCGCCTCAAAGAGATGTCCGCATAGTAGACGGGGCCCGTAAGGGCTAGAGTCTGCCAGGGTTGTGGAATTTGTCCTAAATAACAAATATCAAAGAACACGGATACGTTTTAATCAATAAGAGTCAGACACTCCCTTCCGCTCCACCCAGGGCGAAAGAAGTGATGATTTTTTATCCTTAAAAAAAACATGGGGTCACCATAAGGGTCTGCCCCCACGACCGATAATCGGACCGATTCTTGACGGATTTCTTCGTCGGCGAGAGGAAACTGTCAAAAATCGGCCCGATAATCAGTCCGATTCTCGGTCGTGTAGGTCACCCTACACGACCGAGAATCGCTAAGTAGGGTGAGCAATAACTATGACTAATCGCAGTAAGCTGATTACCGAGTTATATAGTCGTTGCAAATCACGAGCGCGCGCCATGACTTTTATCGCCGTCAATGTTTTACAACCAGGTTTAAATTACGATGTTTGACTCGCCCGTCAAAATGCAACAACTATACGACTTGTTACTACATCCAATTGCCCGGGGACTGTGTTTGTAAGCAGTTGGACACGTGACCAATGAAAGTGGAAGTAACTAAGCATGTTAACTAACTATTAGTAGCTATTTAGATATTAAAAAATTGGGTGGAGCTGTGTTGGGGCACACGGCCATTAGTTTTACGTGATATGTCTATCCTACCCGTATGGGGCTATAAAGGCAAGGACAAATTGAATGTGTGTTATATTCCACTGTACAATATAATACACTATATAATCTATTTTTATTATTTGTTGTTACAAAAATCACAGCAATACATGACCTGTGAAAACAAATGTCTACCTACTATGATACAAAAGATGACAGGCAAACCGCAGAGTTATAGTAACAAGGTCCCGTTTGTTTTGATATAGTTATTCGATAACAACTGACTATATTTGGAGCACATTAGGACTAATTCATCATCCAATGAAATGAGCCCATTTCATTAATTGATCAATTTAAGAGTGTATGAAGTACAAGTCAATTGAAACAAAATAAAAATAGGTACTTAAAAAATATATTGAGACAATGATAATTATGTCAAGTGAAGTCTTTGAGAAAAGAAACTGCAGAGTGACTATGGTTCATTGTTTTCTTTTTTAATCCCCACTCCCTTCCGTCATTTGATAACAGTCATTTGGTCATTTAGTCAAGTAGTCATTTGATGATTAACCACCATTAAAAAAATAAAAGGCGTACTTGACCTATGAATACAATAAATCTTTTAAGCTTTTCAAGGGAAGCTTTCCACAGGTTGATGTTTATTGCACATATCAGCCGGTTGATCTGCCTTTATCTAGCAGGCACTTGAATAACAGCTATATTACTATCTTTTTATCAAAATAATCAGTTGCAATATTTTATGGCCTCTGCATGATTTTTATAGTTTATATCTGAATGATAGTCATTATTCCTCAATTTTCTATAGTATTTTTATGTTATAATTGTATAATTAATAGCAGTATTTTGACTGTAGGTAACCATTTTGATTTTTGAGTTCATTCATTTTGCAGATTCAGAAACACTAAGTACTGAATTTTTAATAGTGAAATATAAAAATACCTATGTAAGTAAAATTTAAAAAAAAATATAACTTGGTTTGTCCTCTAACTACTAATAGAATATATTTGCAAAACAACAAAAATAGCTAGTCTGTTATTGTTCCACCAACATTACAAGAAACATGAATAAAAACCACCTGTTTGTGTCAGTACAAGATATTAATAACAACACTGGAACCAAAATGTTTATTATTGTAAGAGGATGAGAGACAACTGCTTATATCAACAAGCAGACATATACTGGCAAAAACGTGTGTGTTTAAAATCATAAACAATAAAAAAAAACGAATGGACCTGTTTTTTGAAAAAGGAACTTACCTCAAATCTGTACCATTCTGTGTTGTTCCAGTGAGGGTTCAGAGACTTGCGACAGACATCAGTCTTATGCGTTATGCTCCCGAACTTTATCTCCACGAACGCGTCTGTGGTGTCGCTCGCCCGGTCCATCACCGGGAGGTTCCGCCCCGCCAACACCTTCACCTTTATCTTCCCAGGCATTTTCACTTATTAACACACACTTAACACTTAAACAACAATTCAATAATCCAATAGAACCACTACGACAACATTATTCAGTGTATTATCACCTCTTTCACACCGGATTAGCACTTCCGAAATTCTAATCAGTACGAAAACACAACACAAATATCTTATCAGTACACTGATTTGTATAGATCAATGATACGTGATACGGTTATTTCAAGCCTGCAGACAGTAGCCAAACTTTGTGAACACCACATTATCACACGAAAATTTAGTTATTACAAATGAAAACATCGTTTTGCTACGGTCTAACACACGAAATATTTGCGCAACGAAACACTTTTAATTACGCGCTTGTGTTATAAACACTGCACCTTGGAGCGCCCCAGCTGTATCTAAATGTTGTTCTAAATGTATTCTGTTGGTTTATTAATAGACAAAATGTGATATTTTATAAATAAAATCGGCGAGACGAACGACACGCACAATCACAAACTGTCAAACGAAATGTCAACAATGAGTGCGTTTCATTTGACGTTAAAATTAACAAAACCAACACTCTTGTAATTATATAAAAAACAATGTTTTAATTTAGAAAAAACTGATGATGTTTATCTTTTTGAAATACTGAAATTACTAGATCCTTATCGTCGAGAGGTCGTCTCGCTCGAGGTGGTGCTGCGTAGTGCTCATAAACATGGCGGGGGAGTCAAACCTCACTCCCCCCCTTTCCTGAAGAGGCCCGCTAAGGCGGGATTTGCAGAAAGCGCGTGCGCTCCCTGGATTTACGACTGTGGGTGTGGTTTTCAGTCGGGAAGTCTGACAGACCCTTCCGCCCAACTCTGTACAATCTATGCACCACAAGGCAGAGAACATTCAAGAGGTTCTTTCGTGGCAGTAACAAAAAACAAGTGACCTCGCCTCGTGTTAAATTGCGCACCGCACCGTGCCTATGCACTTTCAATTCCATAAGTGATAAATAGCTTAAAATTTAGCTAGTTAGTTCCTGAGAAGTCCAATAATGACATAATTTATTTGTATTCAAAGAGCACGCAATTTTAGCTTTTACGAGCTCTGCTCCTAGATGTAGGTGTGGCCTATGTGGTAGTTTCGTACATTATTCGACACGTAGTACCTACTAGTTGCTGATAAAATAGAGTTGTAAAATACAGTACCATTTTGATACTTTGTAATTTCAGTTGCTGAATTTTCAACTCTCGGTGCTGAGCCACGCGTTGAAAATCCAACAGTGCGCAAGGTGAAGAAATATTAAAATAATACTGTTTTAGGAAATGGGGGTAGGCCCTCTGGGTATTAGAAAAAGATAGTTAGGGAAAGGTTTCCACAACACAAGAACAACAAAAATAAAACAACGTATAATCATCGATCAATTCGTTTTATTACACGATATTTGCAGTCTTATCTTCATAAACTATACACATAACTTATTAACATTCATTCACAATATTTATATTATATTATTATGTTTTTAAACACAGAGGTTCACAGAACTAAATGGAATCCATAATGATTATTTTACACATACAGTAAAATGGGTTATTTAAAACATTCAAATCTTGTAGTTTCATATGAGGCTATTATATGCATTTATTTCACACAATACATAATTCATCATCTGCCTAGCTTTTTCCTAACTATTTTGAGGTCGGTTTAATTATTTGACATGAAAAAATACACGGTATATTATAGCAGGTAACACAAAACCATAGATGATGGCAACACAGTCCTACACATATTAATAAGTCCGCATTCGTATTAGTGTCAAACACGCCAATAAAATTGCACCATTCATTTTAGTTGGCCATATGGTTTTAGGTGTTGCAGTTTAATGTAAAAAATAAAACTGCTGAAGCTGCTCACCGAGCGCATTTGCTTAACGTTACAGATTTGATTTTGACCATGACGTTACAATACTGACTAACTGACAGATGAGCAATCGCTTGTAATGTAACGTTACAGATTACAAGTGGTGCGCATTGATGTAACAAGTTGCGTCAAAATGTTATAGAGATTGCGCATTGATTCAATGTATGCTCGAATTGTGTCGTTACAGGTTGAGCTTGTTCGATTCGATGAATGCTCGAGTCTGTAACGTTACATTACAGGCGCACAGTCCCGGTGAGGTGATATCAGCTTTAGATAATTTAACACAGAATTTTAAACAGCCACATTTTACCGTAGATTTATGACTTACAATAATAGTGATAATAAATATGATTTTAATTACAATTTGAGTCTTTCTTAGGCTGACTTTGATGACATGAGAAAACGATATTTTCGTTATGAGAAGATTTACAGCTTTGACGTCACACACGCTTGAAATTGAAACGTCGTCTGGGAGCGATTTACTGTGATCTGACATATGTCAGATATTACAATTATGCCAAAGTGACAGTTTACATGTGACAGAAAATATAATTGTGTCAAACTGACATTTCACCGCCACCGCATTTGAACGGCGCGCAATACAATAGACACTATTATTATAGAACATCAATTAATATAGTTTCACTTATTATAAAACCAAAATATACAAAAGCTAAAATAAACTATATATTAGTGAACACAGTGTACGAACGGCTTCCTGAGGAGGCGCTGCTATTATTAGCCATGATATACTTGGCGTTCTATACACTGACGTTGACAAATCATGTGGCTTTTATTATCAACGACATAAAGTTTAAATTCGAATAAGCCAAATTATTTTAAAATATTTAATAATGGCAACTAAAATATACACCATATTCGTTAAATTCTTAGCTTAGCATATCGTGGTGGTATCTCACATTTAGTTCATAACCCAGAAAATGGCCCACAATCTCATATTCATTCAATCTGCTGATTCCCCTTATCAAAAATATACATACCATAATAGATATCTCCTATCAAAAGCTTGGCAGGGGTGTACTATCATTTCACACTCTTTTCCCGGAATTCTCAAACGACAGTTAATTTTAATACGCTCTTAAATGTATCTCTGTCGCTACATACACAAACTCACGCCTTTGGCCCATGGGGGTAGGCAGAAACCACAGAGCACCACCTGCTACGATCCTTACATATTCCTTTCGCCTCATTCCGTCTTTCTCTCGAGTTATTAACCACTAATCCTTATCGCCCAAAGGTCGAGCTTTTGAAACCCTGATGAAATCGCTACTATCAAAAGTTTCGACTCAGGTTTTATATAACGTTAGTCTGTTTAAAATAAACCTGAAAAGGGGTCATTGTACTTTTTCAAGAACATCTTTTCCTATAGGACCAAGTATGGAATTACGCAAAAATAATCAGCTGCTTCTTACATTTATGTATTTATTTATTTAAACTTTATGCACAAATTGTACAAAGGCGGACTTAAGGCTCGAGCAGACCGGATGTGTAGACGTGCACGTGCACGTAGACGTACACGTGCACGTACCACTGAGTTGTAATGTATGGAACTGTATGTGACCGGACACTCCGCTTGCGTAACGTAGACGTGTACAGGTGTACACGCATACGCATCCGGTCTGCAGGAGCCTTTAATGCCACACATGACATTGACATTTGGGGGCCATGAATTGGCATACTTTTAATAAGCTGTCACAACCGCCGTAGATTTTTACAGCAATAGTAAATTGTGACGTCATTTTTACGGCAATTCAATTGCCAAACTATTTATTGATTTTAAAGCAATTTAAAAAAATAAATGGGTTTACAAGGCTAATATAAAGTGTTTTTTTATTTTTAAGTTATGTTCTTGGGTAATGGTGTAATCAACCCAATTGCCGCCTTTTATTAAAATTGTGTTGGGAAATCAAACTGTAAATCGGATAAGAAAACTAGGGACCTTCTAAGAATAAAACATCATAGTCAATCCTGAGATTCTAATCGAATAAAAAAAGACACTAAAATACTATCAATATTGTAATATTAAATGCGAAATTGTGCAATTTAAATGACAAAATACACTTTATACTATACATAAATACTTTCTTTAAGAGACACTTGTGTTTAATCTGAAATACATTGCTGCTATATAATATTCTTGGAATCTTGGCACATCTATAAGTTTACAATAATAATAACATACTCACAAAAATTATGTGATTTCATGTCTCCGCAATAGGATATAAGCTTTATGGTGTACATAAAAAGCAGTTCAAATTCATCAGGCAGGATTAGAGTTGAAAATTGTGTGCAAAATATAATTTTACCAGAAATTATTATCTTGCAATGTAATTGTGCAACTTTCAACTCTATTTCAATATAAATGGAGTTCATTATAAGTATCATTCCGCTGACTCTGAGCAAATAATGTATTTACAACAGCTATACCCTTAAATGGTGCCAATCTAGGACATCTCAATGGTCTTGCATCATATCTGATTTCATTAACACTCTTCAAACCATAAAACCTAAAGCTTACATCTTATTAAGAAGACAGTTGCAGTCCGCGAGTCGTAAGCTGGGCTTTGCATTAGTGTGAGTGCCCCTACAGATAGTGTAACTGCGACTACAAGTTAGAGGATTATATTCAAGATGATAATGCTTGGAAACATGCTGGTCTTGTTCCTTAGGACAATTTCAAGTCTTGACAATATCAACTGATTGCTAATTTAATCATAAAACTAATTTGTTTAGACCAATAATTGTTTTTCTCCTCGACATTAATTTTACATTTGAGTATGACTCACACACTGATTCGTTGTCTTTGAAATGTTAGAAGTGATCATCTACGATTACAATATTGGCGTTAAATATTATAATTAATTTAGCTTTTATTTCTAATTTGTAGCAGTGAGTACGTATTGTAGTACTTTCGAGTGACTTTTTATTTTTGTTAGATCGTTTTTGACATTTATATATTTTTATGGAATGAATGTAACTATACAACTTATTGTACCTAATACATTGTTTTTTAAAAGAGTATGCCCGTTCTTCTCCATACGAAACTACCTTTTGGAATGGGCAACTAGATTCAATATCAATGTTTTTTTTTATGTAATGACATTCAAAAGTCCCTTTTAATGGCCTAATTGAAATAAATGATTTGACTTTGACTTTGCCGTCGGCCTAGTGTGCAACACGTCTTTGATTGGTTGAAATCGGTTTTAATCGGACCAACCTCTTTACTTTTGGTAATGCACTCACACAAATGCAATGTTCAGTTTACGCCTCGCGGGCAGTGTCTATTACTAATACCGGTGGGTACCTACAATAAAATATTATTTCAATTCATACATGCATATACAATATAGCCTAAAAGAGATAAAGCTAATAGTTTGGGCAATTCCGGTTCCTGCGGTGTTTGCCCTAATATTACTTATAGCCTAGTTCCAATACATTATACCTAACATTTAGCATAATATAAGGCCATAACTAAAACTATTTATAAGCTTATAGCTTTAATACTACTACACACTTTTAGTTTAATTTTAATACATTTAGATAAAGAATTTATAAGCAAAAATACGATTAATATTATGGTATGTGACCCCTTATCTGTCGACGTACTATTAGTGTTATGTAAACTACTAAAGAGATTTATTACCAATAATACAGAGAAAGGCAGTGTAGGGAATGTTTTTTTTTGGGGTAGCAACACCTTGTTTTATGTCATATTTGCGTCAAATGTCAACGTCAAAGGTCAATTATGATTATACTGAAAAGATTTTTTTTGTAATCAAAGTACTTTCAGTCATAAAACTCTACAAAAAAACTATTTAAGTGCTTAATAATATTAGTCTTCAATTAATTAAGAAAAAAGGCTCGAAATCTACCTTTCTCTATATAAAAAAACGCTACATACAATCCCATACACTTCACAAAACAATTTTGGCAGTCAAAATTCCATCCAATACATGTCATACAAATAGTCACAAATAAGGGGCGTGTACTTACAACTGAGTCTTCAATGGAAAGTCTTCATCCATTTTATTTATTCTTGACCTTTTTAAGCAATTTCCCAATATCCTGACTGCCAGTAGGATTAGGTCGTTTCAACTTATGTTTGGCAGACAATTTTGGTATACAACTTTTGATTGGATTGTTATTAGGTACAGGGAATGTGTCCAGCTTTGAATGACCCCCCATTCCATCATAGGAGATTTCCATATCGCTGGGAATGTTGTCGTTGAGTGATTCGATCATCATAGGCTCCTTTTTGTGGAAGATGCTGTGTTTTGAGCTGATTGCGGTCCTGTCGGACTTTTCGCCGACACGTTTCTTGTTTGCGTTCTTGACTGCGTTTAGGTACAGTTGTTCTGTCGGCTGAAAATTTAATGAATATGGTTTTTTTAAACTAAATTTTGCTCTATACTAGTAATTTCTCGTGTATCGTAGGTTCTTTTAGAAACGTACACAACTAGACTCGAAAACGTAAGTAACTATTGTGGGACCCAGTACCAGCTACAGGACGCAGTGCTTTATCTAAATATATATAATTCAAAGGTGACTGACTGACTGACTGACTGACTGACTGAGATAGTGATCTATCAACGCACAGCCCAAACCACTGGACGGATCGGGCTGAAATTTGGCATGCAGGTACATGTTATGACGTAGGCATCCGCTAAGAAAGGATTTTGATCAATTCTACCCCCAAGGGGATAAAATAGGGGATGAAAGTTTGTATGAAACTTTGTCAATTTTAAACTGATCGGGCTGAGACTTTGCATGCATAAAGCTACTATGACGTAGCCATCCTCTAACAAAGGATTTTGATTAATTCCACCCCTAAGGGGATAAAATAGGGGATGAAAGTTTGTATAAATCTTCTTAGATTTTCGACTGATTGAACTGAAATTAAAGATTGGAGCTACTGTGATGAAGACGTCCGATTAAATAAGATTTTGATAAATTCAACCCCCGTGGGGATAAAATAAGGGATTAAAAAAATATATAAAATAATGACAGATTAGTTAAGAATATTGAACATATACAAAGAAGTTTTGTAGACCCTAATTTTTTATACGCGCTAAACAAAAGTAAAGCCGCAAATACTATACCAAATTAATACTTCTTAACGTGAGCGAAGCCGCGGGCAAAAGCTAGTTGTTTAATAAAGGTTAACAATTAGCTAACAAAGTAATCATAAAATAATTGATTTACTTGGAGAAAATAAAACAGAATGAATTCTATTTTCTTTTCCTAAGCGTGACTGCTGCGCTAGAGGTCTTGGGTTCGATTCCCAGGTCGAGCAAAATGTTATTGGGTGTTGTGTGATTGGGTTTTTCTAAGAAATTCTCAGTAGCAGCTCGGAGTTAGGATTGTGCGCCATGGCAATAGGCTCGCCCGCTTTTACATTGGACCAAAACATATTGGCAAACTATAGGTGTACGTTGGTACACCTCTGCCTGTCTTTTTGGGGAATACAGGTGTGATGATGGTATGTTTTTTTTTTCAGTGATTTTAGGTTATGTGATTTTGGAATTACAAAGTTCAACTAGTGTAAAGGTATGGCTTACCTTCGCCTTATCAGACAGTTTTAAGGGCGCTCGTTGTAAAGCCGCTAGAGATAACACGCTGCCTTGCTTCAAGCTCAAGTATGGAGAGTCTGAATTCTCTATGTTGTTCACCATTTCATTCTGAAAAAATCATAATAAGACACATATAAACTCACGCTTTATTCCTATAGGGTTACACAGAGAATATAGAACACTACATATTTAACTTTGCTTAGTTAACATTCATACATTAACATGCTACAAGCTTTTTGGAAGGACATAACAGATATAGTCTACTTTTTGCCTGTGACTTCGTTCGGCACAAGCATTGATCACTACACATGCTTAAGGTGGATTGGCGATTTTAGACTAGTAGAATAATTTGAGTCCAGGTTTTCTCACGATGTTTTTTTTCACCGATGTCACTTTGGTACTCGCTCGGTATCGCAACCGCAACCTGGTGCATAAGAGGTTTAGCCACTGGGCCATCAGGACATTAATTTCATATTAGCTTTTTTTTTGTAATTTTTTTATGAATGCTGGTATCTCGGAATTAATTTGGATAAACTGTTTGAGCGTAGAGGAAGACCAAAGAACTGACGGATGAACTGTGTGAGAAAGAGAGACTGTGAATACTACCAAAAATGGATAGACACTACTGATACAGCTATAGACGAAGAAAAATTAGGCGGACCCCAAATAAATTGGGATCATAGACATACACACACATGAATAGAGATAACTCGTTAAAAATAACTCTTCTCGTCGCGTATTCCACAGAGCCTAAAGACTTAGGTCTTCAATGCATCTTGCCTGTTATGGCCTACGGGGGCCAAAACGCGGACATTTACGGTACGGTTGGCCCATAAATTCGGCCATAAGGTCGCATAGCGGGCTATGCTTGGAGACTTTGAGACAGAGAACCAGAGGTGCCGACATAGCTCACAGAATAAGTAAGCTGAAGTGGCAATGGACCGGCCATATAAGCCGAAAATCGAGGGGAAATTCTAAACTTCTAGGAACATTCCCATTCGAATTAAGTCTCAATCGGTCAAAAATGCTTCAAATTTTCCTAAATCTTTTGACAATAACTGTCGCCGAAATATAATAAATTGCATGTCAATTTTGAATATTTTAGTACAATTGACCTTCTAGTACTATTCGGCAGCCATTTTGTGTTATTTGACATTTCATTTTGACAGCTTTTATCTTAAGATGTGGCGTGTCCATAGATACAAGTCAATGATAGGGATAGAGGCAGGAAGATGGCGATGAACTGATGAAGCATTCATATTCTGCTCTAAGTACATTCACACTCAACGCTCGAAGCAGGCTAGTCTTACCTGCTTCCAGAACAGCTTGACATTGGCCCTTAAGTCATCCTGCAACTCTCTATTTTCTCTTTTTTCATGCTCTTTCTTCATTTTAACTATAGCTCTTATTGTCCTTCTCATTTCGTTGTTTTGTATCAGAGCTTTATCCATGTCATCTCTCTCAAGTGTTGATTGGTTCATCCTTGCTGATTTAGGGGATAGCACGTTCATCCAAGCTTTCGTCTTTCCTTCGATATCATTATTTTCACCATCTACCCAATAACCATACGTTCTTCTACCATTTCTCGTCTGCGCCAATGAACAATGTATTAAAAACAATGTGCTAGGTATCTATATTATCATGTATAGCTAGGATGGTGTTGATGGTGCTAAATGTGATAATAATGGGGTAATTTCCGGAGTTTCAATTGACTGAAGTAGTGCCCAGATTTGTGTGAAGCAAGATTATTTGGTGCGAAGCAGCAAGGTGTCTTTTTGGTGTCGAATTTGCGAGATGTTTTCGCTATAAGGGTCTTAAAGGACTGCTACACACATGACCCATTACGTGTCGTCGCTTGTGAAGAATTCTAATATATTCTCTTAAGTCACGTCTTTGCCTAGATGACTTAAGGACCATAATCTTTTTATATTTATTTATTTTCCGTGCAGTGATATTGAATCCTAATTTCTATATTTTATTATCACTTTTTTATTCTGTGTGATTTGGTATAATATGGCTTTTATATCTGCTTAAAACCCGTGGTACTAAGGCAAGAACCAGGTCCATAATAGACTAACTAGGGATGGACTATCACTGGAATGCAATGTGGTTCATTATATTCCTGACTGGTTATTACCGTTCTTACTATAATTTATTATTATGTCCCATTAGCAAGTGCTTTGCTTGTCACAACTATTTCAAATGAGTTCGCATAATGTGTGCAAAATGTGTATTTGTTTTTTGTGAATGTAAGAGACAAAAACATTTTATTTTAATTTCACCAGAATTTATATGGAGTGAAAAGGACATTATTGCGGTAACTGAACCATAGAATGCAATACAATTTCTCGCAGGTTATAAAAAAGACATCCGTTGTTCAATACGAAAGTGCAGCACTACATGTTCAACAGCAGAATTATTTTTTATAATAACTGAAAACATTAATTCTCGGTTGTGTACTCTCTTCGTGACAACGTTTCATCCACCTCATATTTAAAAAACAAAAATCGTCGATATTGTGAAAAAAAAACTAGGACGTATAAAGCTGGATCTTCTAATAAACATGATACTTAGATATTATAATGGTGTTAAAAAATCAACTTTACAAATTCCGTGTACCCACCTAGTATCGAAAAAAAGGCAAAAGAAAAAAAAATTGCTAAGTAAAATTTTCACATAAAGGCAATTTAGTAAAAAATTTAAACAAAGTGCCTTTATATGTGATCAATGAAATAAAACATCAATGAAACTTACAAAGCTGCTGTTGGAGTTGGCGAGGCCGTGGGTCTGGGGCCCCGGGAGGCCAAGCGGCGACGGGTTATCTCCCAGTATACGGTTCTCCTCAGCACTCTGCTGCACCACTTGCCTCTTTAACTCAGCCAAGTCCGAATCCGTTTTTAAGATATCATATTGGGTTTGAACTAGATGGAGTTCGTCTTCTAGTTTGCTGGAAAGGAATAGGGTTGAATTATTCCCACTGCCTCGTTAGCCTAGTGGTCCTAAGCGCGACTGCTACGCTAGAGGTCTTGGGTTCGATTCCCAGGTCGAGCGAAAAAGTGTTATTGGGTTTTTCAATAAAATTCTCAGTAGCAGCTCGGAGTTCGAATTTGTGCCTGGTTAATGGCAATAGGCTCGCCCCCTATTACATGAGACCTAAACATAACGTCGAAATAGGAAAGTACATTGGTACACATCTGCCTAACCCTTCGGGGAATACAGGCGTGATGGTATGTATTTATGTATTGTATTCCCTTTGTTTTGGTAATCAAGTTTGTCTAGTTTTACTTTGAATATGCCTAATTTTAAGGTAGAATGTACAAGTGACAAAAGGCTGTGAACACTTGCCCTTCCCTCACTCTCATAGTCTGATAGGGCGGCGAACCGATATCATTCAGTTTGCATCGCTATTGCATTGGGTTGTACCTGTAATGAGACCTGTAAATAATGGTAAATAAATAAATAATACAGCCTAGTTTAAAATACTCACAGTACTTTGCACTGCAGTTCAGCGGCAGTTTGCCTCTCTAAGGCGAGCTGTTGTTTAGCGGCATGCAGCCTGTCTCGGGACTCGTTCTTCTTAGCCTCCGAGTCGCAAAGAGCTCTGAGAACAAAGTACATACATGATTTTCATGGTAATTTTTGTAAGTAGACAGGGAAAAAGTCCTTCTTTAGGTATGTTTGTTGTTATTTTTTTTAGTTATGTCGATAAGTGTACGTTCAAATCTGTAACTGCACGTTAGAATTGAGAACAAAGTATGTATAACTGATCAATTCTTATCAATTATTATCATTTAAAAAAAGGCAAAATTTTGATCTTCGATATCTACGTAACAGGAACACTCCCAGGTATAGTCCAAAACCAAAAATACACAGCAATCATGTGAGTAACATGTAACTTTAGGGTTCTTTAAGTCCGGGCTGCGGGTTGTTCGAAAGAGATACCGCGCCCCCGGAACGCAAAGGGCACATGAAGGAACAGACGGGTTTTAGTCAGTAAAAGTCTGACACTCTCTCCCGCCCCGCACAGGGCGGGGGAAGTTACTTGATGATTTCCCGTCTATAAAAAAAAAGGTTCTTAAGTGCCTTTTTGCACCTAGTATAGGCATTTCTTTTTTCATACAAAGACAAATGATATTACCTCTTGAGTGCAGTAGCGAAGGTAGCAATGGTTCGCACATCAGTGTAGCTATGAAGCATCTGCTCCACATCGTCACTTGTAGCATTCAACACTTTTTGCAGACTGAAACACAAGGATTCCGTACAGTAGTCGGTCATTTTAATTTGAAAATATGTACATCAAAATGGCATGCAATAGGAACTATTGATTTTTATTTCAACAACTAAATAATTTATGTAGTTACATAATTATATGTTTCAAATAAAAATCCTTCATCCCATGTGGTGAACATCTTATCTTATTAATAAACGGACTCTGGACACAAGCTAGATGAAGCAAGGAAAAACCTGTTCTAGTAGAGATTTCCAGCCGATTCTAGGCTAGAGTGCAAATGTGGTGCTATTCTTCAAACAATGGGACACCGGTTATCGTGATGTCTGCATACATCAGGAACTGATGGCGTCAAAGTAGTGGCTAAGTTCTGGATCAACTCAAAATAAAATCTGCCATCACATAAGGCTCAATTTACTCCACCCTAGGACGGAACGGTTCTCGGGAATCCGTGAGAGTTTGTTGGAAAACAACCAATCAGATTTTTACGTTAAACAATATGCATGACATGTATATTGGTAAGTCCATTATGCAATGCGCACAAAATTCTATTCCAACAAATTCTTAGGGGATGTGAATTAAGCTTAAGGCCGTTTGTCCACCGCCGCCGTCACCGGGACGTCAACGAGAACGAGATGACGGCGCCGAAGTACTGGTACATGGACTACTATGGCCGCGTATCCACCGCAAGTCCGTCACCCGAGCACCGTCATCCCGGCCGCCGAGATTCGAGTAGATCGGCGTGACCTGTGCCGGCAACGCGGCAATACAAAACACTATACTAGAAAGGTTTAGGTAGTTAACTAAAGATAAACAAATCGTAGAAAGGAATTTTTATAGTTGACACTTTCTTGTTTAAAAAAACTTTTAAACAAAAAAAAAAACAACCGCCTTCAAAAACTAAAAAAGTGAAAAATAACTTTAGCTTTGGAAGTCGGCGGCTTTGGTTCTGTTTGTTGTTTTGTATTGCCACCGACTTCCAAAGCTAAAGTTATTTTTCACTTTTTTAGTTTTTGAAGGCGGTTGTTTTTTTTTTGTTTTTTAGTATCAACTTCCTGTCATCCAAATCCACGAAGGATTTACTAGTCAAGTTAATTTACGTAGTAAATTAACTTGACAACACTAAAAAGTCATAAGAAAGCAGAATACTTATGCGATTTCGTTTACTTGGAGGACGAATTTTCGAATACTACTGAATATATCTGTAAACAATGCTTAGATATGCTATAGCAACAATCGCGGTTAATCTGCTGTTATTTATTGAAGAGTTCCCTCGATTTCTACAAGATCCCATCATCAGATATTGAAATGGTGACAATGGGACCACACGGAAAGCACCAGCTTTCAAATAAAGAATCATGACGCCTTCGAACGTACAAAAGCAGAGCAAGCAATTGTCGCCGGTTGAAACTAGCCATCCTTCTAGTATTTTTTATTTCTATTAAAAAGGATAACGCGACTACCACCCAATACAAACTTGCAGAAATGAACCAACGATAATATCGGCGCGGTGGACAAACGATCGCCGTCACGTCATCTTAAACTCGGCCCGAAATAATCTCGTTCTCGTTGACGTCCCGGTGACGGCGGCGGTGGACAAACGGCCTAAGACAAACAAATCAAAATAAATAAATACCCATTCAACGTCTGCATATTCTTCTTGAGGGCCTCATTTTCTTCTTTAAGCTTCTGCATATCTTTGAGCTGAATATTAGAGTAATCCAGCTGTTCTCGAAGAGATAGGACTTTGATGTCGAAGCTGACCAGTCGCTTCTCATATGATTTCAGAAGATCACTGAAAATAATTGAGTAGTTAGGGTTTTGAAGACAAAAACTGTTTGTATGTATGTATTGTTTGTATGTATTCTCCAAACCGAATCCGGCCACGGCGGTTTATATTAATGCAGACTAGCCAAGTATGCAGAAGATATTATAGTGCACAAGTGTGTGCGCAAACACAGGTGTACTCTCTCTTTCCTAACTCTCATAGTCCGTTGGGAGGGTAATCCGACACAAACCGGGAGAGGTTAGGCGCAGAACCAACGGCTTTACGTGCTTTCCGAGACAAGGGGGTGTCACACTACCAACTTCCGTGTCCACGTTCATACATCTGGTCATGCAAGCACGCCAGTTACAAGTACTGCGCACCCGACCTTTCTGAAGAACTCCATCAGTATGGTTTTTTTTAAATGTAGATACATATTGCACTTACTCCTGCCTCTTCAGATCAGCATTAACAACCGCTAGTTTATCCTCCTTCTCTTTATACTTGACCCTCTGCTGCCGCAGCTGCAGCTGTGCATCATCCAGCCTGGACTGCAAGGTGGCGGCATCCTCGCTGTTGTTCTCGTTGGACACCGTCGGGTAAAGCCGGAACATGCACTTGTCCGTCACTTTGTTCCTGCATTGGGGACAGGTTTTGGATCTGGAAGAGTTTTAAGTACCTATTTAAGTATGGTTAGAAAAACAAAATTGATTATTTTTAAGTAAAAGTTGGGAGAGGCCTATGTCCAGCAGTGGACTGCGATAGGCTGATGATGATGATGATGAGGTACTTAAAAGTTAACTGACTGACTGAGACTGCCTCGTTGGCCTAGTATAAAACCAAAAAGCAGACTTAATCGCAACATTTTGTGTCAATTTAGTTGATGCATAAAAGTTGCATTGTTAACCTACTTCTGTTGCTAACCATACAAGTGATATAGACTTGGTTATGATTGGTTAGTTGCAGTTGAATGACGAGTAAGAGAGATGCCACACGGACGCTGCGAAGCCGCAACGCAAAGCCGCCGCTTCGATATTCTAAAAAATACTACGCTGCGCTGCGTCGTCATCCTGTCATTACACCAGAGTGCCCGTCCCCGCCTCGTCGCCCTGACTCCTTGTTTGTTTCAACGCACCGTGTGGCATGATCGTTCAGATTTAGAGAGGAGCCACACAGGCAATGTCTGTGCATTGCGTTGGCGCTGCGTCGACTGAGCGGTGAAGCTCGGCCGTTCTACATATTAATCTGAATGACATGCCACACGATCCGTTAAAAAGACGGACGGCGACGAAACACACGCGCAACGCACAAAGGTAGGAGGGAGACGAGGTCGGAAAGGGGGCTGCGTTGAAACGACGGAGCGGCAGCGCAGTATTTAATAGCATATCAAAGACTGACATCCTATACCAACGCTGCGACGTCGGAGATAACAGCGTTGACGCAGCGCCGACGCAGCGCTCGTGTGGCATTGAAAACACTGGCGTTGTCTGTGCGTTGCGTTGGCGCTGCGTGGAGTGAGCGGTGAAGCTCGGCCGTTCTACATATTAATCTTAACAACATTTACATGATGCGTTAAAATGACGGACGGCGACGCAACGCACAAGTATAGTAGGCAGACGTGGTGGGGAAGGCGTCACCGCTCAGCCGACGCAGCGTATCGGCGACGCCAGTGTGGCATCTCTCTAAAGTAGGGTAGCAGTGCGTCCTGCTTCTCATCAATCAAGTCAATTAAGGTCCCTGACCTTACTCTTGATAGTTGCTTTGTTGCGTATCTGAGGGGCTATTTCTGTACTCTTAAGAACACAGTAGATACAAAGATAAATTTATTTTGTAAAACATGACTATAGTAGGAACATCTTATCTAAACAAATAAATAAAATTGAAGAGTCTGTTTGTAATTTCAAATTTATCACTAAATGCATAAGAAAGTATATAAGTACAGCGCTTACATCAAAAAACTTTTTTTTTTATTTCTTTCTTTTTGTTCCGGCTTATCTCTGAAACGGCTGGACCGATTTTGACGCGACTTTCACTCACATATAGCTAATGTTATAAGGAGCAAATTAGACTCTTTTTTGTAAATAGTTTATGAGAAAACAAAACATTGTTATTGTTATGTTTTATAACCACAACCCAAACGAAGTCACGGGCAACAGCTAGTTTAAATTAAGTTGAAATTACAATGTCAAAATTATCAGCAATATCAAACAGATTTTGCTGATAATTTACTCTTCTTCTTCTTCTCTTCTTTGATGATTAACTCTTTACCAATTGGTTTTAAAATAAAAGGAGTTTGTGGATAGAACTAAAACTTGTCTTAAAATTAGAGGTATTTTTGTACCTATGTAGATAAAATATACCTCTAATTTCAAGGCCAGGTTTTTTTAATTTCTTGTAACTGGACTGTCTAGTCCATTCTTTTCTAACTGAAACTACCTTTTAGAAGAGGCAACATGCTTTGTTTTTTTTTTTTGTAAATGACATTCAAAGGTGCCTTTTAATGGTCTAATTGAAGTAAATTATTTGACTTTGGCAGAAAAGAATATGCAAGTTGATATTTGGCAGACCCCAAATTCTTTGATAATAAAATATAACAGTCACAGATAACATTAGATAGCTTTCAATAAGCAAAAGAATTGTCAGAATTTAACCAGTAGTTCCAGAGATTAGAACATTCAAACAAACTCTTCAGTTTTATGTTTTTTAAAACACACGTTTTGTGTTTATTATAAACACTAGCTGACCCGCCACGACTTCGTTCGCGTGGTGTCCTACCCCTACCTTACCCTACCCCTACCGACATTTCCGACTTTTTTTTTCGTTTCATTGTTTTTAAGATGTATTCTGCTATTCGGGACGGAAACAAATCCAACAAATCAAAAACCATGGCAATCGCTCCAGTCGTTCTCGAGTTATAAGTGTTGTAACAAACACGACTTTCTTTTATATATATAGATGTCTACACAATACAAGCACTAATCAAGACAATACCATTTCAGTGGAGTAAGCCTGGTGTTTATGTTTATTACAGACATGCACATTTTCTTATCACAGTCTGTTCAAGAAAACTATATAGAATTTAAAAATGCATGAAAAAAATAAATATATATAACTTAGATAGAATAAAAACATTGGAGGGCATTGAATTTGTGTTATATGTTGTCGTTGAAACATAAAACAAAAGCAACAAGATATAATACAAAGTATTTTTATTACTACTAGACTAGTGGAATAGATAAGGGACACAGCACACACGCTACTTTTAGTAGCGCGAATCGGCGATCAGCCGCTTTTCGGAAGCGCGATTCAGCGACTAATCGCTACCCCCCGCACACTTGAAATCGCCAATCGCAGCGATTTTGTCGCTTTTCGGAAGCGCGATTCAGCGACTAATCGCTACCCCCCCGCACACTGTAAGATGCCGATCGCAGCGTTTTGACATAATTAGGGTCTGCCCCCACGACCGATAATCAAAACTAACAAAAAACTGTCCCACTGAAAAACTGAAAATCTGTCTGTGCTGTCTGTGTGTAAAAAAGAAAGAGAGAAAAACCATTTATTCTCGCGAAAGCGACGCACAACACAAAAATAAAAATAACAAAAACAATAATCTATAATGCGCTACTACCGCGCGAAAAGGCTGACGTTCAGCATAAAGCCGTGGCCCGTGCACGAGACACGGAACCACAGCGCTGGTTTTCAGCGTCAGCCCCGGCGTGTCGCTGTCTCGGAACTATAAGGTACGACATTACCCACAGTTCCGCGTGTGTGTGAGGGTGTGTTAGGGTGTATGTACTCAAAAAAACTTTCAAAAATCGGCCCGATAATCGGGCCGATTTTTTACAGACTTTTTTGCCGGCGAGAAAAAACGACCGAGAATCAGCCCGATTATCGGTCGTGGGGGCAGACCTTTATGTGGAACATAATGCGACTAGTGTTGTGTTGTGATTTTGACGAAGCTACACACTTACGATAGATTCTAATGAAGCTGCACTGCTGCCTGCAATATTGATAAACCGAAAATGTCAATCGCTCCGGAGGCGGTATTGGTTACATCCTATAACCAGTTCACGTCTTACATTACGCAAACATCCATCCATTAATCCAACCGCACAAACTTTCGCATTTATAATATTAATAGGACTTTAAATGCGAAAGTTTGTGAGGAGGGATGGATGGATGGATGAATGTTTTCATCCATCCAGGATGAAAACATCCATCCATCCATTTTATTGTATTCATAATATAAAAAATGCGAAAGCTTCTGAACTCACAATCTTTGGCATTTTGAGCATGGGTGGATGGATGGTTCCATCCATCATCCATATATCCCTTTACACAAACGTTTGCATTTATAATATAAGTAGGATTTTAAATACAAATGTTTGTGAGGAGGCATAGATGGATGATGAATGGATGGATGAAAACATCCATCCATCCATTTATTGTAATTGTAATGTAAAAAATGCGAAGTTTCTGACCTCACAAACTTATGCATTTTGAGCATGGATGGATGAATGT
This sequence comes from Caradrina clavipalpis, assembly GCA_932526535.1. Lineage (NCBI taxonomy): Eukaryota > Metazoa > Arthropoda > Insecta > Lepidoptera > Noctuidae > Caradrina > Caradrina clavipalpis. Next base: position 1,651,792 of record OW052108.1, read on the forward strand.
TTCCATCCATCATCCACCTAACACTTAACCTACCACCTAACTAACCTAAAACATGCGCATTTATAAAATTAGTGGGATAAACAATACCATTGCAAATCGGCAAACTATCGATAATCGACAATGGATCAGCAACACTACAGCCGACCCGATCTAACATCGGAACAGTTCGGGATTCCGATACTGCGTCCGAACGCAGTTAGTCGCCAAAACGCGATACAGCATCGCTAAATCGCGCGATTTGGCAGCTGCGATCGAACGCAGAGAGTCGCCAAAACGCGATGCAGTATCGATACAGTTGCAAATTCGCCGATTCGCGCTACTAAAAGTAGCGTGTGTGCTGTGTCCCTAAGAGAAATGTGCAAATCAGCACTATTCTTAGGCTTTTTTTTTTATAGACGGGAAATCATCAAATAACTTCTCCCGCCCTGGGCGAGGCGGGAGGGAATGTCAGACTTTTACTGACTAAAACCCGTCTATGTTCCTTCATGTGCCCTTTGCGTTCCGGGGGCGCGGTATCTCTTTCGAACAACCCGCAGCCCCGGATATTCTTAGGCTAATTATTACTTTCAAAAATATTATAAATTAAAATGGCTTATTAGTCTTCTATAATGCCAGCTCATTAATTGTTTCACTGGAGGTTAAAGGGTAGAACCCTCATACAGAGAAAGCACAAGCATTAATCACCATACTTGCTTAAGGCGCTCTTATAGGCTAGATTATAATTTATATTTTTTATTTTAAACCTTAGTTCATGATTATAAACCTTACTAGATTAGCTTCTAGCTAATCTTAGTAAGCTTTACGAAGCTAAGATTAGCTACTATACTAGAAAGGTTTAGGTAGTTAACTAAATGTAAACAAAACAAACCACGTGACTCATGGATGCTAAACCTTTCACTTCAAATTTTAAAATCGTATTATTTAAAGTCCTATAATAATAGGCTCTAGTCTATATCAGAATTTGAGGAACTATCTGCCACATTAATAATAAAACGTTCAGTGGTATTATCAATCATTTTATCTAATTTAAACATTTTCTGTTCTTGTTTTATTACATGACCCTCGCAATTTTCAAAGGCGCCTGGTTAATCGACTAAACGTAATACCTGCAATTTTAGTTGCCATACTACATCACGGGCGTACTCTTCAATTTAGCGACGTTATCTAATTCATCGTATCTTCTAAAAGGTTTTGGGAACCTGTCTTTTTAGGCTCTTTACAATAGACAGATTACAAAATATTATACTATTTTATAAAACTAACAAAAAAGTGGTGTCCAAACAATGACATCTATGGAGAGTAGTTTACGAATAAATGATAAAGTTTAGCATACATTAATAAAAGAGAAAAGTATCGCATAACTCGAAATTAGAATTGATTTTGTTGTAACGTATTTTTAAACAAGGAAGTGTCAACTATAAAAAACCTTTTCGACGATTTGTTTACCTTTAGTTAACTACCTAAACCTTTCTAGTATAGATTAGTTCATAATAATAACAAAACATGCAGAGATTAATACAATTCTCAAATCTTTGTTGTAACCCGTTACGTGAAACAGGATACAGGAGGTAAGTGTTGATAAATAGAATCAACTATGGACCCTGTTGGGCACAGCAAAAGTAGGAGAGAAGATGATACTATACTTTCGCAATGATAATGCAACTTCTTCATTTTAGCATTTAGATAACAAACTATAATAATTATAGGGGTTATATTGTTGCGGCCCAGAATTTAATCTTTTAATATAATGGAACTTATAACTTTATTGTCACAAGAGGAAGGTTAATTTTTAGATGAATCGGATTAAACTGTTGATGGTAGGAGAAGGAATTGCAATAATATGGGTAAACAAATTGAAGTAGGGCTTTTTTAGGAGTGTGTTGTTATTGGATGTGTTCACTACTCAGTTTAAAAGAGTGTATTTGGAGTTGCTTGTTCTTCTCCTTAGAATCCTATTGTTTGGAACAAGCAACTACTGACTCCTTGGCAGTTTAATAGTGTCTGTAAATTATTTATTTGAAACAAATGTATTTGAGTTTGTATTGTGTAGTGAATAATCTAATCAATAATATGCAAACTACATTTCTCTAGTGCTCAATTTTATGAGATATTATCCTAGACCTGAAGGATTATTATAGTGGGATGAAAATACAGTCATCTGATATTAATACTCCTAGAAATTGTAGTGCAATATGCTAGTTCATAAAGCTTATAGTGTAAAAGAAGAACAAAGGAAAAATAGATCCTATTCACATAGTAATAAACATAAATATGGACTGGATAAGAGAGCCAGATAGAGAACGACCTTCGCCAGCGAACCGTTTTATTAAAAAAAAGGTCGGATTATTATCTAAACATTACGTTTCATACCTTTCGATCCATTGTGCGAGGCAATGGTGGTGAAATATATGACCGCATTTGGTCACATATATGTTCTCAGCTTGATTTACGAGATCACTGCATATTGTACACAGAATAATCATCTGTAATAAGATTTTAATCTATTTTCAGGTTATGTTTTGGTTCAACAATTTTTGGCGCAAACTCATTAAATTTATATTTGAAAGAATGATCTTTAAATATATTTGCATAATAAATAAGAATTTTGATTTTCTTACCTTGACTTTTAATAAATAAAGCCGATTCGTCAGTTAATCCTCACAAATATGTCGGTGGCATTCTACCTACATTTAAAACGACACCACTTATTAGATTACACATTACGATTACATGAACCTTATTATAGCGCGTCACTTAATAATAAATGATCAACTAACTATATTTTCAACGATTTTAAAATAAAACAATAATATTATAGAAAACAAATACATTTACGCAAAATCTAAAATGTCAGACAGAAATCTGTTCAATCTGTGGTATAGATGGTGTTGCTAGACTCTGCTAGGACAATTTTAAATCGATCGATTAACCTTATGACCTCTTTGGTCTAGTGGCAGAGAGTAGACAAATATTTACGTCTTGGATTAAAAAAAAAACTTCTTTAAATTATTTTTTATAGAATCTCGACATGAAACAAATATTTTATACCGTACATAATTATTTTAACTGGATTAACAAGCGCGTGCCGGGCGGCTCAGTGTGGGGCATAGTCCAGATGGCCGAATGACCCTAAAAGCTGGGCCGATAACTTGATTAACATCAGTCGTGCAAGAAGTACAGTCGGTTGTCAGCATTATCTGACCCACCCTAAACACAATCGAAATTGGACCTTCTGCCTATGATAATAAGGTTTAATTTCAATTTATATGAGGTTATCAGTCAAGTGCTCGAGAACTGAGAAGGAATAAATACAATAAAAATACACACACGCAAATTTGATCTTTATCACGTTAGCATTGGGTTAAATCTTATAACAACTTGTTATAATATAATAAGTGTAATAGCTTATTTTAATGAGTTCGGTCAAGTAACTCTGGTCTCGTGGTCTGTGTGTAAGACTGAGAGTGACAAGTTGCGAGATCAAATCCCGCGACGAAGATATTATTGTTTTGCTTTCAATTTAGAATTTATTCTAAAAGTATTTCTTGTATTATTGTAAAGAACTATAGACGGATAATCTTCAAATATAAAGTTTCTAAAATGGTAATATTTTGGCATAACTTGTATTAAGTGGGTAGTTGAAAAATAAATATTTGTATTCATTGTAAAACTGGTATTCAAATGCTACTAACTAAGGGTATGCAGTGACAACGCGCAAACATATTTTTCCTTGCCTTACTAAATTGCAAAAACAACTTCTCTTTACAATTTATTTTTGTCTATTTTATAGGTAGTTTTTTTATTATCATGTCTTAATGGAGTGATTAAATAATAATGAAGGGATAAAATACAAAATAATCTATTTGCACTAGGATAAGGTTGGCTGCTTGTGCTGTGCAAGAATAAACTTTATTAAAGTATTTATATGGTTTAAATTCTTTAGTCTTGTGGTCACTAATCGTTGTTTACGTTCGAAATCAAGTTTAACCTAAATATAGCTTCTGCTCAGGTGTTTCTTTTTTAATTATTTTATTATACTTTTTTTTACAGTTCTTTAATGGACAACGCATAGAAATAAAACTAAACAATTGCAAATTTAAAATTTTTATTATTTCATTAAAACACTTAGGTAAATAAAGTAAGTAAATGCTCACATATTTCCAAATTAATATACAATATATTATGAGGATGCCATAATCAAATCTACCCATTTATAAACATTAAAAAAGGCATGTTTTCTTGAAAGTTTGTTATCGAGAAAATTTATTTTATCTGTGAAATGCTTTAAAGATTTATAGCTGCCTATTATACGTAGTGAATAAACATGTCATTTAAATAGAAAAAAAACTATTTATGACAATAACATCACCACGTAATTGGCAACATTTTAATGGTTTAACAATCTATCCATTGAGCATTTACTTACATGGTGTGTTTAAAAATATCCTAGATTAATTAGTAGCGGAGTGATGGCGCACCGTTCCTTGTTACGTTCATCTTTGTTCGATTTAAATGTTTTTTTTTTCATCAGTGAAGATCACAACATTTTCTTCTCAATTAAAATTTAAATATTCCTGGGCAAAACGGACCCCTCTTCAGCAGGTGTCAATGCTATTTTCTGTGCCGGTTTATAATTCCTTATTCCAGCAGCGTGTAAATGCCTTCTCACTGTTTCCACTGAAATATGGTGTTTTATTGCGGTTACACTAGTGGGCAATCGCATTCGGGACTATACTTGATGTTTTTTGCCCCTGGACGAATCCGCTGAATATTTACTTTGTCTCCATAACGTCTTAGCTACAGTCGTATTTCTCTAAAACAAAAAAAAAAAAAACTTTTTTGGAACCGTTTATGTAACTTGTAAGGAGTGAATGTAATAGTAAAATAGCCAACTACGCGTTCATTAATCACAATCAATTAAATAAAATAGGTATAAAAAAAACCACTTACTGCTATACATATTAAGACGACGACCAATCTCTCTAATTCCAACATTCTGCTCATGTAAAAATATGATTTTATGTTTGGTATAGTCATTAAGCTGCGACATGATGCTTTTTTACACCAAATTGCTTAAAAATACTTAACGAGTTATGCGAAACGATTTACAAATGTGTGTGCACAGTCAATGCTAATAGGCGTAGTGTAACTTTTGTCACTTAAGTAGACGAATTTATTATCTACCTCACGAAGCAAATATATGTGAACTTAAACTTTTTTAATTTACCCACCTGTTTACAAGATAAGTTATTAGGCGTAAATCATATTGGCCGTTCTTTAATAATGCAAACAATTTTGTAGAAATGAAATCAAATTAAAAAAGAAACTGATAACAGGTGGACTGTGTTTTCGAACCCACATGTTGTTCCTCGCCAATCCAACATCAAACCGCCAAGCCACAAGAACTTGTTAAGACTCCACGAAATTCAAGATTGGGTTCTAATTATGTAAGGTGACTTAAAAGGTTTTTAACTTTAATGTCAACGAGATAATGATTAAAATAGCTTAACAAAATGATATAATGCCGGTGGCTCCGACAACGTTGGGTGGGTTTATGCGTGTCTGTATTCATCGATACATTGAAATTAAACCTTATTATCATAGGCAGAGGGTCCAATTTTGGTTGTGTTTAGGGTGGGTCAGATAATGTTGACAACAGACTGTACTTCTTGCACGACTGATGTATGTTTGTATGATGTATGTTTGTATGTTGTGATGTATGTTCTTGTAGCAGAAAACGGGCCACCGACCATTCTTGTACAAGAATGGTCGGTGGCCCGTTTTCTGCTGAAGTCATAATTGATGATGATGGGCAACTAAAATGCCAACGTTCTGTATAAACCAATTGGTTTTGAGAGGCAACAGAACTTCTCGAATACTTGGAATTATTAAAGGGCGTTCAGTTTTGTTGTTTAGAATCTTCCTAATTTACGATCCTATCAGAGTCGATAGTAACCTAGACGTAGGTTCTTGCTAGACTGTCCATGTAGTTTGGGGTTTTGAAGATGAGACGGTATGCTGATGAATAAAACATAACCGAATGCTGACTTATGTTTTATTATAAAATATTTTTATTAAACGAAGAATACAAATTATAGATTTTACAGAAGTCTTATAAAAACGGAATGTTAAAGAATGGCAAAGACCAGAAATCCTCATCCTCTAATCTGATAGAATCTTCAGAGATTTCGTTGAATTTATAAATATTCTAGGCCTACCTATTACAGAATGATAGGTATTCAAACTTAATCTCATAGCCAACATTTCTGGCCATAACATAATTATCCACTAAACAATTTTTGGTGTTCCTTGTACAGTTTACAAAACAAAATCTGCTAATACATTTTACTCTTCAATCTCCTCCATCTTCTTATACGCCGTCTTGAGCTCTTCCAGAAGAGTCATGGCCTGGCTCTTCTCTATGAGCAGTTCTTTCTTTTTCTGTTCTCCCGTGAAAACGTCATCACTGTGCATCGTCAGGGTGTAGGTGTCTACTGTCCCTTCAGGACCTGGGGCCACTGACACGTCTGTCAGCTTATTTACTGGAAAAAAGAAGCGAGAATGTGATCAGGACTTTTCGGGGCCGTTAGCAATTTTTTTTTCTGCTTAATAGCACAGTTGGAAAGACCCAAAGGATGTATTGGAAGTAGGTTCGTTGCCAAAGACAACCCGAGAGTGAGCGGTGTTCCTCGCGCGCCTTTACGGAGTCAGTGCGGCCGGTGGGTGACATCCGCACCGGGTGACGGGTCACGCCTTGTGGTGGATGCGGGTCAAAACCTGCAGGGCAGCAGAAGAACAAGGCCAAAGGTAGTAGGAGGAACACCGTGGAGTTTTAGTCAGTAGGAGTCCGACACCTGGCACAGTCCTGCGCCTTCCCCGAGGCAGTGGCACTCCATAAGGATATTACCACAAAAAAAAATGGTCCATTTGCACTTACTCGTAAATCCATTAGCCTGTACATGAGCCACGTGCTCCGGCCTATAGCTGTCCACGGCGTCAGCGAGCGCGTTGGCGTGAGTACGAGGCACGCCGAGCACGAGGAGGTCGCGCATGAGCTGCGCACCAGTGCATGCGCACGCGCAGGTCTGCTGTACCACCCAGCGGATCACTGCCGCTGCTCGGGCGCATTCGTCGCGGGATGCTGGGGTTAGTGAAAATGGTAGTTAGGTTGACTTTTTGTATTTATCTATTTTTATCTACTCTATAGTCCGATTGCACCAGTCAGGGTTACCTAATTAAATGCAAGTTAGTTGCTAATACGGGTCCATTTATGAATAATTGACATATACCTATTTGTAATGTAATTTCGTGTAAGTAACTAATTCTTAGTTAAGTTTTTGGTGCAACTGTGGGCTTAGCGCGCAATGCGAAGAGATTTTTTTATCGCTGTCATAGTCATCATAATTCCAATTTCCAAAGAAAAAAATGGCAACGATTCAATTTCATAGTCTGCGCTCAAAAGAATAAAAAAAGCTTGATTTTCGGGTCTGTTTACTATTACATTAAGATAATTTATTTTCATTAAGTAAACAACTTACATAAACTCGTGTCTTTGAGGATTTCCATGATGCCATCGTCCTAAGAATGAAAGAAAAAAAAAATATTTTAATGAAAGTAATATTAATTTTTCACACAGGGGCTGACCTCACATGTCACATCTTGGAAATTTATCATTGACGATGATATATATTTTTTTTAAAGTTGGGAAATCTTCAAATGACTTCCCCCGCCCTTAGTGTCAGATTTTTACTGAATAAAACCCATCCATGTTCCTTCGTGTGCCCTTTGCGTTCCGGGGGCGCGGTATCTCTTTTGAACGGCTGCAGCCCCGGCAGGCATCGGCCCTTAGTAGCCCCCCTGAATATTTGCTGACATCTCTTTGAGGCGAGCGTGGAACACGAACGCGCCGGCGTCGACACGGTCTGTCGTTAAGTTAACGTACGGACGGTGAGCTACCCATTGCTCACTATTTTTATTCATAAACGAATCCAATGGTTTTGTTTTATTTAACGTTATAACTAAAAAAAAAGCTTACAAGAAATACCTATAAACTTTCAATAAATAGTAACAAAATATTATAATCTAGAATCGTTGGCTATATACCAGGGCTTCCCAACTTGGGCGCCGTAGAAAGTAGAAAGGGGCGCTGCGAAACACTCTGACTTCAAAAAATTTAACAAAAAAAAAAAGAAAAAGTACTTACAAAAATCTTTCAAAAACTTTAAGAACAATATTACAATATTCTATCCAAATTAACATTATATTAAAATTTATGCTATTGTAGTAGGGAAGTACGCGAAAGGCGCGTTTTTTTTTACTGTTTTTTCCAGTAAGAGTCTGGCAGACCCGCCCCACCCAGGGCGCCACGACAATTTTTTAAACTTATAAGGGCGCCGCGGACTGGAAAGGTTGGGAACCCATGCTATAAACAGATCATGTCCCACGTAAGTACTACGTAGGTACCTTCGCACGTGTCACGTAGTACCTCTCACTGACACGTCAAGTAAACTCGATTCTGTCATAACGTTTTATCTTGTTATGCTTACTAGACTTTGGGAGAGAAGGGTATATTTAAAGTATATGTGCAGGTAAAGTACAATTGCTCTCAAAAAGATGTATAAATAAACAAACAGTAGAACCTCGATTATCCGAACTAATTGGGACCGAGAATTGTTCGGATAATCGAAATGTGGGTTTTTAGGACAAGATCAAACAAAAAACAATACATTTTCACCTAAAAACTGTACAGTCTATTAAAATTTGACATATTAACGTTAAAATAAAAAACACTTAAAAATGTCAAATGGTTTCCTTAACAAATAGTCAATTTTTAATTGACGAATAGCTGCAACTCATTTTCAGCAACAAATTTTCGCCTATGTTCGGATAGTTGAGTAGCCTTTTCCCAAGTATGATTGGGTCGGTTCGGTTCGGTTTTCAGTCTAACCGGATGCAACTGAATACCAGTGTTTTACATGGGGTGAGTGCCTACCTGACCTCCACAATCCAGTAACTGGGCAACGGGATACCTCTTGGTAAGACTGGTTGTCAGATTTCCCGGCTTCTGACTATCCGTAACGACTTTCCGTGCTTTCCAAGACACGGGGGTGACACACCACAAACTTTCAAATTCCGGGCTGCTATTGAGAAATTCCTAATGGAAAAGCTCAATAACACTTTTTGCCCGACCTAAGAATCGCACCCAGGACCTCATCAGTCGCGCTTGCGACCATAATAATTATATTATAACGGATTATAACCTACTAGCTTCAGGCCGCGACTTCGTTCACGTCAAATTTGGTATATTGTACTATACGTATAATTATATCCTATGGGAACCGTACATTTTATCGGGATAAAAAGTATTCTATGTGTTATTACACACTACAATCTATCTCCGTGACAAATTTCATCCAGATCTGTTCAGCCGTTTCAGCGTGAAAGAGTAACAAACATCCTCACAAACTTTCGCATTTATAATATTAGTAGGATAGGAAGCATTACCTGAAAAATAAAAACTACAAGACATATTTGAAGTTCCCACAGCTCCTAATGAACGCACCGTGTGCAAGGTACAGACGAACACATAAGCATTTAAACAGTTCTCCAGAAAATAACTTAGACGTTGAATAACGAGTTTTTTAAACTTAGACAAGTTTCACCGTAATGTACCTATCTAGTGGAAACTTCTGTACTCTTTAAACTATTTTCTTTACTTAGGTACAACTTATACTTACCTATGCATGTGTTTACCAGATCCAAAACTACCTAATTCGCATTCAAAGTGAAGATGTGAAATAAAATATATATATGCCATCACGCCTGTATTCCCCGAAGAGTTCGGCAGACATTTAGCAATGTACACCCACAGTTCGACGGTATATTTAGGTCCCATCATAAAATAAGCGTCGAGCCTATTGCCATTGACCGGGCACAAATCCATACGCTGAGCGGCTACTGCGAATTTCGTAGAAAAACCACACACTTTTTGTTCGACCTGGGAATCGAACCCAGGACCTCTAGCGTAGCAGTCGTGCTTAGGACTACTAGGCTAACGAGGCAGTCAAATAAAATAAAATAACAGTGAAATAAAACAATTCCCAAAAATTTGTTACCGAAAAAAAGCCGAGGGCCCACCTGATATTAAGTATAGTATAGTCACCTTTACCTATAGACATCTGCAATACCATAGGCCTTGCAAATACGTAGCCATCCCAGGGACAAAGTTGAAATGTCTCATGTGCCTGTAATTACACCCGCACCCTTTAGTACTTCAACGGACGAGCTCCTTCAGAAAAAGCTCTACTACTACAAAAGCCCGCCACACTGTTCCCTAACCACTGCAACTCCTGTAAGCCAGAATCAACAGTGGCGACCAAAAGAAAAGCGCCGAGACAATGAAGCTCGACGAGTCCAGGAGAAACGATTCAACTGTCTTGGATCCCGCAACGAAATTAATCAGAAAAGATTAGCGGAGGAGTAAGAAAAACATAATTTCCTCTTCCCTCCAAACAAGCAGGAGACAGAACACTACTCATTGGCGTATCTAGAGTCAGTTTTCAGGGGGGGGCCTGGCCCCTAAGATGCCATGGCCGATGCGATGCAATGCGGTCAGGCAGAAGGTGAGCCCTACAGAACACCCCCCCCCCCCCTATATACGCCTATGACACTACTAAAGTATAATAGTAGTAAGATCATCATCTGCTTAGCCTTTTTCCCAACTGCGTTGGGGTCGGCTTCCAGTCTAACCGGATGCAGCTGAATACCTGTGTTTTACATGGAGCGACTGCCTATCTGAACTCCACAACCCAGTAACTGGGCAACACGATACCTCTTGGTTAGAATGGTTATCACACTTCTTGGCTTCTGACTATCCGTCACGACTGTCAAAGATCTACGAATGACAGCCGGGACCAACGGCTTTACGTGCTTTCCGAGGCACGGGGGTATCACACCACCAACTTCCAAACTCCGGGCTGTTACTGAGAAATTCTAAATGGAAAAACCCAATAACACTCTTTGCCCGACCTGGGAATCGAACCCGGGACCCCTTGCTCAGCAGTCGCGCTTTGCGACCACGAGACCAACGGGGCAGGCAACAAAAGTATTATAGTAGTAAGGTACTAGAACAAAATCCCTTTAAAATATTTTACACTAAGTACTAAGTTATTTTGATAGGCCTTATGCCTACCTACAGCTAGATTTCACGGACCACAACGTCAAACAAAACCTCTCTCTATTTCTATTGTGTTTCTACGAAAAATAACATTAGCCACTAGTTCCTTTGTCAATTTCGTTGAGTTATACGGACTGATGTGTTCGCCCACTGTTTCTTTGACACCGAGACGGATAATTGAGTACTGTAGGAGCACTTAATGTGTTATTTTGACCTTTATATGATTTGCTAAATTAAATATCACTAGCTGTAGCTATATATACCCCACAGTGTCACCCGCTTTCAGTAACGTTACTGCTCCTCTCCTGTTAATCGTAGCGTGATGTTCTATACGTAACCTTTCTCTTGAATCATTTTATATGTTAATGAAAATGGTGATAAAATCTGTTGCGTAGTTTTAAAAATCTAAGCGTAGTCTAAAGATAGATATAAGAAGAAGATAGTAGTTTAAAGATTATTTCAAAGTTCAGAGTTATTTTACATAATGAAAAAGATGTGTAAATAATAATAATATGTAAGTTTGATATGACTACGTTTTAAATTAATAACTCGCAGATTAAGCGATCAGTCCCCAAGAAAGTTCAGTGTTTTCATTGTATTTGGTAAGTGTTAATCGAATTTGCCGAAGAGTTTATAAGTGCGCGAGCTGGCAACAGCGTCTACAGAAGTTTACTTCTGATGATGTAGCATGTAGACAATGTCAAAAAATGTAACATAATATCCTGTGGCTGTACTATTGGACTATATTTTATTAACATTTTAAACATGAGCAATCGGGTTTCCCCTGACACAGAAAGTGTCCGGAGATACTTTTAGACGATTGCTTCGGGCGATTCCCAGACGCCTTCTAAACGTGAACAAAGCCGGGGGTATCCTGGATGAATAGCAGCTTTATTTTAAACCACCATGCCTTCCCTTTCTTCCACGCTTATCCTTCCAGTTCCATTTTTAACCGACTTCAAAAAAAAGGAGGTTATCAATTCGACCCATGTAATATTCCCAGAACTGCCCAGTTTTCGTATATGTTAGTCTATATCAGCGTCTGAACAAATGTGCCAAATTTCAACAGTGTATGCACAAACATAAAAACATACATACATAGGTACATACGTACGTATGTATGTATGTTTTTATGTTGTTATGTTCGCATATCTCCGTAACTACAAGTCCGATTTAAGAAATGGCAATACAAAACAACAAACAGAACCAAAGCCGCCGACTTCCAAAGCTAAAGTTATTTTTCTCTTTTTATTTTTTGAAGGCGGTTGTCTTCAAAAAAGTTTTATTGGTCTGCTTCCGTGTCTTAGAGTGATGTTATACATATAACCTTTAGATACTATTCCTCATAAACATAGCTTACAAAAAAAAAAGACAATCCGACTGGCAGTTCCAGTGATTACCGCGTTTATACAAACAAAAAAAGTCTTCATTTCTATTTTATTGGTATAGATTAATTTCCCCACAAATCTTAAAATAACACGTATTTTTATTTTCATTTTAACACTCTCACTGCCGCTGCCGGGCCAGAAATGTTGAAGCTCAAACCTCAAGAGTCAGGCACACGTGCCTAATATGGCGGCTGACGAGTTAATAGATGTAGTTTTGATGAGTTTACTTACAGGCTGCTCCTCCATGACATGTTGCAGCAAGGTCCTGAACAGCGTGGCTGGTAGACTGGACAGCGCGTGAAGCGCCGCCAGTGCCCAAAGCGGACAGTCCGCGTCCGAGCAAAACTTGAATTTCTGAGAAAAAAAACAATACAATAACAACGGTTCCAGCTTCTTGAAATAACATCAATGTAATTGGTTATCTAAATATTAATTTTATTATCGCTAAGACTGTATACGGGGAGGCAAAAGACACGCCGAATCGCTCAAATTAAGTAACAGTGAGCAAATATTGTTGCTAGGAAATGTAAAACATCACTATATATGGTAGTGCGCAATGTAACGCGCGTAAAATATGGTGCATACGGGTGCATGCAACAGTACAGGGGTCGTGGGGGTATTTAAAGAAATAAAAAAGTATTTTTGTACGAGTTATTTAGCTACGTATCCTATTATATTCTAGATACAGCTTCTATTCAATCTACAAAATTAATCAAGTTCTATTACATAATGACCAAAGTCAGAGTCAAAGTCAAACGTACAACAAAGTGTTCTTAATGAATTTCCCAATGTCAACTCTAGCCCCTTCAACATTAAATACCAAATCAAAATCACTCACCATGCTTTCAAATCACCCGTTCCTGTAACAAAACAGTTTAGTTATAACATTAACATAGGAATTACACCCACACGATATTCTCCATCATTCGACACGCTCTATGGGGTGTTAGTTCGCACTATTTAGTTTTACATGCTTTGAATGGGGTAGCAAATGTATATACGGTCAACAAAAGAGATAAGTAATCAGACCGTCTAATATACTTGAAGTTTTCTCTCAAACCAGGGGTAGTGTTTAAATGAAATTTAATTTAATAAAAAAAAACTGTTTATTTTCTATGAATAGAAACAAAATTTATTAAAAAAACCTCTATCGGTTTTTAAAAACTTTGAATTTATTAGGCGACCCTGGTTACTTATCTCTTTTGCTGACTGTACCTAGTAGGTATCTAGTACAGTTGATTTTATGTTTTGACGTAATTTTGAGACGTCAGTTAGAGACTGGATTTCGTGTGGGACTATGATTTCAACATTATTACTTACTAGCTTCTGCCCGCGACTTCGTCCGCGTCACAGTTGATGTGTTATCCTACGGGTACCGTACATTTTCCCGGGATAAAAAGTAGCCTATGTGTTATTCCAGACTATAATCTATCTTTGTGCCAAATTTCATCCAGATCCATTCAGCCGTTTAAGCGTGAAAGAGTAACAAACATCCATACATCCATACATCCATACATACAAACTTTCGCCTTTATAATAGTAGTAGGATGTAATTTTGTATAATAATATGAAATTGTTATAGTGGGCGGGAGGGAGATAAATGCTAACTGTTGCCATAGATTCAGTAGGTACTTAGTTTTCAACATTCAAAGATTTAAATTTGTCGCTATAAAATAATAATAAAAAACTTCCTAAATTACAACAAAACTCAGAATATACGCGTCTCCGCGCATAACTGATAATCAAACCGGTTAGCTGGCCGATTTTTGACAGATAAGTTCGTGGGCGAGAAGAAACTGTCAAAAATCGGCCCGATTTGGGAAGTTCACAAATATAGGCTTCCAATATTTTTTTCTTTTGGATGTCTCTATTTGAGCCACCCAAATAACTAATGTCACAATTTGGCCAACAGCATAATATGTTTTATTGATTTGTGGAAGTAACTAAAAATCTAACTTTACAGTTAATTACATGTTAATCAGATTTTTAAAAGCAAAATAAAGTGATTTTTTTGTAAAATTTCTTTTCTGGTTTTCTTTTGGTGTCTAATACCCAAATTATCTTTAAACCGTCAAATACTATCGACTCAACAAAAAACCCAACAACACCCCACCTTCATTCATCCCACACTGACACTAAAGGAAGCATAAAAAAAACAACGAGAAAACTATTGACAGGCAGGAAGCGTTGCAGAGCAGTGTAATAGAAAGTTTGCAAGCTATAACTTTGGCATTAAGTCTTCATTTCAATGGCATACAATGAGGGCATATTGACGGGCTGAATACGCCCCGTTTATATTAAACTTGCTGTGTTGATGTCGACCTACGAGAGAACGGGGGAAGTAGCTTTAGGTACTATAGATGCTCTGGATGAATGAGCCGAATACAACCTCATTTTAAATATTTTTACTTTGAGGTAGATGCCACTTTAAAAAATTAAGATATAGAGTGACAGTTACGAATTACGGCCTCGTTGGCTTAGTGGTCACAAGCGCGACTGCTGCGCTAGAGGTCTTGGGTTCGATTCCCAGGTAGAGCAAAAAGTGTTATTGGGTTTTTCTATGAAATTCTCAGTAGCAGCTCGGAGTTAGGAATTGTGCGTGGTTAATGGCAATAGGCTCGCCCCCCATTATATGGGACGTAAACATACTGGCGAACTGTGGGTGTACATTGGTACACATCTGCCTAACCCATCTGGGAGTACAGGCGTGATGGTATGTAATGTATGTAATATTATAAATGCAAAAAGTTGTGTTTTAACAACTCATAAATTACTATTTATGAGTAGGTAGGTTTATTATGTCAATTTAATTTATTAGACTTCTTTATATACATATTTATCCGCCTTCGTGCACCAAGTCAAGACCTTATTCTCATTCAGAACAGAATTTATCTCATAGGAATACTAACTAAAGAAATAAGGCTGCATATGGTTATAACAGCAAGTCTCTACAGAGTACTTAGACTCTGGCTGGTATAGCCATATTCCCAGGTATATTAAGGCCCTATGGTAAGCAAATAAGATCTCATCAATAATCAGGTAAAAAATTATATCGCAAGAAGTGCGGGTAAAAAAAAGGTTCTCAATAACAATAAAGATAGGGAGTAACCCTATCTTTAGTAATAGTTGTTGAGCTATTGCTATTGCAATACTTAGTAAAACTGTTTGACAGAGTTGTCTATCAGTACAAAATGCGTAACTTACTGCGATACTTACTATTTTTAACCGACTTCAAAAAAGGAGGAGGTTCTCAATTCGTCTGTATGTATAATTTTTTTTTTTTATGTATGTTCATCGATATTTTCGTCAATTATAGACGGATTTCGAATTTTTTTTTTTGTTGGGTAGTTTTCACTTCTGAGGTGGTCCCATTTTCACCAGTCCAGGATCTGATGATGGAATCCAGGAGAAATCGAGGGCAACCACCGAAAATTGTATGCTCGTATGGTGTTTTTGTTACGTAATCATGTCTTAATCAGGTATATGCTTCAGGGTGTCAACATCTGATGCTGCTGTCCTGATGATGATGCTACAGTACTCCTTAACGGTAGTAGTTTTTGAGATAGGGACTTTTTATTATATTATGTTTGTTCGTGGATAACTTCGTCGTTTATGACGGTATTTCGGTAAACTTCCCAAATGGTTCCATTTAAATTTCATATAGATCTGATGATGGATTACGGAGACAGACAACGGAACTCTTCAAAAAATTTCAGCAAATCAACCGCGATTGCTGCTGTCGCATAAATATGCATTGTTTACGCAATTACACAACATAACATCGCGCCTGTACACTCGAAAGAGTTACACAGATGTATACTTACAGTAATATTTGAAAATTTCTCATTTAAATATAATATACCATCACGCCTGTATTCCCCGAAGGGTTAGGCAGAGGTGTACCAATGTACACCCACAGTTCGCAATTTCTCATTTAAGTAAACGAAATCGCGTATTCTGCTTTCTTATGACTTTTTTTTGCGGTGTCATGTTAATTTACATGACATGACAGTTCCTTCATGGATTTGGATAAAAAAATTGATAGGTACTAAAAAGCGAGAAATAAAAAAATTTTTTTACAAAAAAAGGCAACCGCCTTCAAAAACTAAAAAGAGAAAAATAACTTTAGCTTTGGAAGTCGGCGGCAATACAAAACAACAAACAGAACCAAAGCCGCCGATTTCCAAAGCTAAAGTTATTTTTCTCTTTTTAGTTTTTGAAGGCGGTTGTCTTTTTTTGTAAAAAAGTTTTAGTAATTTAATTGCTCGCTTGGCTACCATAGCCGTAGCAGGAGGTAGCTTCTATTCGTTGGAGGTGTCACAATGGGAAACTAAAGGCAGTAGTAGTTTAAGTACAACAGTGAACAATACAATTTTTAATTAAACAAAACACTCGTGATTTTGCATACCAGATTTTAAGTTAGACAATCAGACATATTTGGAATGAATAAACAAAGTTTATCTATTGTATATTGTACTTACGCATGTTGTTAATTTTTCTTCGGTTAGTTTAAATAATTTTATACAATAGATAATAGATAAACACAACAATTTTTTTTTAACTTATTTCATTCCAAACGAATATTGTCATTCTTTAAATATTAGACGTAAGAGCGCGTATACAGAAAGTTGGCAACGTCGCAAACAGCTGTCAATTATTTCCCTGTTTTGATTAATTTTTCAATATTACTCTATGAAATTAAGAAATATGGCTAACTAATGAACTAGAATATTAATCATGAATTGCAATTAAAACACTGAATTTGATGTTGTAACCGTTTTAGGTGCAAAAAAGGCATTTGTAAAGGTTCCAAATACTTTTTTTACATCTAAAACTAAATATTCGGTGTTACGATATTAATTATTGCATTTCATAATCAATATTCTAGTTCATTTTAGCCATATTTCTTATTTTCATACAGTAATATCACACACACTCACATCATCATCACTGACATCGGTGACCATGTCAGAGGCCCTTGAGGCGGTTTAGAAACTCTGTCACTAGGGTGTTTGGGGTCGTTAGACCTTACTGCCCACACGATAAGAAGAAGATACAGTAATATTGACAAATTAATCTAAACAGCGAAATATTTGACAGCTATTTGCGACGTTGCCCACTTTCTGTATATACGCTCTTAACGTACCGACTATACCTGGTGCATGTTGTAGTATATGTAGCGTTGCCAAACGGGAGCGTTAGGATACGGGCGCGACCATTAAAAAAAGGGGAAGATTTTTATTTCGACTGTGTTTTGGGTGTATAGATGATTTTGATGATTATTTATTATTATTATTGTATTCCATTGCGGGGCGGGAAGGAGTGTCAGACTTTTACTGACTAAAATCCATCCATGTTTCTTCATGTACGAGTACCCTTTGCGCTCCGGGGGCGCGGATCTCTTTCGAAAAACCCGCAGCCCCGGCAGCATCCTACTATTGAAGTACTGATACCTATGACTACATGTAATAGGCCTCAAAGAAGTCTACAGTAAGGCAAAACCATTCTTCAATGGGTCTTTTACAAGTATCGAAGTCAATGTGCCGAGACAATAGGACGTAGTTTATTGTGCTGAATTGTTATCTGAAGGCGCGTTCACACAAGAGCGACCCTACACCGAGCGCTTATTGCATTCGCCTCTTTCTCTCCTCAGAGACTTTAGAATTTAAACTTTATGCCGCGCGTCATAATGTTCACTACACTATTTTATTATATATACTTATACATAGTAATAATAGAGAAAATATTGTTTGTTTGTACCTACCCAATAGGCTCCAAAACTACTGGACCGATTAGAACCATTTTTTCACCAATGAATAGCTACAAATAGCGATAGCTTATTCCTGAGTAATATAAGCCATATAACATCACGCTGCAACCCATGAGTGGAGCAGTAAACAAGGTCGTAACTTAACGCGGGTAAAACAAGCACGATGTCGAAGTCGCGAGTTACGTATATATTACAATACTATATTATTTTCTCAATGATCTCGCACGTCTCGCAAGTTTGAATGGTAACCGCGGTGCACACGCGTCGCGTAATACGGTATTTCACGCTAAAACACATCGAGCTTGTCAAAGTCAAAGGATGCTTTGATTTTGATTTCAATAAAAGCATTTAATCTAGTGAATTATCCAGGAGTCTGTCTATAGTCAGAAAGTTTAAGGTATTGGCTCGTTTCAAAACGTAGGTAGGTCTCTATCCAGGGCGTCTGAAGTCGCAGGGCGATATAATTATAATTATATAGCCCACAAACTGTATTGCAGTTTGGCAGAAAACATGCTTGTAAAATATATGTTACACATTTCTGAATAAATAAATAAATAAAAAAAAATATATATATATATATAATTTTATTCTAATTTAATTTTAATCTTATGACTAATCTAATGCAATTGAAGGATTTTAACATAAGTCTAAGATTAACCAAATTTTGCATGCTTATATATAGGCTGATCTCATCTCCCGAAAAACCCATATTATGCAAATAAAATGATTTGATTTGATATCCGGCCACCGCAGACGCGGGCCAGTGGTCGGTGAGGGTTGGAACTTGGATGGCTTACCGTCCGATCAGAACCAGACCGGGCAGCGGCGCGATATGCGCCAAGCGCGCCTCATCGAGATGTCACCATAATAGACGGGGTCTGTCAGGACCAGTGCCTGACAGGGTTACAGAATTTGTTTGAAAGAGTCACCGTGGCGCTGAAACGCAAAGAGCATTAGGAAAAACACGGATGGGTTTTAGTCAGTAAGAGTCTGACACTCTTCAGCTCCGCCCAGAGCAGAAGAAATCATTTCATGACGTTCCTTCCTTAAAAAAAGGTAGGTAGGTCTCTATGGAGAAGTACCAGCAAGAAACTCCACGGACACTCGTGGGGCTGCGTCCTTAATGTAATAATGTAATAAGAGTACAATTTACAAAGTTAAGTGAGATTTCATTTGATATATTAACATCTTCTTAAACATTTATTTACTCAGGTCTAATTACATTATTTGCTGAGCCCTCCTAACCCATTAATGATTAGAATAACGAAAATGTTTGTGTACTGTACATGTTGAGAATATGAAGCAATAGTTTCAGAAATTGAAGGGTTCAGTGAAGGAATGACTATTATTGGAACGCAGACTATTCAAACATTGGTGTTAAAGGGAGTGGATTAAAATCTGCCTATTTATTTTGATTGTGGTAGGGATGATTAGAATAAAAAGTCGCAACGCATTTTTTATCTTCATTTCAATCTTTTCACTTCATTCGAGTAATCCTCAGGGCATGCAAATTTACGCAAAAAAAAATCTAGTAAAAAGCATCTTGGATGCTTTTACAAACCTAATAATCTCACATCACACCCCACCAGATACCATACACAAATTGGTCTAGTCTAGTCAAATTGGTCTTCAATGACCTTTAAGGCTGCTCACCCCGCCAAACCGAAAGTGTGAAGGACGAAGACGTAGAACTTGAAACAAATGTGGGTTGCTTGTCGAAGGGAATGAATTAAAAAAGAAAGGTAGCTTTAGGGGCGGAATACACTTTACTTGTAATTGTATAAATTCACAAAGATTTTTGACAGACGTAATGACTGTTTTGGATATTATATTTACTTACTATTTACGCGTTAACTGCCTCGTTGGCCTAGTGGTCCTGAGCGCGACTGCTACGCTAGAGGTCCTGGGTTCGATTCCCAGGTCGAGCAAAAAGTGTTATTGGGTTCTTCTATGAAATTCTCAGTAGCAGCTCGGAGTTTGGATTTGTGCCCGGTTAATGGCAATAGGCTCGCCCCCTATTACATGGGACCTAAATATACCGGCGAACTGTGGGTGTACATTGGTACGCCTCTGCCTAACCCTTCGGGGAATACAGGCGTGATGGTATATATATATATTACGCGTTAACAGCGGCCCGTAGTCATATTGGACCTGTCAAGTTGAACGAATATGTTCAAAACATAAACTTGTCCTTATTAGTGCGTAACGTAAAAGAAAACACAGTTCTTCTCGTACTCATATAAACCAATAAAATCAACGGCTTTCGTATAATAATTTTGATGAGTGAACGCAAGAAATACACATCGAACATAAAAATAATATAGGTGAAACGAGCTGCCTGATGACGCAAACCTTGAGTTATCTTTCAAAATAAAAATCATTGCGAATATTTTCACTAAAGAAATGTTCTATCGTAGCTAGCATCTGTAGATAAATACTTAATATTTTATATTTCAAAGTAGGTACCTACATCAAGTTTTCCCAAACTGTAAAATTTTCCCCATTAAACATGAACTTTATTCTTTTTTAATATACTTAGTTGAGAAACTATCAAAGACATTTGACTAGCTTGATGTGCTGGACGCTGTGCTTAAGAATAAGAAAAGTTTGGAACGATCGATTGATTATGAAGCCTAGATTAATAATAAGCAGTTGACAATAATACGTATTTCTTTATAGTAAATAAATAAATAAATATCTTGGGACAACTCACACACGGCTATCAGATCCCAAGCTAAGCAGAGCTTGTGTTATGGTAACCAGACAACTGATATATATACTTATATAATTTATAAATACCTACATACATATTATTGTGTCACAATACTGACAAACAAAATTTAAGTGTCTGTTTGTAACGTCAAAATAGCAGTTTTTTACAAAATACATATCTTTTTCTATGAATGTTTACACTTTTTTTTTATACAAAACACCTTTTTATACGATTATTGTCGGTCTGAATGTCGGTCTTCACATTTTTTCAATGGTGTGTTTAGGTTTCACATTTTTGTCTGGATTCAACCAAAATCCTATATCAGGTTATAAGTTAATTGCTAACTAATATGACTTGATTGACTGTAATTTTACGTACAAAACGTTAGCATTATTTCCCACAGATGGGACAGTTACCAACGCTTTTCTACGTAGAACTCTAGTCAGCCCTTAACAAAGGTCGAATTTGATGTCCCACGCTCCTAGTTAATACGTTTCGTTTGTTTTCATTCAATCAACTACTATCAGGTGTTATCTGGTTTATATTGTTATAAACGTGACGTACATACGTACTTATCAATGTTATTCTACGACTATTTCTTTTGTAAGTGTCTGAGGAATTGAGAATTCCTTTTGAGGTAGGAAAGGACTTGTGAGAGATTCTCATTGGCATAGTATAATTAAACTTAGGCTAATATTATGAAGACAATGGTGACGATTCTCTTATTCACAAACTAACCTAAATTTGAGTTATGTTCATCTTTCTCTTTCCATTTCATTAAGAAAAGGACAGGCGATAAAATTTTAGTTAAGGTGTGTCAAATTTAGACACTCCATAGATTATTTATTTATTTTTTTGTTTCTTTCTTTGTAATCTGTGGAAGTACTGGCCCGGTGACAAACAAAAATTACGGATAAAAAGCTACACTACTGCCGAGTGTCATAGCCTATGTTTAAAGGCCTATTCAGACCTAAGCGGTATTCGCTACCGTCTGCGGCAGAGAAAACCCAGTGGATACGCGGTAATATTACTGTTCAGACCTAAGCGGTATTCGCTACCGTTCGTAACCCGCGCGGTATGTACCTCTACCCACAGCGGCAGCGAATATCGCTCAGGTCGCTCTAGCCGCGGTACTTGATACTAAATACCTGAGCGAAACCCGCGCGGCATGTACCTCTATCCACAGCGGCAGCGAATATCGCTCAGGTTTGAATAGGCCTTAAGGGTCCGTCCGCACGAACAATAATCGGCCGTTTTTTGACAGATTTCTTCGCCGGCTAGAAGAAACGGCCGAGACTCGGCCCGATTATCGGCCGTGGGGGCAGAGCAGACCTTTATGGTATAGGTATATGTATGACTTTTACGCGGTCGAAGTCACGCTCAAAAGCTAGTGATTTATTTTGGAGGCAACTTGTTTATACCTAGCAGTAACGTCGTGTAATTCATAAAGTCGATTTCAAACATTAAGTCAAAGCATTTATTTCAATAAGACCATTTACAGGCACTTTTGAATTGTCAAGAAGGTTGAAGCTAATTGCTCGTTCCAAAACAAAGGTCTCTATGTACAAGAACGAGAAAGGGATTCCACGGACACTCTTTTCAATTTGGTTTTTACAAATCTCTGGTTATGTTCTAACACAACAATAAAACATTATATAGTATAAAACAAAGTCGCCCCCGATGTTTGTACGCTTAGATCTTTTAAACTACGCAACGGATTTTAATGCAGTTTTCAGCAATAAATAGAGTAATTCAAGAAGAAGGATTATTGATATAAACCATCACGCTACGACCGATGGGAGCGGAGCAGTAACCAAAGACGTAACTGAACGCGGGTGAAACCGCGAGGTATACACGGTTTTTTTGTTATTTATTTAAAGTAACAGTGCCAACTATAGTTTCTATTACTATAATAGAGCTTATGGCTTTCGGTTCCAGAACGATGTAAAAGTAAGCGTGTATTGCTAGTATTCTGTAAAATCAATTGGTAAAGGAAATATCACAAAAAGTAAGAAATCCGAAGCTACAGTTAATAATTCGAAAACTCGTAAAATACGTTCAGGGCTCGTGAAGATATCGTTAAACCTGGAACATGACGCGCGTATTACGTATTTATTTTATTCTGAAATAAAAGTTGTTGAATACTTTGTTATCTTGATCTCGGAAGAGTGGGATTCATAAAAACAAATGTCGGGCAGTGTTATTGGGTTTTTCCATGAGGAATTTTTCAGTAGCAGTAGGTAACACAGAGCTCGGAAGTTGGTGGTGTGACACGGTATATTATGGTTGGCGTAGTGGCTGAGAGTTTAGTTGCTGCAGTGCGTGTCACGGGTTCAATTCCCGCACAGAACAAATGTTTGTATGGCCTCATAACAGATATTTGTGCCAGTTTGGTTGTTTGTGTGTATATGAGTTTATACGAGTATGTTTGTTAACGTAGACACGATGTAGGAAAAAAATCTAGTGTCCGCACACTACAATTTTTCCTGTAAGTACCTATCCGTACTAATATTATAAATGCGAAAGTAACTCTGTCTGTCTGTCTTTCTGTCTGTCTGTCTCTTCTTCACGCCTAAACCACTGAACCGATTTCAATGAAATTTGGTACAGATATAGTCTGGGACCCGAGAAAGGACATAGGATAGTTTTCATCCCGGAAATCCCCCGGGAACGGGAACTATTAATCCACGCGGACGAAGTCGCGGGAAAAAACTAGTTGTTTTATAAATATTTCTTTTACCTCTTTGTAGTAAATTATAAGTAAGCCGGTTAAAACAAAGACATTTGATACGGTTACTACGCGAGGAATGTCGGCTGCTTTACCACTGTCGAAGTAAACATTCGACATTTTTTTGTAGACGATGCAATATTATATTTTTTTCAAAACATCTAAACTAATATTATAATAACCTCCTTTTTTTTGAAGTCGGTAAAAAGAGGAAAACTTGTAAGGTTTATTATAGGAGGTAATCTCTGGATCTACTAAAGCGATTTTAAAAATTCGTTGTACCCATAGAGGGCCACGTTATTTGTGAGTATAAACAAATTCATCATCATCTGCCTAGCCTTTTCCCAACTATGTTGGGGTCGGCTCCCAGTCGAACCGGATGCAGATGAATATCAGTATTTTACATGGAGCGACTGCCTATTAGACCTCCACAACCCAGTAATGGGTAATACGATAAAAAAATAGTATAAACAAATTAAATGTGAGTATATCCAAGTAAAACCAAGAGAGCGGAGCAGTAACCAAAGACATAATCTAACGCGGGTAAAATAAGCCAATTCTCGGGCAGATCACTAGTAGAACATACATATGAGGGTAAAAAGGGGTTGAAAAGCCCATGTAAAAAGGCGTCCACAATTTTCATTCGGAAGTCCGAAATAGGACCACCTTTTATGTGAATCAAAAAACGCAACTCACTTCTCACAAAATTAGTTCGGCTGTCCTCTCACTTACTCCGAATGCTTCTGTTCGCCCTCCGTGCCATGTAAACAGGCAGTTATACTCGCAATAACTTTTCTAATAGAAAATTCTCTTTACCGCAACTTAACCAAATTTTATAACATTATGTGCCTTATTACGTACATCTTGTGCTAACATGAAACAAGAAGTAGCAAACATAAATATGTCTTAAACATGATTCTTAAGAGGATATTATCCTACTAATATTATAAATGCCTCATTAGCCTAGTGGATCTAAGCGCGACTGCTACGCTAGAGGTCTTGGGTTCGATTCCTAGGTCAAGCAGTGTTATTGGGTTTTCTATGAAATTCTCAGTAGGAGCTTCCGAGTCGCCACTGAGAATGTCATAGAAAAATCCCAATCATTTGTGATTTGTGCCCGGTTAATGGCCAGCAAACATACCGGCTTCTACTTCCTTCGGGAAAAGCAGGCTTGATGGTATGTGATGTATTATAAATGCGAAAGTTTGTGAGGATGGATGGATGTTTGTTACTTCTATATGCTTAAACGGCTGAACGGATACATATATAGTCACGCCTTTTTCCCATGGGCGTAAGCAGAAACCGCAGAACGCCACCTGCTACGATCCTTACATACACCTTCGCTTTCGCTTCACTCGCCTCGTGCCCATTCATACTGAAACGGCTGAACAGATCTGGATGAAAGCCACTAAGATAGATTGTAGTGTGGAATAACATACCTAGGTTACTTTTTATTCGGGAATATATCAACTTTGACGCGGATGAAGTCGCGAGGAAAAATGTACATTGTTATTCTACATTACAATCTATCTCAGTACCAATTTTATACAGATCCATTCATTCGTTTAAACGTGAAAGAGTCACAAATATCCATCCATCCTCACAAACTTATAATATTATTAATAGGAGTACATTTGTATGGGTTGGTATGTCGATAATACCCCCTTAAGTACTTTGGTTAAACACGGAAGATTATAATAATTAGTAGAGAACAAAATAATTTATAAATTAAACCGCGTGGTACAAACTTTTTCGATAATTAGATACTGTAAACACAACGTATTCTATTTTAACGTTACGCCTGATTTGTAAACAAGAGCTTTTATTTTTGTTTATCTTATTATTTTATAAACAAGATTTAATTAAACGCATTTAATACTTAAACATCTCGTGATTACTCATACAATTATAATTCTAAATCTATACTAATAATAATATACCATCACGCCTGTAATCTGCGAAGGGTTAGACAGAGGTGTATCAATACACACCCACAGTTCGCTGGTATGTTTAGGTCCCATGTAATAGAGGGCGAGCCTATTGCCATTAACCGGGCACTAAATCTAACTCTGAGCTGCTACTAAGAATTTCTTGGAAAAACTTAATAACACTGCTGCCAATCCAATTGAATGAAGTATTTTATATCGGAAGAAGTCGCGGGCAAAAGCTAGTTATACAATATTTGTATTTTGTTTGCAAGAACAATTGAATTCTTTACCTGAACAATAAATTCTACATTTATTTATTTATTTATTTATATATGCTAACACGGGCCTGATGAGCCAATTACGCTAACATTACAGATTGACAAATAATATCAAATTTATATAATATATACCTATGCATATAAAAAAGAATATAAAACAATTGAAATAAAGTAAAAAAAAAAAAAACATATACATACATATATTGCAGTACACAATTAGACAGGAATAATGCGTCTACGCAATTAGAAGAAATGAAGGTTTGCCATTTTGAGAATTTTCCGGAAGTTTTCATAAATAATAATATTATAAAGAGGTAAAGTGTGTGAGGTTGTAGGGTGTAATCTCTGGATCCACTGAACCCACTTTGAATTCTTTTACCCATAGAAAGCCTTGTTATTTATGAGTGTCATGGACTGTATAACATCACGCTACGACGCATGGGAGCGGAGCATTAACTATAAGACGTAACTTATAGCGGGTGAAATAAAAAACGCTCACGAAGTTGCGGGCAGTCCGCTAGTTTTTAAATATATAAGTAGGCCATAGGTGCTATTAATAAACAAGTTAAAGATAAACAAGTTGATGTCAAGAAAAGTTTGACGCAGTGGTTGAGCCATAGGCTACTGCGTTCCGTATTGCGAGTTCCATTTCCGCACGAAGTAAACATTTATCTGGCCTAAGGGTAGTTGTTGCAGGTCTAAATGTTTGTCTGTGACTTTCTGAGGCGTAAAATTCACGAAAGATCTAAATGAAATTCCTAATGTAGGATAAGTTTTTTTTACAATTAAAGTCATAACTAAGCTAAAATAC
The DNA here is from genome assembly GCA_932526535.1 of Caradrina clavipalpis. NCBI lineage: Eukaryota > Metazoa > Arthropoda > Insecta > Lepidoptera > Noctuidae > Caradrina > Caradrina clavipalpis. The sequence goes on from OW052108.1 coordinate 1,678,584, forward strand.
ACTTACGGTACAGCTTAGTGTATTTTTATAAACTGCCGATGTAAAAATGGCTAAAAACGTACGACGGAAAAACACAATAACAATAAATAGTCGTATTCATAAAAAAAGTATTATTTACGTGAACTACAACCTATTCTAGAATAGAGTTCATTGTAAAAGCTAATGCAATAGAAAAAAACAACTTCCATCGAGGCAAACAAATTGGCGGGAAACGGGCGCAGCGAGCTTTCAATTTGTTACAAATATTTTTTTCCGATACCACTAACAGCACGTAAAAATAAAACAGATAAGTGTATATTAAATAACAAAAGTATTCCACTTTTAAAAGCTTAAAACAAAAAAAAAACCGTTAAAAAGAAAGCCATCTTTAAAAAGAAAAACAATCTAAAATGGCGGCAAATGTCACAGCGAACAGGTTTAAACTTGTTAAAAATAAAGGTTTCCGATACCAATGGGGGTGTTACTGGCCATAATTTTGTGGAACAAACCAATGGAATATGAAATATCAGAGAAAACAGAGACGTTCCGACCTACGATCGAGAACAGAATGTCCTAATGCAATTCAACAGTTGATAGCGCTGGCCAAGTAGCGTCCGCAAACAAATTCAAAGTTTATTGAAGTTTAAAGTTTTTTTTTTAATTAGTTCAGGTAACTATAAATTGGATATAAACCAGTTTGTTTAATTAATTTGTAAGGTAGTATTTAGAATTGCTTGCTGAATCATACTAAGATATTTCCGTAATTTAATAGATTTTGTTAAATTATTATAGGAAAATAAAGTACACAGGTAGAAAGTGTGACTAATGTAGTCTAAAATTCAAATACAATAATAAATGTTCACTATCAAAAAGTATCATTTTTTAACGCCTTGCCAAACATTATTATTTGTTTCACCATTTAGGCGTCTTATCATAGCATCTATTAATAATTCCAATCGAAACATTTAATTTTTGTGCTTCCAATTAAAATAATAATTCAAAAACGTTAATTTACTGCTTAAAAATGTTGAATAAATATCTACTAGAGACGTGAAAACGACGATTAGTATTCCATGTTTGTGTAACATTATCAGATGCAATCCAAAGTAATAAAAGCTAGCTAACTTGCATTTACCAAACCGAATCCGTTGGTGAATATTCAAATAGGTACTACCCAAAGTAGATATGAGTATTCCGCTATCATAGTTTTATGTTAAGTGATTCATATTTTGATAATTTGTGAGACTCCTGTTTTTACAAGCATTTATTTACTTTCACCTGTTCCGATGTCTGTGGTTAGTCAAATCTTACAAGTTATACTTGAACCACTTTCCGATGTTCAATTGAGCTGAAATTTTGAGTAAATGTGCAATTTGCATGACAATACAATTTCATGACAATTTAATCACAGACCTGGTCTGGTGATAGAGCCTGAAAGCAGCCATAGTAACTTAATCAAATCATACATGACCCATTTGCCGGTGTTCAATTGAGCTGGAATTTTAAATACATAATATGCACATTGCATGATAATGTAATTTAAAAACTTGTTTTTTTGTTTTACATGGAGCGAGTGCCTATCTGACCTCCACAACCCAGTTACTGGGTAACACGATACCTCTTGGTTAAACTGGTTGTCAGACTTCCTGGCTTTTGACTATCCGTAACGAATGTCAAAGGTCTGCGAATGACAGCCGGGGCCCAACGGCTTTACGTGCTTTCCGAGGCATGGGGGTGACACACTGCCTATTAAAACTGAAGTCACAGCATAGTCCATAATAGACTATAGCCAGGAGACATGACAGCCCGTTGGTGAGGTCACTTGTCACCGGTACATTATCTGTATTGTTAGTACTAACTGAGGTGCGTGGCAACGCCGGGAGGGGACGCCTTAGAAAAACCTACCCTGACCTTATTGATGAGATTCTTCAGAGAGGTCGGGTGCGCAGTTCTCGTAACCTTCGTGCTTGTATAACCAGATGTATGAACGTGGACGAGGCGAAAGGAGAATATAAGAATCGTAGGAGGTGGCGGCCAGATAGGCAGTCGCTCCATGTAAAACACTGGTATTCAGCTGCATGCGGGTAGACTGGAAGCCGACCCCAACATAGTTTGGAAAAGGTTAAGCAGATGATGAGGAGGTGGCGTTCTGTGGTTTCTGCCTACAAAAGGCATGAATATATTTGTTATTAACCCAATGGAACTTATAAATAACTGAATCTGAATAAATGGTAACAAAATACCTATATTTAAGTACATTATTATACAAAATCTGATACTGTTTCTCCCATTTCGATCAGTTTTAATAAGGAAAAGATTCGCAATGCGTCACTGTATTCTTATTTTTTATACATCTCCAAAAATAACTGACCTTATTAACACAAATACCTTGTACTTTTGAAATGTGATACTTACTTAACCCTTTACTTGATACCGTATCTAATAATGCACACATTCTAAGAAAAAATATTTGAGTAAAGTTTTGGTACTTATGTTTCTTTTTATTTTTTAACTGATATATGAGAGAGTTGTAGTTGGTAGAAAAAATAGTATTTATCACATCTGCCTACAATTGAAGTCAGTAGATCGCAAGATAGCGGAGCGTGCGCGTGCGCCTACGAGTTATAAGGTAAACATCGATTATAATCTTAATAAAATATCAATATTACGATAAATAAATATAGTTATTATTTGATTGAATGTGCATTCTTTTGATTACGTACAAAATTTTGATCATACAACAATGTTTTTTACCTAAAATTTGATTGTCAATATTCATGTAACTATAAATGCACACTGCCAAGTGAGCATATTATGATTTGATTTTTGCAGTGTGCATTTTAAGATGCATTGCCAAAGATACAGCATAGAGCTTAAATTATGCAATATGCATTTGCAGATGCACTGCTACTCAATCGTCACAATAATGAGGTTATTTTGAATCGTATTGTTACTTGTGATGAAAAATCATGAAAAATGGATAATGTACGATAATCGGAAACGCTTATCACAATGGCTAAAGCCAGGAGAACCGGCCTAATTCTGCCCCAAGCGAAAGTTGACTCAGAAAAAGGTACTGTTAAGCATCTGGTGGACCAGTGCTGGTGTCATCCACTACAGCGTCCAAAGATTTGGCCAGACGATTATGGCAGATCTGTATTTTCAACACTTACAAACCTTGCCGAAAAAGCTAGCCGTTAAACAACCGAGGCTGGTCAATTGCTCTACCCCCCATTGCTGCTTCAGGACAACGCCAGACCACACACTGCACAACAGAGGGTCGCTAAATTAGAGGAGCTGCGATTAGAATGTCTCCGACACCCACCGTACTTAAGCCGGGGATCCTGGGAACGTACGCGCCTTCCGCGATCACCGACTGGTGCTGACCCGCCACTGCGGGCCTTCTCAGGTCAGGGGGGGGGAGTGAGGTGTTAGACTCCCCCCCGAAAAGGTCACAGAGGGGTGCGCGTGGAACACTACGCGCCGCCACCTCGGGTCCAGTTGAATAGAGGGCGACAGACTTCCCCAAGCCCGACTCTCCTGGACCAATTCAGGGGGGCCGGAGGAGGGCGTTGTCCGCCTTCCGCCGACGCCCGGTGCGCCTGTTGCGGGCCGGAAGAGAGGTTGTGATCTCTCTCTCCCTTTCCGCAGCCTCAGTGAAGAGGCCTGGAACGCGGTGGTTTCCTTCTGCGAAACGGTCATCTCGCAGAAGGAAACCACCGCGTGCCAGGCCTCTTCACTGCCGATCATCGAAGTGACTACGGCCTACAGAGACAGGTCACTGCCTACTTCTGATATGAGGGGATGCGCGTCTCCTCCCAAGCGGTACACTCTGATAGCGTATGCCGCGATGTGTCCTCCCGGCAGTCCACGCAGTGGTGACACCGGGCGATAACTTGCTTTAACTTTTAATTATTAAGAAGAAGATGTTGTTATGTTCCTACTTTACACTGAAGACTGTGATTTTACATATTTTGGTAAAGATATATGTGTCTAATATGACTGCATAAATATTTTTTTTATAAAATAAAAATGTATTACATTCTCTACCAATAAGGCAGTGTTTCCTACAGTGCACATGGATTTTTAAAGTTTTATGCATGACAGCTTGGTAGTGTGCATAATTAGATACATGGTATAAATACAAAACTAATATAGGGAGAATTAATTTTTTATTTTTCTGGTGTCTATTTACCTGGTAACAACCCAAATATAGTAAAGAAATAAAAAAAAAATGACATCAAACTCTCTGCCAAGTTAAGGGTTAAGGAAGATGCGTCCAAACTCATTAAAGAAATCACTTAAGGATAACAAGTTATTTTATTTTTACATAAAATAAACATGAGTAAGACGTAATATTGAATAAGACGATAATCTTAATAAAAGTAATAGGTGTTCTCCAGACCGATTTATGGTATCAGTCATGACGGCTGACATCAAATGGAGACTAGCCAGGTAGTCAGTAGGTATTATAGTTCATAAGTAATTACAGGCACAAGAAGCCAAGAAGTCTGACAACCGGTCTAACGAAGGGGTACCGTGTTGCCAAGTTACTGGGTTGTGGAGGTCAGATAGGCAGTCGCTCCATGTAAAACACTGGTATTCAGCTGTATCCGGTTAGACGGGAAGCCGACCCCATCATAGTTGGGAAAAGGCTAAGCAGATGATGAAGTAATTACAGGCACATGAGACATTTCAAGGATGGCAACACATTTGCAAGGCCTCTGGTATTGCAGATGTCTATAGGTAGCAGTGACCCCTTTACATCAGGTGGGCCGAGGGCTTGTTTACTATCCAATGACATAAAAAAAGTATGTGCGCAAACACAAATGCCCTCTTCCCTTACTCTCATGGTCCAATGGGACGATGATTCGACATTACCGGATAGAGATCAGACGTAGGACAATGGCTTTTCGAGACACGGGGATGTCATGTTACACCATTAACTTTCAAACTCCGGGCTGTTACTGATAAATTCCTAGCAGAAAAATCTAATACAGTTTTTGGCGACCTGGAAATCGAACCCAGGACCCCACGCGCTTGCGACCACGAGACCAAGTGGGCCGTGCCTACCCCAGAATGGTCTTGTGCCTACCCCCGGCTGTAGGGCTCACCTTCCGCCTGACCGCATTGCATCGCATCAGCCATGGCATCTTAGGGGCCAGGCCCCCCCTGAAAACTAACTCTAGATACGCCAATGCCAAAGGGGCAGTCGAACCCCGTCCTTCCCACAATCTTAATAAGGTTAGAAATCGATAATAACAATTACATAATACATAACATTGACGTTTATATTAATATGTTGGTCAATTGTGGGCTAGTAACTAGAAATAGAACAAACGTTATCTTATTTATTACTATTGCGTAGATCCTGGGAGTAAATGAGTAAATATAAACTTAAGATAAAGACTACTACGTTAGCCTAGTATTCCTGAGCGCGACTGCTACGAGAGGTCTTGGTTTCAATCCCCAGGCCGAGCAAAAAGTGTAATTGAGCTTTTCTATGTAATTCTCAGTAGCAGCTCGGAGTTAGGATTGGTGCCCAGGTAATGGCAACAGGCTCGTCCCCTATTACGGCGAACTGTAGGTGTACATTGGTACACATCTGCCTAACCCTTTAAGGAATACAGGCGTGATGGTATGTCAAGACGTAAGCAGTTCTTAAATCTAGTATTCCTATTAAAGTGTTAAGGTCAATCACCATCCCCCCAAGCGAACCGAATTTATTTTCTCCAGGCTCTAGGGAAATGTCGGGAAAAAATGCTTAAGCAAATTGAGTATTACAACAAAGATTTCCAACTTTAAATTAGTATTAATACCCGCGGTAACGTATTTCGTTTCTCGAAATAAACCTTTATGTACGTAAGATAATTTAACCTTGGATTTGAACCTAGCTACGTTTATTTTTTATGTCTTGTTGGTTACAGAAATTTCTTGCGGTTTCCACAAATGCTTTTTCTCCAAAAATATTGCGTTCATGTAGCATAAAATGTCTTTCTTTATTATAAGAATACAAAGAAATAAAAACTTTTAGTTTAATTGGCTTTTGTTAAAAAATATAGAACAATACCATCACGCTTGTATTCCCCAAAGGGTAATGCAAAGGTGTATAAATGTACATCAACGGTTCGCCAGTATGTTTAGGTCCTATGTAATAGGGGGCGAGCCTATTGCCACTAAACCTCATATAACCCTATTTGGTCAGATTATTTAAAACAATCTCAATACACATACTACAATCACGCCTGTATTCCCCGAAGGGTTAGGCAGAGGCGTACCAATGTACACCCACAGTTCGCCGGTATATTTTTTTATTATAAGGGGCAACACAACACATCACAACAATCTCAATATTTAATTTATCCCATCTAACAACTTTTTTTTAAGTTCATGACGCTAAAAAAAAGCTTTACTGCAATGTTTCATTTATACATTATTACATTAAAATAACCTCATTTTAATCTTTTCCACGCCAATCCGTCACTCAATAGACAAAAAAAAATACAAAACAATTTTACCTGTAAAATCTTTGACCAAGAAAATTCGCACCAGTTTGTTTTGCCAACGGTACAGCGAACGCGTCAACAGCCACTGTATAAAAGGCTCGCACGGAGAGTGTGTCCGTCATAACTACTCCAAGTGTCATCGGCTAAACTACTTTGTATGAGATCCATGTATCTGTGATTGTAGCAGTGATTAGTTTTCCCCTTTTGTTTTAGTATTTTGTTATGGTGTGATCGATTGCTAAAGGTAAGTTTATGAAATTAAAAGTTTAAGTTTTATATAATTTGTGTAGGATTTTTTAAGTTGTGTTCTATTTTGTTTTGGATGGGTGACCGTTTGTGATTAATATTTTAGCTAGAATAGAATACATATTTGCCAGAAACATGATATGTGTTTAAACATAGTGCTACATGTCTGACCAATTCAACGGTATGCAAACTTAGTTTAGAATTATATTCATTTCACAATTATTAATTGAATTAAACAATTCAATTATTTTATGTTATAAAATTAATCTTCCGATACTATAGCTTATTAAATTTACTAGAAGACATCTAATCTAGCTAGATTTTTTAAACATTATATTTTTTTTTATGAACCTTTTTCTTAATGAATAAAAAAAGTGTGTCACAGCATTTTCAATCTGTCTATCGTGTGAGTGTTTACAATTATCCAAACACCTGAAAATATGTAATAAATATTCAAATATTTTTGAACTTTAACTTAATTGATATAATTCTCAGTATTAAAATAATCATTTCAAACACATCTGAGAATTTCGTAACGCAAGAAAAAAAAATTACACATTTGGGAAACTAATTTCAAACTTTAGTGTAGTGTATTTAAATGTGAAAATGATACTTAGATATATGTACGTTGATATAAGCTTATCTAGGCAGATTAGTCTCCTAGCTCATTGGCTAATACATCTGCACTTTTTGTTTTCAAAATAGGGAAGAGAGAAAGAAATTTTCATCCAATTTTCTTTTTGTTATCAAAATAGAAGGAACGAATTTATATTCAAACTTAGAATTGTCAAGGCGTCAGTCAGTTAGTCCAAAAGTTGAAGCTAGTCGCTCATTCCAAAACGTAGATAGGTCTCTATGGAGAAGAACGAGCAAGAAACACCGTCGTCACTCTTTTCAATTATAACTTTCTAAGTTCTAGTGAAAAATAATCCTATGGAAGTGAAATATTGTACTAAATTTATAAATAATAATATTACAATGTACAATTTGTAAAAAAATGGGAAAGCTCATAGGGCTTCAAAAATTTTGTCAATGGGACAATTGCTAAAAAGCCGCTATTTCTTTGGCACATGAATAGGCCAGCTCTGTGGCCAAATATAGACCAAATAGTTGCCCATTCCAAAAGGTAGTTTCGTATGGAGAAGAATGGGCAAGAAACTCCATACATACTCTAGGTACTATCACCTAATGAGTAGTTTAACTATGATAATAATTTACTATCACTATTCAGCCGGCTTATTCTGTAAGAAATCTCCCTCAGTGAATTAAGGTGAAGTGAGCTAAAACTGGACTGTCACTATACGATACTAGGGATTGACAGGTCGCCACACGCTCACTTCACGGAAGGAGGGTTTTACAGAATAACACCGCAGGAGCCAATAGCTCACAGATAGGTATACGTTTATCGGCGAGCAAGCCACGCGCCTATTCTGTTAAGATCTCTCTCGGTAAATTAAGTTAAACTTGAGGTGAGTTGACATCCCATCATACTAGGGATGGTCAGCTCATCTTAATCACACTTCGCCCAAGTTCATGGCAGGAGATATTTGTAGAATAACACTGCAGATTCTATCGTAATAATTAATCGATTATGAACTAAAATGCTATCAAAATAGAGATCAAATTTCGCAAGAACGTGCAAGATTATATCTCGCACATAATTTTGAAATATATTTGCAGTGTATTGAATATACACTATGACACTAATATTATCCGTACTGATATTATAAATGCGAAAGTAACTCTGTCTGTCTGTGTCTCTTTTTCACGCCTAAACCACTGAACCGATTTCAATGAAATTTGGTACAGACATAGTCTGGGACCCGAGAAAGGACATAGGATAGTTTTCATCCCGGGAACGGGAACGGGAACTATTAATCCACGCGGACGAAGTCGCGGGCAAAAGCTAGTAAATTATAAAGTAGGTAACAAGTTACCTTATCACACAAGACAGACAAGCTTGACAGACAAGTCTGTCTATCTGTTACCTTAACACAGCAATACCACTTAACGGATCGTAATGAAATTTGACAACACACCTTGGGTTCTGGATGAAGACATTTGAAGGCTAATCTGGTAATTAAAATCATTCAAAATCTAGGTACAACCTCATCTCAGCGACAAACAATTCAATTCAAAAGTGCCTTTAAATGGTCTAATTGAAGCAAATGCTTCGACTTTGACTTTAAATCAATGGTGCTGATTCTCTTGTTCACAAACTTAACTAAATTTAAGTTAAATGCATCTTTCTCTTTCAATTTCTTAAAGAAAAGGACAGAAGATGTCATATTCGTTTAGTCCTGTCAAATTAGACAGCGCCTGAAGAAAATTGGCGTCTTTCTAGTCGCGACGTTTTTAATCGCGTCTTAATTATCTATGGAGTGTCTAAATTTGACAGAACTTAACTAAAATTTTATCTTCTATCCTTTTCTTAATGAAATGGAAAGAGAAAGATGAACATAACTTAAATTTAGTTAAGTTTGTGAACAAGAGAATCGACACCAATATCAAAAAAATAGAAGCATTTTTGACAGGTTAGAGAAGTTTGTAGAGTTACCACCCTGGATACCAAAATTTATTTATTTAAACTTTAGGCAACAAAAGGGTTCAAAGGCCGACATAATGCCTTAGGCCTTCTCTACCCGTCAACCAAAGGTGGCGATGAGATAACATGGCAGGTGCCTTACAAGGCGTAAAATAACAAAATTAGAATTAAAATAAAAAAGCAAAAAATTACTACCTAAATCATTGACACCTCATGATGTTTTCCTTTACCGGTGAAGAAAAACATCGTGAGGAAGCCTGGGCTTATCATTACATAGTATAAAACAAAATCGCTTTCTCTGTCCCTATTCCCTTTGTACGCATAAATCTTTAAAACTACGCAACGGATTGTAATGCGGTTTTTTTAAATAGATAGAGTGGTTAAAGAGGAATGTTTATATGTATAACTAGCTTTTGCCCGCGGCTTCGCTCGCGTTAAGAAGTATTATTATTAATTAGGTATTTTGTTCCATTAGGTACTGATAGGTTCAAACTAATATGTTTACATCCTCCATCATCCCTTATTTTAACCCCATGGGGGTTCAATTTATCAAAATCCTATTTAAGCGGACGTCTTCATCATAGTAGCTCCAATCATTCATTTCAGTTCAATCAGTCGAAAATCTAAGAAGATTTATACAAACTTTCATCCCCTATTTTATACCCTTAGGGGTGGCATTTATCAAAATCCTTTCTTAGGGGATGCCTACGTCATAGTAGCTTTAAGCATGCAAAGTTTCAGCTCGGTCGGTTTAAAATTGACAAAGTTTCGTACAAACTTTCATCCCCTATTTTATCCCCTTGGGGGTAGAATTGATGAAAATCCTTTCTTAGCGGATGCCTATGTCATAACATCTACCTGCATGCCAAATTTCAGCCCGATCCGTCCAGTGGTTTGGGCTGTGCGTTGATAGATCACTATCTCAGTCAGTCAGTCAATCACCTTTGAATTATATATATTTAGATTAGATAACATCCATTAAATAGTGGAGAAATACTGTTATTATTAAGGTTTCTAATGTGATGTCGTAAATAATTGCATTTTTTCCGCTTACATTGCAAACGCAGGCTGAACCTTACGAGATTTATCACAATAATGTACTAAGTATTGTACACATTGAAAAGGTCTACAGAAAACTCCGCGATGGTATATGTCTATCTCTTATGGATATCCCACAATAACATTTTTTTGTCATTTCAATCCGCCTTGAGCAAGCGTGGTGATCAATTCTCGCACCTTCTCAGTTTGAGAAGAGGCTTTTGCCCTGCAGTGGAATATTTATAGGCTGGTGTTAATATTATTTTACTATTATTACCTAAATAAAGCTTACAGTACAAAACGATAAAAGCAAAGCACAGCGCAAAGCAAAGTGTTATTGGGTTTTTCTATGAAATTCTCAGTAGCAGCTCGGAGTTTGGATTTGCGCCCGCTTAATGGCAAAAGGCTCGCTCCCTAGTACAAGGGACCTAAAAACATACCGGTGAACTGTGAGTGTATATTGGTACACCTCTGCCTAACCCTTCGGGGAATACAGGCGTGATGGTATGTAATAAAACTATATATTTACGTAGACCAAGTATAGAGCAAAAACTAGTCAATTTATAACTCAAAACTGCCCTGGATTTATTATCCAGGGCAGCCTACCTAGGCAGGGCTACCCTGTTCTAGGATGCACATTCTGCCACGCAATTTTACATCTTATGATCAATACATTGTTATATTTTTACCACCGAAGATCACTTAAACACTTATTCACCGACTTCCTTCTCACGGCACTAATGAGTAGGTACATTGGGAAAAATATTTAGACATTGCGTTTCCACTTGAGATACTCACGGGCACACGGCGTAGGATGTTATATGTGAAACTAACCAATTGGACAGTCAAACAACAATTCTAAGACACAACTTCGCAAAAACTGCCTCGTTCGCCTAGTGGTCCTAAGCGCGACTGCTACGCTAGAGGTCCTAGGTTCAATTCCCAGGTCGAGCTAAAAGTGTTATTGGGTTTTTCTATGAAATTCTCAGTAGCAGCTCGGAGTCTGGATTTGTGCCCAGTTAATGGCAATATCTCGCCCCCTATTACATGCGGCGAACTGTGGGTGTACATTGGTACACCTCTGCCTAACCCTTCGGGGAATACAGGCGTGATGGTATATATAACTTCGCAAAAAAAAAACTACTAGGCGATTCGCACACTGCCCCGCGCCACGCTCCGTGATTCGCGGTGACGAAGCTTTGGTGATTATAAAAACTGCGCGTGAACGCGTTGTCTGTGTGTTGTACACTTGTACTACGCGTGTTGTCTATACAAACACAGATACTTGTAAACAAAGTAAGAACACGCACTCACGCGCTACGCTCCGTGATGCGGGGCAGTGTGCTAATCGCCTTAACCCGTGGCACGATAGTATATATAGACACAATAGTTAAACAATTCCCTTATGATCAAGGTTTGATCATACGACGTTTGAAGGGTTAAAGCTCTAAAAATCCGATGAATTTTTAAAAAACTATAAAATTTTCAGTTGCTTTGAAATCAATAAATAGCGAATTGAGATGACATTAAGTCAACAAATCAAAAAGAGCAGAAATCCAAACTCCGAGCTGCTACTGAGAATTTCATGGAAAACCCAATAACACTTATTTCGACCTTAGTGTCGAACCCACGACCTCTAGCGTAGCGTAGCAATTTGACACTACTTCCGTATTATGAGTTTTCTATCGTTAGCAACCGGTTTTTTCGCTTACACTATTACGGTAGCTTGTAAATAAATACCTTGGTACGTATTACTATAGCTTCTGCCCGCGACTTCGCTCACGTCTAATTTGATTTAATATCCCACGGGAATCGCACATTTATCCGGGATACAATAGCTTATAACTCAGGGATAACATAGCTTTGTAATAGCGAAAGAAGTTTCAAAACCAGACCAGCAGTTTCGGAGATAAACTCAAATAAAAAACCGTCTTTTCAGTTTCACAATATCAGTGAGTTTCAATAAAGTACAGTACCTACTTAGTTACCTACCAAAATAATTTGATCTGGAGCAATGTAGCGAAATAATAGGGAAATTATATTTTTATAAATAGTTATACTCCAAAGCAAAAGCAATTTATTTTTGGTAAAAAGTTAGCAATCTTCATCGATTACATTTCTTCGAAATCTTCCAAAAGACACTGTCTTTGATTAAATTCAAAACAATTTTTAGGGAAAGTATAATGCAACAACACATAACATACCATCACGCCTGCATTCCCCGAAGGGTTAGACAGATGTGTACCAATGTACACACGCAGCTCGGAGTAAGGATTCGTGCTCGGTTAATGGCAATAAGCTCGCCCCCTATTACATGGGAATGGATTAGAGAATAGCATTACAATTTGCTATAAGCAAAGGTTTTAGTCTATTCAGCCAAATTAATATAAAGGAACTAGGTTTGGTTCGCGACTTCGTCCTTCATCCGCGGACACAGACGAAGCCGCGAAACAAAAAGTAGCCTATATCCTTTTTTGGGGTTCAAACCTACCCCATATCAAATTTCATCCAAATCGGTTCAGGAATTTAGTCGTGAAAGCGTAACAGACAGACAGACAGAGTTACTTTCGCATTTAAATATTAAAATAAATATGGATGAATAAGTTAAAAGCATCAATCTTAAGTGAGTAGGTCTATCGTCAACAAGCGCGATGAATCTTGTCTGTATTACAAGAAGAATTTGCAAGTGGGACATTTGTAGCTTTCATCCCGGAACACGAAGATAACTTCCTATGGGCGGAAGGCACAACAAATCAAAATTAAAGAAAATGCAGAACATTTTCATTTGTAGGTACTTTATAGAAAAATGACTGTTTACAAGGCTATGAATTTTTTTTAAAATAGATATCTTATTTTTTAACTGCCTCGTTAGCGTGGTGTTCCTAAGCGTGACTGCTATGCTAGAGGTTGTGGATTTTATTCAAAGGTAAGCAATGGCTTATTGGGTTTTTCTATGAAATTCTCAGTAGCAGCTCGGAGTTAGGATTTGTGCCCGGTTTATGGCAATAGGCTCGCCCCCTATTACATGGGATTTAAACATACCGGCGAACTTTGGGTGTACATTGTTACGTCTCTGCCTAACCATACGGGGAATACAGGTGTGAAGATATGTATGTGTTTTACACTAGCTTGTATCAGCGACTTCTTTTGTTTTCCGCGTTAAGTTACTCTTTGCACATTGTCTGTGTTGTTGTTGTGTTTGTGTTTGTTACATCTCCGCTCCCTTGCAACGTAGCAAAGTCAAAAGTCAAATCATTTATTCCAAATAGACCATTATAGGGCACTTTCGGACGTCAATTAACTAAAACTATTGAATCTAGTTGCCCATTCCAAAAGGTAGTTTCGTATGGAGAAGAACGGGCAAGAAACTCCATACATACTCTTTTTAAAAAAACGTATTACATCATGTTGTACATTTACATTAATTCCATAAAAAATATACTAGTGTCAAAACGATCTATCAACAATAAAAGTCACTCATGGTACTACAATATGTACTAAGTGCTACGAATTAAGAAATGGAGGCTAAACCAATTGTAATATTTAACACCAATATAATGATCGTATATGATCACTTCTAACATTTCAAAAGACAACGAATCAGTGTGTGAGCCTTAGTAATCACCAGCGTGATTACTATAGCGTGATGTTACATAGCTTTTACTATTCCTCATGTATCTGGCTATATTATACAAAAGATTATTTCCAATCCGACTGTTAGGTTCCAAGATTTGCGCATTTAAACAAACATAAAACTCTTCAGATTCATTATGTTAGTATAGAATATTTCGTTTCGACAATTTCCAAATTTATCGAAATACAACCAAACAGTTGATGTACTTAGTAACTTTTGGAATCACGAACATTGGTTTAAAGAAGAATTACGAATTGTCTTCAAAGGACTTTACCAACAGCGCTCTCCATTTCATTCTAGTTATATTTTGGTTAATAAGTAATTAAACTTGAAGTTTTGTAGTTAAAATAAGACCATTCATATCTGGTTGTTTTTTATAGTTCTCGTCCCGTCGATTTTGAGTTATGCATCTTAATGAAATCAGGTTATTTGACAAGAAACTGATAAAACACAAGAAATTATTGACCTTATACAAAGTGCCTGCCTAAATCTAGCAGCAAGATGGCTAGCTTAAATTGGGTAGTTGACACCACCATCAATTGACATCGCTTTCATGAAGTGAAAAACCGCGTTTTTCCCATAGATTTTGTAGGCTTGATGAATTCACTAACTTTTTCTATATTGATTTTAAAGTAAGTTAAAATCTAATTTTACAATAATTTAAAAATTAATCGGTTTAATGGGTAAAATAAAAGTGCCTTTTTAGAGAAGTTGTGACTTGAAATTATTGGTTAGTGGTGTCAACTACCTAATTCGAAAATAATCTACTAAAATAACCTACTCCTACTCACATTTATTTTTTTAAATTCGTGTTATGAATCACTAGCATAGTTACCTCCTTGAACTAATCGGAGGATGATGAAAATATGCACCGTACATACTTAAAACATTACTAGACTAATTATGTAAGGAGCTCGCTTTCTGGAATGCCCTTTTAAAGGTCAAATAGCACGCAAGAACTTCCTAGAAAACTAACACTTAAAGCAATGCTAGACAAGGTATTGATTCCTAGTACCACAATTAGTACACTATTCACGACAATACAATACCAGCCTATATTGTTCCAATGCAGAGAAGGCACGAGCATTGGACACCACGCTTGCAATTCTCAAGTTGAATTTGCGATTTCAGACATACCTTATTTGACAGTCTGGAAAAAACTACGGCTTATTAGGTGATCGGAATAGAAGCCTAAACATATGGCACAGATTTTATTTTTCCATTTTGAAAATATTATCACTTAAAATCTTGAATTTTTTTGTGGCAATAGGTTTGCCCCCTATTACATGGGACCTAAACATACCGGCGAACTGTGGGTGTACTTTCGTACACTTCTGCCTAACCCTTCGGGGAATACAAGCGTAATGGTGTTGTGTAATTTTTTTTTTTTTTTTAACATATCAGTAAATACTATTACTCATTTATGATAAACTTTTCATACTTACTAAAACACAAGAAATCTAAACAACCTTATTTTTAACCTCAAAATAAGCTGATTTATACATTTTTGTTCGCTTAACTTGCCATAACGTATGGATCTGCTGACAATATTTTTCGTGATTTACGGGCTGGTCCCATAGTAAAGTAGTTCTTCATATTGATGACTACAATGACCCCTTTTCAGGTTTCGCATAAACAAAAAAGGTTGTATCTATATACAACATTATTTTTACATCGTTCTGGAACCGAAAGCCATAAGCTCTATCATAGTAAGAAACAATTGGACGGCACTATTATTTTCATAACAAAAAGCAAATAATACGTTAATTTAACATTATCGATATTTTTTGTAAAATAGTGAAAACTTGAAGTAACGCTTCCTTGCAGTCAATGCATATGTGTGTAAACCTTATCGAAGTGCGGCTACACATGCGGACTCTTATTTACTTGCTTAGTTGCCATACTCCTCCGAAATTTACGTTTTTGTTTGTGTATATTCGGTAGGTCTTAGATAGATAAGTCGGTCACTGATGGGTTTTAGTCAGTAAAAGTCTGACACTCCCTTCTGCTCCACACAGGGCGGAAAAAGACGTTTGATGAATTTCAATCCTTAAAAAAGAAAGGTTTCCTCACAATGATTTTCCTTCACCGATGTCGGTGCCAATTATTCAAATCATCATAAACTCTATTAGGTTAATCTTACTCGATAAATGGCATCTCAAAGACATTGAACTATACATGGCATCTACATAATAATAAACTACTTACATCAATTAAGTGTAAGTAATATGTTTTGACAGCGATTGTAATGATATCACTGGGGTCTATTTTGAGAGAGAAAATCTCATTAATAGGAACCAATCGAAGTGGAATTTTGGGAGCAAGTATTTCATAACAAAAATATAATTAATCCTGACCAACTGATTTTCTAAGCGGGCCAATTTTTTTGACCGAGGTAACGACTGGAATTATACACAAGAAACTATAATGATATTTCATTGATTTGTAATTTATAATCATCGTATTTTAAACTGGTTAGACTAGGAGCCGACCCCAATGTAGTTGGGAAAAGGCTAGCCAGATGATAAGATTTAATACCGATGGCGGAGAAAACGAAATGCCTCCCCGGGCCTGGGGTTCGCCAGCCTTGAGCTACACTATGTCTATCTATATTATGATGGGCCCAGTGGTTTAGGCGCCCTCTGATATACTAGGATGTAGATCCACAACCGGACACGGGCAAGTACTAATGTATCTTTTTCTATTTTATATGAACTTTCTAAGCCTATCTTGGTCATCGGTGAAGGGAAACATCTTGAAGAAACCGGAAATCATAATTAATCGCCAATCCGCTTTGAGAAAGCGTGGTGTACACCACTCGTGCCTTCTCTGTATGAGAAGCGGCCTTTTCCCTGTAGAAGGACAGTAATTAAGGCTGGTATTAGCATTATATTTAGTCCCAAGTTTATGCTGCAAGATTAATAGGAACCGATCGGAGTAACTTGGGAACAAATATATTTTCGTCGCTGATATTTTCGTCGTGACGGAAATAGCATCAGCTGTGAACAATGTGCCGAACATTCAGGCAGTATTTCCACCATTTGGACATCACAGAACAGAACAAACGGCTATTTCCGAATACACAATACATCGTACCACCAAAGAATGGTATTCTTTTGACCCAAAACAAAGCTTTGGGGTTATTCAAACCATTATTTTTGGGATGATGGACGTACGTGTGTTCGATTGTACTGTCAATTCTAACAATAGAATAGGCAGGAACAGAAATACTACAAAGGTGACCTATAGAACAAAACCGTTTGATTTAGAATTATAAAAAAAACACGTTTTGTTTGAATACTTCCTAACCTTTTGAAATTACTTTTCAAAGAAAAATATTTAATTATAACATCGGTATTTTAAGTAGTATTCACAGTAACTCCTTGAACACGCGTAAGCTAGGCCTACACATTTCTACGCTTTTGTTTCATATAATTTTCAAAAAGAAAATTGCCTGGGGCAAACTATTAGAAATATTTCAATGTCAACATTACTCCAGTGCAAATAAGGAGATTATGGAGATAACCAGAACAATAACTTCTTAAAAACACCTTTTCTTTTTGCAAATAAAAAAGATTTTAACACTTGAAATGAGACGATAGTTTTTCTGTCTGGAGTCCCATTTGGGCGCCAATAGGCTCAGGTACAATTTTAGCGCATTTTACTAGCTCCCTAAAGATGATGATAAGTAGACATGTTTTAATTTAAAATTTGACTACCTTATAGCAAAATTTTCTCTTCAAAGATATTGTTATAAATATCTCTAGTGCCATATTAGAAGGTTTATGTATTAACAATAAATCAATACCGAAAGTCAAAGTCTAATCCATTATTACAATAAGACCATTAAAAGGCACTAATAAACGTTCAATAGTGTCAGCAACTGTATTCAAGATTGCTAGTTACCCGTTCCAAAAACCAGTTTCGCATGGAGAAGAGTTAGAAAGAAACGCCATACTTAGATGGGTACTCATAAAAAATAATATTTATACCATCACGCCTGCATTCCCCAAAGGGTTAGGCAGACGTGTACCAATGCACACCTAAAGCTGCAACTGAGGATTTCATAGAAAAACCCAATAATACTTTTTGCTCGACCTGGGAATTGGACCCAAGCTACTACCCTAGCGACTAGGCATCGAGGCAGTCAATGACAATCTCATAATAAATGTACGAAGTAGGTACTACAGATTAGGAATTGCCGGCAAAGTGATGTTCACAGGGACAGTGTGCATGTGTTTACAAATATTGCAACTGTAGACGATCTCTTAACATTTGAGATTGCACTGGTTCCCACGCTAACTGTTTGCAATTAACGTGTGAACCAGTGCAATTTATGTCAGAGTAGAAAAAATAAACAGAAAACACAAATACTATTTTCAAACAATTTTTTTTTGCTTTCTTCTAGTTTTGCCACTTTCTTAATTTTTTTTTAATCTTTAATGTTGGCATATTGTTATAAAATTATTGCTTTATTCAGATGTTAGCTAAATAAAAAGTTATGAGCGCTCAAACTTACAGAAAGATGTAAAAAATACTTTATTTTTTATTTATTTTTAAATCTTCAAATATAAGTATGTATTCCCCGAAGGGTTAGGCAGAGGTTTACCATTGTACACCCACAGTTCGCCGGTATATTTAGGTCCCATGTAATAGGGTAGAGTGGGTAGGGTGTAGCTTAAAATATATATTTATTAATATTTATTTGGCAATAAGCTCGCCGCTTATTACATGGAACCTAAGTCCTAAAGATACCAGCGAACTGTGGGTGTACATTGGTTACACCTCTGCCTAACCTTTCGGGGAATACAGGCGTGATGGTATGATGATTTAAATATCCATGGTGCCAGGGCCAAATAAATTAGGGCTGAGTAAGTAGCTGAAGTCCCCACCTAACTACAATTTTCATGTAACGTTCTGCCTAACACCCTGTATAACATCACGTTAACATCAACCGGAGCGGAGCAGTAACCAAAGACGTAGCTTATGGCAGGTGAAATAAGCCACGAGGACGAATTCGCGGGTACTTCGCTACTAAAAAATGAAATTTAAATCATTTATACATACAAATAAAATAAATTAAGGGTCTGTTTGTTAACAATGTCAAAACAGCTGTTTACTGTCTGCATGTGAATGTTTAGACTTGTCTGTCTGTCTTTTTGTTGCGGCTAATCTCCGAAATGACTGGACCGATTATGACTGGACTTTTACTGTCAGATAGCTGATGTTTTAAGGAGTAACTTATGCTTTATTTATTTAAGAAAGATTTTTATGGTACCGCACACTTAACCAAGTTATTAGTCAACTAGCTTCTGCTAGCGACTTCTTTCAATCCGCGTAGTTCTTCTTCGTCCGTGTGGCTCTTTTCACCCGGTTTAAGATACGTTTTCCGTTACTGCTCCGCTCCTATGGCCAGTGGCGTGATGTTATATAACTTATAGCCTTCCTCGACAAATGGACTATCGAACGCTAAAAGATTTTTTCAATTCGAAGTAGTAGTTCCTGAGATTAGAGCGTTCAACCAAAGAAACAAACATACTCTTCAGATTTATAATATTAATTAAAGTATAGATTAAGCAGGTAAAACCAAATTGACTTTTTTGGTTAATGGCAATAGGATCGCCCCTTATTGCATGGGACCTTAATATACCGGCGAACTGTGGGTGTGCATTGGTACACCTCTGCCTAACCCTTAGGGGAATACAGGCGTGATGGTATATTTTTTTATATATTTTTATTTCCTTCTTATATAAATAAGGCATGAGCATTGGTAACCACGCACGCTCAACGCAGATTGGCCATTTTTTCCTCACGATGTTTTCCTTCACCGATGTCAGTTCTGTTCAAGATTTTAGAAAGTACATAGCCTCAACTTCGGGAAAGCTTATAAAGGGCGAATTAAATTGTCTAATCATATGATAGATAACCGTATATGTAATAGAAAAAATCACATTGGTACTTGCCCATGCTCAGTTGCAAACCCACAGCCTCATGCATGAGAGGCGGGCGCCCCCTTTGCCTTGCAGTGGGACAATTATAGGCTGGTATTATTTTCATTTAGTATCTAGGCAACAGGCTCGGAATATTGGGTCGTGAAGAAGACGGATGAACAAAGATTGCATGTTGCGGAGATGAGAATGTTGAGATGAATGTGTGGTGTGACCAGAATGGATAAGGTAAGGAATGAGTATATTAGAGGAAGTTTAAAAGTAGCGCCAGTGACAGAAAAGTTGAAAGAGAACCGTGTGTCTTGGTATGGACATGTGAAGAGGAGGGATGAGACGCATGTGACCAAAAAAGTTATGAATATAAATGTGGATGGATGTAGAGGAAGAGGGAGGCCAAAGAAAAGATGGATGGATTGTGTGAAGAATGATATGAAAGAGAAGGGACTCAGTGATAGTATGAGGGTTGACAGGTTGGCATGGAAGAAGAAAACATGTTGCGCCGGCTCCAAGTAAAATGGGATAAGGGCAGGAAGATGATGATGATCTAGGCAACAGGTTATTATCCAAACAAAGTAGCAAAACATGGGAATACTTTTGTACTATTAAGCCTTTTTTTTTTTTTTTTTTTTTATAGACGGGAAATCATCAAGTAACTTCCCCCGCCCTGGGCGGGGCGGGAGGGAGTGTCAGACTTTTACTGACTAAAACCCGTCTATGTTCCTTCATGTGCCCTTTGCGTTCCGGGGGCGCGGTATCTCTTTCGAACAACCCGCAGCCCCGGCAGGCATCGGCCCTCAGTGGCCCCATCCAATTTTGCTGACATCTCTTTGAGGCGCGCGTGGAACACGAACGCGCCGTCGACACGGTCTGTCGCTAGTGAACGTACGGACGGTGAGCTACCCATTGCTCACCGTCCACAGACCCGCGTCTACGGTGGCCGGGAGTCGTCTCGTGGCTCCCGACGCCCGGATCGTCTACCGCGGCGGGTACTATTAAGCCTGCTAATCTCCTTTGTAATTACAGGCATGCGTTATTATTAATAGTAATAGCCCTGACTTCCGGTGGCTTGGACCCTGTTCCCGACGCTGCGTCTGTGGGCTACTATCTACATCTATACTAATATACTTATACCTAATCTCCATCTACATCTATACTAATATACTTATACCTAATCTCCATCTACATCTATACTAATATACTTATACCTAATCTCCATCTACATCTATACTAATATACTTATACCTAATCTCCATCTACATCTACACTAATATGATAAAGAGGAAAGATTTGTATTTTTGAATTTTTATATGTCTACTAGCTTTTGCCCGCGGCTTCGCTCGCGTGAAGAAGTATTCAAACTTTCATCCCCTATTTTATCCCCTTAGGGGTGGAATTTATCAGAATCCTTTCTTAGCGGATGCCTACGTCATAACATCTACCTGCATGCCAAATTTCAGCCCGATCCGTCCAGTGGTTTGGGCTGTGCGTTGATAGATCACTATGTCAGTCAGTCACCTTTGAGTTATACATATATATTTAGATACATATAATAAAATCGTAACGAGGCCAATTCTGTACATTCAATATTTTTTATAAAGAGTAATTCTCACATGTTAAATACATTATACTGAACCCAAAAAAATGGTTCTTTAGAATTTTTGTCTGTTTGTTTGCATAACTTTTCAACTCCTGTACCGATTTGAACAAAACTTTTGGCATTGTGTTGGCAGTAACCTGAACTGTAATCTTAGGTACAATTCATTATGCTATGTCACATAGGGGTTAGACAGAAACAGTATGAACACTATTAACTTAAAAATACTGAACGCGAACGAAGTCGCGGGCAACAGCTAGTAACGAATAAATTTTGAACTACTTGATCGGCTTCAAAAATTCTTTTGCCGTTAGAAAGCTACATTATCACTGAGTAACATAGGCTATATAAAATCACGCTACCACCCACGGGAGCGGAGCAGTAACCAAAGACGTAACTTAACGCGGGTGAAAAGAAACACGCGGGCGAAGTTGCGGTTAGTTCGTTAGTTTTCATATTTAAAAACTTATATTAATGAATAGATTAGAGGAGCTCGTGGCTAAAATAATTACAGCCGCATAGACCGATCTTCCGGGTTAAGCCACGCTTGCCGAGGTTGGTCTGTAGATGGGTGACCATTTACTATAGCGAGTTTCCTCCGTGCCTCGGAAAGCAAGTAAAGCCGTTGGTCCCGGCTGTCATTTGTAGATCTTTGACAGTCGTTACTGTTAGTCAGAAGCCCGAAAGTCTGACAACCAGTCTTACCAAGAGAATCATATTACCCATTGCTGGGTTGTGGAGGTCTGATAGGCAGTCGCTCCATGTAAAATACTGATATTCAGCTGCATTCGGTTCGACTGGAAGCCGACCCCAACATAGTTGGGAAAAGGCTAGGCAGATGATGATGATGAATGAATAGATGAGAATAATAATATTAATATTTATTTCGTCTCCACAAATTACATCCACTTACACATGCAGTTGACAAGAAAAAAATTACAAGAAAATTGGTCACTTCTGATTGTATGTTATGTGTTTACAGTCTAGTCGCAAGGCGTTAATCCAACATCTTGATCGAACCATAATGGCCCAGAAATCGTAAAGAAGTGTGTGTTATGAATGAATGTTATGATGCAAACTTTGAATGCACGGATAACTGTACAACAATACAACGTTAGGGAATTCCTACAGTTTAGCAGTGTGAATGTTAGCGTGTTTTTCTTTTACTGCACAGACATTAACGACATTTTAAAATTTGTCACTGGCGTAATGATCTAAACTAATGGCGTAAACTAATCCATTTAAGCCACCCAAACCCCTAGCCCTATTCCTTGTTTCCATATTCTGCAATAGTCCTGCTCCAGCCGGGGATTGTCCTTGGCTGCATTTGCATAGTGCAAACAGGGATAATTGCCGGTTGGTTTTCAATTTCAGTATAAAATCATGTAAGGGGCCTCTGCGAGTTGGCTTCGGCTCCTCGTACGTATTTCAAAGGTCCGGGACCTTAGGGTCCCGAGATTGTTAACCAATAATTATAACAAGCTTTTACTTACTTTCAGCAGTCTCGGTGTCCGTGGCTCATCCATTCACCCGTTTAAAGGTGTTCAATTGAACTAACATTTCGTACGAGGTTTTCCAAGACAAAGATTAATTTAAATTAGACCATTAGGTACGAAGGCACTTGTACGTTATATATAAGAAATAAGAATTGAATCTAGTTGCTCTTGAAAGAGGTAAAGGGAGGGGATGCCTTAGAAAGACCTACCTTGACCTTATTGGTGAGGTTCGGCAGAAAGGTTGGGTGCGCTGTACTCGTAACCGGCGTGCTTGTATGACCACATGTATGAAAGTGCACGAGGCGAAAGGAGTAAATAAGGATCGTAGCAGGTTCTGTGGATTCTGCTTAACCCCATGGGAAAAAGGCATGAGTTTATGTATGTTTGTATGATAGTGGGGTATCAATTATTAACCTTTTATTCTGGCTGTTCAAGTTACCCTGAAGATATAATTTTATAATCGGGGGCACATGAAAGATAAAAAAAACTTTTAGAATTCACCTACCTACTCTTTTATTTGAAAAGAAAGCAGCATGTTTTACTTCGTTCGGAAAAATGAAAACTAATTCAGTAATTAAAATGATCGATAACCTAAAGTCATCCTGGCTTGTTCCCTCAATATCCACTTCAGCAAGTCTAGTACTTGCTTAGGTGTCATACTGTTAACTTTCACAACAGACAGACAATTATTCGATAGTATCTACTCTTGGTAGATACTCTTTACCAAAAGTACTTATTGTAATTATAACGTCTAACTTGTGGCAATTTTCTTTACGATTTTTTTATATAAATCATTACATACATACATAAACTCACGCCTTTTTCCCATGGGGGTAGGCAGAAACCACGGACCGCCACCTGCTACGATCCTTACACACTCTTTTCGCCTTGTTCACATTCATACATCTGGTCATACAAGCACGCCGGTTACGAGTACTGCGCACCTGACCTTTCTGAAGAACCTCACCGATAAGGTCAAGGTAGGTCTTTCTAAGGCGTCCCCTCCCGGCATTGCATATTATAAATCATTGTAGTACAATAATAATACTAGACTGTCCAGGGTAAATGTCTCTTCTCGTACAGAGAAGGCACGAGCATTGATCGCCACGCTTGATCAAGAAAGATTTGCGATTTCAGACTTATAATAATTAAGTCCAGGCTTTTCAAAATAAAATATGTACGTTACTAATTTACGTAAATTTCTTCATTGAAAACAAAATTATTGACAAAGATTTGACTACTTATCAAGTAATGAAATCATGATTTTATAAATACAAGACCCGACTTCTCCAAAAATACATTTCATTTAGCAGTGAAAACCCGAAAAAATGATCAGTTTACTGTACCTACGAGTAATATTAGATATTTTGATTAGTTACTCAATTTAGCTTACAAAAATGTGACATCACAGTTTGCTATTGCCGTACAAAATCTATGAGAAGATCGCGTTTTGACAGCGGATAAAAAGTATATCAATTGATGTGTCTTTATTCAAAAATTATCTTCCGCGCGCCGGCTTTTTTCACCCGTGTTAAGTCTTTGGTTATTGCTCCGCTCCCGTGGGTCATAGCGTAATGTTATATAGCCTTTGTTACTCAAGAATCATGTAGCTATCTAATGGTGAAAAAATGGGTGAAATCGGTCCAATACTTTCGGTGCTAATTTGGTACAAACAAATGAAAAATCATTCGCCTTTACAATGTTAGTAAAGATATTAGGTGCTATTATTATCAGCTGCCGAGTGAATAAGGAACACACAGAGCTCCTGAATTCTCTTATAAAATGTTTTGGTAAACAATTTAACGAAAAGGAACGTCACAAAGAGAGTCTTCAGAGATATAATGTTGAGATGAGAAGGCTATTTACTGTCGCGTATACCGTCTCAATGAAGAGCAAAGAGTAAGGAGCAAAAAATAAATAAATAACCTAGGAACTAGAGCTTTATTTCATTCATTCATTCTTTGAGTTTGAAATGCATTTAGTAAAATGTCGTTTTATTAGTGTATCTGTACTACTGTTTGTTTGAATACGCAAATCTCCGGAACGATTAAATATGTATCCAACGATAGCATGCTATACAAAGTGGCAATGCTACCTGCCTTTTGAGCATTTGCCCCATTGACAGTGATGGGGACGAGTTTTTCGACGCCTTATAAGCTTCCTTCCTTTCCTAATATTACAGTGTATATATTTTGTCAGGAATAATATTTTTTTCAATAGTCTCGCCCCCTACTTCATGAGACCTAAACATACCGGCAAACTGTGGGTGTACATTGGCTACACCTCTGCCTAACCCTTCGGGGAATACAGACGTGGTGGTATGTTTTTGTAATTTTAGTATAATGTTTGTGGAAAGCACTTAAGTATAAAGTTTTCAGTTTAATATGTATCCAACTAACTACCAAAAAAAAGAATGATAAAAAAAGAAAAAGTATCCACATCACAAAAGCAGTTTATCAGTTTTATGTAACTTTGTGTTCCTACCTAATTTTCGTTCATGAGGGACCATATGAAGAGTTACACTGTCCAATTACTTAGGTACACGACGCCGTACGTAGTTAGAAAGAAAAATAATTTGGAAGACCATTTTGTTCACAAGCAAAATGGCGCCGGGCACAGCTGGTTTAAGCTAAGGGTCGTGGGGCAGATGGCCATAGATACCAATGCTATACGGTACTTAGAGTGTATTTGAATTGAGCGCATATGTCCAGTATAGGCGTTGGGGAACTATGTCTTGTTGCACACGGGCAACCGTAACAGCCTCAAAAACGCCGCCATCAAAATAAAAATAAAGTAAAATCATTTATTTCAAAATATCTTTTGCCCACGAGTTGGTCCGCGTACATGTCGGTTATCGATACGCAGACGAAGTCACGGAATAAGAAGTAGGTAGCTTATGTCCTTTCCTGGGGTTTAACACCAAAGACCAAATCAATATACCCCATTTTTTTTCTTAAAAACACGTTACCTCACACTAAGAATTTTTCCTGTATCGTGGTTGCGTTTACAAACATATAAACTCACACACCTACACAAACAGCCAGACCCGGAACATTATTCCGTACCAAATTTAATAAAATCGGTTCAGTGGTTTTGTTATTAAAGCGTAACAGGCAGAGAGACAAAGTTAACTTAGCATTTATAACATTTAGTATGGATGGCCACAAGACTACAAGTGGCTGTCGTATCTTTTCACTACGTAGTAGCCGCTTCCAGCCACAGGTGGCGACATTCTGTAGCTATGGCGTGTGGCCCGTGTGCGTACAAAAGTCTCGATGCTTTCGCTTCGATACTACGGTACCTATGTTATTTAATACAGGTGCAAGTGAAGCCTAAGAAAGCATGATAACCGATCCTATTTTGAAGTAATACACCATGAATCTACCAGTGGCAAAGGTCAAGGTCGAACGCAAAATTATTCTATAAAAATATTTGTATATTCCACATTTTTGCTTGACTGGGATCTGCCTTATCATAGCTGAGAAACGCGTTGAAATTATGATTCAATTTAAAAGATTCTTTTGTAGTTTTTCTTATGTTGGTACATCGATCTCCGTCCTATTTAAGTCCCAATTCATGTGACTAGGTTTTTTACCTCAGGTATAGTACATACTATTTCCATGGAGTGACCACAGATACCTATAAACCCAATGTCATCAATAAGGGAAACAGGCAAAAAATGGAGCACAATATTCATAAACACAATAAGAACGAATTTCACAATCTTTCATCTATACTAAATGTCTTAATCTGTAAATAAATTATAATTTTCTAACAGTTTTCTTAAACAAACAGCAAAAATCCAAGTTTATTCTACGGAAAGACTAAAAACAAACGACCTTTTTTCCCGCGCTCATAAACGTCAAACGTAATAGAAAAGTCATAGACAAAATGACTTGTTCATAGTATCAATAACTTCCAACCTTTTTTTAGCCAGTATTTAATTTAATATTTTCAGTATTATTTGAACTTATAAACCACATTATAATTGAATACTAAACCCATTTGAACTTGAATTATCGAATAAGATATCATGTATCAATTTGATTTACGTTTTAATAATATTATCTTTGCAACCAGACACTTTTATCTATAGTTTCAAATAAGTCTTACTTTACAATTCTCATTACTTTTATATCGTCCATACCGTTCCTTTATTACCGCTGTAAATATGAAAATTGCTATCTTTAAAGAATTTTATATCCTGAAACCAGAACACGTTTTTAGAAATTAGAACTGAATTATCACGTATCGTCTGTATATTTGTACAAGTATAATAAAGCTAATGATTTTTTGTTTGTTTGTGTGTATGTTTAAGCATGCTTATCTCTTGAACTGCCAGTCGGATTGGAAAATATCTTTTTGTATATGATAGCCAGATTCATGAGGAATAGTGTCGGCTATATAACATCACACTATGAAAATGAAAAAAATGAAATTCTCCAGGCCGATTCCGGCCACGGCGGCTAACCTTAATGCAGTTTAGCCACGTACGCAGGAGATATTATAGTGCACACACAAGTGTGTGCGCAAACACAGATGCACTCCCTCTTCCCTAACTCTCATAGCCCGATGGGATGGCAATCCGACACGACCGGAGAGAGATCAGGCGCAGAACCAACGGCTTTACGTGCTTTCCGAGGCACGGGGGTGTCACACCACCAACTTCCAAACTCCGGGCTGCTATTGAGAAATTCTTAATGGAAAAACCCAATAACACTTTTTGCCCGACCTGGGAATCGAACCTGGGACCCCTTGCTCAGCAGTTGCGCTTGCAACCACGAGACCAACGGGGCAGTCAACATCACACTATGACCACACGGGAACCAAAGACGTAACATAACGCAGTCGGACAAAACCACGCGATTGACGTCGTGGTTAGAAGCCAGTACTCAGTAGAAGCAGTAATAATAGTTCTATACTTAGTTAT
Organism: Caradrina clavipalpis; assembly: GCA_932526535.1. Classification (NCBI taxonomy): domain Eukaryota; kingdom Metazoa; phylum Arthropoda; class Insecta; order Lepidoptera; family Noctuidae; genus Caradrina; species Caradrina clavipalpis. The sequence goes on from OW052108.1 coordinate 1,706,500, forward strand.
ACCGGCGAACTGTGGGTGTACATTGGTACACCTCTGCCTAACCCTTCGGGGAATATAGGCGTGATGGTATTTATATATAAATATTTTTTTACTTAGTTATAATCTATCTAATATTGTTAAAGATATAAAGTTTATTTGTTTATACGTATACATATTTTTTTAATAGGCAAACTCTGTAAATGCTTGTCTGATTCCAAAAAATCTTTCACAGATAAATAGCTACACTATTGTATCCGAGTATCTTAGGTTATGTTTCATGATATACTTATGTGTCTTTCACACGAACAAAGTCACGTGAAAAAGCTAGGCTAAAACTTTAAAATTAAATTACACTCCTTTGTTGCAAGATAATGAAAGTTGGTTTGATAACAGAGTCCACAAATGTTCAGGTATTGATCGTTTAATACTCCTGGTTCCCAAAACTGTCACAAATTTAATTTACGAGATCGAGTTTATAATCTTTAGATTATACCAACAGGAAGGGCTATAGTAACGAACACTTTTGCTGTAAACTTTTGAGATGGCTCAGCGATTAGGTATAGGGTTAAAATCCCGGCAAGTACCAATGTGACTTTTTTAGTTCATATGTACTATACCATCACGCCTGTATTCCCCGAAGGGTTAGGCAGAGGTGTACTAATGTACACCCACAGTTCGCCGGTACATTAGGTCCCATGTAATAGGGGGCGAGCCTATTGCCATTAACCGGGCACAAATCCAAACTCCGAGCTGCTACTGAGAATTTCATAGAAAAACCCAATAACACTTTTTGCTCGACCTGGGAATCGAACCCAAGACCTCTAGCGTAGCAGTCGCGCTTAGGACCACTAGGCCAACGAGGCAGTTTCATATGTACTTTCTAAGTTTATCTTGGACATCACTGACATCGGTGAAGGAAAACATCGTGAGGAAACCAGAACTTGTTCTTAATACAAGTCTAAAACTAAAAATGCGTCTTGAGCAAGCGTGGTGCCTTTTCTGTAGGAGAGAAAACTTTATGAAATGTTTTGAATTAACGATTTTGCTTTTCTTAGCTTCAGTTTGTATTAGGGGTTATAGTAACTTGGATGGGGCCACTGAGGGCCGATGCCTGCCGGGGCTGCGGGTTGTACGAAAGAGATACCGCGCCCCCGGAACGCAAAGGGCACATGAAAGGAACATAGACGGGTTTTAGTCAGTAAAAGTCTGACACTCCCTCCCGCCCCGCCCAGGGCGGGGGAAGTTATTTGATGATTTCCCGTCTTAAAAAAAAGGGGTTATAGTAATATACGTATGTACCTTATAATCTATACTATACTAATAAAATAAAGCTCAAGGTTTTTGTGTGTTTAAATGCGATAGGAACAATTCTTTTTGTGTATTATAGCTAGACACATGATATACAATATCCCGCTATGACCTACGGGAGCGGAGCAGTAATCAAAGACGTTACTTAGAGCGGGTGAAAAAAAAATATGCTCGCAAAAAAAGTCGCGGGTAGAAGATAGTCTATGATAGTATTATATTTTTTTAAATCTAATCATTCATACCAAAACTTTAGTGGGTATTGTAGGTACTTATATACCATCACGCCTGTATTCTCCGAAGGGTTAGGCAGAGGTGTACCAATGTACACCCACAGTTCGCCGGTATATTTAGGTCCCATGTAATAGGGGGCGAGCCTATTGCCATTAACCGGGCACATATACAAACTCCGAGCTGCTACTGAGAATTTCATAGAAAAACCCAATAACACTTTTTGCTCGACCTGGGAATCGAACCCGGGACCCCATGCACAGCAGTCTCGCTTGCGACCACGAGACCAACGGGGCAGTTTGTAGGTACTTATAAGCAAGTTACGAACATCCAAATGAAAAATATAAACAACAAGACATAAATTCCAGAAACTTATCGTGAGGTCACTAATATAAACAGTCACAAAATATTAATTTCTTCATCTAATTACTACGGAACCCGAACGGAGTAAATCTTTTCATAAAACGTTAGAAATATAGCGCCAACTATTGACTTAGGTCCTTTGCAAACCCAGTGGTGGTCAACTCAATAATCTTATTCGAATATTGTTATTCGCAAGTTCCAATAGTGGGAGAAATTGATAAAATTGTGGTCGGATTTATCGAATTTGATGTAAAATATCTTTTGTTGACTGTAAAGGACAAATCAGTGTATTTTTGGCACCACTGGTCACCTCTAACTTCCGAATTGTCAAACGATACGGAATAGTGCATCCCATACAAAATGGACCCATACAATTTGACTGCCTCGTTGGCCTAGTGGTCCTAAGCAGGACTGCTACGCTAGAGGTCTTGGGTTCGATTCCCAGGTCGAGCAAAAACTGTTATTGGGTTTTTCTTTGAAATTCTCAGTAGCAGCTCGGAGTTTGGATTTGTGCCTGGTTAATGGCAATAGGCTCGCCCCCTGTTACATGGGACCTAAATATACCGGCGAACTGTGGGTGTACATTGGTACACCTCTGCCTAACCCTTCGGGGAATACAGGCGTGATAGTATACAGGATAAGTTTTTAACCAGTGCGTAAATTTTTTTTGGTAGTTCAGTGTCAGTAATAGAACACATTTCCGTGTTTAGTTAAAAAAAAAAAAAAAAAAAAATTTCATCCTTATCCGAGTTTGAAATAAGCAAAACATCCAGGACATAATCTATTCGCCATACTATCAATGAAAACTCGCGGCCGCCGCCGCCGCCCGGGCGCATGGCTGGGGTGAGGGGGTGGGGAATGCGCTAGCGCCGAGTGACAATGAAATATGGTTTTTAAGTAAACATGTTTCGTAAGCGATAACTTTTTTTTTTAGTACTAAGACATATCAAAATAAAATATACGTGTTTAATAAAACGTGTTGAAGTTTATTATGGCAAAATTTACGCACTGGTTAAAAAATTTTCCTGTATATATATACAAAATGAGTCTGATCATATATTGGTCCTGGTAATTAAACTCGATGAAGTTTTGTAGACAGGATGAAATAAAGTAATGTAAGCACTACCTTTTGGAAGGGACAATTAGATGAAATTAATTTTTCTTGTATATAACGTTTCTAAGCTTAAATGGTTAGTGAGCTATGCGTCTTTCTAATTTTACGTTCCATATTGCATTTTGACGGGAAACTTTAACCTGAATATGAGTGATCTTATCCTATTTTTGAAATTTCGTAATGGGTTTGAGAATTACCATCTGCTACAAGTTCTATTACCATGCCTATTTCTGCCGCAAAGCAGCATTGCTCTGTTTCAGTTTGAAGGGTTTGGTTGCCGGTGTAATTACAGGCACATGAGACATTTTAGCAATACATCTGTGAGGTGTCTAGTATTGAAGATTACTATAGGCGGCTGTGACCACTTAAATTCAGGTGAAACGCTGGATAATTTGTCAATCAATAACATAAAAACAAAAATACGTGAGTGGGCTGTAAGCTATGAAAATTGAGTGCCGTGAAAGGTGTAAAATACAAGCTGGTTATTCGAGACGGGTCGGGCAGTTATGTGTATCGATACATCTACAGGAAGACTTACTCACAGCTGTGTTACAACTTTATGGAATTTCTACCCACGATTTCGTCTGTAAGGGTATTAAACCCTTAAGGTCATTAGGAGAAACACGGATAAGTTTTAGTCAGTAAGATTCTGACACTCCCTTCCGATCCGCCCAGGGAGGAAAAAGTCAAGGCATTTTTTAAAATATCGTTGAATGGGTAACAAGCCGACGACGGCCCACCTGATGTTAAGACAAAGACAAAGTTAAAATAGGTCATGTGCCTGGAATTACACCGGCACCCATACCCTTCAAACCAGAACATAACAACGCACTTTGCGGCCGAAATAGGTATGGTGGTAGTACTTCCCCGGACGAACTCCTGCACAAAGAGCTCTACTACTACTTCTCAGCTTTTCTTGCTTTTTTCAACCGCATTAAGTTACGCCTTTGGCTACTGCCCCGCTCCCACGACAGTTCGACATCGACAGTTTCGAAAGTTTCAAAATGGTTGAGACTTGGTAAAATAAAGTAGGTAAGACGCTACTGAAATCTTGGGTTAAAAAAAGCACATGTTACTTTATAAATTTTTGATAACTGTGAACAAAACTTCAGAGTGCCTATTTAATGGCTTTAAAACTTAAATATATGAGCCTTAAAAAACTCAGAGATGGAGATGAATATTATAAGCAGGATAAAAAAGAAGGGAAGAAAGAGAAACAATTTTTGTAAATTTTGAAAAATTTTGTCTGTTTAAAAAAAACATCTGTTTTACATGTTCACCGTGTAGATGTTGCACTTTTGAAACAGCAGTATTTTTGATAACCGATGAAATATTTAACGGCTCGGTCTAGAATTATTCTAGACCGAGCCGTACTGAATTCCATAGCAAAGTAGTATAAAACCAATTGTTAATACTAATTAATACTTTTCCTTCTTTTTTGGTTTCATGTTAATTAATATAAATGCTATTGTACCGTTTTAATCTATACTAATATTATAAAGAGAAAAGATTTATTTGTAACAAACAAATAAATCTTTTTTAACTGTAAATAAATAGCAAAACTTTACGCACGATATTTAATTCTAGGTACTTTATATCTTTTCCCAATGCAATGGTACGCACGTGCTAAACAAAAATAAATATAACAATATTTACAGACTACAAAAATAAGTCAATGGTGACGAAAGGATTTAAAGGCCGGGTCACACCGGATGCGTGGCGTGACGTGATGCGTGACGTGACGTGCATACGCGCGTGCGAGCACTGTCACACCGGCCAAGACCGGTGCAGCACACGTCACGCACGCACGCATCACGTCACGCAGAACTGCTGCACGCAGACGTACTAACGCAAGATCATCAATAATGCAATAATTATTCATGCATATAATTAATATATGCATTAACAATTGTTTTCTAATTTTTGTACTATATTATATAAATAAAAACAGTAATTTGAACTATTTCCAACGTATTCCCAATTCTCTCCCATAATAATAATTTGTAACGTTTATTTTTGTACTCTTTATGTTTGGTGTTCTAGAGACATATGTGCGGACGATTTCTATTCGTTATTCCTTTAAAATTGTCTCCATTGCGAAAAAATACACTCGTAAACTGCTTTCTGTTTGTAAATAAATACAACTTTGCGTGCGTGCGTACGTGCAGCAATGACCGATGCGTATGCGTGCGTGCCCGGTGTGGCATCTAACAGGGAGCGCCATATAATACAACGTCATCACTGCACGCGCGTGTGCGACGTTGCCGTTCCGCTACTCACGCGTACGGACTCGGTTTGTGACAAGATGCGGCTCTGCGTGCGTGAGTCACGCGCGTGCACACGTCACGCATCTGGTCTGACACCTTTCTTACAGTTTCATACATTACAACTGGTGCGTGCACGCCACGCATCACGCCACGCATTTGGTGTGCTTTGGCCTTTACTGAATAACAATAACATTCGTCATGCGTAGGCGTAACCGTAGCAGATGCGCGTAGTAAGTGCTACGAGCTACGACGTAGCACTTATATTTAGCTTTCTGTGGGAACTACATAATTGGTCCAAAAATAATATATGCTATTTTTTACAACTACCTCGTTAGTGATCTTAAGCGCGACCATAACACTTTTTGCTCGACCTGGGAATCGAACCCAAAACCTCTAGCGTCGCAGTCGCGCTTAGAGTCACTAGGCCAAGGAAGCAGTTTTTATGGGATCAATCTGAAATATATCCTTTAAAAAAATTCCAAATTCGTTGACAAATGACGAAATTCCGAGGTAACAATATAATGGAGAATCTCCTTCTATTTTTAAAGTCGATGACAAATATAGCACTGGTATGTAGGCTACGCAAACAGTCATAAATAAGAAATGTTCTATAATCAAACATTATTGTGTGTACAGATCAATTTACTCATATCAACAATATACGCTACGATCATTGTGATGACAGGTAAATACCAAAATAAATAATATTATTCCGTGATAATTGTTTTAATAAATAAGTATTGATAGACAATCCGTGGGTAGACCTCTTTATGATATTAATGTATTATTATGTATGTTCTTTATCGTGTGGGCAGTAAGGTCTAACGACCCTAGTATAAATTAACTATCACAAAATATAGGCACCTATATTATATGATAGTAAAGGTTTTTTTTAACATCATTGGATGGCAAACAAGCCGACGGCCCACCTGATGTTAAGTGGTCGCCGTTGCCTATAGACATCTACAATACCACAGGCCTTGCAAATGCGTTGCCGTCTCATAGACAACGCTGAAATGGCTTAAGTGCCTGTATTTACATCATCATCATCAAACCAGCCGTAGGACGTCCACTGCTGGACATGGTCTCCCCCATAGATTTCCAAAAAGACCGGTTGGAAGCGGCCTGCATCCAGCGTCTTCCTGCGATCTTAATCAGGTCGTCCTGTAATTACACTGGCGCCCATACCCTTCAAACCAGGACTTAGGTACATATGAGACTATTTTCCTTTAATTCCTGAAGTCAGCTAAGAAGTCAGTTCTATTCCGCGCAAAGTAAATGAAGACTAATCGAATGTAGGTAAGTGTTTTATCTACGGATAGCCACAGTTCCTGTTCTTTTTAGGGTTACGTAAGAAAAGAGGTGGAAAAGAAACCCCTTTGCTTTCGCTCATCCATCCGTCGGTCAATCTATACGTCTGTCACAGGGCTGTATCTTAAGAACTGTATGCGTATGTAGCCAGACAGACATGAATTTTAAATGTGTTATTAAGGAGTTTCTTGCTTATACCTAAACTAACTTTGGAAAGGACAACTAGATAAAGTTATTTTTTCTTGTATATTTCGTTCAAGGTGCCGTTTAGAGGCCAATGTTTATTATGAGCATTAAAATAGAAAATACTTAATGAAGATAAAATCAAGATATCTATGGAACAGCGCCTTTATTGTTCTATAACTAGCTTTAGCCCGCGACTTCGTTCAAAGTTGTTATATTATCCCACGAGAACCGTTCATTTTTCGAGGATAAGAAGTAGCTTATGTGCTAGGTATTCCAGAGCTCTGTGCCAAATTTCATCCGGATCCGATCAGCCTTAAGTACGTGATTGAGTAACAAACATTCATCCATACAAACTTTCGCATTTACATATAATAGTAATCTATACTAATATTATAAAGCTAAAGAGTTTGTTTGTTTGAACGCGCTAATCTCAGGGACTACTAGTTGGAATTGGAAAATTCTTTTAGTGTTGGATAGTCCATTTCTTGAGGAAGGCTATAGGCTATGTAACATCACGCTACGACCAACAGGTGCAGAGCAGCGAGGGTGAAACCGCGGGGAACAGGTAGTAAGATAATAAAATACTTGAGTCAAAAAAAGGCCTTATAAAAATAAAAGTATTTCAAAACTCTATTGCAAGTCTACAGAGAGATTACGCTGCTTCCGGTGAGGCAAAAGCCTTTGAATATTTAAACAAATAATGGAATAACATCATAATGAATGCCATTTCAGATTTAGGAACCAAATAACAAGCCAGTAATAAATTAATATTATTAAAATTTATTTATTTTATTTTAAATAAAATATTAATAATAATTAATATTTTATTTTAAATAAAAGCCTTTGCCTCACACTAGGAATTTCTCCTGTATCATGGGTGCGTTTACAAAAGCATAAATTCATATACACAAACAGCCAGACCCGGAACAACTATCTGTCTGTAGCCCCTTTAAATATTTGTTTTATTCCGAAGTCGGGCAATGTTATTGGGTTTTCCATCAAGGATCAAATACACTTTGCCCGACCTTGAATTGAACTCAGGACCTCTTGCTGTGACCGGCTAGGCTAGACCTAGCTTTTGTTTCTAAAACATAAGGACTTTAGGTCCTTAAAAATCTTTTCATCATCATCTTAGCTATTTTAGACGTATTAATAATGTAAACTATAACGAATATTTGTTATCAAGGTTTTCAAGAAATTGATCAAGTTCCCTATTAGTGAATGCTCGTACCCTACGCTAAGATATAATTTAAAATTGGGTCGGCAATGTAAGCGATACCATAAGATTCGATATCTTTACTATACCTTTACTATTATTAACGCTAAAGCTTGTGTGGATGGATGGATGAACAGATGGATGCTTGTTACTCCTCCACCCTTAGACGGTCCTACAGAACTAGCTGATATTTGGCACACATATAACTTGGCCAAAGATAAGATGGATGGATTATGTGAAGAATGATATGAAAGAGAATTTTAAGGCAGTCAGTGACATCATGACGGTTGGCAGGACGGCTTGGAAGAATAAAACGTTTGCCCCGACCCCAAGTAACTTGGGATAAGAGCAGGAAGATGATGATATAGCTTCGTAGCACATTGGCTTAATTTTGAAATGTGCGGAATAAGTCGCGGGCAAGAAGCTAGTTCAATGATAGGTATTTGTTTGTAATTTTACTGTTACATATAGATATACTTAGTAGATAAATAATAATATGCGGGGGCTTGCCTAAATGTGCAAGCGGTCTAAAGGTGGATTGGCGATTTCAAACTTATATTCATTATTATATTATGTTCAGGTTGCCTCACATTTTCCTTCACCGATGTCAGTGATATCCAAGATAAACTTAGAAAATAAATGTGAATTGAAAAAATATTGGCACTTGTTCGGTGGTATTTTAGTTTATGTATGTTCGAGCATGTTGTTGCTCTATTTGCGCTGGTAATTATGTAATGATTTATCGGTACATAATATAAATGTTAGCTAACTACACCCGTGAACGTCGCCCATCCAAAATTATCCAACAATTTAAGTTTCACTGTTTAGCCATAATTATAACACTCTAAGTTACTCGATACCAAATCTAACAGAAGCTTTATCTTTTTCCAGAATCATGTTGCACCACTGGCTACTCATCATGTTCTCGTGGCTCGGCACCGTGCGTCCCCAGTACGTCAACAGCGGAGGGCCGGGCAGCGACTACGTCATGGACGCACTCAACACCAACATGCAGTTCCCTCTACCCTACTTCTTCAACGTACCCTCGACACGGAACGACTACGAAACCGCACAGAACAACCTCCAGACCTCCTTCGACAACGCACAAGCTGATATCCTAAGAATCCTAAGACGACGAGCAACCGAAAAGAAGGAAGAACCCCGTGAGAAGCGCTGGCTCCCCAACCAGATAGACATAGACCAAAACCTGATCATGCAAAACGAAGAACAAGTGGGAAGTCCTTTCCTGGAAAAGTTCGATGGATCAGTCGGTGAGAATGCCTCCAATTTACTAGAACCCAAAGAGAAGAAATACTTTAGTCCATGGGGTGGAAAACGGGACAAAAATAGCGCTGAAAACTCGTGGACATGGAAACGAGCCGAAAATATCCGAGAGCCAAGCATGCCGAAAAGAGTGCGATTTAGCCCCTGGGGCGGCAAGCGCAGCGGCCAGATGATCTACAAGCCTGGCGCGAAAAATTCCAAAATCATTTTCTCCTCTATACCGGAACTGACGAGACTCGTGTCTAACTATTTACCCGTGGAAGGAAATGAACGATTGAAGTTGGCAGGTTTTCAGTTTATCCCGTCAATGGACAAGCGGCACCCCATCAAGATCTTAGCTCTGAGCACAAACACTAATGAGAGGACATTGCGAGAGGCGTTACCATTCAAGAATTTTCTAGGAACTCTGCCAAAAATCTTCAAACCCGGACATCCATATCTGGATGTGAACTTGAAGAAGGATGGTAAGAGGAAGGTGAAGTTCAGTGCGTGGGGGGGAAAGCGGTCGCCTCCCATAATCGGCCCCATTTGGACCCCAGCCCCCCAAAATCTCAAAGAAACAACGTTAAACACAATACTCTTAATAAGAAACAGTGAAGATAAATCGGCACCGACGTCAATGGCTTTTTGAATTTGGATCTGATCTTACTCCCGAACTTTGTATTTGTTACGGTCTAATATAAATTAAGTACCTTTATAGTTATGTTAGTGCCATATTTGTAACTGATGTTAGAAAAATTAAAAAAGAAAGTTCGGGGGGTCCCGCGTCCCTGACGATTGGCTGGGATCGTCAGTGGCGCAGTACTGATGTAATTATATACTAAGACTTTGTTATTCTTATTACCTGTGCATCTTGTTAGTGAATATATAAAATATTAAGTTACATGTCTAAACTCATTTCTCCCTCAACTTTATGGTGAACAAATAATAAAATAGTGTATGAATCAGAAAACATATTTATTTTTATCCTTTTAGTATTAGGCACAAATATCAGGTAGAGAATATGGAACCTTATGTATTTCAATAAACATTGTCTTTTTACAAAATTCAATTGAACTAATTAATATATGAAATACAAAATGAGACACAACTGACAACCTTATCAAGACAATTTAAATTCAGTCATAAAATCACTTACATACTGTTCAGATTTCTATTAAAAAAAACAAAGTTTAAATGCATTATGGTCAATTGGTCAGCAGTATTATTATTATCCAATCCATAAAATATCAACCTATATTGATTACAAATGCTGTTTAAAAGTACATAATAGAACAACGGGATATAATAATACTTAGATTTGAGCAGTACAATCATAAAAAAACTTTTATAATGTTATTTTAGTAAACAATATTGTACTTACTTTAATTTGAGGAACTAGAATCTTTGTTGAATGTCAATAAGGTACTTTTGGGTTTTATTTATAAAGATCTTTAATCTTGAACAATTGAAGATATATTTAAATTGAATCAATTAGTAGCATAATGCAGTATCCATTAAATATTGCTTTAAACATTTTTGCAAATTGAGAACTGTTACAAGTAATATAAGTAATAATTAAGAACATGATAACACTTAAATCTAAGCCGTCCTCAAGATGATGTGGACTCCGGAGTCCGTCTCTACGGGCCGACTCAGCTGGCCCACCTTCAGTTTGAATGCCTCGTCTTCAAACGGCGCCTGCATCTGTCCACGACCAAACATGCCCAAGTCTCCTCCACGTTTCGCTGATGAGCAGTCAGAGAACTTCGATGCCAAGTCAGCAAACGTTGCATCATTTGCTACAATCTGCTTACGGTACCCTTTGAGGAGTTCCATCGCTTCATCTTTAGTACGAGTGATGTTTTCTTCCCTCCATGACGACGGACGCCTACTCTCAGCGTGTTTGACAAGAAGATGGCTGCAGCGGATCTCACCGGGGTCAGCAGGAGCCTCCGGCCTCTCCCACTGAGATTTCTTCGTGTACATGTTGAGAAAGTATGTCATACCGGTAGAACGGCTAGTTCTCATCTCCCATCCTTCAGGCAATGGGGCTTCATTCTCCTGACTTGACATTCTGGAATAATTTTCGCAAGGATTTTGGTCGGTTCACATAATAATTTTAAGACAATGTTTATTGTAAAAAGTACAGGTCCAATGAAGTTATGGTGTTCGAAATTAACAAAACTAAGACGCTAAAACTGCATACAATCGTTGATTAAGTAAATTATTATCATCAAAATAAACAATAAGCTCTCAGTTCACCATAAAATTAGGAAAATAACAAGTAAAAATGCCAACTCGAAACAAAATTCTCGCGACATAACCTATGAAATTTAATCATTGATAAAGGCCAAATGGAATGTTGAAATTGCATTTAACTCACCTGAAATGTCTGCTTCTGGTTCAAGTTTGATATAGAAACTGATAAATTCTGGTTTTTTAATTGAAATAGAATAAAACAATAACAAATTATCAGTTAGTGAAAGCGCTCTTTTGACACTTTGACAGGACGCCGATTTTGACAGCCAGCCAGCGGATTTAGCAAAAGTAGTGCTGTAGAAAAGAGTAACGTACCTATGTTTAATCGTAATATCGAAACCGTGACTACAAAACACAAGTGAAGGTTGAGAATTTACTCCATTTGTTATATCAGTTAATTTATTAAAAAACAATTGACATTATATGTGAATTTTAAATCTTAAAAAATAAAAATAAAAACAGGCAGCACAAAATATATGAATAGGTGATAGAGCATTAATTAAAATTTCAATAAAATAAAATCAAGAACAAAGAAATTAAAAGGTAATTTAATAACAATGTCATTGGAGCAATGGGGGAAAAAAAAACAAACTTATCAAAATATGACAATGTCATTAAGTGGTTAGAGATCATCTAGAGTAAAGTCTCCAACAAGAATGCCTTGAGCCTTGCTTTGAAAGAGCCTGTGTATAGTGTGGATTTTAATTCAATCGGTAACCTATTGAATATTTTAACTGCGTGGTATTGTGGAGTATGTTTAACAATGTTAAATATTGGGAAGATTTTGCTGTCAAAGTCTTTTCTACGGCTTTTTTCCCTTACCAGTCTGCCTTCATTAGATTCATAATTATTATAAATATCATTAGACAAATAGGTACCCAAAAAACGGCAGTTAATAAATTGAAATGACGATAGCATTATAACGGTATTTGTCTAATGTTATAAGGAATGGAGTGAGAGAGACAGACACTAGTCTGTCTGTCTGTCTGTTTTTTAGTTTCTTCGCCAAACTTTAACTAGGTACGTTATTGATTAGGCTTATCATACCATCCCGCTTGTATTCCCCTGAAGGGTTAATGTACCAAATGCACACCCACAGTTCACCAGTATGTTTAGGTTCCATGTATTCAGGTAATAGGGGGCAAGCAGGCATAAATTCTAACTCCTAGCTGCTACTGAGAATTCCATAGAAAAACTCAACGCTTTTCTCGACCTGGGAATCAAACTATTTATTATTTATGTTATTATAGTAACGGACAAAAAGGTCTCGTTTTTACTTCTGTGTTACATCACTATTGTTCAGAGATACGTTATTTTATGACTTGATACCAAGCCTTTCAAGCTATACATTTCCCATTTAGGATTATAGATGGCGCAGGAAAGATTATTTTACTATGTACGTTTTGTAGCTATAATATCAATATATATTGACCATTTCAGTAATTAGTACGTGGATAAAGAAAGGCTACACCAACCCATTATACAATAATTAACGAAGAGAGCGACATCTTTCGTCAGAGTTTTAAACTGAACAGCAGGCATGTCGCTAAAACTTTGGCCATTGTATTCAGATGAAAGAAAAGTAGAAAGCAAACACATCGATTAGTTTGCATAACATTGTTACAACTTGAATAATTACAGATGGCGTTCCTTTGTATTTATTACAATAGACAAAGGTAAAGCCTTAAGCTTTGGTAAACAGAAAATTCAAACGGTATTAGAAACTTAATTTGGACTTAGAGTTATTTAAGGGCGGTATTGTATTTAAATCCCGTACCTTGCCTGTTATTTTACAATCTGTAGCAGTTAGCTATTGGTGTGGTAGAGAATTCTATCTAAGCTAAGGGACAGAGAACATGCAATGGACAAAAAAAAATTGATAGGTACCTAGGTTCAGAATTATTATCGACTGCACTACACTGCACTGATCTTAGATTTGGATTAAAACTGCATTAATTTGTATTTCTCTTTTTAGGGAAACAAAACAGGGTGGTAATAGATGATACCGTGAACAGACTTCATAAACACACACACATATCATCACGCCTCTGCGGGTTGTTCGAAAGAGATACCGCGCCCCCGGAACGCAAAGGGCACATGAAGGAACATAGACGGGTTTTAGTCAGTAAAAGTCTGACACTCCCTCCCGCCCCGCCCAGGGCGGGGGAAGTTATTTGATGATTTCCCGTCTATAAAAAAAAAAAAAAAAAAAAATATCATCACGCCTGTGTTCCCCAAAGGGTTAGGCCGAGGTGTAACCAATGTACACCTAGGTAATAGGTGGCGTGCCTATTGCCATTAACCGGGCACAAATCCTAACTCTGAGCTGCTACTGAGTTGCCTATACATAGGTAGGCACTTAACTGAACTTGAACCACCACGTAAACTACATACATAAGAAACTATATATACCATCACGCCTGTTTTCCCCGAAGGGTTAGGCAGAGGTGTACCAATGTACACCCACAGTTCGCCGGTATATTTAGGTCCCATGTAATAGGGGGCGAGCCTATTGCCATTAACCGGGCACAAATCCAAACTCCGAGCTGCTACTGAGAATTATATGCTAAGAGAGTAGATAATCCCCGAGGGCGCCAGCGTAGTGTGCTTCGCTGATGACACGTTGGTCCTGGCGCAGGGGTGGTCGCACGAGGCGGCGGCCGACCTTATGACACGCGGGGTTGCGATAGTCGTCGAGAGGATCCGGCAATTGGGTCTCGAGGTGGCCTTGCACAAGCCCGAGGTCCTGTGTTTTCATGGGCCTCGGAACGCGCCACCGTCGGGATCCCAAATCACGGTAGGAGGGGTTTCCGTCGGCGTCGGGTCGACGATGAAGTACCTGGGACTTGTCCTCGACAGCCGATGGAACTTCGTGGAACATTTCCGACGTTTGGCTCCCAAGTTGGCACGGGCGTCGGCCGCTCTTAAGCGGCTCTTGCCCAATTTGAGGGGGCCAAACGCCTCCTGCCGGAGGCTCTACGCCGGGGTCGTGCGTTCGATGGCCCTTTACGGGGCCCCGGTGTGGGCGCGGGGCTTGAGGCGGCTTGCCGCCCACTACCTGAACGCGTCCCAGCGGGTGATCGCCATAAGGGTCATCCGCGGATACCGCACGATCTCCGGCGAGGCAGCGAGCCTCCTTGCCGGATTGCCGCCATGGGATCTGGAGGCGCTGGTCCTCGCGCGCCTACACGAGTGGCGCGCGGAGGCACTGGGCCGGGGGGAAACTCCGCTGCCGCGGCAAATTGCCGCCCAGCGGACGGAACTCCGGCTCGATCTCATGGTGACATGGAGAGAGCGACTGTCGCAGCCTCGTGCAGGGCACGCTTCGATTGAGGCGGTAAGTCCCCTCTTTGAGGAGTGGCTGGAGCGGCGCCACGGCGCCCTCACCTACCGCCTGACGCAGGTCCTCACCGGACACGGATGTTTCGGGAGGTTCCTGCACCTCATCGGGCGGGAGGAAACGCCCGGGTGTCACCATTGTGAGGATCGCCCCGAGGACACGGTGGAGCATACTTTGGCGGTGTGCCCTGCTTGGGCTGAGCACCGCCGAGTCCTCGAGGCGGCCATCGGCGGCGGCGCCCTCTCGCGTCCGGCACTGGTTCAGGCCATGGTCCGGAGCGAGGGGGAATGGGAAGCAGTCGCCTCCTTCTGCGAAGCTGTAATGCTAGAGAAGGAGGCGGCGGGACGGGAGAGGGAAAGGAGGGTCCCCCGTCCCAGCGGCCGCCGCGGTAGACGATCCGGGCGTCGGGAGCCACGAGACGATTCCCGGCCACCGTAGACGCGGGTCTGTGGACGGTGAGCAATGGGTAGCTCACCGTCCGTACGTTCACTAGCGACAGACCGTGTCGACGGCGCGTTCGTGTTCCACGCGCGCCTCAAAGAGATGTCAGCAAAAAATTGGATGGGGCCACTGAGGGCCGATGCCTGCCGGGGCTGCGGGTTGTTCGAAAGAGATACCGCGCCCCCGGAACGCAAAGGGCACATGAAGGAACATAGACGGGTTTTAGTCAGTAAAAGTCTGACACTCCCTCCCGCCCCGCCCAGGGCGGGGGAAGTTATTTGATGATTTCCCGTCTATAAAAAAAAAAAAAAAAAAAGAGAGTAGATAATAATAAGGGAACTGACTGCTCAGTACACTCATAACATTACTTAAAAGTAATTGCAAGTAAGCTGCCTGGTATACCAAAGAATTTTCTTGACTGTACCTAAACAGGTACTTTCGTGAGCACCTAAATAAGTAGACACATAAATCTATGTTAACCTATATAAACCACAAAACGCAAGTTAAAAATACTCTCAATAATTTCGGCAAATTCAATTTACAAAGCCATTATTTTTATGATTCATAAAAGCAGTCTGTAGGTGTAAAAGCTATTGAGGCATCGCTGCCTTTTGTATCAAATGTTGCATACAACGACGGTTGACCGGTCAATGAGGTTTGCTCGCGTTGCTGGCAATATTAATTGGACATTCATTAACAGAATACAGTGTTTGTTTCATTTCACGTGATTCATCGAGGTTTGGTCGAATAGGCTGAATGCTACATTACCTGCGCCATTCATGCAATTTTCTGAAATTCGAACGTGTAGATTTCAATTTGAATATCGAATTCGGATTTTGTAAAAGGCTTTTGGCGTATTTTGTTATGTCAATTGTTTCTCATTGTGAATGTGAAATTCATTTATTTACTTTGGATATCATTGATAACGTGAAGTAACCATTTCTTTAGTGTGTCGTGGACATCCTCATCGGCTTCCTCCGTCGATTCAGTTTCCATTCGGAAAAAGTAACCTATTTGCTATTCCAGACTATAATCTATCTCTGTTCGAAATGAGAACCTAGATCCATCTAGCCGTTCTGGCGTGACTGAGTAACAAACATCCATCCATCCAAACTTTCTCATTATTAATAGTAGTAAAGATGTTCGCTTGCTTGGTCAATCAAGAATAAAGTTCTTCATCATCATCTGCTTAACCTTTTCCAACCATGTTGGGGTCGGCTTCCAGTCTAACCGGATGCAGTTGAATACCAGTGTTTTACATGGAGCGACTGCCTATCTGACCTCCACAACCCAGTAACTAGGCAACACGATACCTCTTGGCTAGACTGGTTGTCAGACTTCTTGGCTTCTGACTATCCGTAACTACGAATGACAGCCGGGACCAACGGCTTTACGTGCTTTCCGAGGCACGGGGGTGTCACACCACCAACTTCCAAACTCCGGGCTGTTACTGAGAAATTCCGAATGGAAAAACCCATTAACACTTTTTGCCCGACCTGGGAAACGAACCCGGGACCCCGCGCTCACCAGTCGCGCTTGCGACCACGAGACCAACGGGGCAGTCTAAAGAATAAATGCAGAATAAAGTTCAACATGGAAACCTATTCCAAAATCTAATAGAACACTCAATAACAGTGAGTTATTGCATAAAATCTAACAGGATGTTGATCAAGGGTACAAAAGCTTCCCAGGGGGCGAATACAATCGTATTAACATCCCTCGTGTTCTCTGCACCACAAAGGCCAAGGTCCTACAGTGTACTGTAGATTTCCTAATAGGCATTTCCTAGCTATAAATAGCTGGAGACACTAAGTGCAGTACTGCTAGTGCTATTTTGGGTGTAAGGAACATATATCTATTCTTAAATTGAAACCATGAATTCTCTATTTTGGACTGAGTATCAGACAACAAGATTTTTTTATAGGAACACCATAAATAAACATGGAGGTTTTTATTAGTTTCGCTAATTGAAAATTCGCTCTTCCTTCTGTTTCGTCGTAAAACTTTGTGTTTGCCCAGGTTTTAGGTCAACGAATATCGTTATTGCCATTAGGGATGACTAAAAAGCAACAGGCCAATTTTTCACATCGAGAAGTAGCTCTTTAACTTTTAAGATTTGATTAGCCTTGTTTTAATAAGCTTATTTTTAAAGGATAGAATTCATCATTTGACTGCTTGCGCTGTGGTCGGAGCGGCGGAGCTGGTAGTATATAGTTATACTAATGAACTTAGTCTGCACATAGAGCAGCGGTGTTATTCTGTAAAACCCTCCTTCCGTGAAGTGAGCGTGTGGCGACCTGTCAATCCCTAACATCGTATAGTGACAGCCCAGTTTTAGCTCACTTCACCTTAATTCACTGAGGGAGATTTCTTACAGAATAAGCCGGCTGTTCTGTCAAAAGGAACTAACTCACTTCAAAAGATAGCTTTTCGAATAACCGTAAAAATATTTTCTATTACCGTATTTCACACTTAGCTTCATTCGATATCATTTCAAAATTGCTTGTGCAATCAGTTCTTAACGTTCATTCTTACAATTCATTCTTAGTAGCATCGTTGAAACTACTTAGGTACTCAAAATTTTTAGAAATAGTTTAAATCAGGTTTATATTGGATATCACAGACATTGGTGAAGAAAAACCTCGTGATCCAACCAATGGACTTATCCTTACATTGTTTAAAACAAAGTTACATAGTCATTTTGAAATCTGCAAGGAATTTAAAAGCGATTTTCATCAATAGATAGATTGATTCAAATGGAAGGTTTATTAGAACATCACGCTATGTGCAACGGGAGCGGAGCAGTAACAAAAGACGTAACCGATCATGAGACGAGATCAACGTGAATGAGCTTTAATGGCGGCCTGAAATTAATATAAGTCTGAAATCGCTAATCCGCTTTGAGCGAGCGCGATGCTTAATGCTAGTGCCTTCTCTGTATTAGAAGAGACCTTTGCCATGCAGTGGGACAATTTTATTTCCATTTAATTCTTTTATAGCGAAAGTCCTATCTCTCAGCAATTACAGTACTGTTTACCTAGCCGAATTAATACTCGAGTCGGCTCCACAAATAGTCCGGGAGCTTGTTTGGACTAGTCTGAGATTGCAACATACTGGCTCTTAGACTCAAAGGGTACACACAAGACAGGTTTTTGTTCCCGACTGTCCATTGTTTGGTATTGGGATTTATTTTTGGAACTTCTCTTTTATATTGTAGACAGGAATTTGATTAAAAAAATAAAGAAATGTAAAAATGTTGGTCCTATATTGAATTGGTTTATTTTGAATTTAGGAAAAGTGAGTTTTAGGTGACTTGACATCCCACCTTGATTCTAAGGATTCAGAGTCAAAGTTAAAGTCATATAATTTATTTCAATTAGACCCTTTTGAGAGTCAAACACAAGAAAAAACAATTGTTCATGGTTCATGAGATACAGTACACAGAAACACAGACGGACAAACAGCTGATGCTTAGTAGTAGGGCCCCGTTAACACCGTAAAGTTCTTAGTTTCTCGTTCTTTTCCAAAGAGACCTACGTTTCGGATCGAGCAACTAGCTTCAACTCTCAGTCTAACTTCTTACCAATTTAAAAGTGCATGTAAATGGTCTAATTGAAATAAATGCTTTGACATCCTTCGGGTGCGGAACTACAACAATGAATTTTGGCAGTTTAATAGAAATATGCATATATTTGCCTGACTAACATAGAGATTGTTTAACTATACACAGCACGCATCGATAACTGCCACGCTTACGGATCAACGAGCATCAAACAAAACTATTGTTACTACATGCATAATGTTAGTGGTCGTATTGTGATTGTAGTGGCTAAAACAAAACACGATCTAGCTAGGATAATGACCGCTTTATTTCTCATATGTGCGGTATCAGGACAAAACGTAATTATCCAGTAACCATCAATGGACACTATACAACATCTATCCTTTTTATTGAAAACATAAATACCATCATAGCCTGTATTCCCAGAAGAGTTAGGCAGAAGTGTACCAATGTACAGCCACAGTACGCCGGTATGTTTAGGTCCCATGTAATGGGGGGCGAGCGTATTGCCATTAACAGGGCACAAAGCCTCCTAGCTGTTTCTGAGAAGTTCATACAAAAACCCAATAACACTTCGCTCGACCTGGGTATCGAACCCAAGACCTCTAGTAGCAGTCGCGCTTAGGACCACTAAGCTAACGAGGCAATTTTGGGGATAGGTAGAGGAATATATCGTTCAGAAGGTGGAAAATGAACTGACTACCTTAAATGATAGACTATTTTTCAGGTATAAAAGGTTTACTCACTTAAGTCAAAGCGTGACGTTTTAAAAGTTGGAATTTTAAACTTTAAAGTTATGGCCGACGGTAAGGAGATATTTTATGACACATCCTAGACGGAACCTGAGACTGGTGTTTACTAAAAGCATCATGGTAGATTAGAGAGAGATTGCATTTCGCGAGCGTATCTACTTTACTAATTTTTTTCCAAAAAAACTATTTTTAAACTTATGTCTGTCTTTTATTGACGGGTTTCACTGGTAAATAGCAGATATTAGGAGTAAATTAAGCTACATTTATTTTAGAAAAAGAATTAGAATTCCGCACATAAAGTTTAAAGCTATGACTGATTCGTTTTTAAATTTATAAAAAATATTTCCTATATCCTTCACGATAAATGAAATTCAGGACGAAGTTGCGGTTAATACGCTAGTGAATAACAAAAGAACATCCTGCCCACCGCAAGGTGGTAGAAAAACCAATTAGGAACACAGAGTGAAGAATCTCTATACAATGACGTTTTTTATTACGCAGGCTCCCACACCAACACACTAGGTATTAAACATACGACGTATTAGGTATAATGTGTACTTAACATTAAAAAAAATATAACATGTCATTTTAAGTATACCAATTCCATTCATTTCAGTTCGATCCTCATCATTTCAGCCATTTGTTGTTCTACAATCAAAAGATATAGGTATTATACAATATTGCTAGATGCAGTTGCTGGCCGACAACAAAATGACAAATTTAACAAACATGCACAGAAAAAAAAGCATATTGAAGGTCGTGTTTAAAAACCTCGCATCAAACAAAGTAAAATAAAAATCTACACAAACTTTGTGTCATGTTGTCGGACGGAACATTTTTATCTAAAAGTTTTGACAACAACAACAACGCACCGCTATGTGACTGATGAATAGTTTGTGGCAAAATGGACAGTAACGCGAACAAACTATGCTCTCATAAACTTTCATATTTATGCTCGCTTCCGAGATAAATTTTGTTATAGTTCATTCGTTCATTGTAACGTTTTCGTTCATCTGTCAGATGATGATCATTAATTTTAAAACACTACAAGACAAATGGGGGTTTTCGCTTTCTGTTTTCTTTTAAAAACATTTTAAATTCATGGAGAAACTTTGTGATGCAACGTAATTCCATCTATAATTACTTCTAAACTGAAAAAATCTATGATGAAATAATTTTAGAAATCATAAAAAAAAACGTAATTATCATGAATGTTCGCAGAGGTTCGAACAGATGGTTTCCACTCCATCATGCAAAAGAAAGCGACCTCCTTACTACAGTGCTTGCATTGCAGTGACAATAGCATTTTGAAAATGATTACTGACGGACTGGACTGCCCCTTCCAGAAACACAGGGTGGGGACAATTATAACTTTAAACATAAATAAATTGCAAATACTTACAAAACTAACCTGTTTACTTAAGCACTATTGTTACTTATACTTAAAAAATAGGTACTAACAAAACTATGGACTGGATTCTGAAAATAAACTTTATTTATTTATTTATTATACCAGCTGCCTCTTTGGTCTAGTAGCCGCAAGCACTACTACTTATTAAGCATGAGGTCCTAGTTTCGATTGTCAAGTGCTATTGAGTTTTTCCATCAGGAAGTTCTCAGTAGCAACCTTAAAAATTGGCCTTTCAAGACGGTCAACCAAACTCCTGCACACGTGTGCTCAGAACAATTTATTGCATTTTCCTATAAAAGCAAAGCAGGCAGGATCCAAGTAAAATGTCAAGTCTCCTTAATAACATATTATTACTGTATTTTTATGAGCTTTTATTTAACTTTGTCAAAGGATATTAGTTTTTTTGAGTTGACTTTGCAACTCGTGAGACGAGGAACGGAACACTCCTGTTTTTCTTTCAGGATATAATAATATAAATAAAACCGTGACAACTTCTGGAAACGAACAGATTAAAGCATAAGTTTGTGAGTGACGTCACGCGTTAAGTAGGCGTGGAATAAGGCTATAAAAAGTGTAGTACTGTTGGGTTGAAAATTGTCTATTACTTTTTACAGAATGATGCATTAACATTTTAATTTAAAAAAATTACAACAATGAACAAGTAAGACTATATTATACACACACATACCATCAAGCCTGTATTCCCCGTAGGGTTAGGCAGAGGTGTACCAATGTACACCCACTGTTCGCCAGTATGTTTAGGTCCTATGTAAGAGGGCGAGCCTATTGCCATTAACCGAGCATAAACTAACTCCGAGTTGTTGTTGAGAATTACGAAGAAAAACTCAATATCACTTTTTGCTTTTTTTAAATTTTGTAAATTGTTAACCTTATTTCCGAAAACATCTTTTTTAACACCAATTGTAGTTTTATTTTTTTATAGACATGTAAACATCATAATTTTGTAGCTATTTTTGTCTCAATAGAAAACATTAAACAAGTTTTCAGTGTAAGTAAAAAAAAACATTACAAATTCTGACGATTATTTCTTTTTTCTCAAATAATTTTAAAACTATTATATAAAAAGAAATGATTAGTTTTTTTTTATGGTTCCGTACCCAAAGGGTAACACGGGTCCCTATTATTGATACTTCGCTATCCATCTGTATGTCTGTCTGTCTGTCCGTCTGTCTGTATCTCATGAACCGTGATAGTTAGACAGCTGAAATTTTCACAGATGATGTATTTCTATTGCCGCTATAACAACAAATACTAAAACCAAAATATTTAATGGGGCTCCCATATAACAAATGTGATATTTTTGCTCGTTTTTGCCCGATATTGATAACGGCAACAGGTAAACGCTTGAAATACCACAGACTAAAGAAGCTCTACACAACCACGATTATAATTACGCAGCTTCC
The DNA here is from genome assembly GCA_932526535.1 of Caradrina clavipalpis. NCBI lineage: Eukaryota > Metazoa > Arthropoda > Insecta > Lepidoptera > Noctuidae > Caradrina > Caradrina clavipalpis. The sequence continues at coordinate 1,728,927 of OW052108.1, forward strand.
CAAACACACTACGTCATATTTGTGGTCCGTAGTGGCTTCAGGTAGTCCGTAGTAGGTACCTCTACCTTCATTTATTTTTGGAAGACACAGACCAGTTAACTGTGTCAATTTAAGACCGCCCGAGCAACACAATGTAAACAATGTTTATTCAACAAAATATGCTTTAATAACATTCAATTTTCCATACATGTTGTGATAATAACACCTCGAGGAGCTCGTGGCTAAATAATTACAGCCGCATAGACCGATCTTCCGGGTTAAGCCACGCTTGCCGAGGTTGGTCTGTAGATGGGTGACCATTTACCATAGCGAGTTTCCTCCGTGCCTCGGGAAGCACGTAAAGCTGTTGGTCCCGGCTGTCATTTGTAGATCTTTGACAGTCGTTACTGTTAGTCAGAAGCCAGAAAGTCTGACAACCAGTCTTACCAAGAGTATCGTATTACCCATTACTGGGTTGTGGAGGTCTGATAGGCAGTCGCTCCATGTAAAATACTGATATTCAGCTGCATCCGGTTCGACTGGATGCCGACCCCAACATAGTTGGGAAAAGGCTAGGCAGATGATGATGTGATAATAACACCAGCCTATTTGTCCCACAACAGGGCGAAGGACTTTTCTTATAAAAAGAAAGTGCAACCATTGAACAACACGTTTCCCCAAGGCGGATTGGCCATTTTAGATTTATATTAATTTTAAGTCCAGTAGTGCTATCCTAAAAAGTTAATTGCGAAATCACTTCTGAATCCGCGGTGACATTTTATTTTCGTATCCTTACAATGAGTGAGTTCGACACTCTAGTGCCACCACGTGATGACGTAAGTGAGAAGTATTATATCGAGTGAGTATTTTGACGTTTTATATTAGGATTTGATATTCTGCGAAGCAAGCGTGACTATCGAGATGACTTTCGAAGTGATTTGCCTATTTCAGAATAGCATAGCAGGTCTTGTCACGATCCAGTGTTGCAAGAGTCACTGCGGCCTTGGAACGCAAAGGGCACGGATGGGGTTTTAGTCAGTAAGAGTCTGACACTCCCTTCTCACGATGTTTTCCTTTGCTGATGTAGGTGATGTCCAAGATAAACGTAGAAAATACATCTAATTGAAACACAAATTAGTACTTGCCTGCATTATAATTAAATTATTTCTGCCGGGATAAGAGTAACACACTATTTCGAAGCAAAGGAGTTTGACAGAATTAAATAACCTATTATTTGTTTTAAAAATTGTTTGCTCAACGCCGTAAAAAACGCAATACATATATTTTTTTATTCATAAAATGAAACGCATTGACATTTGTGTATTACGCCATTTATTAGAGTGTTGTTTTTGAAATCAGAAACAAGATTTGGACTGAGATAAAAACGCTCGATAACAATGGTATACTCTCATTTATGATTGACGACTGACGCCGACTGTACGTACCTACTCACAGTGATTGACATTGAATTAGGTGACGCATAGTGTAACAATAAATATTAAGTGTAGGCGTTTGTGAATCTCCCCCCAAAAAGCCTAATAAAAAATCGGCCCTTTCATCATATTATCAGTACATAGTCAAATCCAATATTTAACGTAAAAGCATCACGCGAAAGCTATTCACGCAATTATCTAAAGATAATGATAATTTTTCCAATAATTTGAAAGCATTTCAAAAGTGTCAACATGAAAAACCTATTAAAGTTTTTAAGTGTTTCCCCTTTATAGTGATTGGTCAGCGGGGATTCGCGGAGGCGTACGGCCGCTGTGATTGGTTGCTTGTGCCCGTAAGTAGTGGAGTTTTCGCGCGCTTTCCATCAGTTGAGGGCAACTTTCCCGCGCGTTACACAGCTTCGTGTTAAAGTTACATTCCGAAGTTATGAGTGTCTAGCGTCAGTTGGTGAACGTGTTCCTTCTACTGCGATCCAAGGTAAGTGACGTGGATTTATTGCTCTTTTTTTAAATTAGGATTTTTGGACTTTTATTTAAATTTATATTTCGAATTTGCCGTCGGGTCATAGTCGGTTTTTTGAGTTTTATGTTCGAAATTTCGAAAATAGAATTTAATAATGAACTTTAAAATAGGTGCGGTTTAAAATAGAGTGTTTTTTTCTTCTTTTTAGCCTTTTTAAATAGGATCGAGCAACGTTGACTGCCATGTTTATTTTTAGAAGGATCGTGATAATAGGACCCTTGTTTTAAAATATTCGAAAATGGTTTTAGATAAAGCTACTTTAATAAGTACTTGTTGAATACTTATCTACCCATAATTTAAATATCATAAATACGTCGATGTAGGCAAACTGCATTTATATTTTATTATACAATTTATATAAATTACATAATCATTTTTGATTTTTAAACAATTACCAAACCATCGTGTATTTAAAATTTGTCTATGTTTCCTTGTTACTGTATGAGTTAACAATTTCTTTGATCACATCTTCTCATTATTACATCAGAGAAAATCGTCAATAATGCTGAAATTAATTACTTAATAATTAAGTGTCAACAAAACTTCCTATTACTGTTACTCTCGTTTGATTTAATTAATCTTTAACGTTAGTAACAATGAAAGTTACAAGCCTTTTTAAATTAAAACCCAAATTTTATAACAGCCGTTTTTAAAAATAGAATGATTTAAAAGCAGGTTATTTTTTAAATAACGTCAAAAATATTATATTCTTCTAGCGTCTGATGATTTGCGTTTTTAATAAAAGTACTGGATTAAAATAATGTCTTTTATGCTCAAATTAAGAAAAAGATAAATTAGGTTTTATTTAACGACTTTACCTGGGAATATTCTGGTTACGGAGATTTAGAAATTCAAAGTTTCAAGGTTTTTTTAAGTACTTTTAGAAGATTTAACTCAATTTAAAATAGTACCACAAGTTCTGTAGGTACTGTTTGATAGACGCGAACATGTTTTCCGTATGTTAAATTGCGCGCTACTATAAACAGAGATTTATCACACCAAAAATAGAAGTCATTTCCCAGAATCAATTTTTGCTCAATGTTACTCATATTGTATTCAGCATAACGCTACACAAATATCGTTATATAGCGCTATTGTACTATCAAATATAGCCTGTTAATTTTATTATTTCACGATAAAATACAAAAAAGTAAACTATCAATAAGCCGTTTATATAAAAAAAGAAGACAACGCTGTTTTTTTTTTTCAACAAAGTAACTGTCGTTATTTCGCTGCTTTTTGTATAAATAAGGGCTATTTTATACTTTTAAAATCGGGTCCGTATTTTTTTGCCGGGGTGGCTTTATTTATATATTACTAGGTTTTGCCCGCGACTTCGTCCGCGTGGACTAATAGTTCCCGTTCCCGGGGGATTCCCGAGATGAAAACTATCCTATGTCCTTTCTCGGATCCCAGACTATATCTGTACCAAATTTCATTGAAGTCGGTTCAGTGGTTTAGACGTGAAGAAGAGACAGACAGACAGACAGAGTTACTTTCGCATTTATAATATTAGTAAGGATGAAATTTGACGCGGAAGAAGTCGTAAGCAGAAGCTAGTACTTTTAGAAATATACTTTTTTAAACAGTCTTCAAGAATGCAGTACTTGTGTAATGTTCACAAAAACTCGGACATCTCACACAAACGTTTGTTTGAAAAAGATCATTATGGCAAAAATTGAACGATTTTAAAAATTACTTTTATATTACATTCTCTGCCATCCCTCACTCTCTAAAATAGTTTCTCTATACGAAACTACCTATGTAAAGGGCAACAGTATTCCAATAATTATTTATTTTTCGAACACAGAACTTAGTTAAATAATTAAATTAAAAACTATGTACAGTAAAAAAAGGGCAACTAGATTTGTAGATACATACATACATGAACTCACACCTTTTTCCCATGGGCTACGCAGAAACCACAGAACATAATTCAATTCATTTTTTTCATTCTAAGTGAGTTTTATTTATTTATTAAACTTTATGCACGTTATGTAAAAAATACACTGGATAAAGGCGGCTTTAGGCATTTTCTACCAGTCTACCTAGGGTGATGCAGAGACAAAACATAGTAGGTGCAAGGAACAGAAAAATTCCAAGAATAAAATATAATAAAAAATACATATATACATACAAACTAACAAAATATACAAGTAGAGAGATATAGAATACATAGGTGCAGAAATATAACAAATTATTATTATTTTAATGGCCTAATTGAAATAAAATTATTTGAATTTGGCTTTTACTTAAACCAACTATTTTATTTATATAAGTGACACAAAACTTATTAATTATATTTAAATTATAATTTAAAATATATATATATATATATATATACCATCACGCCTGTATTCCCCGAAGGGTTAGGCAGAGGTGTACCAATGTACACCCACAGTTCGCCAATTAAATTATCTAGAATTAAAAGTATGTACAATATAACAAAAAAAAAGGATGCTCATATTATATTTGGGCTGTTTTATACTTTAAAGTTCAGTTCCGTGTTTGGTTCAATTGAATCGTTAAAATATTCATTAAAAGCTCCCGAAAGTTTGATTTTCCATTTTACATAATCCGTTTAGGAGAGCAAAGCCCCCTTGCACCAAAAACCTAACTCGAAGTTACTGGGAAAATTACAAAATGTCATACATTATCGACTCGGGTTAGCCACTAACTTGAAGTTGAAAAATAACTGGTTGGTGGAAACGGGCCTTAAGAATTAAAGACGTCGACTAAATAAGAGTACTATAAGTTCTTTAAATATTTGAATTTAATTCACCGCAATTTTATAATAAGATGTTTTATTTCACCTGTGTTAAGTTACGTGTTTGGCTACTGCTCTGCTCCCGTAGTTCGTACCGTGATGATAAATAGCCTATGTTACTCAGATTAATGTAGCTATCTATTGGTAAAAAAAGGTTTAAAATCGGTCCAGTAGTTTCAAAACCTATTCGGTAGAAACAAAAAAAAAGTCTTTATATCTTACTAGCTTCTGCCCGCGACTTCGTCCGCGTCACAGTTGATGTGTTATCCTACGGGTACCGTACATTTTCCCGGGATAAAAAGTAGCCTATGTGTTATTCCAGACTATAATCTATCTTTGTGCCAAATTTCATCCAGATCCATTCAGCCGTTTAAGCGTGAAAGAGTAACAAACATCCATACATCCATACATCCATACATACAAACTTTCGCCTTTATAATAGTAGTAGGAAGTAGGAGTAGGATATTCTAAATTTATAAAAAGCGAAAGGTCACTCACTCAATCATCAAAAAATATCGAAAGCCGCTTGACATATAAAAATGAAATTTTGCAGGAAGGTAGTTTATAATAGTTACTAGACGTCCGCTAAGAACGGATTTTGCAACAGGGCCGGATTAAGGAGGATGGCATTTTTAGAACCGACCTTTCCGCAGGCAAAGTCGCGGGCAAAAGCTAGCATTAAATAAAAAAAAAGTATTAATTAAAAATATTTATAAATTAAGCAATGAGAGTAATAAGGAACCTCCATTAGTACTGCTGCTTATTTTTTTTAAGTCAGTATTAACCCTAGAGTGGGCGCGTCTTTTTTTCGAACGTCAGTGGGCGCGTGGGGAGCATTTTGCCGCTCCTTTTCATTGACCATTTTAAGTACAATTACAGCAATTAAATTCAAAGATTTTCTTAGGATTTAAGTAAAACACTAATAAGCAATAAGAAATCATCATGTTTATTGAATTTAGTTATAGGAACTTTGGTTTATAAAAGATATAAGAAGACGTAAAATTTTAAAAGACTTTTTTTGACTTATCTTACATTATCCTTTGTAATACTCATAAAAATGGCAAAATATAACAAAATTATATATTTTCTACATCTACAGGATATGCTCCGGCATAACAATCTTCACATAGGTATGTGCAATGTCCGTTGCACAGCAATTTTGAACATCTGCAACGTCCTTTTTTCGTGCGTAATTTTTTTTTGTTAGACAGTTACTGCATTTGCTCTCCTGATTTGTACATGATGGTTCTTCTATAGATACAAAGAGAGCAATTTGGGTCCTCGAAGCAATATTTAATGTCTCATTATAAGACCTTCTGGCAGTATATGGCTTTACTAGGACCATCGCAATCTGTTTCAAATACAGCGTAGCAACAAATGTTAAAATTTTCATTTTCAGAGATTTCATCTTGTTATTCATTTATTTAGATACAGTAATACAAAACTTTTAAATAATAATTAAATTGCAAAGTTTGTACAACTTATAAAAAAAGGATGCTTCAAAAAACTCGTCCGTATCGCTGTCAATGGGGCAAGTACCATAAAATGTGGTCATGCTGCTGGCAGCATGACCACATTTTATGGCAGTGCTGATTCTTTGGCCCAAGACCCGAAGCCTCTGGTCACGTAGAGAGTCGTCCAGTCGCTTGGCGATGTCCCGAAAAAATTAAATGAGCGCTCGGATCCCATGGCCCTAGTGTTTCAATTCTAAACGGCTTAAACATTATACCCATATATCTTATTATTTTTCGTTTTATTCACGTTAAACTTTTAAATCCTGTAATTAAAAGCGTTTAATTTAGTTTTACAATAAATGTACCATTAAATATAGTCAACATTTCAATTTTGCAAAAAATATATGACACAATTTTTACTTACGTGAGTGGGCGCGCGGTGAGCAAAATGCCGCCCGGCGACACCTGATGGTAAACATCTTCTTCTCTTTCGGCACCCCGCGCACTTATGGCGTCCAGCTTTTCGGTACAAGTTGCCAACGAAAGAAGGGCCAGCTATGAAAAAGCGCGAACTTATCGGACGATTGTTTTACGAGTTATTAACGTTTTTTTGGCGAGGGCGGCAAAATGCTCATAGCGCGCCCACTCTAGGGTTAATAAGTCTCTCTCAAAATAAAAAAAAAACCTGAGTGCTTATTAGGAATCGTTTAACTTTCTTTAACCGTTAATTAGGTATCATTACGACGTACCCTAGTGTGTCATTAAAAACATGGAGGAGGGGGGAAAACCTTCTCTGAGGAAGTACTACCACCATATCTATTTCTGCCGCAAAGCAGCATTGCTGTGTACCGGTTTGAAGGGTATGGGTGCCGGTGTAATTACAGGCACATGAGACATTTCAACTTTGTCTCTGGGATGGCAACGCATTTGCAAGGCCTCTGGTATTGCAGGTGTCTATAGGTAGCGTTGAATACTTAACATCAGGTGGGCCGTCGGCTTGTTTGTACTCTAATTGGATAGTAAAGACCAATAAATACTAATTCCATGATACAACTTCTCTAAAAAAACACTTAAATTAACCCTAAAAACCTGATAATTTTTTAAAAGACTGTAAAATTAGATTTTAGTTGTTTTGAAATCAATAAATAGTTAGTGAATTGAGATAGCAAAAAAGTGACGTCATAGTTTAGTATTGTCATACAAAATCTATGAGGAAATCGCAACATGACAGCTCATAAAAAGTACGTCAATTGGTTAGAGGTGCCATCTACACGATTGGTATGAAAAAAAATACATATTACTTTCGTTTTTTGCTCCGAATTTGGGTTTTAGCATTAGTAGGAAAATCTTTATGAATCTTCAAAGTCAAAGTAAAATTATTTATTTCAATTAGACTATTTATAGGCACTTTTGAACGTTATTTAAGAAAAAGGAATTGAATTTAGTTGCCTCTTCTAAAAGGTAGTTTCGTATGGTCCAAGCTTGATTTTTTCTTCAAAAAAATACTTAGCAATGATTCATAAGTCATAATTTTTAAATTAACATCTGCCTAAATAAAAAGCTACAAGAAATCTCATCGACTGAAGTGCTTACATAAAAGTAACTCAATATTTTGACGGAAGGTAGGTAGGAAATTATATTAAATTATATTTTAATAGGTTTTCCTTCGTTCATTACGCCCATCTCAGTTTCAACGAAGTTCAGCGTTTAACTAAATACTTGTTTACACGAATTTCAGTCTTTACAAGTTGTATTTAAAATTCAATTTATAATAACGTACTGATTTGTTGAGCGAGAAAATCGTAGATCCCTCTACGAAGTTTGCTACGGCGCTGCGCGGCTACGGTGCTACGCGGCTACGGTAGTTTTAAACTATGTACAAAATTCATGTTTACAAACTTTTATAATTTAAATTTTGTTTAACAAAATTGATTAAACTTTAATCTATGCTTAATAATCATGGGCTTCCTATTAAATACTGCTTTCGAATAGTTTGGACAGATACATTTTCTTGAAGATTATTATAGTACTGCAATAAATTGTTTTAATTAATTTGAAAAACAAAAAGAAAAGATGTTTGGATAAAAATAACATGTTTTTGTTTTATGAAATATTCTTCGGCCTCTATATTTTTAATGTTAAAAGGCAATTAACCAGCTATTTGTCTTTATTTTCTTGTTTTTGCAACAAATAATTGACTTTCAATAATTAAATTACCTGTCACTTTGAAGTGGTTACATTTTTTTTACCAAAATTTAATTAAAGAAATGGCATCCTCAGTTTTCTCTTAAAGGTTATTTATATATAAAATACCACTTAAAAAAAAGAAAAACAAATAAAATTCTATCCTATCAAAAGCTTATCTAGACTATATTATAAAGAGGAAACATTTTTTATTTGTTTGTAACGAATAGTCTCCGAAACTAATAGACCGATTTCAACCATATTTTTACCAACGGTAGCTACATTATTCCTGAATAATACAGGCTATGTAACATCACGCTAAGACTCACGGGAGCGGGACAGTAACCAAAGACGTAATTTAATCAGTGAGAAATAAGCCACGAGCAGTTCGGTAGTGTATAAATAATTTAAAAAATTCGTATGACTTCTCTTAATATACTTCAGTGTGTGAAAGACCCCTGTGGGGTAACCCTTATCAAATTACCGTGACGTCATCAGTTGAGTCCGACGCTCGCTGCTGATTGGCAAAGCCAATTATGAGCACAGCACTGCTTTCCCTGAAGTGTGGACGTGGATGTTTGTTCGTGTGTATGTATGTTGTGTATGACGTTTGTATGTCTGGTTGAAAGACGTTTAAAAAAGGATCAAATTTTATTGCTGATTTTTTTTTACATGCACCAACTTCTTTTACTTAAGATTATTGGTTAGAGTACCAATGTCATTTTTAACAACTAATAATACATAATTATGTACTTTCTAAGCTTATCTTGGACATCACTGACATGGGTGAAGGAAAATATCCTGAGGAAATCTGGACTTAACATAATCATTATAAGTCTGAAATCGCCAATCCGCCTTGAGCATGCGTGGTGATTAATGTTCGTGCCTTCTCAGTATGAGAAGAGACGTCGGCCCTGCATTGGAACAATAAATAGGCTGACATTATTATTATATTATTTTTTATTTGCGTAGCCTACCACCACTGTGACAAGAAACAATGTCATTCCATATATGTTGACCGTGAAGGTGTAACGCTTTTCTTTGGAACAGCTGATTCTGTTCATAATAAAATATAATCTCACATATCACTCAGGAATAAAGTAGCTTCTTACTAGTAAAATAATTTTCATAATCGAACCAGGAGTTCTGAAGATTAGCGACTTTAAACAGATAACAAACAAACGAAATCTTCAGCTTTATAAAAGACTTAGTGTAAGGTATAGTTTTCAAAGCCACTTCACACAATATTCTGCAAAAAACACCGAACACGTTTTTGTAAAAAAATCATTTCCCATTTTTTTTTGTTATGTAAAGAAATCTGAAGCAAACACCGAGTGGTTCTTTTTATCCACACAATTAACTTTTATCCCCTATCGCCTCTGCCATTACCACAACTAATCTTACCTACAGATTGGCACAAAATGGAGAAGAGTGACACAAACTGGCACAAAGTATCACAACGTTTAAAGTGACGTTAAAAACTCGCCGACATTTTGCTCTTGTTCGCTTGTATTCCACGTAGGGTTAAACAGAGGCGTACCAATATACACCCACTGTTCGTCTGTATGTTTAGAGCAAACCTATTGCCATTAACCGGGCACAAATCCTAACTGCGAGCTGCTACTGAGAATTTCATGGAAAAACCCAACAACACTTTTGATCGACCTGGGCATCGAACCCAAGACCTTTAGCGTAGCAGACGCGCTTAGTACCACTAGGCTAACGAGGCAGTTTTTTTTAAATCTTGGATGGCAAACAGGCCCACCTTATGTTAAGTGGTCACAGTTGCCTATAGTCATCTGCAATACCAGAGGCCTTGATGCGTTGCCATCCCAGATATAAAGTTGAAATGTGTCATGTGCCTGTAATTACACCGACACCCATATCAAACTGGAAAATAGCAACGCTGCTTTGCAGCAGAAATAGGTATGATGGTAGTACTTCCCCGGACGAGCTCCTTCACAAAGAACCCTATCTTTTATATAATTCTCATTTTCTCGTTAACCCTGCTTGAAATAACGTTAGGGTTTCAAAGTATAATTGTTTTATCAGTGCCTGTAAATGAAGGGTTACGTTACGGAAATGGATAAAAGGGTTAGGGGTCAGCAGAAATACAGTGGTAATAGTTTTGAGTAGTATTTAATAATTAATTAAAATTCATCACTTTTAGAGTTGAAAATTGTATGTGGGAAATTGTTACCGCCTAATTGCAAAATGTACTCCTAAATTACTTCAAAAATAATCTGTAGTATATTTTTTTTGTGATTTCTCTTTATTTAATTATTTTATATTTATTTGAGATGGGTTTGCTCTTGACTCTAGTCTAGGTCAGAGGTGACAAAGACAAAGTCAACGATGGAGTGAGCTTACCCAGAAGAAGCCTGTTTACCCTAACTTTGAAGAGATTAGGGTTGAATGCGTTCGGAAATATAGGCACCTGCGCCTAGTTTGATAGATTTCAAAAACAATACATTGGATTCCCTCATTTTATAATAGGATTTTTTTTTTATGTTATGCTTGTAGTGTGGTTTGCAAAATTATTACCTACTACATTTCTAATAGTGAAGTCAAGGTTTTTTATTCAAATCATTTCCAGGAACATTTCAACTGTCAAGGAGTAGGTCAGTTTAGCTAGAAAGTTGAATGTAGTTGCTCGTTCCAAAACGTAGGTACGTCACACAAAACTTCTTACTTTGAATCTAATTTTAGTTGTAAATTGTTCAGAAGATAGGTGGCCAGGCATCTTACCATGATTTTAATTAGGAAAGTGTTTTGTTACCAATTAAAAAAAGACAAGAGAAATAATTGTTATAGTAAATATCAGAAGGCCAAATCTACTAATTAAAACTGTTCACAATCTAGTCGCAATTAAATCTTAACGGCAATCAATATCTAAAACGTCTTTAAAATTAGAAGCATTTTTGACAAATTGAGACTGAGATTAGATTGTAATCGTTCCTAAAAGTTAGTTAGTATTGCCTCCCAGGCATCTATTTGACACGAGTCTGCCTTCGACTTTATCTACGAGGAAGTCAATGCGTGAATTTTTTAACCATCACGCCTGTATTCCCCGTATGGTTAGGCAAAGGTGTACCAATGTACACCCATAGTTCGCCGGTAAGTTTAGGTTCCATGTAATAGGGGCGAGCCTATTGTCATTAACCGGGCATAAATCCTAACTCCGAACTGCTACTGAGAATTTTATAGAAAAACTCAATGACACTTTTCGATCGACTTCTAGCGTAGCAGTCGCGCTTAGGGCTACTAAGGCTAACGTGGCATTTTTAGTTTTTTTTAGATTATTGGGAGAAATCATGACTACTTTATTGTCAACATGATCAGTCCCAGAAGCACTTCGCACACAGATCGTCGCGACGCATAGTTAGGTTTCAAGTTAACCACAATGCACTTGAGAATACCTAAGATGGCGGTAGCATTATTGGAGCATATTGACATGTGCCAACAAGCTTCAATTATGCTTGCATTAGGCATGTGCCTAAGATGTAAATAGCCACTAAATAGAGATAGGTCTATACATTCATGGTGACCGAATGGTGTTGTCAAATTTCACAAACTATCACGCCTGTGTTCCCCGAAGGGTTAGGCAGAGGTGCACCCACAGTACGCCGGTTTAGGTCCCATGTAATAGGGGGCCAGCAGTATTTAGTAGTAAGAAAATATCCACGTGTAATTTGACGACTCAGTAGCAGCTCGGAGTTTGGATTTGTGCCCGGATAATGGCAATAGGCTCGCCCCCTATTACATGGGACCTAAATATACCGGCGAATTGTGGGTGTACATTGGTACACCTCTGCCTAACCCTTCGGGGAATACAGGCGTGATGGTATATTTTTTTAAATTTATTTTTTTATATAGATTGGGTAAACCATAACCCTCTTTTTATTAGTAGTCGGGTAAAAAGAAAGGCCGTCAGAACGTGATGGTTGAATAATAATAAAACATGATAACAGATACGGTCGTCCTGTATCAGATAAAATAAAATAAATAAAAACGCCGTTAAAAACCTTTTAGTGTTGAATAAACTCGTTATAACAAAATAATGTGTTTACTTGATAAAAAGCTTCTCTCGTGCTCAGTGTTATAAGTAGAACTTGTACGGGAATGATTGAATCTCTTTACGCGGTGCAAGGCCCATCTATCTTTGAACTTCGCCAGTGCATTTAGAACACTATTTTTACTTCAGAACAAAATTGTGTCTTGCAGAAAAATATTGTTTTTTTTCCCTTTTTTCAACAGATCATGTTTGAAAAGATGACCTATTGCTTTTTTACTGGTCTCTAATGGCAATCCTTACTAATATTATAAATGCGAAAGTAACTCTGTCTGTCTGTCTGTCTCTTCTTTACGCCTAAACCACTGAACCGACTTCAATGAAATTTGGTACAGATATAGTCTGGGACCCGAGAAAGGACATAGGATAGTTTTCATCCCGGAAATCCCCCGGGAACCGGAACTATTAATCCACGCGGACGAAGTCACGGGCAAAAGCTAGTAACGATATATTTAGACCTAGAACAAGAGCAAAAAAATATTTTACCAGCCGCTCAGGACTATAAAAAAGAAATAAGAGCGAATTTTCACTTAGCGGAAAAGAAAACCTCCATATCTCTTTATTTATGGTTTTCCTTTAGAAAAGGAATCCTGACACACTCTTTTTTTTTTTTCTTTTTTTTTTTAAGACGGGAAGTCATCATATAACTTCCCCCGCCCTGGGCGGGGCGGGAGGGAATGTCAGACTTTTACTGACTAAAACCCGTCTATGTTCTTTCATGTGCCCTTTGCGTTCCGGGGACGCGGTATCTCTATCGAACAACCCGCAACCCCGGCAGGTGACTCACTCTTACCATCACACTATCACACCAGTATTCCGCGAAGGGTTAGGCAGAGTTGCACCAATGCACACCCTGAGTTCGCCGGTATGTTTAGGTCCCATGTGATGGGGGGCGTGCCTATTGCCATTAACCAGGCACAAATCCTAACTCCGAGCTCACACAGCTCATAGCTATCTTAGCTGATGATAAAGTGATTTTTGAAAATTCAGCCCGTAAGGCGGGAGAAAAGGCATGTATTGTAACGTAATAGTCAATATCTAATCGTGCATTGTTATTGTTAAGAAGGAGAGAGGGTGCTAGTCTCTTTGTAACACATTTATGATAGTTTTTTAGATGATACCCAGTGATAATACCACCATACCATCACGCCTGTATTTCCCGAAGGGTTAGGCAGAGGTCTACCAATGTACACCCACAGTTTGCCGGTATGTTTAGGTCCCATATAATAGGGGGCGAGCCTATTGCCATTAACCGGGCACAAATCCAAACTCCGAGCTGCTACTGAGAATTTCGTAGAAAAACCCTATAACACGTTTTGCTCGACCTGGTAATCGAACCCAAGACCTCTAGCGTAGCAGTCGCGCTTAGGACCACTAGACCAACGAGGCAGTCATAATAATACCAGCATATAATTGTTTCTCTGCGTCCTGGAGTGGGACAATTTGTGTTTTGGAAGTAGGGTAAAGGCCTCTTCTCATTCAGAAAAGGCACGAGCATTGATCACCACGCTTGCCCAAGGCGGATTGTCAATTTTAGACTTGTAATGATCACAACTCCAGGTTTATTCATGATGTTTTCCTTCACCGATGTCTATGATGTCTAAGTTTAACTTAATCATGAAAAACTACCCCTCTCATAATGCGAAACAAGATGGAACAATACCATTTTTTTTAAGGATGGGACACCACCAAATGTCTTCTTCTGCTATGGACTTACTGACTAAAACCCACCCTGTTCCTGCTAATGCCCTTTACGTTCCAGCACCGCGGTGACTCTTTCAAACAAATTCCACAACCCAGGCAGCTATACTACCCAAAAAAATATCATAACAGTTTGAATTAATTAAATTTGATGACCACAAAGTTTTCTTTAGATCTTTAAAGGTCATTTTATGCGAAATCTTCTCAAAATGGCTGTTTTTGAAGCACGTAGCACCCTTTTATCCTTTAAGTTAGGATAAGTAGCCACTTTGTGCCGCTTTGTTATAGAAATTGTTACTGATATTGTAGGTCCGGTTTGTTAACAGATGCGGGTATTCAGAAATAGATTTGTTTATTTGCTAACAGTTTCTGGTGTAAGAGGTCCTGAGCTTGATTCCCAGGTCGAGTAAAAAGTGTTATTGGGTTTTTCTATGAAATTCTTAGTAGCAGCTCGGAGTTAGGACTTGTGTCCGGTTAAGGGCAATAGGCTCGCCTCCTATTACATGGGACCTAAATATGCCGACGAACTGTGGCTGTACATTGGTAGATACACTTCTGCTTAACCCTTCGAGGAATACAGGCGTGGTGGTATGACGTACATACAGCTGAAAAGTTATAAAACTTTTATCTTCGAAGAGACAACACGACAGACACAGTCTTTTACATTGGATTCAATACATGATGCTAGACACCACAACATTTACAGTATTTCATCTGTTGTATACTCAATATCTTTATTGCTTTTAAGTATGTATCCTTAGGTGGTAAATATACAAGCTGTTGATTTGCATCCTCGTCAAATTTTAGGAGCTTGTCATAAAGAAATAGAAGTAGGTAATCAAATATAATTACGATACCTGGCCAATATCTAATAAATACTTGTTTATTTAGTTGCAACTATCAAATAACAGTATTCCAGAATACTCCTCTTGCAAAATTCAGAATCACCCAGTTGCGTATGCGGTAGGCAGAGTTGTCGCGCGGTTATATCAATGTGTGCATAGCGCCTAAACCCTCTGGCGAGATGGCTAGTTCGAAATTGAAAATCAAGGCAAAAAAAACAATATATTTTATTATTGATTCGTGTTAAGAATAACGAGCATAGTTAACTCCTTGAATTTGACGAGAATGCAAATCAACGCCTTGTATATGTTATTCAGATCATTATTGACCCTGTAGGGCACTTCAACATTGGGTTAGGATAGAGGAGGCCCTGTTTTAAAAGATAATTTATTTGTATATAGAAATAGGTAATAACTCTATTAATGTCTTATTTTATCTTATATGATAAGTCGTTGTAGTTTTTTTATTTGACAAACTAAAAATTTTATCGCTAAAAAATCTAGAATCATATACTGCGCACAATTAAGTTATACCTTGAACTAATTCAGGTCAGAAAAAATGTCTTTTTACAAGTCAAAATTCACGACAGTTATTAACTCTACCACTTCTGCCACCAACGTACACTTCGACGGACAGTTTTCAGTCTAAACTTTTCCTATAACACAGAATCTGAACGACGTCAGACTCCAAGCTGGCCACAATTCAGCTGTCGGATTAGCGCGCTGACCGGCCAAGGACGTGCGTTTGACAGTCCATCTAGATGGGGCAAGATTAGTGCGAACCGAACTAGCCAGTATGTCAGTGGAAAGAATTCCTAGTGTTTAGTTGTAGTTAGTCTCTTCTAGGTTTTATTTATATTTGTGTAAAAAAAATAGTAAAATTACAAAAAGTAGACTACTGAAAAGTCACCATTTAAAATGTGTGTGTCGTGATGGCCGAGTGGTTAAGGCACCGTCCTGATACACGAGGTTGTGAGTTCGCAACCGGGCACGGGCAAGTACCAATGTGACTCTTTCTAATTCATATGTACTTTCTTAGTTTATCTTGGACATCACTGACATCGGTCACCATGTCAGAGGCCCTTTAGGTGGTTTAGAAACTCTGACGTTACTCTCTGACACTCTGGGTGTGGGCGTTAGACCTTACTGCCCACACGATAAAAAAGAAAGACCATTTAAATAGTATGAAACAAGACAATGAAGAGAGGATAGCCGTGGTCTAAATGACACTCTGCTTTAAACTTTATGATCGCTTACTTCTGTTAGAATGTGTTGTTTTATTAGGGAAGGTAGCATGCGACCGCAGCTGAGAATTCTTTAAACCTGGTGTGACAGAATATTTGTAGTACAGAAACATGGGGGTTTATGAAAAGATGAAGAGTCGGTAATTGCAGTTACAACGTAGAAATACTAACTTTTAACTGAACTGTCTCGACAGCAAACTCCTTACAAACTGAGTCTAGTCAAATTTCTGTCAATATGTAATTAAAGATTGATTTTGGTGAAAGTGGGCGTTAGTAGTACATTATAATATTATTTAAAATGCCATTTACTTCCGAAATCCAGTATTAAATGTTATAACTAAAATTTAAATACCACTACGACCCATACATATTTTATGTGCCTTACAATGTTTTTTCGTGCATTGCACTACGCGCTACCATTTTTTTTTTTTTTAGAGATGGGAAATCGTCAAATGACCCCCCCGTCCTGGGCGGGGCGGGAGGGAGTGTCAGACTTTTACTGACTAAAAACCATCTATGTTCCTTCGTGTGCCCTTTGCGTTCCGGGGGCGCGGTATCTCTTTCGAACAACCCGCAGCCCCGACGCGCTACCATAAACAGTAATTTTTCCCACTACAAATAAAAATAGTTTCTCAGCAACTTTCGCTCAAGGTTATTTAGTTTGATGGTCAGCAAACGTAGTTAAACCTATGTGATGTGTCTTTTTACACCTCGAATGTTTTATGTAGTATGTTCTTGCTGTTTATTATCCCTTAATAAATAAAAATAAATGTTCGTGTTCTACATTGACTCTAAATTGAATTTGTAAACTATGCCATAGAACTTTGGACTGTAAAGACATTCTTGTGACCCTTACAAGTGATTATTCGCTTGATAATGGTTCATTTAAGATTTTATAATGGGTCTTTGCAATGTTCCCCTAATAGTATGTTTAACAATTTTGACATAGTTTTTATGTTAACATGTTAATAAAAAGGTTTATAACCTAACATCATGGGATGGCAAACAAGCCCCGGTAGACCCGTCCCGACCCCCGTAGACGCTCCGGGCGTCGGGAGCCACGAGACGACTCCCGGCCACCGTAGACGCGGGTCTGTGGGCGGTGAGCAATGGGTAGCTCACCGTCCGTACGTTAACTAAGTAGCGACAGACCGTGTCGACGGCGCGTTCGTGTTCCACGCGCGCCTCAAAGAGTTGTCAGCAAACTTGGAAGGGGCCACTGAGGGCCGATGCCTGCCGGGGCTGCGGGTTGTTCGAAAGAGATACCGCGCCCCCGGAACGCAAAGGGCACATGAAGGAACATAGACGGGTTTTAGTCAGTAAAAGTCTCACACTCCGGGAAGTAATTTGATGATTTCCCGTCTTAAAAAAAAAAGTGGTCACCGCTACTTATAGACATCTGCAAAACCAGAGGTCTCGCAAATGAGTTGCCATCCCAGACACAGAGTTGAAATGTCTCATGTGCCTGTAATTACACCGGCACTCATACCCACACAGCAACGCTGCTTTGCGGCAGAAATAAGTATGGTGGTAGTACTTCCCCGGACGAGCTCCTTCACAAAGAGCTCTACTACTACTAACTATGGAAGAGCTGATTTTTCCCATATCTTAGGGTAGATCCTATAATAAACTGCCTCGTTGGCCTAGTGGTCCTAAGCGCGACTGCTACGCCAGAGGTCCTGGGTTCGATACCCAGGTCGAGCAAAAAGTGTTATTGGGTTTTTCTATGAAATTCTCAGTAGCAGCTCGGAGTTAGGATTTGTGCCCGGTTAATGGCAATAGGCTCGCCCCCTATTACATGGGACCTAAATATACTGGCGCACTGTGGGTGTACATTGGTACACCTCTGCCTAACCCTTCGGGGAATACAGGCGTGATGGTGATGATACCCTATAACAAAAGTTGTTAATATTTACGAGTACTGTCACCCCTAAAAGATTTACCTATTAAAAGTCTAGTTGTAAACATTAACTATAAACCTACAACTTCAAACAGCAGTTTCAAGGATTATTTTGTAGCTCAACAGACAATGGCGCCAAACTTATAAGTTTTAATTACTTACTTGGGCAATATTGCGTCATTTGAATGTTAGTTGATATTGCTCCTACTAGAATGGCTAGACGGTTCTTGAATAATAGCGGGATCCTTTAAATTATGTAGGTGGAGTTTTGGTATAAGCGTAGTGGTCATACAGTGTGATATTTTAAAATTAATTTTCAGGCTTGTTTTGGACAATACAGTGATGACACTAATGATTGAATAATCTATACTTCTTCTTCTTCTTCTTCTTGATCATGTGGGCAGTAAAACTCAAACTCAAAGCATTTATTTCAATTAGACCATTTACAGGCACTTTTGAATTGTCAAGAAGTTACAGTTTATATTGAAGCTAGTTGCTCGTTCCAAAAAGTAGGTCTCTATGGAGAAGAACGAGCAAGAAACTCCATGGACACTCTTTTCATTCAATTTGGTTTTTACAAAAACTTGGTTACAATATTCTTGTTGCTTCTATATGTGAAAACAATGAAGGTGAATATAAAAAATAACAAAATTATTATAAAGATGTAAGTCTAACGACCCCACACACTCTAGTGTCAGAGTTTCTAAACCGCCTCAAGGGCCTCTGACATGGTTACCAATATCAGTGATGTCCAAGATAAACTTAGAAAGTACGTATGAATTAGAAAAAGTCACATTGGTACTTGCCTGTACCCGGGCACGGTGCGAATCTACAACCTTGTGCATGATAGGGCGGCGCCTTAATCACTGAGCCATCACGACACTTAACAATTTATTCTAAAATAATGCAGGCCAGCCCAATTTTCTTAGGCCTCATATATTTTATGTTAAAAGCCATTTTCACCCACGCTGATGTTTTGTTCACAGTTATCAAAAATTTATAAAGTAACATGTGCTTTTTTGTAGTCCAATATCCCCGTGTTGTTTTACCAGCGTTATTTAACCAAATCTCAACCATATTGTTTGTTCGTGTGTATGGAACTACCATCGGATTGGAAAAAATATTTTTGTATATGATAGCCAGATTCGTGAGGAATGGTATAGGATTTATACCATCACGCTACGATACACGGGGGCGGAGCAGTAACCAAAGACGTAACCGAGGCGTACCGTTATTATGAGAATAAAGTAACAAGCACTAAGTAATGAGTACATTCAACAAATACTAAAAGATCTAGGCTTAAAAATAAACATTCAGCATAGAATAAATTAGCCGTAGTAGCAAAATAATAACCAGTTTCAAACGAAGACACACGTTCACGAACATTGCGCATTCATAGATAGTTTCAATACATCTTACTTCCGTACTAATATTATAAATGCGAAAGTAACTCTGTCTGTCTGTCTCTTCTTCACGCCCAAACCACTGAACCGATTTCAATGAAATTTGGTACAGATATAGTCTGGGACCCGAGAAAGGACATAGGATAGTTTTCATCCCGGAAATCCCCCGGGGACGGGAACTATTAATCCATGCGGACGAAGTCGCGGGCAAACGCTAGTTGCTTCATAAATGCAAAACTTTGAATGTTTGTCAATGGATGTTTGTCACTCAATCACGCCAGAACGGCTGAACGGATCCAGATAAAATTTAACACAGAGATAGATTATATCCTGGACTAGCTGTTCCCCGCGGTTTCACCCTCGCTGCTCAGCACCTGTTGGTCGTAGCGTGATGTTACATAGCCTATAGCCTTCCTCAAGAAATGGACTATCCAACACTAAAAGAATTTTCCAATTCCAACCAGTAGTCCCTGAGATTACCGCGTTTAAACAAACAAACTCTTTAGCTTTATAATATTAGTATAGATAAAAACAAAGGCTACTTTTTATCCCGAAAAAATGTGCAATTCCCGTAGTATAAAATATCAACCTGTCGTGACTCGATGTGAACGAAGCGGCTGGCAGAATCTAATATTGAATAACTAGCTGCGTAGATTCAGAATTAAGCCACAGACCTAAATAATCCTACAGATACACAAGCACGGAATAATTAATTAAAGCTTGCTCAATGGTGCCGATTCCCTTGTTCACAAACTAAACTAAAATTAGAGAATTGACATCTCTTACTAACATACAGCGAAAGAAAAGGACGGTTTTACCTTAGAACTAAGTTAGAGATGTCAAATTAGGTACTTTCGCCTTGAACTTTTCCGTGTTTTTAATCGACGCGTTCTGACATGTCAACTATAATTGTATAGAGGTTTTAGATCAACTAAAGAAAGATAGAAAAAAGATAGAAATAGTCTAAATTAAGTTTAGCTTGTGCATAACAGAATCAACACCAATATCTACAAGTGCCCGAAATTTAACCTATTTCCGTTTAGACGTTTAAGCGTGAAAGAGTAACAAAAATCAATCCATTCGTCTATACATCCTCACAAACTATCGCGTTTGTAATAATCGTAGGATATTTATAATGTAATGTAAAAATGTAATGTAATTCTCCAGACCGATTCCGGCCACGGCGGCTAATCTTAATGCAGACTAGCCTCGTACGCAGGAGATATTATACTGCACAAGTGTGTGCGCAAACACAGGTGCACTCCCTCTTCCCTAACTCTCATAGCCCGATGGGACGGCAATCCGACACGACCGGAGAGAGATCAGGCGCAGGACCAACGGCTTTACGTGCTTCCGGTTTCCGAGGCACGGGGGTGTCACACCACCAACTTCCAAACTCCGGGCTGCTACTGAAATTTCATAGAAAAACCCAATAACACTTTTTGCTCGACCTGGGAATCGAACCCGGGACCCCTTGCTCAGCAGCACTTGCGATCACGAGACCAACGGGGTAGTCGTTTCGTATTTATAATACGAAATGCATCAAACTACGTATGCCATTGTCTACATACAATTCCATCACGTTAGTAGTTACTGGCTAAAACTCTCTAATTAAACAAAACAAATGAGCATCAATGGTAGTAGGTAGTAAATTACAAAATCACCGTGATGTCATCGTGAATGACAAAATGTTGTTGACACATTTATTGTGTGTAGTATTTGTTGGCAAACAACACGTAATTATTTAGTCATACGCAGTCATCTATTGTAAATATGTTGTTTAACACTACGGTAGAGCCACGATTATCCGAACTAATTGGGACTAATCGGAAGGTTGGTTGTTTGCGACAAGACCAAACAAAAACTACATCTTTCCACAAATAAGGAACAGTCTATTAAAATAAAGAAGAAAGAGAAAATATAATATTGGATTTAGTTGCCCATTCCAAAAAGTAGTTTCGTTTGGAGAGGAAAGGGCAAGAGACTCCATAATTACTCTGTAATGTTAGTAGAAAGACGGGTGTAAAAAGATAATAAACGAAGCCGAAATTAAACTTTTTTTTATCTATCACTGCATTCAATTTTTGTGATTCGGACGCAAAATCCTTCCGATTACGGAATTATTTAATTGATGGACAAAGTAAAATACGTCGGCATGGGGGTTTTTAACCGACCCCTGTACTGTTCCATGCGGTTTTGTCCAATATTACTTAGTTTGATGAGCACCGTAGACGCGTGTCTGTGGACGGTGAGCAATGGGTAGCTCACCGTCCGTACGTTCACTAGCGACAGACCGTGTCGACGGCGCGTCCGTGTTCCACGCGCGCCTCAAAGAGATGTCAGCAAACTTGGATGGGGCCACTGGCTGCGGGTTGTTCGAAAGAGATAGGGTAAGAAGGAACATAGACGGGTTTTAGTCAGTAAAAGTCTGACACTCCCTCCCGCCCCGCCCAGGGCGGGGGAAGTTATTTGATGATTTCCCGTTTATAAAAAAAAAAAAGCTATGAGATACGTATATTAACATCCCGTTGGTATGCTATCCAAACCCATTCTCACATCTTAGTAAGATAAAGACAGTCTTACCGGAAAGGAAAAATAAAAATCTTTAATCCGCAAAGTGGTGTCTGTTGATTTAATTTTTCTTTTTATAATAACTTTGAAAGGATTTTAAAATACAGCCATTTTTCATCATCATCATCTGCCTAGCCTTTCCCAACTATGTTGGGGTCGGCTTCCAGTCGAACCGGATGCAGCTGAATATCAGTATTTTACATGGAGCGACTGCCTATCAGACCTCCACAACCCAGTAATGGGTAATACGATACTCTTGGTAAGACTGGTTGTCAGACTTTCTGGCAACCAGCCAAAAAAAACAAAAAAACAAACACAGCCATTTTTAGAGACACTAATTAATTAGCTCTTTCTTTATTAAAATAAAACTTCCGGTAAGAGAATTTTAATCTGACAATGAGATGGGCAGAATGCAATGCCTGTCGGGAAGAGGTATGGCCATATGGAAAGCTGTGGGTCATAAAAAGCTGATAAAAAAATACCACCTTTCGTCGTTGGGTGCTCACTTATGGGATAGACAGAGCAAGAAGGAGCGAAGTAATTATGATGATTTTGGGTATGTATCGGTTATTAGTTTAAATCTAAACTTAGATACATTTTGGAAGTATATTGAACTGGTACTGTTGGAATAGTAATATAGGTACCTAACACATTTAGTATACTATTATGTTATGTATACTGTTTTTTTCAGATTAAGTACTATAAAAATACGTAATTTATTTTTATTGCCAATTTGTTTTAATTATTTTAATTATGTGTGCCCTTTAGCAAAGACCTGCTACAACCCTTAAATTGAATTAGTTTGTCGTAATTAATTTAATTGTTTTAAATTATGGTTCGTTATGATAGAACTAAGTTTAATTTATTTTTCTCACACATTATTATTCACACCACTTCGCGAACACCCACGGGTAAAAATTGTATAAGTATACAATGTGTGGGTATACATTTGTATATATTGTTAAGTGAAGTAAGAATTTCGAAAGTTCATGTATAATGCAAGGTGTCCATTATAAAAAGGACACAAAAGCATAGAGCGGTAGCTGCAAATTATTCCCAGCACTGGTAAAAGATAACGAAATAAAAATGGGAAAATTATATTTTTTACCAATCCGCCTTGAGTAAGCGTGGTGATCAATGCTCGTGCCTTCTCTGTATGAGAAGAGGCTTTTGCTTTGCAGTGAGGTGATGATGGGCTAGTATTTTACTCCGTATTCTTGATTTCAACTTATTTTTTTCCATAAACTTTAAAAACGAAAAACATATTTGTTGTAAAGTTATTTAAAATGTAGCTCTGCGCCCGCAGCATATGTGGTTAGCGAGGCTAGAATGAGGAACCTCCTCACTATGTATGCCGTGACCAAGACATCCGCCTTCTGCATTTGACCCAGCCTTTGTTATTACTATACAAACATATCATCACGCCTGTATTCCCCGAAGGGTAAGGCATAGGTGTACCAATGTACACCCACAGTTCGCCGGTATGTGTAGGACCCATGTAATAGGGGGCGAGCTTATTGCCATTAACCGAGCAAATCCCAACTCCGTGCTGTTACTGAGAATTTCATAGAAAAAACCAATAACAATTTTTGCTCGACCTGGGAATCGAACCCAAGACCTCTATTATCATCCTCTCTTTTTGTTATTATTATTTATTTTATATTTTTCAGCAACCAGCTTTATCGTATTATTTTATAAATTACTGTCTTTTTAACAATTGACAGAATAAAAACATTTGACCTCATTGTAAAAGCCTTTAGTTACAAGACCTCGCGTTATTCTTCTTAGTTGTACAAGTAAACTTACTAGATAGTAACGAGCAGGTTGTAACATGACTTTTTTAATGACAAAGATGTTTACAACCCCTTTACGATTTCACAAGACACAATTTAAAACATCGTCTTGTGTTGAAAGCTAAAATAATTGCTTGTTTCCATCTATCGCCATCATTAACCTATCACTATAATATTTCTGATACTGTTTGACAGCTGTCAGATTCAAATCATAATCTGACAGCTGTCAATTGGAGAACTGTAATTATATTCTTGTGTTAGTATATCAAAGAACTATTATTTGTATAGTGGTGTTTCTAAACAAATCATAATATTTTCCCGGCAGTATAATGTTTGCAATACATTGACAGCAGTTAAAATTATTGCTGACTTCTTTTTGAGTCAATTTAAAGTGAGTCGTAAGCGTAATGGACGCAATAGGTGGCTACGTTTTTACGTCCGTTGCGTTTTTAATGTCCTTTAAAGTGCAGGTGTGCACTTTGGGCACTATAGTAAATAGGCCGCATAGTCTGGTCAGAAGCATCGCACTCGCGCTGAGTGTTGGTGGGATCTACAACACCCTATTTCTCTAGGTTATGTTTGCAGCGACGTATTTTTTTTTTTTGTGAAACCTTGGCCCCTTTCTGTAAATTAATCCTTACTTTGGAACTGTCTTTTGAGCACGTTTCATGTAGGCCACAGTAAATCACTTGCGAATAGCAAGGACCCTTGGGTTTTAAAAAGTTGAGATAATTCTAATTTTGCTGAAATAGTCGGTATTTAAAGTGATATAAGAAAACTTTTAGTGTGGCTTTATTACCACTCCACATGACATTTATTATTAAAACTAGCTTTTGCCCGCGACTTCGTCCACGTGGATTAATAGTTCCCGTTCCCGGGGGATTTCCGGGATGAAAACTATCCTATGTCCTTTCTCGGGTCTCAGACTATATCTGTACCAAATTTCATTGAAATCGGTTCAGTGGTTTAGGCGTGAAGAAGAGACAGACAGACAAACAGACAGACAGAGTTACTTTCGCATTTATAATATTAGTAAGGATAAAAATTTTAAAAATCTCGACTTCATATTTTTCGGCGTTCTTATAAAAAAAAAAATACCATCACGCCTGTATTCCCCGAAGGGTTAGGCAGAGGTGTACCGTGGCGTGGTGGCGTTCTTATATAGCTAATTTTTTCCTGGAAAGTGTGGCTGCAGTACATTGACAGAATTTTTTGAATAGTTGAAAGAATTATATTTACGTACCGCTTGCAGTAAATGTACTTCCCATTTTGGAACACCTTTACAAATAGCCCTGTCTTCTTGATTAATTAATACTGCACCGTTTTATCAACGAAACGTTTAACCTACGTGTTTTTTAATGGCCTGGCTCTCATCAATAACTTTGCCTTTCAAAAGAAAATACAAACTATTCCGACAATTCTAAAACCGATGTCATTCAAGACAAAATAACTTTACGCAATTCTTAGAAAATCCAACGAAACGTCAATAAAAATAATATATAAAAACCTCATAAAAACAAGGGAATAAACGACACAACCCCAAACTGCTGTCGTTATTCAAATTATTCATGAGATCTCAACCCTGTGAATGCCACATTCGGAGTTCGAACACAAATTCTTGAAGCGGTCTGAATGACCGCGGTCGAGTTGAAACTGGTTTGATCTGCCTTGCGGCGGATTACGGCTAGAATAACAGATTAATAGATTAATTAGTAATGCGTTTGTGTTTGTAATTTACAGTTTATCTGTGATAGGACTATTTTCGTCTATTTTCGTCTATTTTTGGATTTTACGTGTGTGTACCAAAGTGACTTTGAAATTTCATTGTGTACTTTCTAAGTTTATCTTGGACAACACTGAAGAAAAATAGTGTGAGGAATCCTGGACTTATTTATACTTTACATTATAAAAGAGTAAAGATTTTTTGTTTGTTTGTTCAAGTACCGAATAGGCTCCGAAACTTCTCGACCGATTTAAAGCATTTTTTCATCATTATATAGCTACATTATTTCTGAGTAATATAGGCTATATAAAATAACGCTACGACATACGGGAGCGGAGCAGTAATAAAACATGTAACTTCTACATTCATGTTCTTCCAACCACTGTACCTATGTTTCACAAATAAATATTTCTGATTTCATCATCACCATATCAGCCGCAGGACGTCCACTGCTGGACATCGGCCTCTTCTAAACACGTAAATTAACTCGGTTGAATTAAACCACAGGAACGAAGTCGCTGGCAGTTTGATAGTAACTAATAAAAGTTTGAAATCGTCAATCAGCCTCAAGCAAGCTTGGTGATCAATCCCTGTGCCTTCTCTGTACGAGAAGAGAGGCCTTTGCCCTGAGTAGATCAATAATCATCATCATCATCATCATCATATCAGCCGCAGGACGTCCACTGCTGGACATAGGCCTCCCCCATAGATTTCCAAAAAGACCGGTTGGAAGCGGCCTGCATCCAGCGTCTTCCTGCGGTCTTAATCAGGTCGTCAGTCCACCTTGTGGGTGGACGTCCTACGCTGCGCTTGCCGGTGCGTGGTCTCCATTCGAGAACTTTGCGGCCCCATCGGCCATCAGCTCTGCGTGCCATGTGCCCTGCCCACTGCCACTTCAACTTACTGATGCTCTGGGCTATGTCGGTAATTTTGGTTCGTCTGCGGATCTCCTCATTTCTGATTCGATCTCGCAGAGAGACTCCGAGCATAGCCCTCTCCATAGCTCGTTGGGCTACTTTGAGCTTGCTAATAAAGCCCATGGTAAGAGATCAATAATAGGCTGGTAATATTATTATTTACGTCGAAGTTATTATGAAAGAGTTATTAATAGTACACACGTCACTGAATTAATTCGTGTTAATTCAATTTAGGTCAATTAACCCTCTTCGTTTATGTTCGTATTCGTACCCTTCGCTGATTGACACTTTGTTTTGAGGACACATAATTTACATATCTTTACCTTGAAGATTACATTAGTTATTTATTTTTCCGGTTTATCACTGAAATGTAGGTACCTATACATAATTATTTACCATCACGCCTGTATTCGATGAAGGGTTAGGCAGAGGTGTACTTACTCACACCCACATATCGCCGGTCTGTTTAGGTCCCATGTAATAGGGGCGAGCCTAGCCATTAACCGGGCACAAATTCTAACTTCGAGCCGATACTGAGAATTTATTAGAAAAACCCAATAACACTTTTTGCTCGACATGGGAAGCGAAACCAAGATTTCTAACATACCAGCCGCGCCAAGGACCACTGGGCTAACGACGCAGTTATACATAATTATTTATTTAATTATTTTTTATTTAGTATTAATAGACCTCTTTGTGAAGAAACTCGTACGGAAGAGTACCACCATCATACCTATTTCTGTTGCAAAGCAGCGTTGCGGTTTTCCTGTATGAAGGGTATGGGTGCTGGTGTAATTACAATCACATGAGACATTTCAACCATGTATCTGGGATTGCAACTATGCAAGGCCTCTGGTATTGCATATTTCCAAAAGCAGCAATGACCACTTAATATCAACGATATTTAAAAAAAGAATTCCAGCATTTTTAATTTATATATGGTTCCAATTAATGTGTAGCCCCAATATTTTACAATTAAAAATTCTCTTACATCCCGACCCAATAACGTTGTTGTATAAATAAAAGCCGGGCTTCCAATAAACACATCCATATTTATAATAATATTTAACCAATCAAAGAAGCACTTTCATATTATGAATATAAAAGCGCGCTAGTTTGCATAAATAATATAATGAAATTACAATGCAATGCGGTTTTATTTTAATTGTACATGGTAATTAAATGTTACAAATAATATTATGTGCATGCATAATGTTGTGTTAAATAAGAAGGAATAGCTGTTGGTGGTTTATAAAACTTTTTCGTGGGAATGGATGGGGGATGGTGACAACAGGATTGTTTTTTTTTTTAATTGATTGGAAATCATCAAATCACTTCCCCCGCCCTGGGCGGGACGGGAGGGAGTGTCAGACTTTTACTGACCGAAACCCATCTATGTTCCTTCATGTGCCCTTTGCGTTCCGGGGGCGCGGTATCTCTTTCGAACGACCCGCAGCCCCGGCAGGCATCGGCCCTTAGTGGCCCCTTCCAAGTTTGCCGACATCTCTTTGAGGCGCGCGTGGAACACGAACGCGCCGTCGACACGGTCGTTAGTAAACGTACGGACGGTGAGCTACCCATTGCTCGCCGTCCACAAACCCGCAACGGGATAGGTTGCATCATCCTTCTAATTAGCAACATACGAGTATCAACATAGTGCGATAATAGCTCTTTATTTAGTTTATGTACAATATAGGTATGTACTTTCGGTATGTACTTTTGGCGTAAAGCACGTGTCTTTGTAGAGTCGTTAGATGTGCAGATACTTCGGCTTTTTGTATTAAGTATACATGCGTATTTACACTGATGATAAGCTACAACTATGAGATGAGATGAGATGTCGATACTGTCGTAATGTTCTGTTTTAAACTGTTAGGGCATACTTAAAGGGACAGTTATACAAAAAATATCACTACACACTTTGCCTGTATTTTTGTATTGAAGTTTTTCACGTATACGTGGTCATAAAGTTAATAACGTCATAGTCAGAGGTAGTTGACATCTTAATGGCAGACGTCAATTGTTGGACAGCTACAGTTCTCTTTTTGATAATAATGTTGCACTAGGAATTTTTTCTGAGTCTTGAGTGCGTTTACAAACACAATACCATTACGCCTGTAGTCCCCGAAGGGTTAGGCAGAGGTGTAGCAATGTACACCCACAGTTCGCCGGTACATTTAGGTCCCATGTAATAATAGGGAGCGAGCCTATTGCTATTAACCGGGCACAAATTCAAACTCCGAGCTACTATTGAAAATTTCATAGAAAAACCCAATAACACTTTTTGCTCGACCTGGAAATCGAACCCAGGACCACCTTCCGGGTTCTTCTGGGAACTGCGTCTGTGGCCTATTGGTCCTAAGCGCGACTGCTACGCTAGAGGTTTACAAACACATACACACACATACACAAACCGAAAGCCCTTAACAACGAATTGTAGTCTGTAGGCCATACAAATATGTGTTCCG
This sequence comes from Caradrina clavipalpis, assembly GCA_932526535.1. Taxonomy (NCBI): domain Eukaryota; kingdom Metazoa; phylum Arthropoda; class Insecta; order Lepidoptera; family Noctuidae; genus Caradrina; species Caradrina clavipalpis. Next base: position 1,757,919 of record OW052108.1, read on the forward strand.
TCCGTCAATCGAACTCGAGACATGCAGCGTAGCAGTCAATAGCTCAGCCACTACGCCAACCGTATCGTCAAGTTGCTTCTATCTTCATTATCATATCAGCCGTAGGACCTCCACTACTGGACATAGGTCTCCCCATAGATCAATCAATCAATCTCAATCATCGGTCTTCATCTTTATACAAGGCGTTGATTTGCATCCTCGTCAAATTCAAGGAGTTAACTATGCTCGTGAATCTTAACACGAATCAATAATAAAATAAATTGGTTTTGAAATTATAAATAAATAAATAATAAATAAATAAATATCTTGGGACAACTCACACACGGCTATCTGATCTCAAGCTAAGCAGAGCTTGTGTTATGGTAACCAGACCACTGATATACATACTTATATAATTTATAAATACATACATATTATAGATAAATCACACCCAGTCAATTATTATTTTTTGACGTGATTTTCTAATTTGAGCTAGCCATCTCGCCAGAGGGTTTAGGCGTTATGCACACATTGATATAGCCGCGCGACAACTCTACCTACCGCATACGCAACTGGGCGATTCTGAGTTTTGTAAGAGGAGTATTCTGGAATACTGTTATTTGATAGTTGCAACTAAAAAAACAAGTATTTATTAGATAATTATTGGCCAGGTATCGTAATTATATTTGATTACTTCTATTCTTTTATGACAAGCTCCTAAAATTTGACGAGGATGCAAATCAACAGCTTGTATATAGCCACTTTCTTTTGTTAGCCTATTCTGTCTCACTCTTGGGCAACGGCCTTCCTTCATGAGCTTATATATACCATCACGCCTGTATGGCGAAGGGTTAGGCAGAGGTGTACAAGAGTACACCCACAGTTCGCCGGTATATTTAGGTCCCATATAATAGTGGGCGAGCCTATTGCCATTATCCGGGCACATATCCTAACTCCGAGCTGCTACTGAGAATTTCATAGAAAAACCCAATAACACTTTTTGCTCGACCTGGGAATCGAACCCAGGACAACTAGCGTAGCAGTCGTGCTTAGGACTACTAGGCCAACGAGGCAGTCATACAAGACACATATGAACATATGAGCTTACAGTTGAATAATCGACTTTTCTTTTCAAACGACTTCAAATGAATGTAATTTGACATCGACTTCGTACCGGTGCCGTTACTTTGAGTGCAACACTACCCTTTTACCTACTATTTGGTTCATGGTCGAAGTGTGGATGCAATTTTATTATTTCAGTAAGGAAGTAAAGAATAAAAACAGGGTTTGTTACTTTAAACATTTAAATTATCCACTTCTCTATTCTGTAGCAATTTTTCCTTTTTATAATGTACTAGGTTCTGCCCTGGCTTTGTCTGCGTAGCATTCAGAATTAAAGAAAATCATCCTGAAATTCTGCATATACGTTGTTAGGTGTACAGAAACGGACATAGTGTACCTTTTAACCCAAAAAAGCACTGTTCTGGAGGAAAACAACAAATACGTTCTTATAACTGCCTCGTTGTCCTAGTGGTCCTAAGCGCGACTGCTACGCTAGAGGTCTTGGGTTCCATTCCCAGGTCGAGCAAAAAGTGTTATTGGGTTTTTCTATGAAATTCTCAGTAGCAGCTCGGAGTTTGGATTTGTGCCCGGTTAATGGCAATAGACTCGCCCCCTTTTACATGGGACCTAAATATACCAGCGAACTGTGGGTGTACATTGGTACACCTCTGCCTAACCCTTCGGGGAATACAGGCGCGATGGTATATTTATATTTTACGTTCTTATGATAATAGATGCCGACACGTGTCTTCCGAATTAAGATTGAATTTTAAATGCAAATCTAATTGTAAAATACATACTAATGCAGAATCTGGTAAGTTATGTATTATGTAAACTTTTGAAAACAGAATAACTTTGTCGGTATTAAACCAATCTCTTAGCTCTCTTTGACTAGTCCATGACTATTCAAACATTTTGAAGGCGACGAGTTTTAGTTTAAAGGCTTGTAATTGTTTTTGATCCTGCCAAAATGAATACCTACATCATTTCTGTTCGAAATTATAAATTTTAAATCTGGGAGGCATTTCTACAATTTTTTAAGAACGGTCGCAATCTAATTTCGTCTCATTATATCGAAAATGTTTCTAACTTACCTACATTTTTGTGTGTTGATTTGTTAGTGGTCAATGTTCATGCTTTTTCTGTATGAAAAGAAGCTTTTGGCTTGATGTGGGACAATAATAGCCTGGTAATATTATTCGAAAAAAGTAGCCAATCCTTTCTTAGGGATTAAACTTACCGGGTTTCTTAGTTGGTGGTAACAGACAGAGTTACTTTCGCATTTGTAATATTAATATAGATTTACAGGCACTTTTAAATTGTTAAGGAGTCGGTCATTTGGTCAGAAAGTTAAAGGTTCGTACACCTTTTACACTAGGTTAGACAGAGGTATACCAATGTACACCCACAGTTCGCCAGTATGTTTAGGTCCCATGTAATAGCGAACCTATTGCTATTAACCGGGCACAAACCCTAGCTGCTACTGAGAATTTTCCAGAAAAACCCAATAACACTGCTCGACCTGGGAATCGAACCCAAGACCTCTAGCTCGACCTCGTGCTTAAGACCACTATGCTACCGAGGCAGATACACTACTTCCAAAAACTCGAAAGTCGTAACTCCACACTAGTGTAGTTTCAATCAGTTTGAATGCATATATCTTTGAAAACGATCTCTGAAGCCCTCTAAACCTTAGCGATAAGTTTCTTGCAAATCCTTTCAATGTGGGTTCCTATTCCACTTTGAGCCAAGAGTCAACAGATTTATGTCATTTTAACATGGCTGACATTTTGAGAATGGATAAAAGAAGGAAAATATAATACTAGCATCTGCCCGCGGTTTCTCCCGTGTAAAAAGTAACCTTTTAAAATTGAAATATTTATTTATATCATTCCAAGGAATGCATTACCCGGCTAAGAAGTCCATAATAGAGAAAATGGTATATCTATGTGCAAATTTTCATTCAAATTTGTTCAATGGTTTATGCCTGATTAAGTAAAAGACATTCAAACATTTCACAAATATTCATATTTATAATCTTAGTAGATAGGATAGTAGGAATAAGGGATGTGTACTTACTATTTACCTACATTGTTTTCAAACAAAGAAACAACAAGAATAAAGTAACCAAGATTTTGTAAAAACTTTGAAAATAGTGTAAGTACGTGGAGTTTCTTGCTTGTTGTTCTCCATAGAGATCTACCTATGTTTTGAAACGATCAACTAGCTTCAACTCTGTTCCCTTTCTCTTACTAACTTTTTCACCACATCTTGTTGAGGGAAGAGAAGAACAATGAGGTCAAATTAAACAATTATTTGGTGGCGAAGTGGTAGTAAGTTGGTGGAACTTTGGTTGGTGTAGTTTCCTGCTTTTTGCCTTCAGGGGATCCTAGACTGCGGGTTGTTCGAAAGAAATAGCGCGCCCCCGGAACGCAAAGGGCACATGAAGGAACATAGACGGGTTTAAGTCAGTAAAAGTCTGACACTCCCTCCCGCCCCGCCCAGGGTGGGGGGGGGGGAAGTTATATGATGATTTACCGTCTTAAAAAAAAAGGAGACCCTAGAGATATAGATTTTTCTACAGGCTATTAGAAAAATGAACGTAATTTTTTCAGCTGAATGTATGAGTCTAGAATACTCCAGGGCTGAGGCGAGAAGTCTTCCATACCACCCTTGGTTGACTGGTAGAAAATGCCTAAGATATTAAGTCCGCCTATGTATTGGTTGGATAAAGTCACAAATAAATAGTTAACCTTACATAACCATTACGCCTGTAGTCACCGATTGGTTAGGTAAAGGTGTACCAATGTACACCTACAGTCCACCGGTATATTTAAATCCCATGCAATAAGATGTAGATAATAATTAAATTACATAAAGTTTTTAAAACATTTGTTAATTTTGGTTAATAATTTAAAATGATGGCCATATCCAAAAATTTGCATGCTGAACTTAGTAGGCGGAATGTGAAGAACTATATTATTTTAACATCTGTAAAATACCATTATTACCAGATTAGTATTATTAATAAATATATTCCCTCCCCCCTTGGTTTTCCCATGATAGTATTCCCAGGTATCACCTACCCACCAATCTTGCAGTGATTATGCCACGTTGGGCCACGGAGAATGAAGTTGGGAAACTCTATTACCAGGAGCGATATTGAAGTGAGAACGAGAGTACCTAGTGCCTCTAACTAGTATGTAGTTCACGATTACATTGTAGAAAGTGATGTTTGTGTTAGTTCAAAAGTTTTGAAGTTCGCGATTTGGGAATTAAAGTATTATGTAGTAGTTACCGGCGGACTGTGGGCGTACTTTGGTACAGCTCTGCCTAACCCTTCGGGGAATACACGCGTGATGGTATGTATGGGTATAATGTAGTCTTTCTTGGTCATTGTGTTAGTTGTAAATATCTTTTTTTTGATTGAAATGTAAATTTACTATTTTAAAAACTCCCGTTGCGATCAACGTAACTTGCAACACTGATGGTGTTGACATGATCAAATAAATTATTAAAGAAATTCCAGAACAGAAAAATTAATGTGACAAATTGTCAAATGCACGGTAGCTTCTGTGATTGGATGACTGAATTATCAACAGAAAATCACAGTGGCATAAGTGCGCTTGACAATTTGTTTGATACATTTTTGTTCAAAGGGGTGCGTCCCATAAAAACTATACCTACACTAAAGTATATTAATTTGTGATTTTAACTTATGCCTAAATAGAATTCAAAATGAAGCCAAAGTCCTATAAAATCGCATGGGAAAACAAAAATGGGATAAAATTCTCCTATGTTTAACTAGATCAATACCTATATGTGTGTCAAATTCCAACTTTTTCCATTCAGTCATTTAAGCGCGAAACAGTAACAAACATCCATCCATCCATCCTCACGAACTTTCTCATCTATAAGTAGTAAGAAAGATTCTCTGCAAGTACAGTCACGAGCATCAACATGTATACACTTGGCAAAATTTTGAACCGTTTTTCTCGTGAATTAACGATAGCAACGTAACGCAACAAAAGATAGGCTTAATACTCGTATTTACACATATTATATTATTAGAATAAATAAGAAACTGATAAACATAAATAACATAATATAACTATTACGAAATATTACACTTTATGGAAATTATGATAGCGCTCTTCCTCTCTCCTTATTTTACTATTTTGCTGTGCCCAACAGGGTCCATAATTGTTTCTATTTATTGCCACCTACCACCTGTATGTTTACATTCATCATCTGCCTAGCCTTTTCCCAACTATGTTGGGGTCGGCTTCCAGTCGAACCGGATGCAGCTGAATATCAGTATTTTACATGGAGCGACTGCCTATCAGACCTCCACAACCCAGTAATGGGTAATACGATACTCTTGGTAAGACTGTTCACATTATGGAATGCAATAAAGATTTGAGATTTGAACGTTGAGATAAGACCGATTTCATAGTAGTATGAGATCCAGAATATGATATTCGTAATACCATTACATTTTAATCAATCCTTTGCGAGGAAATTGCTTTAAAAATTTGCCAACTGTCAAAATGTTTTTACTCGTGACCGCACACTAAGCACAGTGCCATAAATTCCTAAAATCAAATGTAATAAACCATCCTTCCTAGTCTAATGCTAAGTTTAGGGAGCGGTGGAGGCCAGACATTGTCAAAGTTGCTCACTAACAATCAGATAGCTAGGTAATTTATACGCGGCCCTACCGGCATTGGCACTTTGTGGCACTTGGACACGCAGGAATTAAATGCTGGCATAGATTTTAATGAATTATGACTATTTTAAAGGGATGAAGGAGAAATTATACAACTTCTAACATACTAGCTCCTGTCTGTGACTTCGTTTGCGTGGATATTTTCACCCGTATTGAGTAACGTCTTTGGTTACTGCTCCGCTCTCGTGGCGTAATGTTATATAGCCTATGACACTCACAAATAACGTGGCTTTCTATGAGTAAAATAATTTTCAATATCGGTTCAGTAGATCCAGAGGTTACTCCCTACAGCCTCACATACTTTACCTCTGTATAATACTAGCTGACCCAGCAAACGTTGTTTTGCCATATATATTTTTTTTTTAGGTATATGAAAAATAGATGTTGGCCTATTCTCAGACCTACTCGATATGCACAAAAAATTTCATCAAAATCGGTCAAGCCGTTTCGGAGGAGTATGGCAACGAAAACTGTGACACGAGAATTTTATATATTAGATTAGTATAGATTAAATAAACATCCTGAAAGGAATTTAATTAAAATCAGTTACTGAAAAATAAACATCTATCATCACAACCTTATTATAAAGTAGTAAGGATTAGCAAGACTTGTCATCACGCGGATGGAGACGCGGGCGAGCACTAGTTTCAAATAATAACTTAAATAAGTCTAGCCCCGTTGGTCTCGTGGTCGTAAGTGCGACTGCTGTGCAAGGGGTCCCGGGTTCGATTCCCAGGTCGAGCAAAAAGTGTTATTGGGTTTTTCTATAAAATTCTCAGTAGCAGCTCGGAGTCTGGATTTGTGCCCGGTTAATGGCAATAGGCTCGCCCCCTATTACATGGGACCTAAATATACCGGCGAACTGTGGGTGTACATTGGTACACCTCTGCCTAACCCTTCGGGGAATACAGGCGTGATAGTATATTTTTTATTTTATTTTATTTTTTTAAGTCTAGCAAAGCCTATTCATCCTATAAAATAAAAAGGCTATGACTAACTCACTTAGTTAACTGAAGAATATTAAGTAAATACTTATTTGCAACTTCGTTCTTTTAACCAATTACTGGTTAGCCGCTAAAGTTAAAAGATAAAGTACCTAGTTAAGTGGTGGTTAATTTTAAACTTTTATATTTAGTCTGTTTTTTAATTCAGCCTTTGATACAACTTAAGGTTTTAATAGGAGTTTAAGAAAACGAAAGAAAAATTCATTCAGAAACTAAATGTTTTGAAAAAGGTTTTTTTTGAGTACTTTTTTTGTACTCAAACTTGACTGTCCTATTGGTCTCATAATTGCAAGTCAACTGATAAGCAGGTCCTGGTTTTGATTCCCAGCCGGGCAAAAAGTGTTTTTTGGGATTTTTCCATTAAAAATTTAATGGTGTGACACCCCCGTGTCTCGTAAAGCCTTTGGTCCCGGCTGTCATCAGTAGGTCTTTAATAGTCGTTACTGATAGTCAGAAGCCAGGAAGTCTGAGAACCAGTTGTGCCGAGAGATTACATCGTGTTACCCAGTAACTGGCTTATGTGGGTCATATAGACAATCGCTTTATGTAAAACACTGGTGTTCTAGAAGCCGCTGTAGTTGGAAAAAGCTAGGTAGATAGTTCGTTTTTAGGACTAAAATATGCAAAATTCCCTTCGCACCATCAAGCATAGTTTTGTAATGATTTGACCTTCTACTTGTGCCTGATTCTGCTAACCCACATACACACAGTAATTTAATTAATTACGTGAAACTAGTTCGATATGCCAAATGTCAACATTACCTACTATCCAGTAAAATCAGGTCAACATACACCTAAAACTTATACTAATTAAACAGCTTTAAATATCCAAAATTATTACAATCAATTCATATTCCGATTAAGTGGTCAGCCTCGGTAGCCTAGTGGTACTAAGCGCGACTGTCTTGAGTCCGATTCCTAGGTCGAGCAAATGTTATTGGGTTTTTCTATGAAATTCTCAGTAGCAATTCGGAGTTAGGATTTGTGCCCGGTTAATGGCAATAGGCTCGTCCCCTATTACATGGGACCTAGACAATTAGACATACCAGCGAGCTATGGGTGTACATTGGTACACCACTGCCTAACCCTCCGGGGAATACAGGCGGGTGTTTTTTATCGTTTGTATAAGACTTACTATCTCTTATAATAATACACTTTGACGAATCTACAAAGAGACAGCATACAATATGATAGAAAATAATTTTATTCAAATAGATTAGTAGCCATCAAATATCATATGAGTTGATACTGAGCAAATAATGTTTCAAATCAAACGGTTTTTTATAATTAAAATCACAGAGGGACTTAATCGTTTGTTTGTTTAATATCAATCAATATCCTCTGTGTATACACAGGTACTAACATATTGGCTTTCGTAATTTTTATTGCGAATCTATGACTAATAATGCAAAAGCTTGGATGGATGGATGTTTGTTACTCAATCAAGTCAGAACGGATGTATGGATGTGGATGAAATTTTGCACAGAGATAGATTATAGTCGCCCCTATTAAATGGGACCCAAATATACCGGCGAACTGCGGGTGTACATTGGTACACCTCTGCCTAACCCTTCGGGGAATACAGGCGTGATGGTATATGATGGTATAGTTTTTTTTTATAGGCTGGAATTGTACATAAGCTACTTTTTATACCGAAAAACTGTATGGTTCTCATACATTTTAGCTTTGACGCGAACGAAATCGCTAGCAGAATCTAGTTAAAAGTCTATTGATGCCTAATATATTATATTTTATAAAAACATTTGTTGTTTTTTGATGACATCGACCGATATACTTTTTACCTTAGAATACATTTACAAGAATATTTATAGAATGTGTATGTAAACAGTAAAACTATTTTAAGTGTGGTACAATATCGTATTGGATCTAACCTTTGTATATTTAAAATAGGTAAATAAATAAAAAATGCGTTCTATATTCATCATCAAACATCGAAGCGTGAATTTTGAGTTTGTTTTTTATTATTTTCTTGCGTCAACATTTCAACATTATTGGCTACCTAATAGGTTTTTTGTTCCTTGCGGTTTTGTTTGAAAGAGTCACCGCGGCCCTGGAACGCAAAGGGCATTAGGAGGAACACGGTTGGGTTTTAGTCTGAAAGTCTGACACTCACTTCCACTCCGCCCAGAGCAGAAGAAGTCATATGATGATTTTTAATAAAAAAAAAAGCTAGTAGAGTCTTTGTAATACAGCAACGAAAATATTAATCCTAGTCCGAAACATAAACTTCAAAATATAAAAATAAATGAAATATAAATATACCATCACGCCTGTATTCCCTGAGGGGAATACAGAACAGGGGAAGGCAGAGGTGTATCAATGTACACCCACAGTTCGCCGGTATATTTGAGGTCCCATGTAATAGGGGGCGAGCTTATTGCCATTAACCAGGCACAAATCTAAACTCCGAGCTGCTACTGAGAATTTCATAGAAAAACCCAATAACGCTTTTTGCTCGACCTGAGAATTGAACCCAGGAACTCTAGCGTAGCAGACTTCAAAAAGTATTCCTATTTTCTAAGGAGTAAGTTCCTTTTTACAACCCAATTTTTCCAGCACCTCCCACCTCCGTGCGAAACTAATTCGAGTTGTATGTCCAACTTGCTCTTTGTTCAACATTTAGTGGTAGTTCCACCATCGTACAATTAACAATGGACTACATACGAACATCAACTTTGTGGGTACAAAATGTACAGCATATTGTTCAGGGATGGCAAACCTATGACACATAATTATGACAATGGTAGCACGCGGGGTAATAACTCGGGCATGCCAGTAGGTAATTGTCGATTCTTTAATTTTGATTTAATTTACAAAAATAACGCTTTTTTATTTAAATACTAGTTTAGTCTTAGTTCGCGTGTTTATTTTTTTGCCCGCGTTATGTCTTTGGCTACTGCTCCGCTCCTGTGGGTCATAGCGTGATGTTATGTAGCCCATACTACTAAAAAAAAAAAAGCTCTTTAACTATATGATATTAGATATTAAAGATAAACATATAATATAAATATATATAGCCTTACACACGGGTACACAAGTACACAAGTTTAAAGTAAGGTTTTTTTTCACCATAATATTACTAAGTCAAGATCATTGGACGACCTGTCATAAACAATAATACCAGCCTATTATTGCCCCACTGCAGAGCAAACGCCTCTTCTCATACACGTCATAATCACCTCAAAATTTTATTTTTAAATAAAAAATGGCACGTCTTTAAAAAAACGGTTCGCCACCCCTGATATAGTTGAATATCACAGTAGTGGTAACTCCCTAGAGAGGGAGTAATGTTTTACGCCCGCATTTTGCTGATTGTGAATTAGATCCCTTGTAATTGCAGGCAAGCCTGTGTCCATTTATTGTACAGAATATCATTTCAGAAGTAGTGTCTAGCCTGAATAAAGGAACCTATTAATATACACAAGCTTCTGCCCGCGACTTTATCCGTGTCTTTAATTTATTATCTCACGGTAACGGTACATTTTTCCGGGATAAAAAAAACGGTAATTTAAAAAACTAAAAAACCCGACTGCTTTTCTAAGTATTTATAAAAAAGCCCTAAAACAAGAAAGTCGTTGTACCCGATTGCACAAAATTGTAGCAGTCGGGACCCATTCTAGAAATGGAGGCTTAGAGTATTTAGAGCACATACCTATATTACATTGCAGATGGTCTAGAATGGATTTTTTTATTTTTTATTTTTTTATTTTTTATTTACCCATCGTCACTTTGACAGTAAATACGAATCTAATGACACCTCTCAAGCTAAAATCCATCGAGCCGTTCAGGCTGCAAAGCGATCCAAACATTTGAATTTGGCGCCAAAAATCCGCCATTTTGATTTTTTTATTTTGACATACCCAGTGTCACTCTCACAGTAAATACGAATCTAATGACACCTGTCAAGCTAAAATCGATTGAGCCGTTCAGGCTGCAGAGCGTGCCAAACAATTATACATACATACATACATACATACATACATACATACATACATACCCTCGAAAAACATAACCCTCCTTCTGTCGCAGTCGGGTAAAAAGTAGCCTATGTGCTATTCCAGACTTTGATTTCTGTGCTAAATTACAGCACAGATTTGTTCAGCCGTTTTGGCGTGATTGAGTAATCAACACCCATCTAACCTTTCGAAGTTATAATAGTTGTATACATGCATAAAGTCACGCCTTTTTCCCGTAGGGGTAAGCAGGAAACTCAGAACACTACCTGCTTCGAATAAAACGTAGCGAGTAGTTTTTATAAGTTAAAGTCAAATCTTTATTTCAATTAGACCATTAAAAGACACTTTTGAATGGCAATTGCATGTGAAAAATATTATTCATAATATTGATCTAGATGCCCATTACAAAAGGTAGTTTCCTATGGAGAAGAATGGGCAAGAAAATCCATACATACTCTTTTAAAACAATGTCTTACAATAAATTGTACATACATTATTTTTATCGATTTCTCAAATTTCATAGTTCAAATAATTATAAAAAAAAAACACTGCTTCAAAGTCACTTTCGAGTTTTGTTTACACAATACAATCTACCATTTTGATTCTAATAAAAAAAAACAAACAATACAAATCGATTATTATACTACCAAGACAGAATCATGACGCTATTGGAAAACAACCATTATTGGTTAAAAATATCTTTACACATATCTCTTTTGTCAAATGTAACCTTCACTTTTCACACGAAAAGCCACAAATAAATACTCCATTGTAATATTACCTTTATAAACGTACGTTTTATGGTAATTTTCCTAAAGCAATTCTAATTTAAGAATAAGTAGGTAGGTATGTAGTTCACACATCAATGGGAATATTTTCGTATGCTTCTTACAATCATTATTAAGACGTTTCATTTTTTATATTGTTTACTGATTCCTATTGTAAGCAGAGGTAGCTTTTGTGTCTATTTCTGTATTTCCAAATTCATATATTTCGGATGTAGGTTGTTATTTGGTATAAAACTTGAATCATTTTTAAGCCCACGTTTCTTTAGCATGACAATTGGAGTTATATTTGTCATTGATATTCTGTGAGAACCCCGTGGCCATCTTTTTCTTGCCCACGTGATGTTTCCTAGACATCAGTGGCCTATTGACGCCTACCGCCTTACGTAAGCATTGAAATAAGGATATTTTGATAGTTATTGTTATGGGTAGGCACCATACCTAAAAATACGTGTCATGTGCTTGAAATTTTGCCGAGAGAATTCGGAACTAATTCAGCAAATACAGGGTGTTTGGCAGAACGTTGAACATACGAAAATGGTGGATAGGTGGGGTCATTTGCTACTTACTCAGCCCTAATTTATTTGGCCCTGGGCCCCTGGATATTTTTTTAAAATATTTATTTTAAGTATTTTTTACATCTTTCTGTAAGTTTGAGGACTCATAACTCTTTTTGAAGCTAACATCTGAATAAAACAATAATTTTATGAGAATCTGCCAACATTAAAGATTTAAAAAAAGTTAAAAAAGTCGTGAAACTAGAAGAAAGCAAAAATTAAACAAAAAATATCCAGTGTGCCAGGGCCAAATAAATTAAGGCTGAGTAAGTAGCAGATGACCCCACCTATCTATCATTTTCGTATGTTCACCGTTCTGCCAAATACCCTGTATAAGAATAAAACTAGTAGGTACAGTGGAGGCGAAAACAGCTCGCAGAGGCACCTTAGGCGGCTTTATTTTGTTACTTAAATCTGCCCGCGACTTCGTCCGCGTCTTTGATGTATTATCCCACGGGAACCGTACATGTTTTCGGGATAAAAAGTGTTATTCCACACTGCAATCTATCTAAGTGCCAAATATCATCCAGATCCGTCCAGCCGTTTGAGCGTGAAGAAGAGACAAACAAACACTCACAAACATTCGCCTTTTTTACTAGTAGTGTGATTAATAAAGTTTTTTCAATAAAATTTTAAGGTTGTAAATATTTAATAATTATTAAAATTGTTAACTGCCCGTTGGTCTCGTGGTCGCAAGTGCGACTGCTGTGCAAGGGGTCCCGCGGGTTCGATTCCCAGGTCGAGCAAAAAGTGTTATTGGGTTTTCTATGAAATTCGCAGTAGCAGCTCGGAGTTTGGATTTGTGCCCGGTTAATGGCAATAGGCTCGCCCCCTATTACATGGGACCTAAATATACCGGTGAACTGTGGGTGTACATTGGTACACCTCTGCCTAACCTTTCGGGGAATACAGGTGTGATGGTATATAACAAATAAATAAATAAAAGACAGTAAGCACCTACTTACTTGCAAGTATAAGGTATAAGAAACTTTGTACTGTTGGCAATGTTTCCTTGCCTGGTATTGCCACCTACGAGGCAAAGATTACCGCTCGAGTGGCGACAAGGTGAGGAAGTGTTGCCATTACGTGGCAAAGTAACGGAAATGATGTGAGTCACTTTAACGAGCTCTAGTACAGTTTAGCGCCGATTGCCAATTAATAGTTTAAACTGTGTTCTAGTGTGATGGGGGTTGGTTAAAGTAATTGTAGTGATTTTGTGCTAAGAAGATACGTACTTGAATTTTTGTTATTATTTCTTTAGAAGAGTTAATTTGTTTCTTTTATTTTGTCTGGGACATTTTCACTGGTTAATCCAATCATCGGTAAAGGAAAATACATTCATACATAAACTCACGCCTTTTTCCCATGGGGGTAAGCTAAAATCACAGAACGCCACCTGCTACGATCCTTACATACTACTTTCGCCTCGTCCACGTTCATACATCTGGTCATACAAGCACGCCGGTTACGAGTACGAAAATAAAGGAAAATATCGTGATAAAAACTGGACTTATGATTGATATAAGTCTGACATAGTCAATCTGGCTTGAGCAAGCGTGGCGTTCATTGCTTGTGCCTTTTCTGCATGGGAAGAGGCCTTTACGTTGCAGTGGGACAGCACCTAATAGGCTGGTATAAAAATACCAACCATAAAAACATGGAATTGGCTAAAACTTGGTTTCAGGATAAAGACATTGAACATTGAATATCAGCATTGAATAGACAGCGAAGTTTTGTTTCTGTAGGTATCTTAAAAGGCATTTTTAAAATACAATACCTACCTATTGTATACATTTTTCGTTTAAAATATTTTTATTACAAAAAAATTGAAAATAAATATGTACATACATGATAGGTAGCACGGTAGCACGTACTGTTACGTAAACTGTGTTTTTTTGTTACATTATGCTTGTAAAAAACTGCAATATGAAGTGTAAACTTTGCTGTCACAATTTACACTTGTCCTTTACGTAAAACTATGTAAAAAAAAACCGTCTCTATAGCCTTCCTACTTCACACTTCAATGTCCATACAATTTTCATGGTAACCGAACTTTTGCAAAAGAAGAGATTAGCCCACAAATCTAGTGATCCATGAGGGATATACCCTTTGCACCACGCCGCTGATATCAGGCTAAAATTATACAAAATCGACTTTATTTTGAGGCAGACAATGACCGCTGTCGCTCAATACTGAACTTATTAATTACAAAATGAGGTAAGCAGGAATAAACTGTTGCTATGCCGATGTGCGGCATTTAAATGTGAGGTTTCACGTTGGTAAAGGTGACAGGCTTTTGATGAAGGGTTTTCTGCTGATCTGCCTGATAAGTAGGTATTGGAGAATCGAATGAATAATTATTATGTAAGTTGGGAGTAAAACGGATCGTATGAATGGCGTGTGCAATGGAACGTAAAGGTGTGAGTGAAAGGGAAAGAGAGTAAAAGATACAACATGCAGTATGTTTTATGATGGAGATATTAGAAGATATAAAAGATTGAAGATTTTATAATGAACAAAAAAGGTATAAAATGCAGCAAAGTTTTGACCGGTTGGAAGCAGACCGCTTTCAATCGGTCCTTTTGGAAATATATGGGAGCGGCCTATTTCAAGCAGTGGACCTCCTGCGGCTGATAGTGATGATAAAAAGTTGTCTGTGTGCCAAAATTCCACGATCCTAAAACTACATTTACCTAAAGTATTTTATTAGCTACGAATGGACTTGACTTTCTTAAAATTGGATACGCATCACCGCCTTACATGTATATTCCAAACACTAGATTTTTTACTCCAATCGGCAACTGCAACTGCCAATTTTTCGAATAACCTTCAGACATTTCGTTCATTCATCCAGGGTTTCACAAAACCTATGACGTAGACACTAGACACTGAAACCCCGTATCACCTAAAACGTACCCTAACGTTAAAGAAATACGTACGCACGCTGCTCGTAACCACAGGTGGTTTGGTTTGACGTACTGGTCTAATTTGGTCCTTCAGAGGTAGCCGGCTTCTAAATATGGAATACCTTGTGCCAGCTGTTTTAAGAGGTGTGTAAGTAATAGGTGTTACGTAATTACCTTGTTGTGGGCAAGGAGTGACCGCCCGCTGTCTTGGGGGAGTGGGTGACGCGTTTGTGAAATAATAATTGATAAAATATACCGGCGAACTGTGGGTGTACATTGGTACACCTCTGCTTAATCCTTCGGGGAATACAGGCGGGATGGTTTCAAGCTATTATCGTCCCAGTGCTGGGCAAAGGGTTCTTCCCATACAGAGAAAGCACGCAAGCAAGCAAGCATTGGGATAGGTCTGTAAGAGTCTGACACTCCTTTTTGCTCCGCCCAGAGCGAAAGAATGTATTCAATAATTTCCCACTCTTTAAAAAAGATAATTTAAAATGAAAAGTTTAAATATAAAATAAACCATCACGCCTGTATTCTCCGAAGGGTTAGGCAGAGGTGTACCAATGTACACCCACAGTTCGCCGGTATATTTAGGTCCCATGTAATAGGGGGCGAGCTTATTGCCCTATATGAAAAGTTTAAATCGATCGATTTATGATTTTTTATCTATTTACATGTAACAGCTTATACTAACATTACCCTAATGTGACAGTTAAGAACTTTAACTAATTAAACTATTTATCTACAATAACAAACAAATGCAAAGTGCAAAGTAAGAAATAAAATAAAAAAGAACATTCTTTAATTATTACACCATTGTAACCCAAAAATCATAGGATAATAATATAACACAATTACTTTAAAGATACCATAATTACTTTTTATTTTAAGTTAATCGACACAAAGTTATTAAACACACTACAATTTTTTCATTGCTCTCTTAAAACTGATTAACCACTTTTTATACCCTTAAATCCAACGTTTACAAAACCAGTCGCCTCCCGTTGCCAACCTTTAGCGACACAACCCTAAAATGCCGATGAAAAGTAAGTAAAAAAATAATAACATCCGACAGGTAACATGGGGCCCGCACGGTCCCCCGAGACTGGGGCCTAATAGATACCCCGGGCCCCTACCTCGTGTGATATAAACCGATTTGTGCACAAAATGGACCATTGGTCAGTGGATTAGTTTGTAAGCTTTTAGGATTAAAGTGTGTGCTGGTATTTTCTTATTTAGTTCTGATAAAACTCCTTGGATTGGTTGCTTGAAGAGTCTCAAGGGAATTTTTAATATCAGCCTATTAGCCTTTAATAGTAGTAGAGATCGTTGCGAAGGAGCTCGTCCGGGGAAGTACTATCATCACAGCTATTTCAGCCGCAAAGCAGCGTTGCTGTATTCCGGTTTGAAGGGTATGGGTGCCGGTGTAACTACAGGCACATGAGACATTTCAACTTTGTCTCTGAGATGGCAAGGCATTTGCAAGGCCTCCGGTATTGCAGATGTCTATAGGTAGTTATAATCACTTAACACTTATCAGGTGGGTTGTTGACTTGTTTGCCGTACAAACAATATATTGGCCCACTGCAAGGCAAAGGCCTCTTCTCATACAGAGAAAGCACAAACATTGATAACTACGCTTGCTCAAGGCGAATTAGCAATTTCAGACTTTTTTTTGTCAAGTATGGGAAATCATCAAATGACTTTCGAATGAATGAATCGTAAACGCTAGGTAAACGTAGGTACCAATAGATTTTCAATTTAATACCCAAGAGCCTTAAGTTGAAAATCTATTAAAGATTTCTAAGTATTAGCGACTGGAACGAACGAAAACGCTACGCAATCTTCATTAGATCATCAACTTAAAACCAAGCACATAAAGTTGAAGATCTATTAAAGCCTACTCAGCGTTTGCGTTTATCGTTTGTGACTTGGCTAGGCGGAGTGGAAGGGAGTTTCAGACTCTTACTGACTAAGACCCATCTGTGTTCCTTCTAATGCCCTTTGCGTTTCAAGGTCGCGGTAACTCTTTCGAACAAACTCCGCAAACCTGGATGATTTCAGATTTAAATTCATTATAATTCAGGTTCCTCACGATGTTTTCTTTAACCGATGTCTGTTTTTATCACAAAACGCGTATTCATGAAAAAAAATTCGGTTATACGAACATAAAAAAAATATGATTATTTTATACATGACATAATTAACTATGATACGTTTTCTTAATCCCAATGCTATCTCGGAAGGTGGGAACATGTACTTTATGTATAGCAATTAAGATTCTATATGCCTATTCATATTTTAACAAGGTTCATTATGTATTATGTTACATTACTTGGAATACAGATGGTTGTTAATATGACACGTCGATCACATTTGGGTCATATTTAATAAACGGCAGTAAATATTTTATTTTCGACTAGCTGTATATCTTACCGCTTTCAGTCACGTCTTGGGTTACTGCTCCGCTCCCGGTGGTCGTAGCGTGATGTTTTATTTATATAAACCTTCCTATTAAATCACTCTATCTATTCATAAAAACAGCATTAAAATCCGTGGCGTAGTAGTGTTTGTTTAAAAGATCGTACAGATCTAGACGGCGGAAAGTGACTTCGGTGTATGCTATTTATTTAATTATTTATTTTATTTTAATTCAAAAGGTTACAGTTGTTACCATCATCATCTGCTTAACCTTTTCGCAACTATGTTGGGGTCGACTTTCCAGTCTAACCGGTTGCAGCTGAATACCAGTGTTTTACATGGAGCGGTTACAGTTGTTACCAATTACAATGATTAAAGACATAACACTTAACAATATAAAAGAAAAATATAAAAAAGAGGTTGCTATGTAGAGATTGTTTCTATGTTGTGTAGAGTGTGTGTGTGTGTGTACTTGCTTCGGCAGTACATATACTAAAATTAGTATATGTACAGTAGAGTTAGGGAAGAGGGAGTGCACCTGTGTTTGCGCACACACTTGTGCACTATAATATCTCCTGCGTACGTGGCTAGTCTGCATTAAAGTTAGCCGCCGTGGCCGTAATCGGCCTGGAGAATTACATTTATTTATTATTTATTTATACATTTTTTACAGAGTGTAGAGCGTAATAAAACCAAGGGGTATTACTAGTATTAGTATAGCTTTAATACATAACAATGATTCGGTCCGTACAGCCTCCTTTTTACAGTTATACCATTTCAAAGGGTAAGCCTTTTATTCGATAACCCATGGAGCATATAACATCTCATGCTCCAACTACTCCGTTCATGATAAGGACTTTGGAAGGGTTTTACTAAGCCAGAGCTTTCCAACCCGGGCGCCGCCCGTGGAGACTACATAGGGGCGCCGCGAGGCGCTCCACTAGACTAAAAAAATTCATACATACATAAACTCACGCCTTTTTCCCATGGGGGTAGGCAGAAAGCACGGACCTCCACCTGCTACGATCCTTACACACTCCTTTCGCCTCGAATAAATTCAAACAAAAAAAAAACAATAAAATCTTTAAAAAATTCAACAAACAATATTAACAATAAGGGAAGTACGCGGAAGGCGCGATGTTTGCTTGATTTTAGTCAGTAAGAGTCTGACAGGAACGGCGCCCCCTGTTAGGGCGCCGTTTCAAATTTCTAAACTTGTAAGTGCGCCACGGACTGAATAAGGTTGGGAACCACTGTTCCAACCCATTTAAGTGGTTCATTCACGAAAAATGGTCATATAATGTTTTTTTTTTTTTCATTCGTGGCAAGAGTTATTTGACATTGTGTAATAAACTTACTTTTGCTCGCGACTGCGTCCGTGTACACGTCGGTTATCGCGAATGCAGGCACAGTCGCGGATTAAAAAGTATCCCATGGTCTTTGTACGCTTCCAAGCTTAGCTTTTACAAAATTTCAATTAAATCGGTTCTGTACAACAAACGTATAAACTCACTTTCGCATTTATAATATTAGCATGGATTGTAGGCGTGGAATTTATTGGCTAACGAGGTTCTTAGGGTCGGACCATATCTGACGGATAATGCGTCGCGTATTATCGGTCGCGTAACGCCAAAACAGTCAAATACATAATAAAACATTCAACCTTTCACACCTAACCGATGATGCGTTAGCGCGTCTACCTAAGAGTGACGATACGCTCGACGCATTTTCCGTCAGATATGTGCCGACCCTTAATCAAGTTATACATCAACTTTTTTCTTCTTGGGGAAATCCTCATAGATATCCTCGATCTTGGGAAAAAGTTTATGTCGAATTCTTATCGACTGAAACCCCACGGTTCCCTCTACCACCATGAGTCAGGAGCCTGGTATACACTTGAGGCATAGCCGCCTCATTTGGACGGCAAATAAGCTGACGGCCTACCTATTGTTAAGTGGTCACCGCTGCCTAGACACATCTGTAATACCAGAGGCCTTGCAAATACCTTGCCATCCCAGGCAGAATGTATAAGGACTCTTGAACATTGTTAACATCTTATTGTAATACCTACATTCTAAACAAATAAAAATTTCTTATTCTTATCTTATTCTTATTCCAGAGACAAAGTTGAAATGTCTCATGTGCTTGTAATTACACCAGCACCCATACCCTTCAAACTGGAACACCATAAAGCTGCTTTGCGGAAGAAGTAGTTATGGAGGTAGTTCTTCCCCGGACTAGCTCCTACGATAACTGAAGTAACTGAAGTGGTGTTCCCACACACACATTCATACAACACCTGAGTGAAGAGAACTACTTACACTTACCTTTAACCCAAACTATACTCACACTACCCCTCCTCATACAAACATACCATCACGCTCGTATTCCTCGAAGGGCTAGGCAGAGATGTACTAATGTACACCCACAGTTCGCCGATATGTTTATTTACCATGTAATAGAGGGCGAGCCTATTGCCATTAACCGGGCACAAATTCTAAACCTGCTTCTGAGAATTTCATAGAAAAACCCAACATCACTTTGCTCGACCTGGTGATCGAACCCAAGACTTCTAGCCCGGCAGTCACGCTTAGGACAACTAGGCTAACGAAGCAGTCCCACTCATAAACTTGCCCCATTGCCTTGCCCTATTTTATAAATGATTAATCACAAAACATTTTTCTCAAATGTCAAACTTCATTACAGGGTTAATTACTCAATTAAATGCTTAACCTAACCCCACTAACAATACTGGGAAACAGAATAATTGCGCTTGGGGTACTTAAGTACCCCGTTTAATGAAAATTGGTGCATTTCTTTTGTTTTCGGAATAATTTGAATAGTTCCCAGATTCGCCAGTTTTATTTAATTTTAGCATGGCTGAAATATTGAAGATAGATAAAGAAATATGATTTTTGGATCTTGAACCTTATTACATAATTCTACTGTCCTACTAATCTTATAAATGCGAAAGTTTTTGAGAATGGATGGATGTTTGATACTCTTTCACGCTTAAACAGCTGAAAGGATCTGGATGAAATTCGGCACTAAGATAGATTGTAGTGTGGAATAATACACAGGATACTTTTATCAAATTTGAAACAGAAGTCGCGGGCATAAGCCATTACCAGTACATTTTTGTCCTACTACAGGACAATGACCTCTTCTCATACAAAGAAGGCACGAGTATTGACCACCACGCTTGCTTAAGGTGGATTGACGATTTGAGACTTAAACGTATTATTTATGAAATTGTGTAATCTATTACACTAGTAGGTACCTACTAGCTTACCTTTGATTAGACAAAATAACCTTTAATACGCTTCTTACAAAGTCTATTATTGTATACTTCTGCGTATTGTATGTTTGCAACCTTTAATGTTATTCAACTTCTTAAGGTTCTATTTCTGGTAAGTTGTGGGTTAATCCTAGCAATGTGACTTTTTGATTTTAATGATGTCTTTTAGTAACACGTTAGTTTACGACAGATATTCTTTCTAAACCAGACTGACAAAAGAATATTCATCATCTGCTTAACCTTTTCCCAACTATATCGGGGTCGGCTTCCAGTCTGACCAGATGCAGCTGCATACCAGTGTTTTACATGGAGCGACTGTCTATCTGACCTCCACAACCCAGTAACTGACAAAAGAATACGAGTACTGCGGTTAAAAAAAAAAGACAAAAAGTGGAAAATTACTTTAGTTTTGGAAGTCGGCGGTTCCATATTTTGTTGGTTTGTATTGCTCCCGACTTCCAAAACTAAAGTTGTTCACTTTCACTTCACTGGGTTTCAATTTTTGAATGCTGTTGCCTTTTTAGGTTTTTTACTTTTCCCATTTTATCTAAGTATTTCCTTTTATCCAAATCTATGAAGGAACGGTAATACTGCGCAAATTAACAAGACACCAAAAACAAAAGTCACAATAAATCAAAATACATCATTTCGTTTACTGCAACAACATTTTTTTTTTCAGTTGTTTCAAATAAAACACCAAGCTATTTGATAAAATTTTAAAAGATTTTCTATGGAACCAATCTAAAAACATTTTTCAAATCGACTGATAAATGACGGAGTTCTCAGATAACAAACATCAACAAAAAATACAACCGAATTGATAACGATACGTTTTTGAAGTCGGTTAAAAAGTATCTGTAAATGGTGTAATTGAAATAAATGTTTTGACTTTTACTTTGATTGAAGGGCGCGTCGAAAAGACAATAATTATGTGTCTAGATATTATTTTTATTAGAATACCAAATCAAACAAATAAATACCAAATAATTACGCATAATTGAGTGTAGGTTCGTTTCGTTTTAATAAAACTAAGCTCAATTAAAGTTATTTTCATTCACATATTACAAGAAGCCCATGAAAAAGGCCTCGTTACTTCGTCATCGCGCGACTGCTACGCTAAAAGTCTTGAGTTCGATTCCTAGATCGAGCAAAATGTTGTTGGATTTTTATATGAAATTTTCAGTAGCAGCTCGAATTTAGGATTTGTGCCTGGTTAATGGCAATAGGCTCGCCCCCTATTAAATGGTGCTGAAATATATTGGCGAACTGTGTGTTTACTTAGAAACACCTCTGCCACAATATATATTTTGGTTTGTTAACAAAAGCTTACACAATACATTATAAATAATTACTTAATAGTTCATTTATAAATGCAACAGCCACTTATAGGCTAACACAACATGCACCGATTATGGTTTTACCTACTACTTATCACAATGTACACGTGATGATATATGAATGAATAAGGAATGCTCAATGATCTAAAATGTATAGCGATTCCATTCAGGCATCACACAAGACCCACCTCGAATATTGGCTCAGGTAAAATGGTTTCAGTTCAGGGGCACAAAACATTGTGCCTTTTAGAGCTCAGTCAACACTCTACGTCTCAATGTTTGCGCCTTAGATTGTCCCATTGTAATGTTCCACCAAATCAGGGGCGCTCAACATTTTCCTAACAATCTAAATCTTTATTTAGGACGCTAATTTAAACCGTGGTCCTGTACAAATATTATTATCTAAGAATTCTGTTAGATCTTTATTCGGTGTAATTGAAAAATTGTGGGTGACGAAATTGATCTACGTGTGTTTTTTTTTGTTATTTCTTGAAACTTACTTTCTAAAATACGAGATTCTGAAATTGTTTTTAGTGATTCACTATTACTTTATTTGGCGTACTAAGTAATTTGAAGGATTATCAAAATTAATTGGGGATTACGTTATATCAAAAAAATTACTTCTGCCAGCGATTCTGGCGGCGTCAAAGTTGATATAATATCCCAAGGGGACCGTACATTTTTTTTGCAGTTTAAGCGTGAACGAGTAACAAACATTCATCCATACATCCTCATAAGTTTTCTCACTTATAATATTATTTTATATATATATATATACCATCACGCCTGTATTCCCCGAAGGGTTAGGCAGAGGTGTACCATTGTACACCCACAGTTCGCCGGTATATTTAGGTCCCATGTAATAGGGGGCGAGCCTATTGCCATTAATCGGGCACAAATCCAAACTCCGAGCTGCTACTGAGAATTTCATAGAAAAACCCAATAACACTTTTTGCTCGACCTGGGAATCGAACCCGGGACCCCTTGCACAGCAGTCGCACTTGCGACCACGAGACCAACGGGGCAGTCGGGGCAGTATTATTTTATTTTATTTATATACCTATTTATTTATTATGGTAGAGAATAGTAGTATTAGGTTTCTTCAGAAAGGTCAGGTGCACAGTACTGGTAACCGGCGTGCTTGTATGACCTGATGTATGAATGTGGATGAGGTGAAAGGAGTAACCGGTGGCGTTCAGTGGTTTCTGCCTACCTCCATAGGAAAAAGTATGTATGTAGTAGGATGTGAAGACGAGGAGTGGACTGTATGTACTGTTGTTGTGAATGATATAAAGCCGTCATCATCATCGGGAGCCATCGGAGTATAGGGAAAGTCGATTGGACAACCTTACCGCCCATTTTATTCGACAGTACGATCGTTCCATTTAGCTCCGATGTGAAGGACCTGGGTTTGCACATAGACAGTACCATGACCTGGCGTACTCAAGTCGCTCG
The DNA here is from genome assembly GCA_932526535.1 of Caradrina clavipalpis. Taxonomy (NCBI): domain Eukaryota; kingdom Metazoa; phylum Arthropoda; class Insecta; order Lepidoptera; family Noctuidae; genus Caradrina; species Caradrina clavipalpis. The sequence goes on from OW052108.1 coordinate 1,781,429, forward strand.
TGTCAGTCAGAAGGTCATTGGAACGCTGCGGGCCTTGTACAGGTTAAAAAATATTTTACCCTCGAACACGAAGACAATGCTTGTGCAGTCCTTAATCTTTCCAATCATCGATTATGGTGATGTGTGCTACTATGACCTGAATGCTGATCTCCTCGATAAACTTGACCGTCTTCTAAATAACTGCATTCGATTCATTTTCAATCTTCGTAAATATGATCACGTCTCTGCGCACCGGTCACTTTTAAAGTGGCTGCCTATAAGGCAGCGCAGAGAACAAAGGGCTTTAACTACTTTATTTTCTTTTCTTCAGTCCCCCAATCGCCCTAGTTATTTAACACCCCATTTCCAGTACTTGTGCGATGATCATACGAAAAACCTTCGATCCTCACACAATCGTCTTCTTAAATGTCCCTCTCACCGCACAGACTTCCTACACTCTTCTTTCTTTGTCCAGTCCATCTCATTGTGGAATGCGCTCCCCCAAGAAATCAGGATGGCAACCAACAGGTTTTCCTTTAAAATTAAAGTCCGCGAGCACATTCGTAAGAAGCTGGCAGTATCGTCATGACTTTATATTTTCCCACTGCTTCTCTTTATATTTTTGTTTATGTATTATGTATATATGTACTTATAAGTATGTATTTATATGTATATATGTTTGCTTATGTATATAGTCATGTATTATTATATTGAATTTCAGTTTTTTTTTTATTATATTTTTTATCTTAATATTGATTTATTTTAAAATCATTTTTCTTATTTGCACCTACCACAATTTGTCTCTGCATCACCCTAAGGTTGACTGGTAGAGAATGCCATTGGCATTAAGTCCGCCGCTGTACATTTTGTGTGCATAAAGTGTAAATAAATAAACCGAAAATAACACAAATTAATGGATAAACTAACTACCTAACTGCCTCGTTAGCCTAGTGGTTTTAAGCACGACTGCTACGCTAGAGGTCCTGGGTTCGATTCCCAGGTCGAGCAAAAAGTGTTATTGGGTTTTTCTATGAAATTCACAGTAGCAGCTCGGAGTTTGGATTTGTGCCTGGTTGATGGCAATAGGCTCGCCCCCTATTACATGCGACCTAAAAATATACCGGCGAACTGTGGGTGTACATTGGTACGCCTCTGCCTAACCCTTCGGGGAATACGGGCGTGATGGTATATTATTATTATTGTAATGGATAAAATGACAATAATACTTAATAATTATTAGCGACGAAAAAGAATGAATACAACAAGAAAAACAAAATATAAATGTCAAAGTAAAAAAAATATTGTAATAAATAATTACGAACAAAATTAAAGAGTTCGTGACAGTTAATGGTTCTATTTAAGTGAAATGTAAATTAACTAACTTTACTTGAGAAGTTCGTACGTAATAATAATAGTGTGCACGCAAACTAAACTATTGAAATATACCATCACGCCTGTATTCCCCGAAGGGTTAGGCAGAGGTGTACCGATGTACACCCAGAGTTCGCCGGTATATTTAGGTCCCATGTAATAGGGGGCGAGCTTATTGGCATTAACCGGGCACAAATCCAAACTCCGAGCTGCTACTGAGAATTTCATAGAAAAACCCAATAGCACTTTTTGCTCGACCTGGGAATCGAACCCAGGACCTCTAGCGTAGCAGTCGCACTCAGGACCACTAGACCAACGAGGCAGTTCCGGCAAACTATTGAAAGATATTTTTTTCAACCAGGTAGCGTTTAACCTTTTTTCATGTCTGTTGAAAATTCGTAAATGAGATTTTTCACAGAAGTATTTTCTGAAATGATATTTTCTTACTTTTTTACCATGATTATACATACATACATACCATGCCGCCTGTATTTCTCGAAGGGTTAGGCAGAGGTGTACCAATGTGTATCCACAGTTCGCCGGTATGGTAAGGTCCCATGTAATAGAGGGCGAGCCCATTGCCATTAACCGGGCACAAATCCTAACTCTGAGCTGCTACTGAGAATTTCATATTTTCTTAGTTATTTTGTTTTGGTCCTTACTTTACTTATATCAATTAATTATGTTATGGATATATTATCTTGTATTTTGAATCATAACTTTTTCAATTTGTAAGATGGCGGGCTACAATCAGCTGTGACGATGACATTTTTGGTCTATGGATTCTATTGTAAATTTTGACAATAATGCTCAATTGTTTGTTCGATTTCGTTCTTTAGTCGAATAATTTGGTCATGCTCTATGCTGACCGTCTAAGTGAGTGTTGGCAGATTAAAATAGTGTTTCATCATTCAGTCAGTCACATAAGAGGTAGCTAAGTATGAATTAGCGTGATTTTTATAAGTAAGGCCCAAAGAAATTAAAATGAGATTGGTAGGTACTCTTTGAGTTTTTAAGTACTTATGTGAAACGCAAGTTTAGCCCTTAAAGGAATTAATGATCAGAACTGATTTACTGTCGAATGGAGTTTAGTTGGATTTATTACGTAATTGGGTACGATTTAGTGAGTTTGCTTTTATTTTTATTAGAACTTGGTGTAGGTACTATAATAGTCTTCCTTCAATGAATTTGCCAACTTAAAATTCAAGACATTATTTGTTTTGAAGTTTAGAAATGTTTATTGCCTCTGACATTAGATAGAATTAAGCTAATTAATAAGTTAATTTAACCCCGGCTGGTTTACATACCGTTGAACTGTGGGTGTACATTGATACAACTCTGCCTAACCCTTCAGGGAATACAGGCGTGATGGTATGTGTGTATATTTTAGAAACCTACATTCTGCCTCGTGACATGCAAAATGTTACAAATGATTTACTTAAAGCTATTTAGTGACTTGAATGAATGCATACCAAAAAATCTAGCTTCAAAAAAGAAAAAAAGAAACGCAGATTGAATCTGTTAATCCCAAATATTAAAACAATATCAGTTTCACTTACGATAACACCTGTCAAATTTAACTACAATCCGCTAAACTTAGTTTAGTGTAATTTAGTCACAAACTAAATTTCCACGTGAAGTTACTGTTACTTAGTATCGAGATTAGCTTACCTTAAAGTGACGTAATTAGCTCAAGTTTAGTTTGTAAGTAGGTAAGTACTTAGCGATGCGCTTCTAATGACATAGGTACTTCGTTTCCGAGAAAGTTAAAGCTATGCATGAAAGTACTACAACCACATCTATTTCTGCCGCAAAGCAGCGCTGCTGTATTCCGGTTTGAAGGGTATGGCATACCATCACGCCTGTATTCTCCGAAGGGTTAGGCAGAGGTGTACCAATGTACACACACAGTTCGCCGGTATGTTTAGGTCCTATGTAATAGGAGGCGAGTCTATTGCCATTAACCGGGCACAAATTCGAGCTGCCACTGAGAATATCATAGAAAACACAATAACACTTTTTGTTCGACCTGGGAATCGAACCCAAGACCTTTAGCGAAGCAATCACGCTTAGGACCAATAGGCTACCGAGGCAGTCGAGTAGTCGAGGCGATATAAAGGGTATGGGTGTCGGTGTAATTACAGGCACATGAAACATTTCAACTTTGTTTCTGGGATGGCAACGCATCTGCAAGGCCACTGGTATTGCATATGTCTATAGACAGCGGTGACCACTTATCATTAGCAGGCTAACTTTTCTAATTAAAAAAGTTCAAAATCTAGTCGTCATCTCATCTCAGCGACAGTTAAGCTACATATGAATATTTTATAATTGGGCGATATCACTAATAAGAAAACAAAATCTTTAAAATATACCCTTTATTATATCATTGTATGATAAACAAGCCGACAGCCCAACTGATTAATTTTCGTTCATTCATGAATTCGGAGTATAAGTTTCGATGTCCCTTGTGAATGAAATGAAGTACGAGTATTTCAGTCTTCGATTTTAGCTTCGAACATGTTCGATCGAATTACTGGCGTTGCAAGTCCGGCTTTGCACTAACAAAAAGCCTGACGAAAATCTACTATAGACTATCTACTAGTGACGGCCCGGAGGTGAACCGTAACGTTTCTTCGAATTTTTGAACATTCGCTAGATAATACTAACCTGTAGTGCTATTCTAAAAGCTCATTTGCAAAAGCACTTTTGAAGCCGTAGTGAGATTTTAGTTTCGTATTCTTAAAATGAGTGAGTTCGACACTCCAGCACCACAACGTGATGGCGTATGTGGGAAGTATTATATTGAGTGAGTATTTTGACGATTTTCAATAGGTTTTGTTTTTCTGCGAAGCAAGCGTGACTATCGAGAATAATTTCGAAGTAATATGCCTATTTCAGAATAGAATAGCAGTTTGTTTAAGACCGTGTATCGCGACTAAAAGAGACGTAAAACTTTTATCGTGGATTCGGTACAAGAGTATAGACACCTCAGAAACACAAATTATTCGTCGGTTATTTAAAAAAGAGGTGTCGTGATGGCCCATTGGTTAAGGCACCCGCCTCTCATGCATGTAATTTCGATACCGGGCAAGTACCAATGTGGCTTTTCCAATTCTTTATCTTGGACATCTCTGACATAGGTCAAGGAAAACATCGTGGGGAAACTTAGGCAATCCGCCTTGCGTAAGCGTGGTGATCAATGCTTGTGCCTTCTCTGTGTGAGAAAAGGCTTTTGCTTGTAGCGACATCTATCGCACAGCCTGCGAACTACTACGGAAAAACTGAAGATGCCTAGATCGCGCTAACAAAGTTTGCAGCGACATTAGCATACATACAAAATCCCGACATCAACCGTCGGGCAGTAGCCCACCAGATACAACACCTGTCTGGTCGGAGGATCCTCCCTTTTCTATGGAGGATGAGAAACTTTACACCCTGTTAGTGTCCGACCGAATGTTCGGTTTCGGTTTCGGTTTCGGTCGAGTTTCGGCAAAAATAGCGGGTTTCGGTTTAGTTTCGGTTTCGGCGTCAGACCTGCCGAAACTACGACCGAAACCGAAACTGGATTCGGGAGTTCTCGCGCTTTGCTCGGTCATGTTCGGCGCGTTGAATTCTATATAAGCGACGAAGATTTTGCCGCATCCACGTGCCTAATCCTGTCGTGACAGGCTTGTGTTTGCAGTTTGTTTTGTTTGTTGTAAGTTTTGTGTGATTTAATTTGAATTCGATAAGTTTTATCACGTGACTAATGACTCTTATGCTATATAAGAATAGGTAGAAAATATAAAAAACCGGACAAGTGAGGGTTCCGTTCGTTTCCCCACCGAGGGTTCCGTACAAATTTGTAGGTACTGTACATATTTAAAATAGTTTCGGGAATCAAACCTCGCACTTTTTTTTTCGAACTTTTTTTTTCATTCTTCATTGTAAATCGAAAACTAAACATGATAAAAAAAATAAAAAATTATTTAAGCTTCTATTAATGACGCCCTTTTATACGATACCGCCCAAGTCACAGTTAAGTCACTTAACAATTTTCGACTCCGTTCCTTATATGAAGGCTCTGTTTTTTATGATTTAATTGTAATTGTACAGTTTTCAGACTTTTATCCTGACTTTTACTTGACCCTGTAAATCTAGTTTATGAAGATATTTCTTGCCAAATTTAAAAGTTATTACCCTATTAATTTTGATTTCCTTGATACTATAGAGTTATACTTTTTTTTTGCGGCATAAATGGCCGTCTCTAACTAATCACAGGTTTGATTTTGTCACAGCTTCAAGGGACTGTAGACCTAAGTACCTATATGGTTTTATTTTCAACTCGATACTTTCACGCGTTGCCGAGATAAAGGGTCGTGACGCAGACAGACAGACGGACGGACAACAAAGTGATCCTATAAGCGTTCAGTGATTTCCTTTTGAGGTACGGAACATAACAAAATAATTTAATATAAAAAACTAATACATAGATCATAGTAGAATCAAGTTTAACATAGGGATCACTGGACTCACTCGCTAATGCTATACCTTAAAAAAACATTAATTAGGTACTTGGTACTTACTGTAGTGCATTAGTAGTAATAATATGAAGGATTCAGAGTTTTAAAGTTAATTTTAACAATTATTACAAAGGTATCTAAGTGGCAAGTACAGTTAAATACTTACCTAATTGTTATTTTTTGGTAACTTAAATAGGTATCTACCTAGGTATCCTTATTGTAAAAGTATTATTTAATTTCTGTTTTTCGGTTTTAAACCTTACTAATTACCTATCCCCAAACTAAAATCGAATGCAACATTAACATGATCCTTGTAAGAAAGTTTCGGTTTCGGTTTCGGTTTCGGCCGAAACTGAGACCGTTGCCGAAATTCGTTTTCGGTTTCGGTTTCGGTCGTAAAAACCAGTTTCGGTCGGACACTACACCCTGTTTCTCATTCCTTCAAATGCTTTTGTAGTGATAATAATATGCTGGTATTATTATTTATTACCAGGCCCACGACTTCGTATGCGTAAAAGTTGGTTAACTATTAACTACCTCCATGCCAAATTTCACCTTTTTACGTCAAGCGGTTTTCAATATGTCGTGATGAGTGAGTAAGAGAGTGTTTGAGTGACCTTTCACTTTTATATATCTAGATAGAAGGTAAGCTTCACTAAAGGTGCAATAACCCTCATAAAATTTAGATTCCAATGAAAAGAAAAGCTCAGTGAAAATCCCAACATTAAAATTCTCATTTTAATTGAGCCGTTCTTGATTATATTTCGATGCAAATACATAAATCAGTATTAACATGGGTTCGTCACGATTCAGCTGTCAATCATTTGTGTTTTCAATCATTCGCACAATATCAATCATCCGGGATTTATATACAAATGTGAAGGAAATGAATACTGTGGAAGCTGCTGATAATAAAAAAAAAAACATTTTTTTGTAAAGATGAATGAAATTAATGAGAATATGTGGGAGGTATTGCTATGTAATTGGACCGAAGGAAGGTCGTGTGAATATTTATAATATAGAATATAAGGGATTGCTTTGAACTAAGATGTTTGTGGGGATGAGGGTAAGGGGAGTCTCATGAGAAATATGAATAACCTTTTACTATGATACCAACTAGGTTAGAGCTAGGAAACGTTAGCTAGGAAAACGGACCAAAACATGTAGAAATTACTTCCGTTTTTAGAAGGAATTTTGGAACATTTATGTATTTACTTCTAAGTATAAGTTTGGGATGTTTATTGAACTGTTGCTTTTGGATAGAGATTACGTACTTTTGATGTCAATTACGTTAACAAAATTTGTATCGCCGGTTATTTGTGTTGTTCTCGGTCCGGCAGTTTGTTTATTTATATGTTTATAAACAAACCCCACGATCCAGGAGAAATTCCTAGTGGGGAAAACGTTTTTTATAGAAAATAAAAATAACTGCTTCGACTTTGACTTTTGACTTATGACCGTGGGTTTCTGTTTATGTTGGTACCTTGTCCAATACAAAGCAGGTGTTATAATATTATGTATATGAATACCCACAAGTAGACACTGCCCACTGTAATATTTTCGATCAAATATGACAATGCATACATTTATTCTTTCCTTTATGACTTATATCTATTTTGGTACACAATAATGTCTACAGATTATACCCACGTGCATTTTAGACACGGCATTTAAAATAAGGCGGTACGCAAACGTGGATACTTTAGTGTCTTATGTCTGTTACAAGCAACACGCTGACATTTTGTGTAAATGCCATATAATAAAGATAGAAAGTTGGTCTGATAACGGAGCATGAAGGTGGCCATAGGAACTTAGTGAAATCTTACAAATTAGATTTAACCCACTTCCCACTGTTCAATTGAGCTGAAATTTTGAATACATATGCACATTGCGTGACAATAATAATCAATATTTTTTTTTTGAGCTATAGGCTCATATTGGGTTAGTTACAGTATTTACTTTAAAATAAGTTAGTAACATATTTTAATTCTACACTGAACCAAACGCCACAATGCAATGTAAAAGATTGTTAAAAAAAAAAAACATACATGACATATATTTGGTTGTATTTATTTACTAGTATTTATTTCAATTGGACCATCAAAGTTAAAACTAAATAATAATTAAATTACAAATTATGTACAGTTAATATAAAAAAGTAAGGTCATTGGGCGTCAAAAAACTCATCCGCATCGCTGTCAATGGGGCATGTGCCCAGAAGGCTGGCAGCATTGCCACGTTGTGTGGCAATGCTGATATTTATTTACTTATTTTATTATTATTTAGAAAACTTATAGCTACATACAAAAATAGAATTGGATGAGTAACAATGCTATGGCCAATAGGTTTCCACAGATAAAAAATGCACCGCGTTGTTTACTCACAGTAAAAATGACCCTGATTGGTTCAAACTTTTAAGTAACGTAAGCAAATCGACGCCGCTTGCTCGGTAATACGTCACACTGCATTTGACTAAAAGCTTGGCTTGCAAGTGATTCATTATTCACGGGGGATAAAAGGGTTTAAATTAACAGAAATTTATTAAACTGAGATAATTATATGTGAGTGTATTAATAGGATAATCAAGTTGCTACTTTTTTAAACCACCTCGTTGGCCTAGTGGTGCTAAGTATGACTGCTACGCTAGAGGTCATAGATTCCATTCCCAGGTAAATCAAAGTGTTATTGGGTTTTTCTACGAAATTCTCTCTAAAATTTTCCCATCTACATTGGGTCCAGAAATTGTACTACATGTGCAGTCAGCAACAAAAGTCGATTAACAGTGTTATTTTTAAATATAATTTAAATAGACATGAAAATAACACAATTCACTGCTATTTAGATTATTTTAGCCAATAAAATGATGAATGATAAAATGAATGAAGATAAAATGAACTCTTAGGAGTTCATTTTATCTTAATTTTAGATCCATTTCGTATTTTTCTTGATGTTGTGCTCAGCGATAAGGATTTGTAAATCTGAAATGTTAACCTACTTTTGTTGCTGACTGTAATGAAATATGTTTTTTTACGGGATAACAGTTTAGTGACGATCAAAATGTATAGAACAGCTGATTTTCTTTTCACATTTCAAAATTGGTCTCTTAATAAAACTTGTTCGTATTCATAAGTTCTTTAACCCTCAAAAAGATACGCACTGAATTAAAAGTTAACCTGTAAGGTCTTCGAAACACCAACACAAGAAACAAAAAGAGTTCTCATTCAAACATTTTGACCTGAATTGGTACAAAAGATACAACTAATTATATTAGGTATTTCGCAGAATTACCCAAAACTTTGTCCCTTACAATTTCAGTCGTCACTTGTTGCTTCCAAAACTTGGCCAAACTGACCGGCAACTTAACCAACTACGTCTATCACATTTCACAAACTTCTGAGATCTACACATTAACTATTAAATGTTTTGACAAAAGTTTATTCAAAGGGTTCCTTCTTAAATTTGCTTTAAAAGTTCAGGGGGCAAAGTTTAGCTCAAGGGGGTGAAGTTTAGCTGAAGGGGGTGATTTATGGGGTGCTGGTCAGAAAACCTCCAAGCGTGCCGTCGGTTGCTTGTCCCTCCGGACACGTCTTGAGGGAACGGCAGCTGGCTGGCCGGTGCACCCTGGGCGCGGGTAGTGATCTTCCCTGAGGAATGGGAAGAGATTCCTATTCTTTGGGGAATGTCACTGCTCGTGGCCAATATTCTGACGGGCGGGGTCCGAGGACGGACCAAGGGCGTTTCTCCGCGTGTCCCTCTGATCAGCAGAGGGCACAGCGGAGGAGTGAGGACGGGCTCGGCGTGCACTCACCCTGCCACCGAGCAGACAGAGAGGAGGGTGGTCCTTCTCTGTCACCGTCGTACATCGTAACCCCATATCGGAGTGTCGTGGTCATGTCTCGCGGCTTCGATTGGCACCGAGGGTCTTGGCTTAACCGCCCGGACCGCGAGGTAGAAACCCTCTATAAAAAGTCACCCCGAATCCCAAGCGGCGGCGCACCGTGACGGGATGTATGGCTGACGGGCGTCCCTATGGGACATCAGTCGCTAGTGCGAACCACTTGTTTTTTGGTTGGATGGTTGGAAACAGTGTATACTCGTGGGATTCAAAATGGAAACTATTAATAAAAAAAATAACAAAGTTGCAGAAGGAGGGAAGGGGGATGCCGGGTCGGAGTCCGACTCGTCATCCAGCATGGTGACGGTGAGCTCTTTGGGCTCCCACCAGGAGTTGGTTGGGCTTCTCAGGAAGCGGCCCAGACCGGAGGATCGGGTGTCCTCCGAGGAAGAGCTGGCCTCGGCTCGAAAGATCCCCACCAGCAGACGCGGTGGGGCCCAGGAGCGAGGCCCAGGGAGGGTTGCTGCCCGGAGGGGACCGGCGACGTCTGTCGCTGAAGGGCAGTCCCCCTCCCCCTCCCTAAGTGAGACTGGCGGCGACGGTGTGGTCCAGCCGGACACACCGCGCGTGGTGGAAGGTGAACCTGGCGGCTCCGAGGAGCGTAAGGCCAGGTTCATGGAGGTTGTGCGGGATGCGGTGGCGAGCGTCGCCCGCAAGAAAATGAAGGGGTCGAAGTCTCGGGCAATGGACGAGGCTTCGGCCACCATTGCGGCGGCTGCGGAGGCCGGTTTTGCGGGGGAGGTCCCGCAGCTTCGGGCGGAGGTGGCGCGCCTGTCGGCCTCCATGGAGCTCCTGGTGGCAGAGAACAGGAGGCTCCAGGCGGACCTGGCTGAGCTCCGCGGGACCGGCTCCCGCCAGGCGCCCAAGGCGGGGAGCCGGAGAGCCGAGCCAGTCGAGCCAGTGGACGACCAGGTGCTGAACCTGGTTCAGCTGGAGATGGCGGCCTTCCAGGCACGGTTTTCCGTCCTGGAGGGCATCGTGTTGCGTCCCCCACTGGCGGCGAGCGGGACGACCGCGGGCGACAGGCGGGCCTCTTATGCGGCCGCCGCGTCTGCGCCGAGGCCGGGTAGCCAGCCCCCCAGCAGGGCGGGGCCGACCCCTGCGAAACCAGCTCCGGCAAGGCCGGTGCCGGCGCAAAATGCGCCCACGAGGAGGGGCAAGGCGGCATCCCAGCCGCCTCCACCCCCTCCGCCACCTAGCTCCAACCCTCCGGCCGCGGAAGCCGAATGGCAGGTGGCCGGGGCTAAGGAGAAGGGGCGCAGGGCGGCCAGATCGGCCAGAGCGGCCACCAGACGGGCGGAGGAGCGGCGGCGACGCGGTGAGCGCAAAGCCGCGGCCAGGCTTCGCGCCCCGAAATCCGCGGCTGTAGTGGTCACGCTACAGCCGGAGGCGGAAAAGCGGGGCGTGACATATGCGCAGGTGCTCACCAGGGCCAAGGCGGCCATCAACCTTGGCGAGCTAGGGATAACCGGCCTCCAGCTTAGGGTCACCGCAACTGGGGCCCGAATGCTGGAGATCCCCGGCGCCACCAGCGGCCCGTCCGCGGACGCTCTAGCTGAGAAGCTTAGAGCGTCCCTAAACGCGGACGAGGTGCGGGTGTCCAGGCCCGCCAGATGCGCAGATCTGCGCATCATGGGTCTGGACGACTCCGTTTCCGCGGAGGAGGTGGTGGCCGCCGTCACCAGGGCGGGTGGATGCCGTGCCGAAGAGGTCAGGGCAGGCACCATCCGCCCAGAGCGCACGGGCATGCAGACCATTATGGTCAGCTGCCCAGTGACGGCGGCTAAAGCCATTGTTGGGGGGGGCCGCTTACTGGTGGGCTGGGTGTCGGCGCGGGTTCGCCTGCTCGAGCCCAGGCCCCTGAGGTGCTACCGTTGCCACGTGGGGAAGCACGTGGCATGTCGGTGCGCCTCGGAGGTGGACCGCAGCGCCCTGTGTTTCCGCTGCGGTCAGCCCGGTCACAAGGCCGCGGCTTGTGATGCCCCGCCGCACTGCGATGCATGTGCGGGGGCTAACAGGCCGGCCGATCACCGGGCTGGGGGCAAGGCCTGCGCCGTACCCGCCAGGTCCGGGGGAGGGCCCCGCGCCGCCGCCGCCGCCGCCGCCGCTGCCGCCGCCACCGTTGCCGTGGCCGCACCCGCCGCCGCCGCTGACGCCGCGTCCGCCGGCGCAATGGATTGCCAATAATGGCACCATTGCGCCTCCCGCAGGCGGACACCGTAGGCACGGTCTGTGGACGGTGAGCAATGGGTAGCTCACCGTCCGTACGTTATTTAACGACAGACCGTGTCGACGGCGCGTTCATGTTCCGCGCAAAGAGGTGTCAGCACAAGGAAGGGGCCACTAAGGGCCAAGGCCTGCCGGGGCTGCGGGTTGTTCGAAAGAGATTCCGCGCCCCCGGAACGCAAAGGGCACATGAAGGAACATAGATGGTTTTTAGTCAGTAAAAGTCTGACACTCCCTCCCGCCCCGCCCAGGACGGGGGGGGTCATTTGATGATTTTACCATCTTTAAAAAAAAAAAAAAAAAAAAAAGGGGGTGATTTATATTAGCTCATAAAGGTAGTTAGTGAGTTGTAGTCGACATTAGGCAAAGTTAAGGTTTAGGTTTTGGTTCTAGTCAAGTGAGTTTATGGGACTTCTGCTTAGGTAGTCTGTTTAGAAGATCTGTGGTTATAAGTTACTAAGACAGATAATTGTCATTGAATGTCGAAGTATAATTACATGGGAATAGTTTGCGTTAGATCGTTCAAGAAAGGTGATAGAAAGAGATGGCGTGATATGACTTATAGGCACACCATGAGGGCTGATTCGTTGGGGAATGCTTTGCCCAATTGTGGGACAGTTTAGACTTCAGAAAAAAAACAATGAAATACGAATACAGAGGTAAACAATAGCTATGTAGGTACTTATCCTATTTCGGAAATATAAAAAACTTGATATAAATCTATATTTAAATGTAAACTAAACTTGTGAATAATAATAATTGTACTTATGTACTACAAATACACAAAAGCTATATCTTTTGTTATAATTTCTAACAAAAGAAATAAAATTTGAAAAATAAAAGATTTTAGTGCCTACCGAAACCCAAACACACTTGTACTTCATCACATTAAACATTACCAAATAAATCACAATTTAACGTCCACCATATTAACTTGAGACTACCATGACTCCCGTTTTGAAATCGCGTCATAAATTCCCGGCAATTGAACAACTGTCAAGGTATTTTAGCGGTACACCTCGCGTAATTGAACGAAGCAGGGCAAGTATCTAAAGATATTTTATGTGCCACATTTTAGGGTTGATGCTACTATTTTTGTAAAATAACGAAAGCAATTTGGGGTTGAATTTTTTGTGGTGTAAACACCAGCGGGTACTATTTTACTGGGTTTTCTAAGACGCACTTTCTGTCTGTGCAGTTTTCAATATAAAATAAAAATAAAAATATACCATCACGCCTGTATTCCCCGAAAGGTTAGGCAGAGGTGTACCAATGAACAGTACACCCACAGTTCGCCGGTATATTTAGGTGGGTGGGTCGGTGGGTTTCGGTGTTTTCAATATTTTTTTAATGTTATTTTATTGCCACCTGCAAAGACTACGAAGGGCCATATTAAATTAGCTTTTGAAATGTTAAAGACTTACAACAAAATAATTTCAAAAATTCGTAAGCTCAGACGCTTGCATGGTTTTTAAATTGTTTTATTATTTGGTTTTATTCTGGAATGAAACCAATTTCCTAAAAAAACACACGAAAACACAAAAACTAGATAAAAATCATACTTCAGCCCCTCTAGCCAAGTCGCAAACAATAATCGTAAACGGTAGGTACCAATAGATTTTAAACCTTATATGAGCCTTAAATTAAAAATCTATTAAAGATTTCTAAGCGTTAGCCACAGGAACCAACGAAAACGCTATGCAATCTTCAATAGATCTTCAACTTAAAATCAAGCATATAAAGTTGAAGATCTATTAAAGCCTACTCAGCGTTTGCGTTTATCGTTTGTTACATACATGGCTACAGGTGCAGCTGCGACAAATTTTTGCTAAATTTCCTTCAGCCGTTTAGTCGTGAAAAAATAACAAACATCCATCCATCTATTCTCACAAACTGTCGTGTTTATAAATAGTATCAGGATAGTAGGATTACATGGTCAGCCGATGGTAATGTAATTACTTCAAATTATGAGATTGTTTTTTTTTGTTTCCTTATATCGTCTGTAAAGTTTCGGCAGCTAATTTGATTTGTCCTTGAAGTAGGTCTTCTTTCTTACTTACCGCTTTCTGTGGAGTTATTTTTTTACAATGTAATGACGACTTACTTTACCTTCAAACTGTATTATGAATGCACTAGCTTCTTCAACTTCGAGTGCGTCATATATGATAATTATATTTATCCCACGAGAACTGTAAATTTTTTCGGGATAAAACGTAATTTTATACTACAATCTATATCAGTGCCAAATTTTATCCAGATCGGCTTAGCCGTTTAGGCGTGAAAGAGTAACACAAACATCCATCCATCTATCCAGTTTTACCATAGATTCAATACATGATTTTACACCCCTCAGCATTGACATGTACCGTTACAAAAAAGATACATTTTGTTATTGACAAATAAATGTTAACGCTAGAGGTTTAGAATCTTGTATTAAATCCTTGGTTAACATTTTTTGTTACAATGTCCTTTCTAACCCAATCTCTCCCAATCTCTAATGGTGCACCTCTGCCTAACCCTTCGGGGAATACAGGCGTGATGGTATTGGTATGTCCTTTCTACCCGTTATTTTATCAACATTAGTAGCTTACAACCAGCTTACAACCCAATTACTCCATTCCTTCGTCCCATTTTTTTAAAGTATTCCGTACCTTTCAATATAAAACAATCGAGCAAACCTAAAATAAAAACGTGAGAACAATCGTAAACAACAATACATGAAATAAAAACTTTGTACCCCTTTTTACAAAAATTACGCATACGGGGGAGAATGAAATTTGGCACAGCTAAACCTTATATGACGAAAGTGTGCAAAAAGCTATATTTTTATTTATATGCCAAGCATTATAAATAAATTACATCTATAACAAAAAAAAAACGACGGGTTGCACTCCGGGAGTGCCGGCAGAAGTGAAAACGCTAAAGATACGATAAATTCGTAAGATCAGGTCACGTGTTCTGACGCGAGTTTAACATTTTTTACCCATTCCAAAACCAGTGCACAACGCCGCTTACGAATTTTCGATCAGGGTCACGTGTCCTGACGCGAGTGTACCCATTCCAAAAAAAGTGCACAACGCCGCTAAAGAAGTTTTCACTTAAAAAAAAAAACCACGCACTTACATATATTTTATACATACACACACACACATACTATTTAACATGTCAATCCATGTCATATGTAATCGTCTCTGAGAATCGAACCTTTTTCGTCCACTTGTAAATATGAATGGTTCTCAAGGAAATTATCTACAAAATGTCCTTCGTAAAGCCGTTGACACATCTCCCACCGCTGACACATTTCAACCCTGTATTAATGCCAATAAATATTTTGTGAAGTAACGGAGGTGAAACGCAATAAACTTACCTACTGCCTGTAAACCGTCGGTAAAGCGGGGTCTCGTTACATACCGTGTTTTGTTTTATCGCTGTAAGGCCGGGGTCCGCAAATGCGCTGAGAGGGATGTTTGGTGAAAAGACTGATGTTACTTTTGAAGTGATGGTAGTATACTCGTAGTAGTTATTTTTTTTTAGTTGGTACACCAAATTATAACAACCAATTAAAGTTTGAGCATGAGCATAAAAAAAAACGTCATTTGAGGAACGGATCAAACGTTCACGGATGTCTTATTGTTTAAAATAAAAAAAAAAGCTGAAACATTTATTTAAAGAGAAAGTATGGAGTTTGTGTGAGTTCTGCATACGATTTTTTTGAAGTCAATTGTCTCCTATAAGGTAGATTCGTTCGATTTAAATCTTTTTTTTTCCTTGAAGTTTACGTTAATTACGGTAATTAGTTCCTTCTCATATAAATAAATAGACTTTGATTTACAAAAAGTATTTTACATTTCATTCTAGTACGATACACTAAACAATTACCAAAAACTTCAAACCATTATTACTCCAACCAAATTACCACTTAATTTCGTTAATTTTCCATTCACCTCTCTCCGCTATCACTGTGACCCACCCAAAACTCGCGGTGGTTCATCTTATTTGATTTCATAGGGCACAGGTTTACTATTTGATGTTTTATATCTTTCGCAAGTCTATAGCCATATCCTGAAGCGACGCGGTCAATAAATTATGGTAACCAGGAGATTTGTTAATGATTTTGTAATATTAGTAGAACTCTTTGTGAAGGAGCTCGTCCGCGGAAGTACTATCACCATACTTAACTATCATATCTGCAGCAAAGCAGCGTTGCTGTGTTCCGGTTTGGGGTATGGGTGCCGGTGTAACAAGCACCAAGGCATTTTAACTTTGTCTATAGGATGGTAATGCATTTGCAAGGCCTCTGGTATTGCAGATGTCTATATAGATAGCGGTGTCCACTTAACATCAGATGGGCCGTCATCTGGTTTGCCATCCAATAACATAATCAAAATAAATCGATCGGTTTTTTTATTTGGCATATAATGTTTATTTCATTTGAAGGATTTATTTATATCAATGGGTATGTAATTAAACCAAGTGCTACAGATTAAAGTATTTCCAATTCAATACTTTTACATTATAGAAGTCAACAATTTTGCCTTTTCAGTAATAATTATGTAAACTTAGATCAACATTTTTCATTTTCTAAATAATAAAAAGGACAATGGTCACATTTTTAGCTAAGGCCCAGCTTTTCCATTGTAATTTCAAGAGAAATATAAATATATAAAGAATACTCGGACCGCAGCATTCCAAATCATTAAATAAACGAAATAAGACTTTTAGAGACATGTCACTCATGTTGACAAAGGTTGTCCCTATTATTTAAATATTCAACGAGATATATTAGACTAGCTTCTACCCTTGACTTTGTCTGTGTCAAATTTATTATATAATCCCACGGTAACTGTACATTTTTCCGGGCTAAAAAGTATCTTATGCGTTATTTCACACTATAATCTAACACGTTGCCAAATTTCATCCATATGCGTTTCGCCGTTTAAGCGTGAAAGTGATAAAAACGTCCATCCATCTATTCATTGATCCTCCTATTACCGTAGATTCAGTAAGTATATGATGTTAATCATTCGGATGTATCCAAACGGTTGGTTGATACTTCCCGTGAGCAAATGTCTGGCTTTAACTATGGCCACAGGCTAAGCATTGCCATCCAACGTCAAAGTGGCAACACCGCCAGTCTGTTGGGCACATTTCCAGTTATTTATTTTATTTTATTTATGGAAATTTTTGATGCCATTAATTTTAGTTTTCTTTGTTATGTTATCTTTTATTTAGTCTGTAATTACTGAACATATTGTATAAATAAACTTCTACACGTTAAAAATATTTTAGTTAAAATGATGTTTCATACATTTTGAGCGTGTTACACTTATGTTTGGATCAGCTGAATGATAATTTTAATAGCCTACGAATAAGTTCGTCTCTGAAGGATCTAGAATCATGTACAAGTAAACTCACGGTTAAACTTTTCATTACAACAAACCTTCTACCTCGTATTGTTTGTCACCAAACCCAATAAACAGAAAGTCCACCTCCGTTCCTTCCACACAGTTCTCAACAATAACATTCTATCGTTTATCCCGGTCCTAGTCTTCAAACATTTACTTAAGAATGCTCTCAAGACGTTTGCAAGTTTTCTCATAAGAAACCACGACGGTTCCAATTGAGGTTTGTGTTTGACTTGCTTTTTATTTTTACCGTTGCTGTTTTTGTGTACATAGCTATTTGACTATAGCCTGCTTTTATTATTATATCCGTACTAATATTATAAATGCGAAAGTAACTCTGTCTGTCTGTCTGTCTCTTCTTCACGCCTAAACCACTGAACCGATTTCCATGAAATTTGGTACAGATATAGTCTAGGACCCGAGAAAGGACATAGGATACTTTTCATCCCGGCAATCCCCCGGGAACGGGAACTATTAATCCACGCGGACGAAGTCGCGGGCAAAAGCTAGTTATTTATAAGTATGAAAAGAAAAGAAACTGAAAGTAAACTATAAAGAAATTAAAAGATAAAGAAAAATCAAAAGTTTTCTGTTTTTGAAAAAAACAATCCCGAAGGGTACTTCAGGATTGTTTTTTTCTCAACCCTTATTTTGAAATCCTAAGGATCCTTTGGTTATTTTTTTAATTTAGATCGATTGTTAAATCGATTTAAATAATTCTCTATAATACAAAAGTGCCTGTAAGTGGTGTCATTACAATAAATGCTTTACTTTGACTTAAATAAGAATCATTGAAATCAATTCAATTAGCACAAAGCTTTGCATGGCGGAATTGGTTAACAGGTAAACAATCAGAGGATGAAAAGCAATCATTCCTAATACCCAATAAAATATCATCAATACTGGACTACTCTGAAAAAAAAGCTATTCAATTAAAAAATATGATGCTTTAAAAATCGACCTTAATGGTTTTACCACAAGTAACAGAAAAATTAATAAAACCAATTGATATTTGGCATCCATTTCCAAATTAAACATATTATTATACAACTACCCAAACACAACATAACATAACTGAAAACATTAAAAAAACATACAAATGAATTAAATTGAGAACTGCCTCTTTGAATAAATAGCCGTTTTTTGTGCTAATGATAAAAATGGTTCATCTCCATTTATGTTATTACTTACATTTATGTTTAACTAGCTATCCACCCGGTTCCACGCGGGTGCTAATTTAGGACATTTCCAGTTAATTTTCCCAAAAAATTGTTTAAAACAAACTTCGTCCTGATGAATGAACGCAAAAAATCTGCTAAATTGGTCGAGTTGTTTTTTGTGATGACCTTTAAGGGCCTCCGCCCACGACCGATTTTTTTGGACCGATAATCGGACAGAAAAACGGGCCCGTTTTTTCAAAAATTTCAACGCCCACGACCGTGTTTTTGTCGGTGACTTTCGAGGGAGGAGCTTAAATAGCGGTCAAATTTTATATCGCAACTTTTATTTGACAGAGTTACCGATAGTATAAAAATAACGCTAATAGATTTAAGATTATTTAAGTTACAATTTATCGTTAAATTGTTTATTGACGATATTTTTATCGTTTTTTTTAAACAATTGATCCTTCTAAGATGGAAGTAGCGCAGGACGGAGGTGTGGCGGGTCACCCACCTTAGCGTCGCGCTAATGTAGTGTATTTTCGATAAATAACAAAAATAAATAAAATAACTCAAACATTTGTGAAATAGTAAGAACGCGAAGTAACGCTTCCTTGCAGTCAAGGCATATTTGTGTGAAAACCTTATCGACTATACATGCGTAAGGTAGCCTTTAAAGAATACATTAATCGATCAGACAGGAGCGCTACTAACATTTAACTCGAATTAAACAAAAAAAGGCAATAATTTCCAACATCTTTGAGACGTCTTAAAAAAAAGCACGCAAAATAACTATTACTCGACAGGAGTTCCAGTGTTTCTGCTGCAGAACGATGTAAAAGTAACCGTATATGTTATTATTAGACCTGGTAATCGAACCCACGACTTCACGCTGATCAGACGCGCTTTGCGACCACAAGCCCAATATAGTTAGTCAGTGACAATTAATATAAACGTACAAAACGGCAACTTACCTAATTTAACGGTAAAAATAACGATTAATTCATATTCTATATTAATGTTAATTAACATTATATTACTGGCAATGTTATCAAATAACGTTTTTATAAAGTTACTTTTTTCAAAGTTTTCGAGTTCATGGAAATTAACGTTACGTAACGATTATTATTTTTTGATTTCATAACGTTAACAAGCCCTGGATTTAAGTCATTACATATTTAGCAAGCTTAGTCGTTGAAAACGAATGTTATTTTCATTCTTAAGAATTTATTAAATTCGTTTGATTATAAAAAAACCGGCGGGTTCTAAATATACCGGCGAACTGTGGGTGTACATTGGTACACCTCTGCCTAACCCTTCGGGGAATACAGGCGTGATGGTATATTTTTATTTATTTTTTTCGTTTGATTATATATTATTTTTTTAATCCATTAACGTTATTTTTATATTAACGGTAACTCTGTCAAAGGTAATTTTATAAATATTTACCGGTATTTAAAACCCTGCGTAAATCAACACAATATTATTTACTTATTGAAATCACAGACGATTAATTTAGAAAAAAATGATTTACCATATTATTAATAAATAAATAAGCTTTTTAATAATAAATTATTGTTATTATTCAAATGCTTCAAACTCATAAGTACTAACTTAACATAACACCACAATTGTACACTTAATTCGCAATAACTGCTTTTGACTTTAGACTTTTGACTTCAGCAATGACACAACGTTCTTCCCTAGTAAATCCATGACGCATAGGGTAAGTGCCCCAGTGAATGAACACACCCGAGTGAATTAACAAATCCGAGTATTTTCCAAAAAATAATAAACTAAGATATTACCTTCTACCCAACGCAGTTTTTTTTTGTAATTGCTGCCCTTTATTCTAGCATAGTAACAACATTCATGTATTGCGATACTGTTCGTTTTAAAATGACGAGCGTTTAAAGTTGGCAGTGCTGGTGTACATTTTCTTTGTTCGGGCAAGAATTTAGGACTTGGGTCAGACGCAAATTTTTTGATATCACTTTGCAGCCGTAATTAAAGTATGTACTATAAGTTATTTATAAATTCGAGTAATGGGTAGTTATAATATATGTATCAAATCAATTTCATTGCAATTTTAGCTAGTTTTAAGTAAATTATTGAGTGTTCCAGCATTGGCATTAAAAAACGTTTGAAATCCAGTGAATAAACGACCGTTAATTCACTGACCAATCGTTAATTTCATGAAATCTAGTGAATGACCTATAACATTTTCATCATGTTAAAATATAAGCTTTCGTCATAAAAATGTAACCAATAAATAAATGAATACCACATTTTGAGTTAGTAATCATCATTTTAGAGAACGGAGAACTAACAAATAGATCAAAGCTCTGAGACTCTACTCCCAAGCTCATAAAGAAAAGACGGGAACGGAACGGGCAGTCTTCAGTGGGTGCAGATTCAGTCGGAATAAGCTCGGCTTATAAGGCAGATCCTGAAATCCATCAAACGCGACACACCTCAAATGCTGACGAAGCTGGAGACTAACGATGGCAGGATCATCTTGTCTAAACTAAAGCTTTTAAGGGAGGTAGAGAAGTTCTAAAAACCCGTCTCTAGTCCAACAAAAGACCCAAGAGCTAGACTGACCTGACACTACACCGATGAGTTCCCGGACGTCAGCCTATATGAGATAAATATGGCTTCTTAACAACTTAAGGACAACAAGGTGCCGGGGAAAACGGAATCACTTCTGTACTACTGAAGAGGCCTATGTCCAGCAGTGGACATCGTTCGGCTCATATCATGATGAATTGATTGTTGACGTTGGCTAGGCTTATGAAGGTATATAATGATTAAGTAAGAGATTGAAGGCTTACACTTTGTTAAAAAAAAAATGATTGTAGCAGATTTAGAGGCTTAAGGATTTATGTTCATTTATTTATTCCATTTTGAACTGCATTTGATATAATAATAAGGATTTTTCGTAACTATTAATTAAACAAAAACTTGTGTTCATTCACTGGTTCTAATGCTGTACATTTACTGGAAAATTTCATTCATTCACTGGGGTTTTAGGGTATTTTTCAATATATTGCCAAATATATAAAAAAGTATACAGGTTATGTCGTAAAACCAAGTTAAAAAATATTCTTTAGTAGACATAGATTACCAAAATATAAAACCGCATACTTTAGAGGCAACATAATGTAATGATTTTTTGAAGTCTGAAGATTGCTTAAGTGTTCATTCACTGGAGCATTTACCCTATTTTCTATTTTTCACCGATAATCGGCGGCCAGGATGCGTAGATTTTGTTTTTGGACCGTTTTTTTCTCGGCCGTGGGCGTTGATGTACTAGAATCCATACGTTCGATTCTCGCCGAGAAAAAATCGGCCGTAAAAAATCGGTCGTGGGCGGAGGCCCTTAATATGCAATTGATTTTCATAAAATTATCGATTTCAAAAGTTTTTGTATACATTTTGAATTTCAGCAACAAGAGGTTTCGTAGCTACTTAGGTACATTTGTAGGAACATTTTTGAACTACTGCACTTCATAATGGTTTTTTATGACCGACAAAAAAGAGGTGTTCGAAGACTCAATTTGATCTATATTTTATCCACATGATACTTTTAAATACGCCGCTCTGTCTAGAGATTCAGAGCGGTACAATTAAAAGTATTATGTGTATATGTACCACTCGGATTTTCGAAAAATTATGAATTATCACGTCAACTACACTTTGATTCTGTCACGTAAACTACACTGAACTCGCGACACGCAGCGCAGCAGCCAATCGCTTAACCACTGCGCCATTCGTGCCGAGCACATTAATTTTACGCAGATTTTCTAGGACGAATGCAATCATTTATTACAGCCTTGTAACAACTACATCGCGCTAAGTCCACGTGGATTACAGCCCATCTTCCCAGCAAAAAATGACTTAAAAAACCCCCGTTCCGAAGGCTCAATTTTGCGTGTCGACGCAATCTTTCCCCGGTTGCAATCTTCAAGACGATTGAGTTACGTCGCCAGCCCACGGGTAGATTA
Source organism: Caradrina clavipalpis (assembly GCA_932526535.1). NCBI lineage: Eukaryota > Metazoa > Arthropoda > Insecta > Lepidoptera > Noctuidae > Caradrina > Caradrina clavipalpis. The sequence continues at coordinate 1,803,977 of OW052108.1, forward strand.
CCGTGTTAATAACTTAAATTTTTACTTACCCTCTCATTAAAGTCGTTGAAACAATCGTCGGACTTGAGTTTTGTGATAATTGCTTTGGAATAAGTTCAGTGGAACTTGCAGTTAATTTTTTCTGGTTAGCTTGAGCGTGGTACAAAATAATAAGAGAGGCTATATGCTATACAGGGAAGGATTTATACAAGCTGTTGATTTGCATTCTCGTGAAATTCAAGGAGTTAACTATGCTCGTGATTCTTAACACGAATCAATAATAAAATAAATTTGTTTTAAAATTTATATTTTTTGACGTGATTTTCCAATTCGAACTAGCCATCTCGCCAGAGGGTTTAGGCGCTATGCACGCATTGATATAGCCGCGCGACAACTCTGCCTCCGCATACGCAACTGGGCGATGCTGATGTTTGAAAGAGGAGTATTCTGGAATACTGTTTTTTGATAGTTGCAACTAAAAAAACAAGCATTTATTAAATATTGGCCAGGTATCGTAATTATATTTGATTACTTCTTTTTCTCTACGACAAGCTCCTAAAATTTGACAAGGATGCAAATCAACAGCTTGTATAAGTGCGTAATTTTTAACTAAATAAACTTAAAGGAGTTCAAATAAATACGTATTTCTTATTTTGATGCGGCTTAGTAATAAAAATGTTTGAAAACTATTTTATGGGTAGGTATGGTGGTGCAGTAGGTAGGTAGGCAGGTCCCTACACCGACGCGGGTTACTGTCTGCTAATTTAATCATCTACAAACAAAACAGTTGTAATTTCAGTTCCAAAATGAAATAAAAATAACATAAAAAAGTATTGAACAATTAATGGAAATGTGATTTATTAATGCTATAGAACTAACAAAAAAAATTCAACCTTAAAACTTTACCGCATTCAAAGCAAATAACTGTTTCGACTTTGAGTAATGGATTTTAATGTAACAACACACATTACCCTATTATTTTCCGAAAGGGCAAGCAGATTAAAAGCCAAAAATGTTCTTGCCATCATTGCAATATTTTTGGTCGTGGACCTCGGGACCTGATTAAAGATGAAAGTTCCAACTTTATGTATACTTTTTACGAAAACATGTTTTAAATAATGTTACTTAACTTTAAGTACCCACTCCTGTGTATAAGCATAATATTTTACGTGCGTTACTTTACACGCTATCATAAACAGTGACTTTTTACACAAAAAACAAGGAAGTCGTTTCAAAGCTATATATTTTTGCCTAATGTACTTACGTATATATATATATATATATATATATATATATATATATATATATATACCATCACGCCTGTATTCCCCGATGGGTTAGGTAGAGGTGTACCAATGTACACCCACAGTTCACCGATATATTCAGGTCCCATGTAATAGGGGGCGAGCCTATTGCCATTAACCGGGCACAAATCCAAACTCCGAGCTGCTACTGAGAATTTCATAGAAAAACCCAATAACAATTTTTGCTTGACCTGGGAATCGAACCCAGGACCTCTAGCGTAGCAGTCGCGCTTAGGACCACTAGGCCACCGAGGCAGTTGAGGCGATGTACTTACGTATGTGTTTTATAACTGCCCCGTTGATCTCGTGGTGGCAAGCTCGGAGCTCGGAAGTTGGTGGTATGACGCTCCCGTGCTTCGGAAAGCACGTAAAGCCGTTGGTCCTGCGCCTGATCTCTCTCCGGTCGTGTCGGATTGCCGTCCCATCGGACTATGAGAGTTAGGGAAGAGGGAGTACACCTGTGTTCGCGCAAATACTTATGCATTATAATAGGTATCTCTTGCGTACTGGGCTAGTCTGCTTTAAGATTAGCTGCCATGGCCGGAATCGGTCCGGAGAATACATTCATACATTTGTTTTCCTGTAATCTTACTTAGTTTGAAAGAAAGAAAGAAAAAGTTTATTGACACAAACCATGTGCACACAGATATACTAACAAAAAGGTTATTTAATATAAAAGAAAAAAAAGAAAACTACATAACTGTGTGCCTCACGGCTGCGCCAAACAGGCCCAGTTCAGCATAAATGCCAGACCACTTGGGCCTGTTTGATGGCCAGTACGCATAGTTGACGGCAATGTGATCCTGATCTGCCTTGCATAAATATATTGTTGTTTATTTACTTATTCCTTCGCAAATCTTTTCTGATTAATTCTATTGTTTCTCCAGGACTCGTCGGGCTTCATTGCTTCGGCGCTTTTCTGGCGGTCTCCACTGTTGATTCTGGCTTTCAGAAGTGTAGTTGTTGGGAATAGATTGAGGGGGGCTTGTCCAAAAAAAAAAACTCAGCTACTCCCTAGGAATTTCCCATATGTCGCCAATAACACCACGCAAATATATGACGTCACAAGTCATGCAAATATTTTTCTGCACAGGAATCGAACCCACAACTCAAAATTCAGTAGCCACTCCCTAAACCACTGCGCTGTTCTTTCCAACTCATGCTCCAGTTATTTTTCTTCCATAACAATAAATATTCACATAAATCATTCAAATTAGTTGCTTACAAACTTTTGCCAGTTCTCGAACTAACCGGGCGCTTCAACTGGGTAAAGTAAACATTATTAAAAAATAAAAATAAACTTCTAACATTACACGGACAATTTGTTTACTAACCAAAGTTGCCGCCAGTGTTTGATTTGTAAACTTTTAACTGAATATTAAGTTGAATATTATTAACTTGCATACACGTGTGAAAATTTCACATTTGTGAACCTTGGATGGTGAACGAATGAGTGAACGACAATCTGTCAAATAGGTAGTTGACAATTTAAAAGAATAATAATACCAGCCATTCACGCATTGCTCTTCTTCTCATAAGGAGAATGCACTGGCATTGATCCCCACGCTTGTTCAAGGCGGATTGGCGATTTCTTAATTATATGTTCAGGTTTCCTCACGATGTTTTCCTTCAACGATGTTGGTGGTGTCTGGTTTCCAAAATGAACTTAAACATTTCGTCAAAAAGTGAATATGACTTTTACCAAAGAAAACCAATACGGTTTTCTTTTTCTTACTTTATCTATTTTATGGATATACAAGAAACGCATTTTCTCGTAGTATTCGTCCGCATCGCACTTGGCGGGTTTTCTTCTCTTTTTACATGTTTTGTAGTAATTTTACCTTTCCCGACAACCCAAGAATACTTTTTAGGAAAATTTAAACAGGCCTTCTTTAAAAATTAGGCTACAACGTCCCGCTGTGTTTGTTACAACCGGTTATCTTATTACGGGCTTTTATGAATAGCTGGCCTTAAAATAACCAGAGCCAAACGTTTAATTTACAAGTTATTAAACATTTGATTGAGATTTACCGGGTGAATCGAAAAAATGTGAGCATCGTACTTATTATGTTTAAAAGTGATAGTGAATGGGTTAATGCACTCACTAATTCATTTACTATCTGTGGACGAAATAGTGTAGTTCGTTCACAGATTATAGTATTAATTAACTACTTTAATTAATTACTATAATCGGTGAACGAAATAGTGATCGAACGAGTGAATGACTGATTGAATGAATGATCTGTGCTTACTGAAATGTGGGTTTTCAATTACATTGTGGTTTTGCTATAGTTTAAACAATGCTGTGAGTTACAAATTAGTACCTACTTATCCTCTCTGTTTCTCTCCAATCTATTTTAATTGTTATTGTTTATTATAAAAGTCGCCTCTAGGCAACACACTGTATCCTGGTCCTTAGCCATATAAATAATGGATTGCATCCGCGACTTACAGCGTATAAGTTAATCGCTTAGCTACTGCACAAACTGTTGCTCCTCCATAGTTCGACGGCACGGTTAGCACAAAGGCTGAGGAATTGGCTACTTACTGAGCTGCATGTCTCGGTTGCTTCGGACCATTTCTTGCAGGAATATAACCCTACAGGAAGTTTCGTGTCTAGTTATTTATGCATATGATGTAAGCTTATCTGTATTTTTAAATGCATTCACTATATAGGAGAAATATTATACCTCTTGGTAAGACTGGTTGTCAGACTTTCAGGCTTCTGACTCCTAACGACTTTCAAAGGTCTCTTTGACAGTCGTTAGGAGTCAGAAGCCTGAAAGTCTACTCTGACGTCTACGAGTAGTAGTATTACTATCTACTCGTAGACGTCACTAAAGTGACAGCCGGGACTTATGACTTTATGTGCTTTTGAAACATCGGGCTGCTATTCAGAAATTTCCCCGATGGAAAACTTAATAACAGCGTACCAGTGTGTACCTGGGAAACCTCAACTCAGTAGTCGCGTTTGTGACTAGGAGACGAACCCTACAGCACAGCCTACAGTAACATAATAAATTACATACTTACATAAACTCACACCTTTTTCCCATGGGGGTACGCAGCCCGGGTGTCACTATTGCGAGGATCGCCCCGAGGACACGTAACGGTGAAGCATACTTTGGCGGTGTGCCCTGCTTGGGCTGAGCACCGCCGAGTCCTCGAGGCGGCCATCGGCGGCGGCGCCCTCTCGCGTCCGGCACTGGTTCTGGCCATGGTCCGGAGCGAGAGGGAATGGGAAGCAGTCGCCTCCTTCTGCGAAGCTGTAATGCTAGAGAAGGAGGCGGCGGGACGGGAGAGGGAAAGGAGGGTCCCCCGTCCCAGCGGCCGCCGCGGTAGACGCTCCGGGCGTCGGGAGCCACGAGACGACTCCCGGCCACCGTAGGCGCGGGTCTGTGGACGGTGAGCAATGGGTAGCTCACCGTCCGTACGTTCACTGAATAACGACAGACCGTGTCCACGGCGCGTTCGTGTTCCACGCGCGCCTCGAAGAGATGTCAGCAAACTTGGATGGGGCCACTGAGGGCCGATGCCTGCCGGGGCTGCGGGTTGTTCAAAAGAGATACCGCGCCCCCGGAACGCAAAGGGCACATGAAGGAACATAGACGGGTTTTAGTCAGTAAAAGTCTGACACTTCCTCCCGGGGGAAGTTATTTGATGATTTCCTGTCAATAAAAAAACAAAAAAAAAAAAAAAATGGGGTTACGCAGAAACCAAAGAACGCCACCAGATACGATCCTTACATACTCCTTTCGCCTCGTGCACGTTCATACATCTGGTCATACAAGCACGCCGGTTACGAGTACTGCAGACCGAACCTTTCTGAGGAACTTTACCTACAGTAACTTAATTAATTATCATAATTTATGTAAAAAGTTGGTTACTCCGTCATAATAGTGTTACTTTGAGTAGAACATTACTATGTAATCGTGTCACTCGTGCGATGATGTTAAGCGGTAGTTCATCCTTGCTAGCTGTTGTAGAATAGGCAGAACTTATGCTAGGTATACTCTAGAAATATAACAAACCCGAAGAGTTTTTTTCTTTGTTTGTTTAAACACGCTAATATCTAGAAGAACTAGTCGAATTGGATGAAATCTATTTTTATATGATAGCTAGATTCATGAGGAATAGTATAGGCCAGGGATGGCGAACCAATGGCACGCGTGCCAGTAGTGGCACGCGACAAAATAATTCGGGCACGCCAATATATGACAATTACTGTATATGTATTTAATCGAAAACAATTTACAACAGCAGAAATCACACTAACCTTTTATTAAAATAAACATAAAATAGTAAATATTACGATTCTTGTACAAACTGGTTGCAAACAAAGAGTGTTAACAGCTTCTAGTTGTATTTTTCTCCATTCAATGACTAAGCCAAGATTCTTTGATGGCACGTCATAGTCACATTATTATTTTTCTATAAAAAATGGCACTATCACCGATAAAGGTTCGCCATCCCTGGTATAGGCTATATATTGTCACGCTACGATACACGGGAGCAGAGTAGTAACCAAAGACGTAACATAATGCGGGTAAAAAAAACACGTTCAAGAAAAGCACACTGAGGCTGGTAATAATGGTAGTTTCACACCACTTGTTTTGTTTGTGTATTTCATAGCACTTGTAGTGACTCATTGGGTTTAAATCTACCTAAACAAACCAGCCCACATAATTCCTCGTATTTTTCTCAAGTAATTACAAACAATTTCTACAGCTAATTAATTGTCAACCTTTTTTATCCACACGTTTTGGATCTTCCAAGACCATTACAACTATTTTATCATTCCCCTATTTGCCTCAGTCACAGACAGCATTCTTTATAGCTTTAATAGGTACAGTAGTCGATGTACCTCGAATATTTTTCAGTTCAGATTTTTCAAAATTCCACCCACATAAACCCCTACTTTTAATTCACAACACATTATAAAAGGTCGCGTTACATTATTAAATACAGACAGGGCTGTCACAGAGTTAGGGCTGTCACTAATTCTATTAAACTCACACGGCCATTTAATGAAATATAAACCTTCATAGAAAATTTGAAAGGGATGACGACATCTTTGTCTGTTGCTCCGGACGCTATTTATTTGGGGTTAAAAGGGAAAAGGGAAAGGAGTGAATGTTGGAAAAAATCAAAGCCTTCTTGATCGCTTAAGGCTGATTTTAATTGAGGATTTTGACACCCCTGTGACGGGTGGTTAAGATTTCGTTGTAAGAGGATTTTTGTGTTTCTTTATTACTGTTTCCGGGGAATATTCAAAGGCAAAGCGCCACGTGCCTTCAGGGATTGATAGATTATTGAGGCCCACTTGCGTCTGTCTGGGATAACTTTTCATTCCGAATTAGCCTCGTTGCTCACGACCGAATTTTTGTCCGATTTTTTGTAGGCCGTTTGCGTTGGTATATCCGAATCCGAAAACAGACAAAAAAATCGGTACAAAAGTCGGTAGGCCTAGTTGTTTACAGGGGCTGATTGTAACGGGTGTGAAAAGACATTTGACGAAGCCGATAGGTACATATTCCTCCCATCATTGCAATGCTTTGTGTTGTATCTTTTTACATTCTTTATATGACACTTTGTATTTTAAGATCATGTTACCAATTTACTCTTTAAATCGGTCCAGTAGTTATGGAGCTTATTCGTCACAAACAAACAAAAAAGTCTTTCCTTTTATAAAATTATTTCTATAGACTATAGATAAAAAAAAAATATATACCATCACGCCTGTATTCCCCGAAGGGTTAGGCAGAGGTGTACCAATGTACACCCACAGTTCGCCGGTATATTTAGGTCCCATGTAACAGGGGGCGACTATAGATATAAGAATAATACAATTTACACATGTGGAGATGAAATCGTTTCAGATGAAGCGTGTTTCCAAGATGTAGCGTAATAAAGATTAAATAAAACCACATATGTGTTCGGACCACTTAAATCCGAACATTAAAATAAAATCAAGCAAATATCGAAGAAATATTAGTATAGCAATAACAATTTTACTATCGAACCGCAATTCAAATTTTATCACAAATATATGAATGCATTTCTGCTACATTTCCCACCAATGGCGGGCACCGTCCAGTTTGCGGCGGTTATAACTGGATTTTAGATCTGGATTTAACTGGATATTTGCTGATATTTCGCTGCAAACGAGATGTTAATTTGTATGCTTTAGGAGGAAATATAAAACGCTATATTCCTAACATTGAGATTGATATTCTAGTAATATTTTCTTTTATAATAATAATTATTATGACATTAAATATCCATTAATGACACTAGAAAAGAATATTTTTTTTTTTATATTTGCTTTTTTCACCTGTTCTTGTGTCTGTGGCTGATCAAATCTTACTTCTTGTCTCATCTTAATCTTATCTTACAAGTTAAATTTGAACCACTTCCCAATGTTCTATTGAGCTAAAATTTTGCGTAAATGTGTAATTTGCACGACAGTGCAATATGGTGAAGTCATATAGCTAATCTGATGATGGAGCCGGAAAGTGGCCACTGCTCAATATTCGAACGAGATGAAATTTTTTAAAAATATGCACATTGCATGACAAAGCAAGATAAAAACTTGTTAAAAAATTGCTTTTAAGTAAAAGTTGTTTTTATATTGCATTCGACAAAATATGGTATGGACCAACATTTTATCCGATGCAAACATAGTTGGGAAAAGGCTAAGCAGATGATGATGATCAATAAAACCTATTCGTGTTCCTCCTAATGCCCTTTGCGTTCCAGGGCCGCGGTGACGCTTTCGAACAAATTCTGCAATCAACTGGGTCTTATTGCACCCTGCACTTACAAGATTAATAAATATAAAATTCAAAATTCAAAGCATTTATTTCAATTAGACCATTTACAGGCACTTTTGAATGTCAAGAAGTTACAGTTTAAAGTTGAAGCTAGTTGCTCGTTCCAAAGCGTAGATCTCTATGGAGAAGAACGAGCAAGAAACTCCATGGACAATCTTTTTCTTCTATTTGGTTTTACAAAATCTGGCTACAATATTCATGTTGCTTCTATGTGAAAACAATGAAGGTGAATATTAAACAATTAAATAATACTAATAAAGATGTAGGCCATGGCAGATAAGAGATGACCAATCCCAACTGACAGCTATATTTAAATTTAAAGTTGATGGGTTGCACCCACACACTCTGAAGGGTAGTTGCTTATTCATTTCGTAGGCGTCCCTCTGTAATAATCTCCCTCGATGAAATTATGTGAAGTGAGAACTCTTCTGCCTACACTGCCTCATTAGCCTAGTGGTTCTAAGCGCGAGTGCTACGCTAGAGGTCTTGGGTTCGAGCAAAAAGTATTATTGGGTTTTTATATGAAATTCTCAGTAGCAGCTTGGAGTTAGGATTTATGCCCAGTTAATGGCAATAGGCTCGCTCCGTATTTTATGAGACTTAAAACATACCGGCGAACTGTGGGTGTACATTAGTACACCTCTGCCTAACCCTTCGGGGAATACAGGCTGGTATGTTATTATTATTCAAGCAATTGAAAAATCTATGCCGAATAACGAAAAATGGATTCTAACCGTAATCGTTTAGAGTCCTAAATCACTTCGTTACCGTACCGACATTGAAAAATGGCGACACATACAAATTCAAAACTGTCCTACAGACGTGGTAGTCGGTGGAACCTTTGAAATATGAAAGAGCTTAGATACGATCTCGTTCAATTGAAATGTAAGCGAGTGATGAATGTATTGACTACCTTTTGTAACTGAGTTTTAGGATATATTACAATTTCGGCTGGATTTATAATATAAAGTTGGGTTTCATGTGATTACTTACGTTTAAAATTAATAGTTATGAAATAAATAAAATGCTTTTAATTTATCATAATTAAATCTATACAAATAAAGCCATACAACGTGGCAAAACGGCCAGACTTTTGGGGACATGTCCCATTGACAATGATATAGAACCAAGTTTATGATGCCCTAACATCATCATCTTTCTGCAATTATCCCATACTACTTGGGATACTTGGGGTCAGCGCAACACGTCTTCTCATTTCTTTCCGTCCTGTTAACCTGATGAAGATGATTATAACAGTTTTAAAAAAACTTTGCCCCAAACTAACTAAATCACTGTACCGATTTTGATAAAATTTGGACAAAGCTTAAACCCCAAGAAAGGGCACACATCGACTACTTAGGTAATTAATTCGCGATGTTGCCTTTTTTATAGATGGGAAATCGTCAAATAACTTCCCCCGCCCTGGGTGGGACGGGAGGGAGTGTCAGACTTTTACTGACTAAAACCCATCTATGTTCCCTCATGTTCCCCTTTGCGTTCCGGGGGCGCGGTATCTCTTTCGAACAACCCGCAGCCCCGGCAGGCATCAGCCCTTAGTGGCCCCATCAAAGTTTGCTGACATCTCTTTGAGGCGCGCGTGGAACACGAATGCGCCTTCGACACGGTCTGTCGTTAGTTAACGTACGGACGGTGAGCTACCCATTGCTCACCGTACACAGACCCGCATCTACGGTGGCCGGGAGTCGTCTCGTGTCGCGACGTTGCCTGTGTCCACCGCGATAACAGACATTTACGAAGACGAAGTCGCGGGCAATAGCTAGTATCGAAATATTTACAAAAGTACTTGTTTGCATGACGGCATTATAGCCAATTAGAAATTAGAAGCATCAAGTAAATGAAGTATAAAATATCTCCTTTATAATAAAAATGCCGTCAAAGTCACGATGGGCAAGCCATTGATTGTACAAAAACTAACGCTATACTTATGGTATCAATCTGTTCGCCATAATAACCAATAATTGGCCAATCAAGTGGCCATAATAACTGGCCCATTGTAGAGTAATGGCAACGCCTCTTCTTATATAAAGAAGGGCAAACGAGCATTAATTACTATACTTACTCATTCTGTCTCAATTATTTCAAAATCTCGACTGCCTCGGTAGCCTAGTGGTCCTAAGGGGGACTGCTACGCTAGAGGTCTTGTGTTCGATTCCCAGGTCGAGCAAAGTGTTATTGGGCTTTTCTATGAAATTCTCAGTAGCAGCTTGGAGTTTGGATTTGTGCCCGGTTAATGACACAAGGCTCGCCCCCTATTACATGGGACCTAAACATACCGGCGAACTGTGGGTATGCATTGGTTACACCTCTGCCTAACCTTTCGGGAAAAACAAGAGTGATGGTATGCATGAATTTCAAAATACATACCTAGTAGTAGAAGTCTAAGTAAAGGAGCTCGTCTTGGGAAATAGTACCATATACCTATTTCTGCCGCAAAGCAGCGTTGCTGTGTTTCGTTTTGAAGGGTATGAGTGCCGGTGTAATTACAGGCACATGTGACATTTCAACATTGTTTCTGTGATGGCAAAGCATTTGCAAGGCCTCTGGTATTGCGGATGTCTATAAGTGGAGGTGACCATTTAGCATCAGGTGAGGCGTCGGTCTTTTTTCATTTAAAGACATAAAAAAGATTCTTGAGTTTAAAAAAAAAATGTAAGTATTATGTGTTTCCATTTTAAATTATTAATGAATTTGCCCCACACTAGAAATTTCTCCCGTGTCGTAGGTGCGAATGAAAACATATTATAAACTGACAAACATAAACAACCAAACCCGGGACAATTGCCTGTACACCTAACAAATATTTGTTCCGTGCAGGAATCGAAACCGTGCTGTGACATACAGCGTCTACTAGACAGAGATACTTTTTTTTTTTTTTTTTTTTTTTTTTTTTTTTTTTTAAAGATGGTAAAATCATCAAATGACCCCCCCCGTCCTGGGCGGGGCGGGAGGGAGTGTCAGACTTTTACTGACTAAAACCCATCCATTTTCCTTATTGTGCCCTTTGAGTTCCGGGGGCGCGGTATCTCTTTCGAACAAGCCGCATCCCCAGCAGGCATCGGCCCTGAGTGGGCCCTCCAAATGTTAGCTGACATCTCTTTGAAGCGTGCGTGGAACACAAATGCGCCGTCGACACAGTCTGTCGTTAGTCAACGTACGGACGGTGAGCTACCCATTGCCCACCATCCACAGGCTCGCGTGTGTAGTGTGTGTGTATTTATTTATAAACATAACCTTTTACCTAGCTAAAAGGTTATGATTATAAATAGTCAAACAACGACAAAAGAAAAACTATCTAATACCAAATGTCACTAGTCTTTATGTTGAACGATTTTCAGTTCAATTACAAGAAAATTACAAGTTGAAAGGTATAATTTATTCCCATTATTTACCACTCCAATGACAATTTATCAAAGACAAAATAGAGTAGATGTCTATGGAAAGTTATATAATTATATGTCAAAAGCATTCAAACTAAAAAAACTATCAGGCTTACTCGGGTGAAAAACTAAACATGAGGCTTAACTGATAACTAATATGAACCAACTCCTTGACAATATAAAAGTGCTTGTAAATAGTTTAAGTGAAATAAATGCTTTGACTTTGAGAATAAATTACAAAATGTCATACATAATTGGCTTTCGGTAATTTTAACTCGGGGCTAAAGATAATCCTGGCTAGTGCCAGTGAACGTACGTTTTTTCGAACTCACCTTTAGATATGTTCCGATTATTTTACTCGATAGATAATTTTACAAACATTGTGTTCAATACTTAATATACTATATCTGACGAATAGTGGCTAACTAGAGGTCAAGGCCGTTAGAGTCTATTTCGCCACCTAGGAATAAGTTCCAGTTAAATTATTATTTGGCAGATCTCTCACACATGTTCCATTTTTAATAACATACCATCACGCCTGTATTCCGCGAAGGGTGAGGCAGAGGTATACTAATGTACACCCACAGCAAGCCGGTATGTTTTTAGGTCCCATGTAATTGGGGGCGAGCCCATTGTCATTAACCGGGCACAAATCCTAACTCCGAGCTGCTACTAAGAATTTCACAAAAAACCCAATAACACTTTGCTTGACCTGAGAATCGAACCCAAGACCACCTAGGACCGCTAGGCTAACGGGGCAGTTCACTTTTAATATAACTGGTGAATAGCGTCATTTCAGATGTCTAGACAGACAGAAGCCTGTATTGTCTATGCCATCCAGACCCTTGTTATAATATATTTTGTTTGTCAAATTACAACGAATAAATATTTTCTTTGAAGATAAGGTTTTCGTGAAAATCGCTGAAAGGATTTGCATTCCTTACTCTGTTTATATATTTAAGTACCTTTGAAGGAAGCATTTGAGGTAAAGAGACATCACATAACCGTTGACTACGCGTACCAACCATTAAACTAAGGAAGTTTGAGTAAAAATTATTGCTGAGAAACGGCTTTATTTTTTGGAGTGAAAAATACTGTGAACGCTGACTAAATATTGTACTTTTGGGTGTATGTAGAGTGCAGGGGTTGTGTGGGGGTATTTGAAGTTTAGTTTTAAAATTTAAAACAGGTTTTCGTAAAACAAAAACGTGATAAACAGTTGGCACTTTGACCTTCAATATCTCCGTAAACAGAAGGTTGAAGGTACCAAAACAAAAGAAATAAAATTATCGGAATGATGGGAAAAACAAATGTATTTTTGAATGAAATTGATTTATAAAAAATATTAAGCATATTATTTATTACACCCCGCAGTTTCACACGTGTATAGTTAAGTCTTCGGTTACTGCTCCGCTCCCGTGTGTCATATAGCCAACTAGCTTTTGCCCGCGACTTCGTCCGCGTAGATTAATAGTTCCCGTTCCCGAGGGATTTCCGGGATAAAAACTATCCTATGTCCTTTCTCGGGTCCCAGACTATATCTCTACCAAATTTCATTGAAATCGGTTCAGTGGTTTAGGCGTGAAGAAGAGACAGACAGACAGACAGAGTTACTTTCGCATTTATAATATTAGTACGGATACTATTCCTCATGAATCTAAAATCTGGTTTGTCATATTATGCAAAAATAATTTCTCAAATCCGATTGATAGTCACGGCGATTAGTTCCACGTTTAAAGAAACATACAAAAAAGTCTTCAACACTATTATATTAGTACAGATTTATTTGATTAAGTTTTAAACAAGCAACAACACAATTATTTTTTCAATCCGAGCATTTTTCTTCAACTAATTTTCTTATACTCAACTTGTTAGCGAGTTAACAATGACTCAGTCGTTCTGAGTAACTCTGAGTGCCTCAATTGCACCTGTGCGTTAACATTTAAAAACCGCTGAACCGAGTAACAAGTTATAACAGGCTCTTGATTGAGCTGTACGGGGAACCGATACAGCGTGTTCCGACCTAAAGGTTTACATACACTTATCTGTATTGGTTCGCTGTTTGTCAATCTCATCATCATCTGCTTAGCCTTTTCCTAACTATGTTGGGGTCGGCTTCCAGTCTAACCGGATGCAGCTGAATACCAGTATTTTACATGGAGCGACTGCCTATCTGACCTCCACAACCCAGTAACTGGGCAACACGATACCGTCAATACATGACATGAGTCATGACTGTTTGTCAATCTAATGCGAAAAATATAGTAGAATTAAATAGGTAGTAACTTTGTTATAAGGCGCATCACACACTGCCTCGCGCTACGCTCCGAGGTGCGTGGCGAAAAAGTAAAAGTCATTGATGTACTACAAGACGTACTAAGTACTACAAATTAAGAAATAAAAGCTAAATTAATTGTAATATTTTTTACCAATACCGTGATCGTAGATGATCACTTTAAACATTTCAAAACACAACGTATACATGAGATATTAATTAAGGCATTCTAAGAGAATTAAAAAAAGACGGTATAATGAAAGAAATAAAGTAAGAGAAAGTAGAAAAATGACTGACGTTTATTTTGAATATGTAAATGAGTACCTATGAATATGAAATTAGTTCCCAATCTTTAGCATATATTATTTACTTCTTTTTTGCAAAGTATGCACAGGCTAGGGGGCAATAACTTTTAGGAACGATCGCTATCTAATTTCAGTCTCAATCTATCAAAAATGCCTCTTATTTAGACACCTAAATTTTTTTTGACACTGATTTTCACTGATTTGAGATTACCACTAGATTTTCAACATTTTTAATTAATAGAATTGGCCTTAAAATAACATAAAAAAATATACATTTATTTCATATAATATTTAAGTTACATTTCATGTCCAAAAGTCTTAATTTAGCCATTCCTTACATTATAACATCGGACTTTTCTATCAGTAAATCAGTTGAAACCGCAAAGTTTATTGGCAAAATGTAGGTGTAGCACCTACATCTCTGCCCACACTCGAATATACGCAAATTAAAAAAGTCCTTTGAACTATCAGATTAATCTTGTGCAGTGTGTTTAACCCTTAAATCTTCACTGAACATGACTCGTGCATTGTACATTAATTTTTAAAATGCTCTTTGCTCTTGCATGTTATATGAAATTGCTACTACTTATCTTTGCTTTATGTTTTCTTGCGGTAAAATGATACGCTAGGTAATCATATCAGAAAATGATGTATTAAAATATTTTCTGCACTAGAATGGGTAACATCAAAGGAGTTTTGTTAAAAGTTTTTTTATGATTACTTCAGAACTAAGTCATTTATTAACCGATTAGGAAAATTCAATGGTTTCATATTTTGGTTTTTAATTAAAATAACTGACAAAAGAATGTCATCCAAGTAAACGAAATTGCGTGTTTTGATTTTTTGTGACTTTTCAGTGGTGTTTTTTGACGTAATGTGTTAGTGATACCGTTTTTTCGTGGATTTGGATAATAAGAAGTAGGTCCTACTGAAAAGCGCAAAATATTTTTTTTTTTCCAATAAATCACTAGAATATTTAAAATAACTTTAGTTTTGGATTTCGGTGGTAATATAAAACAACAAACAGAACCAAAGCCACTATGTTGTTTTTGAAGTCTTTTTTGAAAAATATTTTTATAAACATGCTAAGTTAAAAAATTTAGAGATTGTACAGTCAGCGTCAGAGAAAAGGAATCCCCCAAGACTACGGTTATACGGTTTAATGTCATTACCAAAGGGGGTTTTTTATTATCATACACAGATTCTGTCATTGCCATTACCTCATTCTTCACTTACTGCAGCTACAAATAAATCTCATCTCCACTTTTGGAAAATTGGCACACAAATTTATTTAAAAACAAGACAGCTTTAATTATCATACACAGATTCTGTCATTGCCATTACCTCATTCTTCACTTACTGCAGCTACAAATAAATCTCATCTCCACTTTTGGAAAATTGGCACACAAATTTATTTAAAACAAGACAGTTTTACAGTCCGTCGTCTTTTATTACACCCAGGAGTGGAGTTAGTCTTAACACGTACTAAGTATACGCGTTCTTTATGGCTATACAATATTTTTTAGAGTTCCGTACCCAAAGGGTAAAACGGGACGTTATTATTAAGACTTCGCTGTCCGTCCGTCTGTCAGACAGTTGAAATTTCTTTTGAGATGATGTTTTTCTGTAGCCGCTAATAACAACAAAGGCAAACAAAAAACAGAATAAAATAAATATTTAATGGGGCTCCCGTGCCGATTTTTTGCCGCTTTTATAGATAACGGTACGGAACCCTTGTGTGCGAGCCCGACTCGCACTTGGCCGATTTTTGCCGTTGTGTTTTCTCAAGTCACACATAGCATCACGCCTGTATTACCCGAAGGGTTAGGCAGAGGTGTACCAATGTACACTCACAGTCCGCTGGTATGTTTAGATCCCATGTAATAGGAGGCGAGCCTACTTTCCATTAACCAGGAACAAATCCAAGTAAGTTAATGGCAATTAGGCTCGCAGCTTGGAGCTACGACCTGCTACTATTTCATAGAAAAACACAATAACACTTTTTGCTCGACCTGGGAATCGAACACAAGACCTCTAGCGTAGCAGTCGCGCTTAGGACCACTAGGCTAACGAGGCAGTTGCAGTATATCTCGCCCTCTTTAAGTAAACTAAGCTAAGGTATTCTAAGCTACTCAAGGGTAATGCAACTTGCACCTTCACTTAATCCAGCAGTTAACTTAACTACTATCTAAGTAAAGTGAACTGCATATATTTAACTATACTTACTTCAGTAAATTTTATTGTCTTGTTGACAACGTTTTACGGGTATTTTAACTGTACCTTTTACTTTAACCGCTGTTAACCGGGGACAGTAGTTAAATACGTCTTAGTGTTGCCAGTTTATTGATGAGAACGTCAGGAAATGGCGAAGTAAGGTTGAGTTTTTTATGAGCCAATCAATGACATACTAGCCTTTTATTTATTTGATTGAGTTGTTTCCAAATGACAGTAATTTAGAGTTATGTCTGTTACAATTTGACGTTTATGTGCGAATTTTGACGTCTGTCAAACTGGTAAGTGGTGATTGGCTGACGATAAAAGCTTTTGGTTACGTAGTAATAAAATTTGAAACCACTGATTTATTAATGAAAAGTTATAAGTTTCGTTTTTCATGACACATGATAGTAGGTATTTTTATTTATTTTATTTATTTATTTATGCTAACAGGGCTCTGATGAGCCAATTACGCTAACACAACAGATTTAACCTATACATATAAAAAAAGAATATAAAACAATAAAAATAAAGTAAAAACAAATATCGATACCAGAAGTATCAATTAACGTAAGGGACATTTTGGCGAAAATGAGTTATATATATCATTGGATTCAGAATTTTCTGCTCTATCGATTGGTATTATTAAAAAAATTCTATCGTTAAAAAAAAAACCCTTACGTTAAAAAAATTTGGCCTGCGTAAAACGATTTATGAAAAAAAAATGATGTAATGGACGTTTACATTTTTTTTTCTCTGAAAAATAAAGTAAGTCATAGTGTTAATAATTTACAACCTCAGTCGATTTAAATACCATGTCCCTTACTTTAATTCATGATTAGAGTTTTTTAAGAATTATTTCTAAAGGTGATGGCTAAACGACTGCCTCCGGGCCAGATACATTCTGGAATGTATATGAATCTTACATAGCCTCATAATATTTAAAAAATCATTCATGAATTATGTAGTGTTTAATATTTTCCTAGCACTTTCGTGAACTATTTATTAAACATAATAAAGTATCTAAAAAAAAAACTTTTTCATCACAAACATTCGCTTATAAATATACAACCTCATTTTCGTTTTTAGTTTTATTCTTTTTCGTTTTATTTTTTGTCAGTTGAAGAAAATTATAATAATACTGTCACACACCTTTTTTTCCTTTTTAGGCAATATTATTTTACCCTTATATTATTCCCAAAAAGTATCTGAATCTTTTTTACATGAAATACTAATATTTAGCCATTCAGCATTACATTGTACCTAGTACCATATTTATACATGGTACCTGGCACATGGGGCAGTGGTCTATACTTCCATTTAGCCATCTCCTTTCATTTAAATCTGTGATAGCTAAGCTGAAACTAACATTAATCATGCAAAGAACCTATTTCCATGGTGTTAAAATACCATAATTTTAGTAGATAATCTATAGTTACATCAAATTGCAACACTGTAAAAGTCCTTTACAATAGGATTACGTATAATTTTCTATTTCTCTTGCTGCTTACACTATGCTTGACGGTTTACACATAAAATATTAGTAACGTAAGGCACAACTAAACATATTTTTTTAATGTAAAGGACATGCTATATTTTAATCCGCTGGGTATTCCTAAATCTTTCGTTTAGAGCATGAAAGAAGAGGAAATTCTAAGAAACTTTGCTCTAGACACAATTAAAATTGGAGCAGACAGTAAAAAGTTATACCCAGATTTAAAAAAATAAAATCGTTTTTTGGCTCTCCTGAAAAACCGTGTTTTGTCCCTTACATTAATTGATACTTCTGGTATCGATATATCAGATAATCTAAGATAGTATAACATCTTTAATGTACCAACCTATTAATATTCATGTATACTATCACGCCTGTATTCCCCGAAGGTTAGGCAGAGGTGTACCAAAGTACGCACACAGTTTGCCGGTTTATTTAGGTCCCATGTAATAGCCCGAGCCTATTGCCATTAACCGGGCACAAATCCTAACTTCGAGCTATTTAATTTGAGCTCCGAGTTAATGTTTATAATAATACCAGCCTATTATTGTTCCACTGCAGTTTTTATTAAGTACCCTAGTTGTACCTCAGCATCCCCTCCGTTAGAGGGCGCCACACGTCAACGTAAAAATACTACAACCACAGATAAAGAAAAATTAACCTTCCCAAATTTCCACGATCGCGGTAATCCCATCCATTATTATTAAGCCCTATCAGATTGTTGACACCACTTAATGTCAGACAGAGATGGTTGTACTGACCGACTTTTTGGCCGGAACAGTCGCCCTTAAGTGGTTGTGATAAGGGGCAATATAGCCTGCTAATTAAGTGCGCATTAAAATTATCAGACGATGTTAATGTAGATTATGTGTGATTATCTGTCCATTAGGTGTTGTATGATGTCCTTTTATTGACGTGTATGGGGTCAGTTGACTTAGAGGTTGATTGATAGGGGCAGTCAGACACAAAAGTCAATTTAAGGATTTTTTATTGTTGTAAACTAATTAGCGTCATAGATCATACCTACCTATAGGTAATAGTACTATTATAAACACGAAAGTTTGTCAGAATGGATGAATGTTTGATTGTTACTCTTTCAAACTTAAATGACTGAACGGAATTAGCTGTGGCTCATATATAGATATTTATGTAGGTACTTTAACATTTTAGATATTTTTTTGTGTTTTTAAGAGACAATTTGTCAGTATGCATACCAATCCTTTTTTTTAAGCATGATGGCTTCTTCCGCTCTGAGTGGAGTGGAAGGGAGTGTCAGACTCTTACTGACTAAAACCAATCCGTGTTCCTCCTAATGCCCTTCGCTTTCCAGGACCGCTGTGACTCTTTCAAACGAATTCCGCAACAAGCATACCTCCTTCCTAGATCTATCTTCAAAATTTCAGTCAGCTTAAAAATTATATACTTAGGTCTATAAAATAAACTATAAGTTTTGTTATTTACATTGTATTTCTCAGTAAATTATTTATACCATATACCATCATGCCTGTATTCCCCGAGGGGTTAGGCAGAGGTGTACCAATGTACACCCACAGTTCGCCGGTATATTTAGGTCCCATGTAATAGGGGGCGAGCCTATTGCCATTAACCGGGCACAAATCCAAACTCCGAGCTGCTACTGATAATTTCATTGAAAAAACCCAATAACACTTTTTGCTCGACCTGGGAATCGAACCCGGGACCCCTTGCACAGCAGTCGCACTTGCGACCACGAGACCAACGGGGCAGTTATATAATAATTAATTAAAACGGTAACAGTTGTTACCACATACAATAATAATTAAAGACAACACTTAAAAAGATAAAAGAAAAATATAAAAAAGAAAACACGAATATTAATTTAACAATACAATGTGTTCATAAATTCTTTTGACAGTACTTCTGACATATTGTATCATAATAAATACCTTGACATTTGACGGGTTATTGACGTAACATTTATTATTTCCCGTAGGAAACCCATGTCATACCTGTGAGCAAGTAATGTAGTGTATCAAAATATATCGGTGAGCTAATCCGATATGATGGATTGAGTAATGTATCGCTATCTAAAATCAACATGGTGGATTAGCGGTACACTTGATGACAATCGTGTTAAGGATACGGATGTCAATTTTGTATCAAAACTATATTACCTGTGTATATTACTTACTGATATAGGCTTTAGTTTTCAAAAAGCATATAACCCCACTCTAGAAATTTCTTCGGAACTCATCAAATTACTTCTCCCGCCCTGGGCGGGGCGAGAGGGAGTGTCAGACTTTTACTGACTAAAACCCATCCATGTTCCTTCTTGTGCCCTTTGCGTTCCGGGAGCGCGATATCTTTTTTGAACAACCCGCAGCCCTGGCAGGCATCGTCCCTGAGTGGCTCCTCCAATGTTTGCTGACATCTCCTTGAGGCGCGCGTGGAACACGAACGCGCCGTGGACATGGTCTGTCGTTACTTAACATACGGACGGTAAGCTACCCATTGCTCTCCGTCCTTAGACCCGCGTTTACGGTGGCCGGGAGTCGTCTCGCGGCTCCCGACGCCCA
The DNA here is from genome assembly GCA_932526535.1 of Caradrina clavipalpis. Classification (NCBI taxonomy): domain Eukaryota; kingdom Metazoa; phylum Arthropoda; class Insecta; order Lepidoptera; family Noctuidae; genus Caradrina; species Caradrina clavipalpis. The sequence continues at coordinate 1,824,335 of OW052108.1, forward strand.
GAACGTCTCCCAAGGCTGCATCGTGGGTGCGTCTTTCACACAACACAACTATCTGTAGGCCATCTAAATATTAATTCCGTGCGAAAATTAAATCCGCGATACGCAGTGCAGCGGCCAATCATTTAGCCACTGCGCCAACCGTGTCGTGAAAATTCATTCTGTTCAAAACGAAGCATCTTAAACCTAGATTTAACATTATGCAACCCTGACTTAAAGTTAGAATATCTTAGTGCACGACATTTTGCATTTATCAAAGTCACTAATGTACCTGTATGTCAACTTTATAATCCTACCATTTTCCACCAGATGGCAGCTTATAAGTACTTTTCAGGTTTGCTAAACTTAGAATGATGTTAAAAATTAGATGAAGATTTAAATTCTTAGATGACGAAATAACAAACAGAAAAAATGACGTGTAGCTACTGCATCCATTTATCACTAAAGAGATTAAATTAATGATCTTTTCTGCTTTTATAATAGTCTCTCGGCTCCACAGTGCATTTCCTTGTTAGATATTAAAAGTCTAAAATATAAAAATAACGATGAAAGAAAAAGTTTTTATGCAGTTTTGAAGCTACATACTGACCGCCATTATATTTTATTCTATGCAATTATTAGTATTATATTTTAAAACGAATTCAAAAAAGAAGGTGGATATCAATTCGATTGTTTTTTTATTGATTGTTACCTCAGAACTCCGTCATTTATCAACCAATTTAAATATTTTTTTATTGGAAAGGATATACTTTTATTCTATAATGTTGGTATCATCATTGTTCCAAATTTGAATTCCGACGACTGTTATAAAATTATAGGCCTATAAACAAAAGAAATCGGGGTAGCTCGATCCAGGAATTTATGTCTCAGAGCGGCAGTTCTATTCTAGCTTTTAAAAATGTTCTCATTGTAATGTCAGTTTTAATCTGACAAAACGAGTCTAATTATCCGACGGTGCAAGAAGGTAGGTTATATTTTACGAGTGTTATTATTTTACCAACATTTTTGACATTGATTGTTGTTGATATGAGATTGCGAAAAGACTTCGATCATTTTTACCATTAAAAAAAAAGAAGTTAAAAACGACAAAAAACAAACAGACTCAAAGCCGCCGACTTCCGAAACTAAAGTTATTTTCTTACATCGTAGTTTTTGAAGTCTTTTGTCTTTTTTTTAATAAAAATATTACGACAGTAAATCAGCCATCAGTTCTATCATTTCTCAGACACTACTGTCTCCGACGATACATGTAATGACGCGTGAAGTGGCATGTATTCAAAAACAAAGCTTTATTCAGAGCTTAGTGGTCGTGTGAATGGATACAGTTATCTATCAGACAGTGCACCCAGATGTGGAGGATTTTGAGCCCTGGACCACGCAATCAAATTTAGTAAGATTTTGTACTTATCCAGTTGATTTTAGAGACTATTTTGCAATGAAAATTTCCGGATCAAGTAGTATAATAAATAGAAAATATGGAACTTACAAAATTGGCATCATTTAAAGGATTTTCCAAGTCAAGTCAAAGCATTTATTTGCATTAGGCCATTTACAGTCTGCCAGGGTTGCGGAATTTGTTCGAAAGAGTTACCGCGGCCCTAGAACGCAAAGAGCATTTAGGAGAAACACGGGTGGGTTTTAGTCAGTAAGAGTCTGACACTCCCTTCCGCTCCACCCACAGCGGAAGAAATCATTTGATGATTTTCAATCCTCAAAAAAAGGCCATTTTCAGTAACTTTAGAATTAGACAGATGCAGCTAGTTGCTCGTTCCAAAACATTGATATTGAAAAAATTATAATACAGGCTGTAAAAAACTCACTACATGTACTGACCATCAAACTAAGTTACTTGGAGCAGTTTGTAGGATATAGGTGCCGGTGTAATTACATGCACAGGGTGGGAACTCTGCGGGTTGTTCGAAAGAGATACCGCGCCCCCGGAACGCAAAGGGCACATGAAGGAACATAGACGGGTTTTAGTCAGTAAAAGTCTGACACTCCCTCCCGCCCCGCCCAGGGCGGGGGAAGTTATTTGATGATTTCCCGTCTATATAAAAAAAAAAAAAAAAAAAAAAAAAAAAAAAAAAAAAAAAAGGGTGGGAACTATAGAGTTAATCTGTGGCACAAGAAACATTTTAACTTTGTCTCTGGGATAGCAAGGCATTTGCAAGGTCTCTGGTATTGCAGATGTCTATAGACAGCGGTGACCGTTTAACATTAGGTGGGCCGCCGGCTCGGTTTGTAAGCCATCCAATGATATATAAAAATAACTTAAAATATTTAAAACGTAAAGGTTAAAAAGAAATAGACATAATTATGGAATTTTGACCTTTAATGTCCTATGTCTATTCCTCCAGTGATAGTAACAATGTGTGTCTAACTTTTGGCTTCTTTAAGTGTCTTTTTACACTCGTTATATATAAACCTGGTACCACACTCCTCATGTACTTAAATATAATATTACATTGCGTCGATACTTCATTTTGTCTGTGTAAAATAATCTTCACTTGATCGTTTCAAATTCCACGTTGTTTGTATATAAATTGTATTTTTCAAGCGACCAATTTTAGCGTATACTTTACACAAACATCAATTTTCATATACCAATACGATTATTATGAAAATATGGTTTGTACTTGTATCATCACGCTTGTCAGAGTTAGAGAAGATCAGCAGACATGACATGGAAGTTGATACTTTTGAAGTAGGAGAACTTTTTGCTCGGCTGGCGAAAATCAATTACTAGGTATGTTTTCGATTTTTTTTTTTCAAAAGGTATCTCTTTCTTTCTTTCTTCTTTCTTTATCGTGTGGGCAGTAAGGTCTAACGACCCCACACACCCTAGTGTCAGAGTTTCTAAACCGCCCCAGGGGCTTTGACATGGTTACCGATGTCAGTGATGTCCAAGATAAACTTAGGAAGTGCATATGAATTAGAAAAAGTCACATTGGTACTTGCCCGTGCTCGATTGCGAACCCACAACCTCGTGCATGAGAGGCGGGCGCATTAACCACTGAGCCATCAAATCTTCAAAAAGGTATGTAATTTAATACAATTTTCTGTATTTTTTACCCATGTTGAGTTACGTCTTTGGTTACTGCTCCGCTCCCTTGGGCCTTACCGTGCTATATAGCCTACTATACTATTCCTTCTGAATCTGGCTGGCATATACAATTTTTTACTTTCATTCCAACTGGTAGTTCCAGAGATTAGCGAGTATAAATAACAAATCTCTTCAAAGCTTTAGTATGTTAGTATTAGAAGTACCTACCTTTAAAATAGTACCATCTATCACGCCTGTATTCCCCGAAGGGTTAGGCAGAGGTGTACCAATGTACACCCACAGTTCGCCGGTATATTTAGGTCCCATGTAATAGGGGGCGAGTCTATTGCCATTAACCGGGCACAAATCCAAACTCCGAGCTGCTACTGAGAATTTCATAGAAAAACCCAATAACACTTTTTGCTCGACCTGGGAATCGAACCCAGGACCCCTTAAACTAAAATATATATATAAATATAATATAAATATATATATTTTGCTTTAAAATAGTTTCTATTAGAAAATGTACCCGTTCAAATATTTAAAGTTAACTCTAAGTTCTTCTGGCCCACTTACACTTAAAAACCGGTGAAGAGCAAATCGTCCTCGAATAATTAGGGTTTCTAATGGAAGTTGACTCGAGTCTTTAACAAATAGTGGTAGACAAAATGTGTTCTAATAAATTGACCGTATTTTCCTTTCGACATGGAACCCAAAAAATCGAATCATTAAGACTTTTCAAGTGCCTTTTATACTCGACTATCTAAATAAAGAAAGTGTTTAAATAATCATAATGGGATTCATTTACCTTTTTAATCTATCAATTGACTTTCAATTAAGCAAAACTCAAAACTTATGAATAATAATTATAAAACTAAGTAGGTAAGTACAATTAACAAAATATAAAAGGAGTCACCAGCTCATGGAGCATCAAAAGACTCCTCCGCATCGTTGTCAATGGGGCAAGTGCCTTAAAGGCTGGCAGCTTTGCCACGACTTTCAATTGGGTAGATAACACCATTAAACAATAATTCTAAGACATAATTTCACAAAAAAAACTGTCTATTTTAGTCCTAAAAACCCGATGATTTTTTATATAACATAAATAGTACAATCGTTGCTTTGAAATCAATAAATAGTAAATGAATGGAGATGACAAAAAAATGACGTCATAGTTTAGTATTGTCATACAAAATCTATGGTGGAATCGCATTTTGACAGCTCCATCACGCCTGTATTCCCCGAAGGGATAGGCAGAGGTGCACCAATGTACACCCACAGTTGGCCGGTATATTTAGATCCCATGTAATAGGAGGCGAGCCTATTGCCATTAACCGAGCACAAATGCAAACTCCGAGCTGCTACTGAGAATTTCATAGAAAAACCCAATAACACTTTTTGCTCGACCTGGGAATCGAACCCAGGACCTCTAGCGTAGCGTTTGACAGCTCATAAAAAGTAAGTCAATTGACTAGTAATGTCAATGTCACCTACCCAATTGTCGAACTTTTTATTATCTCTATTAAGAAACGAATAGGCACCAGAAACTTCAATCTCTATCCTTATAAATCTCGGCACGGGAGGGACACTCGCCTAGATTGGCAATATGGCCTTATTATCTGAAACTCATTTATTCCTTGTTGCGCCTCGTTCACTTTAGACGTCTGAAGGACTGCCCATAGAGCGGTACAATGAAAGACCGATCACTACCTTTTACAAGCTTTTATTTACTTTCACCTGCCCCGGAGTCTGAGAATAGTGTCTGGCTAATCAAATCTTGCAAGTTAAATTAAGGGTCGGTTCATATCTGACGGAAAATGTGTCGCGTTTTATCGGTCGCGTAACGCCAAAACAGTCAAATACATAATAAAACATTCAACCTTTCACACCTAACTGATGATGCGTTAGCGCGTCTACGTATGAGCGACGATACGCTCGACGCATTTTCCGTCAGATATGAACCGACCCTTAAGCCACTTCTGCAATGCTGATTGTTTGACCCAAGAAAAGGCCAGCTCTCTGGACACGTGAAGAGTCGACCAGTCACCTGACGATGTCACGAAAAACTAGATGAGCGCTCTGACCCCATGGCCCTTGTGTTTCAACCCCTACTTGAGTACTTATGTACTTGTAAAAGCAAAAAATAATTATTGAATATGACTTCTTGGATCATGTTAGTACAGTAGGTAATCTTCAAAAGTCAGTATTATTACTAGCTTTTATTTCTCACCTGTCCCAGTGTCTAATCAAATCTTACAAGTTAAATTTGAGGCACTTCCCGAAGTTCGATTGAGCTGAAATTTTGCCTAAATGTGCAATTTGCATGACAATGCAATATAGCACAATATATAGCTGCAATATAACTGCCTCGACGATGGCCTACTGCTAAGCTAGAGGTCTTGGGTTCGATTCCAGGTCGAACAAAAAGTGTTATTGGGTTTTTCTATTAAATTCTCAGTAGCACCTCGGAGTTAGGATTTGTGCCCGGATAATAACAATAGGCTTGCCACCCTATTACATGGCACCTAAATATACCGGTGAACTGTGGGTGTACATTGGTACACCTAGCTGCCTAACCCTTCGAGGAATACAGGCGTGATGGAGCTGTCAAAACGCGATTCCACCATAGATTTTGTATGACAATACTAAACTATCAATAAACAGTTAGTGAATTGAGATGACAAAAAAGTGACGTCATGGTTGAGTATTGTCATAGAAAATCTATGGGGAATGGCGTTTTGACAGCTCATAAAAAGTACGTCAATTGATTAGTGGTGTCATCTACCCAATTATGTTTTACTTTTACAAGTACTCAAGTAGGTACCTATGTTTGCTAATATCAAAGCTTTCATAACTTTTGTATAACCTATTCATTCTTCATACGAAAACTCCCAGCTGTTTCAAAGGACACATAGTGATCCTTTTTGAAGAGGGAAACGGGTATTTTAAGAGTACTTTAATACACATATGGCCAATAGTTTTAAGTACTTAACCTGAGTTATATGTGACCAGTTTATTGTGAACTACAGTGTAATAAGCACATAGTGAAGGGAAAGCAAGATATTGACTCACTGTTTAATTATCACAATATTGGCATTAATATTACAATTGGTTTAGCTTCCGTTTCTTAATTCGTAGCATTTAGTACATATTGTAGTACTTTGAGTGACTTTTATTGTTAGATCGTTTTGACATTAGCATATTTTTTTAAATGATATAATGTAATACGTTTTTTTAAAAGAGTATGTGTGGAGTTTCTTGCCCGTTCTTCTCCATACGAAACTACCTTTTGGACTGGGCAACTAGATTCAATAGTTTTTAATTATTTGACGTTCAAAAGTGCCTTTTAATGGTCTGATTGAAATAAATGATTTGATTTGATTTGAATTTGGACAACTAGCTTTTGCCTGCTACTTCGTCTGCTCAGACTTGAACTGAGTCAAGCCCTAGATAAAATAATTCCATGGAAATACAAAAACGGAATAAAAAATATTCTATCTATTAAGCTATATCAATATCTAGATGTTTGACGAAGTGAAGCTAATTCTATTTAGCAGCTTAAGTGTCAAAGAGTATCCATTCATCGAATCATCCATCCTCACAAACTTTCTCAATTATAATAATACCTAGGAAGAGGGAAGACTAGAGCGGTTGAGGAAATGGAAAATATTCTTTTAGTACATAATCATATTAATTAAGTTTGAGGGCTTTTTTGTATCCATTGGTATACCATAAAAACCTTTAAACTAAATTAATATTATATGCAATAAGAATTGCTAATTCGTTATACTAAATTATGTGTGGTCGTAATAATAATTATCATTATCATATCAGCCTATAGCCGTGCACTGCTGTACGTAGGCCTCCCTCAAAGAGCGCCAAACATCCCGGTCCTGGGCAGCCCGCAACCATCCGTTGCCTGCCACGTCTGATAATTTGGAAAGTCGTACTTGTAATACCAAAATCCATTTATGTACATTGAATAGCAGCTGAGCAAAACTATTAATAAAAATTGTAATGGTTGTAGTTGTATTTTTAAATTCAAAACTAATATTTTGCATGCCGTAAGGTAAAAATTATCGCGACAATCTGTACTAATATTATAAATGCGAAAGTAACTCTGTCTGTCTGTCTCTTCTTCACGCCTAAACCACTGAACAGATTTCAATGAAATTTGGTACAGATATAGTCTGGGACCCGAGAAAGGACAAAGGATAGTTTTCATCCCGGAAATCCCCCGGGAACGGGAACTATTAATCCACGCGGACGAATTCGCGGGCAAAAGCTAGTTTATAAATATTCCAACTAATATGTAATACCTACTACATTATTAGCAAATAAATGATTTCTTTTTTTTTTCTTTCTTTCTTTCTTTCATACTTTTTCGGTGGCGCGTTTTAGTTAGGCCTAAACAAAAATCGCCTATATATATAAAGGTTCAAGTAAGACTGGTTGTCATGTAGGTACACAAACTGTTAAGTAATTAAACCACTTTTAACTTGGCATTAATACGGATAGGAAGGGACATTGTAACGAAAACTTTTACCATGTATTCGATTCTTACGTAGGTACATTTGAAATCCTCCAGGGTTAATATTGCTAGTCAATTATTTAAAAAAATATGGCTGTTTCACCTACACGGTTAACTTATATAAAACAGTAGATATTATTTATAATAACCGAGGAAAATACTAATAGCCTCGCGGTTAAGCCGCCCGCCACTCATGCATAAGTTTGCGAGTTCGATATCGGGCAAGTATCAATGATAATATTCTTTAATTCATATGTATTTTTAAGTTTATCTTGGACATCTCTGGCATCAGTGAAGGATAACATCGTCAGGAAATCTGAACTTATAATGGAAATGACCCTGAAATTGCCAATCCGACTTGAGGAAGCGTGATGATCAATGCTGAGATGAATGAGATGGTTAATGCTTGCAGTACGACAATAATAGGCTGGTATTATTTATTTATTATTTACCATACCATCACGCCTATATTCCCCGAAGGGTTAGGCAGAAGTGTACCGTTGTACACCCACAGTTCGCCGGTATAATTAGGTCCCATGTAACAGAGGGCGAGCCTATTGCCATTAACCGGGCACAAATCCTAACTCCGAGCTGCTTCTGAGAATTTCATAGAAAAACCCAATAACAATTTTTGCTCGACCTGGGAATCGAACCCAAGACCTAAGACTAACGAGGCAGTTTTTATTTAACCAACGAAAAATATTGTGGCCTTGTGATTCCAGACTTATATATTAATTACAAGTCCAAGTTTCCTCACAATGTTTTTCTTTACCGATGTCAGTGACGTTCAAGATAAACCGCAAAGAGTTAAAGAGTATTATAATAATACCTGACGCGCTCGTGAATGTTTAATTGGCCTCTTTCGATGACAGCTTTGACCTCTATACCAGAGTTGAATAAAAAAGGTGTTGTTTTTATTCTGTAAAGGCAAAAAGTGATTTTTGGGCTAGAATTTTAGACTTTTGTTCAAGGAAAAGTGGGTCGGATAAGTCACTGAAAAATGGACTAAAATATTTAGTCAAAATATAACTTAGTTTAGTTAAAATATTACTGCCTCGTTAGCCTAAGCACGACTGCTACGCTAGAGGTCCTGGGTTCGATTCCCGGGTCGAGCAAAAAGTGTTATTGGGTTTTTCTATGATATTCTCAGTAGCAGCTCGGAGTTTGGATTTGTGCCCGGTTAATGGCAATAGGCTCGCCCCCTATTACATGGGACCTAAATATACCGGCGAACTGTGGGTGTACATTGGTACACCTCTGCCTAACCCTTCGGGGAATATAGGCGTGATGGTATATATATAAAACAAAGTCACAAAAAATACAGCTGATCCGTATATGTCATCGGAATTTTGCATTGCGATAGATTATAGTGTGGAGTAACATATAGGATTGTTTATTTCACGGAAAAATGTACGGTGCCCGTGGGATTATGTTATATCAAATTTGACGCGGACGAAGTCACGGGTAAAAGTTAGTTGTTGTTGTTTTACCCGACAATGCCAGAAGAAGAGTTATGCGTTTATTAAGTTATACGATTGATCTCCAAACATTTATTCCCAAAAAGTTTTTGTCCAAGCTATCATCATCTTCCTGCCTTTATCCCATGTTACTTAGGGTCGGCGCAACACGTTTTCTTCTTCCATGCAGTCCTGGCAACCGTCATGCTAACACTGACTGCCTTCTCTTTTTCATCATTCTTCACACAACTCGTCCAACTTTTCTTTTGCCTCCCTTTTCGTCTCCATCCATCCATAATTGGGTAGATGACACCACTAACCAATAATTTCAAGAAACAACTTCACAAAAAAAACATTTAATTTTAGCACTAAAAACCCGATGATTTTTTAAATAACTATAAAAATTGATTTTTAGTTGCTTTGAAATCAATAAATAGTTAGTGAAATGAGATGACAAAAAAGTGACGTCATAGTTGAGTATTGTCATAGAAAATCTATGGGGGAAAAAATGCCGTTTTGACAGCTCATAAAAAGTACGTCAATTGATTAGTGGTGTCATCTACCCAATTATGTTCAAAACTCTTTTGATCACGTGCGTCTCTTCTATATTATCTATCTATCCTATCCTCTATCCCTCCTCTTCACATGCCCATATCAAGACAAACGGTTCCCTATCAACTTTTGAGTTTTTGTCCAAGCTAGTCAAAACAAATAAAACTGACCGCTTTCAAATCAATCAAACAAACTAGTTATTTCAAATGGAACGCTTTTCGTAACGACTGTACGTGCGGTGCGTACAAAAACGTTCACAATCACAGAGTACACTGACGTACACAAGTTTTGTATGTTTTGTTGCAAGCTGTATAGCTATATATATATAGCTGTATATTTGCATCACGAACCAAATGTCTGTAGGAATGGAATGTTGATGAGGCTGTATGAAAGAGAAAGACACCTTAACGTCTAAGGTGTGAGTGAGAGAGATGACATCATCCGCCTAGCCTTTTTCCAACTACTTCGGGATCGGCTTCCAGTGTAACCAGATGCATCTGAATATTTTAGGCGGAGAGATTGCCTATCTGATCTACACCATTCAGTTACTGGGTAACACGATACCTTGATGGAATTGGTTGTCAGACTTTCTGGTTTCTGACTACCCGTACCGACTGTCAAAGAGCTACGAATGACAGCAATGACCACCTGCTTTTGCTTCGCGAGGCACGGCGGTGTCATACCACTATCTCCCAAACTCCGGGCTACTACTGAGAAGTTCCCAATGAACAAATCCAATAACATTTTTGGCCCGACCTGGGAATAGAACCCAGGACCCCATACTGAACAGTCGCGCTTGCCACCACGAACTGTCAAGGTTAAAATACATGACAAACGAAATAGAAAACAACACGCACGAATGATATTCATGCGTCTAACTTATTTATATAAAAACATCTAAATCTGATTCTATTAAATCGTGTTTAGAATAATTTCAGCACAATCGTTTTTATCTAGTTTTAGGTCTGCTGAAACGAACTAAACCAAATCAAAATTTGTCCCATTTTTTATTTTACCCTTATTAATTTGGAATTAATTCTAAGCATAAGTTTGAGATGTAAACTGGAATATTATTGCTGAATAGTAACACATTTGGCATATTGAATTAGTTTGACGTAATTAATTATTGAGAGATTGTGGTTTGACTCTGTTTTGCAGAACTTAGTGGGTATCAAAATTATTTCGTAACTGCCTCGTTGGCCTAGTGGTCCTAAGCACGACTGCTACGCTAGAGGTCCTGGGTTCGATTCCCAGGTCGGGCAAAAATTGTTGTTTGGTTTTTCTATAAAATTCTCAGTAGCAGCTCGGAGTTTGGATTTGTGCCCGGTTAATGGCAATAGGCTCGCCCCCTATTACATGGGACCTAAATATACTGGCGAACTGTGGGTGTACATTGGTACACTCACAGTTCTGCCTAGCCCCTCGGGGATTACAGGCGTGATGGTATACAAAATTATTTCGCTAATTTAAATAATATCACGTTTTATGGTTGATACTTAGATAGATAGATTTATTTATTTGCATTAAACATGGTAAAAAAGTTGGTATGTAAGTTGGCATGGTAAATTCGTATTGATCTCACATTTAGCTCATGTAACAACATGAGCTAAATGTGAGATCAATACGAATTTATGATAAAACTAACTTCTACTCGCGACTTCGTATACGTGATTTTTGTCACCCACGTTTAGTCACGTCTTTGGTAACTGCTCCACCCCATACGTCAGTTGTGGATTTTATTTAGCAGTTCGCAAAGCCCACATCTCTAGTAATTATATTAATAGTATTTATAGATTGGCGATTACTATCCGCTACGATTATGCTGCCCGCCCACATCAGACAATCGGTGCCCGATTTATTGTCGGAGAGATTGGAACATAAGAATTCTAAATATCTTTAACATAATCTAATATACCTAATATAACATAATCTAATATAATATACAATATCTAATATAATATACCCCCGCCTCGCCACGCCTCGTTGGCCTAGTGGTCCTGAGCGCGACTGCTACGCTAGAGGTCCTGGGTTCGATTCCCAGGTCGAGCAAAAAGTGTTATTGGGTTTTCTATGAAATTCTCAGTAGCAGCTCGGAGTTTGGATTTGTGCCCGGTTAATGGCAATAGGCTCGCCCCCTATTACATGGGACCTAAATATACCGGCGAACTGTGGGTGTACATTGGTACGCCTCTGCCTAACTCTTCGGGGAATACAGGCGTGATGGTATATTTGATGGTATATTAATATACAAAAAGTCGGTCATCGAAACTACAGATTTAATGAATCGGTCCGATAATCGGTCCTACACAAAGTCGGACGTGGGTGGAGGCCCTTAAAATTCGTAGTGCGCGCTTAGGCTAACTCGGAAGTCAATGGGCATTGTTCATTTTTTTTTATATGTTGTAATTGAAAACCCGTTTCGAGGAATAGCGTCACTGAGCATTATGGACTAAATTAATAATGAAAAATATTCATATTTTACTGATATTTTTGAAAAAATACGATTGACCTTCATTGCCCTTCAAATTAGGTCAGCGCTGGCCATACAGTTTTGTATCGTTGCCTCAGAAAATAAAAAAAGTAAGTGGCAAGTATTGTCAACCAGTTGTCAGGTGTCAAATTATAATGCAAATGTCAAAAGTTTATGAAACATAATAACAGTTTAAAGTTTTTCAAAAATAATATTATTCCTGCGACTTTCCTAATAATCTTGTTCCATTATTCCGACAGTCGACAATTTTTATAGTGTAAGAGTTATGGAATACAGGAAGTGCTTTGTTCCAACTTGCAGTAATAATAGCAATAATAGTCCAAACAAAATTTTTGTCCGTATAGGGGAAGATTTACGACAAAAGTGGTGTCGTGATGTAGGCGCGGAATATTATAAGATTTATACAATGTATTGTTGCGAAGATCACTTTGATGTTTTCTTTTTTTTTTACTTTTTTCCAATTTTAGATTCGTTTATGTATGAGTTATGTTATGACGCCTATTGACGCTTGACAGACGTTGTGTTGACAGATTTTAACTTTTAATTATGTAAATAGTTGGGCAAAGACACAATCTTTTGAGCCAATGATGACGTGATCTATCTTAAAAAATATATATATTTAAATATTTTTTTAAAAAATAACCATTGAGCCAATCATCAAAATATTCAAATTAGTTTCTCAAAATGGTCTAAATTTTTAAAAAATAAAATAAAATGTAGTGGTTAAAATTTTTAAACAATCCCCATTGAGCGAAATTAGTCACTACTGACTTAGTTCGCATCTGATTGTTTGCCATAGGTAAATATGCACATGTATATTATATGTAAATTGTAAACAAAACAGTAATTACTGTCAACTATCTCGGTAAACAAAGGGATTTCGTATGAATTAGTGGTAATAGAGATATTGAGAAGCCTTAGATTGATAAAGACCACCATCACGCCTGTATTCCCCGAAGGGTTAGGCACAGGTGTACCAATGTACACCCACAGTTCGCCGGTATATTTAGGTCCCATGTAATAGGAGGCGAGCCTATTGCCATTAACCGGGCACAAATCCAAACTCCGAGCTGCTACTGAGATTTTCATAGAAAAACCAAATAACACTTTTTTGCTCGACCTGGGAGACACAAATTAATAAAGACATAGCGACGAACCGTAAAAAAGCCATCCTCACAAACATTCGCATATAAAATATTATTTTAATAGGATAGTGGGATAATCGGCCTTCACAAATCTGTCGCTGACCTAGTGTGTCCTATTTCCACGGCATGTCTACCTGAAATATAAAAACAGGAGTTTCATTCACTACGAACTGTCAGTTTTCATATAAAAAGAACATATTACAAAAAGTATTATTGAGTGAAACGGATTTTCTTGCAGGGCTGGATTTGGTATACCCACGTCGGCGGTGAGGCCACAAGAACGTATTTTTTTATTTTTTTATTTTATTTAAACACATACAGCTATCATCACAGGCTTAACCTAATACAATAGTGTAGTTGTAGTTATGGATATACATATATATTATTATTCCGAACTTGTAACCGATTTTGTGACTTGAGGCCCGCGTTTGTCCGTCATGTCAACTCTTGTCGCGTTTATCGGCGTAATTTACTTTCTACTGAAACTAACAACTCATTTTGCGTTGCCGTGTGAACAAAACAGGAGTTTTGTATAAAACTGAATATAGCAGAAATTACGAGACCGAAATTACGCTCGTCTGGCTACACCCTTAAACTATAAAAATACGGTTACTCCTTGATTATTTTTTCAATTTATTTTTACAAAGCTCTTGTTTTATTTAATGTTCATTAATTACTCGTATTTGCCTATATCGAAAAGATTTGACTGCCTTTCGTTCGTTCAATAAATATAACTATTAATAAAAAAAAACGCACCAGATATTCTAAGTGCATCCCTGCACCAATACGTCACTGCCAATTTAGTACGCGTTGTATTCGGTTGTATACCAGAATGCAATATAGGATGCCCGCCGTGTCCCTAATGGATGCAGTTACTCTGCATCCCAGCGAGGCAAATGGCGGATACGCTCGAACAATTTTAGAGGTGCAAAATTGTGAACAGCCATTAACTAAGGATAAAGGCTGTCAATTTACGGGATAATGATATTTATTTACTAACTAGCATTTGCCCGTGTAAATTTCGGTCTTCTTCTTCTTTATCGTGTGGGCAGTAAGGTCTAACGACCCCACACACCCCAGTGAGAGTTTCTAAACCGCTTCAAGGGCCTCTGACATGGTTACCGATGTCAGTGATGTCCAAGGTAAACTTAGAAAGTACATATGAATTAGAATAAGTCACATTGGTGCTTGCCCGTGCCTGGTTGCGTACCCGCAACCTCGTGCTTGAGAGGCGGGCGCATTAACCACTGAGCCATCAAATCTTCAAAAAGGTATGTAATCAGTGATCTCCAAGATAAACTTAGAAAGTACATATGAATTAGAAAAAGTCACATTGGTACTTGCCCATGCCTGGTTGCGTACCCGCAACCTCGTGCTAGAGAGGCGGGCGCCATAACCACTTGGCGATTGCGACACGTAGGTTATAAGATTTAAAATTAAATCTTGATTCGAAAGAGACGTGGCTTGATGTGACGTAACTAACTATTTGAAAATCGAATTTGACAATTATTTAAAAATTCATTGGGTTTTTGGGCTATAATAAAGTGTTTTTTAGTGAAGTTGTGCCTTGGAATTATTGTTTACCTACCCATTTATACTCAAAGTTCAAGAATCGTCTTCTTGAACTATGAGTATAGGTAATTGGGTCACAGCCACAACTCAATAAATATTACACCTTAAAAAAACGAAGAAATATCTCATGTTTAATAGCTTCCCTTTCCTTAATATTTCAGCAGTAACCCTCCACACATCTACAGCCCCTTCAGCATTGTCACCGGCTTATACAGGCGCTCATTAGCCCAGTCTTCCCTCTCACTCTCTCCTCTTACATTTCCCATGTCCATCTCGCTCACGCCACTTCAGTAGAGCCCGGTTGTCGTTTGCAGTTCATGTTGTATAATTATCTTTTTTTTTCGTTTCAACGTCGCCAGTGGAAGGGTTATGACGTGCTTTTGTTTGGTATTTATACTTTATATGGCTATTTCTTGTACTTGTATGACCAGTAGTGCGATTCTCTAAGGGCTAGTTCAGACATGCGGGAACCGCGCGATTCTATTTTCTGGCGGTTGGGTTGCCGTTACCGCGCGGCTTGATTAACCGCGCGGTTATGTCTGAACGATTACTTAATAACTCATACAAATAAGACTCGCGCGATTTCCATGCGATTCTGAAATCGCGCGGTTCCCGCCGTGTCTGAACTAAGACTAAGCCTCACATAGTAATTCGAAAGCCGAATTCGCAGTGAGATACCATTTTGTAATGGTATACTGTTAAACACGATCACGCCGGTAGCGTCACCAACTCACCACGGCGAGCGAATACTAAACCAAGGTCAAGTGGGTTTAGTTATCGAAGTGAGAGCGGTCACTTGAGTGAGATTCGTTTTCGAGTTTGCATTTTAGAGAATCGCACTACAGATGTATAAACGTGGATGAGGCGAAAGGAGTATGTAAGGCTCGTAGCTGGTGGTGTTCTGTGGTTTCTGCCTACTGTCGTAGGAAAACGGCGTGAGTTTATGTATATATGGTTATTTGTTATATCTGTCCGGACGCAAGGCATAAAATAAAATGAAATGCAAAGGTTACAAATTAAAAATGCAATATGATAAATATCATTTTGTGACTTGATGGCCCAGTGGTTAAGATGCTCGCCTCCTATGCACGAGGGGGTTCAATACCGAGAAAGTACTGATGAGTCATCAGTGGTAATCTACTTTCTAAGTAATTTTGGACATCACTGACTACCAATGAAGAACAACATTGTTAGGAAAGGACGTATAATTAGTTTAAGTGTGAAATCGCCAATCCACCCTAAGCAAGCGTGAAGATCAATCCTCGTGCCCTTTCCAGTAGCCTTTTTTATTGGTTTAATATTAATAACCCTTTGTTCATCTTTAAAAACAATGTAACCAATGAACTAACGTTCAATAAGAAACGAAAATAAACAAAAAAAACATTCTATTCAATACAAACACGACCACAATATGTCTTCATTTATATACAACAAAAATAATATTAAGAACATAAATAAGTATTTATATACAAATATAAATTATATGAATGGTGACCACGACCCTTTGAAACAGGTTTCTGTTGTGACAAAGAAATTATTACCTTATGTCCCGTTGCAATAACGTTTATTTTGGAATACTGGAAGAAAGGAGTTATTTTCTTTTGGAAGTTTTATTTGATTATTAACATTTATTAGAAATACGTGGTTAGGGGACTAAGTGAGTAGATAGAGCTCTGGTTTTATTAGTCGAAAGAATGAATGGTATAATAGCTAAAGATTTTAGGTATCAACTTCAACCCTTGGGCAAAACAGCAGCAGAAAACTGAAAAATATTAGTTTTGAGTCGGTTTATGAATTCTAAACCCAACTATCTTGGCATTTAAGTTTAATTTTCAACAAAAAGCACAATGATAATTACATATCTCTACATAGTATAAAACGAAGTCACTTCCCACCGGACTGTCGCTCAGATGTGTCGCCGATCTGTACGCTCATATGTTTTAAACTATGCAACGGATTTTACCTAATACGGTTTTAATCAATAGGTATAGTGATCAAGAAGTAGGTGTATACGTACAGAGCATCACTCTACAACCAATCGAAGCAGAGCAGCAAACAAAGACGTAACTGAACGCGGATGATGCCACAAGGTCGATATGAATAAAGCCTTCAAACTAAATAAACATTATGTCCAAAACGGATAATTTCCAATTTAAAAATCTATCAAATGTGCGTTATGATAACGCTGTGTTGCTAGGGTCTCTGAATGATTGGTCTGTCGGGAGACAGTGAATGCTTATACGAATCCCGCACCCCTGGCCATAGGTAGAGGTGGAACACCGCGGTGGTTTTAGCCGGTAAGAGTCCGGCATGCCCCTCCGTCACCCCCATGTCGGATGAAGTCCATAAAAAAAGGTATCTGCGCCGGCGAAGTCGGTAATGTAAATGTTAGGCGTACAAAGTTTCAATAAACAGCTCAATAAGGAATAATCCAAACCGTTTATTTGCTAAAAAGAGCTTTTTAAAGTATCTTATTATGAAAGCTCCAGGGGGACACGATTTTTACTGTCAATTTCAAATTGGCTTATGTTTATTTTGTAAAATCTATGCTAAGCTAAGCTCATAAAAAGTATGTCAATTGATTGATGGTCTCAACTCGTATAACGATTATAATAATTAAAATCGTCAATGTAACTCTCAAAGTTAGAATGACCGAAGCTGGTTTTTTTAATGAAAACAACCTTTACGGCAATTATAACTTAGAGAGTATAATGACGACTGTAATGATTATAATTATAAAAGTTACACGTTCGTTTGTGTCGCATTTTTTTTTATCAACTTTCAAACTTGATACTGGGTTGCAAATTGTAAAAAATCTCTGAAATATAGAATTATGTTGTCAAACTTAGCGCCTCTCCTTATCCTATATATATATCCTATCCAAACACAGGACACCGTACAACATACATTAATAAAAAATAATATAAAACATTAGTAAAAAAATAATAATAGCATTAGATAAGTCTGTTCTTTGAACCCTTGACAATACACTCAATTTTTTTCAGGTTTGTATTATTTATTACAAGCCTGAAAAATTAGTGTATTGTCAACGGTTCAAAGAATAGACTTATCTTTAAATATTTCATGAAAATAAAGCAGTAACGTGTTAAAAAAATCGCAATAGAAAAGCATATAAAAAATTTTTTCGTCGCGTACCTGGATCTCAAAATTTTAAGCGTATAATATAATTTTATGTAATGATATTATAGGGAATTTCATGAACTGTATTTTTTTCTCAATTTAATGATAACCTCACTGTGATTTTGGTGGTGATACAACATCATACGTATCGCTATTTTGAACCTTATTTGTTGCCGCGATGCGTTATTCTCGACATTACATTTGCCTACCATAGGGCCTTAAATTAAGTAACATAATAACAGCATTAGGTAGGTGTCATGAATATTATACCAGGCTTGCTCACACGAACGCTGTGCATACAAGTGTTGATCCCATGGGGCCGGGGAAGGTCACAGAAGTGTGACAACATTCCACCTAAATGTAGATACTTAAATAAATTGTGATATACTGCCTCGTGGCTTTTCGTGCCGAGGTCAACAAATTTGACTGTTTTTACCGGTCATTGTGGCTATCGTTAAGGGAGGCCTATGTCCAACAGTGGATGTTATTCGGCTAATAATGATGAGATCATCATCATCATCATCATATCAGCCGCAGGACGTAAGCTGTTGGACATAGGCCTTCCTCATAGATGTCATTGCTAATGATGATATTATAGCTCACGTTATAAAAAATTGTACCTAATATACTTAAATTCTCAGACAAAGTCCATTCATTGTTAAAGATTGCTTAATTGCTTTGTAAGTTTACGTAAATTGTGAAATAATATGGTAACAATAATAATTTCCGAAGGACCACTTTTACTTACAATTCGATCAGACATACCCTAGTTTCAATACAGTAGTCTATTATACTACTTTATGGCCTTTATGGATATATAAACTGCAAAACCTCACTAGTAGCATAACAAGAAAGAGATCAGTAAAATAAACCAGAAAAACAGTACTACGTACCGCGGCAAGTTTTCTAAATATCTCAAAAGTTATTTCCATTGTTCCAGATCATACAAGCATGGGTGCCCCACGGACCTGCCTCATCTTCATCACCATCCACCTGGTATCCCTCGCGTACACGCAGGAGGTCTCCAAGCGAGTCCCGCAAGGATTCCTCGGCATGCGCGGCAAGAAGTACTTCGAGGAAGATGGAACGGAACAGTTCTACAAACGGAAACCACAGTTCTTCGTCGGCGTCAAAGGGAAAAAAAGCCTCCAAGACATCCTTGAGGGCCAAGAGGAATACAACAAGCGAGGCCCAATAGGCTTCATGGGAATGAGAGGCAAGAAGTCCGCCAACTTCCTGGACTCCCAAAGCAATGAGTACGCGAAAAGAGACGGGTCTCTGATAGGCCAGATAGACTACTCCTCAAAAGAGGAAGCCAGCGACCCTCAGTTCCCACTCCTTAATGAACTGCTAATGCTCATGACTCAAGTGAACAGTCCCAAGGTCAATTATCAATCCCTGGAATCATCTATGGAGCCCGAACAGTTATCGTTCCCGCAGGTAAATGACATCGGAAAACGAGTAGCGAATTTCAACCAGTTCTACGGAGTGCGAGGAAAGAAATCCATCAACAATAAGCGACCTTACGACCTGACCTTCCGCGGCAAATTCATCGGGGTGAGGGGCAAAAAAGACCTGAAGAGCAGTGGGGCGCATGAAATTAAGTTTTTGGTGGACCAGAACGGACCTCTGCCCAAGAGAAAGGCTCAGATGGGATTCTTTGGCATGCGAGGCAAGAAGTGGGCAGATGGTGAGTTTTTTACCAGAATATGTAACGTGTTCGATATTAAATGAAAGGTCAACGTACATAATAGGGCTTCCGCGTTGAAAGTTACAGAGGGGTCCATTATAAATGAAGCCATTTTGGTTTATTTTGTTTAGCAGCTGTTAATTTTAAATTATGTACAAGTCTTTCAACTAAAATATTATAATTCAACACTCATTAAAAGCCAATTTGGTGAACAAACTTTTAAGTTTAACCACGAAAAATGTAAAGAAGATAAAGTTGTACAAAAAATTTAAGGCGAAATAAATTTTATCCAGACCTTATTAAAAAGTAAAGGTATGGCAATACATACTGTAATGCCAGTCTGTAGTCTGTACTACTCGTTTACTTTGAGATGGATGTCGTTGACTTTTACGAGAATTTATTTATCATTCCAAAATCAAATAGACAGATTTTTAGCACTGCTGAGCTGAGTGCTACGCAGCGTAGCTGTAGCACTTGGCGTAGCAATGACGTAGCAACACGTAGCACGCTAGTGTAACAATACTTTCAGAATTTCCGTGGACAGTTTTTATTCATGTTTTTTTTACATAGAGCACAATTCATTCATCATTCATTTTCAGGTTTAATATCATCTCTCATAGAGCGAAATCTTTCTAAGAAATACAAAGGATGAATACAATAATAAAGATAACTACTAATTGTTGTTGGGAAAAGTGATAGTACGATATTAGATGAATGTAGGTACTATCTTGGTTAAGTTACCTCTTTCCTGTTTATTGTTTTCTATTCGATTTCGTTCTTGACATCTTGCTAATTTTAACAAGTTTTGACTTAACCAACTTGGGCATAAAACTTTTTTCTATGTCATTACTTACCTAATTGTTTTACTTTGTTGGTTTTATTAATAAATAATACCTTGATTAATAACAAAATAACACAGTGAAGTCCATTCGCTCATTTAGTCTTTAGGAGGAAACATAAAGACAGACAGACATACATTCTTTATAAGCCAAAAAAAAACACCTTCCTTTGGGTATAAACTACGCTGCCACTCTGTCATTTTTCGCCTCGCCTTTTCATATCACCTCTTAACTCATCTAACATAAACTATTGATTATGTTATTATGTAAATAACTGCAAGTGTAAAATGTTTCTCTAAAAGCCCGAATAACGGTGAATCCTGAGATTTTCCAACTCTTAATGGCAAAAATTATTATTTCCTAGACACTCGATAATAGTGTACTAAAAATATAAAATTAACAATAATCACAGAAAAATTCAGACTCTTACCATTAAGAGTTGGTAATTCTTAGGCTTCATTGGAAGTTCTTAGGATTACCCGTAATTTGGGCTTTTATAGTAATGTAAATAACTACATTATTTATTATGTTTATTAACTTATAATTGTTTTTGTTTCAGAGCCTAGCCTCGAGATGGAAATGCCAAACTAAGTGTCTTCAAAAATTGATTATTACAAAAAGTATTATAATAAAAAAACATTAAATGCTACCTATTTCTTGAGAAAGACTTACCTTTTCAACATATCCTATGTATTAAGACATCTTGCGAATAAAATAAATGAGGCTTATTTTAGCGTTATTTTCACAGTTTGTTAAGAGTTTCTAGTCAGTAAATTATAACAATTGTACTACTATTATACTGAGCTGTTTGTAAAATGTTGTTTAAGATTGAAGCTAGTTAAAACATATTTCATCAGTAAACATTTTTCTTGTGTATCTTTTCATGTTTTTTATTTATTTTCATTCTTAATATTTTTCATTTTAACACATTAAAAAATCTACATGAATTATCATGGTTTTTATTTATTTTGATGGTAAATAAATAAAAAAACATGATGAATATTTCTGGGTAATGGATAAATTTGATTGTCAATTATTTAATAAAGAATAAGAGACTAGTTTAAAGTTTACCAAATATTCTAATTGTTAACATTTCTTTTATTACCGTCTCATATAACACAGTGTTTTTTTTTCTTCGTTTTTTACACTTTTTGTGTGTTCTTGCTAAAAATAATCATGATAATATATTAAAATAATTATGTAGATTGTGTAGAACGGAAAAACTCTCTAACTTATTGCATTGGAAGCGATTCTGTCCTGATTAACAAAGTGGATATGGTCACCCTCTTAATAATTTTCCCGATAAGCGGCCTAATTTTTTGTGAAATTCCTAATTTGAAGCTAGGAATCGCTTCCCTCTTTACTAAGCTGTTGAAATATGTTTTATAGTTTCTAAATATCTATCCTATGTTAGTAAAAAGTTGTAACTCTTTAAATAATAAATTAATAAAACAATTTTATATTTTTATCAATGTCAAATCTGAATATATATTTCCTAATTGTTAAAAAAATATAAAAGTTAAATACCTAAATAGTAGATAGCTCTCGATGAGTATTTTCAATTATAAATAATAAATGTAGATTGTATTCGTAATTGTAATTAATATCACTATATAAATAAACTTTAGGTTTATGATAGCGTTTATTAGGTTCATTTTTGTTTGTTTACTGTACGCAGATTATATGTACTTAATTTAGATGTAAATCTAAAGTTATGAATTTGTTTTAATTTAGGGCTGATTTCAATGCAGTTTTAACCAAAACTAATAAAATTACTACATGCAAAAACGACAAAGAAAAAGCAAACACACAAATCATGTTTTTTCTACAGTCAGCTAAGAAATGGGAACTAAAAACTAAATATTGTGTCCAAAAAAAGACAGTCCTTCCTTTTTCCATATTTGAATGCAAAAGCTAAAGAAATCAGTCGTTTCTTTTCCAAAAAAGTTTTTTCTTTTGACCAATTTATCTTTTATTCAAATGCCTATAATTGTTACTACAATTAAGTTACTTTAGCTTTTAAATGTTAATTTAATATTTAATCCGTATATTTGTATAAATTAGTTATGTTGGTTACTGTCTTGACATTTTGTGAGGGCTGGCAAAATGTAAAACTGTATTATAACAATAGTGAAATTAATATACGCAGTTGTCAATTTTAATGTTGCTTCATTTAACACTATCCCTTGCCTGCTTTTGCTAAGTACCTACCTGTTTTTTGGGCCCACATTTTTGATAACCTCAGCACATAGAGAGGGTTACGTTTCCTTTTAAAAGACCGCATCAGAACCACCCTCCCGGTGCAACGCCTGTTATGGCACATCATTGGGATCCCCTGGGATACCCACCTACTTAATCTCACCGTGATGATATACTAAAATATACGCGGAATAATACATGCTTCAAAAAATAATTCCTCTGAAAGTAAATTGACGGAATTGAATAATGAATACACACGTTTGTGACTGGAAGTGACCACGCGATCGTAACACATTCCATGCTACGCTGCTGCTATGCTAGCTCCGTGTTTAGCACTTAATATGTGTTGAATTAAACAAACAAGCTTCTTTTGTAAGTATGTAGTGTAGACTATGACTGGTTTAGCTACATCTAAGTAATCTTATTTTATACTAGCTTTTCCCCACCAATTCGTCCGCGTAAGAGTCGGTTAAATTTAAAATTCAGATTGGTCGGGTTCGCAGTAGGTTCTCGTAACCGGCGTGCTTGTTTGTCTGGATGTATGAACGTAGATGAGACGAAAAGAGTTTGTAAGGATCGTAACAGGTATCGTTCTGTGGTTTCTGCTTACCCTTATGGGAGAAAGGCGTGAGTGTGCGTATGTGTTTAAAATTCAATCATGATTCGAAAGACACGTGGCGCCATCTATTACCATATGAACGTTATTGTCGTTTTCCTCGAGAACAGCTGTCTTTTTACGGGATGAAAGAATACTGACAATGTATATGGAAATTCTCAGGATAACCGGTTCAGTAGTTTAGACGTGAAACGGTATGAAACAAAATAATTATACTTTTGTATTTACATTAGGGATTAATATTCTTATGAGATAAACTGTGTTCAACTTGCCAGACCCACAAAGTACTCTGTGCACAGTCTGTCATTTGGGTTGCAAAAACAATTTAACATAAATAATAAATACTAACTTCTGCTTGAGACTTCGTCCGCATCAAAGATGACATTAACCACGCGTGTCGCACATTTTCCGGGGAAAAGCAAAATAGCCTTTGTGTTATTTTAGACTATCTATCTCTGTGCCAAATTTCATATAAGTAAGTCCGTCCAGCCGTTCTCGAGTAAAACATCCATCCATCCATCCATCCGAACCTTTGCATTTTTAAAAATTCACGTTCTAAAAAGTATGAAACAAGAAAACATTCTCATCTGAAAGCCGTGGTCGTATGCCACTTTACCCTAAACTTTAGTGCTAAAGATTCATGTTCTATAACTACATACATACAGTTTTACCTGAATTAGGTGGCATACGACCACGGCTTTCAGATGAGAATGTTTTCTTGTTTCATACTTTTTAGAACGTGAATTTTTTGTAGTCGGGTTTTAGTTTTTTAAACTTCTTTTTTATTTAAAATATTTTGGGGTTTAAATTTAGACATTTATATGCGTAATATTATTGGAACTGCAACATATATACACAATATATGAAATAATAATCTATTAAGTCTCCCAAACGAAATATTGGTTAGTTAGCTAGGTTTATGATGCGTTCTAAAGGGTGCTATGTACAATTTACTTATATAATATATATATATTTGAAATGTGCTAATTAAGCCCTTTAGTTTGATATGCAACACGACCATATTTGGAAGAAAAAAAATTTTTTTTCACATCTTCTTGAGCCCTAGAGGGCGCCACATACAATTTATTGCAACATAATGTAGCCTATAACCAGCGGACGATCAAGACGCTTCTAATGACACCTCATTTGTCAATTTACGTTAGACGGTTTAGAAGTTATGAGGGAACAGATGAACATCCATACATACATACATACATACATACCGGTCAACCTCATAACCCTCCTTTTTGCTTCGCCGTAGTCGGGTAATAATAGTAAAGTAATATAATAGATTAAGGTCATTGCCCTGCACCTTCAATAATAGGCCGGTATTATTATTAGTAGTGCTTCTTGTTAGTTTGTCCTTAAATATTACTAATAATATAAACCAACTATTACTATAAAATTGACTTTTGAAAGTATCACCTTTGTGAAGATATTAGCAATCAGGGAAAAGGTAAAGACAAAAGAAAAAAACACAAAACTAACTTCTTTGTATTTATTTTTCGTATTAAAATTGTTTCATTTAATAAATCCATGATGTTTATAAACGTAATACAGTTATATAACGCATTGAAGCCATGTCCATATATGTATGATATCAATTACATTATTACTTCTCAACGACTAACCGATGAATGGACTGCGTTCAAACGCACGCACACATACATGAAACACGCACACACTTGCGCGGGCGCAATGTGACAGGCCGCCATCTTGTTTATTTCTAACGCTATAGTTACATACACAAGTACTTATAACCAAACAATTTAAAACGGGAAATTAATTTAATAGCACATTGTTTTTTCAAATAATTACATAATATTTTTTAGACTAGCTTCTTTTGGTATTACAGTGGCGTTCAATGGGAGGTGTGGTGTATGGCCGCAATATAGGGCGCTCGTCAAATCATTTAAACTTATAATATAAAACAATCAGACTATGGAAGTTGACGGTCTACTTGATATCATGGGCGGCCTGTCACACTGTTATTGTAATAAAATATTACAATTATACACCAAACTACTTAAGTTGACATTCTGACAATATGGGTACTATATTCTACTAAATAATCTGCCAAGTTGCTGTAGTGAATTGACTTTAAAATCCCAATTTCATTGATACCACACTTGGAACCAATTATTTAGTAGCAAACCGTGTCTTGTCAAAATGACAACTCAAGTACACTTCAGGCCAGAATAAGTGTACCATCCGATAAAATAAAACCAAAGTAGTTCTAGTTACAAAATCTTGCCTGAATAGTTTATTTCAGAACAATTTAGCATGATTACTGTCGCAATCTTTCCAAAGATGGCCACTTATTCCGACCCCAATTTCATACATATAAATTTGTAAAATAATTAAGGCCGTGAACCATCTACATGATTTTCATATAATTTGAACGATTAAGAGTGGATGGATAAGCAAAATAAAACACAAATCGTACAAATGTTACCTACAAGCGAAATCGTATAATGATAAATTTGTTAAATGACATTGACAGCAAATGTCATTTGTCATTTTGAAGGAAGAAAAAAACAAAATGACAGTTGTTGTGAATGTTCGTCTGTTGTGTGTCGAATACATTGTTTTTGCATATAACAAATAACTTACAACGAAGTTAATTTGTTTATCGGAAGTCATCCCTTTCTACCAACATTACAAATAACTAACCATTACCAAACTTCTCTTAACACACACAGCAACATACACAACACACAACAGATGTAAATTGGAAAAACTACTATTATTATTATGTGAAAGAAAATATTATGGAATAATATACAGGGAGGGGAAACATACCCCCAAGTCAACCATTTTTAGTTACATTTTCATAGAAAAACATTCTTTTAATAAAACAGGCAAAGTTCAATGAAACGCTAATAAGTTTAAAATCTTAACACAATAATAATAGTTAAAAAACATTTTTATATGAAAACATAACCAAGAATTTTGACTTAATAATTAATTTATACAATAACTAGTAAACGGTTAGAATCTTAGAGTTCAGTTGAAAATTATATTAATGCAACATATTGTAACCTCGTTTCATGAACCGAGACGGCATCAAATAACTAAGTTTATTTTTTTTAACATTCTATAAAAAGAAGCTGAATAACATTGAATGCTATCTACTTATCATACAAAAATTTGTATACATAACGTGTTAAATAACTTAAATTACATTATTGTAACTTTATTTAAGCATAACTTCATTTCAACCCCAAATATTTATTATTCTGTTCATTTCATTGTTTTTCTAAGAACAACTTGAGAAAAATATATATAACGTCGCTTTTAGGTATTGCACTTACATCCGTATTCAGAAGATAATTCTGTGCGTGTGCGCATTCTTCAGCGGGTACGACTGTGACCATAGATTTTTGAATTCATTTACATTGTCTATGTTATCCCCGCTAGTCTCGAAAGCTGGTCCCCTCTAAGTCTCTTCATTCTAAACCCTATATTTTTATTATATTTGAATACGGACACAAGCGCTGATAACACAAACTAAATAGTGTTTGTGTATTCTTGTCCCTTGCAGTTGTTCTTGCAAATACGGCATTTTGTAACGTAGACAAAGATGCCTTTATATTTTTCTAGTTTTTATCACTTTCAAAAACCAACCTTGTATTGGTTGACTTATAGTTCTCTTTACGTTAATGCCTAACCAAGGATACCTCCTTTTATTTGGAAGGCTAATTTCCTAACCAGGACATCTCATGATAGTCGCCGTGTTTGGCTGACCAATAGCCGATCTTAAAGACTTGACAATAAGATAAGTATTTGCTTGGAGTCGGCAAGAGAATAAGAGCTTTCATTTAGTTTGCTCTATGTCTTGCCTAACAATTAAATCATTGAAAATTCGGTTAAATGCTCAATTACATTTTAAGTGTCACGTCTTTTTAATATTGTTAATAATTTAAAACTTACATTTCCATCCCATTTTTTTAATTGCCATAAAAATAAAAAAGAAGTTGATGTTGTCTTTCATCAATGCCAGTTCGTTTTTAATATTATTTTTTCACATTTAATTCTATTCACACTAATAAATCAAATTACGTGATTTAAAAATTATATAATACATACAATTAAAAATAAAAACCTATACAAAACGTATCACACAACACCAATCATTATGAGACGGAATTTTGTATATTACAACATTTACTAATGAAAAGAGACTTTCCGTCTTTGGATTTGGAAAATGGCGCCAAATTTTGCCATGATTTGGCGGGTAAATATTATGCATATACCTATTACAAAATATAGCATTTTATGGCTCGTTTTGATAAACCGCTCTTACATTTGAGATCTAAGTTTAAGTATTGACATCTTGGAATATCGATTTGACGTAATGAAACTAACGTGACATTTAGCGTTTTGACATTGACAGCTACGATGAGGTATACGCCTAAAGATGTCATTTTATGAGCGGTTTACGAGTCAAAGACGTCAAAATCATTATAAAAAAAAAGATGTTTTTATTAAAATCATTTCTAGCGGCCTGGCATCTAACTAACCACACATCATTGTTGAATAAATAACTGTTCATATTTATATCTTAACGCTATATATTGGTTATTGAATCATTAAGTTAGATTTCATGTATAGCAAGCGATTACTTTACAAGATTCGCCAATAGAAGGCTTTTTCTTTGAGAATCTTGTTGTGTAATTGCTTGTATGATGCATTTGTGATCTTCCGGTGTCAGCGTACTGAACAACTGACGAGCTTAAAGCCGAGAATCCAATGCAAACGAAGGAAAGATATTTTATTACGAATGAATGCTACATATTACATCGTTCGCTTCGCTTATATTGGACTCCCATCACAACAGTATACAAAATAAGCTTACATTTGACCAAATTCAGCAGTTTGTTAGTAAAACCATTGTAATCACTCGCGATAATTAACAATAAATGCATTAATTATAATATATTATAATAATTTAGTGCCTTCCCGGTGTTCCGTCACTCTGTGTGTTATTATAATATTGGTGATAAGTATTTGTAATTGATAATTAAGTTCATATTTTTGCTTAGGATCAATTTAAATTAAAATAATTCGTTGAGCTCCCAGTTCCTTGACTGAAAAATTAATGTGACAAATTCGCTGCAAGTTGCCGTAATTGGTTATTTAATGTTGGGTACTTGACCCCACTAATCAATTGACATACTTTTGCTGTCAAAACACGATTCTATTATAGATTTTGTATGACAATAGTAAACAGTAACGTCATTTTGATTAACTATTAGGTATTGATTTCAAAGCAACTAAAAATCTAATTTTACTGTTCATTTGAAACTAATCGGGTTTTCAGGGCAAAAAAAAAGTGTTTTTAAGAAGATGTGATTTTGAATTATTGATTAATGGTGTAAACTACTAAACCCAGTCAACCAATCCGAACAGCTTGCGCATTCTCACATTCATTTTTCGTCCGAGAAATGGGGATTAATTATACCAACTAATTATTACTTACTAATATATTAGTATACTATATTCCTGCATGCTTGTCCTATGGCTATCCCAACGCTGGGCAAAAATCACTATGGATAATCTACAGTAAAAATGTGACGGAATTACATTTACTTGCATAAGATACTTGGACTGAGCGCGTTGACCAAACAGAGCGGCAATATGCTCGATAATGAACTTAAACACCTTACAAATAGAGCCCAAAATCGTTTGCATGACATGAATCTTGCACGGAATTTTCAACTCTATTTCTATGGAATTAAAGTTCATTATCAATATTGCTGGTTTCTCTGCACTAGCGGCCTTACTAACTCAAATTGATCCTAAGCAACATTTATCTAAAAAAATAAAGAGAAGCAATTTCTTTTCAGATAAATAGTCGATTAAATATGTATTTTCTTTATAGTTTTTTTTTTTACTGAACTTCACTGGTTCGAGTGACAGAAACACAACATACCCTGTTTTCACGCATACATATTGGCTAAGTTAAAGATCGCCCCATCGACTACTGATCACTATACCACCATATTTTATTGGATGGCAAACAAGCCGACAGCCCACCTGATGTTAAGTAGTCACCGCTACCTATAGACATCTGCAATACCAGAGGCCTTGCAAATGCGTTGCCATCCCAGAGACAAAGTTGACATGCCTCATGTGCCTGTAATTACACTGGCACTCATACCCTTCATCCAACCTTACTATCAACTATTAATCAATCTTTCTTCTAATTTCATCTTGGACATCACTGACAAAGGTGAAGGAAAACATCGCGAGGAAACCTGGACTTGTACAATAAATATGTGTGAAATTGCCTTGAGCAAGCGTGGTGATCAATGCTCGTGCCTTCTCTGTATGAGAAGAGGCCTTTGCCTTGCAGTGTGACAATATTAGACTGGTATTATTAACTGTGATATAGGACAAAGGATTAAACGAACTAGGGTAAGCCTAGTTACAGACAGAACAATAAGTTCGAACAGTTTTCATATATTAATTGATAATGAACTTAAAAAAATCACAAATACAGTTTAAAATTGAGTAATTGCTTGTAAGATAATAAATGTGGCGCATAATCATATCTTACATACAATTTTCAACTTTATTTGCGGTTTGTTTAAGTACATTTTTAATTAATTAAGTAATGGAAACTGCAGGGCTGATTAAGCCTAAATAATATCTGTGTGGAATTGTGTACAAGTATATTAAGTGATAAATAAAAAGTAGATAACTTCATCATTACATATATTTTATTAATTCTTCTATATGTGTCACTGGACTATTCTTAAATGGCTGAACCGATTTCATTGGTATTTTTTTAGTGTTTGGATGTGTGTATGTTGAGTGGGTTTCTAGATGGTTTAGATTCGCAATTGGACCCAATAGGTGGCGCTGTAAGCCAGGCTTCGGGGAGTCTCTGTCAGGTCCGCTAGTTTTAAATAGTAAGTAGTATTATAGTTTTAAATGCTAAGGAAGTTGGAAACCTATTTATATAGCTTAGCCTAAGTCCGGCAACTTGCGTCTAGTTCAACAATTTGTTCTTATTAGAAGTCTATCTAAAAACTTTAACTAGCACCAACGATGAATAACAAAAACATTGTTTTGTA
The DNA here is from genome assembly GCA_932526535.1 of Caradrina clavipalpis. Lineage (NCBI taxonomy): Eukaryota > Metazoa > Arthropoda > Insecta > Lepidoptera > Noctuidae > Caradrina > Caradrina clavipalpis. The sequence goes on from OW052108.1 coordinate 1,854,690, forward strand.
ACTTTTTGAGAGACATCTGTGTGAGCATATTAAAAAAGCACCGTTGCACAATTTTATTTAACAATAATCTGTGTTTATTATTTCACTTTTTTTCGTCTTAAAAAGGGACAAGCGTAAGTGCTGCCCTCTGCTTTGAGTCTTATCCGTGTATTTATCGTTTTGACCGCCGAAGTTTTATCAAAAAAGTTTTTAAGCAATATTTCGCGTTCCGTGCAGTATTCAAGCATTTGTGAAGTATTTCACGTTCAGCGGTCAATAAAAATCCTTGTCAATATAATACCTACCTACCTCCAAGTGTTCATATCAATAATAGCGTGCCATAATCACAACCTCACGACCAGCCAATATATACGCAATGAAAACCGACTGCATTCAGTTACCAACCTTATCTACACACGATTAGATCGCATTCTGCAATGTCAAGGGGTGGTTGTGAGTGGCCCCGTGACCGTTGTGCGTTGTGAAGTCGTCGTCTAGTAGTTTGGGCACGTCGGCCATCTTTGTTTGGTTCTCGTTGGACAAACGTTCTGTTTGTATGAAGTTGGCGGATATGTGGCCAATGTTGGCGGGCTCGGAGTTCCCGTTGTTGGCTTCGCTTGGCGTGTTGGCTATTGGTGCGTTGTCGTTTGTTTGTAGTTTGGGTGTCGTCGTCTGCTCTGTGGTTATGTCCTCAGTCTGGAATAGGAAATGGATGATTGTAATTTGACGTGTAAGGCAAGTACTAGCGGTATTTAGGGTACGTAATTCCGCTGATCACATAAATAAAAGTCTTTCTAATTGAATTCCTGATCGATGCGGGAGATTAAATAGTGCGCATGTATGTGCATAAACAAAAGTGCACTGTCTCTTTCTATAGTCTAATGAGACACCAATTTGACAAGGAGCGGCCTGCCTGATGTTAAGCGGTCACCGCTGCCTATGGACACGCCAAGAATCCATAAAACATGGAAAGAAATTACGTGAGCGTAATTCCGCCACGTTATTCCGTTTTCTCCGAGTTGCAAAACGTAATGCGGTCAACTAGTTTTTGGTCATGAACGCTAGTGTTTGATAAAAGTATGAGTATGAAAGTTCATAAAGGTTACCCACAGCGAGTTGTTCGGACAGTCCCAGTAGGTCGGCAGTGACGTTGCCGTTGTTGGCGGCGAGCTGCGGCGCGGGTGTCGGCGCAGGCGCAGGATCTACTGCGTTAGGTAGAACTTCTACGGGATTTGTTTCTTGGGGCTGCAAGTGAACGAAAGATTTGTATTAGGGAATAGAATATGTCTCTCTATTTCTTGTTGTGTATAATAGATGTGTTTATTTACGTATGTATACGGGATGTAAAAAGACAAATTACATAGTCTTTAACTACACATACTGCACATTAAAATAAGCCACAATGAGCATAAATTATTTCTGGGATACGAATCTTATTATTTTGTGTAAAAATCACTGAAATGTTAACGCAATGTGCGTAAAACATTGTGCTTACGGGTGCAACAGAAACATCTTTTTGGAGATTTAATATTATTGTGAAAGAATGAGTATTTTCTGTCTCCAGACATACCTGCGCGAAGTCCAATCCGAGTAGATCAGCAGTGGTGTTGGCATTGCCGTTGTCTGCCGCATGCGTTGCAGGCGCTGTCGGGGCTGCCGGCACTGCTGCAGGCGCCGGCGCAGGCGCAGGCTCAGTAGCGGGCTCAGCGGTAGGCGCAGGCTCAGAAGGCGCGGGAGCTTGTTTGCTCTTGTCTTCTTCTGCTTGCTGAATATTTAAGAATTATTTAGGGATAAAGTTAAGTTTAGTTAGTAATAAAGTTTGAATAGTCAACATATTTAAAGTGTTTTTGTACTTTCTACATTGATCTAAAGTAAATAACAACGAAAGTTGGCCTCAGCCACCAATCGCTACAACAACAAATCTAGTGCATTATGCATCACATGCATTCTTTCTTCACAATTCCTAACAGACGCAATTATGAATTCAGTCCGTGTAAATAACCGACCGTCTAAAGACATACGCTTATGATGCTATGCCGGACCTGAAAACAAACCCAGCACCCTACACTCAACAGATGCGCTTGCGCCGACGAGACTAACTGCAGTTAATACCGGTTTTTACCCATTTAAGTGTTAAGTTGAATGTCCAAAGCTAGCTGCAGTATACCACTAGGCTCCATCTATAAAAGCTGTACCAACCTTCCTCAGCCGTGTCCTCGCCATGATGGCCTCGACCCGCTGCTTCCTGGCGAGCCTCTCCTTCTCCTCCTTCTCTGCCTCCTCACGGCGCAGCTTCTCGGCCTCCTCGGCGGCCTTCCTCTTCTCCTCGTCCTCTTTGAGGCGAGCTTGCTTCTCCACTTCCTCGCGGACTTTGCGTTCCGCTTCTTCGCGTTCGAGTTGCTGTTGGGCCTGGAGACGAGAACATGTTTATTAAAACTTTTAAGGTAAAGCCTAACAAAAATCGGACAAGCCGTACACCGACTATTTACACCGGAAACACATCCAAAATTGCCGATGTCCACCTTTACCCGGACGCCCGGTTATAAGGTGCGAAGGGGATGCCTTTAGGTATTCCTTACCAGTCAATCAGAAGTGGTGAAGAGATAATATAGCAGATGTAAATAAAAAAAAAAGTTTCTCTTTCTTTAAATTATTGTGTGAGGGTGAAACAACAAAAAAATATAAAATTTCCATACCAATAATTATATTAGGATGTTTTTTTTTGTTTGTAGCATTATTAGAAGCTGATAAGATTTTTTTTTGTTAAACGCACTTATCTCTGAATTGATAAAGTTTTTATTTTTTTAACTAGATTGACTCATAAAAGGTGGGTTACCCGCCGGCCACAGCCAAGCGCTTCATGCGACATGAGGCGCGACAAGCTTCGAGATGCAAAAACAAATGGTAGACAACGTATGAAGTATGCCACAGCTACCGGCGACACTACATGCGACGCTACACGGACAAGTAGCGCGACATGTAGCGGCTACAGAATGCGCGCTGTGCGAGTGAGACAAATGTACTAGCGAGTACATTTGTCTCACTTGCCGGCGCTGTCGCAACTACTCGAGCTGTGGCATACCACTGCAAATCGTGTCGCTGTCGCAACTCCTGTCGCAAAGCGTGAAGCGTCGCCAGAGACTGTGGCTTGTCCCTTATGTTTTCTACTGCGCAGACTGAGAGTCAATTTACCTCGATAGCTTTCCTAAGTTTCTCCTCGTTCATCTGTCGCTGTAGCTGCGCCAGTTCGCGCGCTTCCTCCTCCTCGCGACGTTGCCGCTCTTCCTCCAGGCGTTGCCGTTCCGCTTCCTCCTCGGCTTCGCGTTGCAGTCTGGGGGATGAATTTACGATAAGTGAATGTTGCAGTTCATGTTTCAGTTGTTGTCAATTATTATAGAGGTGTAAAAAGACATTCACATAGCAGGACTTTTAATTTCTACTTCACCAAAAGGCTCTCAGCGAGAGTCGTACGTTGTACTTGTGATTATACACCTATTTTAATACAGCGCATTATCTTTTACTAGCGCTTCTGTCCTGCTAAAGAAGGAGGTCCCAGCGGCCGCCGCGGTAGACGCTCCGGGCGTCGGGAGCCAAGAGACGACTCCCGGCCACCGTAAAGACGCGGGTCTGTGGACGGTGACCAATGGGTAGCTCACCGTCCGTACGTTCATTAAATAACGACAGACCGTGTCGACGGCGCGTTCGTGTTCCACGCGCGCCTCAAAGAGATGTCAGCAAACTTGGATGGGGCCACTGAGGGCCGATGCCTGCCGGGGCTGCGGGTTGTGAGCAAGAGATACCGCGCCCCCGGAACGCAAAGGAACATAGACGAGTTTTAGTCAGTAAAAGTCTGACACTAGAGCGGGGGAAGTTATTTGAAGATTTCCCGTATTTAAAAAAAAAAAGCGCTTCTGTCCACGACTTCGTCTGCGTAAAATTTGATTGAACCGTACATTTTACCGGAATAAAAACTCCCAGGTCTTATTCCACACTACAATCTATCTCAGTGCCTTTTGTCCGAATACGTTCAGCCGTTAAAGCGTGAAGGAGTAACAAACATGGCCTATCCTTAAAAACTTTCGCATTTATAATATTAGTAGAAGTAGGATTAATAAATAACAATAACAATTGTCCTACAAAGCGTCTACTATATTTTATTATAAAGTCCCGATTGAGCCTATTCAATAACAGTAGGCCTCCAAAGTGCGTACCTCTGTCGCTCGAGCTCTGCCTGCCTCTCGAGCTCCTCCCGAGCACGGCGACGTCTCTCTGCCAGCGCGGCCTTCGCCTGCTCCTCCGTCGTGATACGCTTCGCCGTCATTGACGCTGCAATCACAAAGCAACATGTATCAGCATCGTATGACAAAATACATATAAAGAGAACGGCGGTTATAACTGAAATTTCATTCCTTTATACGTAATTGGGTAGTGTCCACCAGCATCAATTGACATACTTTTTATGAAACGTCAAAACGCGATTCTCCCATAGATTTTGTATGGAAATAGCACGCTGTGACGTCACTACGTGGCCTACTCAATTGAGTAACTATTGATTGATTTTAAAGTAAATAAAATTTTATAATAAATTGAAAAATAATCGGTTTTCATGGGTAAATTAAAGTGTTTTTTTTTTAAAGTTCTGACTTGAAGTTATTGGTTAGAAATGTCAACTACCCAATTGGACAGTAGAAAAAAGTATCTCATGAAGACACAACTTTTAATAACCTGAACCTTCTGATACCTGTTTATTTTTTAATAAACTATTTAATTTGAAAAGGACGCTTTTGCCCAGGTGTGGGAAGCCAGGCTAGCAAAGAAAAAAAAAAACACTATAAAATTAGATTTATTGTAGATTTGAAATGTATAAATATTTAGGTAAGGTACTCAATTATGTTGGTAAAAAGGTGACGTCACAGTTTGTTATTGCTATACGAAATCACGTTATGACAGGTCATAAAAAGTACGTGTCTATATGCAAGATAATAAATGCCGAACGAATAAACCTGGTAAACAAATTTTAACTCTATTTTCCCAGTACAAATTAGGTCGTAAGTCCAGTGACAAAAGTAATAAGTAAAATAAACTCACCAGTCATTTCATTATCATCAGTCTTTTCGACGGAGGGCTCCTTCCTCTCCTCCTTGTCTTCCTTCTTCTCCTTTACCTCGGACCTCTCGCTCGCTCTCTGTTCGGACCTCTCGCTCGCTCTCTCTTCGTGTTTCGCTACTTCAGTTTCTTGCTCGATTTTCGTTTCATGCTTTATAATTTCTATTGTTTCTTTGATTTCGTTTACCTGGAACAGTAAAAGCAAGTGTTAAGAGTCGCTCAATAACATAATATATGTAAAAGGACGCTTACCGTAAGCCTAATATTACATGCTGTCCCCATTATTAGGATTTTTTTTTGTTCATTGATCATTGTTTTGTAATTCCTGATAACCTCGGAACCTTCTAATTGCGGAGATATTAAAGGAGATATTGTTTCAATTTTTTTACATGTTTTATACGAAAAAAAAAACAGTTTTAATTGTTGATTATGTTCTACGCTTTGAATGCTGCCACGACCTGCTTTTGTTGCATGAATGCAGGCAAAACTACAATTATTTTGAGCGCGTTACAATGTGCACTATCATAAAGTGATTTTGCACGAAAAAAGTCGTTTCCTACCAAAAACATTTGCTGAAGCTTACTTTGATGATGGGCAGTACGCGTAGAAGTAACGGCTATGTGATGTATCTTTTTACATAAGCGGGTCGGCAAATTCGGTTCGGCATCCCCAATATAACAACTTTATGTCGATGGCTCCACTTTTTGTCATAATATAAATTTTTGTTTTGACTTAATTTCTAAGGCCGTATACAGAAAGAAAGCTGTAAACTTATAAGTGCCTACCAGCGCTTATAGGAACCGGTCCATGCAGGTAACTGGCGCAGGCATTTATATGAACAAGCGCCGATAAGCGCCGAACGTCGCCGACAAGTTCCGAACATCTTCGACCCGCGCCGGTCAGCGCTGGCGCCACATCGTCATCATCATCGTCCGATGAGTAAGATATTTTGCTCGTTCAGCTTCAACCTGCTTTCTTTGTGTAGAACGGACCAGCGCTGTCAAGCGCCGGTAAGCGCTTATAAGTTTCCAGCTTTCTTTCTGTATACGGCCTAACGCAAGTGAGGCTTTTAGTATGTTATTTTCCTACCTTATCATCAATAAGGTGTTCTGCATCTCCATTCTGAATCTGCAGCGCTTCAAGCTTGTGCGTGACCTCCGCGGGGTCCACGATGCTCTTGCTGTCCGCCAGGCCTCCCGGGGGGCACGGCACCACCGGCGGCTGTGAAACATTGGAGGTAACATTGTTACGATGCTAAAATTTCTTGAATTAAAACTACTGTAGGCACGCTTGACTTGGGGATTAAGCTGGTGAATGCGTGACGAGAGCGTTACGAAAAGTGTGATCGGCGAACGGAAGATAGAAAGAGATGGTTACGTTTCTTTCTCTCTTCCTCTCATAGTCAGTTACTAGATGGAGCTACAGAAGTTTTACTTCAGTCGTGGCATAAAGCACACTCGTATTTTTTTAGATCTTATTTTTAGTCTGAAATCGCCATTCCGAAGGCACGAGCAATGTTCACCATGCTTGCTCAAGGCGCAAAAGCGTGGTGATCATTGCACGTGCCTTCTCTGTATGAGAAGAGGCCTTTGCCTTGCAGTAAGACTATATAATGCTGATATTATTTAATTAGCGTTACCTTAGCGACGTCCTTGTCGACGCTAGACTCTTTGGAGACGGCGGGCGACGGCGACAGCGTGCGGCCCGGCGATGCCGACATTGACTTGCCGCGTCCCGCCTGTAGGCACACGCTATACTTGTACACGTTCAACCCAACATAACCAGTTTATGCCATTGGTCTGATTAGAACCGAGAGGTTCTCATATACATGTTGTTTGAAATGCTAGATTTGTTTATTGTTAATTTAAACGGTAAAAACCAATTACATTAATTAACATAGGTAGATATAGTAAGGAACAATAATTTTAAAACTAACATATAATTGAGGATACCCTACCATAGTCCTATAAAGATATAGATGAAGTATGCTGATGACAACTTGCTGTATTTGAATGGTATAGACATCGTTTTTTTTCTTAAACGATTACAAGGCCTCGGTGAAAACTTAACGCAAAATTGATAGATTTTAAGGCTATGGTATTCAAATAAACATAAACAGTTGTTTTATATTTACCTTATCGTGATCTTTGGATGGCTTTGGCTTTCTATGTACTGGCGGCTTGCCCTCACCCGGCGCTACCGGCGGAGCTGGGGATAACATAATGTAAGTTAATAACACCGTAAGCATATTCCTAGAGGTGTAAATTAACTGAAATAAGTGTATTTATTTTCATTTTTATTAAAAGCTTTTATTTTACTTGCAATGTATGTATGTAATTTGTTCGGATGGCATCTTGCTACTCAGTTTTGAAGCAGATAATTATCTTCAACCGATTGAGCTAAAATTTTGTATAAATTTTTAGTTTGGATGACAATACACGATAAGTTCTGTGTCGTCATTCTAAATCCAATATGGCGGACCATCCAAGATGGCGGAATAGTTATCTTAAATGCTTGTTGGGGCCATCCGTCGCTTGTCGGTTTTTTGTCACAAACCAAAGGCGGGCAGCCGGCGTGGAGCGTCTTGTGTTAGTACTTGCCGTGTAAACGAGTAGGCTCGCGTCCGGATTAAGCCGAGTCGCACCTATACGGCCGGCGCGGCTCTCGTTGTCACGCGCCGTGTAATCGCATTATCACGGACCTGACAATAGTAGGGTCGTACGAGCGTAAGGTTCTATTCACATGACTCACATGGCTTGTGCTGCGCGTGCTGCGCGTGCTGCGCGTGCAGCGAGGCGGGGCGCGGCCGGCGCGGCGCGGAGTGCAGGCGGCGCGGCACGTCCCCGCCCGCCATCACCGTGCTGTCGCGCGACACGCTCGGCGTCGTCGCCGCGCTCTGCGCCAGCGTGTCGCCGCCGCCTACCCGACAAATTGATATTAATGCTAGTGCAGTAGCTCATCATCTGCTTAGCCTTTTTCCCAAACCAACTATGTTGGGGTTGGCTTCCAGTCTAACCGGATGTAGCTGAATACAGTGTTTTACATGGAGCGACTAAAATATACTTAGCGCAATAGATATGTATTAAAAATCATTTTAAATCTTTCAATATAACTCACTTTTGTATAGGAATATCAATGAAATATCGACAAAATAAAGAGGTTTTTTAGTACAAAAACTCAATAAGTCAATATGTTTGCATTGTAGTTCTTTCACCTTCGGGAAAATTTCAATATTTTTTAGTATATGAACACAATAAAGAACTCAAGTCGAACTCATTTCGTATTTCAATTAGAACAACATGCTGTTACGGAATTAACTTTTTAATAAGCTTGGAATAAATTGCAATTTCATTAAAATTATTTCAAGTTAAATTATAAGAAATCAAACCACTACAAATTACTGTTAATTTCTTAAATTAATTGTTAATATACAAAAGCACATACAATTAAAACATCGACACATTAAAACAACATCGCTACACAGCGACATAGACCAAATTAATAAAAACTAAACCCTAATTATAAAATAAATTCAATTCAAAATTGCAATTCGCAACAAACACGACAAAAAAAAACACGACAAACATCTTTATTACTTAGACATTAAACTCAAAATTCAATTGCCTCTAGTCGTGTTAACATCGAAATTTCGTCACAAAAAATCCAAACGCAAAATCAACTTTATCACGTAGAAAATACGGTCTAAATTACCTCTTGGCGTGTTAACCCCAGTGCCGGCAATGGACGCAGGTCTTGGCTTTCTCGGTGCAGAAGTGGGCCTTCGTATGACTCCGGTAGCATTCGACAGAGCACTGCCCGGCCGCGATCCCGGCGTCGTATCGCCCGACCGCGTCTCTGAATACATCGACGCTTATGTACAGGCTTAGGGCAGGGTGTGGGTGAGGAAACGGCAATGGATACTGTGTTATGCGATAGTATGGCGGTCGTGTTTTGTTAGTTAACATTGGAGGTGTATTGACGGCTTACATTGAATGCTAACTATGAAAATGATTTGGGAAAGCTTGTAAAGATATGAATGCAGTCGTCCATACATCTCAAGCGATGTATCTAAATTTGTTTTTTTGTTTTTATGAAGAATGACGTCATATTTTGATGAAATATATAATTTCGAGAGCTACATTTGATTGATGGCCCAGAAGTTAAGGCGCTCGCCTCTCATGCATGAGGTTGTGGGTTCGAAATCGGGCATGTACTTTCTAAGTTAATCTTGGACATGACTGTCGTCATCACTGAAACCTAGAAACACGACGGTGGAAATATGGTCACCAGATTATTTTAAGTTTTGAATGTAACTTTGACCTTTAGTGTAATGAATTACTTGAATCCTTTAGGTAGTATTTCCCATGAGAAAATCTAAAAATGAAGAATGTATGATTTGAAAATGGAGTAGATTGTGCATTCCAAAGATTTTTTATTTTATATTAGTGCATTTTAGCAGCTATATTCATAAGTATATTCATTTCAAATTTTAATAAAATTTAGCCACTAAAAACCAGAAAACTTTACAAAACCATGCAAGTATTTTTTTACAATTTTGTGTAGGTACCTTCAAATGCTTTAGTGCATAATGAAAGGAGGTGCATAGTACAAGTTTTTAATCAGAAAGCAAAGCCGTTAGTTACTCTTACCTTTTCAGAAGAAGCTGGCAGACCACCGTGGAGAGACTAGACCAAGATTGTTTATAGCTCGTGTACACGATGGCCCATGTTACACCCAATACGATACAATTTGAATTTGGAACAAGTTTTGTCTGCCACGGAGTATTAATCAAATGGAGTATTATAGTTGGCTGTCAAATTGGAGTTTTGTGTTTGCACCTTGTCGAAATTGGCCTTTCGTGTTTCCGCCTTGTCGATGACAGTTTGAATTGCTTTTGCGTTGCGAGTACTTTGACCATGTCAGACATCATTATAACCTAATAACCCAGAGGTTCTAAAGTAAATAACGTTTATTTCGCTATTGGAAAATGAGAACATTTGGAATTTGAGATAATTTTATGCAACTTGCTTCGATCTACAAAATTTGTGGATAATCATGTTATCAAAACAGTCATATTTTTGTTCTATCCCACATATTAATGTAACCCGCATGACAATCCGATGTGTAGTTTAAAAGAGGTAGGGACACACACATATACAAAATGCGACTTAGTTTGATTCAAAGTCAAAGTCAAGTCAAAGTCAAAGTCAAATTCTATTTACAATCCATTTGTTTGCTATTCCGTGACATCAACACAAAATTTAAAAGTAACATAGGCCATTTTAAACAGGAGCTATTAAAAGTAGCAGTAAATACCTTTTAGCCCGTTGTTTTCATGAAAATGAGCCTAAAGCTGTATGGAATAAAGACCAAAATGGAACAAAGAATTTTGATGCCCAAACCAAGCGACCCAGTGCGAAACGACGAATTTGGAAAATGGTGAAAATGGTGATATTCATAAAAAAAGTATTTTTTTTTTCTCATATAAAAGGTTAATCCAATTAATAATAATAATTAAGTAGCTTTATTTACAAGAGTAAATCTGTACTAATATTATAAAGAGGTAACATTTGTTTTGTTTTTAAACTTGGTATGCTCTGAAAATACTGATAAAAGGTACTCTCTCGAAGTTGGTAATCTGGTTCGATTCCAAAAAATCATTCATTGATATAAAGCTACATTATTGCCGAGTGTCAAAGTATATTTTTTATGGTATATTTGACTTCCAAGCAGACGAAGCCGCGGACAGAACCTAGTATTAAATAAAAGTATGTCATATTACGCTCACGAATCACAATACAAGAGCTGTTCTGTTTATCAGGTGTTAACAATACTATCGATGTTTTTTTGCAAAATTTCTAAGGAAAACTATGTAATGTAGCTAGCCTCTAACCAGCAGGAAGGCATGTTTGAACTCTGTTATAATCTATGGCACACCATAGAATATATACCGCCTTACTGTACTGTCAGATCAACACTCGATCACGAAACTAGATGCTTACAAAATACCTACATAATTAATCAATAATTTACATAACTACAAGTAGTTACTCGTACTTATAAAATTATTAACTAAAAAAATGTTAGTGACAATTATACCCAACAAAAATAATTTAGTGACGTGTTAATATTAAAAAAAGCCGTTAATGGCGTGTTTACGACAAAACCCTGCAACGATAAAGCGAAACTTTTAAGCGTTATCCCAAAAGCACACCTAACACTACTGAAAACACGAATAGTTCTCATTTCAAAATATTTGACAGTTAGGCCAAAGCTTGGCAGCACTGATACACACGATAAGATTGCCAGACACAAAAAACCGGAGAAAATATAGGACTGGCCATCATTTGGCTGTTTTTGTTTGATATCTGAATACAAACAGATTGAAGAATGGACATTTTTTGAAGAAATATCTGTCATTGAAGACATATTTATTTCGATGGTCTACTGGCGCAAACACACACGCGTTTACTAGCATAGACAACTACTGCTCAATTTCACACCACACTCCAAAATTAAGCTAGTTTTTTCTACTCACTCTCAATACTTACTCACGACTTTCAGTTCAAGCCAACTACGAGTACCACTAGTGTAATACTATCCTGATTCGTGGCTAAAGCAGCTGCAGCACACACAAACTTTCGATAAATCTAAGTTTTTGTATCACGAACAATTCTTCATTTGAATTTCTGTTAAAACGCACCCATGTTACAGAAGAAATAGTGTGGGGCGATGTTTGTATTTTTTTTATTAGTCTGTTCTGTCCCACCTCCTTAGCAAAGACTTCCGTCCACTTCTTCCATCTTTCAAGATTCCTTCATGTCTTTCATTGGTAATCAGGAAGTAGGCCCAACCTATAAATATTATTGTTTTTTTTTTTTTCTCATTTACACATTGCCTTTCATTTATTCATATTAATCTTAACCGGTCACGCATATATCACATTCTATTGCATAGCACAAAACAAAACCAGCGACGCAACACACCCCGAATACTTTCAAAGGGAAGTACCTACATAACCCTGATTGACATTACCCATCTCAAAAACTAAGTAAAAGGCAGACTATATTCCCTGAAAATCTATTTAAACAAGGTAAAACTAGCCAATCTAGTTAGACACAAGACGGCCATTTTTATTTTTGTAGGTATAAGTAAAAAATTTAATATATGCATATATGTGTCAAATTGTAATATATGCATGGTTACTGCGTTCTATCGGCCTTACTTATTAGCTCAGAGTATTTTCACTCATACAAACTCTATCAGATTCTATCACTCATACAGTCAATCCCACAGCACAGCGCACCAAAACGAGCGAAGCACAACACCCGACGTTAAAACCCAACTCATCGGAAACCAAGCGAAGCAACCCAACCGCGACAGAAGCAAGGCTGCGATCGCCTTGTGTTGGTCTTACGGGCCCTGTTGAGATGATGCATGGAGGGCGAGGCGGAGTGCAGCGGGCGCGCCGCCGGCAGACGGTCGAGGCGCGTCATGGAGTAGGCCCTACCTGGCGCGCGCGGCGCCGGCACCGTCGGCACCAGGTCGGTGCGGCGCCGGGCTACGGAGGACCACAGCACGGGCTGCGGCGTGCGGTCTGGTTCGTCTGGAACACATAAAGCAAGATTGAATATACCTATAGTAACAGTAGTAGTAGCAGTAGTAACATCATCATCTGCCTAGCCTTTTCCCAACTATGTTGGGGTCGGCTTCCAGTCGAACCGGATGCAGCTGAATATCAGTATTTTACATGTAGCGACTGCCTATCAGACCTCCACAACCCAGTAATGGGTAATACGATACTCTTGGTAAGACTGGTTGTCAGACTTTCGGGCTTCTGACTAACAGTAACGACTGTCAAAGATGTACAAATGACAGCCAGTACACTACAGTACAGTACACAGTACAGTGACAACTTACAGTAGCAGTAGTAACAAGGTGTTGGAAAGATTGACGATTAGGCAGTTACAAGTTGACGTTATTTAAACTGCCTTGTTTAGACAGCCGCGTTTGCCTCGTGGTTCTAAGCGCAACTGCTACGAGTTTGCGTTTGTATTGGGTTTTTCTATAAAATTCTCAGTAGTAGCTCGGAATTAGGATTTGCGCCCTATTACATGGGACCAAAACATACATGCGAACTGTGGGTGTACATTGGTACACCTCTGCTTACCCTTCGGGGAAAACAGACGTGGTGGGTTTCACGTTAAAACAGTTAGCTTTAATGTGTTTTCATAAGGTTTGAGTTCAGAGAACAATTAAACAAATATCAAATGTGACCATAAATCCATTTTCGACTGAAAACGATTATGGTGACGATGTGTATCTATAATATTGGCATTATAGAGATACATTGTCACCATAATCGTTCATGCTAAACTGAGTTACACATACGTGCAGATAAAAGTACAACGCCTGAACGGCGCGGCTTACACAGCGAATTAGCATAATCTTTTCTTAATCTTCCGCAAGGTCGCGACGGACCCGATCTCTATACAATAGCGTTGCTGCAAGATGACTCAGTTGTGTTGAAGGTAATTACGATATGGGGACAATTATTTCGGCCATTAGTGTAATATACAATGGGTAGGTAGGTATGTCAAATTAGTCCTAAATATTGTTTTTTATTTCTTTAACCTTGTGGGTGTTACATAATGTTTTGTTTATAATAAATCAGGTAGTACGTAAAAAAAAGGTTTTTTGGTGTTTACCCCACAAAGTCTCAAATGTTACAACTTTAACACGTTTTTAAATGTATCTGTCGCTACAAAACACCTTAAACTGACAGATAGCATAAGGCTTAAATGTAAATTTTCAGATGCGTGTGAGGATTTGGGCGTAGCTATATAATCTTAATATATATAAATCTCGTGTCACAATGTTTGTCCTCAATGGACTCCTAAACCACTTAACCGATTATAATAAAATTCGCACACCATGTGCAGTTCGATCCAACTTGAGAGATAGGATAGTTGAGAGGGTAGGGTAGGGTTAGGGTAGGGGTAGGGTAGGGGGGGTAGGGGTAGGGTAGGGTAGGGGTAGGATACCACGCGAACGAAGTCGTGGCGGGTCAGCTAGTAAAAATATAAAATATAATCTTAAATATGGGTATAGAACTTACAGAAACTCATGAACATCACAGCTCCTTCATAGCAGCAAGAATAAGGAAAAATATTAAAATAACGTTTAAACGATATAATTTTTTTCAAGCAGGAACTGAACCCACAGCCCGCAGTACTAATTGCTCAATCATTTTGATGATGAATTGATGACGCTACAGAGTTCTATACATCATGTACAAGATTTCTCATGATTTTGTCGTTCGGGTGTGCTTGCTAAGCCATCGACACGTTGACGAATGCGCCCACGCTGACAGACTACAGTTTGGCAGAGGTGCAATCATTCAATACTAGAGTACTTACTCAACTTACTGTCAAGTGCTCATGTATAATTTATTTATGTTTATAAGCCAGACAATTCTTAGTTTATGGAATATCTTACACCCTATGTCATTATATTCTGCCTGTAAGTAAGCGTCAATAATATTTAGATTTACGTCATAATAAAATTATCATGCAATTATTGCTGTTATTAAATACAACTACTAGAATTACACGATTTTCTAATTCATTCATTATAATATTCTTAATCCATTCGGTGCGGGCAACGCGCATGCGCGTTTTTCTGGCGTTTGCGTTTGCGTGCGCGTTGCCCGCAGTGAATGGATTAAGTAACATAAATTTTTGAGTTTTTTGAATCTCCTCTTTTGAGGTCACTCTGACTATTTTGTTTTGATTTAAAATTAGAACGCCTAAGTCCTAGACTATGTCTAGAAAAATAGGTACATGATATGATATTATTACCTTTGTTATCAGTGTCTGAAGAGTCCAGCTGTAACGCAGAAGCGCGTCTCGTGAGCGGCGCAGACGCGAACATCACATTTGTAGTTGATGCCGCCCTGAAAACACACCACAAACCATATTAGACATTATTCGTACAAAACACCGTATGTAGTAAGGGTTAATTTGGCATGGCACAGATGCAACGAGCTGTTGTTAAAATTGTTCTAATTTAATTATTACGATGGCCTATTTTTTTTTGCACTACAGTGCATTTGAGACATTTTGTACGTTTCTTTTTTAAAAAAGTCAAACACTGTTTCTCCTGTCGTGGGTGCGTTTAGAAACATATAAAATCACATACACAAATAGCTAGACCCGGACCAATTACCTGAAGGCCATATATTTGTTACGTACGGGGAATCGAACCCCCGACACGCAGAGCTGCAACCAATAGCTCAGCCAGCCAACTGTGTCCTCAATGTGATTTATTTTTTTATGTTTTGTGTGTTCGAAATAAGTATAACATAACATAAAAAATTGCAACAAAGTCATTAAAACAGTCATTTCAAGCCCATCACCTCGGTTTCAAATCAAGCGTGCTGCGTTCAGCGTTTTACGATTCCGCGGTCAGAAAGCTAGACCGTTATCGATCCAGTCATGTTTGAAGCGCTATGATATTGCTAATCAGTAGTATGCATATTGACGTCTATGTATTTACAAGCTGTTATCAACACTTAAAGCAATTTGCATTAGGTAGGTTACATTTATTTATTCTATACATAATAAGTAACTATTATAGGTAACTAATAGGTATTATATGCGATCGTATGTATATACTTACATATATACATAGATTATGTACTGGTTGCACGGAAATGTATTATGGTTACTTCCTAACACCTTCTTAGGTATATGGCATGCAAGGTAACTCTTTAATGGTGGGTCCACACGATACAGACTTTTGTCTGTACAGATATCTGCACAAACTATAAAGTCTGAGTAAAAATTTAGTTTTACCAAATGTCTGTGCAGACTTTTCATCCGTTCAGACTTCGATTTTAATGAATAAATTAAGTAATTCAATAATCATGAGTTTTGCTCCGACAATCGTACAGACATGTACGCAGACTTCCGACTTTTCTGATACACCGACATTTGTTTGTACTGATTTGTTGTACAGACAAAATTCTATAGAAGTCTGTGTTAAGTCTGTGTCGTGTGGACCCACCATAAGGCCGGTTGTACACGTTTTTTTCGCCGGGTTCGTGGTGGTGTACGGCTTAGAATGAATGTGTGTATATGCACCGGATACCGGTCCGGTGACAACGCCGGATTCAAATAAAACTATTCACCACGGTCCGTTGTCCGGTAAAAAAGGGACGTATACAAACGGCCTTAGGCTTCTTCACAGAAGAACCAGGTTACGTACATAGCCTTGAAACATAGTGTTAAGGGTTGCGCGAAATATCATAGAAATTGTTTTACGGGTAAATATCTCAACATCACCCTGTGTGAAGAGGCCTTTACTGACAACATACCATCACTCCTGTATACCCCGAAGAGCTAGGCAGAGGTATACCTATGTACACCCACAGTTCGTCGGTATGTATGTTTAGGCCCCATGTAATAGGGGGCAAGACATAACTATAATTTTTTTCCTAATCCTTTATTGCTTATCCTTATGTCTTTAAAGTCGTAATAAAGGAATATTTTTTTTTTATAAACCAGCGGAAATTTATAATTTAGGTTCATAATTAATCATCCCATTAATTATTAAAAATATAATGATAAAGTTTGATGTTGCCACGAGCCTTAAAAGACTTGGTTTTATCTTTGACTTTGATGCTTTATTTCTATGATAATAAATGATAGCCTTTAGCGATCAGGAATAACCTCACTTTCTAATAAGCCAAAGAATTTTCAGAATCGGTTCAGTAGATAGAGATTACCTCCACCAATCTCACAAACTTTTCCACTTTTTAATATTAGTATAGATTATATAATTATATTGAATATTTACAGGCCTAATTCGAATGGACAGCGACCTTCATCTGTTTCTACAGGAGTTGACCTCCAACTTTCCAGACGAGCTAATTTTTAACGCTATAATTATCTTTCAGGGTGGAGTGATACCCGATTCTAGACTGCCTATCGGGGAATTAAAAAAAACATACAATGACGCCTGTATTCCCCGAAGAGTTAGGCAGTGTATGTACACCCACAGCTCGCCGGTATGTTTAAGTGCCATGTAATAGGGGGCGAGCCTATTGCCATTAACCGGGCACAATCCTGACTCCGAACTGCTACTAATTTTTTTATAGAAAAACCCAATAACACTGCACGACCTGGGAATCGAACCCAAGACCTCTGCTCAACAGTCGCACTTCGGACCACTAGGCTAACGAGTTAGTAAGTACTAGGTATATAAAGATGGCCATTTTAAATATCACAAGAGCAAACCCAATAACACAATCTCAGTTTGTAAAGCATTCGATTTTATTTCCGTGATAGTCTTTTAATGGTCAGTAAACCTTAGCAATCCATATACTTACCGATAGTCGCAGACTTGTTCTATTACAAATACATATAATATACGAGTATGTACTTAATTTTATATTATTTCTTATAGCATCGCTAACATATTGAAAACTTATATTCTTTTAAGATAGAGTTATATTGCGTCGAGTCTATCGATAATAATTTTCGTATACTTACGAGTACAATTAGCTAGACACTTCGAAAATTCGAAATTTTAAATTTTGACTAATTGATTTTGAAGTTTGAAAACTGTATACATATTCGTGCTCGTAAGTATACGTATAAGAGTAGAAGTCTTGATAAATACTTAATGGCTTACGATGCCCCATATTTTCTGTAGATTGCTGTGTTTGTGAATAAATTAATGAAGTTAGTAGCAATTTTAGTAACCGTATGTGTCTCTGAATTTAATTTATTGCTTTGAACATTTCCATGTTTAATTTTCAGGTAGTTTGTACATACAAGAGACGGAAATGCTGGGAACACCTGTATTTTGTTAGGAATAAATATATATTCTATTCTATTCTATGAATATAGGGTGGAGGCTGGTCGGCTCATTGGCTGCAAAATTTTAACACAATCATTTCTTTTTTTTTACTACATGAAGAACATACGTCATTGAAGTTGAAATAAACATCATCACCAGAAATTTCCTCTTCCAAGAATTATGATCTACAACGCGTTACCAAGAAATCTTTCAAAGGATATATTATTATGCGGTTATGTATTTCAGATGTTCTGGTTGATTTAATGTTCAACCTCATTCCCTCATTGTAATAGTTTATTGCTTAGAATTTACGTAAGAAGGATTTAAAAGATTTCAACCAGAAGGTATTTAAATAAAATATTGTAATTGTATTAAAATGAAGTAGTAAGACGGTTGGTGTTTCTATTGTGTTATTTGGACCCCGAGTGGTACAGTGTTCCTGATGGGGGACGCCTGTGTATGTGCGTCTTACACCCATAGTAATATAGTAATTAGTTGATTACAGTCGATCCATCAGGTACAGAGGAATTACTTATAAGTAATAGAGGCTGAGTAATGGAGGCTTGCGAAAGACCTTCGACCAGATCTCTTGGACGGCATGGCTTTTTTGCCAAAAGTAACCAAAATCCAATTAAAACAATATATTTTTGAACACCGGCTGGATGCGGGCTGCCCAGGACCGGGTCGTTAGCCCTCTTTGGGGGAGGCCTACGTACAGCAGTAGACGGCTATAGGCTTATATGATAATGATTTTGAAACTAGGCCAATAAAACAAATACAATATTCTCGAACCATCTGCAATCGCTGACATGATCAGCGACCGAGAAATTGCATAATTAGCTCGAAAATTTTCCCCATTGACAAATTAGCTGGTTTATGGCCATTGTGTGGAAGACAATGGTGGTTAATGACGTCACCAGGTCAGTAAACCACACCGGAAGCCGCGGACGTGGCCTGGATGTCGTGGGGATTTAGTTTTGCAAATGAAGTTTATAGGAAGCTGATTATAAATAGGTGTCTAGGTGATGTAATGGATGAAGTGAGGGATTACGGTCGCTTCGGATATGCTGTAGGTTGGGTTTTAATAATGGTGTAAATGATGATTTAAATGTCGTGATGGCCCAGTGGTTAAGGCCCGTATCACTGTATCTCGTACACGAGGTTATGGGTGCAAATTCGGGCAAGTGCTGGTGTGACTTTTGCAATTCATATGTCTTTCTAAGTTTTTCTGGGATGTCACTGACATCGGTGAAGGAAAACCGTGAGGAAACCTAGACTTATAGTTTAACACTGAATCGCCAATCCACTTGAGCAAAAGTGGTGATCAATGCTCGTGCATTCTCGGTATGAGAAGAGGCCTTTGCCCTGCAGTGGCACAGTAATAAGCAAGAGTGAACCGGGCTCAACTTGATACGCTATATCTATAGCTATATGTGACATACCTATAGAGGTAAAGCCGATTCAAAACGTGCAGATAATAAGGGCTCATTTCGCTAACAAGCTCTTTATCCATTTCAGCCGGCTAGATACGTATATTTTCATTTAGGTAATCAGTAGTCGGCTGCTTAAGCGTCAATATCGTCTGCTTTGTATAAATATCTGATAACATCCGCTCTTTTACAAGATATAGAATATTTGGCCGTAGTATAATATAAAGAACCAATTTTAAATAAGTATTAAGATCATTTCACTTTATTAATCAGGTCATAATTTAGTAAAAAGGAAGCAATAGAGACCTTATTGCAGAGACAGATAATAGCCACAAACGCGTGAAATTTTCCTCGAAAATATCCGCAATCGCCGGTTTGATTAATCAACAAAATGGAAGGATAAACTACGAAAGAGAAGAACCAATCAGCAGTTAGCATAAACGGAGTCGCTATTATCACCAAACTGTAATCAGCCAAAAAGCAGATACCATATCTGGCTACCAATTTTAATAAAACGATACGCCGACCGTCTACTAAGCTCCAATAGCTTAATTTAGGCCTGTGACCCACATTGCACCATATACGACCATACGGTACTGCACCGCGAAGAATGAATTAGTACTAAAGTAGTGTCAAACTGGTACACTGTGGTCGCGCAATATTGACCCACTTCCGTCCTTTGACTTACGACAAAACGGGAACGCTGCTCCATTAGGTACAGTGTAGGCCAACCAAATTGAACCGCAGTTTTATTTATGTATTTGTGGTTGTTTTCCTATTGGTACATTGTATGTAGTTTGATTTTGTTTATTTTGGTAGTGTCCCTTGTAGTTTAAATCGTATGGTCATAATCTAACTTTTTTTGTTATTATTCTTTCGGTTGGCAAACAAGCCAACACGGCCCACCTGGTGCTATGGACGCGTGAAAGCCTTGCCAAAGGTCTTGCAGATGCGTTGCCATCTTAGAGAAAATGCTGAAATGTCTCATGTGCCAATAATACACCCGCACCCATATACTTCAAACCGCAATACAGCAAACGTTATTTTGAGGCAGTAATGGCTATGATTTCCCTGTTGAGCTCCTTCCCATAACCCACAGCGCAGGTTTAAAAATATGAAACTAAATACTATAACTATACTGTGACATTCTGTTATACCTAATATATTTCATTCACCCAGCTGACAGAACTAGGTTCGTCTTCAAATAGTTCCGCTCCATTACTCACATCATCAATTCCAAGAACCTATGATGGATTATTGCATAACCAAGAATAACAATTCTCACTACCAACTATAAAACGCAACAACGTTTACACTAATTAATTTGCTGTTAACATGCACTTTAACGCCTTGACATAAAGGTTGTTTTGGTATAAGTTGCGTGTGGTTTAAGTTTGTATTTCATGTCATAGAGTAATTAAAACGCGTGTCACATGCAGAGGGTTCGGTTTTGTTAATCTAGTTAACGCCCTTGACAAGGCCCCATATTTTGCTCGAAAGGCGATTATGGTTTAAAGTGTTAACGAGAATAATGAAATTTGATTATTTCGGGTTGTTTTAATGGTAATGATTGCGTTGGAACGTTAAGCTGCCTGTGTTTGGCAACCCAAAAGACTTGAGCACTGAATTCATCATGTTAGAATTTGGGCCTTGCTACATTATACAGGGTGTTTGGTGCATCGTGTGCCAAATTGAAATGGTCGACTGAGGGGGTCATCTGCTATCCTTTCAGACCCCTAAACACTTCCCATGCCCTGTGTATTATTTTTCATCGACTTTTTAATGTTTTATAAAAAAAATATCAAAATTTTACATTCAAATACATTTTTTTTTTAAAGTACACGTCGTATACTGTATATTTTAATTTTATTTAGATGTGCATTTTACTACAGTAGTTTTAAATTCAAAATTAGTGACATTAGCCATCTAGTTTTCTATTTATTTACTCGCAAAGTTTTGGACTTCAATTAAAGCTATCCATGTTACAGCTATTTACATGGCTATAAAAAAGAAACCAAATGAGACCGGGATCTTAGAACTTCGTCAAAAATTCTCTAGTCTATCCTCTTGCTAGTGATGTGCCACTTGCCATAAAAATCTTTTTACAACTTCGTGAATTCGCTAGAATTGTGAACCGAGTCACAAAATACAAAATTCCAAATTATGGTTTAAAAATTTTGTTTTGCTTAAATAACACCTGAAAAACGTATTAAATATGTTATCTCATTCTTATAAGATAAAATCTGTCTCGTACCATCTTTTTTGGGGGAGGGGGTACTAGAAATAATAAAAAATGCATTTTTAACATTTATTTCATATTTTTTTGCATATTCTACTTAAATTGTTGGCCTCTATTGCGAATGCAGGCCAGACATCTATTTCGTATTTCCACAGTTGTTGTACGAAGTCGCATTTCCTCCTTATCCTTTGAAAAGATTTCTGACTTATAGCCAGAAAAAAAGGAAAGGTTTAGTGTATACGTGTTTGGGCAGGAGTGATTGGAATCAGGTAGTTGGACAGCATTACCTGCCCGAAAACTTCAATGGCGACAACTATTTGGAGTTCCTTCAAAATGACGTGCCCGAATTAGTGGCCGAGGTGCCCGTATGTAATGAAAATGTGCCCAAAGTATACCAGCATGACGGCTGTCCCGCGCATTGGCGTTTGACTGTGAGGGAATATCTTGATAATGTGTTCCATAATGCGCGGATTGGTGGCCCTATTGCATGACCGGCACGTTCCCCAGGCCTAACTCCGCTAGACTTTTAACTAGTTTTTGACTAGTATACGCCACGGAGGTTCTGACTAGGGATGTACTACTTCAACGCATTCAAACGGCGTTCAATAAAATTAAGGAGAAAATTCGACTTCGTACAACAACTGTGGAAATACGAAATAGATGTCTGGCCTGCATTCGCAATAGAGGCCAACAATTTAAGCAGAATATGCAAAAAAAATGAAATAAATGTTAAAAATGCATTTTTTATTATTTTTAGTACCCCTTCCCCCAAAAAAAGAGAGGTACGAGACAAATTTTATCCTATAAAAGTGAGATAACATATTTAATACGTTTTTCAGGTGTTATTTAAGCAAAACAAAATTTTTAAACCATAATTTGGAATTTTGTATTTTGTGACTCGGTTCACAATTCTAGCGAATTCACGAAGTTGTAAAAAGATTTTTATGGCAAGTGGCACATCACTAGCAAGAGGATAGACTAGAGAATTTTTGACGTAGTTCTTAGATCCCGGCCTCATTTGGTTTTTTTTTATAGCCATGTAAATAGCTGTAACATGGACAACTTTAATTGAAGTCCAAAACTTTGCGAGTAAATAAATAGAAAACTAGATGGCTAATGTCACTAATTTTGAATTTAAAAGTACTGTAGTACAATGCACATCTAAATAAAATTTAAATACAGAGTCTACGACGTGTACTTTTAAAAAAATATGAACTTGAATGTAAAATTTTGGTATTTTTTTTATAAAACTTTAAAAAGTCGATGAAAAATAATACACAGGGCATGAGAAGTGTTTAGGGGTCTGAAAGGATAGCAGATGACCCCCTCAGTCGACTATTTCAATTTGGCACACGATGCACCAAACACCCTGTATAATAAAATTATAGTGGCCTTGTCTGTAAGGCCACAATTAAACGCATTAGTAGGTCTAAGCCTTAACTTCCATCAAAGCAGAACTGTAGGATAAAGTAGTTAAACTTGTTTTACTTCTACATAATTACTTGGGAACTACTTAACAACAAGGACGCCTAAAGGAAAACTTAGAGAGTGAGCAGACATACTATAGGCATATAAGCGGCCTTAAAGAAAACAAGCGAGTATCTATCTTGTAAAAAAAATCTGTATAGAATAAAAATAGGCAAAACTTCAAACATAAACGTCCGTAGACTCTAAATAAAAATTCGCTCTACTAAACACAGTATAGGCATGTGACCTAAATAGTTTTAAGTCTAGAATCTGGAATGTCAGAGTTGAAAGCCGAAATAAACTCCAAACAAGCTTTATAGTATGCCAACACGAATATTCAGTTATTATGTAAAATTTTAATTGTAATTATTAACTGCCTCGGTAGCCTAGTTGTCCTAAGCACGACTGCTACGCTAGAGGTCCTGGGTTCGATTCCCAGGTCGCGCAAAAAGTGTTATTGGGTTTTTCTATGAAATTCTCAGTAGCAGCTCGTACTTTGGATTTGTGCCCGGTTAATGGCAATAGGCTCGCCCCCTATTACATGGGACCTACATATACCGGCGAACTATGGGTGTACATTGGTACTCTGCCTAACCCTTCGGGGACTAAAGGCGTGATGGTATATATATTTAAATGTAATTGTATTATTACGGTTGGGTCATTTAATTTGGTCGGTAATGTAAGTTAGGATTTTTTATAGTTATTTTTGGCACGTGGTTAGTGTCTTTTTTGTTGTATTTAAGCATCTGTTTTGCCTTAATTATTTAAAGAGCGTCAAATTCTATTATTTATTATAGAGCTTTCTAATTTCATATACTTAGGGTGATTTCAGGTATTTATTAAAACCTAGTATATTTTTTTATCCTTGTAATTAAATGAACGTCTGGCAGGTTGTGTATTAAAATACTGTGATAATATCAAAACTAAGTTTAAGATAAGTTTTAGTTTAAGATTTATATTAGGTATAAAAGTTAGAAGAATTTAGCTCTTAATTATAAAACCAGTCAAATATCTAACGAATGGTGGTTTTATTGATGCTCATAAATAATGTGAAGCCCGTCGTATATTTAAATAAATCAAGAAGAGATCTCGAAACACAAGAGGCGGTACATTAATAAGATCCTTAAGGTAGCAAATCGTGTCGTAAGTACAATTTCTTTGATCACTAATTGCATTGACAAGCGTCACAATTACCGCCTTAAGATCTTTACACCAAGTACTTAAAATTGCCGGGGCTGCGAGTAGTTCGAAAGAGATACCGCGCCCCCGGAACGTAAAGGGCACAAGAAGGAACATGGATGGGTTTTAGTCAGTAAAAGTCTGACACTCCCTCCCGCCCCGCACAGGGCGGGGACAGTCATCTGATGATTTTCCATCGGTAAAAAAAAGTACTTAAAATTAGGGACAAGTAAGTTCAATAGTTTTGGCATAAATATAAATCAGATACCGGTTTCTATATAATAGGTTTCTGAGTTATTAACTTTAATTATGTAGATCAAACGACAGGCGATGAACTGATATACCTAATTATGTATGTCAATAAAATAAATTGTTACTTTATAATTAAACCAAAAACAGTTGCAAATCTAATCAAAAGAGATACGCATCACGGAAAATTTATTATCTAGCAGATTAGCAAAAAATTTAACTTACACATTTTATAAAAACTTGACATCCGTTCTTAAATGGACGATAAATAATTATCTTACAAACTAAATGGTAATAAAAGCAATCAAAATATTTTTTCATTAATAATCTATGCGCGGTTATAATTTCTCAAAATTTATTGACACTTTAGGTCGTAAAGAACAATGTTAGTTTTAAGTCCCTTACGCCATTTTGGTCCTAACGGTATGAAATTATTGGGATGGCAAGATAAGTAAACAAGTGTACCTACCTAATTTAGACTGACTGACAGAATTTTAAAAACAATATTTACTCATGAAATTGTGCGTTCGATACCGGACAAGTACCAGTATGACTTTTTCAATTAAAATAATATGTATTTTCTAATTTTATCTCAGATGTCACTGACGTCAGGGAAGGAAAACATCGCAAGGAAACATGGACCAATAATAAATATAAGTTTCAAATCGCCAATCCGCCTTGAGCAAGCGTGGTGTAGTCACGGTAATATTATAATACAGTACTCCAACTTCATACAAACGGACGAAACGCGAGCTATACCTACGCGCCTCGATCCTGGGGTGCGCGCGCGGTGCAGACACATTAAAATACTGGAGACGGGCAGCCTCTAACGCATGTTTACGTACCGCGCGGCTGTAGGCATTTATTTCTGTCATGCGGCCGAGTTACACTACTGTATTATTATATTACCGTGGTGTAGTGATCAATGACTTGTGTTACCTATTAATAATTATGTAAGCAAAAAAATTCAAACAGACAGCAGCAAAAAGTGGACTTTTATTATTTCTTAATCGTGTGTCCTTTTGCTTGGCATACAGTGTACAAATTGAAACAGATGTCCTCATTTCACGCCCAATATACAGACCGGTTAATAAGTCTCGGCTGAGATCTGTCTAATGAAGTAATGAATAACTGCTGGTTATAAGCATTTGAAGTTTAGACTTCGTTTAACGAGAGAGAACTAAAGGAGACTTGAATCGATGGAAAACATTTTTTTGACTATATTCTAGAGACTGAATACGATAGGGGATGTAAAGAGTCTTTATATGGTCGTAGTTTTCAACCATTTAGACGTTTAGAACTGTGTCCGGTTTTTAGGGTCGCGGGATCGAAAAAGATCTTCGCTTTTTCGATAAGTTCAGCTCTACTTATGTAGACCTGAACTTATTATAAGAAGGGTTCTGGGGAAGTACTACCACCATACCTATTTCTGCGGCAGAGTAGCGTTGCTGTGTTCCGTTTTAAAGGGCATGAGTGTCGGTGTAATTAAAGGCACCCGAATTTCAGCTTTTTGTAAGGGATAGCGACGGATTATAAACTGTCAGCGTATTGCGTAGATACTGGTTTAACCATGTTCAACCTTATTTTAATAGTTTATTCTTTGATCTAGCTATATACCCTGCGGTGTCACCCGCGTTCAGTCACGTCTTCCGTTACTGCTGTGCAACCAATCCCTAGCGTGATGATCTGTAAGTATAAACCTTCCTTATGACGGGCCTGTTGGTCTAGTGGTTAGTGGCCCTGACTGCTAAGCCGGAGGTCGTGGGTTCGATTCCCACCCAGGAAAAACTTTGTGTGGTGAGCATGATTGTTTGTTCTGTGTCTGGGTGTGATTTATCTATAATATGTATGTAATTATAAATTATATAAGTATGTATATCAGTTGTCTGGTTACCATAACACAAGCTCTGCTTAGCTTGGGATCAGATGGCCGTGTGTGAGTTGTCCCAAGATATTTATAGATATTTATTTATTTAATCACATCTATTGACGAAAAGCACATAAAAACCGTTGCGAAGTTGGGCAGACGGCTGGAAGCGACTAGATTTTGTACTAAGTAGAGAAATTAACTTATGAGGTAAATACTATCTTAATATATATAAATCTCGTGTCACAATGTTTGTCCTCAATTGACTCCTAAATCACTTAACCGATTACACAGGTCTACAACGGAAAAGTATTCGAAATAATTTTAACAAATTTCTACTCAACTACCCATGCTGAATACAAATTGACAAGTGAAAGTGATTTATTAGTTTGAGTTTTTGCAATACTTGACATTTTCCGAATTTAATGATTCTACCCTCACTGAACTTGATAATGCTGATTATATTTACTTAGTCGGCATCGAATGTTAAAAATATTATGTTTAGTTAAAGTGATCTGTATTACTAAGTGATAAAAGTGTTAAAAATAAAAAAAAATACGTATAATTTATAGCAAAATGTCTCGAAAATGTGTAAACAATTCCGACAATTTTTGTTACATTTGTGGTGAAGTGATATTTAATAAGCAAAAGTGTTCAATATCACCTGCAATAAAAAAAGCTTATTATTACTATTTTAACGAAAGCATAAAACATCAGGATAAAAGCTAGATTCCACATTTTTGTTGCAATCCGTGTGCTACAGGCTTAAGAAATTGGCTGAATGGCAAAAAACCATCATTTCGATTTGCAGTGCCAATGCAGTGGCGAGAATCGACAAATCATGCAACTGATTGTTATTTCTGCCTGACAACCCATGTATCTTGAAAAGGCAAGGGTGTTTCTAAAAAAAAGAAAAAAAACATAGTGTATCCGAATGTACCATCGGCTACTCGTCCTCTGCCGCACAGCAATCTTCACCCGATTCCGAAACGTCCTCATATTGAGGAAAAGGAAATTACACTTACTTCACCATCAATTTCTACATTTCTACATTCGCATTTGGACTTCTTTCCGGATAATTGTGGGGCTTTAAGCAATGAACATGGGGAGCGCTTTCATCAGGATATCGCCAACATGGAAAAGCGATATCAAGGCCATTGGAACGTTTCAATGTTGGCGGATTATTGCTGGACTGTTTGTCGAGATATTCCAGAAGCAGAATATAAGAGGGCAGCGAAAAGACCACGTCGAAATTCCACTTATGATTAAAAAACTGTATAATTTCTGTATTTTTTTTCAAAAATCGTCTTATTTTTTTTTCTAAATAAGGGAAACTAATTTTAATGTTTATTAATTATTTTTGTGTTTAGTACGTGGAAATCAATAAAAAAATCTACTTTCCATGAACAATACTTTTTTAAAGTTAAAATTTGTAGACCAGTGTTATAATAAAATTCGCACACCATGTGCAGTTCGATCCAACTTGAGAGATAGGATAGTTGAGAGGGTAGGGTAGGGGTAGGGTAGGAGTAGGGTAGGGTAGGGGTAGGGTAGGGTAGGGGTAGTATACCACGCGAACAAAGTCGTGGCGGGTCAGCTAGTTTTAATATAGAAGACACTTGACAGTCAGTTGCTATGACAGATGTGCAGTTTTTATACACTGTAATTAATCGAATTCTACACAATATAGTACATATACCTCACCTTTTGTAGACCAACAAAAATCCTAACAAAAAATTAACAAGGGGACTATATTTAGCCATTAATTTTAGTCACCAGGTGTATCGTCAATTTTATAGACACACCTGCACCTAGTCAGTTTTTGTTTTTAATTAACAAACAAGTTTTTAATGATATACATAAAAATAAATGTTCCACTTATGACTCATTGAGGCAAGCCTCCGGGCAAAGAATTTGAGAAATTACCTTGTTTTTTATTTTTATTAATGTATCTTGGATTAGACAATTATGTTCTCTTTAAAATACAAAGGCAGTTACGCTCTCTTTGAACTAGTAATTCGTTTGCCGAAACCAGTAATTAAATTGTTAGAGAACTGAAATAGTCTTGACGATTAAATGTAGTTCACTTCAATAACGTTATTTTTTAGACATGCTGGTTTAGTCTGTGTTTGTAATCTATACTAGTTGCTACAAAGCTGAAGGAATTTTAATTTCACTGAAACTACCAGTCGGTCTCAAAACAATTTCTATGTACGATACGGTAGCCAGATTCTTGAGAAATAGTAGGTACAGGCTATATAACATCACGCTCCGACTCTCTGGAGCAGAGCAGTAGGTAACCAAAGACGCAACTTAATGCGAGTGAAAAAAACCCTTACGACGTCAAGAACAGAAGCTAGTCTAATTTTTACAGTAGCTGTTGGCAAACCGTAGTAAATAAATAAAATAACGGCAAGAAGATTGCCAGAACTTTAAAATGCCTAATATTTCAACATGGGAGGAGCTCAACATCACACGCATAGAACGCGACCAACTGTCAGAAATCGCGCCTTACATTAGCTGAAAAATACCAACAATAAATGATAAAATCTCATCAAAATCTCTTCCACAGTCTCCGAGATTAGCGTTAACAACTCCAGCATTCATACGAGTATTCTAATTATTCTAACGAGTCTGTACGACATTCTTAGAGACACGTGGTTAGAATTTAATATTAGTACGATGATTTCATACAATACAAGGATGTTTTACCAGTTCGCTTGGTAAGTTAAGAATATGTTTTCTTTACGCAAATAGACTGTAATGTATGTTTATAATAAACAGAAACTAAATACCTTACCAAAATTTTGAGCTAGAATTTCGACTTGAAACTTTGTAGTAAGTACTTTGTATTACTCCTAATAATAAATGAGCAAAGCTGCGCAAGGGGTCCCGGGTTCGATTCCCAGGTCGGGCAAAAAGTGTTATTGGGTTTTTCTATGAAATTCTCAGTAGCAGCTCGGAGTTTGGATTTGTGCCCGGTTAATGGCAATAGGCTCGCCCCCTATTACATGGGACCTAAATATACCGAACTGTGGGTGTACATTAGTACACCTCTGCCTAACCCTTCGGGGAATACAGGCGTGATGGTATATTTATATTTTATATTTAAGTATATTAATAAATGAGCAAACACGTGTTTGGGGATTTTCCATAAAGCAACCCTTTAGCGGTGAAATAGGGTAAATTAGTAAAAGGAAATCAACGTGGGAGTCATTATTAAAGTTTTTGGGACGCTGATTGCAAAAATGGTGTTTATTTTGAAGTTCAATACGGTGGCCACGTTGAAAAGTAAAAACTCTACACTTCGTTTCAGAGTTTGTATGAATACCACGCATAAAAAGTCGAGGGCAAAAGTTACTGAAATAATAATACAGTTTTTTTATTCTATAGGTACCTTACCCCTGAAATTAGCAAACAAGCTAACGGCCTGCTTGAAGTGAAGCGGTCACCGCCGTTGCTTAGAAAACCACATAATTATAGCCTTTTAATTAATTCCCAGCAAAACCACTATATAAAATTATAAATATTCCCTCAAAGGTGATGGCTAAATGACTGCCCCAGGGGCAGTCAGCACTTGGAATGTATAAGAACCTTACATAACCTCATGATATTTAAAAAATCATTCATAAATTATGTAGTGTTTAATACTTTCCTAGCACTTTCGTGAACTATTAAACATAATAAAGTATCTCAATTGCTTTTTTAGGCTATTTTTGTTTGACAGACCATGTTTGACATTTCTTCACATTGGGAAAAGAATAAACAAACCGTTGCTAGGCAACTGATTTTTTGGCAGTTAGAGGCAGTTGTAAACAACCTTTTCCAGTCATGTGTTATTTCCTTAAACATTATTAAACCTAACATGGCTAGTACGTGCTCTAAATGCGAGTTTGTTTGGTTGTTACTTTATCAGGTTATGTTATGAAGGAAAAGCCGTCGGAACCGTATAACTCGATCTAATTATATAGCCTCGTTTCGTTAGGAAAAGAAAAGAAAAATTCTTGCTTTTTTTGAAACTATAACACACAGAATTGTGCAAAAAGCATAATGCAATAATCTTAAAAATAAATCTTAAGTTATATTGCAAGTAAAAAAAAAAAAAAGCATTTTTGTATGTTGACTTGATGAAACAAAACGTGGGTCTTCCATACTTAATAGCATTATAATAACGCACATAATACGCGATTGATTTTAAAAGTAAATTAACATGAAGTATGCTGTATTATAACTTATATCGATTTTAATTGAGAAGAAAATCTTAATTAGCAAATATGTTTTGGATACCTGAATTTTGTGATGAAAAACTTTTTCATCACAACCATTCGCTTATAAATATACAACCTCATTTTCGTTTTAATTTTATTCTTTTTCAAAAATGTTAAAGTGTCATTTGGACAAAATTATATACTGTCACACACAGCTTCTTTCCTTTTTATGCAATATTATTTTACCATTTATTATTATTCCCTAAAAGTACCTGAAACTTGTTTTACATGAAATACTAATATTTAGCCATTCAGCATTACATTGTGCTAGGTACCATATTTATATATTACTGTGGGGCAGTGGGGCAGTGGTGGATACTTCCATTTAGCCATCTCCTTTTCTTGGAACATTTTTACAACAATTTTTCATGTCCCAGGCAAGCTTTTAGCTATAATAGAGCAATATATGCGTCACCCTGAGGGTAGGGCCGTCTGCTCATTGCACCCAGACGCCTCAGTTTATTGACTTTCACCTTTAGCGTGAACTTGAGGGTATTAATGTCTATGTATGGGGGCCATTTCTGCTGCGATAGGAAAACGAATTCGCAAGGTTGCCACGTGTCTGGATAAATTAGTCGGTGTTCGGATTTTGTTAGGCTTTACATTTAATTTTCATTTTACATTAATTTCATAATACCTAAAGTAATATCTATCAAAAGAATTTAATACAATTATGTTATCATTTTAAAATTCAAACAGCCTTTTTCACCCAATTTACCCAAAAGTTCGGCTTAGCTGGCTGGTGGCTTCGGCTTACCGAATTTTGGATATGGCAACCCTATAATTTTGGCTGAGTAACAAAATGGAAACCCTTCTTGGCAAAGCTCAGTCGTGTGTTTTTATGTTTTATTAATTAATGATTAAAAGGAAATGCATAACAGAATACATTGCGGTAGGTAACACAGAATATTGCAGCAAAGAATTGGCTAGCATTTCCGACAGACTTACAGTATAATGTTTGTTCAAACGTGATTTTATTGCACTTTTTTTAGGCCTATTATACCCCCCTTAAAGTTTGTTCAATCTTTTGCCTGCTTATGCCCGAGGGACTTTTTGTAGGTCCGATAATTAATCGGACTGATTCAATAAATCCATAGTATCGTGGGACCGAGTTTTTGTCGGCTGTGTGCGTTGGTATGTTACAAATAATTATAATTATTTTAAAAAATCGGTCAAAAAGTCGGTCGTGGGCGGAGAGGCTTAGTGTTTTAGTACAAGCTTCATATCATCAATGAACACCATACCTAGTAAATAAAACAAGTTACACATAAATATGCACCAAGACCACTCTCAACGCAATATTGATTTATTCAAGTTTGTTGTAAAATTATCATAAAAATGTAACAGAACGAGAACCGGTCGAGTTCGTTTTGTTATGTTTTGCGCACATTAATATGTTAGTAAACCCGACCTTTTGCGCGGCTCCTTGTCAACTATGTCGTGTTTACTGGCTTTTCTCGTGTGAACTCGGACTAATTTTATGGCGTGGCCTTGCCTTGTTTATTTCTTTATTGGTTGGGCTATTTTTTATGTTTAGGATGGCTTGGTTTTTTAAACAGAATGTACCACAATATGATATTGTTTGTTTTTAAACCACAATTTTGTCTTCTATCTTCCTTACATAGTATAAAAAGTCGCTTCTCGTCATCGGTATCTTTAAATCTTTAAAACTGCGTAACGGATTTTAATGCCGTTTTCATCATTAGAGTGATTCAAGAGGGTAGGTTTGTTCGTATATAAAACATCAAGCTACGACCAATGGGAGCGAAAGTAACCAAGACGTAACTGAAAGCTAATCCTACATAAATAAAAATCTATTGCTAAGATTGTAAGATCATCACTTGAAAACGGCTTTGGCTGATTTATTAATTTTCTTGTTCTTGGTTGTCAGAAGAAAGTTTGCATAACATATTTTTTTTCTCAAAATCCACCGAAAATGTCTGATATTTTCATGGTTATGTTTGAAAACATCTACACCTGTACGAAGCGAGGGCGCGTCGCTAGTTTTCAACAAAATCCACGTCTTCCTTATCAAAGCGACCTTCAACTGTTATCAGTGTTGCTTCTGGAGTATTAATCTATTGACAGTTTTTATCTAATTACTGTTATCATCGATTCGAAGAAATTTTGTTTCAAGTAAGCTTGTCGTTGTTTCGTCTGCTGTGCTGGTCTTTTAATTGATTGTCCCAATGGATGATCGTGAGGGTATATTTATATGGCGTAGGTAGTAAATAGTATAGTAATAGATATTATAGTTTAAAAACTATACTAGGGATTATTGATTTCATAACTTCTCACTAAATACATTTTGTGCTTAAACGTATTTAGAACATCATTGCATCCCTGTCACATTGTTAGAATGTGACAGTGACAGAATGATAATTTAAACACAGCGCTAAATATGTTTAGTGATTTTGGTGCAAGTGGGCCTTAAGGCTTTTCATTAATTTACATATTTATAATTGTAATTTAATCCCAGCGTTTGGTGCCAGACTGCAGCATCGGAGCGGTAGGTGGGTTTACTGCATATTGTCAGTTGTTGTTTTTTTTTCATACAAGTGACGCACCGAGCGCACAGAACGACACTGGAACTGTACACGCTAGTAGCCAGCACGACGTCATCACGTCACACAACAAGTTTATGAAAACAGGCAACCGTCCGTGTGTATGTGTAGTACCTATGACGCCTGCACTGCTTCGGCAGTATGCAATTCGCCAGGCCGACTCCGGCCACGGCGGCTAATCTTAATGCAGACTAGCCACGTACGCAGGAGATATTATAGTGCACAAGTGTGTGCGCAAACACAGGTGCACTCCCTCTTCCCTAACTCTCATAGCCCGATGGGACGGCGATCCGACACGACCGGAGAGAGATCAGGCGCAGGACCAACGGCTTTACGTGCTTTTCGAGGCACGGGGGTGTCACACCACCAACTTCCAAACTCCGGGCTGCTACTGAGAAATTTCTAATGGAAAAACCCAATAACACTTTATGCCCGACCTGGTAATCGAACCCGGGACCCCTTGCTCAGCAGTCGCGCTTGCGACCACGAGACCAACGGGGCAGTCGGGCAGTCCGGCAGTATACGCTTACATTTAAAGCCCTTCAAATGGTACTTATAGAAGTACACATAAGGGTTCTAATTGCATACAAAAAACCCATTCGTCATCCACTATAAAAACGTTCGAATTAGGAATGATAAATCGTAGTAGAAGTATCGTAGTATATGGTAGGTTTTCGCTTGTATCAAATACAAGGCCACTATTAATTCACAGCACGTCTTTCAGGAAGTTAGAGTCGTCATGAATACCAACCAGTTTCATTAGGGAACAGACAAAAAAACAATTATGAAAAAAGTGGTGATTTCATATTGTTCATATTTAGTGGGTTCCATAGTAAAAAGTTGTTCGTATTCATGAGTATTTTCATCTTCTAGAAGATGTATAGTGAATTAAAAGTCAACCTGTATGAAATTACTGAGGCATTCCACCATGTCTTAAAACAGTAGCATTTTGATATTACTTTGTAATTTCAGTTGATGGATTTTTAACTGTCGGCGCTGAGCCCAGGGTTGAAAATCCCACAGCGTGCAAGGCAAAGTAATATTAATAAATATTGTTTTAAGAGATGGTAATAGGCCCTTTAGTATTTATGATTTTAATATAAATATTTGGTATTGGTGAAAAAATAACAGTAAATAACAATATACAAATCATGCTTGTATCATGCATACTAAACTACATTTAAATAATCTAAAACTATCTTTTTATGCTCTACACACTACTAGCTAAGCTATATACAATTTAATTACAATTCTAGCATTGCAATGCGCGTAGAAACAAAATTAATCAAAAACAAAAATTTGTTAACAAAAAAAACAACATTACAAATTAGTAAAAATTAAAAAAAAAACAACAAAAAATTTGAAAAAAAAAAACCTGCTTACAGTGATTCAAAAAAGTTCATCTGATCTATGGGGTTGGTACTGGTGGTGGGGAAAAATAAAAAAGAAACACAATTAGTGAACAACAAAAAAAAAAAGAAAAACAGAAAGAAATTAGGACATGTGGATGGGTAGTTATTTACTGGGGTTCCGTCGCATTTTGTGTTGATAATACCGACACCTTTGTGAACCCAAAAAAAGCGAAGCGAAAAAACCCGAAAAGCTAAATAACTTAAAATTTAGCTAAGTAATTAAAATAACAAAAAAAATAGCTTCTTATATTGTGTGTAAATAAGTAAAACCTTAATCTCATAAATAACTCAATTATTAAAAATAATGAAAGAAAAATTGGTTATTAATTACAAGTTCATAAAAAGAGAGCTACACACGGGTTCACCCTTTTTTAATTTGTTTTATAAACAAAAATATTGTCAAAGATCATTGTTTGAAAAACACAATTACAAATAAATGGTTTCTGCGAACCAATCAATTCGTGTTTTTATGGCCATTATTATATCGCCAAGCATTGCAGAATTCAGTGTCTGCTTACTTACTTTCAATATACTTTTTCAATGGACTTGAATATCATAATAAACTTAAATGAATATAAATTAAAAAATAAATGGTAAAAAGTTGTAGTACTTTTTCATATAACAATGATCATTAACAAATCACTAAGTAACGCTACACGTAACATGTCCTGCAACAGCATTCAACAACATTTGCAACCTAATACTGTAACTGATACTGCAACTGTAACAGAAACTAACCTGCGCGCGGCCCAGAAGAATCCAGCCGAGTCTACCGGCTCTAGTAGTCGAGGTGTGGACGAGCCGAAAGCGAACGCCGGCCGGGGAGCGGAGCGAGCGGCGCGCTGTCGCTCCAGCCGCTCCGTCCGGTCGCGTTCTCGTTGCAGCAACGCCTCGCGGCGCGATATTGATGCTTCCCATATCGCACGCTTGCGTTCTTCAACCTGGAACAAGGAGATCATAGGCTTAGCATATTATTCAGGTTTCTAAAGACGTGTCCTGATATAGCTAGAAGTCTTAGCGGCAGACCACATAGAAGATAGCAGAGCACACCAACAACAACCAACAACAGACAATTTAGCCTTTGGTCCCTACATCTCTAAAAACAGTATTAATTTGATATTATTTTGCCTTGCGCGATGTTGGATTTTCAACGCTCGGCTCAGGGTCGAGAGTTGAAAATCTAACAACTGAAATTACTATGTAATATTAAAATGGTAATGTTTTAAGATCTGGTGGTAGGTTTGAAAAAGCTACAAATTGTAGCGGGGGGCCTTTCCCTACCAAAGAAACATAGATCAAAATAATTTTGGGTTTTTCAAGCAGTGACGAATTTCAGATACAATCAGCGGCGTATGTACCTAACGGAACATATCTATTGGAAAAATACTAAGTGGCTAGAGTAAAATATTCACACAAAGGCGCGGCCGATAAACACCCAATCAATTGCATTAACATTTAGTTTAATCGATTTAACAACGCCAAACATTTATTTATTATGATAAATATTTGATTAGGAAATTGCAAAGTAACGGCTGTTTCAGTTTTTGGGTGCAACTATCTGGTTTCGCAAGCATAAACGCAACATAGCGATATCACCGGGGCGATATTGATGCAGATGAAATAGAAAAACATTTATAAAAATGCACTAGTACCTACAACACGATCAAGATGTCTAGAACAACTGATTTTGTTTTTTATATTTTAGAGTAGGTCCCATAATAAAAGATATTCATATTCATGAGTACTTCTTTCACTCTCCAGAAAAATGTGAAACGTATCTAAATTCATATCACGACGATAAGATCGTTGGTGTGTGAGGATGCCTTTAAGTACTTGATCCGGAATATTCCGCATTTTGGGCAACCGTACTCGGCCCTAATCCATACATATTGCAAAGATTAGTATTTGGGCTTCAGACCGCCCGCCGCTAGATAAATAATGGTCTATTTACCAGGAACTATTACTTCAAGACTACGAGTAATCTTGCCAGATCCAAGATGCCCTTTACAAATGGCATTATTAACGCACCCCGTAGGTCTGGTCCGTCAGAATGGTTTAGTTGCAACCAATCTTACTATGACGTCCTGCAGCCGACATGATGGTGATGAATCAGTAAGATTTGTCATCAATTAACCAAGTCCAATTTATTCTGGCTCTTCCTCAATTTATACAAACTTAAAATACATGTATTTTGAGCAAAAATGTCCAGGATGGCACTTTCAGCATCGTCGCATTCGTCGCCATTTATTGAAGATTATCACACCACATTTGTATAGTTGCACCATCCAATATTGTTGGTATAAAGATGTGAAAAAAAAACAGTCAAAGGACTACTATCGGAATACATTGTTAAAAAAAACTTCCAAATTGCTTGATAAATGACAGAATTCTGAGGTAACAAACATAAAATAGCAACCGAATTGGAAACCTATTTCTCTTTTGAAGCCGGTTAAAAAGAGCCACTTCCAAAACCTAATACCTAATCATTGAACAATCCCCACGATCACCTAGCACACGCTATCCAACATTCCAGCCACTACAAAAACAGCGCGTTCAAATCCCACTTCACACATTTCATCAAGACTATCCATAGAACCATATCTTATGACTCACGTATGTAGATTGTGATTAGCTTCACTAAGGTTGCAACCACGCGTCACCTTCAAAGAACGCCCGTGGAACAATCGTGCTCTTCGATTTTACATACTCCCTGATGATTTATACCTTCTTATTCAACCCTTTTCAAAGAGAAATGGGTCGGATGAATGAGCTGTTATAATGGAGAATGGAAGAATTTTTTTAGTATATTTTTGGTGGTGGAATGGATCTAGCAATGGCATATTATAGGAAATATGTCGAAGGAGGACAAAAATTTGACTTTCATTGCAGCATTGTTTGGGCCAACAAATCTATACAAATAAATAAAATTGAACTGTCTGTTTGTAATGACAAAATAAAAGCTTTTACGAAATTGGATTATCTATGTTTACACGGTACAAGTATAGGTACCAAAAAGGTATAGGTTTTTTTTTGTCTTTCTGTCTGTTGGTTTCGTTTAATCTTTGGAACGTCTGGACCGATTTTGACAGGGTTTTCACTGGCAGATAGTCGATATTACAGGGAAGAACTTCGGCTATTTCATTTTTGAAAAAGATTTTGGGTTCAACATTCACGCGAATGAAGTCACGGAGGACATCGACGAGCGGAAAACAACGACAGCATTGTGAACCATTTGACTGTAAATTTAGATAACTACATGCATTATAGACTTTGTACTGCATCTATTGTCGCAGTACTTTATTGGTCATTACTTTATTATTAGACTTGACAAGACAATACGCTTCTAGACTCTAATTAGTCAAGAGTCTTACCTATACAATGTGGCATAAAAACAGACAAAAATAATTATATCCATTTAACCTTGACCACTGAGCTATGGCATCAAGGTCGTCCAAGGTCGGGCTGTACTGAAGTTCAAGGCTTTAAAGAAGTTCTCTCGAATTTTCAAGGTTCCTCGAGAGTTGCGCGGGATTGACACTCTTGTATACTTCAAAAACTTATACAGCCTATACTTTAGCTATTTTGTTTAGAACAGTCGTTTCCTAAGGATGGGTCGCGAGCGAATATTAGGTGGGCACTAAACAGTCCCTCCAACCATATAAGTTGTTATACCTCTTTTTCCTTCAAGAGAACCAAGTTGAGTCCCGAATTTAGAACTTCTTGTTAGGTGAGTCGCGGTTTAGTCGACTTTGAGAATCACTGGTTTAGAATATTGCTGTTTTGCCCCAAATTTATTTTAATTGTCTTAGGGAAGATATTTCAAAGTCTAACCAATCAGTTCAATATTGTTTGTACCCAACTACACACCTATTATTGTGGACTCGGAGACTCATTAGTATTCGCGAGTCATCGCCTCAATTGCCTTAATGCTTAGTCAATTTCCATACATAAAATTAAGGCTGTCAAAGAATTCTAAAAGAGACAGACTGTTAGATATTTCGAAAATACGATAATATTTTTCGGTAAATACATTTAAACAAGGAATTTTATTGTAACCCGAAACATGGCAGCAAATATTGTCACACCTTTAAGCATAAATCTCATTTCCTTCTAATTCCAGTTTGCCTAAGTAGTTCCAACCAAGTGCTAACTCGTTAGACTGCCATTTAAGAGCACTCTGTTCACAATTCTCCCAGTCAGCCACTTAAGCAAGAAAATGTCCAATCAATAGCTATTATTCCGTTTTCCAGACATGAAAATACAAGTAAAGTATAATGGACACTAAAAGCTACGATGAAACTAGTTTTACTAAATATGTAGAGTTGTACTACGATTTGCTGGAGCATGTACTTCCAAGAGCTTGTGCCAAAATCAAAATATACCAGAAACTGCCTATTATTCATCGGAGTTTGATCACTGGCTTCAAATAGGGCACGTCATCTGGTAACCAAAACCATATGCCTGGGCGCCTCGTATCTTACATTGTCTAGTCTGAGAAAGCTAAAGCCATCTTCAAATAAACCATGATCTCATAAGTAGACACAGTTCTCCATTTTAAAGCACAATATAAACTGCGTAATCAAAATCCCAACTGGCACGAATAAATCTTCAGTGAATCACTTTACAAAAACTGTCCAAGGGCCTGATAAGGAAATAGCGCGCGTAAGCCGATATCTCCGTTCGGCTTGACCGGACGCAATCGCTGATCCAGCAACGTCGGCGCAGCAAACAATATAAGGTTATAAACACGCCTTAGATCTACCAAGACAGATAAAACCAGACGATGAAATAATTTGATCAGGTAACATTAAAAATGAAGATGGTTATGGGACCTCAGAAGCAGAAATTACAAAAGACGAAGAATAAAAGGACGTGTGAATATATTGATAGACCTTGACAAACTGAAAGACAATATTTCAAAAATATTCGATTGAGAGATGCCACACTATCTGAGAATAAAAGTTGGAAGAATTAACATATCTAAGACTGAGATTAGAATTCAAAATGTTCTTCCGCCTACACACGAAGCATTGTAAGATATTGCAGGTAATCTCCACGCATGACAGTCGACGGGCGTGGATAGATGACCTTAGCATGTTATTAACACACAGGTGAATGGCCCCACCTCTACCGCATAATCCATTATTCCAAGATTAATAGCAAAGGATGGGTTGGCCTTGGCCCTATTCGTTGCCAGGACCCGACAAAGGCAGTACTCGAGCGGAAGGTACAAAATACAAATAATTCTTGAATGGATGTCTCCAAGATTCGGAACAACAGGAAGTATGCATCATCGCCCGTTCGGATCGCTTGGCACGCCACGAGTGCCGTTTAAACCACATTATTAATGCAAAATATTCACGGCATTTTTTTATCACACATGTTTTGAATAAACTGAATACGGGTAACGAATGTTCGTGAGAGAAATGGAACAATGCGACGAAAAATGTCGGAATATAATGAGCCGACATGCAAGGTACGGAATTTCTGTCACAGATTTTTTGGTATATTTTTAAACGTGTACATGTTTCTTGCTTACATTAACATCGCTAATGATTACATCATTAAAGAATAGAGGAACACCTCATCACCGGTGTTCGAAAAAATCAAGGTAATTATCATCTACCGTCCCAAGGTCATTACCAGACACATGGTAAACTTCACGTTATTTTAGCACACCGACCTAATTTGCGAACGATGTCAGTGTCATGTCTTCCTCACCAAAATTCTCTACAGACGGAAGTTTTTTGTGTTATTTTTATTTATTTTTTACGCAAAATGTAGCCATTATGTGGTTTTATCCCTAGGGAAGTGTGAGCGGTAGACCCTCGTTTGGTAAAGAGCGTATCAGGTTCCCGGCATCAGTTGGGGAAGCTACATTTTATTATATTTTCTGAAAAGGAATTATTTAAATTGTCAATTTAGTGTAATAAATATTGGAATGTGACATTTCTGCAATGAGACAAATCTGTAAGGTACATGGACACTCTTAGTTTGGAGTTTTAAGAGATCAGACTTTGAATGTATTATTGTACATAGTAAAGCCTCTTAGTTTCTAAATTAACATTATATTAACATGTAGTGTTTTATTTACTTAATAAAATATGTTTTATTTATTTAATTGATAATACTAGAGTTTTATCCGAAGATATTAAAACAGCAACATTTTATTTGGAGCTGAGTTACGATCGCTGGACCAACGGATCGATTATTTCTTTTTTGGACAGTCTATTTTCGGCAAAACATCGTTATAACATATCATTCCTTGAAAGTATTGAACCACTCAAACTATTAAGAAGAGAGGCAGGAAGTCCGACTACCATTTAATGTTTATTGAAAAATGCGCCGGGATTCGGTTTGGTTGCGCTTGTGCATAAGAAATTCATTAAAACTTGTACGGTATATTTATAGATCAAACTGTTAGTGTTGATTTAATTCGGCTTTTTATGACTTCTGAGAGGTTTACTGTAACAGAAATTAATTGTTAGCTATAGAATTTTTATCTGCTTATTTTTCGACATGAGTTGGGTCCACAATCGCGGATTTTTAAACAAAAGTAGATTTATCTTGTTTGCTCAGAATCGGAATGCGAGGTTGTTTACTTCACGTAGGCAGCCACAACAAACAGTGGTTTGATTGTTTCTATAGATCTTGATGTTAATTCCTCATACATAGTGCATTCCGTATTTATTGCGACATCTTTGTTCAACTGCATAAAGGATTTACGTATAATCTTAAATATTTCACCAAACAACAATATTTCCAATAACTTTCAGAATTTAGATTGTGCCTGTCAAATATGTTTCCTTATCAGGCCGTCCCTTATCACGTGGGATGTAATACCGTCACGTAGGCAGCGTGGGTGTGCGAAATTACACCTGTGCTATACATGCGGGATTAGGCGAATGAGATTGCTTGAACATAGGCCTCCATTAGAGAGCTCCAATTAATGGTCCTTAGAGTTACTGTATAGAACTTCTAACAACGAGTCTAGGTCTTGCAGTAAATATGTTTGTATCTACTGCGCTAGAATAATTAGTTGTAGGAACATCATAACAAAAACTATGACAAATGGATTCAGTAAATGTTTCTAGACAAACCCCAGAAGACATATTTCGTCAGTTATAAAAAAAAACTGAGCTGTTTCATACTAAACTGCAACACCTACACGATAAACGAAGAAAAATATTAACTTTGGCGATCTAACATCATTTGCTAAATGGTTAAAGTATTCGTAATGTTGCTCCTCCCACCCCGTACACCGCTCAGCTACCCCCAAACGTCTAGTATTCAAAACATTCACAAAGCCACCCCCTTTTTCGCTGCTAACACACCCAGGAATGTAAGCACAGAACTAAAACCCAAGCACAATAAACACAGACATTTATGACGACAGCAAAACATTCTAAAAACGGAAGCAAGCGCGTAATATCAACAAAACGTTCACTATACAAAATACGTTTGACTACAGTGTACATCGAATCGTAGAACACGTGAATATGAATACCAGGGTACGCCCACAAGGGTTGAACGACTGCGGTTAAGCGCTGAGATGGGCTCAAGAACACTAGATTTCGAGAATGCGGCGTTTTCATGCGGGTTCCTGTGACGTCAGTGTTCGTTTCTCTTTCTTTCAACGTGGAATGTCTGGTTAACTTTCTCCGTGAACAAACCTGACGTGTGCTAATTGATCTTTGTCTGTTTTATTTCCTTTTTCATTAAGGTTTGCTGGATTTCTCAGGCACTTTATTACGTAGAAGGATCTTCAAGAAAAAGCCTTTTTCATACTACATGTTTCTCTCTGTATTTTGGCGAGCGTCATAACTTGTTTCTTGAGTTGACTTTATCTGTAGAGTGTCGTGCCAACTTGTGCGGTGAAACGACTGATAGAACACAATCTTTTCTACTATTGGACGGTACAGCAACGTCGTACACTATCTTTTAGGCTACTGCAAACTGCAATATGAAAGCAAGACAATACTGATAGCGTAACTAGTTTTCTTTTATATTATTTCTAGAAGCTATTTTGGTGCTCATGTTTTTGCGTAGGCCAGAAGGTTGTCCGTCCTTGCATGCTCATTAATATCTGTCTACATTCATTAGTCAGATTCGTCTTGCATGCTAATTTTTTGCTGTAGTTTTAACGCTTCTCTCGCCACAAAATTTGAAAGAAAATACAAAACAGATATTATATTATTAGGCTTTTAATAAAAAATTAAACGATACTAATAAAATAATGTAAGCATGATGATGAATTGAAACGACCAGAAAATTCTACAAAAACGAAATAAAATTCTGAAGTAAATGTAGGCGAATTTCTTTAACGTCCTTGAAATACTTTCTATTATCTCGGTCTAAATTCATCTTATCTGGTTTGCGTTGAACCAATACAAATAGACGTTCCTTACAAAGATAGCTGCACTATGCATTCAAAGAAGAATTTTGAAAAACACTTGCATTATTTGTACTACTATCACTATCACGCCTGTATTCCCCGAAGGGTTAGGCAGAGGTGTACCAATACCAATGTACACCCACAGTTCGCCGGAATATTACATTAATATTACATTATTTGTAATGTATAAAAAGATTGCTCTTTGCTCACATTTTTCAATTCTATTAGTCTAGTAACAATTTCCTTAACCGGGTTTCTCTTGTGAAATAAATTTGACGTTTTTATTAAATGTTTGACAGTTCTATTCATTTCGTTTAACACTTCATTTCAAATGGACTAGATACTGTTTAAACTTTCTTGTTTTGCTTACCAGGGGCTTGTGGTCTTCTCTGTTCTTTTTAGTCCAGTGCATCTTTAGTACTTTTAGTCGTTCAATTGGCCTGTAAGCGTTCACTGTCTCGACTTAGCCACTAAACATACTACCTCACGCCATTATCTTTCGTCTAGCGTTTATTCACTTATTCACCCACTTTATATTCAAAGGTATTATTTTATCGAACTAAACACAAACACACACTTAAAATTTATCACACCACAGTGAAAACACGTTAATTTCATAAGATACGACCTCAGCTGTGCCAATAAACACAAAATCCAGTATCAGAACGGACCATATCGCACTTCCTACTTCGAATTTACAACTATAGTCTCAGTAGCGAAACTTCTCTATATATAAACCAACAATAGAAACATTGCTACAGCTTCTGCGGTATTTTATATCGTCATTGTATCGACGTAGTCAATCGGAAAGCCGGCTTAGCGGCTCAGACGCGCCACTTTAAAGCCACACAGCGGCCACAGAGCAATTACTTGTCCACTAGCAGAACTGAATATTCAAATGTACTTACTGCCGTATGATTTACCTGCAAAGAGATTTAACATTATCAAGTAAGTGTTGTAACAGTTATGTTTGTGAAAGACAGTTTTGTATTGTATTGGACTATCTTTTCTGGAGTATAGTAATCATAGTGTTAGTTCTTGTTGGATTTGTACACTACAAATGGCAATTTCGTTACCCATTTTGGATATTTATCGCAGTAATGGGTACCATTATCGTTTTCATCGATCGCGTCTATATTTTTACAGTTTGATTCAATAATGACTCCGGAAAACTCACCATTTGTCTATCTCTATCTGTTTCAATAAAAATGAAGTGTCATTTGGGCAAATTGCTTTTTCAAATGTTTTTTGAAGTTCGGAGAAAGTTGTCATGAAAAATTTGCACAAAAAAAAGATTTACAATATTTTGCACGTCTTTTTTCTGTTGGATCTTGTATGGCCTAAGATTTAGACAGGACAATGCCT
The DNA here is from genome assembly GCA_932526535.1 of Caradrina clavipalpis. NCBI lineage: Eukaryota > Metazoa > Arthropoda > Insecta > Lepidoptera > Noctuidae > Caradrina > Caradrina clavipalpis. Next base: position 1,899,074 of record OW052108.1, read on the forward strand.
GTCGGGTCAGCTAGTACTATTCCACAAATTGGTGGTTCATCGCAATTCACCGCATACAACAGTCGTGTCCCGTCTGTTTTTAACTAATCCGTTATTCGAGAAGTCCTGAAGGAAGTGGCCTCCCTATTTTTGTCGCCTCCTTGACGCATGGCGTAGAGTTAATTTTAAATTATTTTTGATGCGCGCCGTGTGTTTTCGTAGGAGTAACCTATGAATGTTTGGCTTAAAGTATTTCGAAGTAAATTGGATGTTGTTGAAGAGTTAAATTGGATTTGAAAGCGATGTGTGGGGTCTTGGAACGAAAATTTGGATGAGACATAGAATAAACAGTTTATAAATATCTATCGAGTTATTGAGTAATGGAATATTGCTTGCAAGATCAGGAGGTCAAGTGCTCATTATCTTGACGGGGTCACTAATTTAGCAGTCAATGGTGAAGGTAATGTGAATAGTAAAATGATTGATGACTGAAAGGTAAAAATCGGACAACTGCGAGTCGAACACGAAGGGTTCTGCACCACCGTACAATATTTAATAGGTACTGCAAAAAATCTGTCTTTAATTTAACTTTATTTTGTTTTAATTATTTGTTGTTACTACCATTTCTAATGGCATATGGATCGGATCTACTGAAAACTAGGACTGTACTAATTCTATTTATAAGAGATTCATCATTCAACTCAAGAGTTTTGGAGTACCTCTATCGATCGAGTGCTTAGGATTTCTCATTCCTTTTCTTCTATCGTACTTTCTAATACTATGCTCGTTCTTAATATTTAGTTGTTTTTTTTTGTTTCGTTTGGTTGAACGCGCTAAACTCAAGAACTAGCTACTGGTTCGAATTTAAAAATTATTTTGTATTAAATTGATACAAAATAGCAATAAAAAAATAGCAGTAAAAAATTTCCACGGGGACGAGTCGAGGGCAGAAGCTGGTATTATTACAAACGCGAATGTACTTTTTTTTTGCAAGCCTTTACTGTCCCGCTCTTCTCATTTCCCGGCCTCCCCCCGTTCTATTAGACCGAGGGGAAGATGAAAAATCCCTCACAAATTAACGAGATGAGGCACAACATCAAGGAAAGTGGAAGGGATAAATAAATGTTTGTCACCAATTAATCACTTTCTATAAATAAAACAATAAGTGACAATTACATCACAAATTGCGTCACTATATGCCCATTTACGGCAGTTTCAACAAATTATACTACTTAATGCAATGGATGGGTAACATAAATATAGCTCTTAAAAGGTAAACATTCGAAGAGTTTAAAGTGAAAAGTAGGGTGTTAAGTAATTTTAGATTTTATTTAATATAAGGCAAAGTCCGTTATCTTTAATCAGGTAGGTATGTTATTGTTTTCATAATTAAAGTCATCATGATAGTCATTTAGATAATTTGTAAAAGTACCTTTTTTATTTTTATCATGTTAGTCAAAATTTTTTTTAATAATCATTCATTTACTAAAGTCATGGTGATTTTCATTATTTTCAAATACAAATTGAATTTATTTATTAATTTTAAACTTTATGCAACGAAAGCCACAAAGGCGAACTTAATGCCAAAAGCATTCTCTACCAGTCAACCAATAGTTATAAAGAGATAACATGGGACCAAATAAAACACCATATTAAACCAGGAACCCGATGCTATCAACGTGCCATCACAATAACATGCGCACACGCATAGTACTCGACTCGTGACCCGCACGAGCTGGCGCATGACCTCATTGACAATAAAGCACTTATGTAACGCTGACCTGGTCACCTGATGTGCTATTGTGTGCTCTGATATGTGTTTAGATTAATACGATATGACCAATTTAGTGGGAAATATGTGTATTTATAGGGTAAACTATCAGTCTATACATTTGTGATGACCTGCTTATTTTTCGTGTGGTAGTAGTCCTTTACTTCCCTCAGGACTGCCCCGTCTGGGACTGCCCCGTTGGTCTCGTGGTCGCAAGTGTGACTGCTGTGCAAGGGGTCCCGGGTACGATTCCCAGGTCGAGCAAAAGTGTTATTGGGTTTTTCTATGAAATTCTCAGTAGCAGCTCGGAGTTTGGATTTGTGTCCGGTTAATGGCAATAGGCTTGCCCCCTATTACATGGGACCTAAATATACCGGCGAACTGTGGGTGTACATTGGTACACCTCTGCCTAACCCTTCGGGGAATACAGGCGTGATGACATGTATGTATATGTGTATTTATAGGGTAAACTATCAGTCTATACATTTGTGATGACCTGCTTATTTTTCGTGTGGTAGTAGTCCTTTACTTTGTGCAAAGCAGTGGGACATTACAGGCTAGATTAACAAAAGTAGTACTTTAGAAGATACGAGTACTTATATAAACATCATCATTATACAATTTATAAATCTTTTATTGCGGTACTTACTCTGAAATATGAAAAAAAAAACAGTTCACTACAAAAATGCACTAACAACGCAAACAAAATATGTGGAACAGCTTTTTTTGAGTTAGGTCCCGTAATAAAAGTTATTTATATTCATATGTTGTTATTTATGTTTCTGTTGGTCTAGTGGTTAGCGGCCCTGACTGCTAAGCCGGAGGTCGTGGGTTCGATTCCCACCCAGGACAAACTATGTGTGATGAGCATGATTGTTTGTTCTGTGTCTGGGTGTAATTTATCTATAATATGTATGTATTTATAAATTATATAAGTATGTATATCAGTTGTCTGGTTACCATAACACAAGCTCTGCTTAGCTTGGGATCAGATAGCCGTGTGTGAGTTGTCCCAAGATATTTATTTTTATTTATTTTTATAAGTACCTACTACTTTCACCCCCTGAAAGATTTTTAACGAATAAAAAGTCATGTCATAATAACAGTCAATTTAAACATAAACTAATTCTTGTTTTTTCTAGCAAATTTCTCTCCTGAAATACGTAACGAATCGCAAGAATCCGAGACTTAAAAAAAAATGGATGACAGACTTGACAGCTGTCAATGAAACTGTTTCCGATAAACCGTTTCCGAAGAATTCTCCGATCGCTAACGGTTTAACAACAGTTAACCGTTAAAAACGCTGCATTACAATTTGGGATGACGCGTTTAGCGAATCCCGCCAACCGTGGTGATTATAGCGTCCCCCAAGGATCATTACATGCAGCTATTAATGGAGTCACATGTTCAACAGTGCACATCTTGCCGTTGCAATGCATTAAACAAAAAATAAACTTAATGTTTTGCAGTTTAAGGTTACTTTTACTAAGCAAACAGAACCAATTCTTTCAACCGTTTGAAATGTTAGCCAAAACTTTACTTGACGAACCAGCCAAATGCGCAGCGGTTCCGTACCACTGTACAATACTTTAACATCAAGCAGAAAAAGCACGTTTCTAGCATGGAGTCCCTTTAATTTTATCACTTGTTGTCATAGCAACCATAGTCATACACACTCAGTGAAAATTTCACTGAGTAAGTACGAGGTCCTAAAAACTATAAAAGTCGACATAACCTTGGAAACTCATTATAGTTGTATCGTTCTAAAGATACATCCCTCTGAGGAGGACGGACAGACGGACAAACGAATGAGCGAAAAAGCAATAGACCTCAGTTTGAACCATTTAGGTATGGAACTCTAAAACCCAAAAACTCCATGCATAATGTTGAAAGGAATACTTCGGATGCACTGTTTGCTGTCGCAGATACATATCAAACTAACACGGTCGATAAACATGCGATACGACTGTTTGATAACACAACTCCATACACTAACCATTAAGTTTTCTAGTAATTAAATGGTTGTATGTGAAATTGTAACGAGACAGCTTTGATGGATTGAGTTATGTTAGCGGAAAGCGGATAATCTCTTAGGGGACTTAATCGTATTAACGCACCTTTTGACACTAGCGAAGTGAGTAAAGACGGTAAGACAAATGATAATCACACTACAAAATACAAAAGTAATTAGTGAAGTAGTAATACAGCTAGATGTATCAAAAGTCCCAAAATAATATTGCGAAAGTTTGTGAGGATGGATAGATGTCTGTTACTCTATCACAGTTAAACAGCTCAACGTTTCTGGATGAAATTTGACACTGAGATAGATTGTAGTGTGGATAGCAATATTACATAGCATACCTACTTTTTATCTCGGAAGAATGTACAGTACTGGTTCCAAATTTAACCTAGGTACTTAGTATATTAATAACTAGCTTATCCTTGAGACTTATATGATTTGACAGTCAAAGAAATATCGTAAAATACCTGTTAGAACGCTCAAATCGGACAGAACGCCTAAAGTGAAATCATACGACATTGATTTTGTTGAAGTTCGTATAGAAATACAAACATGGGGTACACGTGTGACATTTACAGGTAACACAGATTGTTAAATAATTAATGCTGGAGACAAACTCGTATACAACATGTAACTGGAATAACACACACCCTCAAACAAACCCAATTAGAAAATTAAGTTACAATAATAATACGAGCACTGATATTTTAATTGTATGAGTATATGCTTAAATATTGTTTATTTATAAAATTAATTACCCTAATTTTAGGACAATATAGGTATAGACGCAGTGTTTTATGTTTAACGATAAATTTTATTTACAACAGCTTCTTTAAAAGCCTTCCTTAATGGTGAGGTTTTTCAGAAAGGTCGGGTGCGCAATACTCATGACCGGCGTGCTTGTATGAACGTGGAGGAGGCGAAAGGAGTATCATCGAAGTTATATGATGAATGATGATGGATTTAAGGAGTAGGATCGTTGCAGGTGGCGTTCTGAGGTTTCTGTCTACCCCTGTATGTTTAAAAAGCCTTATTGCTTTGACTTTAGTTTAACTTTCGTAGGAAAGGTAACTTTAATTTAAGTTAGTTTTTAAATATTTTTGGACATCAATTATCTATTTTAGAAATAGCTGAAATCGATTCTGTGGCCTATTCTGAGCTAACTACTTTCAGGGCTTGCATTTAATATGTTACACGATGTATAGTTCAAAGCTCAAGTTGTTCCTTTCGGAAGAGCGGACTTTGGCAGTAAGCCAGAAAACGGTCTGGATGCAAAAGAAACGAAGATGGAAAACTGCATTTCATTAAAATTAGTAAACAAATATCTTATTATTGAATTACTTAAGAAGGAATGCTTTAATAATAGACCTGACCTCACAGACAGGTTTCTCAAAATATCAATAGTTCGGACAGGTCAAATAATAAAAAGGACCTTGGAATTCCACGAATAATTTATTAAATGACTAGATTTGCCCGCGACTTCTTCCGCGTAAAATAAACACTTTAGACAGCCTATTTTATTTTTAAGATACAAAATTTTCAAACGCTTGAGCAAGTGTTTATTATTTTTTTATCAAGTGCCTAAATACAAAGTTTCATGGTGTTATCTTCAATAATGACGGACTCCTATACCTACCAACTTTCATCCCCTTACTCTATAAAAGCGACAAAAGCCTATGTTCTTCTCCAAGGTCTAATCTATCTCTATACCAAATTTCATCAAAATCGATTAAGCGGTTTAGGTGTAACAGACAGACAGACATAATTACATTCGCATTTATAACATTAAAACATGAATTCCACAACAAAAACAAACGCAATATTTGGAAATTTCCCCCAATCGTTTTATGTAGGACAATTTACACGATCGTTTAATAAACGATACCAATCATAATCTGTTATCTGTTAATAATCAATATTCTGTAGCTCATGTTAAAACAATCGGCGGCGTGCGTGGGAACGTGTGACGTCATATAGGCAAGGACGAGTTATGTAAGGATGACGTGGTGGCAAGTTAACCATATAGCGTTACCGACGCTCATGAGAATGTGCAAGTTAATATTTTCGTACAAAAACCCATCTCTAAATAGTCGGAGAAGAAGACTTCCGCGTGGTTTATTTAACCCGCGTTATGTCTTTGGTTACTGCTCCGCTCCCGTGTGTCGTAGCGTGATGTTATAGCCTATGTTACTCAGGAATAATGTAGCTATCTATTGGTGAAAAAATGGGTAAAATCGGTCCAGTAGTTTCGGAGCCTATTTAATACAAACAAACAAAAAAGTCTTTCCTCTTTATACTATTAAAAGTACAGATGAAACACAAGTCTCTGTCTGCTGTAGGTATGTACGCTTAGAACTTTTGAACTTCGCAACGGATTTTAATGCAGTTTTCATCAATAGATCGACTGTTTCAAGAGGAAGGTTTATACGCATAGAACTTCACTCTAGGACCAACGGGAGCGGAGCAGTACCAAAAAACGTAACTGAACGCGGATGACACCGCTGGGTATACTATAGCTAGTATTAAATAAACGAAAGATGGATAGTGGTTGGCCTTGCCAAATTTAATAATCCTATAGGATTTACGACGTTCAACCTACGCAACGACAAGAGCAATATTAAAAACATGACCAGAAGGCTTATACTGCTAATTAAAACCGTTCAAAATGTTTTCGCAATATCATTTCAGCTAAAAACAATGTTGGTAAATAAAAGGCAATTTTTACAGCACACAAAGCATACCATCACGCCTCTATTCCCCGAAGGGTTAGGCAGAGGTGTACCAATATCTACTATCCTTACTATCCACAGTTCGCCGGTATGTTTAGGTCCCATGTAACCATTTCTGACTGGTGAAGAGTATATTGCTATCTTTCCCATTTGCAGAATTGCCCCTCTCGGTGCCTCTGGCTTATTAATTGTAACTGACGATCTATTATGATTGACGTCACTTAGGTCATCAATCAGGTAATAGACGTCGACCCTACGATCTTATGTGTACGTGCCTGACATGCCTTGGCATTGCCAGGATAACATCTAAATGATCTCAACTAGGATACTGCTATTTGACCTGAATCTCAGTGATCTAGGAATTTAGTGAGAATTTTATTAATACAGTCATACCATCACGCCGCAGAGGTGTACCAATTTACACCCATAGTTCGTCGGTATGTTTGGATCCCATGTAATAGGGGGCGAGCTTATTGACATTCATCATCATCATATGAGCCACAGAACGTTCATTGCTGGACATATTGCCATTAACCGGGCACAATTCCAAACTCCAAGCTGCTACTGAGAATTTCATAGAAAAACCCAATAACACTTTGCTCGACCTGGCAAACGAACTCAAAACCGTTAGCGTAGCCCTTGCATTTGGACCAATAGGCTAACGATGCTGTTCATGTATGTCTCTAAAAAACGTCTCACAAAATATAGACCTCAAAATAGCCCATAAAACGAACATTCAAGCCCTACAGGTAGGTAAAAGTTACTAATCAAGCCGCACCGTCGTCGGTTAGAAGTATGCTAATTGCAACGCGTAATAGAGATCTAAGGCACCTCACTCACTAAGCGGTCGGACGCGTTTGCTAATGCCACGGCCGGAACCCGTCTGTCTCATTCAACGCAACGGTACGTCACCCGCAGTAAGTCAAGTTTTCACTTGACTTCTGAAGGCTGTTACACGGTGGAAGTGAACATCGTGACTTAGTACATGGTCCTAGATCTTTCAGCGTTAACATGCCAACACGCGGGCAAAATAATTATATGGAACAATTGATTATTATTATAGTCCCTCTACACCGTGAAAGAATAATCTCATACAGAGTAAGCACGAGCATTGATTACCACACCTTCTCGATTAATTATAAGCCCAGGTTTCCTCGTGATGTTTTCCTACACCGATGTTAGTGATGTACAAGGTAAACATAGAAACTATATATAGATGGGAAAAGCCATATTGATCTCCTGATATCGAACCCATAGCCTCATGAATGAGAAGCGTGCCCCTTAACCATCTACTAATTAGACCATTACAATAATTTAATAACCGACAAAAAAATTGAAAGCTCTGCCGTCTAGAATCATGTATCACATGTGCCTTTCCATCGTGGCTTGAAAATGTTATTCCACATAACTCGTTTTCCTAAAAGTAACCACCTTAGCACCTTTATAACGTTAAGTTCCTCATATCATATTATCCATCTCCTTTAACTCCAAACGGAATCCGATAAATCTTAGAGGTAATCGAATTTAATCAATTCGACAGCCGACGCCATCGCCCGACAGTTCCGACCAATTGGACAGGTCAGAAGTACCTACGGCGGTTTATTGACCGCAGACTGACCGCCCAGTCCGTAACCACCCTTATTGATTGCACAAACTAACCGCAATCGATGTTGCAGAACTTGCGTTAATAAGTGAAGAGAAGACTGTGAATGACCATATTAGTGGAAGACTAAGATTAATGAGCTTGGAATATGTTTTAGTCTTCATGGTGAAAGTCTGCAGATAGGGTTGGTACGGATAGGCTTTTATTTATATAGGCTTTTGAGATGCGTGTCCGGATAAATAAGACCGGTTTTTCTTAGGCTTTTTATATTTAGTTCATTAGAAGTTGAGCTGAGTTCATTAGGAGTGTTAAAAAAAAACAACAGTAATGCTATTATTTTAAAATTCAGACGTAAGATCTGGCTTTTTTTATCATTTTTTCCCAAAAGTCCGACTAAACTGGCTGGTGGTTCGGCTTTTCGGATTCAGGATCTGGCAACCCTACCTGGGGATATTTTCATTTGTAAGAGAAACAGCTATTAATTAAGGTATCAGGGTCAATTACATGGCTATGCGGCCTCACAGCTATCACATAGCTTGTAGGATAGAATAAAATTAATAAAGAAACAAGTAGGGACAAGTACTTTAACGATAAATGCATCATAGATAAACATAGCATAGAAACAATTCAAACAATAATAATATTGAACTAGGATTTTATAAACCCTAATTGAAAAGAGTGTCCGTGGAGTTTCTTGCTCGTTCTTCTTCATAGAGACCTACCTACGTTTGCAACTTTCTGACCGACTACTTGACAATTCAAAAGTGCTTGTAAATAGCTTAATTGAAATAAATGCTACTTTGACTTTGATGTAGGTAATTATAGTTCTCTGAGTATATGTAATGGAAATTTCCATTACAAGAAAACTGTCGGTAGCAGTAAATAGTTCTATTAGTACCTATTCACATTCATTTAACATGCTTTATGTAGTACCTATATTATCTATACTAATCTGTACTTGTATTATAAAGCTGAAGGGTTTGTTTTTTAAACGCGCTAATCTCAAGAACTACTGGCCCGATTTGAAAACATCTGATTGCATTACATATTCTGTTTATCGAGGACGGTAATAGGCTATACCACATCTCGCTATGACACATGGGAGTGGAGCAGTACGTAATTTGACGCAGGTGAAACCGAGGACTATTGCAAAATTTTATTTACCTTTGGATACCCAAGCCATAGCAAGTATATTCGCAACCAAACCTAAAATACGTCACAAAATCAATACATCACAAGTACTAGATTTAAATAGCAATGCTCTCATTGAGAGTTTCCTAACTCTCTCGTGACGTCACTACTATACCAAAGACTATACTATAAAACGAAAATAGCCCAACAACTAGGGCTTCGACCGATTGTTTCAGTTCGACGCGATCAACTATTGTGGTTAACCTGCACAGCAGCGGTCTAACGGAAGAGGTTAACGGAGAATCATATTTAGTTTACTGTATACTGTGCCAAGAAGCTAAAGCTAAGCTAAGCCAATGTATTGCGGGATTCCGGAGAGTTGAACCTACCCTAACACGGATTACACTTGAGTACCATCCATTGTATAATACTAGCTTATTGTTCCACTGCAGGGTAAGGCCTTTCCATACAGAAAAAGCACGATCAAAGATCACCACGCTTGCTCAAACCGGATTGGTGATTATTCAAACTTACATTAACTAAGTGTAGATTTCCTTACGGTGTTTCATATCTAAGATAAACTTAGAAAGTACATATAAAATAGAAAAAACCATATTGGTGCCCGTGCCCGTAAACCCACAATTTCGTGCATGAGAGCCGGATAAGCTTGCCAAAGACTTTTAAGGTCAAATAAAATCGATAAAGAAAACGTGAGACTCTTTGTACAGAGCCAAAACACACATTGTGCTCTCTTTACAATAATAACAATAACATATCCAATATCTTTATCCAAGAAAATGGTCGCTAAAAATCGGGTAAGTTCGGTCGGAGTCACATGGGACACAAAAAGGATTCTGTACCGTACAATATTTAACACTACGTGCAAAAAAAAAGTTTCTTGTATAGGGATCTTTAAGTTTATTTTTATAACATAACATACCATCACGCCTGTATTATTAGAAGGGTTAGGCAGAGAACTATGTACACCCACAGTCTGCCAGTAGGTATGTTATAGGTTCCATGTAATAGGGGGCGAACCTATTGCCATTAACCAGGCACAAATCCTAACTCCGAGCTGCTACTGAGAATTTTATAGAAAAACTCAATAACACTGCTCGATCTGAGAAACGCACCCAAGACCTCTAGCAGCGCTTAGGAGCACTAGGCTAACAAAGCATCTTTTTATTGTTACAGCGTCCAGAGTAATACACACTCTGAGAAAATCTGACCTCTACTTATTATACGGTTCATGAGATACAGCTCGAACTGACAGACAAATAGACGGACAGCGAAGGCTTAGTAATAGGGTCCGTTGGTATTCTGGCACAGAACCGTAAAAAGAGGAAAGTTATTGAAGATAGGATGCCTAGATTCGTTCTGGGATTATTCCAGCCATCATTTTCCAACATCTTTCGCATAAATCCTACATTTATGCTTGCCTAGGAACAATTTATGTCAGGCACACGAAATCAAACAGAATTTGGTCTGAAATCGGTAGGGACTGCGTCATTAAACTGCGGATGAAGGAAATGGCATGATACCACTTTTTTGAGTAAAATGGAAGAAATCGATAGGATGATGAGTGAGGAGACGGAGCATCGATTAACTCAAATTGTGACAGGCAATTCACTTGATAATTACTATTAGGGTCTAGTCTATCCCAAGCAAAATTCTTGTAGGGGTTTAGATTATTAGTTATACGGGGTGGAAGTAACATCCTATCATATTTTACCATGGATTGTTTAGTGTATGATTCTTGACACCCCCATTTTAACAGGGTTAAAAAAAACCAGCTGTTCCATACTAAAGTGCTATATACATGGTCAAAATCTATGAAACAGCTGATTTTATGCTGCAGTTACTGATTCAAGGTTTTCGTTACGATGTTCTTGCCACCAGTTATGTAGATTCTTTATAAATATTTTAATCAATTTTAGTACTTTTTCTTTAGTACTTAGGTCTAGTACCTAAAACGTATATCAATTCTAGAAACTCCACGAAAGAAAAACTCGGAGTAAACGTATAGCTTAACCCTTGTCGACTAAATCTTGTTTATTGCCGACAGGTAAAACTAAAGGAAAAACAGCGGGCCTTAAAAGCTTTCACAAGGAAATAAATTGAGTAAAACTGAACAATACAAGGTCACTGAAAATAAGGGTGAAAAGGTCACTAGTCCTTTCGCAAAACGTGAACAAATATACATCTCTACTAATATAACAAACTAGCTTCTGCCCGCGACTTCGTTCGCGTGGCTTTATTCATCCGCCTTAAGTTACGTTTTTGAATACTGCTTCACTCCCGTAAGTAGTAGCGTGATGTTACATAGCCTATAACCTTCCTCGATAAAAGGGCTATCCAACAAAAAAAGAATTTTTCAAATCGGACCGGTAGTTCCTGAGATTAGCGCGAACAAACAAACAAACAAACTCTTCAGCTTCATAATATTAGTATAGATAACAAAGTTGAAGAGGTTTTCGTTTGTGTGTTTAAACGTGCTAAAACTCTGGATCTAGCAGTCGGATTGGAAAGAATCTTTTTGTATATGATAGACAGATTTATGAGGAATAGTAGATATAGGTCATATATTGTGTAAGTGAGTTTATATGTATGTAAAGGCACCCACGACACAAGAGAAATTCATAATGTGAGACGGACCACTACAAAATAATGGTCAAATAATATACGCTACACAACATCATGCTTCGACCTACAAGAGCAGAGCAGTAATCAAAGACATAACACGGGTGAAAAACGCGGACGAATTTGCCGGCAAAAGCTATTGGGTATATAAAAACCAGATGCGAGCGTTGGCAGCTCAGTTAGGTAATAACAAAACTAAGCTGAAACGAAGTTGCAATGTTGTGAAAGTTAGCCTTTTGTTTGCAATGCTTTTTATGACCAAGCAGTTTGCCAAAATGTTGTTTGGTGAAATGAGAAACCGAAGAGATTAGCTGTTTACATATAGGCGAAAGTTGTAAATCAAGAAAGGAATCTGAAATAAAGCTACCAGATTGTTCAAGCAAGATTAGGACTACTTCAAGAAGTAATACGACTGGTTTTCAATTAACTAACTCGTACTGTCCCACGGCTGGGCAAAGGCCTCTATCGCGATTTTGCGCTATGTTTTGCCTATTTCCAATGAAGCATACCAAATCGTCCCGCCATCTCCATGGTCAGTCGCGTCCTCATATCATCATTTGGGGATACCAATCTTAGGCTCTATGAGCTCATAGATGCGGTATACATGATTTATACTCAGGATTAATAATTAAAAAGAAAATAAAGATACCCAGAGGATTATTAAGGGGACGAGCCAAAACGTAATCTATTCCAAATGACTTAAGCACAAGTTTCCAGCGATATTTCCAACTCCTAAGATTAGAGTGTAAAATCGCGACATTCGTAGTCTCTCCAAGAATTTTATCGGCTGCGGTAAACCTTACATCAAATGCCTTTCAGTGAAATTGCGCCCTTGAACTGTTTTCTTTAGCAAAACGCGACGAACCCCAGATCGCCATTTGATCCTAAAAGATTACTTACAGGACGCCGTTCACCCAGATATTAAATAGGCAATACCTAAATATCTACAACAAATAAATAAAGTTGAAGTATCTCTTTGTATAGTACAGTCAAAATAACAGTTTTACAAAATAAATTTATGTAAGTTTTACTGTTACTAATACAAAAACCTCAATTTTTCGAAATTTTGACTGTTTGTCTATCAGTTTTTTCCGGTAAATCTCCGAAACGGCTAGACAGATTTTCTAACTAATGTAATTTTTATTTTATAAAAAATATTATAATTATAACACGCAAAAAAAAGCCCACGATGACCGACAATCACACGAACGAAGTCGAGGGCGCAAGCTAGTACGTACCTACATAAAACTAGAAACACGAACGCACACGCTCCATACGTAATCGTCTATTATATGAACCTTGAACTCATAACAGACAAATGAGCCATGTTTAACGTGAACAAGACTAGTACATCCGAAACCAATCATACAAATAGTATATTTAGCTCGCACACCTTGTCATTTTCCTTAAATCATTGTTCTGTATTACCGTATGGCCTAGGGGTTATGGCGCCCGCCTCTCATGCAATAAGTTGCGGTTTCGATACTGGGCAAGTACCAAACTAATCTAAGTTTATCTTGGACATCTCTGACATCAGTGAAGGAAAACATCGTAGGGAATCCTGGACTTATAATGAATCGCCAAAACGCCTTGAGCAAGCGTGGTGATTAAAGCTCTTGCCTTCTCTGTATGAGAAGAGGCTTCTGCTCTGCAGTGGGATAAGCTAGTATTATTATTTTTATTACCGGCAAGGTAATTTTAATCAATGTTAGTACTAGCCTTTACCTGTCAGACTTGTACATTGTACTTTAGTCATACTCTCTTTCATTGAGTCTAGGAATTCAGAGGTCAGCTCATACGGCTACCGGCAATTTGTTTGCGTATGCGAGAACTGCTAAAATTTATTTATTTTAGCTTTGGTAATGACAAAAGGCGGTCCTTTTTTATTTTCGGATTTGCATCTCCCAATTCAACTGAGACCTAATCAGTCGGCTGCTTAACCAGACTTTCCTTTAGTGCCTTAAAATTTAAGGCCTCCAGGCAGGGCGTAAAATAACTTACACCACCACTGACATAACAGCACCACCTGTGGGGTACGGAGCTCGGCTTAGAGCGTCTCTGGGTGAGGACAGCAAGGGTATAGACTGGATTAGTTCTTGATTATTTAAGAAGTTAAAATCTAACAGCACTTAAAGCTTAACAGGATCGGCGGTGTAGTGTCGAGGGACTGTCGGGGCGGGACCAACGGTTCATGACAAGTGACCGATGATAAATAGTCACCGCTGCCTATAGACATCTGCAATACCAGTGGCCTTGCGGATGCACTGCGTTGAGAAAACTCTCATGCCTATTACGTTCATTAAATGTTCGTTTTGAATGATTGGCACAGTGCCAAACAGTGCCTTTAGAAAGAAGAATTTTAATATTGTATAGATTTATTATAGGTAAGTAAATGTTGATGTTATTTTTTTGTTTTAGGATTTTACCAAATTGTATTATTAGCTAGTTGTTAACTTTATTTTACATGCCGTGGTCTCCTATAATTGAAGGAGTACACCTCCTTATTACCTTTTGTTGATTGTACTAATATTTGTACGTATGTCATGATTTGTGTATATCCTTTGATCATCATCATCATCTTCCTGCTCTTATCCCATGTTATTTAGGGTCGGCGCTACACGTTTTGTATCATAATTGATAGAGATCTTAATCATATTCTTAGTTCCCGCACCAACGCGTCCGATTCTAATCCCTCATCAGCATAACACAACACATTACAAACTATAACACTTATAAAGACAATGTTTTTGTTTTCTAAGCTAATTTCTAATTTTCACCGTCGTATGTAGCTGTAACCATTATTTTGCTCGCACAGTGAAAGTAGAAGCCCGGGTTCAATTACCGGCTCTACAAGACATGATTTGTAAAAATTGTAAAATACATGTTTTAGCGAAAATATTTCGCGTCATGAGTTTCGCCTTACACTTTGGTTGAAGTGGCTAAGTGGGCTTGAAAGCTGATGTTATTGAGTGGTATCTAAACAGTGTTGTCATCGCTTCACTCTCGTTTCATAGGAATTGGGCTAGCAATATGTTGCGGTATTTACGTGTAACATAGTTGGGGATTAAAAGCTGGATCGTAATCCTCTTGTCTTTATCCCAATTTATTTGGGATTGGTGCAGTACATCCTCTTCCATATATCTACTCGTATACTCAATATAGTTGTATAAATTTTGAACAAATTTTTCGTTTGTTTGAGTCTTTGTTAAAACTAACAGTCGGATTGGAAAAGGCTATTTGTATATGATAGCTAGATTTATGAGGAGTATAGACTATATAACATCACGCTACGACACACGGGAGCGAAGCAGTAACCAAAGACGTAACTTAACACGAGTGAAAACACTACGCGAACGAAGTCGGGGGTAGAAGCTAGTGTCTCTATTACCTGTCACGTTAATGTTCATCTACTGTTTAACCGACAACTCCAAAAAAAGTAAGAGAAATTGATGAAATTGCTCAAAAATCGTAGATGTTAGTAAGAAAAAAACATTATTAGAAAAAAGACAACCGCCTTAAAAAACTACAAAATGTTTTGAAAGTCAGCGGTTTTAGTTCTGTTTCTTGTATTGCCACTTCTGAGTTTTAAGTCATTTTCAACATATTTTTCATTTTGTAGTTACCTACTTAATTTATTTTCAGCTCATTTTTCATTTTGTAGTTTTATGAAAAGGAGCTTTTTCTTTATTTGGTAATAAACAACTATTTTATTATTAGCCTATGCTCTTCCCCACAATCCATCAACCGTGTCTTTAGGCTCCCTCTTGTTCTTAGGGCTTTATTAAAGTTTATCCTAAAGGAAAGGTTTTCCAAGATAACCCGAATGAGTAATCTATTCGACCCTTCTAAATAATGCTATTCGAAAGGGCGTGCCTGTCGTCATTTATTAGAGAGATTTAGACGCTTACAATGTCTTTTGTGTTATTTGTTCTTAAAATCGTTAGAAATCCATTTGCAAATTATGCCTTCCTACTTATTTAAAGAACTAGAGCTAAAAAGTTTGTTTTGCATAAATGTTTGAACGCGTTAATCTTCGGAACGACCGATTCAGAAAATTCTTTTGACAATTGGAAACTAGGATGTCCTTGGGTGCTTTATGCAATAAACATATATACCATCACGCCTGTATTCTCCGAAGGGTTAGGTAGAGGTGTACCAATTGTAGGTACACCCACAGTTTGCCGGTATGTTTAGGTCCCATGTAATAGGGTGCGAGCCTATTGCCATTAACCGGGCACAAATCCAAACTCCGAGCTGTTACTAAGAATTTCATAGAAAAACCCAATAACACTTTTTAATAGGGGGCGACCCCTATTACATGGGACCTAAATATACCGGCGAACTGTGGGTGTGCATAACTACACCTCTGCCTAACCCTTCGGGGAATACAGGCGTGATGGTATATATTTTGTTTTATATTTATTTCCTGCGTTTAACGAGTTAAAACTAAAATATAAATACTTAATAAAATTTGAAGTTACTTTCAGTTTTTTTTTTACTACCCCTCAATGGGGTTGAGTTTACAGGGAACAAAGTCATGTAATTATGTCATTAAGACGTTATGGTAATGAATAATGGTTTGTCAATAATTTGATTACTGTTAAATGCGACCCGCTTAGTTTAGTGTAGCCATATGTAGTGATGTATTAGTAGGAATGTAAATTGGGTAGTTGACACCATTAAGCAATTATTTCAAGACACTACTTCTCTAAAAAAAAACAAACAATTCATTTTAGCCCTGAAAACAGATTAATTTTCAATTTATTGCAAAATTAGATTTTCACTTGCTTCGAAATCAATAAATAGTCAATCGAGTAGGTAAATATATATGACGTCACAGTTTGATATTGCCATATAACATGTATGGAAGAATCGCGTTTTGCCAGCTCAAAAAAAAGTATGTCAATTAGGTGGTGTCAACTACCCAATTAGCCAGAGTGGTCTAAAATAGGCTAGTATTCCTTACCTGTAGTCGCCTCTCATCATCCTTAGCGCGTTGCTCCGCCTGTCTCCGGCGCCTATCTTCGTCTCTCTTCTCTCTCTGCGCTTGCGCCGCGGCGGCGTGTGCGCGGAGCTCGTCCAGGCGTTTCCTCTGTTCGGCCTCGCGCCTCTCGCGGGCCAGTCGTGCTCGGTCTAGGGCTTCTTGCGACGCTGTTGGAGAAGAGATTATTATGTTAGAGATTTGTGTCAGCAATAAACAATTCTAGGGCAGGTAAGCAGGGCGCAGTGGCTGAGCGATTGGCTGTTGCACTGCGTGCCGCGATTTACACGGACGGAATAAAATATTAGTAAGGATTACAGACAGTTGTTTCGGGTCTGGCCGTTTGTGTATGCCAGCTTATACGTGTACTTTGCATGTCAAGCTATACGATACAGGGGAAATTCATAATGTGGGGCAACGTTCTTAAAAAAAAACCAAGTGTTTCATACAACCCGAACAAGGTCAATATGTATGATAGGTACAGCTGCTTTTTTTAACCTTCATACATTGCTAACGCTGTTGTATTCAGAATCAAGTCTTAAATCTATGGTAAAAGTTTTCGTCACGATGTTCCTTCCACCGTGTATATTAGATGTGTTTAATAATGCTTAATTAAATAAGCAATTAATTATACAGCAGCTAAAAACAAAACGCTTCTAGAAGTGGCTAGTAACATTTGATATTTACGTCGCTAAGTAGGTACCTACGTCTAAAACAACAAGATCAATAAGAAACCCAATACAGCGGAACTTTTGCTGAATGTAAGTAATGGTCCTGTATTTTGTTACTATCGAATAAATACTCCTTATTGCGTCCTTCTAGAGTATTCGGCCAACCAGACAGACAGCCAGAATTTAAGTAAGTACTGTAATCCCTGGACGCTGATTAAAACACTTAACTATCTAGGTATACTTACTTAATAAAATAAAGCTGAAGAGAATTTTGTTTGTTTATTCAAACGCTCTAATCTCTAGAAATTCATGCGGAATAGTATAGGCTACATAATATCGCGCTAAGACACATGGGAGCGGAACAGTACCCGAAAACTGAATGCGCGTAAAACGGCGGGGCATACTGAGGTAATATTTATCATTTTTTTTCTTTTATACTTATTGCTAAGAACGTTTTGCCAGCTCTCGTGGCGAACTGTCAAGTCGTTCTTATATTAAACAGAGTTTATCTCACAGCAAAGTTTTTCAAAATGAGGTTGCTTATGGTTAAACCAGCCAGTCTCAGTCCTACTTGAAAAAGATTTTAGGCTTGCAAAATTTTAGTCTCGCAATTTTGAGAACTTATTTTGTATAAATATTCTAACAAACCTCGTTAAAAACTTGGCCCTAAGCTCCTTAAAATCTTAGCCCTCTCAATGTGGCTGAGAACTTCTTAAACTAATTTATTTATGAAGAAAGTCTTTATTAATTTTGCCGTGGCTTGTTAGAACACAAATTTGCGTTTGTTATCAGAAGCTTCCAGACCTTCCTAGACTCATATATGGATGTACACAAATAGATTTTATGATTGGCTGTAGAATATTCAAGTATGGTAATAAACCTCCGCTGACTCGGATCAATACGAAGTCGTAAATATGGCACAGTTAAGGCTAGATGCCTTATATAACCTAGATGCTATTTTAAAGAATAGAGTGTACAAAATTTTATCAAAACTGGTTCAGAGCCTTAGTCATAGAAATGAAACAGACAGACAGACTAACAGAGTAACAGAGTTACTTTCGCGTTTATAATATTAGTTCGTAAGCTTGGATTGTCAAGGTAGCAAAGGACATAATAACTACCTTTTTTATATTTGTGATGGGTTTAGTCTTGACTCTAGTCTAGGTCAGAGGTAACAAAGACAAAGTCGACGATGGAGTAAGCTTACCCAGAAGAAGCCTAATCACCTTAACTTTGAAGAAATGCGAGGGTGGAATCCGTTCGGAAATACAGACGCTGGTAAAAAGTTCCACTCCTTTGCCTTAAGGTTTCCGTATCCAAAAAGTACCAACGGGACCCTATTTAGACATCGCTGTCCGTCCGTCAATCACAGAGCTGTATCTTTTGAACCGCAATAAGAACGCTCTTGAAATTTTCAGAGTGGTCATTCAAAAGTACCTATCTTCACCTATACGTTGAGAATGTATGGAACAGCTCTTTTTTTTATTATAAGCGGCCAGAAATGTTAGCCTTCGAGGGACTACAATCACGTACTGAATCCATAGTAAAGGTTTCTGTCACGATATTCTTTCCACAGCGTAAAGCATGTGCAGAAAAATGAACGGAAGAATTTTGTCTAGTCTAGACTCGCTGGTCAAATCCAGGTGATTGCATCATCATGTGCCTAGCCTTTTCCCAACTATGTTGGGGTCGGCTTCCAGTCGAACCGGATGCAGCTGAATATCAGTATTTTACATGGAGCGACTGCCTATCAGACCTCCACAACCCAGTAATGGGTAATACGATACTCTTGGTAAGACTGGTTGTCAGACTAACAGTAACGACTGTCAAAGATCTACAAATGACAGCCGGGAGCAACGGCTTTACGTGCTTTCCGAGGCACGGAGGAAACTCGCTATAGTAAATGGTCACCCATCCACAGACCAACCTCGGCAAGCGTGGCTTAACCCGGAAGATCGGTCTATGCGGCTGTAATTATTTAGCCACGAGCTCCTCCAGTTGATTGCATAACCTAGCATAAGTCCATTAGACTTCCAAACTTTCATTTTTATTATTCTAGTGGAATATACAAAGAAGTCCATTAGCACTATAGTCCGACTAATTTACACACGTAACAATGCATTCTATCCGTCTAATCGTCCCTTTCTCCTTTACAAGTATGAGTGAAGACTCAATTCGATGCAGTCCACTTCTAAAGATCGCATTTATAGCTGTAAAGCGTGGTCTTTGCGCTTGTTCGTGCTCAGCATGTTAAGAGAAAGTTTCTTACATTTGATTATAGTTTATAACATATGAATATGGACAGCGCAATTGTTTTTGGAAGGTTAGATTCAATTAAGTTACTGTGCTATGTCATTATGATGATTATGAGGGGAACACAGTAACAAGGTTTATTTTTTGGGCAAGCCCGCCATTATTCTCAACAAGTTAGAATCATTAGTGGCAACCACCAGTAAAGCGGCGAGACAAAGAAGCTTGAGGAGTCCAGGAGAAAGAATTCAGTCTTGGATCCCGTTGCAAAATAATGAAATAATGAGAACAGCGAAAGAAAAATCCTAATTTACTTTTCCATCTATATTTAAGCAGGATACTGAACAGAACTAGGCCAAAGGACACAGAAAGACTATTCAAATAGAAAAATGTATATGGTAGGTATGAAAAATGACATTAACTGATAGGTTTTAGATGTAAGCTGTTATATTCGAAATTACTAATCGATATACTTAGCAAAAACTATTGAACGCTCAAAAATTTGTTGCAATTTGCAAGACTTGTTAGCAGTGGCTTGAACATAATCCAGCAAGATAAAATAGATGATTAGGATTCTATCGAGAAACTTATACCGTTAAATGACGCTACCTGAGTCAACACCACGTCACGTCAAGTGATCGACTGCTAATTAACTAGCGGTCAACTGACAGCTTGGGTTAAGGCAATGTTGTTCAAGTGCCGGGCGTTAAGTGGGCAGATATCTCTTGAGCGCATACATGAAGAGCTTGAGATACAATCAGCTGGTTATATGGACGGGCAGCACGCGTAAGCACGTCTAGACGAGTGAGTCGAGAAAGACCGTTTAGGAATTGTCGACACGACATGCAATGCAATGTAACTGTGCAAAACGGACACATAAATTGTGAAGTTGTAAGTTTAAACGTGTCAAAAGAAATAGGCTTTATAACTAATCGAACAAGAACGAAGGGGATTCCTGAATTCTCTTTTATATTATAAATGCGAAAGTGACTGTTGGCCTGTCTGTTTGTTTGTTATCACTTCACGGCCAAACCACTTAATCGATAATAAGGAAATTTGACAAGGAGCTAGCTTGGGATGTAGATAAGGACATACGACTACTACCTACTTTTTAAATTGCAACATCACCCACAGATGGAGTCGCGGTTTATAGCTAGTTAAAAATAAATGACAATTGAAAACAACGGTACGATCCACAGAAAAACACAACACATTGACTTGGCAAAGGATTGGGAAATCCTCTTCAAGACCTTCGCCTAAAATCAGACTTATTGACCTTAATGAATTCAAAGGACAAACATGAACAACAACTATAATGCGTTTAGGTCAGTAATGATAGTCCTAGTGACAAACAGCCTGCTAGGCTGATTATAGGCCAGATCATTCAATTACCAGTATCCTTCATTTAACTCTCATTTGCGTGGGACTACAGCGTAAAGATAAATTGTATTAATCTTTACGGATCATGGAACTGTAAATCAACGGAGACGTTTATAAGGTGCTGATCGTTAACCACTGTTTCCTTATATGTAGCTTAGAATTATAAAGGTTTTATACCATCGAAGGTTTGAAAATCAATCTCTGGTTTCTCCAGTTCAGCCATCGATTAGAAGTTTGTCAATGACACCCCAACATTTGGGGTTAACGCGACTTCGTGAAACTTTGGAACAACTGTCATTTCCGAAAGATATTATGAAATGTCCAGTGCAAAGCTGGTCTATGTTATAATTATATAATTAAAGCAAAGGCATCGTTGGCAATTTGTATTCATCACAGATTTGGTGAAGAAAAACATCGTGAGGAAACCTGGACTTAAAATTGTTAAAAGTCTGGGAATCGCCAATCCACCTTAAGCAAGCGTGGTGATCAATGCTCGTAGGTACCTTATGTGTGCAAAGAAGCCTTTGCCCTGCAGTGGACAACATTAGGCTGGTAATATTTATAATTCCTTATTTGTAGTTTTGGAATGTTTTCTAACCAATATCATTGCAACTTTACATTAAAAGGCCATAACTATAAATTAACTGATAATTGAAAATAGAAACTTAATTATCAAAGAACAAAACAAGATACGTTGGCGCCATTTACATTATAATATGATTCAGAAGGACTAGAACAAGAATGAGCAAAAACAAACCACAAAAAGGCTTTTAGTTATTGGTATTAATACAACTACAACTTGTAATACGGCATTTCTATTATTAGGAAATACCATTGACATTCTTCGAAGACGTTTCCGTTGAATAATTACGTCCAGTTATGCAACTTAATTAAATGTACAGAAAGAGAGAAATAAGAAAATGAATGGGATTGAGAGAGAAAGAAATGTCTCGCGTAAACGAAAGAATGCCTTTCTTTTGTAATGGGAAGAGGACACGAATGACGATATCCATAACAATAAAGCGAACGCGATGACAGTTAATTTAATTATAAGACCTAGGAGATTCTTCCGATGTTGAAAGGCAGACTGGAAGATTTTAAAAAAGGAAAATAAGGATTCTGTAAAAACATAATACAAAAGAACATCTGTGAAAGGTTCTTAGCTAGAATAGATTGGTCGTTCATCGTAATTTCCTTGCCCACTAACGTATAGAGCTTTAGTTGGGGAGTTAAAAAAGTAGGACAAACATTTCGAGAACAGCTAAACCGCCACTAAATTAAGTTTAACGTAATTTATTTCGAAGTTTCAGGCAAATGCTTAACTTTAATTGAGATATCTGCAAACGAGGACCACAAGTCTGGACTATTTATTAAGAGAGGTAAAATTGAGGGTACTTAAAAGGTAGTAAATGAGTAAATGACGAGGATGACGGAATTCAAAACTTGAGATAAAACAAAAAAGAGTTTTCATACGCAAATGACTAACAGGCCTTCTTACACATAAGTTTTCCTACAATGCTACTATGAATGGAAGTTTATTCACGTATGGACTGGATGGCAACAGAGTTCGCATCAAAAGGATTGCAGCCGTGCAAAGGCTCTCAGTAAAGAAACCACGTGTATGAAAGAACTGCACGGGATGGAATCTGGAGGCTTGCCCTACATTGCTTCAATTACCAATTTACTTCCTAGACTATTTTTGCTTTGTGAAGGACACATCTTTCAATTGTCTGATAACTTGACGATACGGTTGGCGCAGTGGCTGAGCGATTATCTACTGGGGTGCGTGTCGCGGGTTAGATTTGGCCAAGGAACTAATATTTATATGGTAGCTTTTCCGGGTCTGGTTGTTTGTGTATGTGAATTACATATGTTTGTAAATGCACCTACGATACCGGAGAAATTCCTAGTATGGAGACAAGGTTAACATCAAAAATTTGTAACTAAAGAATAAATACGACAGTTTGACATATTTTCTTCCGTTACGAGTGATCTGATTAAAAATCGTCCCCAAAACGCGTAGCATCAAACCTAATTGTCCGCCCCAAATACAAGCCAGGTTATTGCACCCATATCGACTACACGAATTACATAACCAATTCGATGCCCCACTGACATATCAAACGTAACACATACCAAACCCTTAACACGTTGACTTGACCCAATTAATTCAAAACGCGTACTAGTGCGTACACGTCACGCGAACGAATGTAGAGTAATCAATATTATAGTGAATGAGTGTTTGAATCAATTGAATGCAGGATCAATAGAGTTAGTAAATAGTGGGACGTCATCGGAAAGGAATGCAGCGGTCTAGCACTTGCCAGCTCGGTATGTAGCCGCTACTGGAATCTGGGCAGATATTGGAACAGCTTCTACTGTTGGGATCTTGAAGCGGTTAGATAATATGCCTACGGGCGAAATAACTAGCGTCACTTGGATGAAATGCGTCGGTATGAATTCTAAGAATGTGCTGCATCAATGATATGAGATTCAATCAAGATTAATCGATTGATTCAAATATTCCAATCAAATAGCAAGTTAGCAATTATTCGAAATCAGAAACAATCCTGCAATTAAGTGATCAAATATAATTTCTACAAGTGGAAAACGATTCAAACTTCTTGTCCTTTAGTAACCGACTCTCTCACGCGATATTAATATTGATTCCCAAAATATAATCTTTGTCAAACATCACGAACAGCCCAACAGTTCCGCATGTATGCGTGATGCCAGATCGTAATGCTAAAGCAACGGGTAATATTATATAAAAACACGAGAACACCAAGGTTTCTCTAGAGCACTCCATTCGATCCACTTTTACTGACTAACAATAATATAATGGCTAGTTTTTGTCCACAGTCGGCTGTGCTAATATCTAGACTCGCAATGTCCATAAAAAAGTGTAAAGATATTGCTCTTGGTGACAAATTAGATACCCGGTACCACTCTCCTAAAAAGGCAATTGAATGAGACTAATCAAAGAATTGGACGAGTCCAAACCAACTGAGGTCATCGTATCGTATCAAACTACTTGAAACTTGAGTTATTGCCTGTTAATTGACAGATATAATTGGTCTCGAATTTCTAAACAAAATATGCGCAAACACAGAATTGGTTGTAGGCGTGACTGTTTCTAATTTAAAAGCAACGAGCGGTAGAAGAGTTTCAATTAACTAAAATACGTAACATATTTGATTATTTAAAACACTTAAAGTACACATTACGTGATTAAATCTAAAATTCTCATCTCTTGAAGTTAAACAATAACAAATTCCTATCTAAATCTCAACAAAGACATGGCAGATGTTTTTCTAGACAAGATTAATATGGTTATGTTGAGTGGGCGTATTTATGGAATCCGCGGACTTAGTCATAATGATCTGATCATGGCTGACATCACATCTAGGACTAATAATAATGCTTTACCGTTAGAGAATAAAGTTCATTGCGAGATTAGAAAGGTCGTAAGTAGGACCTCTGATTCTGGAATGTCAATATGGACGGTGATTGTTTATAAATAGATATAAATAAACGGTGGCGGCAAGATTTCTTGCCATTATTGTCTACTAGTTATATGCATACCCCGCGGTGTCACTCGCGTTCAGTTACGTCTTTGGTTACTGCACCGCTCCCGTTGATCGCAGCATGATTTTCTATAACGTTCCGACCTTTACAAAATCTAAGCCTATAGAAGGACAGACGGCGGAAAGAGACGTATGTTTTATACTATGTGGCAGACAACAATAGATAATATAACTGAAGCAGATCCATTAATACTAATACTGAAAGGGTTCCTACAAGGTCACGAGTGATTACAGAGACTATGTAAACAGATATTGATCAAAGCTCTCATCTATAAGCCATTTAAGTACATGTATGTGGTAATAATCCCTAACGCAACCATTAATAATGTATATGTTATAGGCAATGTGTATAATCCGGCATTGTATAGAATGCCTAGGCATTATATATATTGCCTAAAACGTTCAGGCAATGTATATAATACGATTCATTTCATACATTGCCTAGGTATTGTATAAAATGCCCAAAGCGCATCAGGCAATGTGTATAATGAATGACGAGAAGGAGACACGTGACTTAGACACATTTTAAATACCTACATATGAAACCTTTTTAGATGATTTTTAATTTATATTATTTAGAGTACCTTTACCTAAGTATTTTTTGAATAATATAATACTACTTTGATAACGTAGCGCATAGATTTTGAGTCGATTACTGAACAGCTGAAGATATTTAAGAAAATTATTGTTTTTGTTATTAAGTACCTACAAGTAACTAGATTGCAATTTTCATATTACTCTATTTTAGTTTGTTTAAAGATGTTACCTAAGATTTTATTTCCTTTCAAATTATAATTATGTTACCTACAGTTTATTAAAAGTATAGACCGATCTTCCGGGTTAACCCACGCTTGCCGAGGTTGGTCTGTGGATGGGTGACCATTTACCATAGCGAGTTTCCTCCGTGCCTCGGAAAGCACGTAAAGCCGTTGGTCCCGGCTGTCATTTGTAGATCTTTGACAGTCGTTACGGATAGTCAGAAGCCAAGAAGTCTGACAACCAGTCTAACCAAGGGGTATCGTGTTGCCCAGTTACTGGGTTGTGGAGGTCAGATAGGCAGTCGCTCCATATAAAACACTGGTATTCAGCTGCATCCGGTTAGACTGGAAAGCCGACCCCAAAATAGTTGGGAAAAGGTTAACCAGATGATGATGAGTTTATTAAAAGTATTATTATACTTTATTATATAAGCTTATTTTAAATGAAAACTGTTCGTTTCTTTCGTATCATGATCAAATTTCCATAATCAAGTGATAAGAAATGAACAGGGCGACTTTCTGCAGCAATTTTTTGGTACGTTGTAAATGTAAATGTTTATTCGAAGGCAACTGCTATGTGAGAAACGCTCTCTACGCAAAAACTCGTATGTACTTAGGCATACAAACCAATGGAACACATGTCTTATCGCTGTCTGCTAATGGAAGTTGAAATTAGGATTAGCTCTCAAAAGATCAGTACCTATCTAAACTAAATTATAGAGAAGAAAAATCGATTATATACATTGCCGGTGCTTCAACTGGCATTCTATACAATGCCTAGGTATTTTATACATTTCCTAGGTAAAGTGTAAAATAGTTTAAACATTGAACATCATTTCATACATTGCCTGAACGACCCAGGCATTCTATACATTTCCTAGGTATTGTATAGAATGCCTGCATTTTACACATTGCCTATAACATATACACAATAATATCGATGAAAGCGTTTTAGTTCCCCAAAATTTTGCTCGTGGGTGTCGACTAACACAAATCTCGGAATCGATCGATACCTTTAGCGACAAAAATAAGATGGCGACCCTGATATTTTGATGTTAACGTATAAATAATAAACATAAGCGATTTCAAAACATCGTCAGCAAAATATTTCCATCAGGCTTAAGATGGAAGTGGTTTAGCGCTTCTTTCGATTACCAAAATATAATTTGAATGCGACTTGAATCCAAAGAAATATTTATTATTTCCAGAAACACTGTTTTAGTTATTCTAAGTACCACTCAAATAAGATACAAATATGTTATAAAAACCAAGATTGAGAGGAAAATAAAAGGTATTTCCACATTCATTACGCGCCAAGTTGAAGGCGACATTGCTCGGTGATTACATACTCGCTAAGCGGAAGACAATTGCCAATAACACAAGAATTTATAATGTCGGAAACAAGGTTAGATCATAATGAACATTACTATCAGTAAAAGTGGTGATTTTGTTCAGAAAAAATATGCAGAGACCATTCTGAATGATGAGGAAGAAGAAAGTGATTCAATAAGATCTTCCGGTTTGTAGAGTCATTCTAAAATTGACAACGATAGTGGTAAGGAAATTTTTGGACTGGAGTTGGAACTTAGAGAGTAGACTTCGATTGACCCATCAGGTGTCAACTGTGTGACGGAACCTGGCTTGTTGTGGAAAGAACACTGTGAGACTTTAGTCGGTAGACAGTCCGACACGCTCCTTCGCCTTTTCCGAGGCCAACCATGAGGATATCTCCATCAAAAAAAAAAAACAACTGTGTGTGACTCATAAAGGTATATGTAATACTATTATCGGTGACATTGTAAATCTAAGTCACTGCACTACCAACCTAGTCATTTGGAAAATACCCAAAATTAAACGGAACACAAATTCCTTCAACAACACTCTAAACAAAGAAGGGCATGATTTGCAAATTTCGAAACATTTCTAAATGGAATAGAAACGCAATGCGTCGCTACAAAATATAACTGCGCATTTTATGCTAGTCAAACCAAGAATATATGTAACAGATACAAAGATACGAGCGATGGACCTAACCTATCTCTGTTTACATTGCTATCTTTAAATTTTACACGCTATCGGTACATGGCAATACTAGATCCATCATCTGTTTTGCATGCAAAACTTCACTTAGCGTATCTACGCTAAGTGAAGTTTTGTTTTTTGTTTTGTTTTGAACATCTGTTAATGAACTTAGCACATGACGTTTTATTGTTTCTGGATTTGTGTGAAAGGCTAGATCAAACAGACTCCTACAATTCATCAGTATGATATCTACCGTTGTTCTGTTTGCCGAAGAAAGACAGATTTTTCTAGAAGCTTTAGAATTGCCGTCCCAGCAGACTATGAGAGTAAGGGAAAAATGGAGTGCACTTGTCTGCGCACACATTTCTGCACTATAATATCTCCTACGTACTTGGTCAGTCTCCATTGAGATTCGCCGCCATGACCGAAATCGTTCTGGCGAATATTACTTACAGGTGAAAAATAGGAAAGATTTCTAACGTCACGGGGTTAAGAGGGAGGTTAAACCTTCATAATTCAGTAAGGAAATAGGTAGTTAAAACAAAACAGTCTACAAATGTTTGATCTCTATGTGTGTATACTTCACACATCAAATATGAAATCAATAAGTATGTTAGCTTGCTTATCGAACACAATCTAAATGGAACTGATAAGCAAGATGAAAGGAATGCAATTGCGTAAGTAGTTTTCGTTATTTAAACAGACAGAATATATGTAATGGCAAATATATAGGTAGATTGTCTTATCTGATGTAGAGATTGCAATGGCTGACGTGTGAGAAATCATGTAGGACAATCATGGGTTGAAAAGAGTTTATATTGACGACTTGCTGTCTAGAAACCGTTGAATGGAACTTGGAAGCAAGAATTTTAGCCAAGTCAGCGGGTTAGGTACTTCCTAATACAATAAAGTTGAAGAGTTCTTTTTTATAATAATAGGTGTATAATAAGATACATCTTGAACTGATTGATATATTTTGAGAGAACTTTTGTGTAGTCTAAATTACGAATATAATAAAGCTGAAAGAGTTTTCTTGTTTAACGAGCTAATCTCTGGACCGAATACGAATTGGTAAAACTCTTTTTGCATGTGATAGCCAGATTCATGAGAAATATTATAACATCATGCTACGACACACGGAAGCGGAGCATCAGGCAAAACCGCAACTGAAACCTATGGGTGTAGCTAGTTGAGAATACACTTTAAGGTTGAGATTTAGGTGGAGAGGGAGATAAGTTTTTTACATAGTGTTGGCTCCACAAGGACGCCTGTCTGTCTAGCCTTTACGACTGATTAATGCAGAAGGTTGAAGTTCCCAGCTGGCATTTAATAGTAGGTATGTATGAAATCAATAATGTTATGACAGGTGGGACTGCCCCTGGTGATGCAATCAATGTTATTCATAATCTACTAGGTACTTAAGTAGGTACAATCTAGTATCTACTTATTATTTACAATTAGCTTTTCCCCGTGACTTTGTCTGCGTGAATATCGGTTATGGTATACGTACACGATACTGCAGATTAGCACCATTAAAAAGAAATTATTAGCCTTTGTCCTTTCTTAGTTCGAGCTTACTATGTACCAAATTTCATTAAAATCGCTTCAATGGTTTGGCTCGCCCCCTATTACATGGGACCTAAATATACCGGCGAACTGTGGGTGTACATTGGTACACCTCTGCCTAACCCTTCGGGGAATACAGGCGTGATGGTATGGTGATGGTATGGTTTCGCCGTGTGAAGGTGTCAAAGACAGTCACTTTTGCAATTAAGTACAATATTACTTAGGGTGGATTTTTAACTTCGTATCTCGACAACTGCCAAAATAGTTAAAATTTCAGTAATTGTAAAATTCTAAGTATTTTATCTATGATCCTTAGTAGTTGACAATAAATAAATAACAAAAATAAAAGCATAATCTGTAGTTATTAGGTACATTTTGTTCAACGCGTGATCGATATAGTTTAGAACGGCAATTTCCTTTCGTTCTCGTTTTTTGGGCATAATAATAATCTACACAACGATCACGCAATCGAATCAAGCGAGCCCTTTGATACGAGATCCATCTGTTGACCTCGGCTAGTGTTGCTTAACCATTACTAAACTACGCCTACATGCAATGAACGGTTGTTGGAATGCAGCTAGCATTCTAGTGACAGCCAAGATCAATATCCTAGGAGTTTGTTTAAGGACAAAGAAATAAAGGATTTTGAACAACCTAAAGGGAGAGGAAGAGGGAGGCCAAAGAAAAGATGGATGGATTGTACGAAGTATGATATGAAAGAGAAGGGGAGTCATTGATAGCATGACTGTTGACAGAAAAGAATGGAAGAAAACACATTGCGCTGTCCCCAAGTAACATGGGATAAGGACAGTAAGATGATGACGAAGAAAGGGGGTTCAAGTAGCTTTTTAAAAGAAGATACCCTTAGCTTCTTTCAAATTATTATGGATTACTTTAGTTTAGAGGGCATTTGGGGGTTTTCAAAAAGTGTTTTTGCTTCAGACGAATCCCGATTACTTAATAGAAAGATTTTTTAAAAAAAGGAAAATATTAAGAAAGTTTTTACATTTTTGAAATATATTTCTCAGGGGTGTCTTTAGTCTCAATTTCACCGAAATGTTCGAGGCTTTTGAAGTTTTTGTCCCGTGTTGGCAATTTAGGTAATATCAATTGTTGTTTTGTTTAAGAGACATCATTTTGAGGTTTTTTTCTAATTTATTCAGCCAGTGGAATATGATGCCCCAGACACATTACCTAAGAGTACTGCTACCCAGCATATAGGCGACTGTTGTTTATTTAGCATCCAAATAATGGGGGTCCAAAGGCTGAAACCTAGAGTCAAGCTCTGGAGGTCGAGGACTTCCCAATGACTACTAGTCTTTAACAAAATGGGCCTTGGCAGAACGCCAGAAAGACCTAAATGACAATATTTTTCTTAATTGCTTGAAATGAAACTTATCTGACCTCGCCAAGTTGGTCAAGTGGCCTATCCAGCGCCCACCAATGACCGCGACCGTAGAAAGTGATATAATATTTAATAAATAATTAATTTAGAAGAATTGCCCAATAGCAGTGGGCGATGACATCAATATTTTATACTGCATCCGTAGGAAGGTTGCGTCCTAAAGCACCTACTCTACATCCTTATTACGATGCATTAAAGACTATTTTTACTTGCGGAATTTTCATTGAAACTTTATCTAGACTTTTCACTGCGTATTTGGAGAAAAGCGGTTTAGATATCCGAGAATATATTCTATTTCAGTGACAATAAAGTTCATATTGGTCTGGAACTAAGGGGATTTGACTGCAGTGGCATTTTTAAATGTTTTTGTTGTAACTTACACAGTTGATTATTTTTCAATGCATCGTTCTGTTGATTGATGATGTAATACTTCATTTTAATTAAGGTAACCGATAAGTGCAAATAATTATTGGAATTAAATACGATGTCTTTACTGATATGAGTACTTATGACTCAATTTATTATTGGTTTTATTAATAGTAATTACTTAATGGTGGTGAGTTTTCTTACTACTATTATAAATACAAAAGTTTTGAGGATTGATAGATGGATGGATGTTTGTTACTCTTTGACGCTTAAACGGATCTGGTTGAAATTTGGCTTTTTCAATTCCTTATTTTGTAAAACGTAAAACCATTCAGACACAATGTAATATTGTTCATGAATAAATTAAATGAAATAGCACTGAGGTAGATTGTAGTGTGGAATAACACAGGATACTTTTTATCCCGGAAAAAATTAATATTCCCGAGGGATAATATTTCAAATTTGACGCGAACGAATTGGCTGGCAGAAGCTTCACAGCTTCAAGAACACACATCCTTTCATTCATCCATCCATACAAACATTCACGTTTATAATAATGGTAGTAAAGGATTAAATAGCTATTATAGATGCGTATTTCTTGTACATAGTTATTATAGAAAGGTGATTATCATTAAAATTACATAGGTACCCGACGATGACAGATTAATTGTTTAATTTACTTAAAGCATAAATTATCAAGTTATTAATTTAAATTGGATTAACGACATTCACGTAATAGTTCAGTGATTAAGGCGCACGCCTCTCACGCACGAGGTTGCGTGCTTGATACCGGACAAGTACCAAAGTGACATTTTAAATTTACCAAATAATATCCATAACCTGTATTCCCAGAAGGGGTTAGGCAGAGGTGTATCACCATGACCATGTACTTGTACACCCACAGTTCGCCGATATGCTTAAGGTCCCATGTACCTAATAGGGGGCGAGCCTTAACCGCGCACGATTCCTAACTCCGAGCTGCTACTGAGAAAAGCAGATGCGCTAAGGATCACTAGGCTAGCGACGAAGTTTCAATTGACCATGTAATATTTTTTTTTTGTTAGAAAAAAACTGAGAAAAGACCTGGACTAATAATTAAAAGATTAAAATCGCCAATCTGCCTTAAACAAGCGTGTTAATCATTGCTTGCGCGTACTCTGTATGAAACAAGGCCCCTGCCCAGCAGTGGGACAGTCGCAGGCTAATATTAATAACAACATGAAGCAGTTACTTCACTGTTATAACTTTAAAAAATAATTTAATCCAAGTTACAATCTGTAGTTCAACCAAAAATAGATTAAACTAAACCAAACAACCATTACTTAGATGTTTCAACCAGATAATATTGAAACAATCACTTTCCAACTTGTTTTATGCAAATATCTTATGTTTCAGTAAATGCTGCATTCCTGTACAAAGTAACAAGGTAAAATAACTTCTATCGCCCAGACATAAAGGTCATTGTCCTATCCAAAATAGGTGTGCTGCCACGATGTTGAATGTCTGTGGTGATTCATACATTAATTATTATGTATTTATGATGTCAGTAGTTTCTATAGACAGTGCTGCAGTGACAGTGCAGTAGCTCAAGGTGTTCCTTCAATGAATAAATGTAGAAAATTTGGTTAAATGGTATTTTCCATGGTTAATTTTATACTTTTAAAAGCAAAAGGTCATTCACACACTGACTAAACACGGAAATCTTTTAAATTACTTGACCTATGATGATGAAATTTAGCAGTTTATAGGTAGGAGACATGTTAAGAACGCATTTGACTTTTGACATTCACGATTAGCCGCGGGCAAAAACTATTTAGATGTATTTATAAAAATGTCATAAAAATGGTTAAAAATTTGTAAAAAAGTGTTATAAAAATTTGTAAAAATTAGGCTTTAAGGAAGGAACAATAAGGTAAATTGGAACGAATAAAAAAAAAGCCCTCAAAATTAGGTACAACTCAGTTTTTGTGTGTCTGAATCATGCATGAGAGTTGATTGAATAACAAAATTGCGGCTTTTTTTTAAATTTATAATACTAGAAACCCATTATTTTACTAACAATGAGAATGGTAAAAATCTTCCCTGGTGTAATTAGATAAAATGAGCTGTCATTGTTCAGACCACATAGGATCCACATCCCTTAGTGATTAACAGTTCATACCAAGCTAAATTCACCAAGGCACATTCTTACAGAATAACACTGAAGATAACAATGAAATTCCTACTCAAATAGCCAATAAACAATACTTATTCTCAAGAAAAAATAACGTCCTATACACAATCCCATATACTGTATACTCAAGATATTTTCTTACTTAACAAAATTCTAAATTGCTATTCTTAAAAAGTGTTTTTGAGTTTTTCTATGAAATTCTCAGTAGCAGCTCAGAGTTAGGATTTGTGTCTGGTTAATGGCAATAGTCTCGCCCCCTATTACATGTGACCTAAACATACCGGCGGACTGTAGGTGTACATTCAAGTGCCTTATAACCTTACAGGCAATGCAGGTGTAATGGTATGATTTGGTAAAAAATATATAATAAAAAAAAATATACCATCACGCCTGTATTCCCCGAAGGGTTAGGCAGAGGTGTACCAATGTACACCTCTGCCGATGCCGATGTGATTTGGTAAATTATTAAAATTTACTACAAACCAACAAGTCCGTAACCCAACATAAATGTATCAGGTACTTATACCCTTTTTTATCCCAAAAACTGGGAAAAGGAAATCAAATACTTATTATATCCCTTGTTTTAATAGAGAAAAGAGTTACTATAAAAATGGGATTACTGTAGTTAAGTGCAGTATTCATGGTGCGTTTTAAAAGTTGCATAATAATATGTGTTTAATACCATCACGCCTGTATTCCCCGAAGGGTTAGGCAGAGGTGTGTTTAATATTTTATATTTTAGTTATTTATTTTAATTAAAAGGAGTACATAAATAAGCATATTTAATTTTAACTTTTCTATGATTCATGTTACATCTGATTAATCAATTCACTTAGCCTATCCCTTATGCCCTTGATAGAAAACAATTGAAGCAACTGCTCATTAGTTCTACACAATTTGAACCAAAAATTAATATTGCTAGTCAAATGAGTGCTAAAAAATATTAATCTTGGAGTAATTTATCAGCTTGAAAGTTACCAACAATACATACAAATTAAATTCACGCTGGCTTCTCCCGGCAACTTTAACAACTTTGTAGTTTGTTATATTATCCCATGGCAACTATTTATTTTTTAGTATTAAATGTAGCCTATCTGTGTGGTATTCTAGACTATGTCCTATCTTTGTGCCCAATTTCATTCAGATCCATCAACCGTTCTAGTATCATTAAGTAATAAACAACTGTTCATAGCAACTTTTTGATTTATAATAGCAGTAAGATAGCTTTGCACTACTTAGTTATAAAATACAACATTGCCAGGATTATTTTAACACAAATAATTGACAGTATTCATACTAATTTGCATTCAGACAGTGTGGTGTGAATGCTTAGAATATTTATTCAACACTTCAAAATATGTTAAATCATTAAGTAAAATACTTATAAGGTTATATGGCATCTACTCCTACACTATATTTTAATGAGA
This sequence comes from Caradrina clavipalpis, assembly GCA_932526535.1. Taxonomy (NCBI): domain Eukaryota; kingdom Metazoa; phylum Arthropoda; class Insecta; order Lepidoptera; family Noctuidae; genus Caradrina; species Caradrina clavipalpis. The sequence continues at coordinate 1,933,533 of OW052108.1, forward strand.
TACCTACGGAGGCGGGTTCGGAATAAGTAATATAATAATATGTGCTTCTAACCTTGTACTACTGGCTGTGCGAGCAATAATAGACCTAATTACATAGACATCCAAATTATTCACTAAATACTTAGACACACTAAAAGCTGATAAACAAAGTGTACACAAGGAAAATAAGTAATTAAGGAAAACCTGAATTTTGAAATGAAATTACGATGTCATCGGCATAGAATGAATTTTAACACACTTTATCCTATACATGGTTTTAATTCAGAGATATTTTATTCAACATTTGCTTAGTTGATACTAGAAATTGACACCATACATTTTCTAATAAAACTCCCAGCCTAAAGAACTCAGGAATAATGTAGCTTCTTATTTCATCAAAATATTCTTCAAAATCGGACCAGAAACTACTGAGATCTGCGAGTAAAAACAGAAAAATAAAGGAACTAAGGTTTATAGTCTTAGTTTAAATTTGAACATACCAGGAAAGCATGAAACTAAAGAGAGAAGTGTACTCAGCAGGGGGTAAAACAAGCCTGATAATAATGAAGACGGTATTTCCAGATTTACTTACATTGATGAGTAAAAATTGGCTAATTATAGTCCTTAAAGACTGACTGACTGAAAGGCCTATATTTTTACAGGTTAGAAAAAAAGCAGATCAAAAATACCATGAAATGTTTATCTTTTTCTTTATAGAAAAAACCCATAAGGTCAGGTTTAGGGTGAAGGCTAACAAACAATAATGGCTAGAGAAATGTATCATTGAAGTTGAAGGTACTGGCATCAATAATACAATAGCTACATTTTGAAAATATACACAGTTCTAGCATTCAATGTTGTAGGTACGTCAATGCATAGACAGACAGTTGCATACTCTCAATAGATGACCCTGACAGTGGAATAAGCCACACATCATAGACTATATAAATGTCAATACATTATTTTGAATGACTTTGCCACATTATCTACATCAACATATTACCCATGTTGATTATCTTGCTATTATGGCAAGTTTTATTCCTCTGTTATCAAGCATTATCAGTATTTTCGTACTTATTGCCGTAATACCAGCAAAAACTTTATCTATATCAAAGATAGATTAGGTACAATTTCTCTGGAAGTTGTTATGATGAAAATGTTCATTTTCAATGCAACTCAGACTTATTACGTACAGATACAGCTGTGATAAGATAAACGGGTAGAAAGTTTGCCGCAATGTACGTGTAAAATATAATGTAATGTACAGCTATACATCGTGTTACTAATCATTTAATATGACTCAAATTACACATGATACATCCAACGTATCATTTACGTCATTTACGAGGAATTTCTCATGAACAAAACTCCTGAAAGTAAAATAAAACGCCAGAATAACGGTAAATATAAAGCGAACATAACAAAAACTAAGTTATGTACGGCACTATGACATTACGGAGGCCTAACGTTTTTGGAGACATTCTCGGCCAACTATTACCGTCTGGCGAGCGTTTTTCTAATTATAGAACATACCACGACGTGAAAAAGACGTCCAAATATAGGTAAAAAACAAAACACACGATTGCGAGGATAGTATCACACTTCGGACATTCTCGAAAGCGGTACACGAGCCCAATACGTGGGGCCACGACACGGTTTAGGGTTAGACAATTTTTCAATCACATTTTATCACTAGAACGCCACATTTCAACTATAATTGCACATATACCTTTACTTTCAGCGGTTTCGGTAATATCTTTCACGTCATCAACCATCTTGCTGGATGACAGTCACTCACTACACACTTTTTATTCGAACATATTTCGAAAACTCATACTTTGGTTCACTATTTTCAGCCAGCCAGCCAGCGAGCGATCTATACGACGACACTTCGTTCCGTTCACTGCCAACGACGACGTAAGACGTAAGCGATGGCGAACAACCTTCACACGGTTTGTTGAATTATATCGATGGCGTCATCAACTCCAGTAGTTTGCGATAAAACAGCAAATTAATAAGTTATTTTTTTCTTCGTATTTAATTTGAATATCAGCTGATTTTTAATTCGAGTTTTAATCTAGGCATAACGATTGTTTTACAGAGTCAATCAAGTATTAAAAAAAGAACATGGAACTTTGGAAGATATTCTCGTCAGGTGGTAACAATTTAATGATTATATAATAATGAGTTTTTTTACTAAAACAATATACTAATCTTTTAGTTACAATATTACTGTGTTTAACTATTCACTTTGTTTTAGCTATTTGCACAAAAAAAACAGGCAAAAATATGAGTACAACTTAAAAGAGTATGATGTGGTGACAACTGAAACTAAATATTTAGAACCAAGTTATGTGTCAAGAAGGTGCTGGTAAATTTTTAGTTACATACAAGCAGTGTTTACTGTTGTTCATTTATTTTAATGTTTTGATATTTTTTGCCTTCTTTCCATTTAAAGTATAAGTGTAATAGTGGCACCTCTATTTTCCTACTCTTCTAAGTTGCACCATACGAGAATATAAGTTGTACACAAGCGCCATCTACACTTTCAATGTAATAACTTGCTCTTTGTTTATTGCGCCATCTGTGAGTCCAAGTGTGAACTACGTACAATAAAAATTTCATATACAACGACAGATGTCAGCACAATAAGAAAATACTTTTTGGGCTTATGAGCAGATTTTTAGTACCTCCTAAATTAAAAAAATCTAGCTCAGGTTTATATTAAATTCGCAACCAGGTTAAATGTCCTCGAAGACCTGAAAGTGGAGTCATAAGCAGTATGTCATTGTCAGTAATATAAACATATTACAAAATTTTGCATGATTATTAGTTAAAATTGTTTTAAGCTATAATAAAATGAGTAAGTATTGTAAGTAGATAATAATAGTTATTTACATAGTTGCCGCTATGATTAAAAACAAATAATCGGTGTAACAAGCGTAACGAAGCGTACATACCTACTTATGTACTTATTTACAAATAAGTACTAACTGTTTGGAAACTACACACTGCGAAGGTTTCCTTCTACTTCGTATGATTTACTAAAGAAAATCTCTACATAGTTTATAAAACAAAGTCGCAACCCGCCGCCTATACCTACGTTTAGACGTTTTCATCAATAGTTGAGTGATAATAGAGGAAGGTTGAAAAAAAGCGTTTTATACCGTGTATAACACGGTATAAAACGCTTTTTTTATAGATGGGAAATCATCAAATAACTTTCCCCGCCCTGGGCGGGGCGGGAGGGAGTGTCAGACTTTTACTGACTAAAATCCGTCTGTTCTTTCATGTGCCCTTTGCGTTCCGGGGGCGCGGTATCTCTTTCGAACAACCCGCAGCCCCGGCAGGACCCGCAGACGACTAATGGGAGCAGAGCAGTAAGCCAGTAACCCAACTTACATCTTTATTATAATTTTGTTATTTTCTTTTTATTCACCTTCATTGTTATCACATGTAGAAGCAACAAGAATATTGTAACCAAGATTTTGTAAAAACCAAATTGAAAGAAAAGAGTGTCCATGGAGTTTCTTGCTGGTTCTTCTCCATAGAGAGTAGAGACCTACGTTTTGGAACGAGCAACTAGCTTCAATTTTAAACTGTAACTTCTTGACATTCAAAAGTGCCTTTAAATGGTCTAATTGAAATAAATGCTTTGACTTTGACATGACATAACAGAACGCGGGTGACACCGCAGGCTGTAAACTATAACTAAGATTAGGTTTAGGTACCTACCTATCTATATCGATGGATGAAGAGTGATCAATTATTGGCAAAGATGATTAGGCGATTTTTTTTTTTTTTGGATCATTATCGCACAAACTTGGCAACATTAGTTACTACCTATGCTGCTTATTTATCTTGTATGTATCTATCTATACTGTTAGAGCCTAATTATATTTCGTTTACTTATATATTTTCACAAGGTGTTTTATCATATCTATCTTCTATATGTATAAATAAAATAAATGGCTAAATAGCTAGAACGGCTAGACCGTTGTCCCACACTATGAATGTCTCCTGTATCGTGGGTGCGTTTACAAACATATAAACCTACATGCACAAACAGCCAGACCCGGAACAACTATCAGTAGCTCATACGAATATTTGTTCAGTGAGGGAATCGGAGCCGCTACACGCACCGCAGCAGCCAATCACTCAGCCACCGCACCAAAAACTAAGATGCCGAAAGCAATATATTTATACCATCGGCATCGTTACAATTATTTGGTTGTCCTTAAACATTCCTGCGAGCCTTCTGGTTACAGTGGTATTGAAAACCAAAGTTTAACTTTTTTGTAAGGCATCAAGCGTCTCCAAACAAGTATATTCCTTCCAGCAAGAGCGATCCATTTTGCATCTCTTCCAGATGTCTTTTCTGAACATCATTTAATCTCATTTCAAGTCAATCAAGCAAACGACCCACCTAATGTTAAGTGGTTACCGCTTATCGACGCGCCCCGGAGAAAGATTATGGTGGTAGGTATTCTATCTGATTTAGTACGTGGTGTGTGTTCAATTGTTTGTAATGTAGGTAGCTGCTTTGCTTTTTTCATAAACAGTGTTTACACTTCACGGTTATGGCAACTAGGGTTATCTTATTAACTCCGATTTAGTTGTTAACACTGGCCATAACCTATAGTTCCGCTTCTGTTTTTGGTAGCGTGATGTTATATAGTCTATCTATAGTATATAATATGCCATATATACAATATAACATCACGGACGATCTATAGACATCTGCAATACCAGCGGTCTTGCAAATGCGTTGCCATCCCAAAAACAAAGTTGAAATGTCTCATGTGCCCGTACACCGGCAGCTACCCTTCAAACCGGATCACAGCAACGCTGATTTGCGGCAGAAATAATAATAATAATACCATTTATTTCAGGCAACAAAGGCCCATAACATAATACCTTAAAGACTTACACGTATTGTGGTCGGCGTAGAAATAGGTACGGTGGTAGTACTTTCCTGGATGAGCTCCTTCACAAAGAGCTCTACTAATGAGAAGGAACTGCTACCTTAATTCCATCTGCTGTCCTTGAGTTCAGAAAGCGTTTTTGATATACCTAGTCGTAATAACTATGGACTTATCTTTAAATCTTTTATGAATTAATTTCAATGACATAAGCCAGTTAGCAGTCGTTCAATGTTACTACCAGCGTACGCGACGATCGATTTCCAACAGAACGTGCAGATTGATTCGCAAATGTCATGAATATTAGTGCAGATATTATAGACCCGGAGCTAGACAGTGGTGTTCTATTTTGAGCTGGAATTTATTGTTTCCCGAATGACGTGACGATGAAGAAGATAAAGTGGCATCATAATTATCTGATTCTGCAGCAAAACAGCGTTACTGTGTTCTGGTTTAAAAGTGTAATTTGACGGAAGAATTTATAGGAAAATTCCTATATGATACATTTCCGCTTTGGGATGACTGCGTGTATGTGGTACTTCTGGAAGCTGATGGTACTGTAGATGACAGCAATTACCACTTATCGTCAGCTAGTCTATTGTCCAAAAACATCTTAAAAACCATCTTCAGAAAATTTTGGTGAAGGGCGTGACATCAGCTGTTAAAATCTCCCTCCGTAGATTAAGGTGACCTTGACTTCAGCTGTCATCGTACCTAATTCGAATAACTGACAGCTCACCAACCATAAAAAAAAACCAGATAACCACTCACTGTCTACTTGGTATGCAATTCGCAAGTTGCAATAGGTGATCACCCCGATAGGTCAAGTTCATTTAATTGGTAACGTTGTCTGTTCATTGGCTTTGACATACTTAACACACGCAATTTTAATAAAGACAGAAAGAAGTAAGTACTACATACAATCACGCCTGTATTCCCCGAAGGGTTAGGCGGTGATGTACCAGAGTACACCCACAGATCGCCGGCACGTTTTAGATCCCATGTAATTGTAACGAGTGTTAGGTATGTTGTGTTGTGTTATGTTGAGTTAATGATAATTGCAATCCGTGGTGCTTAGCAATCTAGGCTTCTCCTAGTTGTAAACATCCCTTTGTGCGTATTGGCCTAATTCTGTTCTGTCTCCTGCTTGTTTGGAGGGAAGTGGAAATTATGTTTTCTTACTCCTCCGCTAATCTTTTCTGATTAATTTCGTTGCGGGATCCAAGACAGTTGAATCGTTTCTCCGGGACTCGTCGAGCTTCATTGTCTCGGCGTTTTTCTTGTGGTCGCCATTGTTGATTTTGGCTTACAGAAGTTGCAGTGGTTTGGGAACAGTGTGGCGGGCTTATCAGGGTCATAGGTTAAATACGGATAGATAAGTTTTTAAGAACAGTTGAAACTTTGGAAAAGTTATTCCCGGTTTATCAATGAGAAATTAATATGACATATTTTCATTTTAGCAGGAAACTGATATACTCAGTAATGAGTATAAAATATAGATGGAGAGGAAAAGGGGGGACAAAGAAAAGATGAATGGATTGTGTGAAGAACGATAAAGTAAAGTATTTATTTCAATTAGACCATTTACAGGCACTTTTGAATTGTCATGAAGTTGTTTAGTTTGAAGTTAAAGTTAGTTGCTCGTTTGAAAACGTTACTAGGTCTCTATGGAGAAGAACGAGCAAGAAATTCAACGGACAGACAATAATATGAAAGAGAAGAGAGTCAGTGATATTATGACGGTCGATAGGACAGAATGGACCCCTAGTAACATGGGATAAGAACAGAAAGATGATGATTGTCAAGCGCGCCTAAGCTGCTGTGTGCCAATCACAGCAGTTTTAAGGCTTCACAATATTAATGTAGTTGTCTTAAATTATTTTTTGTTCGAATAACCGGGGGAATGGGGGATCGAATAACAGTTGACCTGAATTATAGTTAGAGAACATGAATATTACGGTGTCTTTTTTAACATCAAGCGCATTTTATTTTTTATGTAGGTATCTTGTAAGTTATTGCGATTGGTTAAAAATCCTTGAACTTGAACCTTAAAGATTTGAGAGAAAGTTAACTAAGCTCATTGTAACTAAGACCACCTATACAACTAGATTCAATTTGATTATTTTTTTCTTGTAAATGGCATTCAAAGGTGCCTTTTAATGATCTAATTGAAATAAATGATTTGACTTTGACTAAAGGTGAATAAGGTTCAATCTTATTTGTACCCTAATCCAACAAAGCAGGAGATCTATTTTTAAAAGCTAAAATAGAATTAATAAAATAAAATAAATCGAATTAATCATCGTAATGATGATTAATTAGATTAGATATAAGATTGATTGTGTTGATGTAATTCATCGTTTATTATAATTACGTAGTAGCGTCACATCACTGTGTTCGTCCACCCATGTTTGTTACTAGCTCATGTTTTCCTGCTATAAGAAAGTTTTATCGAAGATAGTATCTACTTAAGTATGACTAGAAATGACATCATTATGTTACAACACTTACATCACAGTAAAAACAACACATGAGACGTATTACCGCGAAATTTTTACATTTATCTAATTAAAATAACGAGAGATACACGTAACAATTTGAAAACAACTATAGAAAGTGTGGTGTGATAACGTTAACTATCTGCCCATACGCTCTACGCCTACAAATTATAACCCCGCCAAATTACCACGCCATTCAATTAAAGAATACGGTAACTAATTTTGTAAATTCTCGATTCGGCCGGGTTATACGGGTCGTTTGCTTCACCGGTTTGCACACCTGTTTCACTGGCCGGCCATGCGCAGTTAGCGCTTGACTTTCGAACGTGATTCGACGCGCGCTTTTAAAAAAGTAATCTGTCAAAAATTGGCGGCATTTCCGTAAATCATAAACGAATAAACTTTTTTTTTTATTGTGCTTTAGTGGTAGTGAACAAAATGGGTGTTGAATAAATTAATAATTATTATTGTTAGTTAAAATTGACTATTGCGTTCAAGTAATGCAGTGAAATAGTGTTTTGGTGAAAGTGTAAGGATTTGAATTTTAAAAAGACACAATGAAGTCTACATTGTTATTTGGCGGATGCCTAGTTTTATTGGCTGTTGTCATAGGTAAGTTTTATAAAAAAAAAAATACGCTTTTTATAAAATTATTTACTGTTTAAAAATTAATTCGTGATAAGTGATCATAAGCCTCAAATTATGCAGTAATCACAGAAGCATTGTTTTAATTTATGATAATACATAATTTGGGTAATTTAACGTTACCGTGAAAATAATTTAACTATGACCCACTTTTTAAAGGTAATCAGCTGACTTTATGTTTACATACCTAAGTACTTAATATGATTCAATTAAGTTATTTTTATACTACACGATAATTTGTAGCTTTTTTATAGAAAACGCCGAATAGTGTATCAAATATAATAAGTACAGTCATGCACAAAATTTTGTGGCAGATATTATTTTAACATCAATTAATAAAATTAAAGATTTATTTACTCATGTATGTACAAAACAAGTACTACTAATATTACAAGTCAGTCAATTGATTCTAGGTTGGGCCAAAATATAAATGGCTCTACATTTACCGTAAAAGCGTCAAGCGTGAAGCGATAGGTAGGATATCATTACGATTTATTAAATGTTCGGACAACTTCGGAATTTTCTTTAATTTTCTCTTTTATGATTCAGTAAAAGTACTTTCAATTATGTTCAATAAGACCTCCGACGTTAACTCTCTCAATCAACATAAAAATATGTAGTAAAATTTAAATCTTATGTGATTTTGATAAGCAAAATTTTAGCTGTTGGTCCCGGCTGTCATTCGTAGATCTTTGACAGTCGTTACGGATAGTCAGAAGCCAAGAAGTCTGACAACCAGTCTAACCAAGGGGTACCGTGTTGCCCAGTTACTGGGTTGTGGAGGTCTGATAGGCAGTCGCTCCATGTAAAACACTGGTATTCAGCTGCATCCGGTTAGACTGGAAGCCGACCCCAACATAGTTGGGAAAAGGTTAAGCAGATGATGAAGTGATTTTGATAAGTTATAATATTAGCATTTGTTGATATGATTTGTAGCTTATAGGTATACAACTCTTTTCAACAAGTTGATTTTTTGATAATGGAACTTTTAGGGTCACAATAAAAACTCAATGCTGGTGTTAAATAAAATAATTTGAACGAAGAGAGAAGGAACCATGAACTCTATTTTAGTAGACAATCTCCAAAACCTGAAGCTGTTTGTAAAAATATTCAAAAATCAAGAGTTAGTAAAAAACTAAAAAACACGTTTCTCTACAATTTTAGCTCCTGCTATTTCCAACCATGAACTTGAAAGACTGAAAAATCATTTATTTATTTTTCTTATTTAGTAATTAAAATACAAAACAATTTTGTAATTGGAGCGTATTAAGAATCTTTCCGGTTACATCTTTTGCTGATCTTCAAATATTCTAGATGCCTTTCTCAAGTATCATGACTTAAAATCATATCAATTAAATAAATTTGCAATTCAAGTCATACAACTTTAGTAGAACGCAGACCAAAAGCAGGAAATTTTTGGTAATCATTGAGATTTTCTTATTTGAACGCATCATTTTGCACGATTTTGCATGACTTTTGTCATGACTAAAAACAAAATAAAAGAAAGCGGATAGTTAGTATAAATTAGTCTAATGATATAATGATTAGTTAGATGTTAGTGTAATGATTCAATTAGGAAATAATAGGAATAATTAGGGATTTCGAAAATCAATTATTGTTCGTTAGAAATGACTAATCGTCCCTGGTATGTAGGTATTAATTGCCACAATATAATGAAGGTTCCTACTTAGTACCTAATATTAGGTAGGGGTATAACCGTCGACAAAATTAACCAGATTTTTAAGAAAACAAATACTAAAATATTATCTACAAAATTCAAAATGATATAAAATTGTATTTATTTATTATTACATAGGTATTTGACACGCGTTTGTGAAATAGCAAATTTTTGCACGCAATAATAGTGACTGCATGGAATTGTTCAACGAGAACTTTATAAGTAAATAGGTAATATACGTAGGTATCCTTATATTATAATATATCTACGTTTAGAATATTAAATTAAAATAAAACAACCTGTTTAAAATAACATCAATCAAAATTCACCAGCTTTTATGGTACCTAATAAAGATAATAATTTTTGACTTACCAAGGAATCGCTTAGAGAGTAAGAAAGTTAAAGCAATTTGCAATCATAATAAAATTAAAAAGTTTAAAAATAATTGAAGCTCAAGATACTCGTAAATCAAGATTTCTAAAGGATATACTTACGCAATGCCGAAACAGGAAAGTATTGCAAAAAAGAAAGTGCATGCTGTGTCTATGGTAAAAAAAATTACCGACGTTATCAAAAATATTAATCCAACCGATTTTAACATTTTTACATCAGACCGATTTTTCTTTTTTCGTTCTTATTTTGAATGTGGTTTCACATTCAAAATAAGAACGAAACAAGAAATAAAAAACTCGTTAAAAATAAATAAACAAAATAATACCATAGAATATTCATACCGATATTTCGAACCGAATAATACCGATACATCGATTCATAGGTTGTCATCGTTAAAATTGTTTTAAAATGCATAACTAGTTGTGACACTTTCGCGCGGGAGAAAGTGGTCGCGTTCAAAGTTGTCTGTAATTAACTGCTTCGAGTTTTTGTTTCGCTTCCTTATGTGATCGATTCAAATATCGAACGTAGGAGCAGTTATATTGGCGTTTAAAATTCCATTTTCAAATAAAATGTTAGTAAATTGGCAATAGAAGCAATATACCTAGTAGTTATGGAGAAAATATTAATTTAAAATAATTATTGTTTATAGGTGGTTTCGCAATTAAATGGTGTAGACGGAAATTTAACAATGTTATAAAAATACTTTTGATGGTTATAAGATGTGATCTAAAAGTTACGTAAATATTTTTTAAATAATCAAACATATCGTGCTGCTGTTACTGACTGTACCTGCTCGATACATTTTAGTTAAATACCAGTAGGTATTTTTTAATCCACACGAAAGTTACGCACTTTTAATTAGCAATAATTTTCAAATGACCTTAATCCTACCAAAACGCGCCAACTCACAAACTCTCAATAATTCAATTAATTACGACAAACTAATTCAATATGTCAGATATGTTACATTACTACCCATTACTCAGCAAACGCAAGTCACTGCATATGCATAAAACATAATATGCTTTGATTAATTTTAAAATTTATATAAAATACTAGCTGTTCCCCGCGGTTTCACCCTCAGCACCTGTTGGTCGTAGCGTGATGTTACATAGCCTATAGCCTTCCTCAAGAAATGAACTATCCAACACTAAAAGAATTTTCCAATTCCAACCAGTAGTCCCTGAGATTAGCGCGTTCAAACAAACAAACTCTTTAGCTTTATAATATTAGTATAGATATATAATAACCAAAACACTCAATACTCAATTATTTATTGCGTTCCATAATGGTCTTAAAATATAAAAGTACAGAATCATTATGAACCCTGTCGGGTACAGCAAAACATAGGAGAGAGGACAACTACAGTTACTTTGAAAAATGGGCGTTATTTCGACGCCTATTGGTGTACTATGGCAAAACTAATCCCAAAGAAAGATGCGCCGTTTTCCACCTCATTTCTATTCATAGTTTAGTCGTAGCACAAAAAGCGTACAACAGCATTACGCTTTTGGCACGCCAATGTTACGCAACGGCAAAAAACCCAAACATTCACGGCTGACGAGTGACCACTAGCCTTACCGAGTCATGGTCAGGCAAACTGTAACGTCGGAATGGACATGCTTTAGGAGTTTTAGGACATCGGTTTTAAACGTGCATTTGAATGTGTGTGATTACGTAGAATTATTTCCAACCGGTCCTTTTGGACATCTATGGGGGAGGCCTATGTCCAGAAGTAGTAGACGTCCTGTGGCTGATATGATGATTATGGTGATTTAATTATACTATATTATTTTTACTCAGTATTTTAACATTATTTTACGCCACGTCTGACAAGAGCGAAGCAGTAACCAAAGACATAACTTAACGCGGGTAAAACCTTAGAGTATAGCTATTTATTAAATAATAAAGTGTACTTAGAAAGTGTGTTTTTTTTAACCAATATGTTTCAAAGAAAAAAGCAATGGCAGAGATATATACAGCAGAAGAACGCTAGGGTTATTTTAAAAAGGTTGCGTTTTTTCCAAGGTAGTACTTATTATTAATATCATATGTACCAAAGCGAAATATCACTTGCGATCATTAATCTTGAAATGTCAAAAACGACTTGTCCAATCAAGCTGGTAGTTAGTTTACAGGCAGGAGATATCAATAAAGAACGGATTTGCCTTAGACTTTCATGAGGACGAAGTCGCAGAAAGAAGCTATAAAAAAAAGAAAAAAAAAGTTGATTTTATAAGATTTGACTTCAAAGAAATTTGACATTTCATTTCGATCTTTTATCAAAATACTCAGTTGTGAATTTGAATATAAAATAAAGGTCAAAAGCTACAATGCAATACTATATTCTATTAATTTGAATAAAAAAACAGGCCATTTATTTCGTCTATATAAGTGTGAATGTAAAGACGAGAATAAAAATAAAACATTCGCAAGTACAATCATGGTCAGTGCAACTGTTGCATCGGAATGCTCGCTTCGGGCTTTTGCTGATTGATATTTAATTGCAGACAGACAGACAGATAGGATGCAGAGTAATCAAAGATTGTGGAACGATAGCTTATGAAGTTAATGATGATATAGAACATGAGAATATTGATAAAAAGAATGCAGGTTAGAGATGAAAAGAAGTCGGACAAGTCGCTGATGCTATTCAAAAATTCAATTAAGAAAATAAAGAAATCTTGCTTCGTGATGTCTCGAATATCAAAGTTGCAGACACAAAAAATCTCAGTCTCCGAACAAAAGCAACACGTTCTTCTCAAAATTGCGATATCATTATGTTCTTGACCATATCTAAAAACCTTTTGGTTACGGAGATATTAAAAGGCAATGTTCTAACATTTTTCCATAGTAGTATTTTTCTACGAAAACCAGTTCTTAATGTTATTATAACAATAATGTTGCACCATGCGGCACCAGAACAGACAACCATAAACTGTAATTTATTACACCAAAAATAAAAGTTGTTTTCCAGCAATAATGTTACTATGTTACTTAGTTTTATGGTCAGTATGCGCAGTTAACGGCTGTGTGATGACATGTCGCATGCTCAATGGAATACAGACTTAACTAAAAAAGTTTTTGGGAAATCGCAAAAGAAGATCTTGCAATGAGGACGTTCCTACTTGCCGCCCCAGTGATATATCCGTCAATATATCACTGGGCCGGCAACAATGCGTAATTTAAACGGTAGACGGTAAATGTGGATGGATGGAGAGGAAGAGGGAGGCCAAAGAAAAGATGGATGGATTGTGTGAAGAATGATATGAAAGAGAAAGGAGTGAGTGATAGCATGACGGCTGACAGGATGGTATGGAAGAAGAAAACGTGTTGGGCCGACCCCAAGTAACATGGGATAAGGGCAGGAAGATGATGATGATGATGATGATGACGGTAGATGGTGCTAACAGAAGCCTGTATCTGTACGTACCTCAATTCTTGCCTATCTACTAATAGGTCACTGTTCCATTAAGCATGCGATGAGTTTTTCTACAACCTGTATTTTGTTTAAAGCTAATCGTTTTGGGCTAAGATTCTATCTCTCCATTCAAATTTTTGCATCAATATGCACAAGTTAATTTAGAGTTCACCGTTAGCTCCACAAAGCGACAGAAAACCTGACTTACTGGCGGCACTATATCTAGAACAATCGATGCTGAACCCTTCATAACGGTGTAGCTCGCACCTGATAACTGACACAGTTAAGATCAAGTTGGTATCTTGAATCTTAAATCTGGTCCTGAGAGAAAATTCCCGTTAGTTTTAATTAAATTCGTAACACACAGTACTAATTTGTGGGACATCATAGGACATGCTTTAAAGACAATATTGCCAAAATCAAGTTAAGCCATTTTGCCCTAGTGGTCCTAAGCCCATGAAATTCTCAGTAGCAGCTCGGAGTCAGGATTTGTGCCCGGTTAATGGCAATGGGGTCGCCCCCTATCACACAGGACCTAAACATACCGGCGAAGTGTAGGTGTAAAGTGGTAAACCTATGCATAACCCTTCGGGGAATACAGGCGTGATGGTATGTGTGATGTGTGACATGCATCCATCCATCCTCACAAACTTACGCGTTTAAATAGTAAAGTAATAGTAGGTAATAGTGGCGATGGGTCAATTATTATGAGATGGGAAGCCGAAACGAAAATTGATAAACTTGTGTTATTAAAGTTATACGCAACAAATATATGAATTTTCATAATGGTTTTAGTTCGTCATCAACTAACAGTGTGTCTGTATTATATGGTATGGAGTTGTATTGAATCCTTGCCACTGGTAACCGTTTAGCTTACTCCTGATAACTGACATAGTTACTATCAAGTTTGCTAAAATCTAGTTCTCAGAGAAAATTCCCGTTAGCTTTAATTAAATTCGTAACACATTATAATTAGTGAGAGATCTCAGGACATTTCTTTATAAACATTCTTTCTATATTAAAATTTTGCCCGTTGCGATACGATCGCAAGATCAACGGGGCAAAATTTAAGCCCTACTGATGAAGAAGGTTCGGGAAAAGTGGTATTGAATTTTTCCTTTCCGGATTTCTCAATAGTAGCCCGTAATTGGCAGTAAGAGCCTTTGGTCTTTATATCCCTGCGGTCGTGTGAAATTGCTATACTGCGGACTATGATAGTGCGGGATCGAGGAGTGCACCTGACTTTGTGCATACACTTATGCATTATATCTTCTGCGTTCCACCTGCATGTCGCCGATATTCAGTCGAGGAAATATCTAAGATTTGATATAATAAACTTCACTTTAATCTATATTATTGAATCCATACATCCTCACACACATCATACACCTGTAATACGAGTGCATTATCGGTCACAAGAGCTCATGCCGCGAACAATCGTGGGTCACTGGCTCACGGCCGTGCCCTCAGGCTAACGGAACGATGCACCAGACGCCTGACATAGTTTCCATCACCCGGATTCTCTCGTCTGGCCATTGGTAATCCTCACTATAGTAATTATCTACTATCTACTCGTTTACTTGTTATCTTCTGCTAGCAATTTTAGTATTATGAAACGAATGTAGTTTTTAAATTACTCGTTACACAATCAGGCCAGAACGTCTTAATGAATCTGGATGAAAGGCACAAAGATAGATTATAGTCTAAAAAAGCACGGCTAATGTTCTCGAAAAATGTACTGATCCCATGCTATAACGACAATATTATTAACTTTGACATGTACGAAATCGCGAGTGAAAATTAATACACATAATTTATATTTTATTGTACTCAACAATGTACTACATGTTTAGGTGAAAGGTAAACATTTGTTAATTATGCAATCGGCTTTTGTCGGGCACAGCAAAGAAAATTAGAGGAATGAGGACTTACTTAAACTTAAAATCCAACTTATTCTAGTTTCTACCAGCGTCTTCGTGTTTTTTTTCGCCCATGTCTTATATTACGCCTTTAGTTACTGCTTTGCTCCAGTGGGTCATAGTTCGAGCCACGTTTTTTTTTTAAATATTTATCACTGTGGGTTCTACAATCATGTACTAAATCCATGGTAAAAGTTTGCGATAAGACATCCCTTCCCTTCCACGTGTTATAAATCTGTATACACAAGTATTCGACTAACTGTAATGCGCATTGCACATTGGAACCTTCTTGATTCTGACACACATACAACCGGTAATACTTACAATCGTGGCCAACGCACCAGTAATGCAGAGTCTTGATCTGTTAGCCTAAATATTAAAGGACGTATGTATACATAAACCGACGCCTTTTTGCCATGGGGGTAGGCAGAAACCATAGAACGTCACCTGATACGTTTCTTACATACTACACTATACTACTATATTAAAGGAATCTCACAAATATAAACCACTAGCTTATAAAATATTTAGCATTACCCCGCAATTTCATTCGCGTTAATTTCAAATATGTGCCACAGGACTTGTACATTTTTTCGGGATAAAAAGTAGCTATTACGGACTGTAATCGGATGGACTCCTTGAAAAAGAGTTCTACTACTAGATACGATTAGCGTGTTGAGTAAGAAACATTCATTCATATAAATGTTCGTCTTTGTAATAGATAATTACATTTCCAAACGAAGTAGATAAGGCCGGTAGTGGAAGTTAAAAGGAAGATTTCACAACCTTATAAGAAGTAATTATAATTTGCATTTTAATTGTTTTGTTTTCATATGCAAAACAAAGCATATACATTCACACGTCCGCTGTTGTTCATATTACAAATATTAATGGCTAGCTTCTGCCCTCGACTTAGTCCGTATGGTGTATTAATTTGGTCTATCAATCCAGCAAAAATATTTTTTCCAGTCCGACATATTTTATATCGTTTCAACTAAAAAATAAAGAAATTAAATGGTGTTTAGCTTTTTTATATTAGTAAAGATAGATCATCATAGATAAGCTTATTTTTTTTTAATGCTATCTTGCAAGTCAACCTAGGAGGGTGCAAAGGCCCAAAGGTCACCGATTTTTTTTTGTGAGGGAGAATAGAATAAATAAATTCTAATATTTCAACGCACACGTCCTACAAATAGCGGTCCTTAAAAAAGTCGGACATTGGCCCTTAATCGGACTTTCTTTAGGTGTTTTAAACATTAGGGCTTCCATGCAGGGCTTATAACCTTCAAGCTAGTGCGCTCCCTATTGGGTACGGACATCTGCCTATGGCGTCCCTTGGAGATACAAGAGGCTAACAGACTGAATCAAATCTTTGATATCAAGTAACCAATCAACCTTAATTTTAACTACACATACTGCAATTTCCAACACTTTTTTAATTCACTGATGTGCTGAATGAAATTATTGCAAAATAGGTACTCATATATCCTTGGTCATAAGATCTAGATTCTAAACTAATAAAATTAAAAAGTTTTTTTATTCGTTTAGTCCAAGGCTAAACAACATCGCTATTAACGTTTCTTGCGGTCAGTAAGCTCTTAAGTTTTTCGTAACTTACGTAATTAGATAATTTGGACAAAAAAATACATTTTTCATAGATAAATGTTTTTTTACTTACTATCACCGGTCATGGTTGAATGGTGAAATACTATAGTTGATGTTCAGTGGGTAAACGTTTACAAATTCTAAGTGCGATCCGCGCAATCCTATCTGTATATTTTTGTGGCATAATTGCTTGCAAACAAAAAAAAAAAAAATATTCTTAGCCCTGTACTAGGAGTTTCTACGTGTGTTTGTGTTGAATGTGAGTTCATGAACATATAAATTGACTTATACAAACTACAGTTAAAAAATGCAAATGAAGAGTTAAAAAACCTTTAAAAAAATCTTTTTTAAGCAGCCCCTTTAAAATTTCAGGAATTAAAAAAAAAAAATATAACTATATCGTGAATCGCGTAACATCCATGGGGTATTTTGGATAACCCTCGGCATAAGAGATCTTTTTTTTTCGTCACTAATTGGACCATTCTGTATATTGTATGCTACTTAGTAACATTTTTTGAAACACACCTCTCCTTGATTCCCCTTTGACAGTCATTGCGGATAGAAGCGAAGAAGTCTGACAACCAGTGTAACCAAGAGGTATCGTGTTGCCCAGTTACTGTGTTGTGGAGGTTAGATAAGCAATCGCTCCAGGTAAAACACTGGTATTCAGCTGCATCCGGTTAGACAGGAAGCCGACCTCAAAATAGTTGGGAAAAGGCTAGGCACATGATGATGACATCTCTCCTTGATTGTACCCAAACGTCACAACTTAACTACCTCTACTTATTAAATAAATACTTAATAAAACCGGTAGGTAGTATAACACGCCCAGGGTCGGTGCCCAGCTCATTTCTCCGTGTCCACTGAAGCGTGACGATATCTACTCGTAACGTAACGTTACGCTACGGACTTGCGTGCAACTGGACGCGAGATATGGTTACAATCAGTTTTTTGCTCGACTGTACTTTAGGATGGCGGATTATTGTGCGTGAATGTACGCGTGTTGAATTATGTTTGAGCTGTCGTTTATCTAGTCTTGTTAGTACTCTTTTGCTAATCATTGGTTAGTACACTTTGTGCCAGTGAAATCTGGCTACTTTACTTATATGGCGTTTCATGTGGATTTGTTTAGGTAAAAAGAGAAAATATTTATATTTTTGTTTGTAATGGATAATCTCAAATACTACAAAACTGATTTAAAAATTTCTTTCAACTTTGGTGATCTACTTTATTAGCAAGTAACATAGGCTATATTTTATATTTAAAATAAAATTAGGGATCCGTAAGAACGCGTACGAAGGCGCGGGCTTAAGCTTTATAAGAATTTAATTGCCATACATGCGTTTAGGTTGCAATATCAACTAACTTTTCTTAGGATACAAGTAGCAAGAAAGTATGACCTTAGGTAATGAGGGAGTGACAGCTCAGTATTTTTACAAAACAGACATACACCCTTGAATTGACCTTGAAACTAAAGTAAAAACTAAAGTCCATCCATGTCCATGCATAAATGTATGTATGGCGCAACTCATACACTTATTACGTACACCGGCGTTACTTGAAATGCAACAGTTAACCTCGAAACCTTGACGTCTTGGATTTTATTTAATATAATAATATTTGGAACTGCTATTAACAGAACATGTGGTTAAGAATTAAACCGCAGATAAACATACTTCAAATTAAGTGTATTACTTGGTGCTGATTGCTATAACATTTTGTGTAACGCCTTCTTTTGTCGATAATATACCAACACGCCTATATTCCCCGAAGGGTTAGGCAGAGGTGTACAAATGTACACCCACAGTTCGCCGGTATGTTTAGGTCCCATGTAATAGGGGGCGAGCCTATTGCCAATAACAGTGCACAAATCCTATCTCCGAGCTGCTGCTGAGAATTTCATAGAAAAACCCAATAACACTTTTTGCTCGACCTGGGAATTTAACCCAAGACCTAGCAGTTTTGGCAGTTTATGTCGATAAATCGAAGAGATTATATTTTTCCTTGAAGCTAATTGGTCAATTGTAAAACATGCACGTAAGATGTAACTAAGTAATTAAAAGTAAAAATATTTAAATCTATTTTTAACGTCTACTTATTCTAAGAATATAACCATCGCGTGACGCTAAGTACCCGACAGAACTATAGCAACGCCTCACCGATTACCTTTCTCTGTTATGTTAGGTCAACATATCATTATTAAGAAGCAGACCTGCTTTTATGTTTTTTTTTTCTGATGAAAATTTATAGCAATTTATTTTGATTCGTTTTTTTTGTCCCCATTTGTACTTTTTACTGTTAGTTGTGTGTTGATTATACCTACTGTTACAAATGGTGATTTATGAACTTATCTTTGATTGTTGATTAAATATTTGTAAAAGTAATTGAATTAATAAACTTCTATTAATCATTTTTACAGGTAGTATTATTTTAAATCTATCCTAATATAATAAAATTGAAGAGTTTGTTTGTATAAACGCGCAAATCTCAGGAACTCCTACTTCGATTTGAAAAAAATATGTTGCGTTAAATAGTTCGTTTATCGGGGAAGGTTTGTAGGCTATATAACATCACGCTTATACTAGCAAGAGCAAAGCAGTAATCAAAAGCGTAACTTATCGCAAATTATGTTAATAGAATCCCGCACCACGAATGTCAGTTAAGTAAACCAAAAACCATAAAAATACACATGTGGGTAGATGTGCGACCAAAAAGTAGTACTAACAGTATAAGGAGCGAGGTCTCACAGAATGAGATTGCAATCTGCCACGGCCACTAAACTGTCTACATAATTATGTCCTCAAGCATTTATAAAAATTCAACACGCTCAAAATTGATTGAATGCTGTACATTACTAGTGTGGTAAACCAAATTGAAGGCTGCGGGTTGTTAGAAAGATGGGATTTAGTTAGGGCGGAAGAAGTCAATAGATGATTAGCCATCGGTAAAAAAATAAAAAAAAAAAAACAAATTGAAAAGACCATGTCCATGGAATTTCTTGCTCGTTCTTCTCCATAGAGACCTACGATTTGGAAAGAACAACTAGCTTCAACTTTCTGTATAACTTTTTGACAATCCAAAAGTGCCTGTAAATGGTCTAATTGAAATAAATGCTTTGATTTTAGTATTTTTCACCCGCGTCAAGTTACTTCTTTGGTTACTGCTCCATTCTCGTGGGTCGTAGCGTGATGTTATATAGCATAAACGATTCCTTATGAGTCTGGCTATCATACACAAAATATTTTTTCTAATCTAATTGATAGTTCCATAGATCATCGCAATATCGCGTTAAAACAAACAAACGTAAAACTTCTTTAGCTATATGTTATACTAGCTTCTGCCCGCGACTTCGTCCGCGTCACAGTTGATGTGTTATCCTACGGGTACCGTACATTTTCCCGGGATAAAAAGTAGCCTATGTGTTATTCCAGACTATAATCTATCTTTGTGCCAAATTTCATCCAGATCCATTCAGCCGTTTAAGCGTGAAAGAGTAACAAACATCCATACATCCATACATCCATACATCCATACATACAAACTTTCGCCTTTATAATAGTAGTAGGATTAGTATAGGCAAAAACAAATTATATTGCTCTGTTCTAAGTTCACATCGCTTTACAGGGATTCTAAACATTTCACAACTGTTATTATCAAGCTACATAAATGTTATTCATATGAAAGGGTCACAGCGCATTGAAGAGGTCATTCAAAACGTCAAGTCGGTTAAAATTTTATCTCCTCAAATGCAGATTGCGTGAAATACAGATTCTTTAGTACGATAGTGATTGTATTGTACTTCTATCTAATGTGGCCTTCGATTGTTATGAGTACCATTCCAATTTGTGATCTTTGGGTTGAATGATTGATTGATAGCTTGCAGTTAACCCCATGTCTATAAACTTGGGTAATTTTAATGTTAGAGGCAATCGCTACGCAGTATAAAATACTCGTAAAGTCATTGACCGCCGTCTATGCCTCTGTTCGCTTATATCTTGTAAACTACGCAACGGATATTAATGCGTTTATATCAATAGATAGAGTGATTAAAGAGGAATATTTTCACGTATATAACATCAAACTACGTCTAATGGGAGTGGAGCAGTAACCAAAGACGTAACTGAATGCGGCTGACAACGTGGTGTATATTATGACCAGTTATCTTTCAAGAACGATCGCATTTTAATCTAAGTCTCAATCTGTCAAAAATGCCTGTAATTAATTTTTTTTTAAGATGCTGACATTGATTGTCGCTAAGTTGGGTTTGCGATTACTGTAAACCGTAATAGACAGACGCTTGAAATTTTCACAGATTGTGTATTATTATGGTATAACAAGTAACAATAAAAATACAAGAATCGTGTTTTCTTGAACTCGACCTGAACGGTTTTTAGGGTTCCTTACCTTCGGGTCCAATGAGACCCTATCACTAAACCTCTGCTGTCCGTCCGTCTATCCATCTATACGTCTTTCACAATGGCTGTATCTTTTAAATCGTAATAGGTAAACTTTCGAAATTTTCACAGTGTGTATTTCAATGGTCATTATAAAAACAAATAATAGAAATAAAATAAAATAAAATTTTAAGCCCAGTGGTTAAGGCACCCACCTCTCATGCACGAGGTTGCAGGTTCAAAACCGGGCACGGGCAAGTACCAATGTGACTTTTTCTAATTCATATGTACTTTCTAAGTTTATCTTGGACATCACTGACATCGGTGAAGGAAAACATCGTGAGGAAACCTGGACTTATAATTAATATAAGTCTGAAATTGCCAATCCGCCTTGAGCAAGCGTGGTGATCAATGCTCGTGCCTTCTCTGTATGAGAAGAGGCCTTTGCCCTGCAGTGGGACAGTTATAGGCTGGTATTATTATTATTATTATTAAAATTTTAAGGGAGTCCTCATGTAAGTATAGTGTTAAATACAGTACATTGGTACAGAATCCTTCGTGACCAAATCCAACTCGTACTTGGCCGGTTTTGTTAGACGTCGTGGTAAAATCTTAAGCGTCGGTCAGTGGCCCTCGTTAAAACCATATTTAAAATGGACGTTGACGTACCGTTGTGTTGAAATATATTCGTCTGAATTGCCACACAAGCTCTGATCACAGACCGCACAAGCTATTAATCGTACATTATCTGTTAAACGCGACCTTGTCTACGAATATCCGATGTCTGTGGTAATGGGAATCGATGTATAATATAATTATAAAGAAAGGTTCTAGCCGCGATTGCAACAATGTCATTTGCCCATCTCACCGGCAGATAATTACCCAAGTAGCAAAATAATGTCATATAAAAGGTACAATAACGTTTTCAATTTAACTTTCAGCCATACGAAAACGTTTTATAATAGTTTTTTAAACGTAAATATAACGCGGGTTTGGGCGCAGATTATATAACATTTCAATCGTGTAAAGGTCGTGTTGCAGTCGCGTTAGCGACAAATTATGTTGAGTAAAAGTCACGTAGACGTTGTGAGTTTAACTAATAAGGTTTGTAATCGTCTAGTAATCCAATGAATAACTATATCATCGTATGAGAGTGTCAGCGACAATTTGTGTGACATTTATTGTGTTATGGCAAAATTATATTATAAAGTTAAGTAAAATGTCGTATGAATCATTATTAAGAATTCTTTAATATAGAGAAAGCATATTGCGGTGGAAGATGAAGAGCGATGACTTATACATGGGAATTAAATTTTTTCGATGATATGTATGGTTATCTTTGTCAATATTTTCATGGGCCTTCATAATATTGGAGTTTTCATATTGTTTATAAAAATAAAATATATTAATTGACAGCAATAGTCTCGGCCATATTGCCAATAGACATTGGGCGACTGCATTTCGACCTTTACATAACTATTGGTCGTATACATGTTTTTATACGATTTATGGCGTCCACCATGACGGTTACAATTAGAGTTCTGTTGGAAAATAGTAAAACCCTTTGCGTATAGTCATGGAAATACTTCTGTTTTATTCACAGGGACATCGTGGTGATTCTGGCGTTGATAAGCTTGTGAATCTCTCATTAAGTTTATCACATTTTATTTTAGTCATAGATTGGCACACGTTGTAGGAATAAAAAATATTCTATATATATAAAAATGAATTGCTGTTCCTTAGTCTCGCTAAAACTCGAGAACGGTTGAACGGATTTATCTTATCTTAGTCTTGAAATGTTCGTGGAGGTCTAGGGAAGGTTTAAAAGGCGAGAAAAATTTAAAACGACCCACGAGGGCGGAGCAGTAACCAAAGACGCGGGTGAAACCGCGGGGCACAGCTAGTCAGTTATATTAGAATAACGTTTCCAACTAAAAGTTATTTAATGGTTTTGTATATGACCTATTATGACGATTTTATAATAGATAACTATAAAACCATTACATAACGGTTTGTTATTTAAATGTTGAATAAAAGGTTCTAAATTTACGGAACATGGCGAGTCGTCACTATTGTCCGACTGAAACGTTTACTCGACTTAACATTATATAACCGTCTTATAAATTAATTGAGACGACGTTTACCAGACGCATTAATATGATTTAAATATATATAACTAATGCGTCGAACTGAATACTATTTTACAACTGTTTAGTTACTTCATAACTATTTCAAACCCCTTACATGACTGTTAGTCGTATAATTCTAAACTTATATAACTTTTTTGCTAGTTGGGTATCGCAAAAGTAAGATCAATTTTGTTACTAATACCTACATTATTATTTCCCCGACCGAATTTCCAATTGTCCGGTCAAGGTAGGTAATATCCCATTGGACACTAGCTATACTTAATAATAATAATAATACCATCACGCCTGTTTTCCCCGAAGGGTTAGGCAGAGGTGTACCAATGTACACCCACAGTTCGCCGGTATATTTAGGTCCCATGTAATAAGGGGCGAGCCAATTGCCATTAATCGGGCACAAATCCAAACTCCGAGCTGCTACTGAGAATTTCATAGAAAAACCCAATAACACTTTTTGCTCGACCTGGGAATCGAACCCAGGACCTCTAGCGTAGCAGTCGCGCTTAGGATCACTAGGCTAACGAGGCAGCTATACTATACTAGCTAGCTAGCTATACTTCAGATAATATAGTACATAAAAGTGTGCAAGCATTCCCTCTTCCTTCACTTCCATAGTCCGATGGGACGTAATTCAACACAGCCAAAGATTACACGCAGGACAATATGAGTTTACGTGCTTTCCGAGGTACCACTAACTTCCAAGCTGTTATTGACAAATGCCTAATAGAAAAACCCACTAACATTTTGACTGACCTGGGAATCAGACACACCATGGGTCAACCAAAACAAAATAAATAACTATCTACTAATAGGTAGATAGTTACGCATATTATCGAAAATGATAGACAAAAGAATATTGACAACCATAATTAATTGCGCACACGCTTGTAATTGGCTAATTACTCAGTAGGTGGCTATAGGGTCAAAGTCATGTGTAATTTTATCTAAATTTACACAATGTTTTTTTTCTTGCAATAGGTGGTATGTGACGATTAATATGACTAGCTTCCGAGATAGCGACTTCGTCTGCGAAATCTCCAGAATTAAATGACTGAATAAAATAAAATTATGCTATGTGTTATACTATGTAGATCAATTTCAATTATGTATCGCTTGTCTTTCAGCTAATTCCATTCTGTTGTTTATCCATCCATCTTCACGAATTTTCCTTAATAGAATATCAAAAAAGAAAAACACTTAGCCGATAAAACAATGTTTAATGTTTTAAACATGTTTAAAAAAGAATAACCAAAATGGCGCACTACATTTGCAAAAACAAAAGAAGTACTTGAGAAAGTGTGTTCTTTTAAACGTTCGCATTGAGGTGAACCACTAATGTAAATAGGCATTTATTTTTATACATGCCTTTTTCGTTCCATTTAAAGCTAAATACACATTATATTGCAGTTATATTTTTTCTTTGCGATATTTTTTTGGTATAGAGCGTGTGAATATTTTTAGTTACAGACTCATTAACATTGGTCTTAAATTGAATTGATTCTGACCATATCATTACAGTTACTGGCCACAATTTCAAACCTCTTATTAAATTCATTAGCTGGAAATTACAAGTAACTTTATATTTCAAAATTGGGATCGATTATTTATTTATTATTTTTCTCTAAAGTGTAATATAATGATGATATAAAAAGGGGAGGCTCATAGAGATCAAAAGTGCGTCGCGTTGTTAATGGGATAAATACTAAGACTGGCAGCATTTTTACAATGGCAATGCTGATTATTTAGCTCAAAAATGGGCCAGCCTTCTGCTCGCATTACGAGATTATCAGCAAATTATAGCATTACCAGCCAATTAGCGATGTCCCGAAAAGCAATATGAGCACTCAGTCCTAAAGCCCGCAGCGGGTTGTTCGAAAGAAATACCGCGCGCCTGAAACGCAATGGGCACAAGAAGGAACATGGATGGGTTTTCGTCAGTAAAAGTCTGACAGTCCCTCCCGCCTCGCCCAGGGCAGGTGAAATCATTGGATGATTTCCTATTGGTAAAAAAAGGCCTA
Organism: Caradrina clavipalpis; assembly: GCA_932526535.1. Classification (NCBI taxonomy): domain Eukaryota; kingdom Metazoa; phylum Arthropoda; class Insecta; order Lepidoptera; family Noctuidae; genus Caradrina; species Caradrina clavipalpis. The sequence goes on from OW052108.1 coordinate 1,959,155, forward strand.
AGGCCCATGTGTTGCAACACCAAACGTATAAGTTCCAAAAGCTTTCAGTGTATTAAATTTTATGACTGAAAAGTTTTAGATTTTCACATCAAAGCTTGAAATCCACTACTCATTTTATTAAACGTTATAGCACTGGTTTCTTTACTCACTAGGTATTTACACTATTAAAATACCTTTAAAATTAAATTTGATGGCCAACAAGATTCAGTCGAGACCAAATTACTCAGTGAAATATAAACGTAAGTCAGTGACCATAACCTTGTTCCAGTTTTCATTGGCTACTAAACTGTTTGATAATTTCCGCAGTTATATTAAAGTAGAGTAATGAATAAAAAAAGTGTTAGTATTGATATAAAGTGTATTCTTATAGCATTGAAGCGATGGAAGAAAGTGCGTTATTAGTTGTTTGATGCATTCCTTGAAAAGGAATAATAATAATAATAGAATAAGAGCTAATTTGCGACAGCCCCGAAAACTTTAGGCTGAAACTACGTTGATTTTAAAGACACTTTTCAATTTTACCAAAATCTGCAAATTGTTAAATGTCTTGTACTTGTACTATTCTGATAGCTTCTGAACGAATAAATACTTCGAAAACCAAATCTTAATGATTTGGTTTAATTAAATGTTTTTTGTCAAAATTAATTAGAAACCTTGTATTGTAATGTTACTCCAAATCAATCCATTATTCACCGTTTGTTTTTGGGGGTTTTTGTTCAAATTTTTATCTAGGCATTCACTCTGAAGGTAATAATTTGCTTCAGTATTCTGTATTTACTACCTATATACCCCGCAGTGTCGTGTTACGTCTTTTGTTAGTGCTCCGCACTCGTTGATCGTAGCGTGATATTCTATACGTATAAACCTTCCTCTTGAATCACTATACTGGTGAAAACCGCATTAAAATCCGTTGCGAAGTATATCAGAAGGAAGCGACTTTGTTATATACTATGCAGAGATGTGCTTTGTCTTTTTACTATTCACGGATCGAATGCCTTCATTACCGAAGCCTCAACAGGTGCGGTATTCACCAGTATGTAGATAGGTATAGCAGAAATACGTGACTTGCTCTGCGTGTTTCCACAGTGCAAGTAGCTTGCGGAACTAAACTTGCGAGTGGCCATCATGCTTGACATAATCTAATTGTATATGGTGCTCGAGATACATGTGTGTTTTGTAATGTAACTATCTACCATTATTAGAGTTCCGAAATGAACTAAAAACCCTTAGAGTTTCGACATGTGTGTGTGTGTCTGTGTATCCGAGGATTAGCTCAGAGACTCTTAGTACTAGATAGATGTTATTTGGCATGGATATGCATTTTAATCATGGTAACTAAGTGGTAAACGCTCAGAGATGATTTTCACGCGGATTTATCATCACGGTAAAAAAAAATAATCAGCTAGACTTTGCGTTACAGATCTGAGCTGTCTAGAGGCGACGGACGTTTCGAATCACAGTACGATTTATATTGAATGTCGCGTCACTCGGAAACCTTCTTTTCATGCACTATCCTATGATGTAGCTCTCGTTGGATAGGTCATTCAAAAATATTTCGGGTGTGTAAAAATCATTTTTTGGTTCAGGAATACGTTCGCGAAATAGATAAAACGAAATAATTTTAGTTAGATTCTAGGGTTTAGGGTTAGGGAAAAAAATTAAAGCAGTAAAAATGTTGAAAAGAAAGCTATCACAGCTATGAAGGCTTTATAAATTGACGAGTAATACGAGCAACTACGGAACCATACACGGCTCGTGGCCCAACACGCATTTGGCCGGGTTTTTTATTTAGTACGTGATATATTAGGGTAGGAAATTACAGTCTATATAGGTAATTTATTTTAATACGTTCTTGACCTGGTTATAAAATCGTCTCAAGGTCGAATTTTGCAAAGCTGTTGTCAAATTAATCATAAACCTTTTTTATAGTTAACTTTATAGACTGCCCGGTTAGTCTCGTAATCGCAATCGCCTCTGCTCTGCCACACTCCTCCGGAGTCCCTAAGTTCGATTCTCACCTCGGGCAAAAAGTTATAGACATTTTTCATCCGAAATTCTCAGTGGCAGCTTATTATTATTTTATAAAAAGCAAGACCAACAACTGACATTTTACACGAAGGCATAAGCTATTAAATATACTTATAAAATTTATAATGAGTGTGAATTAACCATAGAAAGTGACAAGATTGTTTTCGAAAATCACCTTCTAATCAGATAAATATAAAGTCGAAGATCGCAGCTAAGGTAGTGTAAAGGTTGTACACCGCGACAACCTGGCTGAAATAGTTTTACTTAAAATACCTCCTTTTTGGAATTCGAATGTAGAAAAAAGAAATAGTTTTTTTTATACATGTTGATATGAAGCACTTGTGTGGCCAATCTCGAGTCGTACCTACACATTTATAACTTCTAGTGTCAATAAATGATTTAAAAAGTACGTCGACTTTCAGTTAATGTAATATAAGCCCTAAGCATAACCCCGTAACTGGGTCTCACCCAGAAGGTTACCACAGTGCTATGTTATCTCATAGAGAAATTACATCTCGTGCAACTAATTGTATTACATAGGAACTCAACACTTACTGGTCACCAGCGAAACTGACGGCAGAAATGGCAATGAAAGAGAAACATTGTAATTTGGTAAATTATACTCTATACGCAACTTCCTAAAGAACTTATTACGTTGAGTTTGGATCAAGTAATTTAATGGTATTGTACACAGGAGAACATATCAAAATAGACCAATCTGTCTAATTTCTTTGATAGTTTTTCAACTTTATTGCAAAGGAATAAGGTTTATGTCCGATTGGGAAAATATGACATTTCGGGATAGAAGTTAGAAGTACTTCATGAGTAACATTTCGTAGGTTTTTATGTCTTTACCTGAATTGTGACGACGTTTTTTTTGCTGTATCATTTATTGCATCAAATATGGTGAATGTAATATGTCTCACATATTCGTCCAATATACTTAAGAACATAAATATTCATTTATCATTTGTAATTAATTTTTGCAACTAATTAAAAAATCCAATACATACCTATCCAATTGCCAATCGAATCCAATTTCCATTTTGTTCATATTGGAAATATAGACGAGATGGTATGGTATGTGTGTACATACAGTAATTTAAAAATCGGCTAATCCATACATTTTGACCTTTAGGTTTTTAGTTTGGAACCTATTTTCCATATACAGTAAGTGTTCCCCATAGGCTACCAATGTACACCTACTGTTCGCCGGTATGTTTAGGTCCCATGTAATAGGGGGCGAGCCTATTGCTATTAACCGGGTACAAATTCTATATCCGAGCTGCTACTGAGAATTTTACAGAAAAACCCAATTACACTTCTTGCTTTTTTTTCATTAGCTTTAATATGAGTTCTATCGTGTGCCTACTGAAGCCATGTTTTCATCACAATGTCCCTTCTGTCGTGTGTAACAAATCATGTATTACAGAATATTCTAACATTCTCAAACTAAGTACTTATGACCACATTACCTCAGAGATACGAAACTTGGAGTTTTCTTACAAAATCTGCGACCTTCGCCAGTTGACACATTATGGATTGTATTGATCATTAGCATTGGTTCGTGGGTTGTGAAAGTGTGTGTTTGTAGGTGTTTAGTAACTACCTAAATAGTTGATAAATGGAAATTGGAAGAAAAAAAATTGTTCTTCCATACATTTTGACCTTGTATGGAACTGTTGTATGAAACATTTGATTTTGTTGACAAGAGTCAAAATATTTTATCTTTCGCTTCTTGAATCATGTATCCATGATAACAGGGGGCGCAGGGGGACAGGAGGACCGGGGTACAGGTGGGCAGTTGGACAGGGGGACAGTGGGACAGGTGCGTAAGGGGACAAATGGACAGGGGTCAGGGGATCAGGGGCAGGGGGCAGGGGGACAGAGGGACAATTTTTGTAAGTTTTAGGAACGTTCGCATTCTAATCTCAGTCTCAATATAATCTTTAATGTCAAGGTGTGATTCAGTGATTTATATCGAGGTCATAAAATATTGTATATTAGCGGATACCAGAGACATTGTCCTGCCCTTTCACTGGCTTGTGGGGCCACCTTCTGTATTCAATAGTACATCTAAATAATCCAAGGACCGATTTAAATACACACATAAAAAATGATCAATATCGATCCAGCCGTTTAGAAGGACTTTAGTGATATACACACGCTTAAAAGAATTATTTATAAAGCTGAAGAGCTTTTTCGTTTGTTTAAACTTCAAAACTTCCGGTTGGATAAAAAAAAATTAAAGCCAGATTCATGAGGGATATTATATATACCATCACGCCTGTATTCCCCGAAGGGTTAGGCAGAGGTGTACCAATGTACACCCACAGTTCGCCGGTATATTTAGGTCCCATGTAATAGGGGGCGAGCCTATTGCCATTAACCGGGCACAAATCCAAACTCCGAGCTGCTACGGAGAATTTCATAGAAAAACCCAATAACACTTTTTGCTCGACCTGGGAATCGAACCCGGGACCCCTTGCACAGCAGTCGCACTGATGAGGGATATTATAGACTATAAATAACATCACGCTACGATATACGAGAGAGGAGTAGTAGCCAAACAAGCTTGAAGAAAAATTACGCAGGCGATATCGCTGGCAGAAGCTAGTTATTTAAATAAAAAGTTTGACAACACATCACGACATTGTTTACTGACAATTACAAGAAACAACAATTAAAAGAGTAGACGCAAGGAAATGGGTTGTCTAACAGTACAGACAGACGACGGTCCGCTGGCCTACTTGTGCACTATTGTAATGTTATAAATACAATGTGTTATTAGTGGTACTGTTACTATGTAAGTAACACTCTTATGCATTGGAAGCTTTTTTTTATAGATGGGAAATCATCAAATCACTTCCCCCGCCTTGGGCGGGATGGGAGGGAGCGTCAGACTTTTACTGACTAAAACCCATCTATGGTCCTTCATGTGCTATTTGCGTTCCGGGGGCGCGGTAGCTCCTTCGAACAACCCGCAGCCCCGGCAGGCGTCGGCCCTTAGTGGCCCCATCCAATGTTTGCTGACATCTCTTTGAGGCGCGCTTGGTACACGAACGCGCCGTCGATACGGTCTGTCGTTAGTTAGTTAACGTACGGACGGTGAGCTATCCATTGCTCACCGTCCGTACGTACAGACCCGCGTCTACGGTGGCCGGGAGTCGTCTCGTGGCTCCCGACGCCCGGAGCGTCTTCCGCGGCGGCTGCTGGGACGAGAGACTCTTCTCTCCCTCTCCCGTACCAAAAAGATGAAAGCTGATACTTTGGAAGCTTAACTATAAAATATATTTATTTACACATCTAAATATATTATTACCAACTGCGACAACTGCAGCTGCTTATTATTAACTGCTTCATTAGCCTAGTGGTCATGAGCGCGGCTACTATGCTACAGGTATTGATTCCGGTTCCCAGGTCGAGCAAAAAGTGTTTATGGAGTTTTTCTATGAAATTTTTAGTAGCAGCTCGGAGTTAGAATGTCTGCTCGGTTAGTCATAGGGTCGCCCCCTATTACATGGGACCTTAACATACCGGCGAACTGTGGGTGTACATTGGTACACCTCTGCCTAACCCTTCGGGGAATACAGGCGTGATGTTATGTTATGTTACATTGTTATAACATAGCTTTACTTCGTAACCCCTTAGCCTAATATTTCGTAGCGACCTATTTACTCCTCGTAGCAACATCTTCGTAGCTGCGTAGCGCCGTAGCACTCCTGTACTATTTTCCGCGTAGCATTGAAAAATCTTATAAGAATTTTGTGCTATGAACGGTTATTTTTAAATTAATCAACGGATTTAAATTAAACTTGGCAGTTCGGAAGTTGGTTGTGTGTCATTCCCGCGACTCGGAAAGCACGTAAAGCCGTTGGTCCCGCCTGTCATTCGTAGATCTTTCACAGCCATTATGGATAGTCAGAAGCCTGGAAGCCGCTTCATATAAACCACTGGTATCCGGTTAGACTGGAAGCCGACCCCACATGGTCGGGAAAAGGCTAAGCACCAGTAGTAGTGATAGTAACCTTGACACGTATTACAAGGGCTGGTTCAAGGTGGGGCAGAGAAAGTGTGTCTGGAAGAACTTGAAGCAAGGCAGCTAGTATCGGGACAGAGTACAATAGAGAGAAAAAAAAACGACGGGTTGCACTCCGGGAGTGCCGGCAGAAGTGAAAACTTGAATATTAACGTTGTTCATTTTTGATATTTTGGAATGGTTAGGGAATAATTTTGCACGAATCGCTTTAATTATCAGTATAAAAGTACTATCATTTATGTGGTATAAAACAATATTTATTTATTTCGCTATCGTACACAATTACGATAAATTCGTAAGATTTTCGATCAGGTCGCGTGTCCTGACGCGAGTTTAACATTCTTTACCCATTCCAAAACCAGTGCACAACGCCACTTACGAATTTTCGATCAGGGTCACGTGTCCTGACGCGAGTTTAACATTTTTACCCATTCCAAAAAAAAACTGCACGACGCCGCTAAAGAAGTTTTCACTTCAAAAATCAGTTACAAAATCATTGCAACACCAAAAAGCTAATGATAGTCATTTATTTAATAAAAAAACTAATAAGATAATCTAGACATTCTAGCTCTAGACCATGAATCGAGTTATTAAATTACGAGCTTTTCGCAATGTATTTTATTTACAATCATTAAACACAAGTTCACAATTTTGTGTGAAAAGTGAATGGAATTTTGTGAAGGGTCCTTTATATTAAAATCTAGCTTCTGCTCGCGACTTCATTCACGTGGTTTTTTTTTACCCGAGTTTAGTTACGTCTTTTGTTATTGCTCCGCTCTTGTAGGTCGTAGCGTGATGATATTTAGACTAAACTATTCTTTATCAATCTGGCTATAAACAAAAGAGTATGTATGAAGTTTCTTGACCGATCTTCTCCATACGAAATTACATTTCGAATGGGCAACAAGATTCAATTAAAATATTGTTTATTTGTTATACTCGTAAATTACGTCAAATCAGCTTTTTAATGATCTAATCGAAATAAATGATTTTAACTATGACTATGGCTTTTAATAAGCATTTTTCTAATTCGATTCTTGGTTTAAACAAACACACAAACAAACAAACTCTTCAGCTTTGTTATAGTAAGATTTGTCTTTTATGCCAACCTTCATAGCTTGACGAGGATGCAAAACTATATCATCATCTGCCTAGCCTTTTCCCAACTATGTTGGGGTCGGCTTCCAGTCAAACCGGATGCAGCTGAATATCAGTATTTTACATGGAGCTACTACCTATCAGACCTCCATAATCCAGTAATGGGTAATACGATACTCTTGGTAAGACTGGTTGTCAGACTTTCTGGCTTCTGACTAACAGTAACAACTGTCAAAGATCTACAAATGACAGCCGGGACCAGCGGCTTTACGTGCTTTCCGAGGCACGGAGGAAACTTGCTATAGTAAATGGTCACCCATCCACAGACCAACCTCGGCAAGCGTGGCTTAACCCGGAAGATCGGTATATGCGGCTGTAATTATTTGGCTCCCGTGTGTCTAAGCGTGATTTATATCACCAATGAATCTGGCTGTCATAAATAAAAGAGTAAGTATGGAGTTTCTTGCTCATTCTTCTCCATACGAAACTACCTTTTGAAATTGGCAACTAGAAAGATTATTTAAAAAAATGTTCTGTTTTTTAAAAAACGTTCAAAAGTGCCTTTTAATGGTAAATATAAATGATTTGACTTTGACTTTTATCAACTGCCTCGTTGGCCTAGTGGTACTGAGCGCGACTGTTACGCTAGAGGTCCTGGGTTCGATTCCCTGGTCGAGCAAAAAGTGTTATTGGGTTTTTCTATGAAATTCTCAGTAGCAGCTCGGAGTTTGGATTTGTGCCCGGTTAATGGCAATAGGCTCGCCGTCTATTACATGGGTCCTAAATATACCGGCGAACTGTAGGTGTGCCTTGGTACACCTCTGCCTAACCCTTCGGGGAATACAGGTAAATAATAATAAATAATAAAATACCTTGGGACAACTCACACACGGCTATCTGATCCCAAGCTAAGCAGAGCTTGTGTTATGGTAACCAGACAACTGATATACATACTTGTATAATTTTATAAATACATACATATTATAGATAAATCACACCCAGACACAGAACAAACAATCATGCTCATCACACAAAGTTTGTCCTGGGTGGGAAACGAACCCACGACCTCCGGCTCAGCAGTCAGGGCCACTAACCACTAGACCAACAGGCCCGTTGTGATGGTATATTTATATTTTTTTATATCAAGTATTTTTGTAATTCGACTGTTAGTTCCAGAGATAGTGTGTTTAAACAAACACATAAACAAACAAACTCTTCAGCTTTGTTAAAGTAAGATTTGTCTTTTATGCCAACCTTCTTAATTTGACGAGGATGCAAAACTACATCTTGTATAGAAATTAACTCCAATCGTCTACAACCAAAGACAGAGAAAGTGCATAATTTCCAAAGTCTGACAAACTAAAAGTAACCTAATTTTCATATTTACGGAATGCCAATTTCTATTGCACATCTCTTTAACACGTAGGTACAGTCAACATTGAAAGTCAATGTCAAACATATTAACATACTCTGAGCACTCGACTTGTGTGTTTAAACAACCCACTATGAGATTGTGAAAGTCTTCAAAATCGTAAGAATTTGAGGTGTCATTTAAGTGCAAATTGAATCAAGGCAAGGTTGGCATCCGAAAGTGCAATAGTGTTCTTAATTTTTTTTATTGACTGTACATATTAGTAGCTTGTTTAATAGTTAGTACCTAATTGTGAGGTGTGATCATATTACCAAATAACATAAGCTTTAAATCTCTAAATTTTTACATGGCCCCGTTGGCCTCTCTGGCCTCTTTGACGGTTCTGGGTTCGATTCCCAGGTCGGGCAAAATTGTTATTGGGTTTTTTCATTACGAATTTCTCAGTAGCAGCCCAGGGCTTGGCAGTTGGTGGTGAGACACCCCCGTGCCTCAGAAAGCACGTAAAGCTGTTGGTCTCGGCTGTCATTCGTAGATCTTTGACAGTTGACAACCAGTCTTACCAAGAGGTATTATGTTGCCCAGTAACTGGGTTGTGGAGGTCAGATAGGCAGTCGCTCCATGTAAAACACTGGTATTCAGCTGCATCCGGTTAGACTGGAACCCGACCCCAACATGGTTGGGAAAAGACTAGGCAGATGATGATGACCTATTTATGAGCAGCTTGTTTTATAGTTAGTACCTAATAATTGTGTGGTGTGATAAAATTTCCAAATGAGCTTTAGTATATTTTGACACAGTTTGACGAAAAGAACCTCCAAACTAAATGTTGAGATAAGCGAGTGTAAATCGAATGATGCTTGACGAAGTGTGAAATCGCAATGATGAGGTTAACACTTTTGTTAATGACTATATTTGTGTAAGGTGTCATAAAATTACCAAATAAAATAAACTTTACAATATTTGACATTAATCCTACTAATATTATAATTGCGAAAGCTTGTGAGGATGGATAAATGGATGGATGTCTGTTACTCTTTCACTCTTAAACGGCTGAACGGATTTGAATGAAATTTGCCATTGAGATAGATTGTAGTGGGTGGGGGGTTTGTTGTTGTTGTAGTGTTGTTGTGTGTGTGTGTTGTTGTGTGTTGTTGTGTGTGGTGTGTGTGATTGTGGTGATTGTGGTGAGTGTTGTTGTTGTGGTTGTAGTGGTGATTGTTGTGGTGTTTGTTGTTGTGGTTTGTGTGTTGTTGTTGTTGTTGTGTTGGTGTGTGTGTGTGTGGTGATTGTGGGTGGTTGTAGTTGTGTTGTTGTGTTGGTTGTGTTGTTGTGTTGTTGTTGTTGTGTTTGTTGTTGTGATTGTTGTGGTTGTTGTTGTGTGTTGTGGGTTGTGGTAGTGTGGAATGACACATAATTTACTTTTTATCCCGGAAAAATGTACGGTTCCCATGGGAAATTTGACGCGGATGAAGTCGCGTGCAGAAGCTAGTCTAAAATGAAATTATTGAAATTATTGCGGTTTCATACAAGGTTATTAAAGTGTAGTAATGTGTATGAAACCTTCGATAAAAAAATTTTCATTAGGTGTCATCACATTTGGTATTTTTTTTTAAAAGAGTATATTTGGAGTTTCTTGCCAGTTCTTCTCCATACGAAACTACGTTTTGGAATTGGTATCTAGATTCAATATTAATGACTTTTTTCATGTAATGACGTTCAAAAGTGCCTTTTATTGGCCTAATTGAAATAAGTGATTTTACTTTGACTTTGACACCATCATTATCATCACCATATCAGCTGAACGACGTCCACTGCTGGACATAGGCCTCCCCTAAAAATAGCCACAATGACCGGTCCTGTGCTGCCCGCATCCATCGATTTCCCGACACCTTTACCAGGCCGTCGGTCAACCTCGTTGGGGGCCTTCCCACTCTGCACCTTATGTGTCATATTTAAGATTAATTAATAGTAATGGCCCTGTGGTTAAGACCTATCATTTATATATGTGGGTTATTTTTGAAATCGTAATGTACTTTCTAAGTTTATCTTGGACATCACTAACGTTGCCGTGCTCGGAGTGAGGATTTGCGCCGGGTTAACGTCAATAGGCGTGCCCGGGACCTAAACATACCGGCGAACTGAGGGTGTACATTGGAACACCTCTGCCTTACTCTTCAGGGAATACAGGCGTGATGACGTGTGTGATGATCACTGACGTCGGTGAAGAAAAATATCGTGGGGAAACCTAAACATTCATATGATTCTAGATGCTTGATGTAGCGTCTTTTGAATTTGTTTTTTAGTAGTCCGTTCGCATGTATTATGTACATACCCAAATTAAACAGGGTAACCGATTATTAGCTATACAATATTGTAATACATTAATCTGTAACATATCAAATAAATATGTATGTATCGCCGTTGTTTACTTGAATAAATAAATAAATAAATTGACAACACTAGTCATGTCAAAGGTGTAGGGTCTAACTTTTATGATGGCAATAATAATTTTATAATACTTGATGAGATCCACCATAAACTAAATTTTACACATCTTTACATTGTGCAGTATCCATCATTATATCATTCATCTGTATTGATATAATATCGCTAAAGAGTTAAGAGTTAGGTTTAGAGTGCTAAACCAGAAAAATATTGTTGTTTATGATAGCCAGATTCTTGAGGAATACATTGAGTGTAGGCTTTATAACATCACGCTACGATTACTGGAGTGAAACAAGTGTAAACAAGGTTGCTTCTTAACGCGTGTGAAAATAATGCCGCGTACGACGCCACGAGCAAAAGCTACTTTTATTTTTAAAATACAAATAATTAAGTGCCCACATAAAACAAAAGTTATAAAATCTTGCGAAATTACTTAATATTATTATATAAAAAAAACAATAAGTTAGAAATGAAAATAAAATAAAAAACTTAGAAATAGAAAGTATGACTCAAAAATTACGAAATTATAATTAAATAATTATTACGAGCAAGTAATTTTGGAAATTGTGTGGGTAATTAATTAAAGCAAATTAACTAAGTTACATTAATTTTGCGTGAATTAACATTTACATTACTTAATTTACATTAAAAGTACGATGGTACGTTAATGTAAATTAAATTTAATATTAATGTTGGTTATTACAAACTTGGTGTTGTTACAACGCGTGTTTTAGTTTACAATTATTTATTTTGTACTTTTATCCGTTATTTCAAGAAGTCAGACGAAGTCGCGGAATGAAAAGTACCTTATGCCCTTTCTTAGGGTTCAAACTTAATCCGTAACATTTTTTTTCAAAATTGGTTCAGTAGTTTACCTATTCATGAATGCCTGACATGACAGACAGATAGATACGAGTTACTTTCGCATTTATAATATTAGTATGTATAACACATGTATGTATGTCCCTAATTTCTTCATTACTTTGTTTCAGGTACGTGTCGTTTTAACTAATAATACAGCATCACAACGGTAACCAGTGTAACCAAGAGGTATCGTGTTGCCCAGTTACTGGGTTGTGGAGGTCAGATAGGGAGTCGCTCCATGTAAAACACTGGTATTCCACTGTGGTTAGACTAGAAACCAACCCTAACATATATAGTTGGGAAAATGGCTAAGCAGATGATGACAGCTATGACGGTAATGTTCAAATTGCTGAGTTGGTCTCGTGGTCACAAGAACGACTGCTAAGAGTAAGGACTTGGGTTCGATTGCCCGTTTAGGCAGTAAGTATTATTGGGTTTGTCTATTAGGAACTTCTCAGAAGCAGACTTTGAAAGTTAGTGGTGTGACATCCTCTTGTCTCAGAAAGAACTGTGCCGTCGATATTTACATTTCAAACAGGAGCAATTAAATTAATACAATTTTAAGCAAATAACAGGATACGCCATTGGTGACTTTTTAGTAAAAGTAGTTTTATTCTACCTAGCCTTCAATTAACAAAATATAAGTTACATTTATTTATATCTCTGTGTCCTCTACTATATTGCTCATAAATCAGCTTCCGGAGCAGGTAATATATTTTGTACCTATTTGCCAATATTTAAGTAATGTTACCTTGCTGTCATCGCTTTGAGATTACGTGTATCTTTTTACCCAAGTGCGCTAGGAAGGTCATATGTTTTTGTCTATTATGTCTCTTTAATATAAATATTGTGTATTGAGAGGTCTGACTCTAGTGATACAGGACATCGTAGTTTAAGAGCTAGGGCTACTTTGGTGACCGTGGCATAAAGTTCTAATAAAAAAATGTTATTGTCATGAATTCTACACGTATACTTTTAAGTTACATATTTGTTAAAAAAGACATATTAATGAATTTTTTTTTTATTATTAAGCATACCTACTGAAAGTTGGATGAAACAGAGAACTAGGAAGAACAATTTACTGGCAATAATTGCAAGATATCTACGCTGATTGATTAATAACTTACAATCATTTTGTGTCTTATTAGTCAGCTTAGCAGCACTATCATAAAGTACTAGATCACGGAACGAAGAATCATAGCACGCCCTTTATATTTTCTTCCGGAGTGGAAAATCCTTCATGACTGACTAAAAACTCCTGATGTTCCCTTCCCACACTTACACCGTTGATCCCGGGAGCGTATGCGCCTTCCGCAATCTTAATCACAGCACGGAAACGTACCAGAAGTAAAACTTCAAACGTTTTTCCTCAAACAAGCAACCAGTTATTACGTAGAAATGTCGTCAGCTGTCACATGCTAGGAATTAGAGCGGGCGAGTGAAACTGTCTGTGAAACCACCTCTGTATCGATATCGACGCGACATTGTTATCGATCATTGCCCGTGACTATTGTCAGGGTTATATATTATACCATCACACCTGTATTCCCCGAAGGGTTAGGCAGAGGTCTACCAATGTACACCCACAGTTCGCCGGTATATTTATATCCTATGCAATAGGGGGCGAGCCTATTGCTATTAACCGGGCACAAATCCAAACTCCGAGCTGCTACTGACAATTTCATAGAAAAACCCAATAACACTTTTTGCTTGACCTGGGAATCAAACCCAGGACCTCTAGCGTAGCAGTCGTGCTTAGGACCACTAAGCTAACGAGGCGGTTGTCAGGGTTATTGTTTATTTTTTTTTCAATAAAACATGTCGAAGTGTTGTAATATTGTGCATTGTATTATAGGTTGTATTGCAACATAGATTCGTAGATTGTTTTACTTTTTGTGGTACTATGACCTAGGCATAGTTTTTGAGTCAGAACGTGTGATTTATTGAATGCATTGTGGTTTATTCTTGTCTTATTTTACTATCGTAAACTGTACAGGGCGATAGGTAATTTATTTTGCCTAAAAGAAGGAAAAACGAGAGGTAATTTTAAACCCTAAAAACTTGGGGTCGATTTTGAGTCGTAGCATTACAACTTTTTCTTTTAAATTGATTTTAGATTTGACCAATAATTGTATAAAAAAATGCATTCGTTTTCGTTCATGGGGTACGAGAAAAGTATTAACACTGAAAAATACAATATTGTGTAACTAAGATTGCCATGAAAAGGTAAGAAGCAATCTCTGAAAGTTCCGACACGATTTCAAAAATTCCTACACTATAGAAAGCCAGACGCGCCGAATGTCATAATTCTATGGTGTAAGAAGATATCGCGGGATGAAACCTTTAATATTAATGAGCTTCTTTGAAATGAATACCTTTTTAAATTAGGAAACCATCTTGAAGCTATTAATAGAGAAACATCGTTCTTCGCACATAAATAATACACATTAATGAATAATTCATCAAAGTATTATTGTTAATGTGAAATTCTTGCCATTCCGTCTACTTTCACCTATTTCACGAACAAAACGTTGAGAATGCATGTTTGTATGTGTGTTTGTATGCTTGTGTGTCTGTTCCCACGTGTCTGCTAACTGTATGAACAAAAAGACTAAGAGTCGTATCAAATTCTTAGTTAACAGTTGATGTTCATTGTACGTGTATTGCTATTTGTTAACTGTTAAATTCTACGCCTATTGTTGATTGTTAAATGTTACATTATGGAGGTAACGGAAGCGGGGTATTGGGTTGTCATGGGTCATTTGCTAATCATGCTTGCTTCTTTCTTTCTTCGAAACTTTATTGTTGTTAAAGTGATTGTGAATGACAGATTGACGTGTTAATTTTGAATAGAAGCCTAGAGGCATTTTTAAATTTCACTTTAGCCTAAAAAATTAAATGAGGAAAACTACTTACTTAGTAAATGTATCTATGTAGTTAAGTACATACAACTTTCAGATTTTGTAAATAAAAAACGGCAGTGTTATTTTAGAAAATAGTATGTGCTTTTTAAAGTGCAAATTAAACCTACGATATCAGATGAGATATTCTACTAACTTTTAAGAACGATCGCAATCTAATCTCAGTCGCAATCTGACAAAAATGCCTCTAATTTACCTACATTTTTGACTTTGATTTTTGCTTTTATGAAATTCGGACTAGATTTTAAACGTTTTTACTTAGTAGAAGTGGGCTTCCGATTATGAAAAAATAAGCATTAGCCCGTACCTACATAGCGAAAAGAATGGTCAGGCTCAAATGGCAGTGGACTGGGCACATTGCCCGAAGAGGCGACAGACGATGCAACATAATCTAGAGCGTCGCCGGTCACGCATTGGTACACACAGGGTTGGCAGACCTCCTACAAGGTAGTCCGATGACCTAGTCCATGGGAAGTCGCTGGACGCAAACAACACTGGATCAGTTAGTTTGACAAACTTTGGGAGAGACAATATGCCTAGAAATGAGCGTCTTCCATTTGACATGATGATGAGGCAAACCGATTTCCTGACAAACAATCTTTTCATCTTGAGTACCTAGTGAGTGGAGAGGCTATAATAAATAGTGAGTGGAGAGGTTTACTGAAGTACTGCCTAAAGGTGGTTTCAAACCGTCAAGACGTGGGTCAAATGGGCGAGATTATATCACGTTATCCCTTTCATACCAAAAGAAGTAACGCGCCGACCAGTGCTGATATGCGCCGGATTGCACGATATTTGTATATCTATTTGCAAAGTCAAGTCATAAATACTCCATTTTTCCAGCAATATGGTTCAATAGTATACAATTCTCGCCTGCCATATCCACTGCAGCCAGACTTTTCACACCAAAGATTGGCAAGATGTGATTCGAAATATTTTCGTCCAACTAAAAACTATATTACTGTATAAATATTTATTCCTTACACAAATTTTTATTCGGACCCTTTTAATCCACTCCTCACCTCACCATTGCAAAACCACCTTAACAATTATATAACTAAGAAACCTTTTGGCATGCACTCTTCGGTGCATGGCAGGTCATTCAAAGCCATAATGTCACTTATAAGGCTAGGTGCGCGAGATCAACAAAAGTGAAAAGCTTGCAGTCACGACAGGGTTGACCCGAGTAGGAGTCGAGTTCAAGTGTCGAGCTGAGATGACACGTGGTTTGTTAGGACATAAATAGTGGTTAATGATAGTGACTAAGTCGATGTGATTAACTGTTGAACTGCATATTGCTCGGTCGATTTCCGCATAGAACTTTCAGCCATAATAAAACGAAGTACCTAGATCTGATGACACTGGGATTTCAAACTCAAACCAATATAATACTCAGTACTTACACAATTGCCATAAATGGCAAGCCTTTTATTGACACATCTATACGTGTGTGTGTTCTCCAGACCGATTCCGGCCACGGCGGCTAATCTTAATGTAGACTAGACAAGTACACAGGAGACATTATAGTGTACAAGTGTGTGCGCCACATCTACGTATATCATCATCATCTCATCATCTTCCTGCCCTTATCCCAAGTTACTTGGGGTCGGCGCAACACGTTTTCTTCTTCCATGCCGTCCTGTCAGCCGTCATACTATCACTGACTCCCTTCTCTTTCATAATATATCATTCTTCACACAATCCATCCATCTTTTCTTTGGCCTCCCTCTTCCTTTCCATCCATCCACAATTATGTCCAAAACCTTTTTGGTCATATGTGTGTCATCCCTCACACATCTACGTATATATCTCTACTAATATAATAAAGTTGTAGAGCTTTTTGTTTGTCTAATCTCTGAAACTACCAGTCGGTTGGGAAAAAAATCTCTTATTTGATAGCCAGATTCATGAGGAATATTAGGTATAGGCTATAATTACACACAGAAGCGGAGCAGTTACCAAAAACGTAAGTGAACGCGGGCGAAACCGCGAGGTATAGCTAGTCTTAAATAAAATGATCATGGCTAAATCTATAATTCAGAATGTATAGTCAAAGATTTTGATTGTCCAAAATTTGACAAATTCATGACATTTCTTAATTTTTATGTCACATTATTTATTATGTTTACTGTTTTGGCTATCATGAATATATTCGTAATAGTCTTATAAGAATGACCCTGACTTTCTGATCTTGGCTTAAATTTTGATCTGGTTTCACCGTTTTTGGACTTCCAAGGGTATAATTAAAAAGCCTTCTTCTAAAATAATATTGAGTATTGTCGTATAATACGACATTACTCAATATTATACTGATGACCTGGTGAATGTTGCTGGAAACTGCTGGATGGGGTAGCGCAGGACCAGTCATTGTGACCATATTTAGGGGAAGCCTATGATCAGCAGTGGGCGTCGTTTGGTTAAAATGATGATGATGATAATCCTCGTATGATTAGCATCTATGTTATAACTAGCTTCGGCCTGCGATTTCGGTGATTTTTTTCACCCTCGTTAAGTTACGTCTTTGATTACTGCTCCGCTTCCGTGTGCAGTTGCGTGATGTTATATCGGCTATACTATTCCTCATGAATCTGGCTATGATATAGAAAAGATTTTTTCTAATTCGACTGTTAGTTCCAGAGGAGGACAAACACAAAGATTCTTCAGTTTTATTATATTAGTTTAGATTCGACCACTTAATTCTTTATAAGGCAAAGCATGTTATGTCTACTTGCTTTTCCAATTTGATATCTAGTACAAGGCTAATTGAAATCAAATTGAAAACGCATCTAAAATATCTTCAAAGTAGGTACTTGCATTAGGCATTGGATAAACCAGGTCAATCTCAGCTTTCTGCTATTTCCTTACTTATACATAATTACTAGACTAACTACTAGATTTCTATACATATAAAATTGCTGTTTATTAATATTCTATATTAAATTTTAATCTTCAATTTATTAGTAAAGTCTATTTCGGCAAACTAATCAAAATCACGAGATTTGAAAAATTATAATTATTTAACTTTTTTAACCCAGGGATAGGTCATAGTTACAAGGTCTTTGAACCTTTGGATTTAGGTTTTTGAGAATTTAGATAGTCTAATAATTTACAAAAAGTAATCTAGTCCTTATTCATCGATTTCCCTGTTGATCTCGTTGTCGCATGCGCAACGCTGGTTCCTGGGATCAATTTCTAGGTCGGGCTAAGTGTTATATGGTTCTTCTATTACGAATTCCTCAGTAGTAGTCCAGAATTTAATAATTGGTGGTGTGACACCACCTTGCCTAAGGAAGCACGTAAAACGGGTTCCGTGATCTTGAGCTCTCCAGAGTCGTGTCGGATTGCCATCCCGTCAAACTACGAAAATGAGGAAACACGAAGTGCACCTGTGTGTTTTAACTTACACTTGTGATCTATTAAATCTAATATCCAGATTCTAAAGATCAGCTGCTGTAGCGATAATTCGATTTGGAAATTGTTTTTATCTACCGGCGCCATCTTTTACATAAATATACCATCCATCACGCCTGTATTCCCCGAAGGCTTAGACAGAGGTGTACCAATGTACACCCACAGTTCGCCGGTATATTTAAGTCCCATGTAATAGGGGGCGAGCCTATTGCCATTAACCGGGCACAAATCCAAACTCCGAGCTGCTACTGAGAATTTCATAGAAAAACCCAATAACACTATTTGCTCGACCTGGGAATCGAACCCGGGACCCCTTGCATAGCAGTCGCACTTGCGACCACGAGACCAACGGGGCAGTTAAACAGGGCAGGGCAGTTTTTTATCTACCGTGCCATCTTATACATAAATACAAGATATTTCAACCAGAGCCAATTGAAAAAAGATCAAAATTAGTTTCTCTACGATATACCATACCAGAGATTCGGTCTATCTCCGGTTTCTGCCATGTCCTCAAAACATGATATTAACCTTTCATCTCTAGTAGGTGCGGTGGCCATTTTGCATTGTATATGCGATCAGCATCCTTGATACACCCACTAAGAGATACATTTGTGGTTAGTGCCGCGAAAGTTAACGTTTCTCAAAAAACACCTCATTAGGAAGCCTTGTGACCCTTTTGACCGCAGAGGACTTTGACCGAGTTTAGATTTATTTAAGTATCAGTTTAAATTTTTGGTGAGCTAATACTGATGATATGCATGGTGCAGTTTTCCATTCCTGTCACATTCAATAAGGTTATACTAGTGATTCCTAACAGGAATCAGTAATTGTATTAAATAGTTTTTTTTTGTCCTACATTTTCCCTTTGTCCTAGGTTTTTTTGACAGAGTTGAAAAAAGTAAGTTTTGTACATATAACTCGTATATGTGTACATGACTTTCCCATAGATTGCTGGATCAATTTTGATGGTTCTTTTAAGTGTGAGATCGTGCGCTAATTGAGAAGTTTAAGTTGTTTGTTCACCTTATGCCAATAGAGTGTCAGATGGTGTACGTTCTTGTGTAATTATATCTTGAAAGGCTTTTAACTTTTTTTCTTGTATATTCTTTCCCTCACGAGGTTGACCGCATGGCCTGGTAAAGGTCGCGGGAAATCCCTTGGTGCTGCAGCGCAGAACCGATCATTCTGACTATCTCTAAGGGAGGCCTATATCAAGCAGAGCACTACATTCGGTTAATAATCATGATGGAAATGACATTTTTTTTTATCGTTGCCCTGTCGCGATTGTCCGCCCTATGCAATTTTTCTTGTATCGTGGAAGCGTTTACAAACATATAAACTCACAAACACGAGCCAGTCCCAGAACGACTATCTGTAGACCATACAAAAATCTATTCAGTGGGAGAATCGAATCCGAGGCACGCAGCGCAGTAACCAATCGCTCAATTATTATAAACATTTTTCAAAGTTACATGAGCCGCGTTACTACTATTATTGGCAATATCATATTCACTTCAAAGCTAGGTACCAAACCTTACATTATTACATCCACAAGAACATTTACAACTTTTTTTCGCGCTTGTAACACTTATAAGGAAATTACAACGTAGCAACATTTCGCCATTGAACGTGTTCAAACTCCTGCGCACCCGTGAGAACTTAGCACTGGCCATGCATAAGATATGAGGAATTAGCATGAATGGAGGGTCGTTCGTGTCCAATGAGTCAAACTAATTGATATTAAGCTTTAGCTACACACGTTTAGGTAACCTTTTGATCTTTATGCGAATTTTCTGATGTCTTGTTAGTTTGCTGTCAAATTAAATCATGCGTTACTGAGACAGTGTTTGTTGATGTGAGATGTCATAACTGATGTTTAACATGCAATCGACGACACGGTTGGCGCAGTGGCCAAGCGATCGACTCCTGCGCTGCGTGTCGCGGGTCCGATTCCTGCATGGAACAAATATTTGTATGACCTACAGATAGTTTTTTCGGGTCTGGCTGTTTGTGTATGTGAGTTTTTATGTTTGGAAACGTTTAAAAAAAATCGACTGGCTAGGCAGAGATCCCAAAGATGCCAGGCCTACATTTAGTTTTAGCACGGTGGAAATTTTGAGGATAAATAAAGGACTATTACTTTACTTTTATGTGTAATTTGTGTTTTTGGTGTATAACATTTTTCAAGATTTTGGTCTTATACTTGTTTCAATTGTATAATTAACCTAAACATAAAACTTAAAAATGACAAAGTATGTAAACTTTATAAAAAAGGAAGAAGCAGGGCTAAGTCTTAGGGCATCAAAAATCTAGATTTTGTTTAAAACCAAAATTGATTATTACTGTACAGTAATAAACAATTTTAGTAAATTTTCCGTGATTCATAATCACAACTTTAGCCAGACGTGTAAAAGTCCACGCCCTTGAATTTTAGACCATTGTGTAATAAACATAGCATACATATATATACTAAAGTTCATCTATCAATAGCTCTAAACTCTTAGACTCAAAATCACTCGTTTATCGCCAGCGAATGACCTATGCAGTTATTTATCGAAACGCTTACACCAATATTACATTCAACAAGCATATTTATGCGTGGTCATGCTCCTATGACTTTCTTCATAACATACAGATATTTAATGGTGATTATAAATTATAGATTATATGGGAACTGCCCCGTTGGTCTGGTGGTCGCAAGTGCGACTGCTGTGCAAGGGGTCCCGGGTTCGATTCCCAGGTCGAGCAAAAAGTGTTATTGGGTTTTTCTATAAAATTCTCAGTAGCAGCTCGGAGTTTGGATTTGTGCCCGGTTAATGGCAATAGGCTTGCCCCCTATTACATGGGACCTAAATATACCGGCGAACTGTGGGTGTACATTGGTACACCTCTGCCTAACCCTTCGGGGAATACAGGCGTGATGGGTATATATATATTACATGTGATCTATAATTTATAATCACCATAAAAAATCTGTATCATCAATCCTATGCGTATCGCCATTAACCGGGCACAAATCCTAACTCCGAGCTGCAACTGAGAATTTCGTAGACCCAATAAAACCCGAACCCCCAATAAGACCCAAACACTTTTTGCTCGACCTGGGATTGCAAGACCTCTACTGTCAGCGATTTGTGGGTGTACATTTGTACACCTCTGCCTAACCCTTCGGAGAATACAGGCTGGTGATGGTATGTTGTGTGTAATGGTATGTATAAATCATGGCATCGTAATCTTGGTGACCATATGAAATGGTCACAGGATGTTACGTAACGGAGCATAGAAGACCTATTAAGGGACTTAAACAAGGTAATTAATTAGTTATGTAATGTTGGGTGTTTATGTTTATCTATGTGTGATATAAAACTATCTGCGTCCGTCATTGTGAAAGTTTGTTGTAGAGACCATTTCTTAATAATGTGGAATGTAGAATTCTTAATTAATTTTACCTTTGACAGTTTCAATAAATTGCGTTCTTCCATTGGACTTTTAGTTAGAATTATTGTAGATGTAAAATTACTAATTAAAAGTTAACTTGGGTTTTCATCTAACTCTTTTTATATAGCGGTGATAAAACAGAAATAAAATTCATAGTGATATTATAAATGCAAAAGTAGCGCTGTCTATCTGTTTGTTACTTTATCGCGGTAAAACTACTGAACCGTTCGTAATTAAATTTTCAAAAGAAGTAGCTTAGGATCTGGATAAAGACATAGTAGGCTACTGTTTAATCCGCGACTTCGTCTTCATCCACCATATCGGCAGAACTGCAAGTAAAAACTAGTCCAAAAATAAAAAGCAAACCCCGAATTTTACAACAATTAAACATATAATTACATGAATGTAAGACACTTTCATACTACCGTTGTTAGCAGATAACAACCAAAAAACTACAACTTAATTAAAATTAAAAATTTGAACACAGAATCACTAGCCAGAACTACAGACTATTAAAATCAAAAGATCAAGGTCATGATTGCTCAATCTTATTATTGTTAATACTCCGAAGAGAGAGAATTAATAATCCTCTAATTTTCGGAAAGTGAGACTTTCTCGAGCGAATGCAGTGAAAGGTCTGTGTAAACTTTATAGGCTACTGGACTAGCCCACTGATGCAAGATAGAATGCAGAGCCAGCGCTAAGTGTAGGTTTCACTGTTAAAGTCGTAAATTCTTCGTGGTTTGAGGAATGCTAAATTTTAGAGTGAGTTAAAGGTGACACTAAATCTACGCTGCGTTTAATTACACCGTTCTTGTAATCGCAAGCGCCTCTGTCGAGAGTAGGGTCACAGGTCACGCAAAAAGTGTTATTAGGTTTTTCATAAGGAATTGCTCAGTAGCACACCCGTGTCTCGGAAAACACTTATTAAAGCCGTTGGTACTGCGCCTGATATCTTCCCGGTTGTGTCGGATTGCCGTGCCATCGGACTGCGAGAGTTAGGGAAGAGGGAGTGCACCTATGTTACCCACTTGGGCACTATTATATGTCCTGCGTACTTGGTTCCAATGAGATTGGACGGTGTGACTGGAATTGGTCTGGAGAATATTATTGTTTGAGAAGAAACGAATATAATATACAAAACAAGAGTCATTCATAATTCTGTCTCCTGTTAAAGTTTATAAACTGTACTACCAGTTTTTATACTCACTCCGAAAGAAAATGAACATAACGTATACAAAAATGAACCTTACGTAATGCATATAACCAAACAAATAGGTCTTGCTTCATTAATAATATGTTACAGAGCTACTGAAGTTTGCGCAAAAGGTTAGCAGATATGTAAGGAAAGATGTGTTCGGTTGCGATATTTCAATAGGTCAGTGCACATACAGTGACGAGAAATTACATAAATGTAAAGTGATAATATATACCATGATTTATTGCAAGTAACTTTGTTAATTAGCCAGTAATGATGTCTTGTTGAAGATCATAATTACATGTATTATCGTCATGCTTGGTCAGTAATTTGGCAATAATAGGAATGACTTTTTATAAGTCAAGAGCTACCTTACTAGTATTATAAATGCGAATGTTTGGGATAGTTGTTTGATACACAATCACGCCAGAACCGCTGAACGGATTATTAGTACATTTAACAATGATTAACTTTAAATCTGTTCCATGGGTACATCTAAAACTTAGATGTACTTCGTATGTAGTAATTTTACATAATTATTTGTCATATTGATTTAGATTAACGTATTTAATTTCTCTTGCTTATATTTGTAGAACTCAGCTCAATTGTATTCATACAGTAAAATGCATGCACACAATGCCATTGATCTAGGAAATGCTTACTAAAACAACTTCATGAGCTAGTACAACATTAATTCCAGCACTTTTTGCTTCATTATACTAAACTGTATCTTTCACTACGACTGTTCTTTCTAATTCCTCATCGTCACGCGAATCATTATGAAGAACTGTATTTTCTACCACAACATTTGTATTGATTGATTCTTGTTGTTCTTGTTCAGGAATAAAAACTTTAGTATCGTGAACAGTTGATACATCATTCCTGTCGTCATTCTTGTCTTCCGAATACATCATGTATTTATTTAATTCTTATAAGTTAGTAATAAAATCCAAGAGTTCATAGATAATCATAAATCTTTCTATATTTCAACATGTTGTCTTTTCACCACCTTTGGTTGACTGGTACCGTTGACTGGTACGGAATGCCTAAGGCATTAAGTCCGCTTTCATACTTTTTGTTGCATAAAGTTTAAATAAATAAGTGCTATTACATAAAAATCATCCTCCCTGTGAATTTAGAAAAAGTGATCTTTTGGTGAGCTGCCCTGCCAATTACTAATGGTATGGATAAACATCTCACCTCAAGCATACTTCGCCAAAATTTACCGAGGGCGATTTATTTCTGGTTGGTCCTAAGCGCGAGGCGCTTGGGTTCAATTCCAAGGTCGAGCAAAATGTGTTATTGGGGTTTTCTATAAAATTCTCAGTAACAGCTCGGAATTAGGATTTGTGCCCAGTTAATGGCAAGAGGCTCGCCCTCTATTACATATCTGTGAACTATTGGGGTACATTGTTAAACTTCTTGCGAACCCTCATTGGTACCTCTGCCTAATCCTTCGGGGAATACAGGCGTGATGGTTGTGTACATAATGTTCTTAAGTATTGTCTATTAGTAATGGAGCTCTACTTACCGACATTCTTCGACTCCCTTCTCCGATGAATCAATCCTAGGTTTAATAAAGATTCATAGAATTTCGCCACCATATCCGTTTCATGATGAGTAAGGTTGAAGAATTTGCAACTGTTAGCTTACGTCCGCTTGGCTTATTGCCAAAGTCTGGATTTTCAAATGACCATCAGTTTTATTAGTCTCTTCATATTAGGTATTATCTGATATAAAATCTTTATGATTATTTATGCTATTAGAGATTATTTCTAAGTGCAAAAGGCGCGGTGGCACTACACAAGGTTATCTCATATATCCAGTTAGTTACTAACACGGGATCGTTTGTAATTATACCTCGTGTTTAACAACTAAGTCTGAATTCAGTTTTTGGCACAAATGGGCCTGGGAGAAGTTAATACTTATCACCATAACACTCATAAACTGTTGAAAAAAGGGCAAGTTACCCGAAGGGTTTGTTTGAGTGCGCTAATCTCCAGAACTACTGGTCCAATTCTGAAAATTCTGTCGTTAATAGGAAGCTATATTATCCCTCAGTACTACAGACTACGTATTATTTTAACGAAAATTAGGGATCCGTAAGAAAATTCAGACGGATAAAATCGCGGTCGAAAGCTAATGATAAAGTTTTTTTTTCCTAATTCCCTAGACCTCATAAATCAATAGGCATTATTACCTACATCAATGATAAAAACGTTTAGTCATTGACATAATAAAGCCTACTACTTCTAGTAGAAGTAGAAAGTGTACATAAGTTTTGCATATACACGTAAAATGTTTTGTAACTGACCAACCAAGGACCGGTTGAACGCGAATGAGGATTTGAATGGACTGTTAGGTACCGTGATTCGGTTTATTTTGAGTTTTCTCGTGTTATTTCACATTCCGTGGTCAAACAAGTTAGTTATGTATCTTGTGTAAAGGTTTCATCATGATATTGTTATTGTAAGACTAGACATAAAAAAATGTAATAGAAATTTCGTTAAGGATGGCTAAGAAAGAATCTGGAATCAGGAACTGAATTGGATGATTTACTAGATACATTTTTCTGACAGTATGGCATTATTCTTTAGCTTTTCTAGCTTTTGCTTTTGCTTCTTGCTTTTTCTTCGTTCGCATGGTACTTCGCTGGTTCATAATCTAGTTTTCAAATAACGTGTATTTGGTTTCGAGAAATTGATGTCTTAAAACCTTAAAGGCCTTTTACTATAGGTTAATGCTACTCGTAAGATTCTTAAATAACTTATTCTGTAGACGGATCTACTATAAAAGCACAAAATAGACTGTCATTGCTGTTGTCGCAATACTGCATAAATGCACACAGGCCACAGCTGTATCTTGTGCCAATGCGTCATGCATGTTAGACTATGAGGCATGGGTCATTCCACTGATAGTATCAATCTTACCAAGCTCTTGGCACACACCAAACCGGAATCAGAATTATGTTATTCGAGACTTGGACCAAGAATTACGTCTCTTAGATGACGAATATTGATATGGCAAGAGAGTAATCTATTATTCTGGTGAGTGGCATCTTACCACTGTTACTAACTTTCTAAATAACTCTTGGTAATAACCAAATAAGTAGTGAAATTATTTTAAAAACTAAATAAGATGATGTAGATTTAGATTCAATCAATCAAGAGCTTATATCTCGTATTTCACTCTCCCTTTTCACTTGGACATAAATCTTGCTTATTTCTTTATAAACTGTTTATTTTTTACAAAATTCATTTGTGTATTGGTTGTCAATACTTCCCATTATTGGTGGCAACACATAGGGCAACTTACCTGCATGTTTTGGGGCAAAGAGGTAAGGCAGGAGGTGGAGTTTGATTTGTGACTCAGCTCCACATCCAGACCCTACAGTTGATCAATCCTGGTACCCCCTCTTTGTGATGCCGTGGAAGTAGCAATATTTTTAGGCTTGCCGTGTCAGCGACACGAAGAAGTAGACGAATAGTTCCCATCTTTCCATGATTACATTTGATTATGCTATTCTGTGAATTTAGATAAATCGTGCTTGAGGTGAGCTGAATCTCGCTCAGTGAAGCAGCTCACTTCAAACTCACTTCATCAAACACCGAGTGACTTTTTTCCAGAACAACACCGATGATTTTTTAGGCATAGCAAATCATCATACGACTTCTTCCGTTCTGGGTGGAGCGTCAGGAAGTGTCAGGCTCGTACTGTCTAAAACTCATCCGTGTCCTTCTTAATGCCTTTTCGAGCAAATTCCCCAAGACCGGTGATAACAATATCTTTCACATTCTCCCATTCAGTCAGCTTTTCCTACAAGCGTAACAACAACCGCATCTCCGTCTTTAATCAAGATAGATGATTTATTACTTATTGTTGTTACTTTGTTAAAGAACTCATGCGTGTTGCTATGCGCACAAAAAATTTCGCGTGCGACTGTAGTGTCTGTACATTTCTCCTTCCTTTACTTTCGTTACTCTCTTAAATATACGCTCTTTTCAGATAACGATCTGCTTGCATTCTTTCACATACGATTTTAAGTGTTATCTTTAGCTTTGTCGTATGACGTGGCAATGCTACCAGGCTTATAGGCACGTGCTACGTTCACCGCGATGCGGACAAAGCCGGTGGACAAAATATGCTCTAATGTATTATGTGGCACAGGCCCATATAATTATGGAAATCTTCTGTGATGATGATCTTCCCCTCTTTTTTCATATTTTACCTGTAAGTTTCGTATATCTTAGGCTAGTTCAAAGATTGTATAAGCAATCTTTTACCAATAATCTTCGCACTCTGAAGAAAAATTAATATAATGAGTTTTGTTTTTTTGTTTATGATTTAATTACAAAGGCTTATTAAATAGCCGAGAACATTACAGTTAAACAATCCGTTTCGATTACCCATTCATAATTTAACCAAAAAAAGCATTACTCATTTTGCTTACCTAATTATTTCACGCGAATTAAGTAATAGTTAGCCCCACACACTCCTTGAAACTCTTTTTACCTTAAACGACTGAACGGAACTGGATGAAATTTGGCACAGATAGATTGTAGAGTGGAATAAGACATAAGATTTTTTATCCCGGAAAAATATACGGTTCCCGTAGGATAATATATCAAATTTAACGCGGACGAAGTCGGAGGCAGAAGCTAGTTCGATATAATATCTCTAATTCTCATAAATTGACCCTAACGAACATAATACGAGACCATTTGCAGAAAATGTGCGGTTGGGTTGTCAAATTAGATGCGTGCGCGCAGTCATTACTTATCATTAGGCGCGCGCGCCGTGTTAGACGGTTATCGTTGGACCATTGTGTTGGATTCGTCTGGTATAGGTTAGGTTGAAGTTCGTTTACATGCTTGTATCTTGTTTTATGTGGGTTATTAATTAAAAGATAAATGATTAAGAAGTTTGTGCATAATAATATGTTGCTAAAGTACATTTTATTTATTTATTATTTAGAAAGCTTTCTAAGTACCTTTGGCTAGCGCGAAGTTTTTTACGGATCCTTAATTTATTTAATCTATACTAATATTATAAAGCTGAAGAGTTTGTTTGTTTGTTTGTTTCTACGCGCTAATCTCAGGAACTACCGGTCCGATTTGAAAAATCCTTTTTGTGTTGGATAACCCATTTATCGAGGAAGGTTATAGGCTATAAATAACATCGCTAATGAGCCACGGGAACGGATCAGTAACCAAAAACCTAACGTAACGCGGGTGAAACCGCGGGGCACAGCTAGTAGTAATGTATAGAGCATTCAGAGACTTTTGATTTTTTAAGTATGGGAAATCATCAAATGACTTCTTCCAGCCTGGGTGGAGCGGAAGAGAGTGTCAGTCTCTAACTGACTAAAACTCATGCGTGATCCTTCTAATGCCCTTTGCGTTTCAGGGCCACGATAACTGTTTCACTAAAGGCTAATGTAGCTTATTAATAACAAAATAATTTTTAGAATCGGTCTAGTAGTTCTGAAGAATATCGCGTTCAGACAAACAAACAAACTCTTCAGCTTCATTACATAAGTACACAGATAACTTACAATAGGCAGAAGCTAACAATTTCTAATGACCCCGACATCATATAATAGAGACATAAAAATTTATAATCTGTGATAGCGAAATTTCAAACAAAAAACGCTTTTAAATAATTACTGTAGCCTCCGCCATTTCTCCCATGAAATCTATTGTTTCCCCATCATGCCGCATGAATGAACCAACAGTTTTCACCATTTTCACTATTAACAATAGTCAATATTTACTGTTAGAGAGTTGAGCATTGTGTGATAAACGAAAGTGTTCAGTAGCGTCTGGGATATAGGTACTATATTTGTGTATTGTTTTTGTTTATTAGAAAATTACCTATATACCCTCGAGCTAACTGCCTCGTGAGCCTAGTGGTCCTAAGCGCGACTGCTACGCTAGAGGTCTTGAGTTCGATTCCCAGTCGAGCAAAAAGTGTTAAAGGGTTTTTCTGTGAAATTCTCTGTAGCAGCTTGGAGTTAGGAATGTGCCCGGAATGTGCTCTGCTCCCGTTTGTCGCAGCGCGATATTCTAAACGTATGGACATTACATTTGAGTCTATCCATTGATAAAAACCACATTAAAATCCGTATCGTAGTTTAAAAGATCTAAGTATACAAAGAAACAAACGGCGGGAAGCAGTTGCTTCCCGCCGAAACAAAGTTTTGTTTTATACTATGTAGAGATAAACCTCTATTCTTCCGTAACTTCTATATATTAATTATATTATGTTATATAACCTTGCTATTAGTCTGAGATTTTTATGGAGGCTAAAGTAGGCATTGTTATAAAGAAAACCTTAAATGATTTATTAAACACTGTAGGTATCAAATTCTCACATAACTATTTATGTTATAATCTCAAGCTTTTTGTTAATTAACAATTCATGTTCACATAATGTAATAATTATTGTTGATTATCTTATCATTTATTTGATAAAACTTGGCCTACACAAAGTTTTTGAAAATAAATCAACCCTAAGGTTATGAGACATTTTAGATTATTATCTGGTAGGATATGCACCTCAATTCCTTATGACTACTTCATCATCTCAGCCATAGGACGTACCGTGTCGGTTCGTGTTCCACGCGCGCCTCAAAGAGATGTCAGCAAACTTGGATGAGGGCACTGAGGGCCGATGCCTGCCGGGGCTGCGGGTTGTTCGAAAGAGAAACCGCGCCCCCGGAACGCAAAGGGCACATGAAGGAACATAGACGGGTTTTAGTCAGTAAAAGTCTGACACTCCCTCCCGCCCCGCCCAGGGCGGGGGAAGTTATTTGATCCCGTCTTTAAAAAAAAAAAGCCATAGGAGGTGCACTGCTGAACATAGGCCTCCCCTTTAGATCTCCACATATGACCACTTAGTAGGACTTTTCTGTAAAAATCTTCCCCGTTAAATAAAGATAAACTTGAACTTAGTCAGTCCATTCTATGTATTATGTCTCTTTCGAGAATTTAGGTGTCATTAACTGTTGACAGTAGGCTCGCTCCTTATTACCAGGGCCTAAAAAACTAACCGGTGGACTTTGAGTGTACATTGGTACACTTCTGCCTAACCCTTCGGGGAATACAGGCGTGATAATATGTCATGTTATGCCATTTTAGCTATCGTTCCACCTAACGGGCTTGACCATCACGCCTGTATTCCCCGAAGGGTTAGGCAGAGGTGTACTAATGTACACTCACAGTTCGCCTGTATATTTAGGTCCCATGTAATAGGGGTCGAGCCTATTGCCATTAACCGGGCACAAATCCAAACTCCGAGCTGCTACTGAGAATTTCATAAAAACCCAATAACACTTTCAAATTCAAATTCAAAGCATTTATTTCAATTAGACCATTTCACTTTTTTTGGTGATTTGAGGTCCTGGGTTCCCGAACGATCGAACCCAGGACCTCTAGCGTAGCATTCGTGTTTACAACCACTAGGCTAACGAGGCAGTTAACAACGGGCTTGACAGTTCACCTAAATTCACCGAGAGAGACTTTTACAGAATAGACCCGGCAATTTGGTCATCACTCACTGAACAAATAAAAGGTACCAAAAAATATATTATTATATTAGTTATTAATTTAGATTATTAAATTTAATGAACTTCCATGAGCGCGGTTAGGTCATTGAAATTATTATCATAGGCCCAATTATTGAATAATGATGAAACGGCAAATTATAGTTTGTTATTAGATTCCTTTTTGCAATCTCATTTTGTAGCAGTTTATTAGGCACTTTGAATAATAAACCTAAAGCTAATTGCTTCAAGGTCTCTTATAAAATTGCAACTAGCATCAATCAGATTGAAGATTGCGATCACACATGTGATCAAAGGAGAGATAAAAAATTAATGATGAACGCAGGGGAAGAAAGGATGGATACATTATATGTGATAACTTGATGGGTGATGTAAAAATAATTGAGATATTGATGGCAATAAAATCCTAGGTATCAAAAAGTATTTTTTTTGAGGTCAGGAAATTATAAAAAGTTATCAAAAGTTAAATCGGCAAAGGCAGGCAGAAACGAGGAAGCAACATGTTCTTCACATCGTTGATTTTTTTTTTGTTCTGGATCATACGGAGATATTGAAGCCTTTACGTATTTTTTTTAACGAAAACGACTATTCAATGTTATAACCAAACTTTAAATACCACTTTAATGTTGTTGTTTTGTGTGCATTACATTGCGCACTGCCTTCAACAACAATTTTTCACACCAACTATAAAAGTGGTTTGCAAGACAAACGCGTTTATATTTTTCTCGAATGTTACTTAATTTAATGGGATTCGTGTTTAACATGTATGTGATGAGTGTCTTAACACCCCGTATATGCGACGAATGTAATGTATGTGCGTGTATGTATGTATGTGCGATGTATTTGTGACGGGCCTGTTGGTCTAGTGGTTAGCGGCCCTGACTGCTAAGCCGGAGGTCGTGGGTTCGATTCCCACCCAGGACAAACTTTGTGTGATGAGCATGATTGTTTGTTCTGTGTCTGGGTGTGATTTATCTATAATAAATGTATGTATTTATAAATTAAATATAAGTATGTATATCAGTTGTCTGGTTACCATAACACAAGCTCTGCTTAGGTAGGGATCAGATAGCCGTGTGTGAGTTGTCCCAAGATATTTATTTTATTTATTTATATACCTATAGTATTGCTTCATTAAGTATTCTTATATACGACAGTAGCAATGGTGTAAGCAAAAATTTGCACACGCTAATTGATAAATTAATCCCCGTTATGTCGATGTATAAAGTTAAGACATGTTTAATTATCAAAAGATGTAGAGAAGATGTATGGTTAGACAGACGCTAATCAATACTTAACTTTACGCAAGGTATATAAAAACCCTGACACACTGGACAACTTGCAGGCCCGGTCAACGCTGACCGTATGGACCCGTGAGACAAATACTACTGCAATATTAAGTAGTTAAATTAGGTCACGTGGTTGCAAGCTGTTGAGCGTGCGGTCTTGGTTTCGATTTCCAGTATGGGAAAAAGTGTAAATGGATTTTTTCATGAATCATTTCCTCAGTAGCATCTCGGAGTTTGAAAGTTGGTGGTGTGATAGCCCCGTGTCTCGGAAGCACGTAAAGCCGTTGGTCCTGCACCTGATCTCTACCTGGTTGTGTCTGATTACCGTCCCATCGGACTATGAGAGTTAGGGAAGACACAGGTGCACTCCTTTTGAATCCGTATTAGTGTACATACTTTTTCATTATAATATCTCCTGTGTGGACTTGGCTATTGACCAATATCGGTCTGGTGAATACATACATACTGTAGTTTAGGATCGCGCCCGTACAAATTGTCAGCTCCAATGTTTCTGTGTCCTAAGTAAAGGAGTTAATTTGCCAGTTAGCTTGCACTCATGTTTTATTGACATCATCGCTACTTTCGTATCTAAGACTAATGAAGCAATTCATTAGTAGGTCGGACGGACTATGGTCCGTTCAACCCAACCATCCATCACGCCTGTATTCCCTGAAGGGTTAGGCAGAGGAGTACCAACGTACACCCAACTCTTGAAATATCAGCTGAATGTTGTACCACTGCAGGGCAAAGGTGTCTTCCTATAAAAAGAAGACATGGCTAGTGATCAGTTCTTTTGCTCAAGGGGCTTTGGCAATAATTATCAGCCAATTGTAATTTCTTTTTAATCATTCGATGGCTCACAAGCCGACGGCTCACCCAATGTTAAGTAGTCACCGCTGCATATATCTGCTATACCAGAATCCTTGCAGATGCTTAGGCATCCCAGAAAAAAAGTTTAAAGTCTCAAGTGGCTGTAAACACAGCAGCACCCGTAAAACCGAAACACAGCAACGCTGTTTTACAGCCGAAATAGGTATGGTGGTAGTACGAGTAGTTCCCCGGCCCAGGTCCGTCAGTGATATCCAAGATATTCAAGATAAACTCAAAAAGTACATTATGAATCGAAAAAGTCAACTCTATTTCGTAACTCTAGAGCATAATTAATATTTATTTAGTTTGCTTTCGTCATGCGGTACTCTTATGATTGCAATGATCTGAAGTAGGTTCTTAATCGAGTGTCGATCATCAGTGAACGTGTGGCATTCAACGAATCGACAAAAAACTTATTCGATTATTGCGAGTTCTTACTTACAATAATAATATCGATTATTATGATTTGCCAATCATAAGGTTACAATGTTAGTGTTGGGCAATTTCTAAGGTTAATAATTTTGGAAACTAGCTTTTGCTTGCGACGGCATCGCGGATGCAGACGAAGTCACGGAATTAAACGTAGCCTATGTATGTCCTTTATTGGAGTTCAAACTTACCTCGTACTATCATCAAAATCGGTTCAACAGTTTAACCGTGAAAATGTAACAGACAGACAGAGTTACTTTCGCAAAGATTAAAGGTGGTTGGTGGTTATACAGAAGAGGCGAGGAGTGGATAGGATGACAAGGACTCCACGAGACAGGCTAGACCTAGTGTGGAGTTCACAAGTTAAAATTATTACAATGTAATTTTTTTTGTAACAATAAATATATTTCTATTTCTTTTTTCTATTCTAATATTAACCAGGCAAACCCTTTAACACCGAACCGTACGTACGATGTATATGTAAGTCTATTGATACAGCAATATGGTTCAATGTTGTCCAAACTAATATTTCAATTCTCATCTCGCTAATCTTTGGTGTAAAAGGCCTGGACACGATAGGATTTTATCTTACCACTATTATACTTGCGTATGTTTGGATGGATGGATGTTTATTACTACTCACGCTAGAACGGCTGAACGGATCTGTTTGAAAGGCTCAGAGGAAGATTATAGTCTGGGATAGCACATGGGCTTTTTATCTCTTGTTCTGTGTTCCCGAGAGATAATTGACGATAATTTGACGACACTGTTGGCGCAGTGAGTGGCTGAGCAATTGGCTGCTGCGCTGCGTGTCGCAGGTTCGATTTCAACTTAATTCTAAAATCTTCGCAAACGAAGTCACAGACAGAAGCTAATCAGGTGCAGAAAATTATCATCATCAGTACAATAGCTATCAAGACTTTTGTAGCAGACATCATCTAGCCACGTATTTCCGTAGATCTGTCATCTTGGACTTGATACACTTATTGATGGCGCTTTCATACATTAGCATTAAATCGTCCGTTTCCACATATCCGCTTGGTCGGTCAAGTGACATATGTTCCATTGAGCATCGCTACTGTATCTGGGTTAAAAGCATGTTTGTATTAGTGATAGTTTATGAAAGTTTGTTAGTTTCACCTTGGAATTTATCTGTTGTTTCTGGGGACACTTAGACTACCTTGAAAGTGCTAAAGTGTATGCTACTGTCTTTGGATTTGGGTTCAAAGTCAATTGGATTAAGACCGCTGTAAAATTTAAATGTCCCTTATATGAATGATAAATGATAATATCACATCTGTGCTAATTATAATAAAGGTGAAGACATTATTGTTTGCTTGTTCAAACGCGGTAATCTCTTTAACTAAAAATGTTTGTAAGTATATGACAGCCAGATTCATGAGATATAGGCTCCACACTACGAAAAACGGGAGCGAAGCAATAACCAAAGATGTTACCTATTGCGGGTGAAAAAAAAAACAAGCGGACCAAGTCGAAGGCAAAATCTAGTGAAAAATAAAAGTTGTTTCCTAGCCATAATTTTTGTTCAATGGTACTTAATTTGATGGGCAGTATTAGTTGACAGCCATAGATATAAATATAACGTCAATGACACTAATGTTTTAGATTCAGTCCCACGTATTAGCTCAGACATTGCTCCATAGGGCCATATAGCACACACCATAAAACCTTATGGTCAGTTGACCAATATTTGGTTCTGATTGATCGATGGTACACATAAAAAATGACAGGCTATCAGCCTCTGTATATGAAAATAGTTTTGTAATCGTTTTCCTTGCCTGCGCTTGCGATATCTATCTATACTAATAATATTATAAAGAGGTAAAATTTGTGAGTCTGGAGGTTGTAGGGGGTAATCTCTGGGTTTACTAAACAGATTTTGAAAATTCTTTTACCCATAGAAAGCACGTCATAGGCTATATCACGCTACAACACACGGGAGCGGAGCAGTAACCAAAGACGTAACTTAACGCGGAGACGACTCCCGGCCACCGTAGACGCGTGTCTGTGGACGGTGAGCAATGGGTAGCTCACCGTCCGTACGTTCACTAGCGACAGACCGTGTCGACGGCGCGTTCATGTTTCACGCGCACCTCAAAAAGATGTCAGCAAACTTGGATGGGGCCACTGAGGGCCGATGCCTGCCGGGGCTGCGGGTTGTTCGAAAGAGATACCGCGCCCCCGGAACGCAAAGGGCACATGAAAGGAACATAGACGGGTTTTAGTCAGTAAAAGTCTGACACTCCCTCCCGCCCCGCCCAGGGCGGGGGAAGTTATTTGATGATTTCCCGTCTATAAAAAAAAAAACGCGGGTGAAAATATCCATGTGGACGTAATAGCGGTTAGAAGCTGGCATTAAATATAAGTCCAGATTTTCTTCTGATGTTTTCCTTCACTAATTTCAGTGATGCATTGATACGTAAATACATAAACTCACGCCTTTTTCTTACGGGGGTAGGCAGGAACCATAAAACGCCACCTGATACGATCCTTACATACTCCTTTTGCCTCGTCCACGTTCATAAATCTGGTCATACAAGCACGCCGGCTACGAATACTGCACACTCGACCTTTCTAAAGAACTCACTAATAAGGTCAGGGTAGGTCTTTTTAGGGCGTCCCCTCCCGACGTTGCCACTCACATCTCACATGTAAGTGATATTTTAAGATAAACTAAGACACCATGCAAGAGGTGCCTTAACCAGTAGGCCAACAAAACATCTACTGTAAACATAACCTCTTCTTATTGTAAAGTCGGTTAAAAATACAAGACTTTCCAAAGCTGACCTTCACTCGACTAAGCCTTATAGTTATGGGACTCATTAAGTATCTAATGAGTGGATAAACCAACCTTAAGTGTGGTTACATAAAGGTCATTGATCCATAGCAAATCTCTTGACAACTAGAATTAGTTTGAATTGAGTGAACGGTAAACACCTATGTTATTAGTTGCTTAATATTAGCTAATGGTCTAAGATCTCTGAGGTGTCTGGTCTACGTCAGCAGTCGGGGTACGGAACACCATCACGCTTGTATTCCCCGAAGGGTTAGGCAGAGGTGTACCAATGTACACCAACAGTTCGCCGGTATATTTAGCTCCCATGCAATAAGGGGCGAGCCTATTGCCATTAACCGGGCACAAAACCTAACTCCGAGCTGCTACCCTGAGAATTTCATAGAAAAACCCAATAACACTTTTTGCTTAACCTGGGAATCGAAACCAAGACCTCAAGCGTAGCATAACACGGAACACATGTCATTTTTATACCGGGCTTCTGATTTATGATGGTAAAAGGAATTGTGGGGTTTTAGTGCTAGAGTGGAGACCACGGACTAGCAAGCGCAGCGTAGGACGTCCACCAACAAGATGGACAGACGACCTAATAAAGGTCGCCGGAAGACGCTGGATGCAGGTCGCTTCCGACCGGTTTATGTGGACATCTAAAAGGGAGGCCTATGTTCAGCAGTGGACGTCCTATGGCTGAGATGATGATGATGATGATGATGATGATGAGTCGGCAAGTGGCTGATTGGAGTGGCTTTCCTCACAGAAAAAAGGTCTACCTCTCTTTAGTAAGTGTGAAATTCTAAGAATAGACATATTATAATGTAATTACTTTAAATTAATTTAAGATAATAAACGTCGTCAATGAATGCGTAAAAATAATGATGAGAATGCATGAATGAATGCCTCTGATGCAATAAGTTTGTGGTTCGATAATGAGCAAGTACCAATGTGACTTTTTTCATTCATACGTACTTTCTAAGTTCATCTTGGACATCTCATTCTTCTTTTTACTTTATTATAAAATCTCAGTTGTGCTAAAATGACGTAAATCCGGTAACTTTGGGATCTTATTTTATAATGATGAAATTTTGACGTTCAATAGATGGATTTTAAGCTGAACTAATGCAGTCTAATAGCTTCTAGTACCATTATTATGAACGACCTTAAACAATCTACTCATGAAGAGTACAGCAGTTACCTCTGACACATTTCAATTCAGTGGGTATTCGTCTGATCAAACTATGTTCCATCTGTAAAATGTTACTGTCCAAAGTGTCCAAAGCAAATGAAATCATCATCAAATGATTTGTACACCATACGCCCACCATACGCCCACCATCTACCACCACTGCCACCAATCATCTCCACCATACACCTTTTTATTTTCTTCTGTGGAAATCCACGGAAAAACGGATGTCGGACACTTACCGACTAAAACACCACGGTTCCTTCAACCACCATGAGTCTGGAGCCCGGTATATGCTTGACGCTATGGACTCGCTTCGCCGTCTAAAGTTTCCATATGATTCAACTGTCTCCTGCTTGTTTGGAAGGAAGTGGAAATCATGTTATTTCTTACTCCTTTGCAAATATTTACTGATTAATTTTGTTGCGGGATCCAAGACAGTTGAATCGTTTCTCCAGGACTCTTCGAGCTTCATTGTCTCGGCGCTTTTCTGGCGGTCTCCACTGTTGATTCTGACTTTCAGGAGTTGCAGTGATTAGGAATGTTGTGGTGGGCTTGATGCGACCATTAGATAAATATGCTCGTTAAAATTTGGTTAACTCGAAAATTAAAGGAATTTATTGGTCCAAAATTTGAATGAGCAAATTTTTGACCTCGGCGAAGATAACCTAAATACATAATGTGGTATTTTGGTTACACGAGGTTATTTAAATAAGTCTAATTAGGCAAAAATGTGACATTAGCTAACCGATTGTCTTGCTCGTTCTTCTCCATAGAGATCTACGCTTTGGAACGAGCAACTAGCTTCAACTTTAAACTGTAACTTCTTGACATTCAAAAGTGCCTGTGAATGGTCTAATTGAAATAAATGCTTTGACTTTGACTTTGATTCCCTGATAAAATCAACCGGTGTATGTGTCATACAGACGCAATCTTAATGATCTTTAGCTGATGAATAGATGATAGGCTAGGTTTAGGCTTTAGATGATCTTAGCGTAATGATGGCAAATATAGATCTATACAAATAAAATGAAGCTGAAGAGTTTTTGGTGTGTTTGTTTAAACGCGCTAATCTCTGGAGCTAACAGTCAGATTGGAAAAAATATTTTGTATATGATAGCAAGATACATGAGGAATAGTTGTAGTGTATGCTATAATATAACATCACGCTACGGCACACAGAACCGGAGCAGTATCTAAAGACGTAACTAAACGCGGGTAAAAAAAACACGTAAAGGAAGTCGCATAATTTTGTTAATTTTTTTTTTAGCTCAGTATTCAGGCACACGATGATCGCCCAATGACGTAGTCTATCTGTTTTCGAAATTCTCATTTCCAAAAACGATGACATTCTCCTAAACATACATGCATTCATAATATGGTTATTAAGTAGTGATCTCTTAGCCTTGACCGGGTCGGTCATTGTCGTCACCGACATGAAGTGTCGAAAGTTAATGAGATTTGGATGAGCCCCACTAAATCTTAAGCAATCCACACTAATCCGTACTTCCATAATAATGTTACAAGTGCAAAAGTAACTTTGTCTGTCTGTCACGCTTTCAATGCTAAACTACTCAACCGACTGCGTCTGTGTTTGTGATAATCGAAAACCCACAGACAAAGTCACAGTTAAAAGCTGGTTATTATTACACTGAAACATAGTTGTTACAATATAGTAATTTTGTAGGTATAAAATCCAATACAATCAACTTGTTACCACACTGTTTTTTTTGCACCGGCGTGCTTGTATACCAGATGTATGATGCAAAAGGAGTATGTAAGGATCGCAGCAGGTGGCGTTCTGTAGTTTCTGCCCTATGGGAAAAAGGCGTGAGTTTATGTATGTGTGTGTAGGTACTAAGTAAAAAACAGCAAAAAAATATATGTAATACCACATCCATACTTAATATATGTGTCCATGAGTGCACGCTCACTTTCACCACGGTGCGGCGCGGGCGCATACCGCAGACGTTCGGACGTCCGAATTCTGTCCAGCTAACGAATTTACATACAAATCGAAGAGTGCTTATATTTGGGCAGACGTTGCCGTTGTGAGGCGGTGAAATTCGTGTGTTCGTGCTCTTGCCAGACTTGTCGATCATGTGACGATACAGGGGGCCTAGACAAGTGGCAATCGCTCCGAAACGATTCGGTTTCGACAATCGATATCGCATGTGCGATGTCGATCGCCAAGTGGTAGACAAAGTAACATTAGCTAAGCGATCGCTAAGTCGAAACGTTCATTCGACAAAAATCAACTTCTTAGCTATGGTATCGAAAGAAACGTCAAATTCAAGACGTCAATTCTGGCAACCGGACCGCGCCAAATATAAACAAACTACACTTAGCTAGTTGTTTTTAATAAAGTTTACTCAGTGAAAGCGTAATCGGTGTTTAACGTTGGTGTTAAAATTAAATAATTAACTAAAAGATTCTTAAATAAGTTCCTGAACATCGTTAAATAGTTGTAATAAGTTCACAAGATTTCTTAAATAATTCAGTGAATATTTCATATATTTAGCGATAAACGGGAACTGACTATGTTTTCATTTGTATAAAAATAATGGAATCAAGAGTGCGTGCCAGTGGTGAACAGTTTTCGACCCTACTGGAGTTCATGGAAAGGTAAGGAAGTATTCACGTACACCATGAACTTAATAAAATCCATATCACTATTCACTTGAGAATGCTTTATGTAAACAATGACGTTAACCTAACAACGCGTTGCTTATTGCC
Organism: Caradrina clavipalpis; assembly: GCA_932526535.1. Lineage (NCBI taxonomy): Eukaryota > Metazoa > Arthropoda > Insecta > Lepidoptera > Noctuidae > Caradrina > Caradrina clavipalpis. The sequence continues at coordinate 1,998,852 of OW052108.1, forward strand.
TTATTCTTTGTTCAATTACAGTCACGGCGATCTTTCCAATCCACTAGGTTGGCCTCAAGGCCGACTGAAATCTGGAGTGCGATTCACTAAGGCAAAACATCTTTACAACCAAGAAATCATCAGGTTGTAAGCGATTAAAATGTAAGTAAAACAAGTTATTTTAAAATTAAAATGCTTAATTATTGTTTTGTTTATAGTACTTTCATTCCTGAAACGTTTATGCCTTTTTTTAATGTTTTAGATGGCAGTGCGTCTTTCTTGTATGATTTTTTTGTGGGAAGAAGCTAAGCGTCAAGATAATTTAGAAAAAAGACGCCAGGCTTACGAGATACGTAATATGGATCTTCTTACTACTGATATAAACTATATTAAGGTATTCAGGATGACTGAAGAGCTAATTACACAATTGGAAGAAGATATTTCCCCCTTTCTTAGCTTAGTTACTACAACAAGGAAGCCAGAACTCAATCAGTGATTTAGACAGTGGATGTCTTGCTAGAGGTCGTCTAATTAATAAACTGTGGCGTGGAGAAAGTAGTTAATAATAAAAGTCAATACTAACAATAGACTTAAGATATTACTAATTCAGGTTGTAACACAAATTGTTTATTAATAACTAGTGGGCCCGGCAAGCGATGTCCTGCCCTGAAAATCAGTGCAAAAATCTAACCTACCCTACCAAACTATCTATAAAATCCTATCCAATAAAGTATCAAGTGTAGTAGTAGTAGTGTAAGTGTGTGTAAGTAGTATGTCCGTCTCCTGGTTCTAAGCTACCTCCCTACCAATTTCCAGCCAAATCGGTTCAGCCGTTCTAGGGTTATAAATAGTGTAATTAACACAACTTTCTTTTATATATATATGGATTATAGTGTATGTTAAGTAGTAATGTATTTTGTTTATCACAAAATATACAAAGTGTAGGTACTTATGTTTTTTATTTAAACTTATAATAATGTTTTACCTAAAGATAAAATTTATTAGTCAAACAAAATAGTATGTACCTACCTAGGAAAACTCATTTTAATGTAATTAATTAATAAAACAATGTTTAATAGAAAATCTCTTTATTCAAGTAACTATGACTAATTATAATGTAAGTAAAAACTTAACACTATGTAAGTAACATAAAATACAAAATAAACACTCTTACATTAATAAACATATTTTTTTATTTATTAAATCTATAATTGCACTACCTAATCTATCTAGAGCCTGAGCCATAACCTGATTAGAGGGCAATCAGATCTTCCTAAAAATGTAAAAGTATTACTTATTAATTTCCATCAAATCAATATTGATTATTATTATTATTTGTAAAAGTTTATAGCCTTGATAATTGCAAATCTCAAGAGGATTTATTTTTAAGTTCTAATCTCCAGAACTAAAACATTCTCCTCCCATAATTGTTTGGATTTTCATTTCAAATTCACTGAGGCACATCCTCTATTCCACCACCAGTGCGCCGCCTTGTGGTTGCAATTAAGCTGGACTTCCTATTAACTGCTCCTTTTTTGTCATCCCAGTACTGCAACACAAGTAAGAATTATATGATTTGATGTATTAAATAAATAGAACACCTATTTAAAAGGCAATGGAAAGTTAAACCAAACGGGTTTAAGTATCCGTTGCAATTTTAAATGTTTTTGTAAATGCAATTTAAAGCTTATCCTAAAGTTATAGTACATGCATGTAGTTAAAACTAATTTAGAAATAAAGAACATGGATAGTGGGCTGTCAATGTAAAAGGAAAAGTACTATACCAAAGAAGGCTACCTACTCAATGCAACAATATAACAAACTACATAATATACCAACCTTATACCACTGTTCCGATGTTTTCGTACACCCACTGCCATCACTGTTCAGGGCTGTTGTTAATTCGGACCATGCCTGAGGTACCTACTGCGAATGGGAGCATTCGCAGTACGAGCATGGCCAACCATGGTTTGCTTTCCAAAAAGCTTATAAGATTTTCCATCTGGTTTTCTGAAGGAGCTGCGTTGCGAGACACTAAAAGATAAATATTATGGTTACATGGATAGTAGTTCTAGAAACTGTGCTGTATATTTAAATGGAAATATTACTGTGTACTTACTTTCGATAGGTTTGGAACTAAACTATACTGAACAAGTAGCACGCCATTGGGTAGGGGTGCAGAGTTTTTTTAAGTCCACTTAGCCACTTGAATCCACTTGGAGCTTTGGAATTTCGTATTTGATTAAAAAAATCCAATCAATATAAGATCAAGTAAGTTGTTTGTTTTGAAATACTTAACCTAAAATGACCAATGACAAAAATTTGAGTAATTATTTTGCAAGTTGAAAATGATATAATTAATTAAATATTTTTAAATATTACGTGTTTTATACATACGTACTGTGCATTTGAATTAATTTAAAATGACGAAATAACTTAAATATTGGTCAGTCTAGATTTTCTGCATTATACTCTAAATAAAACACAGCAACACTGTTACCATCATACTCATCATCGACCATCGTTGATCGTTGTTCGGCAGATCGTCGACGAGCTTAAGTAGCTTAGCGAATACGGTTTTTATCAACGTTGTTTTTAAAAGCGATATTTACGATGAGACATCAGTGAACTCGTCGTTGTTAACATCTATGTTGAGTCTGTTAGTGAATCGCATTGCTGAGCGTCTGTGGATGAAGTCGCGGACAAAAGCTAGTAAAAATTATTTAAAATGTCGTCTTTACAATTGTTTAGAGCATGAGTAATTTATTATTGATAGTCAATTAGAATAACAGAAACATTGGTGTTTTAATTACACTACTAATAAAGAAATATAGATGGAGCTGTTTATAACAAAGCATTTGTTTTAATTAAACCATTTGCAGGTACTTTTGAGTCACAACAATAAACCTCAATACCATATAACCACTTGAACTACCTAAAAATAAACCTTAAAAGATATCAAACTAAATTAGGAATTAAATGTATTATTTTATACACATTATAACTTACTTTTTACTAATATTTTTACAAGTAAGTAAGTAGTTTTCTCACCCAACCAGTTAACAAACAAAACATTAAGTTATAATTAATACATTATTTGATTATTTATCTATAAAACGATTCTACTACTAAAATCAGTCATTTTGTTTTGCTTATCTACAGGCTTTCTACAGGGTTCAAGTGTTCGCTAAGATGTCGAAAGAAGGATTCGATATCTCAGCGATGTAGATTGTCAAAAACGCCACTTGTCTACGCATTTGTATGGAAATATCGAACGCGTAGTTCGATTTCGTCTTCGTTTCGTTCCGCGATTTGACATTGTCTAGCACATAGCGATCGAAAACGATTAATCATGTGACATTTCAAGAGCTTATGTCAATTCCATACATTTCGGATTTATCTAATTTCGTTATCGTTAATGAAAATGTGACTTTGTCTAGGGCCCCTGACATTAATTGCTTTAAAGGTGAAACTAAATATTTACTATGTATGTATTCTCCAGACTGATTCCGGCTACGGCAGCTAATGTTAATGCAGACTAGACACGTACGCAGGAGATATTATAGTGCATAAGTGTGTGCGCAAACACGGGTGCACTCCCTCTTCCCTAACTCTCATAGTCCGTTGGGATGGCAAATCCTTACTGCGAACTACTACTGAGAATTTAATAGAAAACCCAATAACACTTTGCTCGACCGAGGAATCAAAGCCAAGACCTCTATCATAGCAGTCGCGATTAGGACCACCAGGGTACCGAGGCAGTCACATAATTAAGAACAAAAAAAATTAATTAAAACATATATTTTTTAAATTGTTGTTAGTGATTTTGCCGACTAACTTTAATCCTGTAAGGTTTTTACTGTTTTATAAATAGCCATGTATACTATTTACTAATAGAACATCTTACACACAACTTATCGTTGTATGAGTGCGTTCTCTTGCCCAACTGATCTCATCAACGCTGTGAATACCCTAAACGAGTTAGCTGGTACCGACCAGTGGGTGAAATGCCCATACGTTCAGTACAAGAGAGAGTGGACCCTTGCGTCTTGTTTTATTTGCAGATTTGCTTACAATGTATATTTGTACAAATAAGCAAAGAAACAGTGAAAGCTTTCTTCTATTAACTTTGCTAAGTGCTATTCTAGTTTGTGATTTATTGACATAAGTGTCTTGCCTGACTAGATTTGGACGCTGTTATTGGCTCTAGTTGGTCGGCACCTATAACGAAATATTCCCTATTATCATATTGGAAAACAAATAGAATGCTTAAAAGGTAGAGAAAGATTAGATACGAAAGTTAAAAGACAAAGTCGAATCATTTATTTCAACCAGACCACCATAATAGTGCCGTTGAAAAAAAAAAACATTTTAAAGGCAAAGTTGCGTAGGTTACGTAGTAGCTGAGCAATTGGCTGCTGCGTCGTGTGTTCGGTTCCCGCATGAAACAAATATTTGTATAACCTACACATAGTTGTTCCGGGTCTGGCTGTTTTTGTATGTAAACGCACCCACGATGCTGAAGAAATTTCTAGTGTATACATAAGTTCACCTCTCAATGTCCAAGATAAACTTAGAACGTATATACGAACTGTAAAAATCATACTGGCATTTGCCCGTTATCGCAAACGCAATACGCGGTTTACTCTCTTTTATTTATTTTTAAGTTTCAAAAGATCTACCTATTGAACAATGGCACAAGCAATACTTTAATCAGAGAGATGATCTATATTATCATTGTTATCTGCTAACAATATCTCACGGTGCAGAGAAAACACTATCATACCAAGTATTATTATATTACACTTAACAAATCCGTTACACAGATCTTAAGACCAGACAACTGGTATAAAGGAATCTGCCCACTACACTGTATCGTTATTTTTCTTTTTGCAATAAATACATACATACCATCACACCTGTATTCCCCGAAGGGTTATACAAAAGTGTACACCCACATTTAGCCGGTATGTATTAGCTCCCATGTAATAGGGGGCGAGCCTATTGTCATTAACCAGGCACAGAACCAAACTCTGAGGTGCTACTTTTTACTCGACCTGAGAATCAAATCCAAGACCATTAGCGTAGAAGTTACGCCTAGGCCAACAAGGCAGTCCTTATTATTTGGCTATTTTAGTATCTAATTAATGTAGTAGACCTTTGATAGTTCAGTCTGACATTTACTTTAATTGACATTTTACATTTTACTTTCGACTTGATAAAATTAATTTGAATGTTACTTTTATTTATCTAAAAGTTTAGAATACAAATTAATTATTCATGTTAAAAAAAAAAATTAATTGTTATCTGCTATATCTCACAGTGAATATCTCAATGTCGTAGTTTGTGTCATGTTTCTATTTGTGACTGATATGATCATGATATGGTACGATATAGCGAGCAGGCCCCTTTAAAGCTAGCTCATCATAGGCCAATGGTCTCTCTTACAAGAAATACAATTAATAATATATTGCGAGAACATTGAAGTCACTGGAGCAATGTGTTGGTACAAAAAACATGTATGATGAGTCGGGTACTTAGAACGGATGGATGTTTGATGTTTTTCCTTTGATGGTATTGAGTTGAATGTCAGTTACTGGTTTTTATGAGATACTAGCTTCTGCTAGCGACTTTGTCTGATCAAGTCAAGAATATACCTAGTAAAACGGGTGCATTAACTAACACCGAATTTATGTTGATCTCGTTTGTTTACTATAACGAATCATGTGACAACTAAAAAAAAGCTTAGGGCTGAAACCATGATATCGTGATCACGAATAACTAATTCTCTAATTGATCAATATAAAAAATCAATTAACAGCGATTTCACGCTTCCACGAAATACCTATCGTTGAAGTCACGCAAACTAGCATCTATTCGACTAAGTAAATTTAAAGATTCCCTAAATCCGGCCCTGTCGCAATTTCTGTTTTTAACTGACGCCTCCTGGCTATAAAATACATATCTGCCTTTCAGCTTCATAGGTCAAGTAGTTATCGAGATTTCAACTTTAGTTAGCGCGTATATGAGTGACATTTGGCCTTTATAAATTGTATAGAGTTATAAACCATTATATTAGATATTTTATTTAGACCATACTTGAAGTACCTATTTGTCTTCGTAGCTAATTCTTCTTCTTAGCGTATCGATGGCAAATAATAAAATATAAATAATAATAATAATTTAATTTAATAATATTCGTAGCTAATAATATTTATTTTTATTGTTACAGGTAAACTTCAGTTAAATCTGGCAGTAGCTGTCATCATTAAACTCCTAGCTAAGATTTGAAGATCTTTATTGGTTTAAGAGATAATTTTTATTTAGAGCCCTTTATGAATTAGTTCGTGCAAGGAAGTAATAGCATCATACTTATTTCTGCCGGAAAACAGTGTTACTTTATTCCAGTTTGAAGGGTATGGGTATCGGTGTAATTACAGGCACATAAGACATTTCAACTCTGTCTCTGGGATGCCAATGCATTAGCAAGGCCTCTAGTATTGCAGATGTCTATAGGCAGCGGTGACCGATTAACGTAAAGTCGGCCGTCAGCTTGCTCAAAAAACGGAAATAATTTACCAAAATTAAGTCGATGTTGTCAGGCTTGCATTAATACAATAAAGCTACAATTTAGCTATCGTTATTGCAACCACTTTGTTGTTCATACAACATGTTTACTCAAACAGTTTTTGTATTAAATTGGTAAACATCTTGACTAATTCTTTTCTGCTCAACGGAGCGTGATAAGTATGAATATTGACATTTCTGTTTGTGAAACACTATTGTACTTGAATTTTAGCTTAGCTAGCTATATAGCTCGAAATGCTCGAATGCAGTGAATTTTTTCGTGTAATAGAGATTACGACGACGACGAGTCGACGATAGATTTGTTTGTTTGATTCGTTGTGATTGATTTGTTGTTTGTGAGTGTTGAGGGAAAATTTCCAATTTTTTTGAACCTAACTTTCTTCTTTTGCTTATCCTAATCTCAATCTGTCAAAAATGCTTATAATTTACGAACATTTTTGACACTGATTACGACAAGATTTTAAACGTTTTTAATTACGGGAATTGGTCTTTAGATTTGAATCTTATTCACTATTTATTAATCTTATACATTACAATTTTGGACAAAAAAACATAAACAAAAAACACAAAAACAAAAATAAATAAAAACAAAATAAATAAACAAATGAAAACATAAATAAATGTGACCTTCCAATTGTCAATAACTTTCCTAATTTGGAAAAATACCAACCGGATTTCTGCGTAAAATTGAGACATAATAAATTCATTTAATTAAATGGTTTGTGTGTTTAAATCATAGGTGGCGTAATCCCATGCATTATTTATTGATACATTTCATTTGGATTTGCTAATTTATACTAGTGTATTTAGAGTAAAATTATTAAGAGACACACAAAGTAATTTGACAGTTAGGCAGTTTGCTTAAACAAGGTTGTGACAATGTCACGAATTAATTATAACATTCTCCAGACGGATGGTGTTCACCGCGGCGGCTGATATTATAATGCACGAGTGCGAGCGCAAATACAGGTGCACTCCCTCTTCCCTTATTCTCATAGTCCGATAGTATGGCAGTCCGACACGATCGTGAGAGATCAGACGCAGCCAGCATCAGACCAACGGCTTTACGTCCTTTCCAACACACGGGGGTGTCACATCACCAACTTCCAAACCCCGGGTTGCTACTGACATTTTGCCCGACATGGGAATCGCGCCCAGGATTCCACAAGCAGCAGTTACTCTTACGACCACAAGACCAACGGGTCAGTTTGCTTCACTAAATGTTTACACAGCACTTTTAAGGTTAGCCTCTTTATTTAGCTCTGATTCAAACATTCTATACCGCTTACATATTTATTTCTGTCATTGAGTTGCGTATTGAATGTTTTGCGGCATTGATACGGGGATAACCAGTAGTCGGTTTTAAACCACAACAGTAATTAAAAGTAATCGAGACATCGAAGTAATACGCTTAATAAATGAGTGCGTCACGAATCAACAAAAATACTATAGGTACCTACTCGTATCTCACGACGCAAGAAGCTATTTTTTTGGGTCAACTATAAAAATAATAATCAGAACGTTTTCACCATGGAATGACTAAAAGATGTTAAAAGTAAAATTAAGCATAATTAATTAATGTAAAGTCAAAGAAAAGTTACCTATTTGTTTCAATTAGACCATTAAAAAGTACTTTTTAATGTCGTTTTCGAGAGAAACGAATTGAATCTCGTTGACCCTTCTAAGGTACTTTCAATTAGAGAAGAACTACATTATTTGTTTTAATTAGGTACATGTGAATACAATGTAAATAATAAGTCATTGCTTGGAATGTGGCCTTTCTAACATTAGGTCGATGATTAATATCTAGCATTTGGAGCTTTTTTTTGGGAGCTTTTTATAGTTGGGAAATCATCAAATAACTTCCCCGCCCTGGGCGGGAGGGAGTGTCAGACTTTTACTGATCAAAACCCATCTATGTTCCTTCATGTGCCCTTTGCGTTCCGGGGGCACGGTATCTCTTTCGAACAACCCGCAGCCCCGGCAAGCATTTGGTGCTAAACCATTGAAATATTTTTTATTAGGTAAGCGTTATACTTTGCATAGGATATAAAGAAGATTAAGTACATCCTAATAAAATGTAATTAATGAATTTACTTTAGATAATTAATATAACGATTACTTGATGTAATCATTGTTGAATAATCCTAAAATAAAGTTGTTAACAAACTAGGTATATCGATCATTTTGAAAGTCGATAGACCTTGTGAAGAACGATGGTCGGTAAACATTATTTTGTTAAGGCGAAACGACACGTTTTACGTAATTTATAGCAAAATACATGTAGTTACATTGGTACACCTCTGCCTAACCCTTCGGGGAATACAGGCGTGATGGTATATATTTTTAAATTATCACCATACTTAATTTTTCGCTTTACGTTTTCGTTAACAACTGTAAGCCTACGGCTATAATTATCGCTAGAACCGACAAATAAGATAATCGTTTGGAATAATTGAATGGTGTCCAATATGAGGTACCTATTATTGGGTGTAGTAGTCATTTGCCTGCGGCCTTTTGTTACAGTCGATTTAATTGAATTAATTTATTTAAAGGCCATTTTTGCAAATCAGCCGGTCTATTCTGACTATATAGTATGATTGGTAATTAGTGACCGATACTTAACCACGTGATTGTACTCAAGATAACAAACAACTTTTCTAAAAACGTTTTTTTAACACACGGTTTTTTTTTTAGCCTATACATAATATTACAAAGCCGTACCGTACTTTCCGTACGACTGATAGTTGAACGAAAAAATAATAATGAACTGTAAAAACTGAATTACAGAGGATGGTGTGTTATTTTTGCTAGTCGATTTTTTTGGGGATTCGGAGTTATACGTTTAGTAAATAAACAAAATTGTTTCTTAGGCAAAGTTGTTTGTTATCATAAGTAAAATCATGTGGTATGTGGTGGTACCTATGTATCGGTCATTAATTACCAGTCACACTTGAGCACTTTGCACTGAGCGGGACAATAATGGGCTGTTATTATTAATATTTATTACACACAACACGTGTTTTTGCCAAACGAATATGCAATTCTTTTTAATAGCCATACAATCCATGTTTGCGAAACTTACACATTTGTACAATGATCATCATCAATTGCAGATACATTACAGTTCCCATAACTTTGACACCATTGGCACAAATTATAAGAAGTTTTTAATAGCACGTGATGGCTGTAAGGTCGTTCATACAAAGGTCGTAGTTTTAGCAATGGCAGTTGATTGGTATCGTGGGCGGTACAGTCGACTTAGCAGGTAAGTGTGCAGGCAGGTTTCGATGTTTAAAGTCTAAAGTTATTTATCCTTTTTTTAGTTTGTGGGCCCAATTAGCATATCCGCATGTCAAAGTCAAAGTCAAATCATTTGTTTGAATAGTCCATTATAAAGACCCATTTTGAACGTCAATTACTAGATCAAAAAATATAATATTGAATCTAGTATCACTGTTAGCTATCAAAACTATGTTTACTGTCCCAAAACACACGATTTTAAATTTCTGACATTACACGTCTTCTTGTGGACTTTCACAACAATTTATTCTACAGTGAATAATAATTTAAGAAATATATTTTCACAAAAAAAATTACTTGAGAATGTTGTATACAAAAAAGTATTTATTTTTAAAATTATAGCTCATTTTTATTATTTTTGCAATATGTGTACGTACTTCGTTTAAGAATCGCCTGTGTATGTATGTATGGGTATAATTCTTGCCTGCATATCAAACTGTTTTATTGTGTGTACATAACAGTTATGGCCCATGACCACTATCTGTTTCGTAATCTTGACATAACTGTACTAGTTTCCGCTAGCATACATTTGAATTTTTAATTTAATTAATTTCACGAACAGTATGGTTACAATTAGGGTTTTTAGTAGATTTTTGTTTAAATTGGATTTTAAATTTGGGTTTTTGTCAAGATTCTAAATGCCAAAAAACATAATTATGCGACTTTTTCGATTCATATGTTGGTACTTTCTAAATTTATCTTGGACATCATTGACATCGGTGAAGGAAAACATCGTGAGGAAACCTAGACTTATAATTAGTATCAATGCAATGCCGCCAGTCTTTTGGACACTTTTTCGGTTGAAAGCGATGTGGACGTTTTTTTTGATGCTTTATAGTTTCAGTTTCATTTGTTTTTGATGTTATTAAGGTTTTTTACCTAACTTTAATGTTGTAAATATTAAATAAAAATGATCTGTAATTAATATAAGTCTAAAATCGCCAGTCCGTCTTGAAAAAGCATAGTGATCAATGCTTGTGCCATTTCGATGTGGCATTTTTTATTACATAGGTATTTTCTTACTTAGGTAATAAACTGCAATCATTTTAATGATCACCCAATGTTCATGTACAAAATGTCGATGTTACATTGTTCGACTTGTTAATACAGTACATTACATATTCTTTTACAATACTTTCAGATTGTAACACTTTGAAATAGTATTGTATGAGGTTGAATCATACAGATAAGGTCATCCATACACGATTGATACAACATTGCCTAGATTAGATGTCCCAATCATAAACTCGGTGTAAATCTAAAAATTGTATTGAGAGTGATCTGACTCGTTAGCCTAGTCTAAGCGCGACTGCTACTCTAGAGGTCTTGGGATCCCAGGTCGAGCAAAATGTTATTGGGTTTCTATGAAATGCTCAGTAGCAGCTCCGCAATGGGCTCGCCCCCTATTGCATGCAGGGGATATAGGCATAATGGTATGTAGTCTAAAATCGCCAATCCGCTTCAAGCAAGCGTAGTGATCAATGCCTTTGCCTTCTCTGTATGAAAAGTTTCTATGTTTGCTCTGCAGTGGGACGTTAATAAGCTGGTATTTTTATTATTAAATCATTATATTATAGTATTGCTTTAAGGTTAACCACTAAACAGAAAGCCCACAGTATAACCAAAAGTAATTAAGTACATAATTATTATCACATTCTCCAACGAAAAATCGACCTTATCACCTAAAAAATAAAAATTACAACTCTCACAATTGCCGCTGATGCTGAAATCCTAGTCATCATTAAATCTTTTAACAAAAGTCATTTTACACAACTTTTTTTTTCCAAAGGTCGTCATGTCACACATTTGCGATTTACACAAAGACGAACCTAACTAAGCTTGGTTTGTGACCTTTGACCTGTACAGTGCTTGAGAAATAAGTTAGGTAACTTAGGTATTCAAGTACTATGTAGCTGATTTATTAACTAGTTGCGATACTAGGGTGTGCTAGGTCCTGATTGTTTGATTTTTGGGATAAGTTTAATTAAATTTCATTTTAGAAGTCTTTAAATAGACTCCGAACTTAGACAATATGTTTAGGTGGGAATTCAGTGATGGCAGTGACTTGAGCTGTTTGTGCGGTACAGCACATCGTGCCCTGCGTGCCCTAACAGCTGCACGCAGGAAGATTTGATGGCTGCCACCGACAACGCAGTCAAAGTGGCAAAATTCTGGGCCGCAACGATATAATACTATAACAAATTCCATAAATATTAAATAATATCAGCCTAATAATGTCTCGCTGGGCAAATGCCTCTTATAGAGAACGAACGACAGGCAAAGCTCGCAACCGGGCACTGCAATTGGAACTTTTTCTATTTCATATGTGCTTTCTAAATTTATCTTGGTCATCTCTAAAATCGGTGAAGGAAAACAACGAGAGGAAACCGCAACTTATAATTAATATAAATCTGAAATCGTCAATCCAAATTAAGGCGCTACCCTGACCAAATAACCTTGAGCATTTTTTCCTTTGGCGGCACACTAACGCGGCGCAAGAGATACGTAGAAAATACGCTCAGATTTTAGAGTAAAATCTATATAAAATCAAATTTTCGTGTTTTGAAAAAAATAAAACTAGCATAATGTTCTTTATTAAATTGCCTAATTATTAGTTTAAGTCGCAAATCAAAATAATGTTCACTTTACGAGGAGATGCATGTCAAAAATTATTATTTCTCATTTCTGTAGTTTCGTTATGACCCTATAATTAAGCATTATGTAACTAAAAAGTTAAAAATAAATCTACCATTTTCGAGTCAAGAATGTGTAGAAATTTAACGTATTTTTTATTAGTTGGTATTTCTATTTGATATAGAGAAGTGGGCTCCTAAAAACTGCCCTAAAAACGGCTGCCGCTGCGTTTTGCATGGCCACGCGCCTTAAGCAAGAACGGTAATCAATGCTCATGTTTTCTCTGTATGAGAAGAGGCCTTTGCCCTGCCTTTAAATGGTTTATTTCGCAAACTCGTTCTTATAGGACCTCTGATAGTCACATTCTTGCTAAAACAGCTTTTGCATAACCTTTGGTAACTATTGCTCAGGCAATAATAATTGCTATTCTTGTATTCGAAGTCTCGTACAAAATGTTGTCAAACAGAGAGAGGTATTTGACAACTTTTACGATGCATTGTCTTGTATGACGACGTACGTTTTTACGACTTAAAATTACGTAGTTACGTATGTCTTTCGAGAATATATACTAATACGTTATGTATAATAGAACTAAAGGGATTTTTGTTTGGTTGTGTGTTTGTTTACATACATACCATCACGCCAGTATTCCCCAAAGGGTTAGGCAGAGGTGTACCAATGGACACCCACAGTTCGCCGATATGTTTAGGCCCCATGTAATAGGGGTGAGCCTATCGCCATTAACCGAGCACAAATCCTAACTCTGAGTTGCTACTGACCATTTCATAGAAAAACCCAATAACGTGACGTGGTAACGTATGTGTTTGTTTAAACACGCTAATCTCAGGAGATCCCAGTCGGATTAGAAAAAATCTTTTTGTTTATGATAGCCAGAGTCATGAAGAATCGCTTAAGCAACATAACATCACGCTACGACACATGAGAGCGGAGTAGTAACCAAAGATGTAGCTTAACGCGAGTGAAGAAAACCACACGTATAAATTTGCGGGCAGAAGCTTTAAAGGCTTTTGTTGGGTTATGAGCTTATGAGTGTGGTGTGTTTGTAAGGCTTTGTGGTTACAGAGTTAATGATGCTGTGGAAATGGAAAAACACAGGAAAAAGATAAAGTAAGCATGCATTTTGCTTCTTGAAATATTAGTCTAACATCTTAGTAACGCAGTACCTAGTACTTAGTTACGTTTCAACGCTGGGCTTTTAAAGAATCAAGTACAGAAGGTACCTTACTCAGGTACGTTCTAGTGAGACGATTGGATTTTAAATTAAATTTACAAGCGTTTTTCGCAGGCAGACACTTTCCTTGGTGGATACCTTCAGCCAGACCATTGAAAGTGTTTTTTTACAGAAACGACACAATGGTGCCGATTCCCTTGTTCACAAACTAAACTAAAATTAGAGGATTGACATCTCCTACTAACATAAAGCGAAAGAAAAGGACGGTAGGTAATACCTTAGAACTAAGTTAGAGATGTCAAATTAGTTTTGCCTTGAACTTTTCCGTGTTTTTAATCGACGCGTTCTGACATGCCAACTACAATTGTATAGAGGTAGGGTTCCCACATCGAAAACTCGAAATTCCGGAGAAAATTCCGGACATTGGATGAAATTTCCGGATTTCCAAAAAAAAAAAGGTACGCAATCAAAGTGTGAGTGACAGGTGTCTTGTTAACTCGCACGGATATGTTATTAAAAATCAATGTTAACAAACTTCAACAGACAAATCATTCAAAAAACTTATGACACTCTGTCACTATCATATCTTTCTTCCCATACACTGACCTCTCATCAAGTACTCAGTGCCGCCACAAATCAAATAAAAAGAAAATAACTACAGTTATTACAGTTAACAAACAACAGTTACCTATACTTTTTACTTAAATTGTAGAAATTCCTGACGGCTTAGGATTCCCCCCGCATTCCGGACAAAGCACTAAATTTCCGGACATGTCCGGAAAATTCCTGACATATGGCAACCCTATATAGAGGTTTTAGATCAACTAAAATTGACAAGTCTAATTCACGTCCGTCCCTTTCTTGTTTGATTGGAAAGAAAAAGATAGAAATAGTCTAAATTAAATTTAGCTTGTGCATAACAGAATCGACACCAATATCAAATTATGATACCTACTAGTAACGTAAGTTTGAATCAATAAATTTTCCGCACAATTCGAGTGCAGAAATGTAATGTAAAAAGCATACGTGTACAATATACTCCACATTATATCCCTAAAAGCGGTGCAATAAGAGCCATTTTACGATCTAGTGTTTTTCAAAATATTTTTTTTACGAATCGAAAACTACAATGTCACCTTCCATCACTAATTAAAAAAAAAACTCATATAAACCACACGTTAATACGTCAACAAATAATTAAAAGCAAAACGCTCTATGCTCTTGCGCAAGATTCTGTACAGTGTCATTAGTCGACATTACAGAGTGTTCACCCGGTGATCTAATGACCGTAATACTAGAGTAACTGTCTATGGTACGATATGCCTATAGTCCATTATAGAAAACATAAGGAAAATAACGTTATAACGATTATTGTTATTTCAATTGTAATTTGCTCCGTTGTTTTAAGATATTTATAGCAATATGGGTTGTTAGACATTTACCAAAATAATTACGCGTGGGGTCCTGGGTTCCATACGGTACTATGTATATGTGAAATATTTATTTGTTTTTTTCATTCGGACAGGCCCGATTTTCAATTAGATACGAATTTCTCAGTAGCAGCCGGGAATTTGGAAGTTGGTGGTATGACACCCACGTGACTCGGGAGGCGATCTCTTCCTAGTCGTGTCGGATTGCTGTGCCCACTAAGAGAGTTAGGGGAAGAGGGAGTGCATCACCTATGTTCTCTCATATCTACTGCTTTCTTACTTATTAGTCTCTATTGAGATTGATCAAATTTTGTCAGAAGCATAATTATTACTACTTATAGGAAAATCTAAAGGACCTACCTACATATTGATGTACCTATAAATCAGCAAATAATACTGCAAACAAAACCAAGAAACAAAGCAAACCTGAAACCCTTTTCTAATTCAATCCCTACGCACAAAATATTCTCTTTGTACAAAACTATCAAACCTTGCCTCACGTCCGCATAACAATCACGAACAGAAACATTGCAAACCGCCATAATCGCAGCTAATCTTAAACCATTAAAACCGTAATAATTATAAGTATTATGATGGTAATGCCATGACTGGTGGCATTCTTGGCGATGACTTTCCCATCGAAATGGAAAGTGACCCCGTGCTGTAAACATTATAATAATATTTACCGGTCATCTGCCTGTCGGCGAAAGCTGTCTGAGGTCATTGAAAGTCGTCTGGGAACCTTATACTGGTGTCAATGTATACCGCGCCCCCGGAACGCAAAGGGCACATGAAGGAACATAGATGGTTTTTAGTCAGTAAAAGTCTGACACTCCCTCCCGCCCCGCCCAGGACGGGAGGGGTTATTTGATGATTTTACCATCTTTAAAAAAAAAAAAAAAACTGGTGTCAATATCAAGTCAAATCATATATGGCAATTAGACTATTAAAAGGGACCAAGAAAAAAGAATTGAATCTTGTTGCTTCTTTCAAAAGGTAGTTTCGTATGAGAAAAATGGGCAAGTAACTCCTTACTTACTCTTTAAAAAAAAATGGGTAACAATATTTTGTTTACAGGAATAAACGTGAATACGATCTATCTTGCAAAAAAACTACTGTCATTTACAGTACCTAAAATACAATATAAACTGAGACGTGGAATTGTATTGTATATACAATATACAGGTAATTTTTAATTCACAGCAAATCTTTCCGAATACGAACGTTTTCAATTCATAAAATAATACGAATGTAAAGTTTCACCATCTATTCAGAAACATTTATGAATAACACATTAATGCCTATGAAGACATGCCCAAACCTACTTAGAGGTCAAGGGACGCGCCACCAAACTGTCAACTCTGCTAAAAACAAAAACCCATCAAATGTTGCAAGTTCATAAGCCTATGAATAGTGTCGCAAAAAAAAGAACAAAGTCTTTGACACCGTTGCGCTAAGGTCAAAGGTCACACGTGGTGTTTTACGTAAACGCTTAAATTTGACCCCTGAACTTGTAGGCATAGTGTGCTTTACAAATTAATCAGTAGTGTTCAATGACATTTATATTCATTTGAAAGACATTTGAATGGTTTTTTTGGTTGTTTAGGGTCAATTGATAGATAATAAAGATGATTAGGTGTAGAAATGGCTATTAACGTTAAACTTTGCGTAAAAGACTCATGACTATAGACTTTAAATTACATAATTCTTCTTTTATGCTATTTCGGTCACGGTAGTCAATTTTAATGAAGACTAACCTAGTACGCAGGAGATATTATAAAGATTGCACAAGTTTGTGCGCAAACATGATGCATTTCCACTCTCACTCAGAGTTTCATGGACGGTAGCTGGACACAACCGGGAAGAGAACAGGTTCAGGATCAACAGCTTTCCGAGACATGAGGGTAAAACACCACCAGCTTTGAGGCTCCAAACTGGAAAACACGCAAAGCCATTGGTCACGCCTGTCATTCGTAGATCTTTGACAGTCCGTTACGGGTAGTCAGAAGCGCGAAGGTGACAACAAGGCTTACCAAGGAGTACCGCGTTACTCAGTAACTGGGTTGTGGAGGGCAGATAGGTACTCGTATCTTGTAAGACACGGGTATTCAGCTGAATCCTGTAAGCCTGGAAGCCGACCCCAAAATACTTGGAAAATGGCTAGACAGATGACGAAACTCCATAATTTTCTGTTTTCACCAATCAAAACCCGTTATTCCGACAAACCAGTGAAATTAAATCACCTATTGTCTTCGTATATCATTTGTCACATCCAATTTACTTGGCATCAAAAACAGGGGCCTTATGGCTGTATCAATGAAATGGTTGTTACGCGACCGTCACACAATTGATGGTATTATACGGCGATTTGAACGCGATGATTCCAATTGAGATCATTATTGTGGTTAGTGTGGTAATGCCATGGATATGTTCTGCTTGGGTTTCTGTTAAGTTGCTAGAAGTTGTTTTTCGTTGGTTGTATTATTAATATTTTTAATTGGGACAAGCCCGCCACACTATTCCCAACCACTGCAACTCCTGAAAGCCAGAATCAACAAAGAAGACCGCCAAAGAAAATCGCCAAAGCAATGAAGTTTGACGAGTCCTGGAGAAATGATATCTTGGAAACGTATCGTAACGTATTTTTATATATACCATGCTATAGCTTTAGAGGAAGAGCTGGGAGGCCAAAGAAAAGATGGATGGATTGTGTGAAGAATGATATGAAAGAGAAAGAAGTCAGTGATAGTATGACGGTTGACAGGTTGGCATGGAAGAAGAAAACATGTTGCGCCGACCCCAAGTAAAATGGGATGAGGGCAGGAAAATGACGACCATACTATAGCTTTACACCATCATCATCATATCATGTGAATAAATGGTTTTTCTTTCTTTCTTTCTTTTCTATACCACCCGAACGATATCCACTGCTGAACATAGGCTTCCCCTAAAGTTAGCCACAATGACTGGTCATACGCTGCCCGGATTCAGCGTTTTCCCGCGCCCTATACTGGCTTTACTTATTTTACTAATACTACTACCCAGTTAGTTACGTGGTCTTTGGTGTGAAAATTCATTCCCTTAATTTTGACAACCAAAAAATATTAATTGCGTAATTAACGTTGTCGGTCTGACGACCTTTTAACTATAAATAGAATTGGATTTTTGTTTTGTGTGAAAACCCTTCGAGTTGCGATTTCAAGTGTATCACGCAATAACCCTTTTGAGGTTTCTTTCTAGACTCACGATCTAAATAAACTATCTAATCAACTCGTGACAGAAATTCATTTTTCAGGTTTTATCTTATTAGTTGAGGTCTTAGGCTAGATTTTCTTTATCAAATATAGGTTGTATCACATTCTACTGATTTTTAGGAACGATTGCAATCTAATCTTAGTTTCGATTCTGACACGGACTAAATAATTATTTGTATGGCCTTATAGGTGATTGTTCCGAGTTTTGTTGTTTGTGTATGTGATTCACATAAGTTTTATAGAAGCTACTTTATTTCATATTATGTAAAGGTAATAAAAGGGAAATCTTGTAATCCTATTACCAATTCTCTCTATTGATCCAAGTCCCTACTTGCAGTAGCGTACTACACACGCGTTCATATTTCATAGACGTCCATCTAACCGTCCACGGTCCGGCGCACGCGTCACTCACAGCTCTTTTCACTTTTCCCTCAATAAACCTACCTAATTTATGGTGTGTTCAGAACACTATGGTTGTCCAACTGGTTTCTACGATGAAGAAACGTTGTGACAACTGGCGTATAAATTTCGAAAAACGATAAAGTTGCCCATATTTCAATTTTATAGGTGTGTCACATTGCTGGGAACTTTATGGCGATTGACCAAGTGATCTATTTTATTAATGTCAACGATAAGAAATTTTGACAGCATTTGCATATTAAAGAGAGGTTTTTCATTAGATTGATACAATTATGCAATATCAATCTATACTGATAAAAGATAATTGTATCGCATGTTACTATTACTTGTAAATGCGAACGGCAGAACGGATCTGGATGAAATTTGGTACAGAAATAGATTATAGTCTGAAATAGCTATCCCGGAAAATGTAGGGATCCCGCGGGATCATCCACTTTTACGAAGTCGCGGGCGGAGTCTAGTATTGTAATAGAATAAATAAAAGACAAATGGTTTTGTCTAATAATGTTCGGAAATATGTAAGAGAAAGTAGGTCATATCAGTAGCTAAACTTTAATACCATTTTTTTTTATAGATGGGAAATCATCAAATATCTTCCCCCGCCCTGGGTGGGACGGGATGGAGTGTCAGACTTTTACTGACTAAAACCCATCTATGTTTCTCCATGTGCCCTTTGCGTTCTGGGGGCGCGGTATCTCTTTCGAACAACCCGCAGCAAACTTTAATACCATAGGCTCGTCAATTTTAATTAATTTCTGTCAATCTTATCAAAAGTCATATCATTATTGCCCGGCAATATTGTACTAATCAACTTTAGCCTGTTTTATTTCAATTATCAAACTTGTTATTATCTGTATTGCTTCTTGGTCAGCTGAACAATAATAATGAACACACATATAACCTCTGTTAGGGTAGCGACAGCAAAATACATTTACAATCGTAACAAGATTTTTTTAGCACGATATTTTATTTGCCTTGTTTACCAAGCAAAAATAAACAATAATTTAACTTTTAATTGCCTTTTATGGTCTTATTGCACGGCAACGATCATTTAAATCATGAGCATTGATCACCATGCTGCTCAAAGCGGATTGGCAACTTTCAGACTAACATTTTTACTTTCCACCAATGTAAAATATTTTTATATTTTCTTTCAGTATTTGTAGAAAAAAAAACTAAATTTGTTAGTACTTCACAATTTCTTTCTTAGTGCCTCTGGTGTTGCAAGTGTCCATAGGCAGCGGTGACCGCTTAACATCAGGCGAGCCTTTAGCTTGTTTGCCACCTTCAGTGGTATAAAAAAAACTTGTTTTTTTTGTGGTTTTCTACCGTCTGTTGAGAACGGAGGGTTTTGTACTCTTACCGATTAAATCCCCACGGTCCTCCAAAAAATTTTTCGCTGGCAGAAGCTAGCTATCAAATATTAATAAATGAAACTGATCAAACACAGCAGCAATATTTGCTGTGTTTACTGACCCTAACATGGAAGAGGTTTAAAAATAAACTTCCCAAAACCCATTTTTATTTACATTTATTTGCCAACCTTACTAGTAAGTAAGCCGCCTTTCTCCCCGCATCCGGCAGTCCACGCGCTTCGGCCAGCTGATCGTTTTGACATTATTACGCACATGTGGCGTGACTGTGCCTATGTTACGTGTGGCTATGGATCAATGACTGTTCGCGATAATTGTTGAACATCTGACTTCCTTGACTAGGAAGCGCGGGTTACCGATTAGCATGTAATTAATTTGTTGAGAGGCTATAGCACAGATTAAATAAGTACAGATACTTCACTCAGTAGAAAATTTCCAATACCTACTGCTATAATAGCCTACTCCGTCGCGTCAACTCGCGTCAGCAACCACTGCAAACTAAAATGTGCCTAAATGCTCAAGCGTACAGTTGTGATCGCTTCGCACCGCGCGATCCCACAACAATCGCAAGGCTGCCTCTTCGATAAAATTAAATTAACATAACTTTTTATGTCTATGTTATTGAGAACTGTGAATATGTTCTGACTTATATGTGGCAGTTTAAAATTGTATCGTAAATGTTTAAAAATTTTTTTTTTTTTATAAATTGGTGCTGACTGTACAATACATCTAGATAAAACATAATTATTCCTTCTTTTACTTGATTTGCACCCATCTACAATTCTACAACACATAAGGCACCAGACGGCATCGTAGGTAACGAATGAAACTATTAAAATTGAACAACGTGCGTGATGCGCTTGCGAAAACCGCACTGAATTTGGTTCGCAAACGGCCCGAGACCGCTCGGCCGGGCGGTAGGCAATTATAGCGCGCAAGTACATAGAGTGACGGAGGCCTGGCTATAGTATGTTATCTAATAGGTAATGGATCTAATAAGCTGTTGTAGAATTGCGTGAACAGTGCGTGGATAAGTTGACATTAATGTGTTCTCTATGCCAAATCAAATTGCAATCCAATCAATTGACATACTCTTTATGAGCTGTCAAAACGCAATTTTCTCATAGATTTTGCATGACAATAAATATTAGGTAAACTGGTCCTTTTTTGCCATCTAACTTGACTAACTATTTATTGATTTTAAAGCAACAAAAAAAAATTACAATGAATCGGGATTTCAGGGCTTGAATAGGTGATTCTTTAGAGAAGTTATGTCTTGTAATTGTATGTCAATGGTGATTTATACATAGGGTTATAATCACCATTTTGTGTTGGTAGTACAGGACAGCCTGTAGGTACTCGTTTCGTTTGTGTTGCCTATGTGTTTTGTAAAATTGGTGAATTTTGGTGAAGCTACTCAGTAAAAATCTAGTGATTTTAGGTGAAGTGACTTTGAGGTGAACTGTCAATCTCTAGCATTCAATTTGAGTTGTTTACAGAATAGTGATGCAAATTATATTAAAAACACTCTTTTCCAATTTCTCGGGGGTCAATGACTCAAAACACGCAACTCTGCGAACGCAACAATGTCAATAAGTATGAATCATCTGTCCGGTTTTACGTCCGGCCAGATGAACGGACGCGTCAGAGAAAGACTACATTCATGTTTATTAATACTAGTTTTTGCCCGCGACTATGTCCGCGTAATTTTTGGTTATCACGGACGCAAACGAAGTCGCGATATAAAAAATAGTCTATGTCTTTTCTTGGGGTTTAGAAAACTTCTATAATTAGACAGGTGCAACCAACTTTGATTTGACAAAAGTACTCACAGGGCATGCGAAAAATAAACTTTGAATTCATCCTTTTATACCTAGAATCAATTTTAAAGGTGACTATAAATGTAACCGACTCCGTTGAGGAGCTCGTGGCTAAATAATTACAGCCGCATAGACCGATCTTCCGGGTTAAGCCACGCTTGCCGAAGTTGGTCTGTGGATGGGTGACCATTTACTATAGCGAGTTTCCTCCGTGACTCGGAAAGCACGTAAAGCCGTTGCTCCCGGCTGTCATTTGTAGATCTTTGACAGTCGTTACTGTTAGTCAGAAGCCCGAAAGTCTGACAACCAGTCTTACCAAGAGTATCGTATTACCCATTACTGGGTTGTGGAGGTCTGATAGGCAGTCGCTCCATGTAAAATACTGATATTCAGCTGCATCCGGTTCGACTGGAAGCCGACCCCAACATAGTTGGGAAAAGGCTAGGCAGATGACGATGATAAATGTAACCGACTACCGACTGTTGTGAAATCTAATTTCAATAGTTGGTTGTTTTTCTGGTCTATTCGATTACAACAGCTTAGGTATAAGTTATTAATGACACGTGGAAGATAAGCGCTTTCTAATGAAGTCATGTGAACCCATATTATTAGCATAATTATGTGTCAATGTTTACCAAACTTTGACAAGTTCTTCTATTTACGATGGTGTTGTACCGCTATTTTGGTAGCGAAAGTGGAGTCAACTGACTATTAAAGTAATATTATAACATGTTCTCCAATTTCAATGGAGACTGCCCAAGTACATAATGTAAAGATTTTATAGACATACGCTCTAGAACGGTCAACCAATATTATTGTAAACATCTTTTATTTAAAAGGAGCCTCTCGCGCGAGCGAGTTAGAGGGCATGACTGGGGGTCATTTTAAATAATTATGATGCAACTTTACTACTGTTCTACTTTTTTTTGGTCATCGTTGGATGGCAAACAAGCAGATGGCCTACCTGATATTAAGTGGTCACCTCTGCCTATAGACATCTGCAATAACAGAGGTCTTGCAAATGCGTTGCCATCACAAAAAAAAAGTTGGAATGTCTCATCATCATTATATCAACTGTGGGACGTCCACTGCTGGACATCGGCATCCCCAATAGATTTCCAAAAAGACCGGTTGACAGCGGCTTGCTTCCAGCGTTTTTCCGCGGTCTTAATCAGGTTGCCTGTCCACCTTGTAGGATTATGTCTCATATGCCTGTAATAACAACGGCACCCAAACCCTTCAAATCGGAACACAGCAACGCTGCTTTGCAGCAGAAATAGGTACTGTACATTTTCCTACAGAATCTCAAAATCCAGTTCAAAGCGTCTACGTATTTGTGTCTAGAAAAAATGGTAATTAAAAGCTTATTAGCATAGACTCAAAGATGATTTTTTTTCATTTAGATAGGTGTCGGAGATTGCATTACAAATAGATACAAAGATGTTGAGCAAGCGACCTTGCTGGATGTACTTCTAATCGAAAGTATATGCTCGTGTCAACACTGCAATAACTATGAATAATATTGCAAAAAATGCATTATACTTATCGTTTTTTACTTGATAAATAGTGTTTAATGTTGTGAATTTTACAGAATTAGTTTTTGCCCGCATTGAAATCAAAAAACTTATTGATTTGGCCTTGTTGAAAAATAAATTCGGAGCTATAACTATTTAGCGTTATTTTTCGTGGAGAATTCTTTATGAATGTCCTTTATTTTGGGAAAATGGAACCGCCGGCCGTCGCCTGACACTAGGGCGTGTGGGGTCGTTAGACCTTACTGTCCACACAATAAAGAAGAAAGACGAAGGGAAAACTGAGGTTTTTTTTGGACTCCTACCGACTCCCATGTTTTTGTCTACCACCATAAGTCGTGAGCACGGTATACGTTTGGAGCATGACCTATGCCCCCGAATGAACCTATTACCCACCTACCAAATTTAGGCATCATAGGTCTTGACCTATAGTTTTTGAGATTTCGTGTTTGGTATTTACGTAAGTGAATGAATGAGTGACCTTTAGAGTATTTTGAAATCTTATCGTATCCAGTTTCAACGTATCCGCGGGCAAAAGATGTGGGATAGAATCAAGGGACAAAGAACCATCAGGGACTCTCCAAATAATATAAAAAAAGTTATTGTGCCAAACACTAACCGTTACTTACAACGCCCGCGATATTAATCTACTTGTAAATTATTATTAATTTTGTTAATGGATGCAATAGAATTTTTCAAAAATTTTAATGTTACTGTAGACTCAAAAAAGTATTCTCCTTTTTATTAAATAACTGTTCAAAAAACCGTTATGAAAGTTGAACCGTTATTGAATTCAAAATCTCTGATGCATGACCGTTATTTCGTAATTATTATTATTATTTTTTGTTCTGTTATACATAAAAACCTTGCAATTTTGTAAAACTGACAGCAGCATTAAAAACCACTACTTAGGTAATTTAATTATATTATCAGCCTAATATAATCCCACTGCAGGTTAAACGCCTCTTCTCACACAGAGAAGGCACGAGCATTGAACTCCACGCTTGCTCAAAGCAGATTGGTGATTTCAGACTTATGTTGATTATGTCCGGGTTTCCTCACGATGTTTTTCATTACCGTTGTCAGTGATTTCCATGGTAAACTATTAAAGTAAAAAAGTAAAAAGTTTTTATTTGGAACATAAACACATGACTTAATTACTAAGAAAAACGAAGATAGCTACAAAAGTTAGTAACTGTGTCGCAGCTATCATCGCCCAAACTACACAAGAAAAACAATTGTTCTAGACTTGGACTATTTTAACAGTAAAAACTAGAAAAATGAAAAAATGAAAAATGAAAATGAAAATGAATGAATATTAGAGAAGAGCTGATGTGTGAGGTGAGTTTAGGTGTGTGACAGTGGTTTAGCTAGTTACGTTTCCACAATTTTTTCAGTATCCTCATATGACAGCGATTTCAGCCACTCAGTCAACTTCCCTCTCAAGAGACTACGGGGTAAAGGGAAGTTGACTGACTATAAGAACTTATACCTACATAGTAATTGAAAAAGTCACATTGGTACAATATGCCCACAACCACAGGATAGCATTGAAACTAGAAAGTGCGCATATCTTCCTAACAACATATCCCTCTACCTATTGTCAAAATATCAGCCATGTTAAAATGACGTGGGTCTGACGTCTAAGGGATCTTGAACCATTATAACCATGTCAGATTAGTAGATTATATTCTATAACAGTCACAAGTAAATAAACAGTGTGCAATCGTGAGCCGAGCCTATAAAGACCTTTATAAGTGAATTATATTAGGTTAGACTATGTAGGTAAAGTACAGGAGGTCCAGTCTGTAAGATCCGTCAGGTTGTGTGTGTACTAATATCATATATGCGTAAGTTTCTTATGCATTCACAAAAAATAAATTTCAATACTCAAATCTATTACTTTGAAAGAGATAGGCGAAGTTTTAATACCAAGAAATCACATACGCTTAGACGCTTATTTTTAATCTGCGTTTTCGTTTGCATCGGCGAACGAAGTCGCATAATTGAACCCGCGACTGACTTACAATGCAGCAATTAATCGCTCAGATGCTGCACCAACCGCGTCTTCAAATCCATTTATCTATTGTTAATTTACAACGGTTAAACCAATTTGACAGCATGGTTATGTGAGTTCAATAAAACATTTCGATCAACTAAAATATGTGGTCGGGTGAAACACGGTACATATAAATATACACACACATACATACCTATTATGCATTCCTCTCACAGTACTACAAACATTCTGACGGTATAATTGAAAAGCCAATTCAAGTCAGCGTCGAATATTCTTAAATCTAAAAATAAATCAAATAAATTACCCCTTTTCAAGCAAGTCCTCCAAATAAAAAACCTCTTACTCATTACATCCGTGTTTAACCTCGATTCTCAGTAAACTCAATTATGTAAAGTTGTATATCTTGGTCAGGTATCAAGTCACCAGCCCAGGTCAATGACCCCTCAAGGTATTACGGAAGTGAAGGTCTAAGGGCGAATTTTTCGTAATAAAACCTGCTTTGTCAAGGAAATGTGTAGGTGCCAATAAAAAAGAAAAAATTAGGTTCTTTTCATGAGTTATTCATCATAAATTATTATTAACTGCTGCGGTCTCGTGTTGGCATTAGGTCCTGGGTTAGATTCCAAGTTAGGCGAAGTAATATTAGATTTTTCAATAGAAATTTGCACTTCTGCAAACTATCGTTCACTTTGTTTCGGTAATCTTCTCAAACTTTGACTTCCATAATGGTGATAAATTACTATTTTATTTTAGAAATATCTTGATACTCCACCCTAGCTCGAACTTAATAGTAAGTTAATAGGTTTTGACTTTACCAATTCAAACTCACATCACCAAAAAATGCAACAAAAGGACTTCTACTAATTAAAAACGATCAAAATATAGTCGCAATCTCATCTCATCGACAATCAATGTAGCGACCTTTTTGACAGATTGAGAATGACATTAGACTGCGATCTTTCCTAAAAGTTTGTAGAATTGCCTCTAAAACTTGTTATTTTGGCATATCTTGACAGTCCATACTTGTCTCCGTACAAGTGTCAGCGGCTTTACTAAGTGAATAAAAATATATACTTACATTATCAACAAAAGATGCTATGTAACTTCTGAGTATCACCTTCATATTGACTCAACATTCAACACAAAGCGAATAGGACGAGGAGAAATCTAGGCCACCCAATATCCTGGACTTACATTACGTATCGCCGGAAAAATGTTCCGTCTGCAATTACCACATAAATACTAAATATTTAGTAATAGGATGCGCTTACGCATGTCGATGTATTTAGCATAACTTGTGCCCATGACTTCGTCCGCATAAATATCGCTCTCTATTGTTTTCTGCGGGGTTTTATTTTTTTTACGCGGAACCCTAACTTTTTTTCTAAAATATAAGTAGCGTAAGTTACTCTTTACAGCATTAGCTATCTGCCATTGAAGACTCATCAAAATCGATCCAGCTGTTTCAAAGATTAGTCGGAACAAACAGACAGATAGATATAAAATAAAAACATGTTTTTTTTATACAAGTACCGTGTAAAAATTCGTATACATACATGCATTTAGTAAAAAGCTGTTATTTTAATATTACAAACACACAGACACCTTAACTTTATTTGTATATGTTCATACCTATACATATAATATGTAGATGAAAAGATGTAATCAGGGATGCATCCTCGCGTGTTAGCTAACTTGTTATGTTAGTGATTGAAGGAAAATGTTATTAATTTTAATTACGATAACTTGAGAAAATTTGTAATTAATAAAAAAATAATTATGTAATTAACGTAAAGTTACTGACAGTAATTTATTTTACGTTTACGTATGTAAAGATTTTTCTTCTTCTTATTGCTAGTAACAATTTTTTCTGATCTTCTTTGCGGGGCGAGCATGGCCAGACGTCGCACAGGATAGAGAGGTTTGGAAGAAGAAAGGGGAGGCCTTTGCCCAGCAGTGGGAAAATTAACAGGCTAGCAAAAAAAAAGAAAAAATATAATATTATTACGCTATTCTAAATGCGAAAGTTTGGATAGTTGGATGTTTGTCAATAATCCCAGAATAGCTGAACGGTTCTGGATGAAATTTGGCATACAGATAGATTATATTCTGGAGTAGTACATAGGCCATCTTTTATAGTATACTATAAAAATTACGGTTCCCGTAGGATAACAGGTATATCAACTTTGACGCAGTTGAAGTCGCGAGTAGAAGCTAGTTTGTTAATATTTGCATATCAGGAACAATTGGTGATATTATGTGTCTCTAGGATTTCTACTAAATTTTTTTATTGATTTTAATTTACTTGACTATCCACTCGACCAATGTAAACGAGCCCTAAATGAAACTGTAGAGATTTTATTAAACTTCTTAAAAGAATGGAAATCAAGGACCTTGCAGCCTAAATGTGTAATTACATCGCACTATGATTAACTGGCCAATTTTGTGCCTACTTTATTACTTACCTATATTTTGCTTGAGTGATTGTAAAAAAAGGATTTTATAACAACTATTAGGGCCCTTTAAATTGAGTGTGAATTATATTATTTTAAACTTCACACTCTCGATAAAATTACTTCAAGGATATGAACATAATGTTATTCTACTATTTAAGTAGAAAAGTGGTCCACTACCTATTGGTTTTTGATTTTTTTCGTGGAGAAATCCTCTTCCACTGCCTCGTGGAATGCGGAGGAGCGTGTTGGACTCCTACCGGCTAAAACTCCACGGTGTTCTTGCCACCATCTTTGGTCGGGGCACGGAGTTATTCAGTACATTCTTCCACATCTATCACAAGGCGGGTCCCGTCACCCACCAGTCGCACTGACTCCAAAAATGCTGGGGACGGACTGTCCCCGACTCCGTCACCCGCGGGTCCAAACGCATGGTGGCCGGAGATCGTTCTGCGCCCTCCGGCGCCTGGTGTGTCTACTGAGGAAGAAGCCTCCCTCCCCGGCCATCACCTCCTCCCATGAGGCATAGCTGGTCTACCACCTAACATGGGTGTCTTCCACTAAATTTACTCCCCATACCAAAGTCTTGCCTCGTTGGCCTAGTGGTCCTGAGCGCTGCTGCTACGCTAGAAGTCCTGGGTTCGATTCCCGGGTCGAGCAAAAAGTGTTATTGGGTTTTTCTATGAAATTCTCAGTAGCAGCTCGGAGTTTGGATTTGTGCCCGGTTAATGGCAATAGGCTCGCCCCCTATTACATGGGACCTAAAATATACCGGCGAACTGTGGGTGTACATTGGTACACCTCTGCCTAACCCTTCGGAGAATACAGGCGTGATGGTATGATGGTACCAAAGTCTTCGTATCAAACACCCAAGTAAACGAGTGTTCCCCATAATGACTTTTTAAAATATCACCTAATGTTTTCTTTTTCTTTGTTTCCAGAAATCGTGCAACCAACATGTGTGCTAGAATCAGACTTTGGATTCAAAATCAACTGCGCCTTCAAAAAGTCTAGCCTGTTCAGGGTACGGAATCTTGGAGGCATCAAGGCACACGCTAGTTTAGGTAAGATTTTGTTTGAAAACTAACTTCTGTCCGCGACTTTGACCGTGTGGAAGTCAAGAATGCCATAAAGAATATTCATTTGATTGTAATCGGACTAGTACTTCTAAGTAAATAAACAATGTTGCCTCTTAATAATGCTGTAAATCCTAATATAGAAAACATTACTTTAGAGCAGAGGTGTACCAATGTACACCCACAGTTCGCCGGTATATTTAGGTCCCATGTGATAGGGGGCGAGCCTATTGCCATTAACCGGACACAAATCCAAACTCCGAGCTGCTACTGAGAATTTCATAGACAAACCCACTAACACTTTTTGCTCGACCTGGGAATCGAACCCGGGACCCCTTGCACAGCCTTCAGGGACTACAGGCGTGATGGTATATTACTTTTTATTTTATTTATTACTTCAGAGAAGCTAATGGTTGTACCCCATTTGACTGTTTATGTATATGAGTTTATATCCTTGTAAACGCATTTACAATAAAGGAGAAATTCCTAGAGAGGAGTAAAGACTTAAAAAAATTATATAAATGAGATTTTCATTTTATTCCTACTTAGTTTAACATAAGCACATAAGTAATACCTATACACAAGTCAATAACTATTCAAATGAAATAAACAGTTAGTAATCGACACTAGAGTGGAAATACTCGACACTTGACGACTTGTATGAATGGAAAACACATTTATATACAAATCAAATGTGTTTCTCCAATCAGAGAAATGGTGATAATCTGTACGACTGTTAGATTTCCTTTAGATGTATTTTGTATCGTCGGTAATGATGCGGCTATACTGGCAAGATGAATATGCCCCGTTGGTCTCGTGGTCGCAAGCGTGACTGCTGAGCAAGGGGTCCCGGGTTCGATTACCAGGTCGGGCAAAAAGTGTTATTAGGTTTTTCCATTAGGAATTTCTCAGTAGCAGCCCGGAGTTTGGAAGTTGGTGGTGTGACACCCCCGTGCCTCGGAAAGCACGTAAAGCCGTTGGTCCTGCGCCTGATCTCTCTCCGGTCGTGTCGGATTGCCGTCCCATCGGGCTATGAGAGTTAGGGAAGAGGGAGTGCGCACAGACTTGTGCACTTTAATATCTCTTGCGTACGTGGCTAGTCTGCATTAAGGTTAGCCGCAGAATTACATTACATACAAGATGAATATCAAAGCCGTGGTTTAAAGACCACCGAGCTGTATGACTCTAGGGTTATAATCTCCAGTGTTGCGAAATTTGTTTGAAAGAGTCACCGTGACCCTTAAACGCAAAAGGCATTAAGAGAAACACCGATTGGTTTCAGTCAGTAAGAGTCTTACACTTTCTTTCGCTCTGCCCAGAGCGAAAAAGTCATTTGATGATTTTTCATAAGTTAATAGTAATTTTTTTTTGGGTTACACTATTATATAGAGCAGAGGCTCTCAAAGTTGACAGGACCGCGACTCAGCTAACAAAAAAATCAGGACTTGGACTGTTGATTTTCATGAAGAAAGTCAAAGTCAAATCATTTACTTCAATTAGGCCATTAAAAGGCACTTTTGAACGTCATTACATGAAAAAGTCATTAATATTGAATCTAGTTGCCCATTCCAAAAGGTAGTTTCGTATGGAAAAGAACGGGCAAGAACTCCATGAAAGGAAGAAGAAAGGGGCATAACTATATGAACCCTTAATATGTGGACCCTTAATAGTCCTCCACTATTAGGGGCTACTCAATATTCGCTCGCGACCCTTACCTTGGGATCCACAGCTTTAGGGAAATTGCACTAAATACTGAACTCAGAGGTGCTAGTTGCTAACGACACTAGTAAAATTGCTGCGAAAACAAACTAAGCCGCAACCTTTCGATAGTCCAATGAATTACGTCAAACTACATCCGAAAGTAATCTTTAGAATAGATTTAATATTAATTAGCATCAAATATCCAATGTCATTACAATCACTTAAAAAAATGAGAGACATTTATCAGTAAGTTGGTTGTCTCCAAATTGCGATGACTGTGGAGTGGTTGATGACGTGTTTCATATCCTGATGGAGTGTGTCCGGAATGAAAATACAAGGATCAATGTTTTTGGGCGCTGCAAATCTTTTGATATTGGTATTTGTAATACAATACTCGCTTCTCCAATGTCCGAGAATGCTAAACAGCTATATGAGTTAGTCTTAAGGTAGATTGTAACATGTTGTGATTTTTCTGTACGGGGCGATGTGGTTGCTAAGCGACAAAGCCCTTTAAATAAATTTAAAAAAAAGTACGTTGGTTCATTTTGCCAGAACTTGTAACTTTTATCGCTGTCTGCACGTACAAATTGATACCAGTATACTATACAGTTATGGTCAGAATGCAGATGTTATCTAAAAGCAAAATTTTATTGTAACTAAAATCTTATCTCTATAATTTCTTAGACATCTTTATTCTGTGTCTACATACATTGCCAAATTCTCAGACACCGAAGGTTAAAAACAATGGTTTAATAGTCAGATCTCATGGTCAACGCATCTCTGCTAAGTGAAAGTTAGAGAACAATAGTTAGTGATCACTAGATTTTGTAGAAGCAAGTTCTAATTGTTCCTGAGAACAAAACTCACAGTCAAGTCTTCGAAGGGACAGGGTACTACATCTACGGGGTGTAAGAAATCTATTATAGCCGCTAAAAAAAAATGGTTTTCATTTGAAGTAAGTAAAGTAAAGACAGAGTAATTTTAGTAAGTAGTTAAGTATGCATACTGCCCATCAAACGCAGCAGAAATTATTGCCGGGACATGACTTATTTTTGGAGAGAAAAAAAAACTGTTCATGGTAGCGCGCTACGTAATGCATTCTAAAACTGGGTCATTTAAAGTTAAGTTAGAACTTGTTTTCATAAAATTACGTAAAAACAAAAGCTATATAGTACGTTGACTGCCAATACAAGAGTAGCTACGATCCACAAAAAAATAATAATTTAGATATTTCGATGATATGTTAAATTATAGTGGTCCTAGTGGTCCTTAGCACGACTGCTACGCTAGAGGTCCTGGGTTCGATTTCCAGGTCGAGCAAAAAATGTTATTGGGTTTTTCTATGAAATTCTCAGTAGCAGCTCGGAGTTTGGATTTGTACTCGGTTAATGGCAATAGGCTCGCCCCCTATTACATAGGACCTAAATATACCGGCGAACTGTGGGTGTACATAGGTACACCTCTGCCTTACCCTTCGGGGAATACAGGCGTGATGGTATGTAAAATTATAATTTTAGTTACTTTGATGTCAATAAATAGTCAATTGAGTTTTTTTACAGCCATTATACCTAATCTCACTGTCTATAATTTCCAGGTTTCAGTTTGGGTGACGAGTTGGGTTTTGAGCAGTCTCTTACTAACCTGGACCCGAGCCGGCGGCGCTCTGTCAGCGTCAAGAATGGACCACCAGCCAACATCTTTACCGACTCATCCAGAACGAAGCAAGAGGTGAGGGGCAAAGACATTTAGTATTATTATCATAGCTTTTAATCACAGGTTACTTTGTAACCTATCTAAAAGAACTCGGTACTCCACCTACTCATTCAATTTATTTATTTTATTGTCCTTTATTATTTCTAAATGCATGATAAATTACATAATGTATATTTATATAAACATTAAAAACAAAAGTAGCTCGCCGATAGAACAGGACCCAAATAATTAACTTATTTATTACTAGCTTTTGCCCGCGACTTCGTCCGCGTGGATTAATAGTTCCCGTTCCCGGGGGATTTCCGGGATGAAAACTATCCTATGTCCTTTCTCGGGTCCCAGACTATATCTGTACCAAATTTCATGGAAATCGGTTAGTGGTTTAGACGTGAAGAAGAGACAGACAGACAGAGTTACTTTTGCATTTATAATATAAGTACGGATTTTTATTATTATCATTATTCACCTCCTGCTGGGTATAGCTCTCTCTTTGTAGAAGTAGAAAGAACCTTTTTGATGGCCGTATTTATTAAAGTAACATAAATAATATTAAAATGTGAAAGCCCTTCATCAGTCCAAAACTATAGCAAAGTTTTATATTTGTCAATGTCTTAACAATATTTAAAAAAAAAAAAACTTTTTATCCTGCAATAGTTTTTAGGGTGGCTGCTATATATCTAGCACTCAAATTTCAGCTCTATTACTGACACGTTTTAGTTCAATCAATGTATAAATGAAAACTGCGATCTGCTTACGCCGACCCAACTGTTTGATACCAAGCCTTACATAACAACCAACACACAAGAGGTTTTCTAAAAAACACATAATACTCATAGTCATCCATCAATAATAATGCAAAAGCATAACCACTTTGACCTATACAGTCAAATAAAAAAAGACAGCTGCCCCATTCATACCAGCTGTGATTGCAACTTAGTAGCCAAGAAAAGCAATTTATAAGACAATTATGTTAAAAATGACTGTTATTACGAACGACCAGAGATGCAATGCAACTTTATATCTGAAACCGGCATCTGATTAGACTATTATTTCTAGCATTAGAGGAAATCTCACCATATTTGGTTCAAATGGCTTGAAAATGTGTAACATCGCTGTTTTTATGTCGTGTCGTGTAACAGTAATTTTGGTTGCGTTTACGTTTGGACGTAATAGGTTAAGCAAATGGGCTTTCAATGAGCATTATTTCATTTTTTTTTACATTTACCCTACTTTATAACACCGTGAGGTAACCTAGGCTTATCTATTTTTATGTATAAAAATAAAAAAATATAGCTAAAATAAACGGCTTTTCTATGTAAAAAGAGGCCTTTGTCCTGGAGTGGGACAGTAAGGGTCTGCCCCCACAATCGATGATCGGGCCGATTATCGGGTCGATTGTCGGTCGTGTGGGGATCTCCCCACACGACCGACAATCGACCCGATAATCCAAATATCCAGCCTAAGCATCTGCTTAGGCTGGATATTTGTTATCCTTCTTTACCATACAACTAATTGAGAGTTTATTTGTCGACTTATAATAATAATAGCAGCAGGTACAATATCTACATGTTTATATTACTTAATTTCAGAAACGTGGTAAACAGAACAGAATCATGCGTCCAGCGCAACCTGCTAACCGCCCCAACCAATCTGCCATGGACAAACTGACCAGCCTACACCGAAGAGTCTCCACCACCATGCAGCCCATCGTAGTCCAGGGCCCCGTAGAACAGACCGTCGCCAAGCCAGTCCCCACCGTCACCATGGCCAAACCCATGCCCATGGGAATTCCAGCCTTCAAACCGTTACCGCCGAAAGAAGAAACCCTTGCCGTAATACCTATAGCACCAACGCGGAAGACCTACTCGCCGCTGCAAGTTCCACAGTCCAAAGGCCCAGGACTCGCATACCAAAGTGAGATATACCCATCACACAACCAAATATCAAAAATGGTATCACAAATGACAGCACAACAGTTCTCCCCTATCAAGTTCACACAAAGTCCTGTCATTGTAGCGCATCCAAAACTTAACCCTATGTCTTCTGTTAATCCGTTTTTACCCATGCCACCTACTCAAGCTCTCTCTCTAATACCTGCTCCAGTATTTAAAGAAATGCCACCTTCTTACTCACCTAACTCTATCATCCAAAAAAATCCTCTTTCTAACTTTGTAGACCCCGTTCCTCATCAAGTCCACGATATAGCGAACAGCAATGTATATAATACGAAGAAAGTTGACGATTACAATTCTATATCTGGTTATGGAGACGACACTGTATTGAAATTTAATAAAGAAGATATCAATATGAAGATAGCAGAGATTGCTAAAGCCGGGAACATTTCTATGGAGGCTGTTGAAGCGGCGATCGCGTTGAGACAGCAACAGTTGTTGAGTAAATACGCGAACATTCCCGTGCCAGCGCCTACTACGTCTTCAACAACAACGACAGAACTACCGTTTGTGTTCCAACAGGAGGCTGAGCCTGAAATATTGACTGCTGCGTTACCTCAGAAGCCGCCGAAGAGGTTCGTATGAGTATTATTTGACTCAACATTTCATTCAAATGTAGTTAAGCATCGAATTCCGTAAAACATTTATACAACTTTGAATAAAATGATTTTGTTAATCCTTAACATTTACGTCTAGTTTCACTGGAGGACCAAGAAAATAAGGTATTAATGATGTTGGCAACATTGCCTTTAGAGCATTAAGTTAAACACTGCTTATGCGCTTTGCCTGGTTCGCAATTTGATGCAGGGTCACAGCATTGCGCTAATTTAGCGCTCATCGGTTTAGCTTCTTCGGATTTCCGATTCATGTTATTAGCACACTAGTATTATCTGCTTTTATTTTTCTAATAATGAAAAAGCAGCAAGGATGTCTTATATCTGCGAAGTTCTCATTATCAGCAACATTTAAATTCTAACTTTTCTTCTATAACGATTTCCAGGAACCCCATATCTGGCAAGGTAATGAATGCTCCCCGTGAGTACTACCCTGTTGGTTATGAGAAGAACTTCGACGACCACTTCCAATCCAAGGTCGATCTTCCGGAGACTAACTTCCACTGCGGTGACCAGAAGTACTTCCCTGGATTGTACGGCGATGAGAGTCTTGGGTGTATGGTAAGAGAAAACAGTTTTTTTTTATTTTGTTACTGCAAGAGATATCATAGGGTGTTACCACACTAATCGATCGACGTCGACTTTAGGATACATTTTCCCTTAAACAGAATATTGTGTGCTTTTATGGGTCATAATCTTGAATTATATAATTATCAGAAATTAATTCCACTTCTCAATTTTACCCATGATAAACCGCTTCTCATAACCCCTTCTCAATTTCCAGGTGTTCCACGTCTGCGCTCTAACAGACGATGGTCTCGTCATGAAATCCTTCCTCTGTCCTGAGTCCACACTCTTCGATCAGACTATCCTCAAGTGCAACTGGTGGTTCTACGTCGACTGCAAGAATACTAAGAAGCTGTATGACACCAACATACCGGTATCCAAGAGCTACCAGCTGATGAAAGCACTAACATTCTTCTCTTCTTACAAGAAGGAGATGCAAGAGGACGGTAAGAAGAAAACATGTTTTAATAGATGGAAAATGTTTGTTATCCATGACTTGTGAATTGTACAGAGCTTCGTAATTCAATGACTATAATTAAATAATTTATATTTCCAGGTCAAAAGAATACCCCCGAAGATGTGGACAATATTAAAGCAGCTATATCTATCCTCCAAAATGATGATACTCTTCGTCCAAACGCACCTGTTCAACCAAACGCTGATAACGTTAAGTTCCCTGATACTGCTAGTATATCTCATACTGACAGTGTATCTAATATTGCTAGCATACCTAATCCCTCTAGCGTTCAAAACACTGCAAGTTCATCTAATCACGTACAATTTGCCACTCCATCTCCTGTAATTATTGATGAAAGGAACCGCAGAACAACTACTGGAGCTACCCCTGTATACAGAGGCACTAGAAACTTAAACGCTACAAGAAGCTTCAGAAGAAATACAACTTCAGCTGAAAATACCTCCGATTTCAAACTGATAACTGTTAACGCTGGTATTAACATAGCCAATGGAAATGTAACAGAAAATGATTCGAGAGAAAGAAAACATAGACGACGAATGACTTTGAAGAACACTAACTCAGTACCGCAAACTACATCAACAACCACTACAACAACAACAACTACTACTACAACTACTACACAGAAACCAGAAGTAACAACCCCTAGCATAGAAATAATTAAACTAGATATACAACCAATAGAAAATATACAAAGGCAAGAAACACTAACCGACCAAATTGAAGATGTGAATCCTAATACATCAAATTACGCACCAGTACGAAGATTCTATAGATCAAGTGCCGAGAAATATGAAGATAAAGAAAAAGAAATGGCTATAGTTAATAATGAGAAAGTACAGATTGTACGTCCAACATCTCAATCAAGATTTGTGGGACATTATCCTACGCCCAGCGCAACTATAGCAAAATTAGACGAAGCAGTTTTAGGTAATGTTAGGACGAAGAAACAGGCGGTTGCAATAGTGACACCCCAAAAACATAGTCCAAAAACGTAGTCCGAAATTAGTCAATATTTAAGTGTCATAAGTAAGTTATTTATTTCGCCGATACGTGTGGACATGTATTTGCTCAATTTTTGTACTTTTATAGTCTAGTTGAATGGAGTCAAGTGATATTACGGTGTATGTTTAGTTGTAAAGTAAATTTTCCTAATTTCTATGTGTGTTTTATTTTTACATTCATATTGGTGAAGGAAAGCATCGTGAGGAAACCTGGACTTTGGTAAGTATACGTATTATGTCTAAAATCGCTAATCCACCTTAAGTTGGCGTGATCATTGCTCGTGGCTTATATGTATGAGAAGGGGGAGAATAATAAGCTGTTATTATTATTTAATTTTATCTTGATGGCTCGGTAGTAAACTCCCCACTCATGTATGGTATTGTGGGTTCAATGATTATCGAACCCAGGAAGTAATAGTACATCATATTATAATGTACTCAAGTTTATCTTGGACATCTCCGACATCGGTGAAGGAAAATATAGTAAAGAAACCTGGATTTGCAATGAATATAAGTCTGAAATCGCTAATCCGCCTTGAGCAATCATGGTGACCAATTATCGTGCCTCTTCTGAATGAGATAAGGCCTTTGCCCTGCAGTGTCAATAATAGGCTGGTGTTAAGAGTACTTATAATATATTTACTGTTTATAATTGTAGCTACGAGTAAAAAATTGAAACAACAACTAGAACTAAATTCCTTTTATCCACTGCGTAGAAAATGAAAGGTAAACAAGTGTTTTCTATAATCTTCCTTAAATTGGCAGTTTTATAAGGTGTATAAAATCAACAACCTCAAAAACAATAAATCGATGAGATTTCCCTACGAATAAATCCAAATAAAACACATGTTTAGGTAAGAAAATACTAGCATCATTTACTTTGTAATATTAACATTTTCTTGCTTGTTTCATACATTCTATGAGTCTCTCGCAAAGTATTGGACTGCAGATTATAACGACAGCAGCCGCTACAGCCGATGCAAAGGATAAACAAATCATTTCGGATGATATTCAAAACTGTTCATACAGTAGGGCTCTATTACCAATTGATATAACCAAATAGGACAATCAGCAAAAAAAATTTTCAAGTTTTAAAATTATTTTATCTTGGACGAAGTCCTGGTCGAGGTAAAGTGTTCAATACATTCGTTTTTCATTGGTGCAATCAGAAGTTCATACCGCAATCAGGGCACACAGGTGATGTTGGGCAGTAGCATTTACCACCAAAGGCACTTCGCGCACAGTATGGTAGGCAGAGCAAAGCTGCAACACCAAGAAAACTCAGCAAGGATATGCAAATCATGCATCCGTAAAACGCCGGAGAGCCTTCTGAAACAAAAAAAAAAGGTGATGAAGTACTTAATAAAAGTACAAAAAAAAAACGGCAATAATAGAAGACTAGTTTAAAAATAATGCGATCAATACTTGCTTCATACATTTTTAAATTGTAACAGAATATTATGTAGTGTTAAAACTTCACATTGCGAAAATCGTGTCGCGTTGCTTTTGCCTTAGAGTAATTATAATGTATGGACTAAGAAGGACTAAGAAGAATCAAAAAAGTTTACAAAGATGATGTGCTTAAAGTTGAAAATCAAACTTCTGTGTCTGAAACTTAGGTAGATTTCCTTAGTATGACTAAGGAAATCTGTGAGGTTTTTGGTTTATGTTAAATGATCAAAAAAACATTTGAACAAAAGTAAGCTATAAGGGCGCCTTTATACTTGACGCCCAGGCCTAGGAAATTCTAGTATTTGCAAGCATTACCGTGTCGCTTAATGCATGCAATATTATAATTTATGACAATCATAATCTTGCAAAGCCCAAAATTTACTGGTTACCATGTAATTACTGTCCGCTGCGGTATGGTCATCATAAATACAATTGACAAAAAAACAAACTATTTAAAGTGACATCAGTTTATTACAAATTACGGAAACAGTTTTATGATTAAGAAAATTATCGTTTACTTTTTATAAAACATTTTAAAATCTTGTCACAAAGTAGAGGTCCACATGCTATGCAGGTAGCTGCCACAACGGCTGTTGCACAACTCATACAAATCATTATAAAAGTTTTAAGAACGCACTCAAGAGCAGATTATTCCATCCAAAGTGGTGAACTAGAATCTTTTGGAGCACAACAAGATATATCCACTTTTATATCTTTACCAAGTACTTTTTTATATACACGCATTTATCCATCCAAAAGTGAAAGGCGCTGAATCCCAGTAATCTCAGGAAAATAACTGATCTGATGAACGTCAGAAATGTAATGGCTCTGAAACAAAAGAGAAGTACATTTACGGAGATACATAAATACAAAGTAAATGACAAACAATTTTAATAAGTTTAACGAACTTAACGTAAACGTTACACGCGACGATGCTTCGGTTAAGAAAACACAAAAAGAAAGTGTTAAAAATGTTGAAACTGCTAAGCAAAAGGTTCCTGGTCTTAGTACTATCAATAACAAAATCTACAAAGAAAACAAAGACGTAGTAGGTAAGTATTTGCACATGTTATAATTCAAACAGTAATTACATGGTAACCAAAATTAACAATTTCAAGAAAATACAAAACAGTAAATTATCATCAATGTTATTTCTTCTTAGGTTTAGCACCTACACAACACAGTAGTCTTTCACAAATGAGAGGTCCGATAAGTAGGATTCCCAAAATACCAAATACGGTGCTGCATGTGATACAAACCATCTTCGTGTGTTTGTCGTAGCAGATCTTGGAACCAAATCTGAGAACAGTTTGTTCCAGCTTCAAATTATGGTGGCATGCCACAACTGGCGCAGTTATTGCTTTGCCACTCTTCAATTTCAGTTATTATCCTGTTATCTTCAAACAAGAGCACAGCACCAGTGACAACACCAACTACACCAAGAACCACCTGGAACAAAAATTGAAGTAATTTTGGAAAACACAGGATTTCACGAGTAAAAAATAAACTTGCTTATCTTGGATCTTGTTGGTGCTTTTCTTCTAAAGCTTAATTCACTTCACAGGTTAGAGTATACTGACCTTGTCAGGTGTCAAATCTGTTCTTATGTCACTATGTCCAGTATAATACCTATCATCCAAAGAGATTTAACGGTCGTAAGCCTAAATTTTCATCTAAAATCTTCAGAAAGTTTATTTTTTTCTAATTGGATCATTACTTCTAGAAATTACATTTTACAAACCCATTAGAAAACGATGTTTTTTTAAAGTTTTTGCGAATGTTAATTAACAAAGTTTTATTTTGTTAACCGCTGTTTAACTAAGAGACATATTGTGGTACTTACATGCAAAGATCTGACTGTTATTCCTGGACAAGTCACAAGAATTTTGCTATCATTTGTTTAAATTAGACGCCAAAAGATAATCCCGATACCAAGATTATCCTAGCGACATTCCACAATAATTTAACACTCATATTGTCTTCATCACTAATATTTCCTTACATGCAAAATTTTGCTTGAATTACGACACAAAAGGAAAAGTCAGACCATTTTCTAAATTTAAAATATCTTCATAAAACTCTGTCAATGTCATAGAGTAGAAGAGTTGACAAAGTTTGCATAAGTTTCGTATTAGGTAAGTAAACCTTTTTTGTTATTTTAACAGCTCTTTTACATTTTGGAACAGCAGAAATTGTTTTAAGGCATATTCACACTAGACTAAACTAGACAGACTAGACTCTAGACTTATGTACAGTGATC
The DNA here is from genome assembly GCA_932526535.1 of Caradrina clavipalpis. Lineage (NCBI taxonomy): Eukaryota > Metazoa > Arthropoda > Insecta > Lepidoptera > Noctuidae > Caradrina > Caradrina clavipalpis. The sequence continues at coordinate 2,039,664 of OW052108.1, forward strand.
GGATAATTGAATGCATATTTACCTAAAGTTCATTTTTGGTTAGGAAATTATGGAAGCGGCTTCTTAAAACATATTTTTTTAAATAGAAATCCCGGGATTCCAGAAAATTCGGAAATACGAAACTAGTCTGTAACATGGTGAAGAAAGGTCGTCTTTAGCATGTGGTATTTATTTAAAAAAAAAAACAGGGGATTACATAATTATTAGAATAATTAACAGGAATTTATTATTTCTAGTTTTTTAATATAAAAGTTCAAAACTTACACCCGATTTGATTCTATAATAAAAACAGTGAATTTGTTGAATCCGAATTCCCGGGATTTTTTCGCTACAAAAGTGCATTCCATAATAACCAACACCTACACTTTAGGTAAATATGCATCCGATTATCCGATCACTGCTTATGTATGTTTAGCCTTGTGTTTTTTTTTTCTTATAAGTTCATTGCATGAAAAGCAAGCCCACAGCCCACCAGATGTTAAGTGGTCACCGCTGCCTAAGGCATCTACCAGAGGCCTTGCAAATGCATTGCCATCCCAGAATTAAAGTTGAAATGTCTCATGTCCCTGAAATTACACCGGTGGCGCCCATACCCTTTAAGCCGGAATACAGCAACGCTGCTTTGCGGCAGAATAGGGTATGGTGATAATACTTCCCTATCGAGCTCCATCACAAAGAGCTCTAATACTACTAAAAAAGCTTGTGATGACAGACCTACTAGTAAAACATGCTGTTCGGTACTCAATCTTGAACCTGTTTAGTACACTTACAACTTGGCTTGGCTTTTTTCTCTACCAGAATCTCATGGCATATGGGGAAATCAAATTTTGTAGTGTGCAATACTGGGGAAATTGGATTCAACAATCTTGATACTTTTTAATTGTTTGTCTTTTATTAATGAACATGTCGGCGGATGGTGTTGCCGTGGCCGAATTTTGGGCCAAACAAAGAATTTAAAAAATGTCTTATTTATTTATTTTTATTTTTTTGCTAGCCTGTTCTGTCCCACTCCTGGGCAAAGGCCTCCCTCCACTCCTTCCATCCTTCTCTTTTGAGTGCCTCATTTCTCCAATTTTGGAGGAATCGATCGAGTTCGTCCTGCCATCTCATTCTTGGCCTGCCGCGACCCCGACTCACTGTCTCGGGGCACCAGCTCCGTGCTATTTTGGCCCACAGATTATTTAATATTAATATTCTATTATTTGCCATCGATACGCTAAGAAGAAGAAGAATGAACATTACTTTTTATACTTACTTATTTATTTTATACTAGCTTATACCCGCAAATTTGTTTGCATATTTGTCAGTTGTCATGGGGCCTTTATTTTGTTTGAGCAGTACCCTATTTTTTTTTTCTATAATAGGAGTAGCATAAGTTACTCCTTATAAGATCAGCTATCTGCCAGTGAAAATCTCAACAAAATCGGACAGATAAGATATACAAATACATAGTCAGTTATCACTTTACTCGAAACTATCCATGTTGATTTTTTTCTTCCCTAATCTTCCCTTTTTAACCCTCTCCTATTTATGATGTCGCTGTAGATACAATGGTACTGGAAACTCCTAAAAAGAAGTAACAATTATTTTAAAGAGGAATATACTAAAAGTATCAAAATGTCACACAACGGTTATAATATCTCAAAAGAATAGGCATTTACTATAATTTTCACAATATTTTTATTTCTTGGAATATGGGGGAAACCTATGTCCAGGAGTGGATGTCCAGCGGCTGATATGATGATGATGAATTGGCGTCGGATTCTTTAAGTCAGCAACACTAATCGCCACAAGAAAGACTTTTCTATAGATGCGCACCGATTACAAAATATTCTCAGATATTTTCCATGCGTATAAATATATTTTATTGGAAAATAAAAGGCTTAATTATTTAATACCCTGAAATTCTTTTCGGGTGTGTTTATTAAAGTGGCAAGTTCTATAGTGAAGCAAAAAAGTTTTGGGCAGATTGTGTATTAAATTGAAATTGATTTTGAGCATTCACTCCTAGCAAATATGAATCATAAACTAAGGTAGACAGTCAGCAGCAAAAACAAAAACAGAAGTTACAAATATTTAATACAACTTAAGTAAGAATACAAAATCTATACAAATTAATTTCTCAGCTTAGTGAGATCGCTTAGGGCAACAAGGGCTCTTGCATGGCGGTGGTGCGCAATTGGACTTGGGGCATTTTGGCCAGAACTTGTCCAATATTAAGGGCCCACAAGCAATTAAACCAACTGCAACGACCGCCGTAATGCAACTCATGCAAACTAACATATTTAATTTCTTATTTTCGCAGGCACTTGACAAATTTATGCATCTCAAACTGTCGGTAGCAGACCGGCACGCACGCTAAGATCGTTGCAGAAGCGATCAGGGCATACAAAGAGAGGCAAATCATGTTTTCACTAGTCCCGACACTTTTACAGGACCCTGTTTGATATTACGGGTTTTGTTAGCTGCGATGGCCGCTCCTGGAAATATGAAAGGAACTTGTAGATAAGCGCTAGAACAGGCGTAGCTTAATAACTACCCCAATGATACAAGGATTCCCACGATTTACTGAAGTTAAAAATAAAACGGAGTTATCAGTTACTTCTTCTTCTTAGCGTATCGATGCCGATATGAACATATAAATAAATAAATATAAATATACCATCACGCCTGTATCCCCCAAAGGGTTAGGCAGAGGTGTACCAATGTACACCCACAGTTCGCCGGTATATTTAGGTCCCATGTAATAGGGGGCGAGCCTATTGCCATTAACCGGGCACAAATCCAGACTCCGAGCTGCTACTGAGAATTTCGTAGAAAAACCCGATAACACTTCTTGCTTGACCTAGGAATCGAACCCAGGACCTTTTGCGTAGCAGTCGTGCTCAGGACCACTAGACCAACGAGGCAGTCAGACCAACGAGGCAGTCAGACCAACGAGGCAGTCTATATGAACATATCATTCAAATATAATTTTGTATTTTTTTTTATTGGCTCAATATTCAGCCAAGACAACACCATTCGCTGACGCATTCATTAGGTCCTCACTTGTGCAGGTGGCATGCGACGCAAGATGAAAGGTGGAGCATAATCTGCGGAAAAACGATGCATGGGGACTGAAGGCCGGTGTCATCTGCGAAACCCCACTTTTGGAGATTTTCTTTGCTACGCCGACTTGGGTACGGAGACTTTTCCAAGTCGGCCACGGCAACGCCTGCCCAGCTGTAGGTACTGTAGTTATTTTATTATTGACTAGCTGTTACCCGCGACTTCGTTCGCGTTCAGTATTTTTAAGTTAATAGTGTTCATACTGTTTCTGTCTAACCCCTGTGACATAGCGTCATGAATTGTACCTAAGATTACAGCTCAGGTTACTGCCAACACAATGCCAAAAGTGTTGTTCAAATCGGTGCAGGAGTTAAAAAGTTATGCGCGTACATACAAACAAACAAACAGACAAAAATTCTAAAAACCATTTTTTTGGGTTCAGTTTAAAACTAACTCTTTATAAAAAATATTGAATGTACAGAATTGGCCTCGTTACGATTTTATTATATGTATAGATTTTTAGGTCATGGAACCGAGAAGACGAGTGTTGTATAAATTGATAATTTAAGAAAAGGTGACATGCTTCTGACTGAGATATGTCAGTCGTGTACAGCTCTTGTCCATATCATTAGTTTCTTTACCCAGTCCTCTTAAAAAGAGATTAATATCAATTAGATACAGTGTTTGACATTAACCAGCAAAATTAAAATAAGAGAGGTAAAGCAAAGCTAATTTTGGTCAGTGGGTCATCTTAGGGTTTCAACATAACGATTAAGGCTTCCTTCATCTGAACACGATGATGGGATCAGACTAAGTAAATATATTATTTTAGGATTTTAGTGTCCAAAATCTTTGACACTTAACTTTCAACTGGTCCTTTTGGAAATCTATGATGGAGGCTTATGTCCAGCAGTGGACGTTTACGACTGCAATGATGATGATGATGATCATAAAACATTTGAAATTGACAAGTCAAAAAATCATACTCACCACTCACACAATTCCAAAAAGTATGTGACAACTTGCGCTTATTAAACTAAATTTGAGGCGTATCAGACCTCTATTGTGTGGTCACACAAACTAATAGTTAAAATAAGCGCACACATAATTTCATCGTGGGGCTTTTAAAAAAACCGATTTTCACACAAAATTTAAGCCATGACAATTCTGTTGATTGACAGTACACCTCGACGTCAGGATTTGAATGTTCTATTCTGTGATCACTATTGTGTTTGCTGCCAGTAAAATGTATAAAACCTCATTCTTTTCTCCATTATGTAAAATATAATATAAAACCTCATTCTTCTTCTCAACTATGATAGAATTGGGAGGAGCACTAACTTTTTATCACGACAGAGGGCGCATAAGCAACTGTACCCTGTTTTGACATAACAGTTGTCAAATCGTATGGTTTTTTGCATTCAGTAAATATTATTATTTATTTTTTCCCTAATCTTGAGAAAGATGCCTCAGTGTAGTGCGATAAATTGTAAAAATAGAAGAGTACATTTGTTTCCTAAGGATAATAAACGCAGAAAACATTGGGAATCGGCGTTACGTATTAAAAACTTTAAGGCAAGTTATACTGCACGCTTGTGTGCTGCGAATTTTACTGAAGACGATTATCATGGGAAAAGCAAGTATACAGGTGAGTCATCGCAGTGGTTCTACTTATAATATTCTACTATCAGTCAGTAATTGATGAACCTAAGTTCTTAATTCAATAAATATATTTCTTACATTATCTACTATCTTATGTATATAGAAAACAGCTTCTTAAAGATTTATTATTTGAATATAGGTACCTACTTTTCAAAATAATCCTGTATGACCTCTCTTTTGATCATTGGTAGAGGAGTATCTGCATTTATATCTATGAATGTGTTTGTAGGTGGACACTGGTACACGGAGTCCTCGTGGATGTAGCAATCGGCACCAAAATTTTGATCCCAGTCATATGATTCTAATCTACAAATAAAATAGGATAGTTAGTCCATAGAAACAAAAAAAAACCTTACAAATCAATTATAACCTCAACCATTTTAAGTCTTTACCTTTCAATCAAATCGGCCTTTTTACCGGCAGTTGTCGCATTCCTCTTACGTAACTCATCTTTAAGTTGAGGGACAGTCAGAAAAGAGTACATTTTAAATGAATTTAACTTAGAATATTAACGAAAAATCAATCACAATCTTGTCTAGACAAGTAAACACGGTACAGTTGCTCCTGGCGCCATCTATACTCGGTTTTGCCTGTGGCTCCTCATTGTATACAGATTCTTTGCAGTTTTCAAAATCAGCTGCATTCTGATAAGATCGTTATTTCGATAATTTGGCTAACCTCATGGATTGCATTTAAAACCCCTTTGATTAGCATCGTAACTAAGGTTACCAACATTGCAACGACTGTTAAAGTTTTTTTAAAACCTATAAAAAATGTAGTACTGTTAAAAAATATGTATGTACAGTGGCGACCAAAAGTCCATACCCAATCTCAAAACGTATTAGATTGACGTTTAGTTTGACTTACGACCTTTTACTTTCAAGAATAGACACATGTATCATCGTTGTGAATGTAGTTCATAATTTCAACATTTCTACATGAGACAAAATGGTCTAGCGGTTAAGCGCGCCCAGTTGACGGCGTTAATCAATGAGCCGCGAGTTCGAATCTCATATTATTTTTGTCTTTTTGTTTTTACTCAATTTGAAGAAATGAACAGAAATATAATATTCTTTAGCTTGTTCGCTTTGTTCACACATTTCGTAAATTTAAAAGGGTAGTCATAGAAAACTAATAAAGAATTTAGATTTCTGTGAGGTAGATATGAGTTTTGTGCATATTTAACTTGATTGGAATGAGCGTTGTCGTTTGGTTGTGGTTGTTGGTTAGTAACGAGTGATTTAATAGATACTCGTAGTGGTATTGTAATTATTCTCGAAACGCAGGCAAATAATATTACTGACGCGAGGGCGACTATTATTGGGCTGCATAAAAGTGGTCCCAATTAATATCTTATGAAACCTGACTGAATGTGAGTATTATATTAACGAATTGTAAATTAAACTTTTATTTGAAATTTATACCTAAGATACCTAAAATTATTTGGTGGCATTTCGATTAATACTTATTATTGATTTTTAAATATATAATGACGCCAAAAAAAATGTGTTTATTATGGAATTTATAAATAAATAGTTTTAATATATTAAAATTTGTTATATTAAATAAATATTATTAAATTATATAAAAAATTAAGTCACTTTAGTATTTTGTTATAAATGCCTAATATTACTTTTTTTTTTGTTTTAGAGGAATACTATTATTAGTCTCCGGAGCAAGAAATACGAGGAAGAGGATAGATAGCCTATCCTACCTACTCAACAGCGAAGTGGATTAAGTTTGGTGGTTTCGCACTGGATAACATACTGTTTACAACAACAGCTGCATCATAAACCAGAAAAAATACGTTTCGTTTTTAATATGTGGGGATGGCGTGCAACAGTGCTACTTATGAAGAAGTATTAGACGGTGTTATGCAACATTTAATAACCTGGATGTTTTAGTTTTAATAATTAGACGGTGTAACTAAATATTTAGTCATAATTATATTATATATTCGTAGATAGTTATTTAATGATCTTAAATTGAGGTTTAGTTTCAATCTTCTTTTCATCAAGAAAACGAATTATTAAACTATTACCTCACTAAGTTTATTGTGACGTTACATAAAAAAAACCTGTTCATAAAGTCTGAATTATAGTTTAGTTTTCAATTAACTCTGCTGAATACCAATTCAGAAACTTAATACGTGAGCATCACCAAATTTATTTGTGTTATTAAAATATCCTTCTCTTATTATGTTATTATGAATTTTATTGACTAAGTGGGTATTCAACAAAAAATCTTATGAACAGTTACAAGAGAACTTCTTTTATTTCGGTAGGAATGTGACGTTACAATTCTCATAAGTTTGTTAATTTTAAAAATAAATTTTTGTTATCACACAGCACGCCTTTTTTTCCTACTTCCAATTACAAAAACTTAAAATAAAATCACATAAAAAGTTAAATAAATAATACAATAACTAATATTTGCTTCTTATAAAAAATAAATAACAAGCATGAATACGTAATAATTCAACATAAACCTAAAAAGATTTTGCCTAACATTATTATGGTTTCAAGAAACAAAAAACAGCCACACATAGTATAAGATTTGAACTCGGAATTCAATGATCGTAAACCCTTTCTTATCCAAACCAGCTGCCAGGCCATGTTATAATTATGCGAAATTTAGCAATGCAATGGTAAGAATACGTCGCGCGTCGGGTAGGACTCGTACGGTAAACAAAAATATAATGCCATTTCGCGTAGTGCGACGATGGTTCATTAGTGTGTGTTATCTGTGGAATGTTGAGGTTGAGACATCACTCGTAAACACACATGCGCACGCGCTGACTGGATCAGGCCCGTGTTCATAGGAAAGTGAACCTTAGCGTGGGTATGCAATTCTGAGCGCTTACTGTACAAGCAATACCTACAATGGATTTTTGACCAGGGTCACTAGGGATCAAAATACTCTATTTAAGACCATTTAAGGTATGTAATAGAAATGACAGAAATCTCTAAAAACTTATCCCACACATTTTGCACGGAAAAACGATTAATCAAGTCGAAATATTCTTTGTTCCTACCTAGAAGCAAAAGCGCCTACCTACGTTGGCAGAAAATCATAATTGCATTGATAATCTTGTACAACATTCGAACCAACTAAAAAGAGAAAAGTATTTATTTTGACATGTTTTTTTTTTAAACAGATTTATATAGATAATATTTAGATGATCTATGAAATAAATTGCAATGGCCCGTTGTTTTCACATGTTTTTGTAAAGTTTTTGGCGATTTCTGAATAACTGATAACTGACTTCAAAAAAAGTAAGAGGTTCTCAATTTGTCGGGATGTTTTTCTTAATTTTTTTATGTATGTTCCTCAATTACTCAAAGACGCCTAGACCGATTTGAAAAAAACTTTTTTGTTTGAGAGGGGATACTTCACAGGTGGTCCCATAAAAAAATGGTGAAGATCAGATGAGGATCTTCGGAGTGATGAACAGAATTGCACCTCGAGAGTGCAGCAAATTTCTCAGTTTTCGATTTTTACCAGTATTACCGTTCCTTCATAGATTGGGATGGCAGAAGTTGATACTAAAAAGAGAAAAGATAAAAAAAGTTTTTTACAAAAAGGACCTTCAAAAACTAAAAATACATAAATAACTTTAGCTTTGGAAGTCGGTGGCAATGCTAAACTAAAGCCGCCGAGTTATAAAGCTGAAGTTATTATTGTTATTATATTTTTTGTTTTTTAAGGCAGTTGTCTTTTTTGTAAAAAAGACTTTTTTTGTTAAACCTTAAATGGTCCTTAAATTAAGTATTTTGATTCCTACTTAAAATAGGGTGGGTCGATTTGTATCTATAATATAATTTTTTCAAATTTTAGCATTTTTGTCGCTGACTGTACCTACATTTGTTCCAAAAAGTTCTGGATGGTCTCCTAAGAGCGTTTTTGTATAATTATAACGGTTAAGGCCCTAGGGGGTTAGTGACCTGTTTCAAAAATCCACCCCGTATATTAAAAAAAACGTGGCGTCGAACTAGGATTTTTTCCTGTATGGTGGATGCGTTTACAACACGTAAAATCACGTACGTAAACAGCTCGACCCCAAACAACTAGCTGTAGGCCATACCAATCCTGCCGGGGCTGCGGGTTGTTCGAAAGAGATACCGCGCCCCCGGAACGCAAAGGGCACATGAAGGAACATAGATGAGTTTTAGTCAGTAAAAGTCTGACACTCCCTCCCGTCCCGCCCAGAGCGGGGGAATTTATTTGATGATTTCTCATCTATAAATAAAAAGGCCATACCAATATTAGTTCCGTGAGGGAATCAAACCAGGGACACGCAGCGCAGCAGCCAATTGCTCAGCCACTGCGCAAACCGGGCCGTTATAATTAGTTGTTATTCGTTTATTATTTACTAGCTGTTGCCCGCGACTTCGTTCGCGTTCAGTATTTTTAAGTTAATAGTGTTCATACTGTTTCTGTCTAACCCCTATGTGACATAGCGTGATGTATTGTACCTAAGGTTACAGCTCAGGTTACTGCCAACACAATGCCAAAAGTTTTGTTCAAATCGGTGCAGGAGTTAAAAAGTTATGCGCGTACATACAAACAAACAAACAGACAAAAATTCTAAAAACCATTTTTTTGGGTTCAGTATAATGTATTTAACATGTGAGAATTACTCTTTATAAAAAATATTGAATGTACAGAATTGGCCTCGTTACGATTTTATTATATGTATAGATTTATTCATTTATTATGGTACTTCAACAGCACTAGTATAGCCACTATGCTTAAAGGTATGCACTGCTTTGACATTATGTGATAGTTAACAGTTGACAAATGTCAAAGTTTGATTAGTTATGTGACAATTACCATTGTCAATAACATTCTCAATATTTATATAAAGAGGAAACATTTTTATGTTTGTTTGTACCGAATAAGCTCCGAAACTATTAGACCATTTTCACTAATAGATAGCTACATTATTATTAAGTTATATATATACGCTACGACCCACGGGGGCGGAGCAGTAACCAAAGACGCAAATAAGTTATGCGGACGAAGTCGCGGGTGGAAGCTAGTCCTTTATAAAATGTTATTAGGCCAATGTTAATACCAATAGTAATCAAAATAAAGTTTTGTGTCAATGTAATTTTGGATTTAGATTTAAGTTATAAAATATATAAACTAGAAAGCTTTTTATTAGAGATGCACCGAATATTCGGTTACTATCCGGTATCCGGCTTATCCGGCCCTCTTGGCTATCCGTCCGGATACCGGATGGTAATGTACTATCCGGCTGGATACCGGATAGTAAACTTGGTAGATTTTATAAATGGAAGCTAAATAAAGACACAGTTGTAATTGAAGCTTTTTATTATTTTAAACAACTTTAACTTTTTATAATAAATCAATTATTTAAAGTAACTTGGTGATAATACTGATAGTTAAAAAATGTAGTTATTTGTTACTAGTAATAGTAATATTAATTAATTAAATATTGGAAATCCACCAAAGGTAAATTATGATGTAAAAAAACAAGATTTTCAGCATTTTTAGGACGGCCGAATATTCGGCGGCTGGATATCGAATATTCGGCTGGTGGTCAGGCCAAATATCCGGTATCCGGCCAAACAACTATTCGTTGCATCTCTACTTTTTATTAAGTATTCAAAAGCCTTAGCCTAGCACCGGACAAGGGATACAGGTTCCTATGGAATTAAAATAAAGGTTGCAACACAGTGAGATCCAAGACAAAAAGTTTCAATAATTTTAAGAAGAATAACAAACCAAACTATGACAGAAATTAAAATTTAGAATATTCAATGTCAAAATGCCATAACGCTCGATCGTGTTTTGTTTGTGTCCAAACTTGAAGAGAAATTTATTATCCACCATTCTGTGAAAGGAAAAAAAACTTATGCAAGTAATTAAGTTCGTGTTGGCAATCTAATATTGCCATATATACTCGTAGGACTATTAATAGTGTATATAAATGAGATTGTTTTTGTGTTTGCTGCTGACTTGCGCGTCAGTTTGGGGATACCCGGAGGGGCGGTCGTTGGACAAGCAGTCTGACTTACCGCAACTGGCTCAGCAACTGGCATCACAGGGCAAGAAGGATAACAAAATTAGAGAAACCCCGCGGGATTGCAAGGGGAAGTGCGCCTCGAGTATAGCGCAAAAGGCAGCTGCCGAAGCTAAAGCAGCACAGGCAGCACAAAACGCCGCGGGAGCTCAGGCAGCTCATATGGTTAGATTATTTATAATCATTTTCGGTAGACAAACAATTTTTAATTCACCTGACAGTATTTTTTTAAGTGTCATCTTTCAATCTACAACTTTGGGAAATAATGACTGCAGGTAAAAACTCAACTAGCAGAAAAGGCACTCCAAGCAGCTAAGGCGGCCGAAGCAGCACTTGCTGGCAAGCAAGCTGTGGTAGAACAACTGCAGCAAGAGGTGAAGGAGGCCGAGGCAGTAGTCGCTGAGAATACAGCAGCAGTTCACCAACAACAAGGGACTGTCAACGCCGCCGTAGGAGCGGCGCAACAAGCCACAGCTCAGGTGAATATTACTATTACTTTCAACAGTTAAGCATTTTCTTTAGACAAACCCCAACCACTTGATCCAAATAAATAATAAAATATTAATCTGGAAATTGTCCTCAATTTCAATTTTGGTGTGTGGTCTTCAACAATTCCTACCTGACCAGATGAAAGGAAAAGTTTTACGAAGTGTTTCATATTGATTGGCCAAACTACTACCATAATGTAATGTTTGTAATTTTATTCCAACGTTTTTGGTAGTAATTGTTGAAGTGCCTGGTAAAATACATGAATGCTTCGTAAAACTTTGCTTTCTTTTCTCCAAAAGGTATAAAAAGACGGCCGACTTCGAGAACACCCTTATCACCTTTTCCAAGAATAAATCTTGGAGCAAATAACTTCGTCATGGTGATCTGTATGTCGATGTGCACGTTTGTCATAATAGCAGCAGGATTGTCTTGCGTGCCAGTCTGTTATAATTCATTTGGAAGCCAAATGAATATGTTGACTTGTTTGTGTACTGGCAAAAGCAGTACTAACTCAAGTCGTCCTGTTGGTAAAAAAAGATCGAGTTGATTCAATAAAATGGTGGATAAATGTGTATAGTACAATTTTTCTAGAAATAGACTACGTGTAATGAAATGTCTAAAAATAAACAAACATATATTTCGGCTGTCATTCGTTTTCTTTTTGTTATAGCTGTTCACATTTGGTTGGGAGAGTTAGATTATTGAAATATTAGACGCAAAAATCTCTTGTGGCAACATTAAATCAATGAGTATATTTTAGTCTGGTCTTTTTTCCTGAATACTATTCATGTCCATTAATTGTAGTTCGATAATAATGTTAAGTTGCTTCAAAGATAGTATCTTCTGAAATCTTTCTTCTTGCTTTCACACATTCCAGCATAAATTTATGGTGCAAGCGTGCCAACTAGCCGCACAACTAGAAAAGTCTGCGCACTGTGTGTTAGAAAAAACGAAATTCGGATTGCAAGAGAAATGCCACAACCTGTCGGAGGCAAGAGCTAGATTAGCACACTTGCAGCACAAGCTACAATGTGCTTGCGCCGAATGTGCGGCGACTAAGCAGGCCGCCCATTGCGCGTGCGAGGCGGCGCGCGCGGCTTGCGGCAATGCACGGAGGAAGAAACACGTTCTAAACCAGATCGCTTCAGTACCTAAGGATAGCAAACGTGGACGATGATGGAGCAAGTAAGGAAACTACGATTAAGTGATTGAGACATAGTTAGGGAGTCGGGAATTTTGTTTTTGCGGCGGAATAGAAAGACTTCACAAGGCTTCATAGTGTTGGAAACGCAATCTCTAAACGACTGACTGCCATTAATACAATAGAAGTGTGTTTCGAATGTTAAAGGTTCACTTAGTGTTTTTTCTACGCTAATGAGGAATTTCCGACCAGATCAGTAGGATCTTCATATCCACTAATGATTGAACTTGAGATGGAGATAGGAGTTGATTATAAAACTCGTTCAAATGCAATAGCTGTCTATTATAGCGGTTCAGCAAATGTATCAGTGTCTCCGATGCCTTTCATTTTCTTCCGAGCTTTTATGAGAAAGAACTTGTTGTATCATTTTTCTTTGAATGTTAATTTAAGGAAATGCAAATTTTCACCGTAGATTGAATATGATTCTAGACCATCCAACGATCAGAATTTTCGTCGCTGATTACAAACAAAATCAGCTTCGCTTTACACGAGTTTGACACCTTTGAGATCAATATGGAACAGTTAGCGATGAAAAAGTTTATCCCGGGGGAGTTTAGAATCATGAGCTAAATCAGTGAATCTATGGTAAAAACTTGTCACGATGTCCATTCAACCGTGCATATCCAAGTAAGTTGTTTTAATTGTTAGCTGTACCAGTCTTTAATCAAAATTAAACCAGTAACAAAATAAAGCTGAATATAGACTTCTAAAAATAAACTGCAATGGCAGCTTTTGCATTTAATTTATAAAGGTATATACTCGTAGATAATTTATCTCTCTCTCTCTCTCTAGCACAGATATTTACTTTCAAGATTGCGATGAATTTATGATTATTTTGATTAGTTCTATATACTTTAGTTTTGTAGTAATGTGTGTTAAGACGTTTAAATTTTGATATATAATTTCGTATAAGCTGTTAAATATAGTGAGTATAAATATAACTGTTTGTTTTATTTGGTGCCGGTGTAATTATAGGTACAGGCAGGGGGCATTTGAAATTTGTCTCTCTGGGTTGGCATCGCATTTGCAAGGCCTCTGGTATTGCAGATGTCTGTAAGCAGCGGTGACCACTTAACATCAGGTGGGCTGTCATGTTATCCAATGATATAAAAAAGGTGGGTCTAGATGTGGCCTTTAACTTCACAGTTCCTCGGAATTTTGATTTCCTACCGCAGTGCTCCTAGGCCAAGCACTGCAGAGGCACAGTTTCTGGCACTCTACTTGTTACGAAACCGCTTGGGATTCAACAGAAACCCGTGGTGACTTTATGATATCCATGGTGAAAATGGACGTCGTGACGCGAACTGCTACCATTTTCACAATGTTATACGACTGCTGCTTTAAATCAAACCTTCATCATATTAATTAAAACTCAGTTTCATTTAATATCATAATTTAATTAATAATAATTTATGTCTTAACAGGCAGTGCTACTTAAACTAATTTTAATCTGATCTGTTGCTTTCTCCATCTTATGTTTTCCTCTTCTTATCATTATTACTCCAATTCTTGTTCTCACCTAAGCATTTTCCTTTCTGTTATCTACAAAACTTATCATAATTTGAAGGTTAAACTTAAATAATACGGTGGAATACGAGTTCTTATCTAGTTGGTTGTACAAAAATACATTAAATGAGATGAGATGATAATATGAGACATGAGAATGGACAATAGCTGGCCATCCACTAACTTCAATATTTCCGGCTCGTTCTGTTGTACAATCTGTATGAAAACATGACGGGATGAAATAAAACCGTTGAACCCACTATTCAAATATATTTTTTTATTCATTCCTTTGACTTCAAGACACAAAATGATAAGTAGAAAATAGAACTCGCCGAAAAGTAAACTTGTACAAACGTGTTTAGTATTTTAATTCAGTCATTCTTTATTTATTTAAACTTAATGCACACAAAAAGAGCAAAAGCGGACTTAATGCCGTTCTTTCCTGCTCCGCAAATCCACTATCTTTTAATCCGTACAAATTTTAGATTCCGGAAATAATTAACGTTAGTGGATGGCCCGCAAATCTTTTTTGGATAAATTTTAAGTATTTTACATTACCAATTTTCGTTAATGATTATTTTGTAGTCTTCCAGCGACTAGGCTTCATCTGCTTAATATTATTTCATTAATATTTAACGTTGTAATGATTCTTCGTTGAATAATTTATACTGCAAAAATGATAACCCACAATCTAACTATTGTTAAATTAATTAAATTAATTTCCATGCCAAATATGTTTCATTACTATCTAGCAATAATTATTAAATTTACATCCTTAACTTATGCTTAGAATAGATTTTAAAATAATGGACGTTAAATATTTAAAATTATTGCAATTATTTCTAAGAATACCCTAAAATGTTAATGCATTTTGGAACTAAATAAGTTCAATCCAGTTATTTTGCACAATAAGAAGCGACTGCGCATTTTTAAAGCATGGCCAGTTTTTTATTGTTTTAATAACTCATAAAGCATAAAATTATAAAATCTAGACAGATATTTTTTCAAACAAAAGTTATCAACGCGTCATATTTTTGACAGTTGGAAAATAAGCCTTAAGCCCTCAGGCGTTTAACGGCAGTTTGCCTAGGTGGTTTTTAGAACTCTCATAGTCCGATGGGACGGTAATCCGACACTACCGGGGAGAGATCAGGCGCAGAGCCAACGGCTTTTCGTGCTTTCTGAAACATGGGGATGTCACACAACTAACTGCGGGGTTTTACAAAAAAAAATTAATAAAAAGATTCACGCTCCACCGTGCTCTACGCACAACAGTCGCACTTGCGACCATGAAACCAAGACACCTATTATATCACATTTTTGATCAGCAGTGCGATTCTTTAAGCCTCACTTGCAGTGAGATTACAAAATGGTGTTTTGTTAAACACGATCACGTTGTTGGCGTCACCACGGCGAGCGAATACTAAATCAAGGTCAAGTGGGTTCGTTTTCGAAGTGAGAGCGGTCACTTGAGTGAGATTCGTTTTCGAGTTTGCATTTTAGAGAATCGCACTACTGATTATAGATATTCTTCAACTGCTTTAGGCTTTCCTACAATATCACCTCTTGTAAAAATATTGTGCATTGATAAAAATAAATACATGGTCACTATCGATAGACAAAGGAGAGTGACTAAATGTAAAGTCAAGAAATTTGATTGTTAAGCAAAATTGATACTGTTCTCTAAAATCGAGGTTAAATTGAAATCTTCAAATGCTTAGTCAGTTGTATTATAAAATGTCTCCATCAGGATGAACGGTCACTAGGCGTATTTAACGTTGAATTTATGCCTAACAATTGCTTCCCTATTGCTTCTATTTGCTTCCTATTCTCAAATAATTGCTTCCATCGTATTCTAGAAGAAAAACAACATTTTAAGAGTGACCTTTCATTCTGATATCGGTACAACCGGTCACCGAGTCGTAGTGTCCTTGTGAAATAGAATTACTGAAATTCACAATGGCCATTAATTACTTCCCGTTTGCTTCTCTCAATGTTTTACAACGATAATACTGTAACTATCACGGCAATAAATATATCAACAAAAGTGTTGTATAACAATATTTTTGGTGCCTGACAAAAACATAAAGGCAAAACTCTTATTTAACATTGTAGTTACGCTTGATTAGGCGATAAATCGTTTTCATCAGGATCAACAGTAACTAGGCGTATTTATCGATGAATTTATGCCTAACAATTGCTTCCCTATTGCTTCTATTTGCTTCCTATTCTCAAACAATTGTTTCCATCGTATTCTAGAAGAGAAACAACATTTTAAGAGTGACCGTTCATTTTGACGTCGGTACAGCCGTGTACACCGAGTCGTAGTGTCCTTGTGAAATCTCCATCAGGATGAACGGTCACTAGGCGTAAACTAAAAAGGCAAAATTCTTATTTAAATATAATTATCATGATAATTGTTTCTCAGGAACTATCCCTCTGATCAAGTGTGTGTTTCTTTTTACTTGAGGTACTTTTTAGGTACAATTTTTTGGTATAATTATATTTTATGAGAAATGGTTAAATAATAAAATATTACAGTACACCCGCCGCCTTGATTTCAATATGGCGGGTGTACCTTAATTTGGAAATAACTTTGTTCTGAAGGAGGTACAAATTTTTTAACGCTAGGTACTAAATAGTACTTTTTAGGTACATTTGTTTGGTAATTGTTACAATTTAATTCATCATGGTACACCCGCCATTTTGACTCTCACTAACAATAGTGAGAGTCAAAATGGCGGGTGTACTACTGTGACTGTGTGTGTAATACTTAGATGTAGGCCACCGATACAAATCGGTGGCCTACATCTAAGTATTATGTTATTAAAAATAAATGCCTATCATATTTAGGAACAAAAATTCATACAAATGTAATAAACACCTTTAAATATTTCAATTCAAGTGTGTGTGGAGTGTCTAATGCAACAATAAAGAGGAAAAAAAAAATACAGTGACAACAGTTTATTAACAGCCATTTCACAAAATGATTATGCTCGAGTTTAGGTAACAGACTGCATCTTTTTTATATCAATTGTTATTAAATATTAAAAAAAAACATATCTACTTGTTTTTGGTTATTAATTGAGCTAGAAATCTTCATTAGAAAAAAAAAAACATTTTTTTTATTCATAAATTTCGTACCAAATCACATTATGATTACAGCTCAAGATTGTTTCGTCCATCTTAAGTCTCGCGTTACACTGTTCGCATTGCGTTTGAGTAGGTAATACACGCACAAACAATGATGCAGTCTGTTACCTAAACTCGAGCATAATCATTTTGTGAAATGGCTGTTAATAAACTGTTGTCACTGTATTTTTTTTTCCTCTTTATTGTTCATTAGACACTCCACACACACTTGAATTGAAATATTTAAAGGTGTTTATTACATTTGTATGAATTTTTGTTCCTAAATATGATAGGCACTTATTTTTAATAACATAATACTTAGCTGTAGGCCACCGATACAATACCATAGATTTATTCGCCTAATCAAGCGTAACTGCAATATTAAATAAGAATTTTGCCTTTTTAGTTTACGCCTAGTGACCGTTCATCCTGATGGAGATTTCACAAGGACACTACGACTCTGTGTACACGGCTGTACCGACGTCAAAATGAACGGTCACTCTTAAAATGTTGTTTCTCTTCTAGAATACGATGGAAACAATTGTTTGAGAATAGGAAGCAAATAGAAGCAATAGGGAAGCAATTGTTAGGCATAAATTCATCGATAAATACGCCTAGTTACTGTTGATCCTGATGAAAACGATTTATCGCCTAATCAAGCGTAACTACAATGTTAAATAAGAGTTTTGCCTTTATGTTTTTGTCAGGCACCAAAAATATTGTTATACAACACTTTTGTTGATATCTTTATTGCCGTGATAGTTACAGTATTATCGTTGTAAAACATTGACAGAAGCAAACGGGAAGTAATTAATGGCCATTGTGAATTTCAGTAATTCTATTTCACAAGGACACAACGACTCGGTGACCGGTTGTACTGATATCAGAATGAAAGGTCACTCTTAAAATGTTGTTTTTTTTCTAGAATACGATGAAAGCAATTATTTGAGAATAGGAAGCAAATAGAAGCAATAGGGAAGCAATTGTTAGGCATAAATTCAACGTTAAATACGCCTAGTGACCGTTCATCCTGATGGAGACTATAAAATGGCTATTTAAATACATCAAAATGACGAAGGGTGGTCTCCTAATTCAATCGACAATCAAGTTTCTTGACTGTAGACAGGTTCATTGGTCAGTCGTATGAATCATGTCATGGACCTACAAAACAAATGATTATTGACTGATATAGTTTTGAGTTGGGGTCCAACAGCTATTTACACTCGTAAATTTGCACGTACTTTTCTCTGACTACACTTTACAAATACGCCCAATCTCCTTTTTCTACGCCTGTAAACATATCAGTAAAAAACGGGAACATTTTACTGAAAACTATTTGTCTACCAAACTAAATACATCGTTCAGGTTTTGTGGGCTGAAAGCCATGTTACTGTGCCTGTAGTTTGAGTAGGCTGAGTTAAACGCTGATTGTGGCACCTCTGGGTCTACGTAACCTTGGAGTGCTGGGAATAAGGCCTCGTCGTCATCATCATCATCATACACTGGTGAATTTTGATTGAACTTCGCTACATACCTCGCCGGAGGCTCAGCATATTGTCCACCCACAACTATCTCGTCATCCATCTGGCTTGCCTTATTTGGTTTCCATGGCCTATTCACGTTCATGACTTTGGAGTCTGCGAAATAGAACGGTCTCTTTTTCCGGTAGAAGAACTTGATGTCCTGCATTATTTGCTTGTCAGCTATCGGATCTAAACTGTCCATGGAGGTATCTTTAGGGGTTGGTGTCACGAAGTTAGAGTATACTGGTTTATCCTTTGTGAAAGCGAAATTGGCATCAAAAGAGCTTTGGGAATGCTTTAGGTTCCATGGATTTTCCTGCGTCTTGTAGTCATCGAAGTTGTAAGCTTGTGACGTTTCTTTGGCGCTAAATGGTGTTGAGTACACGTCTCCGATGGTGGGTTTCAGTGGTGCACCGTAAGAGTCCACAGGTGGCTCGGTGTGAGCGTTTTTGTTTAGCTGGTTTTCCACGTGTTGCGTGGGAGGCTCACCAAAACCTGATGCACTGTATGGCGTGAGGAAGGAGTAATGAGGCATTTTAACGATATGTCCAAAACCTGGTCTGCCGTTCGGCCGAAATTGAGGAGCACCGTATTTTGGTTTATTCTTTTGGGCTCGCTTTTTGTATGGCTCATATTTCGAAGATGACGATTTCGGCTTTCCTGTGCGGCCTTTCTTTCCAGGTTTTCTGGAAGGTTTATGTGGCCTGTTCCTCGGTCTTGATTGATCATAGTTTGACTTAAAGGATCCAAATTTAGTTTTTGGGGGTCCAAACCTTGACTGTGATATTCTCCTGTAGATAACTTTGGGTCTTTGGAATATTTTGTCCATTGCGTTATTATTGAAGTCTACTAATATCGTTGCATCTCTTTTGCTTATTCTTTTGACATCTTGTGATTCTTCTAGTTCTTTGTTGTGTTGATCTGATCTGGCGCATGTTGCTGTTACTGTTATCTGAAATTGAAGTAAGGTCGATTTGAGAATTGAGTTAAGTAAACAGGTTTCTTTATGGTTAAGTATAGATAGGTAATATTACGTTACGTTATGTGTGGTTATGTTTTAGATGTTCAATATTTTGGACAGTGACTTTTCAATTTGGTAAATGTGATTCACACAACTTGGAATAACAGTGACTATTTTACAATAGTCACTGTTATTCCGAGTTGTGCTTACGCCCAAACAATAATGTTCAGATCACGAAGCAAATCTCATCTCATAACCACTCATACTGCACTAATCTTAGGGTGCATCTTCGAAGAGTAAGAAAAAGTAGGCATCCGGCGCTGATCTGCCAACCCCTAAGCACCTGGACTGACTAATTTGCATAGAAACTTGTAGGTGCTCGCAAGCACGCAAGTATGAAAACTATCTGCACCGATCAGCACTGGGCCATCCGAGCTTTCTACATGAATACACTTCAGAAACACCCGCCTACTACCTCGTTAAGCTAGTGGTCCTAAGCGCGATTGCTATATATGCTAGAGGTCTTGAATTCGATTCCTAGGTCGAGCAAAGTGATATTGGGTTTTTCTATGAAATTTTCGGTAGCGGCTCGGAGTTCGAATTTGTACCCGATTAATCGCAATAGGCTCGCCCCCTATTACATGATACCTAATCATACCGGCGAACTGTGGGTGTACATTGGTACACCTCTGCCTAACCCTTCTGGGAATACCGGCGTGATGGTGTCTGTATGTATACACCCTGATATTCCTCCCACCGTCATTATTTCTTTCCATCTTCTATTTAAAATGGTCCGCTTAGCACTCATATATCAATGTTTTTGTCTTACTTTTGCTACATTATTGCAAACAGTCCCAATATGGTGATAGAATGTTAGTTTTCACGTGACGGTAATGATTTAAGAAAGTATGCGTTTGCGGCGATTAGCGCTGCCTGCGTTACAGACGATAGAATTAGCTTAATAAGCTAAAGTAGATAATTTCACGATTATTTTGACTATCGAAAAGTAATTCAGCTTGTATGTGATTTTCAGGTCAGATAGGCAGTAGCACCATGTAAAACACTGGTATTCAGCTGCATCCGGTTAGACTGAAAGCCGACCCCGACGTAGTTTGGAAAAGGTTAAGCAGATGATGATATTAGTGAAAATGGTCTAGTAGTTTCGGAGCTTATTCGGTACAAACAAACAAAAAAATGTATCCTCTTTATAAAATTAGTTTAAATAAATATTGAGAATGTTATTGACACCATGTAAAACACTGGTATTCAGCTGCATCCGGTTAGACTGAAAGCCGATCCCAACATAGTTGGGAAAAGGTTAAGCAGATGATGATGATGATGATGATGTGATTTTGAGAAGTGTGTCCAAAAAAACAAACAATCATTGATATTTGATACTTAGACCGTGCTAATTCGATCGATTTGTTTGTTTGTTGTTCGTCTGGACAGTCATAATAACATTCTCCAGGCCGATTATTGCTTGCCGTAGCAATAATAGCCAATCTAAATGGAGACCAGTCAAGTTTACAAGAAACATTTTAGGGCATAGGAGTAATCCCTCTTTCCTCACTGTCATAGTCCATTGGGACAGCAATTCGACACATAACTGATAAGAGATCAGGCGCAGGACCAACGGCTCTACGTGCTTTACTGAGACACGGGGGTCACACCACCTATTTTCAGACTCCGGACTGCTACCGAGAAATTCCTACGGGAAAATCTCAAGACATTTTTTTCCCGACCTGGAAATCGAACCCTAGATCCTACCACGTTCTTTAGTTGTGCCAAACGAGACAGTTATTCACTAAACATAGGTATGTATCTATGATCGGTTATTTTCTAAAGCTTTCATAACTTTTCTGAATCACGTGTTACGTCATAAAAATTATCATACAAACATTGTCCTGTCCCATTGTCAGTCACTTATTGTCAGTTGGCATTTCTTTCTATGCAAATTCTGATCCCTCAGGTCGAATAGTACCGCATACAAATTCACATGAAAGTAACTATGAAGAACAGACGCGCACGCGTCACTTTCTAGTGCGTGCGCAGATAATGTGACGGTAAATCTCGGACTCTTGCGCCGTTTGTTAATGGCGATAGAATGTGGCTAGATCATTATTTTTTGCTGTGAACGTTTTTATGGTCTAAGAGCTCAATGTCAATGTGTGTGAACTGCTTCGGTAGCTTAGTGCGACTGCTACGCTAGAGGTCTTGGGTTCGATTGATAGCAGTGTTATTGAGTTTTTCTATTAAATTATCAGTAACAGCTATTAGGATTAGTCCTCGGTTAATGGCAATAGGCTCGCCCCCTATTACATGGGACCTACCTACCTATTAACGTATTTTTTTTTTGTTTTTTTTTTACAGACGGGAAATTATCAAATAACTTCCCCCGCCCTTGGCGGAACGGGAGGGACTGTCAGACTTTTACTGACTAAAACCCGTCTATGTTCCTTCATGTGCCCTTTGCGTTCCGGGGGCGCGGTATCTCTTACCTATTAACGCATAAAGTTGCTTTCGCCGTTTGTACGCTTAGATCTTTTTTAACTGTGCAACGGATTTATGTTTTCATCGATAGATAGAGTTATTCAAGAGGAAGGTTTCCATAACGGAAGCGGAGCAATAACCAAAAAAGTAACTGTACGCGGAGATACAATGGGGTACCTACATAGGCAGGTTAACCCTTATGTGAGTGACAAATAGAACACCTTTATCAGAGTGACGAGGTACCCGGGTACCTTCATACAGCTTATACGTAATGTGAACAATCAAGATCTGCTTTAACGTTACACATACTTTGAATATTATTATTTAAGCTAAACAGTTGACGATCTGCGGCGATCAAAGCGGAGGAGGGGTGGAGTGCGGTACATGATTATCGGCGCGCAAGAAACACTGAATCCATTCAATGCATCGTGCTCGATATTGACACTTGACTGTATACGTTTGTTTATTGTGCTAATTCTGTATAAACAAAGAATTTGTAATTTTTATAGAAATAAAATATTTTAACAAATGTTTATTATTTCATTTTTGTACGAAATTATAAATAATTTTTTCATAGACATAACAAAAACTAAACAACATCCGTCGTTGTATAATTCCTCAGCAAAACGACTTAAAGAAAGTTTATAAACGACCTTCAAAATGTCAGTGAAAAGAAAACCATTAAAATATTATGTTATTTACGTTTAAAACTAGTTTTTTTTTTTATATAATTCATTCAAATCTTTAGAGACCGGATTTAAAGGCGTGATTTATACGAAGCTCGGCTGTTTGTGTTTTAACTATTACGGATTAACTTAATATTATTCAAACTCATTTTATACGTAGATTGTGTAACCGCAATAGAAGCAAATTAATTTTGGTTTCTCTGTGGCCAGCATTGGGAATTTCTCCTGTATCGTAGATGCGTTTACAAACCTTTAAAACTCGCTTAAACAACAATCAGACCTGCCATACAAATATTTGTGGCGTGCGGGAATCGAACATGCAACTCGCAGCGCATCAGTCAATTGTTTAGCCACTGCGCCAAACGTGTCGTCATATATACCATCACGCCTGTATTTCCCGAAGGGTTAGGCAGAGGTGTACAAATGTACACCCACAGTTCGCCGGTATATTTAGGTCCCATGTAATAGGGGGCGAGCCTATTGCCATTATCCGGGCACAAATCCAAACTCCGAGCTGCTACTGAGAATTTCATAGAAAAACCCAATAACACTTTTTCCTCGACCTGGGAATCGAACCCAGAACCTCTAGCGTAGCAGTCGTGCTTAGAACCACTAGGCCAACGAGGCAGTCATATATCATTATAAAAGGTAAGAAATAAAAGTAGATAATTTTTAGTTTTTTTTGTGATTCTCCATTGATGCTTATTTAATATGCTCACTCTATTACGTAGGATGGAGATACTTCCTCGTCCCCTTTGGAAGATAATTTTAATTTATTTATTTTAAGTAGGTATATTTTATGGTTTTGACACATTTTTTTATTAGCCTGTTATCTCCCACTTCTGGGCAAAAGCCTGTTCTTCTTCGCAATTAAGAAACATAAAAATATCAATTATAAAATAATATTTACGTAACAATCTAAAAACACTACGAACACACTTTTATAGTGCAGGAAGTAAAAAATAGTATTACATGAGAAAAGTTACAACAAGCACAGTAACATTCTCAATATTTAATTACCAACAACAACAATTAATAAACGCTAAAATATTTGACGAGTTATGTTTACTAACTTCCGTAAAAACATTATTAACAAGATGTGAATAAACAATGAGATGATGATGTATGTATGTATATACATATAGGTATGTATATGTTTTGAATTTAGTGTATTATATAGTGGATCACTCATGAAGGAGCTCGTGGCTAAATTATTACAGCCGCATAGACAGATCTTCTGGGTCAAGCCTCGCTTGCCGAGGTTGGTCTGTGGATGGGTGACCATTTTACCATAGCGAGTTTCCTCCGTGCCTCGGAAAGCACGTAAAGCGGTTGGTCCCGGCTGTCATTTGTAGATCTTTAACAGTCGTTACTGTTAGTCAGAAGCCAGAAAGTCTGACAACCAGTCTTACCAAGAGTATCGTATTACCCATTACTGGGCTGTGGAGGTCTGATAGGCAGTCGCGCCATGTAAAATATTGATATTCAGCTGCATCCGGTTCGACTGGAAGCCGACCCCAACATAGTTGGGAAAAGGCTAGGCAGATGATGATAGTGGATCACTCATTTAAATGTATGGAGTATTACAATTGGTTTGTACTTGTGTACATTCCATTTCTTTTTACTTCGTACAATAATTTGCACCTGCCATGTTACCTCTTCACCACCTTTGGTTGACTGGTAGAGAATGCCTAAGGCATTAAGTTCGCCTTTGTACTTTTTTTTGTGCACAAAGTTGAAATAAATAAATAAATGAGAAAAAATAATAAATTGAAATCGTCTCGATTCCAACGACACCTACGTTTGACGATCAGAAAATAAATATGCAAACAAGTGGAGAATGACAACTGTTATGTAGAAATGGGATGGGGATCATTCTTCATACTACTCCACTTCTCCTCTCTCTTCTCACTTCTCTTCTCTACTTCTTTTTTTCTTTTACTAGCTTATTATTTTCTTTCTTTATTATTTTCTTAGTATATTAGAGGAAGTTTGAAAGTAGCGCCAGTGACAGAAAAGTTGAAAGGGAACCGTTTGTCTTGGTATGGGCATGTGAAGAGGAGGGACAAAAGAGTAATGAATATAAATGTGGATGGATGGAGAGGAAGAGGGAGGCCAAAGAAAAGATGGATGGATTGTGTGAAGAATGATATGAAAGAGAAAGGAGTGAGTGATAGCATGACGGCTGACAGGATGGTATGGAAGAAGAAAACGTGTTGCGCCGACCCCAAGTAACATGGGATGAGGGCAGGAAGATGATGACTAGCTTATTATTTTCCCACTGCAGGGCAAAGGCAACTTCTCATACTGCGAACGCACGAGCAGTGATCACATTGAAACTGTTATAAGCGACCAGTAGGAACCGAATAGGTGTTTATAAGTTGGTATAAAACAGGTGCCACAAACTGAATTATTATTTTTGTTTTCAAACACAAAATTAAATAATATTTGTGAAGTAAAATGTTGATTTAATATATTTTGATGATTTTTACCATACTTATTAAAATATATAGATTTGAATCTCTTTGCCATATTTTAATACAAAAGGTGCCACAAACTGAATTAATCACTTCTGTTTGTGTATTGTGCGCTGTAGTGCGATTCTCTAAAATGCAAACTCGAAAACGAGTCTCACTAAAGTGATCGCGCTCACTTCGATAACGCACCAACTTGTCATTGGTTTAGTATTCGTTCGCCGTGGTGACGTCACCGGGCGTGATCGTTTTTAATAGAATACCATTTTGTAATCTCACTGCGGATTCAGCTTTCGAATTACGAAGCGAGGCTTAGAGATTAACACGGCAGTTCTTTAAAACGAGACGAGTTTCCGCTCACGACGAGGCGGAAATGAAAGATCTCGCAAGTTCATTGACGTTGTATAAAACCGCAAGTTATTTGCGAGATAGTGAGGATAATAAATGGCAGATTAATTCCAAGGCTATCTATTTTTTTACGTAAACAAGTCTTCTTTCGTGATGGCATGCGTCGTGCGTTCTTATGATGCAGTGAAAACATTTGCTTGTCAACCAAGTAGGGTAGGTAGGTAGTAGTCACACTACTGTCCATAAAAGTATTTGGCTAAAATTAACTGGCTAGTCTTTTTCTAAATGAAGGGGTCATAAATGTCAGTGCATATCTGTGAGGTTCACAGAAATATTATCTGTGGTGAGGTATATTCGCGGTGAGGGCAGCCGCGAGCATCGACTGTCAGACGATCTTTATTGTGATCACAAGCGCAACTGCTGCTGCTGCTGCTCCTTGATTGGATTTCCAGGTCGGGCAAATAGTGTTATTGGGTTTTTCCATTAGGGATTTCTCAGTAGCAGCCCGAAGTTACGTAAAGCCGTTGGTCCTGCGCCTGATCTCTCTCCAGTCGTGTCGGATTTCCGACCCATCGGGTTACGAGAGTTAGGGAAGAGGGGGTGCACCTGTGTTTGCGCACACACTTGTACACTATAATATCTCTTGCGTACGTGGCTAGTCTGCATTAAGATTAGCCGCCGTGACCGGAATCGGTCTGGAAAATTACATTACAAAGCGCCTAGTGTTTGTTACTCATTCACGCCAAAACGGCTGAGCGGATCTGAGTAATTTGGCCCTGAGATAGATTATACCCTGAAATAGCAGATAAGCTCACCTTTATGGTGCTGATGCACGCGTCATGCTCGTGAACGGGTGCTGTCAGTTGGGATTGGTCATCTCTTAACTGCCATGGCTTACATCTTTATTATTATATTTTATTGTTTTATATTCACCTTCATTGTTTTCACATATAGAAGCAACCACAATTTTGTAACCAAGATTTTGTAAAAACCAAATTGAAAGAAAAGAGTGTCCATGGAGTTTCTTGCTCGTTCTTCTCCATAGAGACCTACGTTTTGGAACGAGCAACTAGCTTCAACTTTAACTGTAACTTCTTGACAATTCAAAAGTACCTGTAAATGGTCTAATTGAAATAAATGCTTTGATTTTGATTTTGATTTTTACATTTGTTCTGAGTGCTCTTGATAGTCCTTTGATGCAGATTAGTTAGGGCCTACGCAGACCGGGACGGCATGCCAAGGGAGTTAAGTTTTTACCAATGGACATTCAAACGTATCGTAATAGAAATACGTCATAAAGGAGAGTGGGCAAAAATGTATGGGAGCTGGTCTACCTACTCAACAGTGATGTAACATACGTCGTTGAATAGGTAATTGTGTGTACTCCATTTTGTTATATGGCCGTTAAGTTGTAGGTAATGGGGTTCTCGAGATATTTCCCAAAAACAAGCTAAAGCAAAATAATTTCGCCGAATAGAACAATAATGCAATTTTTCATTAACTATGGCTACATAAGTGATCAGCGACCGTGTCGAACTTAGGGGAATTGGTAAACCACGCCTCTCGACGCGTGCGCTTTGTTGGAAAAAGAGCGAGCTTTAAATATTATGGCTTATTTGGCATATTTAATATTGGTTGAAACGATAATCGACACAATGATCGCTGAGTGCACATCCCACATCTCAAGTCAAGATACTTGATCTTCTTGTCATTCTCGGCCTTCACGAGGTTCACGTCATTGTTGACATAACAGTCCCATGTCAACAATCATTGCGCGCTTGTCTACGTGATCCACCACCATTATATCAGGCTTACTGGCTACAATAGTCCTGTCAGTGATGATAGATTGGTCCCAGTACAATGTGACATTGCTATTTTCGAGAACGGGGTCGGCACATACCCATAGTTCGGTACTTCCGATTCTACAAGGCGGTATTTTAGAGCAAGTTGCTGATGAATGATCCTGGCCACAAGGTTGTGCCTATACAAGTACTCTGCGCTAGCTAGATGAGAACACCTAGAGATAATGTGGCGGATGAGCCAGTGGCATGCCCGACAAATGTCAACCGTGCCATCCTTCACAATAAATCTCCGGTAGTTATTCGTAATTGTATAGGTCACCGAAGCGAAGGCAGAATACGGACGCTAAGAAATCTACATCGGGCCAATGCAAGGCCCGGAAAAAGCGTCCGTGAAGCTCTTTACTCTGCCATACCTCCTCGCGATCTTCAGCACTACTGATTTGCTCCAGTTTTATTTAGCCAAGGAGAGCGGGGTGAGGCCCTTATGCACTGCCATGCCATGCACCATCTTGGTGCATTCCTACGTCGGTTAAAAGGAAAAAGTCCCTGAGACTGCATATCTCGCGGTTGTAGAAAGTCTTAGCATTTAAGAAGCCACGACCTCTACACTTCCGCGGAATATTCAGTCTCATTACCGATGACCGTGGGTGATGCATTCGATATGCCGTTAACAATGTACGGACCCTCCCATTCAGGGCATTGAGTTCCGATAGAGTCCATTTTAGTATGCCAAAAGAGTTCATCAATACCGGCATGACCCACCCGTTGAAGGCAACCCTGCTTCCGCCTGATAAAAGACTATTAAATACTTTTTTCAGGCGGCCAAAGAAGCGCTCCTTCAACGATTGCTTCACGACAACAGTATTGATGCCCAACGCTTCCGACATACCCAAATACTTATTGGTCTCCGTTAAAGAAAGGGATCTAAGGTTTATGGATCCCGAGAGTTAAACTCCCTCGGACTCCACAATCTCCCTTCGCTTGACATACATGACCGCACATTTGTCTAAACCAAATTCCATCCTGATGGCGCTACTAAAAGTTCATGTAACCTTCAGTACAGCTACATCAGTCATAATTATTATTATTGATGTGTTGTCTAATGTGATTACCAATCGGGATAACTATAAAAAAGAACTTTTTGAAAATAGCAAACTGTTGTTCCTAAAGTGTAATCAGTTAAACAGCTGAGTGATTAAGACATGTGACGACTTCATGATCTTAAAACAGTAAGGCAGCGGCGCTTATATAGCTATAGTTAATGAAGATTTGCACTAATATTCCATTCAGCGAAATTAATTTGCTTTAACTTGTTTTTGGGAAATATCTCAAGAACCCCATTACCTACAACTTAACGGCCATATAACAAAATGGAGAACACACAATTATCTATTCAACGACGTATGTTACATCACTGTTGAGTAGGTAGACCAGGTTGCCCACTCTCCTTTATTTATTTATTACAACTTTATGCACAAATGTAAAAATACACCGTACAAAGGCGGACTTAATGCCTTAGGCATTTTCTACCAGTCTACCTTAGGGTGATGCAGAGACAAAACATAGGAGGTGCAAGAAAAAGGGAACAGAAACAGAAAATTTCCAATATAAAATATAATAATAAATACATAATATATACATACATACAAACAAAATATACAAAGTAGAGAGAGATAAATATACATATTGGAGATAGAAAACAAACTAATTGTGGGACGAGTGTACGAGTATAAATTGCTATGCTTTAAAATGATGCCGCGGCATCAAGTCAGAGACCCGAGTTCTTGGTGGCTTTACTTAAACAGGCTTATGTCTGTGTTGATTGATTGATCAACAATTTGTTGAATTATGGAGTTTTCCTTCATTCATTCTCTCTCTACGAAGGAAAAACTTGTACATTTTCTTGTTTTAAACGTGCGTTACGTTAGAGGCTAACGGGTTCAAGTACCAGAAAGGCGTTAGGTATATTATACTTGCTACTTGTCTTTCTATTTAGGTACTTTACTTGCACGTTACTACTGCATTCCGATTAAATTAACATTAGTACCCACGTATTGTACATAAGTTTTTAAAGTGATTTTACGAATGCATGTTCCATACAAAAGTTTATTTTTATGTCATTAGATGGCAACTAGACGACGGCCCACGACGATGTAAAGTGGCCACCGCTGCCTATAGACACTTGCAATGCCACCCTACATTTTTTTTACACATAATATACGTTAAACATAATATATGTTTATATAATAGTTGTAAAAATATTTACTCTTTTTCTGACTAAAATATGATAAAGACTACAGTGGCAAGGACCTCATATAACTCAATTCCTACCGCCTTCCCTTCGTAAGTTATGGTAAAAAGCTAAGGCCGTTGGCCGGTTTTGTAACATGGCCGACTGTTCCGGGACCGCCGGACGTAGATATATGCGCTTATATCCTCAGCAATTTCACTTTTAATTTACCGTATTTTTAAAGGGGAAAGTATAAATATAATGCACTCAAACTATCTGTCTTGTTACTTGTAGTGAGTTAGGAATTTCTTAAAGTTTATTCACTATATTTTATCGATAAAAAAAGTAACAAAGAATTTTAAAAAGTGAAATACTAATATGTTGTCTCTGCTGAAATAATTGGATGAAAAGTATCAATGTTTATCTTGGATGGCAATGATATCGGTGAAAGAAAACATCCAAAGGAAACTTGAACCTCTAATTATTATACCTAAGCCTATTGCCATTAAACGGTCACAAATCCTTATTCCGAGCTGCCACTAAGAATTTCTTAGAAAACCCAATAACACTTTGCTCGACCGGGGAATCGAAGGCAAGACCTCCAGCATAGCAGTCGCGCATAGGACCACTAGGCAAACGAGGTAATTAATAATAGGAAGGTATTATTATACTATCATTTTGGCTTCCAACTAACACAGCTCTTACGAAAACAACCATTATTTAGGTCTTTAAAATCCAAAAATAGTATTCTTTTAAAAGTTATCTAACACTAACTGCTAAAATCAAATAATTCAATACAATACTAACTTGCATGCGAACGAAAATCGAAAGTGAACGAGATGGGCCGAACGAATCGCGTTTACATAGCGCTGAGATGAGTTGGAACACGAACTAACAATTTTTTGTTAATAGTGTTATTTATTATCTCATCATGTGATAATGATTTTAAGTAACTAACATTTCTTCATCAAACTGAAAAAAAGAAATTCAAATAAAGAAAAAAGGTTTATTGACACAGAAGATGTGCCAAACAGGCCTCGTTGGTCTCGTGGTTGCAAATGCGATAGCAAGTGTGGGATGCTAGATTTGATTCCAAAGTCGGACAATATGATATTGGGTAGAAAGAAATAGTCTGACGGGTGGTTAGACTTTTGGGCGACCAATAACTACAACGACTGTCGAAAATCTGTAAACGACACAACGGGTTTACGTGCTTAGCGTCACGAGGCCGAGGGTGCCCAACCACCTTCCAACCTGCTACTAAGAAATATATTGTTATTGGGTTTTTCCTTATGAAAAAACCCAATAACATATTCTTGGACTTGGGAATTGAGCCAAGGATCCCAAGCTCAGCAGACGCACATACGATCACGAGACCAACGGGGCAGTCAAGGTAATAATTGGTGATCAATTATTCCATCCAATTACCCGAAACCTAAGCAAGTGTTATTAGACCAAACACCATGAAAGGCTATCGGTTTTTCTAATCGAAAGTGGAAGTAAGGTGGGAGCTGACATTTTTTAATTGATAGGCTAGGTACGCTAAGCGTCATACTATCCTAGGTCTTACATAACCTTACTACTATTGTTAATGCTAAAGTTTGGATGTATGTATGTTACTCAATCACGCCCGAACGGCTGAACGGATCTGGATGAAATTTGGCACAAATATAAAAAATACTCTGAAATAGCCCATTGGCTACTTTTTATCCCGTAAAATGTACGGTTTCCGTGAA
The DNA here is from genome assembly GCA_932526535.1 of Caradrina clavipalpis. NCBI lineage: Eukaryota > Metazoa > Arthropoda > Insecta > Lepidoptera > Noctuidae > Caradrina > Caradrina clavipalpis. The sequence continues at coordinate 2,071,001 of OW052108.1, forward strand.
AAATTATCTACTTTAACGCGATTTTCCCTAAAACTCATACCCTTCAAACCAGAACACATTAACGCGGCTTTGCGGCAGAAATAGGTATGATGGTCTTGCTTTCCCGAACGAGCTCCTTCACAAAGAGCTTCTTGTATTACTATCCCTGATATGGTTGATACGGCGGTAGATACGCCCCTGCATTTTGAATAGATTGAGACTGTAATGCAGGCTGTAAGTCACAATGAATACATTCATATTCTATGTTAGGGGGTTTGGTTTCCGCACTTAGTCCTACAATGGACCATTGTGCGTGTACATTCATATTATAAACTCGACTCTTTTTTCCATATGGGTAGGCAGAAACCACAGAACGCCACGAGCTACGATCCTAACATACTCCTTTCGCCTCGTCCACGTTCATACATCAATACAATGTACTCATAACCTACTTCTCACAAAGATATGAACTAATCTGCACGTTAATCGGATTGAATTATATAATTAACGCAATAGTAGACATGACAATGAAAACAATATGGCTGCCAGGTAGGGAAAGTGCTTGCGGTGACGACTCGTTGCTAGAAAAGTGTTTTGAAAAGTGTTCATGGTGGTGATTTGACATAAAAACATTATGTGCCATTTTCTTTGTTGTTACTGCGTTGTAAATTGGCACCATTATTGGCATTAACTCTTGGAGGAAAGGGGGCAATTGTACTAGCCTTTAGAAATGATTGCAATCTAATCTTAGTCTCAATCTGCCAAAATGCTTCTTACTCACCTCATCATCATCATTATCATATTAGCCTTTTCCCAACTATGTTGGGGTCGGCTTCCAGTCTAACCGGATGCAGCTGATTATATAGTATTTTACATGGAGCGACTGCCTGCCTATCAGACCTCCACAACCCAGTAATGGGTAATACGATACTCTTTGGTAAGACTGATGCTAAAGATAGCTGCAATGATCGGTAATAAATTACCCACATATTTTAAATTGATTGTCGCTGAGATGAGATATAGACTAGATTTTTAATGTCAGACATAAGGGTTCCTTGTTGACTACGGAATCTTAAGATTCCGTAGTCAACAACCCTTATAGTTAATACGCAGAATTGGCCTTCAGCTGTACCAATAACGCGATCTATCCGAAAACGCAGTCTAGTCATATTTTGGTCGATACCTCGAAACTCAATGACATCTTGGTGGCGCTAATATCCAGGTTTGTCGTTTTCAGTGTTACTGGTAGTCACTCTGTTTTCAACCTGAATGGAATTTTGTGAATAGATCAAGCCACGATTGTCTAGACTCGTGATTAGTCAGTTTTGAACGAAGACGTACAAACACTATGGATGTATTAGGTACATGATACTATATAAAGATTTAGTTTAAAAAAAGCTCTTGTTCCATACATGCTGGGGTTCCGAGCTAGTTAGCAGTTGGATTATATATGATATAACAATTTTTCATATACTTATTGTTAATTATTCCTAATTTTATTGTTATTTTTCTTTTTTTTTATTACATTTTGCCGTGGGTACACAATTGTGCCTAACTCTGAAGTTCAAAAAAAGTAATTAACAAAACGATGATATAATCTCAAGTTTAAATAATTTCTTATCTTTATAAATTATATAAATAAACTGATCTCAATAATTATAACTGTTAATACATAATTTAGAACTTAATGTAAATTATTAAGAATGGTTCAAATTTTATTGTTAAATTTTTGTTTTAAGTTGTTGCTGTGCCCTGCCAGGGTCCATAATTGTACTTTAGCTATAAGCCTATTATAACATCTTTATGCACATTATGGAATGCAAATAAACGAATATGAATATGAATTTAAAGAAATTTTTATTACATGATAGACAGATTCACGAGGCTATATAACATCACGCTACTACACACGAGAGCAGAGCAGCAACCAAAGACGTAACTTAACCCAGGTGATACGCGGACAAAGTTGATGGCAGAAACAAGTATCTAATAAAACTAGCCATAGTCCGCTTGACCCAGTGATCTTGACAACACGAAGGCCATGTAAATGGATACCAATGGATAATAATTGGTAACTGTATTACTGTGGATACTAATTATTTTCTCTTAGTTCTAGTAGTATCAAGTTGCAGAGGTGAAAATTAACACCATTGACCGTCGTATCGCGTGACTGCCATAGTCTAGATTCTAAATATAAAGACGAGATACCTAGCAACTAGGGGCCTTACTTATAAAAATAACGCTAATTCATACTTAGTTACCTCTTAATTGAGTGACTGAACGATGACACACTATTTTAATCTGCCAACACTTAGACGGTCAGCATAGAGCATGACCAAATTATTCAACTAAAGAACGAAATCGAACGAACAATTGAGCATAATTGTCAAAATTTACAATAGATGTCATCGTCACAGCTGATTGTAGCCCGCCATCTTATTTCTGAATTATACTTAAACAACGGGTCGCCGCTGTTTAAATTTTCTGTCACTACGCTAGTACACAACAACATCTCAAGGCTGATTAACGTTTATAGGTAAGATTTTTTTACCTGAGACACCGTTGAAAGTGGTTGCTATGTGAAAAATAATTGATTGATATCGTACTTTTTATAAGTAAGGCTGCAAGAAAAAACGCTAACTGACATTATCCGCATGAATCTTGGGTGCAGTCCCATTTCCCTAACTCTCTTAGTCTGATGGGATGGCAATCCGAAACGACCAAGGAGAGATCAGGCGCAGAACAGCTACACATCCATCCGAGGCTGTCGGAACACCATTTTCTAAGCTCAAGGCTGCTACTGAGAAATTTGTTATGGAACAAACCAATAACACAGTACTTAGCCAAAACTATTAATCGAAGCCAGGACTCAGCTTAGCAACCGTTCTGCGGGTTGTTCGAAAAAGATACCGCGCCCCCGGAACGCAAAGGGCACATGAAGGAACATAGACGGGTTTTAGTCAGTAAAAGTCTGACACTCCCTCCCGCCCCCGGAAGTTATTAGATGATTTCCCGTCTTTAAAAAAAAAAAAAGCTTAGCAACCGTTACTGCAAAAAAGACTATATAATCACATCTAGTAGTAGGTACCCAGTACCCACCTAGTACTACGGCATACCACTAAAAGGCCTATATGTTCCGAATGTTATAATTATACATTTATACAATCTACGTTTCTAAAACAATTATCTTAAAATAAAAAGCAAGTCTTTGTAAAAAAAGCACTTTCAAAATTCTGAAATCCGGTTTTAAACGTGATGAACGTGTTGAATTCTAATAGTGATACGGTTTTATGAATTATAACGATTATGGTCTACATTTGTCGGTCAGTCTTAGAAATACTGAATGTTTTCATACTTTTGCCGGCCTATTATTGTCTAAATAGAATAATATAGAATATACCATCACGCCTGTATTCCCCGAAGGGTTAGGCAGAGGTGCACCAACGTACACCCACAGTTCGCCGGTATATTTAGGTCCCATGTAATACAACACATACAATATAATTATGTCATTATTGTCCAAATGCAGTACAAGGCCTCTTCTCATATAGAGAAGGCACAAGCATTTAGCCGTGGAGTTTCTTGCTCGTATTTCTCCATAGAGACATACGTTTTGGACGCCTTGCTCAAGGCGGATTTGCAATTTCAGACTTATATTCATTTTAAGTCCTGTAGTGCGATTCTCTAAAATGCAAACTCGAAAACGAGTCTCACTAAAGTGATCGCGCTCAGTTCGATTACGAACCAACTTGTCATTGGTTTAGTATTCGTTCGCCTTGGTGACGTCACCGGCGTGATCGTGTTTAACAGAATACCATTTTGTAATCTCACTGCGGATTCAGCTTTCAAATTACGAAGTGACGCTTAGAGAATCACACTGCAGGTTTCCTCACGATGTTTTCCTTTACAGATGTCATCGATATCCTAGAAAGTACATACCTATGAATTGAAAAATTCTCATTTTTACTTGCTCGGCATCGAACTTGTAACCTCATGCATGTTAAATGGGCATTGTTACTAATGAAAATTGTACGAGCATAATATTTGAGAAAACGGATTAATAACAATTTGAATATAAGTTTTTTATAACATCATTGCATTGCAGATACGTTGTTAATACAAATTTAAACCCTCTATCTTCAAAATAAGAGTAATTTTTAAACAACACAGAATCCACTGTTTAAATTCCCACCAGATGTTGCAACTTCACAGTCAAACAAAGCCGATTTAACCGATACGAATCGATATCAGAATCGAATTATACCGATTATTGATGCACATAATCTATCGTTCAAAAGCATCGAGTTAACACGACAAATGAGTGCAATAACCACTATGTGTTGGTACACCGAAGTGCGAATAGGATTGATAGATTTAATGTCGTTGATTGATAGAGCAAAAACATAACTCTTCTTCTCGCACAGTCTGGTAAAAAAGCAGCTATGTATAATGTTAGTTTTCGTATATTTTTTATATCCAAACAACATACGAGTATAAAATAAAGTAAAAACTTAAGGTGAACCCTTTTTTATACAAGGAATGCGTTTTTCTTTGGCGTTTTTTGCTCGATTTTAATATTGTACGGGGATACGGAACCCTTCATGTTTTTCTTTAATTCGAGCATTATCTGTACAATGTGTATAGAAGACAATTAACTGCCTCGCTAGCCTAGTGGACCCCAGCGCGACTGCTACGCTAGAGGTTTTGGGTTCAATTCCCAGGTCGAGCAAAGTGTAATATACTAGTGTGTAGTGTGTTTTGTCTCTGCATCGACCTAAGGTAGACTGGTAGAAAATGCCTAAGGCCTTTGTACGGTGTATTTTTACATTTGTGCATAAAGTTTTAATAAATAAATAATATTTCTATGACATTCTTAGCAGCTCGTAGTTAGGATTTGTGCCAGGCTATTGGCAATAGGCTCGCCTCCTATTTGATGAAACCTAAACATACCGGCGAACTGTGAAAGTTCATTGTAAAGTGCATTGCTACACCTCTGCCTAACCTTCGCGAAATACAGGCGTGATGTTATGTGTGTACAGAAAACTTTGTCAGAAAAAAACGTAATTATTTTTTTCTAACCTTTTGTCATGTTAACGAACATAAATGTATGGATGAGCCGATTCTTTTTACGCAATTTAAGTTTTGGTCCCATAATAAAATTCGTTCATAATTATGTGTACAATTACTCCATGTTTAATTGTTTATAACGCCCGCGACTTGGTTCGTGTCTTTTTTTTTCATCCTCTTTTAGTTAGGTCTTGGCTTACTGCTTCGCACCCGTGTGTCGTAGCGAGATGTTATGTCCCCTACACTGTTCTTTAAGAATCCGGGTATCATTTAGGAATACATACGATTTATAGAGAGCTGGTAAATCTGGAATAAGGAATTTATTTCATTGTAGCTATAGTATATTATTTCGTCGCTATCTCTTCCTATCCAACTTCTATTATAAATGCGAAAGTTTGTATTGTCATTTCACTGCGTCCCAAGATGCTGGTATATTAGCTATATTTGTAGGTAGGTATCATAGCGTTAGACATTTTCTCTCATTTATCAAAGAGTATATCGTCACTTTTTTTAACTTTTTACTGACAATCGGTACTAGTGTAATAATGCTGACGACTTTGTTTGTATGTACATTTAAACACGTCATCTCCGGAACTGACAGTCGAATTCGAACAATTCTACTTGTATATGATAGCCAGATAGATGAGTAATAGTATAAGCTATCACGCTACGACACACGAGAGCGGAGCAGTAACCAAAGGCGTAACATACGAAGGGTGAATAAAATCACGCCAACTACTCAAATTTTTTTTTGTCTATTAGGCTTGCTTTTGACCGCAACACACGTGATCTTAAATGATGATGCGGCCTAAGGTGGAACACGCTTGCCTAGGATGAACCGGTTCACTCATGCCTTGAAGATACCCAGATTATACTTATTAGGGAACAGGAGGCAGGAGGCAGGCAGTCTTCTTTCTTTATCGTGGGCAGTAAGGTCTAACGACCCCACACGCCCTAGTGTCAGTTTCTAAACCGCCTCAAGGGCCTCTGACATGGTTACCGATGTCAGTGATGTCCAAGATAAACTCAGAAAGTACATATGAATTAGAAACAGTCACATTGGTACTTGCCCGTGCCGGCCACGGGCAAGTACCAATGTGACTGTTTCTGCGAACCCACAACCTCGTGCATGAGATTCGGGTCCTTAATCATGGGCCATCATGACACTAGCAGTAAATTACACAGTCTGGCAGTTTGCACAATAGATGTGGATTCTAAGCGCTTGAATGGTATGTACTTATTGAATCTAGATTCCGTTTACGTCGGTGTAAAGAATTGTTTATTTGATTAGTGATTGGTAAACAACTTTAGCAAATGATTAGTCGTCCGCATGAATGTCAGTTATTTCGATTGTAGACAATGTCCTGATAAAGGAATTTCCTAACAATACGCGCCGTGTCTAGGAGTACTGTTTTCTGAATCAAGCCCCTGATCCAAGGGCCTACGACAGCACACAGATATTTGCACAAATAACGCCAAGTGTTAGCGTACCTAACATTCTCATCCATTCATACTTATTACTTAATTATTTTAATTTTAATTAATAATATTATAAATGCGAAAGCAGCTGTCAATGCGTTACGCTTTCACGACTTAACCACTGAACGAAGCCTCTTTGATGAATTTCAGTACGTCATAAGTTTGAACCCCAAGAAAGAACCATCACGCCTGTATTCCCCGAAGGGTTAGGCAGAGGTGTACCAATGTACACCCACAGTTCGCCGGTATATTTAGGTCCCATATATGTGCTATAATAATACACATTAAATAAAAAACCTAACATACATGCTAATATTATAAAGCTGAAGAGTTTGTTTGGTTGAACACGCTTATCTCAGAAACTACAGGTTCAAATTGAAAACATTTTTTGTGTTGGATAGTTCATTTATCGAGGAATGTTATAGGGTATATAACATCACGCTACGAACCACGGGAGCGGAGCAGTAACCAAAGACGTAACTTAATCCGGGTGAGCTGATAAGCCACTCGGACGAAGTCGCGGATATATTGCTAATGTTAAAATAAACCAGAATGCTACAGGATCGATTTCCAAATTGAATACTTTTACAATCATTTAAACCCGTTCGTGCTATTTTTTTAATTTAATAAGCTTTATGCAACAAAAAAGTACAAAGGCGGACTTAATGCCTTAGACATTCTCTACCAGTTAACCAAAGGTGGTGAAGAGATAACATGGTAGGTGAAGATTATTCTCCTAGCGTAAAACAATAGGAAAAAAAGTGAAATCATAAATGTCTAATGTTTTGAATAAAACAAGCTTTTTCTTCTTAAGTGAAGCATCCTTCCAATTAAGATAGGAATCTACCTACATAAAACTAATTCATGAAACCAAAACTAACGCAAAAATAGAAATCTGAAGAATTCTTAATTCTTTTTTTTAAATACTTCGTAAAACCGTTATAAATAATTAAGAAACAAATAAAAAAAATACACTATAAAATAATATAGAAAGGTACACTCACCATCAAAACAATATAACACAAAAAATCAGCCAACTGCATTATCACAACACTAATACTTTTCTCTGCGATGTTACTGATACGAACGCATGCGTTTGAGTCGAAAGCCCGTCAAAGAATGGCTGTACGACTCCGGATTACTGTGGAGTGTCCAACTGTGACGGACAGTTGATACAGAGATGATAAAACCACCTACGTTTGTTATTTTTGTTTTGGGTTTTAGTGGAATAGGCAACCTTTTTTTTATATGGGGTCAAATCTCTACATAGCATAAAACAAAGTCTTTTCAAAGGATTATATTTCAACAATAGAGTGATTCAAGAAAAAGGCTTATACGTAAATAACATCACGCAAACACTAACGGGAGCGGAGCAGTAACTAAAGACGTAACTGAACGCGGGTGACACCGTGGGGTTTACAGCTAGTATTGTATGTATGTTGTTTAGGGTTAGAACGTTAGCACAGTGGTTGAGCGATTCGCTGCTGCACTAAGTGTCTCTAGTTTGATTCCTACATGGAACAAACGTTTTCTTTCTTTCTTTATCCTGTGGTCAGTAAGGTCTAAACGACCCCACTCACCCTAGTGTCAGAGTTCCTAAACCGCCTCCAGGGCCTCTGGCATGGTTACTGATGTCAGTGACGTTCACACGGACGTCCAAGATAAAATAACAAACTTTTTTTAAAAGCACATAACAAAAAAATAAAATAAGGGAGCAATTTGCCGCTACTGAGAAATTTGAAATGGAAAACCCGAAAACACTTTTGCTTGACCTGGGAATCAAGGCCCCACGCTCAACCACCGCGCTTGCAACCACGCTACAGTCAAAAAACCGTAACAGTAAAAAAAATAGTCACATAACAATGATAATATAAAAACTAGATCGAACAACTCTATATAATTTCTCACAAAATGAACGCACGCGCAACTCTCACAACGCGTTTGTTTATTTATCTCTATAATAAACATTGTCTTAGAATTCGACGACCAAATTGTAATTTGTTTTGTTTTTCAATATTTGGCGGTTGACATTATTGTTTTTGTCGGCGCGGATGCATTGTCCAATTGTCTGTCAATATTTTTGTAAACATACCCAAAACCCACTTACGCTAATTGAATGACGATTTATTTATTATTACAAGCTTTTATTTACATCCACCTATTCCGGAGCCTGTGAGTCAAATCTTACAAGTTAAATTTCAGCCACTTCCCGTAGTACGGTTGGGCTGAAATTTTGCGTACATGTGCAGTTTGCATGACAATGCAATTTTATGATGTAGCAGAGCTGGTCTGATGATGGAGCCGGCAAGTGGCCATTAGAATAATGAAATATTGCTCGTTTTTGACCCACTTACTGGTGCTCGGTTGAGCTGAATTTTTTAATGTACATTGCATGACAATGTTATAAAAAAAAAATAAGTGTAAGTATAATATATTTTAGACACTTAGTTTTTTTTTATCAGTCGGCGTATTATCCGGTGTATGAACACAAATCAAAGATGTAGAGAAGTGTACTGACAGCGCTCTGACTCCATTTAAATGTGATCTAGTCATATTTGAGTCAATAAATAATTCGATTTAAGGTGAATGCTCCGACCAGCCCGCGAAATTTAAATTTTCTTACGTTTTTTGCAAGATTTCAAAAATCTTGACATTTTACATGAAACTTGACTTATGGAGTCATTTTACTGATTTTAATGGTTATAATTTTGAAAATACATCCTTCTTACGCCCGCGAATCATACTTTAATCAACATTAAACCTAATACTGACTTGCAAATTGACTTAACGAAATTTTGTTGATAGGTTTAGGGTACGGAACGGGTCAGTAACTACTGACTGACAACTACTAACTGGGAGGCAAGACGCTAGAGTTCTAGGGGTCGATTCCCAGGCCGAACAGAGTGTTATTGGGTTTTCCTATGAAATTCTCACTAATAGCCCGGATTATAAATTAGGATTTGTGTCGGGTCAATGGCAATAGGCTCGCCCCCTGTTACATGGGACCTAAACATACCGGCGAACTGTGGAGATTAGTACGCCTCTGCCTAATCCTTCGGGGAATACAGGCGTGATGGTATGTATGTAGGGTTAAGGTATATACCTACATACATATTCCTACACACATAGATTCAGACTGCTAAAATCTTTCACTCCTTTGAATTTTCCATAGGATAAAAATATCTTTGTAGACACGGCTACCTACAAATGGTTGTAAATAATTATTAAACGTCATTTATTTATGGTCAATACATAATAAAATTAAAATACAAAAGTACATGAACAGTCTAATAAATTAACCGTCAAAGGTCACAAAATAACCCGCCCCTAATCGTTCCCGGCGCAAAGGTGCCCATAACACTCGCCGCATTGCCACGCTGAACAGCGATGGCCAACCTTTGCACCTAGAACGACCCCGAGCGGGAGTCACCGGTTGCCTCCCCGAGCTTGCGGCCCAATTCCGCCACAAAACCCTTCGCTGCCCTACTCCAACTACCCAGGGTCTGGGTGAATTTAAAATAATCTAATTTGATTTTATCCCATCTATGCTAAACATTCAGAACGTACAACTTTCTAAAGAACCTTACTTGTAATGTTAAGAGTTCCATAGGTTATTACTAGATGGCGCTGATGGGCGTCACTGACAAACATAATACTAGATGGCGTTGTTACTAAGTTGCAAGTATTTTAATTAAATAATAAATAATAATACATTTTTATTTTTTATTGAATTGAGGTATTGCCACGGTTTAAAAATATTACAACCCCATTGACCGTCTTAATCCCTCCTGGGAACCTTTTACGAAACTTAGGAAAAATAACCAGACCTGACCAAAAATATTCTCTTGTAAGTTTAATTTATTTTTATTAATCCTTTTCTTGTAATTATTTGTTTAGATTTATTATTTAAAAGTTTTACTGCGATACCTATATCATAAGTACTTACCTACCTATGGTGTTAGGGGATGGGGTACGTATTATTTTATTATACTTAATAAAAAAAATATGAAATAAAAAATCATATCAGTGGCATGAAAAATTTATTTGATTTTCTTTTAATTACATTATGTATTACGATAATTATGCTAAAATAAATACAGAAATTGTTCGGATAACTTTATCTTATTTATAATTATGTCCATTTAAATAATTATGAATAATTATAATTAATTCAATAATACACGGTTAAGCTTCTAAACCTAGTTATTTATTTACAATTTAATTAATAAATTAGAGTAAAATTATGGTGATTTTTAATTATTAATGGAAAAAATGTTGGCTGAACACACGTTTCATTTAAGTATTGCCGTCTGTTTTGACAGTTTTTTGTCCTAATTGGACATTAAGATACCATTAAGTTGTAAGCTAGGCAAAATATAAATTCAAACTGACTTTTTAAATTTCGTTAGGACTTACAATTTTCTTCTTTTTTGTAAAATTTCCACTATGCCTGTCATATGTTTTCTGCATTCTTTTTTTTTTCGTGTATATTAATAATGAGCAATAAGTGACAGACTTACTTTGACTGTTCAATTAGTAACACATTTTTGATACTTTAAAATGTGATAAAATTCCATTAAATTGACAGTACGCTAAATAAGTATGAATAAATTCGATTCAAATTAATTATAATTATATTTTAAATAATTATTAATTATAATTTTATTTTAAATCGAAGATATTCAAAGAAAAAATTCAGTGGTCCAAAACTTTGATATGTAATTGTTATTTGCTTTCAAAATGTGATTTACAATCTTTTTTTTTTGCTTAATTTTAAGATTGGAAATGAAAGTCACACAATGGAAGATTAAATTGACAAGATTCGATACAATACAAAACCTATAGTCGTACGTCCGACCCGTATCGACAAAACTATTTTTATTATACAATTAGAAGACGAAATATTTTTGATACTGGTTCTGTTGGGAATAACACTGCATTTATTTAAAATTGAAAGAAAAGAACTTCTACCGGATACGACGTCATTCAAAATCATAATTTCTACCAAAAGGTTTTTATTTCAACCATGTTTCTTCTTGAAGACAATCCCTTTCAATATTTATATATTTTGAAACAATACTGTCAGTATTTTTGTAATTTCACAAAAAAACAAAAAAAATACATGATAGTTATTTTCCAAATACTCCAGTGATTTTAGCTAAATTTCTAAATTTTGCTAAGTTCCTCTGCTCAGAAATGATTTTTATATTTACCCATGCCTTCATCTAAAGTCTAAAATCCAGTGCTATCCACAACATACCATCAAAATTTAAGCTATCTTAAATTCTAAGTCGACGGCGGAAGAATCATTTGAACGCAAGGTCACCGTTGCCGTACCAACGTCGGTCACTGTAGCACAATGAAATATTAAATAAATACTGGCTGAAATTCTAAAGGTTTTATATGTACCTATACTAGGTGTAGTTTTGCATCCTTGTTAAATTCAAGAAGGTAATTATACTAGTGATTCATAACACGAATCGATTCATAACGCGATATAATCGCGCAGTTTTTTGAAAGAGATGTATGCTGAAATACTGTTACTGTCAAACATATACAACTCCAAAAAGATGTACTTGTTAGTTATTGACCAGTTGTCGCAATTTTATTTGATTATATAGATACGTATTTTATGACAACCTCCTGAAATTTGACAAGCGTGCAAAGCTGCACCTTGTATACAGCTGTGCTTACTCTGTATAAAGAAGTAGGTATCAACAAAGAAAAATTAATTACTGCAACGCATTGTCTCATAGGAAATATTGTCAGAAAATATACTGGAATAAACCTGAAAACCGTTACTTATTTACAGAAATTAGTATTTTTCAGGCGCTCGACTAATGAAACGTAATATTTTCCAACCATAGTTTTTATAAAAGACGGCATCATTTTCTTGGCCGGTGTAACTAACGGTCGGGAGAATAAATATTTTAAGTTGTTTTAAGGCTAAACTTGTTAATTTATCTAAACAATCTACCTCTATGTACAGAGTTGGAGCCTTACCACAATAGGACGCCATGGCGGCACACCTAGGCCGCACTGTCAACCAAATACATGGTTAGCTATGTGAGCAAAGGGACGCCTGGTGAGGCACCCCTTATCACCTATAGTAATTTCGTTGGCAATGCAACATGGCTGCGCCGACAAAGCGTCTCAGTGGGGTAAGCCCTTAAGGGTCTAAAACCTCTAAAATTTCAGCGTGTACATTCAAAAAACAAAAGAAGAATAGTGAAAGGCACGACAAGTGTATTTACAATGCTACATTGCGTTGGTTCGGCGGTGCAACAGTCGACCCTATGCTTGAAGACATAGTGCATAAGCAAGATCAAAGAGTTAATGATGGACACATTACAAATACTATTATTTCAAATGCTGTTGAAGTTATAAGAGGAATAGAAATAGAGAAGTAACATGATATAGAAGTAACTGAGAACGAAATGAACACTAAAACAAACGTTGATAGAGGCTGGAGGTTGATAGGCTTCAAATTAATTGGGATAAGAACAAGAAGATAAAGATGAAGTCATTGTGTCCAACATTAGCTAAAGTGTGTACAGGTGCCATGATAGTTGCGTACTTGACACCTCCATGGGCTGTCGAAATGTGATTCCTTTATACATTTTGTATGACAATAGTAAATTGTGACGTCAATTATGTAACAACTCAATTGATTAATTTTTAATTAATTTAAAAGCTATTAATAACCTTTTTTTTACAATAAATACAGTGTATTTTATAAGGTTGTTTTTTGGAATCATTGGTGTTAAGTAACCAATTAAAAAAGCAAAATTTTCGTAAGTGTGGGACACTAAACGAGTCACCATAGAAGTGTGGTTGTTGATACGTCTATAGTTGTCACGTGTTTAGTGTCCAATAACATTTAAAAAGTGTATAAAAAGTGTTTATTTTGCGAGATGCTCACAAAACATTTTTGGAAAATTGCATTGAGTGAGCTTATAACAAATTATACCTATTGTAAACAGTGGATGCATTATTTATTAGCGTTTGAAACTACAGCTATCAATTTGGCTGTCATATAAATTCATAAATCAGTTAAGCTTAGGTATAAAGGCTCAAAAAATTGGGTCGACTGCATCATTATAGTAATATGTGATCATAATATTGCGTGCTTAATATAATGATATGTTTTTGCATATATTTCGCTTTGCATTTGAAACTGAGCGAAGTTGATATAAAAAATATTGATATGTACCTTGTTTATACGAGGCTTGCCGCATAACTTAAAGTACTGTGTAGAGCCTGCAATAATAGTAACACAAGATATAATAAACATGTTAAAATCAATGTTGTTTCAGATTTAGTATCAGTTGATAAGAATCCTGGTGAAATTGAAATGAAAGAATCAGCTAAAGCAATAAATTGCAAAGACATTCATGACAATCTAAAAAGTAAAACGTTATTGACACAAGGGAAGGGCACACAGTCACTCATAATCATGACAACTTTGAAGATCTGCATTCAAAATAAAAAGTCTAAAGATTTATTTTACTAGACCTCTTATTAACAAGGCATTTTTCAAAATAATCGCCAGAATTCGAATACATAATCACTTATACAACACAGTCGGATAAATGGTAGATAATTCGTTTCCCACAAATCTATCAAAGGCTGAAGCTATCTCGAAAAACTCTCATTCAAAGCAAGCTATATAATATAAAAATAAAAAATATATTTACAAAGTAAACGCTATATCTATCGTGTGTATTGCGTCGCGTGATTCGTACCATTTATACTACAAAACGACTATCATCATTCAATATATTTGGATAAAATTCTCGAATTATAAATATACATCAAGACGTATCTACATGAAGATACTGGAAGGACCCTGTTTAAGTCTAATAGAAGACCTAAAGACCGATTTGGTCTCACCACTGAGCGAGGTATAAGAAAAATAAGTCTTGGTAACAAAGATTGCGATATTTTTAAGTATTTACGATCATCTACATAAGAATTTTGACAATATTCAAACATTCCGTTTAAAATTCAAAATTTTAATGATCAAGTTTGGGAAGTCAAATAATGTATTGATCAGTTCATTGAGTGGCTTCAGCGGTGTGGTAATGTGATGGATGGTAACGCCAAACCTGAGGAGGGGAGTATTCGACCGGGACCTCTTGCGCGGCCCCTCCCGCGCCCCACATGAGCACAGTCTGGCGCGGCATCTCGGAGGCCTGCGGCTGCTGCATCCGCTCCTGCTCCGAGTTACTCGACCCCGCAGGACTTGGTCCCGGCACTACAGAAGGCGACCTCCTCTCCTGTCCCGTCACAGGACTCATATATCTTCCACTACTGTCCACATACGTGTACTCTCTCGAAGGTGGTCGATGATACGTCGGCGCAACTTCGTACCCAGGTGGAGGGGCTGGTTCGAGGAAGCCGTTCGGCGCGTAAGGAGTATAATGATAAGATAGAGGCTTATATTGATGGAAGAGATTATCTGCTGTTAAGAATCTGTCGTCTAGAGGTGGCGGGGCGTAGTGTAAGGTTGGGGCTGGTGGATATTCCCCATAAGGTGCTGTGTAGGCGCCATTTAAATTCGTGTATGCTGCTGCTACTGCGTCTGCTGCTAAGTAATCCACGGGGGGTGGCGCAGGAGTAGTGGGGACTCTTCTCTTGTTTCTGCAAGTTGATAGGAAGTCCCGTAGTTGTGTTTTGTATCTCCTGGCCGTTCTTGGAGGTGTCGTGACGTTGGTCTCGCAACCAGATAGCTGTTCCGTCTCTGAGAAGTAGAGGCTTGTTAGACCAGTGTCGAGATAGCTCACTTTGAAGTCCATCGTTCTTTTCCCGAGTAAGTCTCTGCCTTCTTCTTCCCTGGAATTTACAAAGATTTATTTATTTATTTTACTTAAATGAAAACTGCAACGGTTGAAATTACATAATTAAAGACACAATACCTCAAATAGAAAAGGGACAATAAACACAAACAAAGGCATCTATATTGCCACGTAGCGTTTTATAGACCATAGTAGGCTGATCTTAGTTTAGTATGATTTTTGAATTTTGATGTTTTTGAGCAACTTCCAATATTGTAAATAGTTTCAAGAACCTAAAAGAGTTAAAAATGCAGAGAGAACTTACATGAGCGGTCGATGCGTGCTGATAACAAAATCAGGTTTAGAATTCTTGTAGACTAGTCTAGAAGAGGTCTGTAGCCACTGCCATTGACCATCTTTCGTTTGGAAGCGATAAGCGATCATTCCGGAAGCACCTGTTTTTAATACTGAAATACAAAACAAACCAAATGATTATTTTATACTAGTTTCCAATGATAGTCAAAAGTATGAAGTAAAGTTTGCTTGGACGTAGACCTGAAGGCCAATTCCACAAAAAATACCTTCAAAATCTATTCGCAATCTCATCTCAACGACGATCAATGTCAAGAAATTTTGGTATTAGGCATTGTTGCCTAACTAAAATTAGATGGTGAACGTCCCTAAAAGTTTGTAGAACTGCATCCAATCACACTTAGTATAGCACTAATATATTTAAAAGTAATAAAACGGTAATTTTTGCAATTTGAAAGAAGCCAATGATGATTCTTTATTTTCTATAAGAATATTCTAAAAATAATTGCACTTACATTCTTGATGTGCGCTAGCGACGTAGGCTAGATCGTCGTAATGTACAAGATCATAGCCCCCCATATTCGCCAGCTCAGCATCAGTATAACCTAGCAGCATTTTACCCCTGGAACAAGGGAACCATTAATTATGTGAACCCTGCAGATGAACAACGGGCACGTATTAAAAGGTCATTATAATATTGGTTATTAGGGTTATTATAATCATTGAAACAGTTAAACAATAGTCAGAAGTACCGTCTGAAGTGTTGTACTTAGCTGGAATACTTCATGACCTTTAGCGTTTTAAAGGTTATAGCTTTATTTAATTGTATTACACCAACAGTAAGGAACTACATACTCATTCTGATCCATTTGCCTTTGCCAGAAAATACTATTCTAGTATGGAGACGCGTGCGCATGGGGTTAGCTTTCCGCGTCTAAACGGATGCGATACAAAACTGGCGTTTTCTATGGACAAAAGCTGAATGGGCTTAATAAGTGTATTTAGTCCTTACGACGGTATTGACTGGTTTGGTTTTCTTTACATAGTAATGAAGTTTGACAGTAAATTAGATGGCATCGCCATCTTATTTCTTTTCTCTTTTAGAAACGATTTGCGAAACATTTGTATAGTTTGTGACATTACCTACTACATATACAACAAAACACGTGGTTGTAATTTAACCTGTTGTGCTTAGTTTATGACTTATCTGCAAAGGTCAGTCCAGTACGATAGTAATTAACAGGGAACAATTTGAACTCACGATTTCCTTAACATGAGGTAGACGTAAAGTCATTGTCTAAAAATCTATTTTTTGTTATAACCTTGCGGCATTCCCATTAATTAAGCCAACCATTGTTCATGAAGTATTCGATTGTCAATTACCAATTTCTTATGGTTTATAACTTCTGATCACCGATGATCTTTTATTGTTTCTGTTTTTGCTTAAAAATAACGTTTCACAAGACCTCGAAGTTACTTGTAGTTTAAACTATTAATTATATCGAACGATGTATTGTGTACTTCAAATTTATTTAGAGCCTAAATATTGTGCTTTTTAATTACAGCTTAATGTTGTCACTCATGTATCAAATGACCAGGCCTTGTGATAAATTGTTTCCTTTTTTGGTTATTTATTTTTAGTATGTTGGTATTACTATTTTCAGCTACGAACGTAAAGGTTTGTAAGAAAAAGGGAAAGTTCTTTTTCATGGTCATCAGAATAGGCAAGTGGGCAGGGGACAAGGTCAGCCTTTTCAATAAATGTTTCATGACTGCTGCATTGCCTTCAACCCTCACTCATCAAACCTCGTCAGTAGTCAGTACTTACCTCGTACCATATATAAGCGGTAAGTGTGGTCGTAAAGTTACGTAGTAACAAAATAAAATGTATCTTTTTCGTATAACTACGTACGTAATAATATATGTGGTTTTTTTTCTAGATGTTTAATCTCTTGACTCTAGTCTAGGTTAGAGGTGGCATAGACAAAGTCGACGATGGAGTGAGGTTACCCAGCAAGCCGTTCACTCTAACTTTGAAGAGATTAGGGCTGAATGCGTTAGGGGTTCATTGTGTAGACTTCATCCGTTCCTTAGCAACTAGTTAAGTTTTTCTTACCGTTGATCCATAGAGACTAGAGACAGGTCGAGCTTGTGTTTGCTCTTGAACATGACTTCCTTCTGAGGGATCTCTAGAAGGCTAGGAGGTCCAAAAGGTGCACATATTGCGAACAACGCTAGAGGTGGCTCTTCTGTTTTCTTATTCTGCCCGTGAAGGACTTTAATGCGGCCTCGGATGTCAAGCCTCTGTGAAAAAGGTAAAATTATAATCACGACAAAATGTTATAATTGTGTTGGTTGCTACTTCTGGTTAAATTTACCATAAAAGTGGCAACCTAATAATTAGCCAAACATTGTCACTCCAGAGATATTCATATTATTAATACATTTACTATATTCGTTTTTTTTTTTATAAATAACTAACCACTAACAATTTGCACCAGGTATGTGAGTTATAGGTCAATAATAATATAACTTTTATAAGTACTTTAACTTAAAGAAACATAAAACATACAATTTGACAGAATTACAGTAAATTAACCATACATTGCAACATAGCAATTGCATTAATTAATATTTAAGTCAAGTCAAGGAGATTGTGCTGGCGGTTGCAATGTTCTCCAGGTATCAATTAGCAGCACTTGAGATCTCAACACTGAACTTGCAAAGACATGTTATAATAATATATTACATTATTAAAATAGCTACAAACATTTCCTTCAATCTTTCGGTTTTATAAAAATAATCAAACTTACCAAAAACCCAGATGTATTGTCAAGCAAACACCTAAATCTGACAGTGAAACTCCTTTCTAACAGATGCGCCCTGTCCGATCGGAGGACGTCCTGCAGCGTCAGGTTGCTGACTTCTGGAGGGAGGAAGGAGTTCCACAGGATCTGACGCTGCAACTCTTCCCGGTCTTCGGAGTGAACGAGCTCGTAAACTGACTGGTGGACTATGTCCGACTGGAAATAAATAAAAGGATTTTTCAAACTTAAAGTAATGATTTTTTATTATTATATTTTCTAAGTGTAAAGGCATGTATATTGCTAGATCTACCGGAAGGTATGACATTATATTTTTATTATTATTTACAGTTCGTATTTCAATAGGCGCAAGAAGTCTTTACATTATAAAAAAACTACTACCGTTTTTAACGAGTAAAAACACATTGAATCAATTAAAACATAATATTCTAATAATGCCTCCCTAATAAGATTCAATAAACCAAAAGATAACAAGATAATTAGTTAACAAACACGATTAACAATAGCAAAAAGAGCAACTCACTATCAAACCGTAAATCAATAAACCACAGCGAGCGAGCCCTAGAAATCGATTCGAAGCTCAATCATTAAAGAATCATCTGTAACGAAGATGGACGTGTTAATTCCAGACCTATGACAAGCTAATGACTACCTTAACCACCTTTGAATATGCTCTAGAATTCTATAAACGTTTTTCTAATTCATTTACCACACGTCACACAACCAAAGACCGTATAAATAGTGTAGATAATGCAACAGCATTATGATGCTAGTACAAAACTAATTGATAATCAATGGGGTTACCCAGGGCACGAACTTGGGCCCCCTCTAAATATATAAATGAATTTGTAAAATATGTATAGGGCTGGTATGAGTAACAACATATTGCGTTGGCATTAAACGTCAAAAGATGATTTGTTGGGTAATTGCTTTTTGTTCTCATTGGGGTAGGGGGTTGCTATGGTACAGAATCATGTTTTGTTGATAGACCTTTGTTTTGGCAATTTTTCGTCGTGGTTTCATATTGATGGATGATATCATTTTTATGTATCCGTTTATCGTTTTGTTAGAATTTTTAGAAATATTGCCGTCATTTGTCTAAATAGGGGAGATAGAAGGTTTTGATTAACTGTGACTTTATTTTAGGGGTTCCATTTTTTATCTTGATGAAGTACTTTGATTGAATCATGATTATTGTTTATGACATATTAAAAATAAGTTTTTAAACCTTTTGGTAGATACGTTGGTTATTATGACTCATGCGACACGTTTACAGATAATCTCTAACAATAAAAATTGGTATGTAATAAAAATGTAATATGTTTATTTCAGACAATCACAATATACTTTGGTATGCAGGTACATCATTAATTATTTTACATATCACATTTTAATTTCTAACACTTGGTTAAATTTTAAATTCTTCAATAATAATGAGATCAATTGTTGTGAAAGGAGCGGAACTATAAATAATTATAGCTGTATTTTGAAGCTACGTACATACAATCGCAGGCATCACTTTTCAATCTTACACTCTTAGTAATAAGGTTAAAAATTGGTCAATCGCCATTGTCCTCGGTTTTACATGAAATTTGGTTAAAAACGTAGATACCAATCACGTCCGTTTAACCCTCATTTCGACTAGACAATTAAGATACATATAATAACTATAATCTCTGACTCCTTTTAAAAGTTCAAACAAAAGTCATTCCTAAAAATAAAACAACGACTCAATCAAATACAGCATAAAACGAAAAACTCAAACAGCAAAAATTAAAACATGGAATAAAAATGATCTTGGTGGCAGTCGGGGCCATTTACCATGAAGCGCAGACCATTAGCGATCGATACTGCTCGGCACCCACCTGGCGCGGATTGAAGTTAATGTTGCTATTCAACGCACCCCTCCGAATAAAGATGCATTTGGATTTTGAATTGTTTAATATATAGTAGTGTGGTACTTTGGTGTGGAGCTTTGGAAATGCAGACCTATAAAATCAAGATGGATGTGTCTAATACTAAAGAGAAAAAAAAAATGAATTGTATGTTTGTTTGTTACATTGGTTCAAAGATTTCTAAGCGTTAGCGACTGGAACGAACGAAAACGCTATGCAATCTTCATTAGATCTTCAACTTAAAACCAAGCACATAAAGTTGAAGATCTATTAAAGCCTACTCAGCGTTTGCGTTTAACGTTTGTGACTTGGCTAGGGGGGCAGATGTATGAACATGGATGAGGCGAAAGGAGGTGTTAGGATCGTACTACGTGGCGTAACCGTAACCGGATTTTAAATAAAATAAAATCTTTTTATTTCAGACATATTATTTGGCCCTCAGTATTGTTAGTAGAACGACTTAAAAACTATATTCAATTTAATCATTTTAATTTAAAATTCAAAATTTATTTATTTATTAGGTACATTTATTTGTTTATTAGGTATTTAATGCATTATGTTAATATTTTTTTCTTTTTCTTTAATAATTATTGATAATTGACCACGCATGTTTCCTCTATAAATATATGTACGAGTATATCAAAATTGACAAGACATAGCGCACTATTCAGTTCTTAAGATCCATTTGATTTGATTTGTACCTACTTCTTTTAGAATTAGTTCCTTCAAAATTTTTAAAATCCTCATCAACTACCGAATTTTCACATAAAATCGTATGCTAATAATCGGTTTAAAATGTCCACAGTAATATTCACTCTGGCAATCTTTACTGCGTATAATCGCCCTCATTTAAGCGTGGCTTACGTTGCCACGTGCCCCGCAGTATGCCAGGAAGTGGCAAGTACCCAGACCGATTTAATGATTTATAAATCGATTTGTTTTAATCGCAACCCACCCTAAGCACTTTGATACGCATGGATTAATCGAGTAGATGTGCAAATAGGTATAAAACTTAGAAATGGTTTGAGTTGGGAGTTTGTTAGCTTGTCATTAAAAAAATAAGCCGATTAAAAGAAATGAAAAGGTACTTTAATTACTTCTTTACGAGTACAAATTTCAGCCTTCTAGCTGTGATTCTAGTTTCTACCCGCGACTCCGTCAGAGTCAAATTTGATAAATTATTATCCCACGGAAGTCGTACTTTTTTCCAGGAAAAAAAAATCCTATGTGTTATTCCACACTATAATCTATCCCAGTGCCAAATTTCATTCAGATCCGTTCAGCCGTTTAATCTTGAAAGAGTAACAAACATCCATCCATCTATCCTCACAAACTTTCGCGTTTATAATATTAGAAAGAAAGCATATTAAGGATCCAAACAGTAAAATATATGAATAATTTCTCAGGAATGTCAGTAGCAACAATCACAATTTTTTAATGCGGTCGGATTCGAGGTATGTATTAAAAATGAAGGAAGCTATTCATTTCTTACAATATTTCCAACAAGCTAATCTATTCGCTACTTCGTACGTGGAAGTCAAGTATATCATAAATTATAGCTTATGAGGCACAGCTATATGTAGCTTTCCAACAGTGCATTTTTTTCTTAATAATAATATTTTGAGATTAACTATTACAAACAAACAATTGTAAATACATACCATCACGCCTGTATTCCCCGAAGGGTTAGGCAGAGGTGTACCGGTTGTATACCCACAGTTCGCCGGTATGTTTAGGTCCCATGTAATGGGAGGCGACACGTGTCTATTACCATTAACCGGGCACAAATACTAAATCCGAGCTGCTACTGAGCATTTCATAGAAATCATAAAACCCAATAACACTTGTCAATTTAACTTTTTTTTTTTTTTTATTTAGCCCGTACTGTCCAACTGCCGGGCAAAGGCCTCCCCCAATTCCTTCCATTTGCTCTTTTCCTGAGCTACCTCGAACCAGCCCTCGTGGTAGGCGTCCAAATCGTCTCGCCATCTCTTTCTTATTTAACTTTTATTTTTTTATTTCATCTGTTTTAAATATTAGTATAGATAACAAAGAATTCTCACTAATAAGTTCATTGTGGTCCCATATAAATACGTAAGTAGGTATAATATCCGCAAAGCAATTACTCATAATCAACTAAACCACTCTGTCCAATAATCTTTGTCCCACTAAAGTAACTCAGGTAACCGAATTACTCGCTTGCTTTGAGCATAAACAAAACAAAGAGGCAAGGGGGGTTGAACGTAAAATTTATACGCATACGATCACTGCCAACTGAAAGTTTTATAGCGGGGGACGTACGGGGGTCGAAAGGGGGTCGAAAACCGAGGTTTTTACATTCTAAAAGCAATATTTCATCGGGGACTTTATTAGCTGTAATGCGGAGGGCATTTGTTAACGAGCAATTTTAATATGCGTCGCAGTTTTTGGATGTTTTTTTGGATGCCGTGGATGTGTTTTTTTTTTGTGGTTTTGAAATACTTAAATTGGAATATGGAAATGATTTATTTTTGTATGATGATGTTGATATGGTGAGTTATGGCTTTAGGTAAATGTAGAATGGGGAGAAAGCTATTAAATTATTGAGATACATGGCTTTTGGAAGTTTATGTCAGTCATATAATAAATGGGGGTTCGAACTATTCAAAAACCTTACCCTTTTCGCTCCATGAAACAATGATTTACATTATTACACAAAGTTTCAGGGGCCCTTACATGGATGATGCACTATAGTTGATTTCCACTCAAAAATACATTTATGTAGGTACATAGGTACCTACACGACGTATTTGAGTATGCTAGCATATATATTTTCGGTGTAATAGCTTTATAAGTAAGTATGTACTTATTTATATTTGTGACATGTTGTTACCCAAGAGCGTGGTGTGAATTAAAAGTCAGTCAGAATAATTATGCAATCTTTTTTTTTCTTCTTTTTTAAACGAGGTATATAATAATAATAACACATTTTTTTCCAATTTAACTCATAGTTTAAGAGCTACCAATCAGTCAGATTGCACCTATGCATTGTACCTATATGATTGCCAGATTCATGAGGAATAGTATAGGCTAAACCATCACGCTACAACACACGGGAGCAGAGCAGAAACCAAAGACGTAACAGAACGCAAGTCAAACCGCGGTGTAAACCTAGTGTAACTAACAACTCACCTAACAAAACATTTTAACCGCAGTTCTCAAGGGAAGGCGCCTAAATAATTCACACCGCATTTACTTACACCCTCCCCCCCTTACCCCCTAAAAATAAAACGTGAAAATATGTAAATAAGTACCTTAGAGATTACAAAGCCATTCGTTGAAACTCCGATAAAAAAGTGCCACTGATAACACTACTATGGCACTAAAGGCACTAAGCTTACTTATCGTGGGTTAATTAATATTTTTATAGTACACTTTAATATTTTATGAATAATTAAATTTTGGACCCAGCCTTATCTTATTCTGGCTAAGTGATTAATAAGGCTAATGCGACCTTTTATAAAGAAAATAGGGTAATTTTAACATGGAAATAATGTAATTAATTAAAGTGAATTTGTGGGTAAAAAATATCGTGGAGTTTTTTGTGTTCTTTTTGCCTGTTTTAGGCTAGTTTATGTTATAGTAAAACAGGGTTCTGTAAGAATGTGCGATATTTAATAATACATTATAAAAACACACGTTTCGTGTACACCCTTTAATTTTGAATTTAATTTAATGTTTACTATTTAGCGACAACAGAAATGGTAACTACATGGTGTGTGTGTATTCTCAGTAGCATCTCGGAGTTAGGATTTGCCCGGTTAATGGCAATAGGCTCGTCCCCTATTACATGGGACCTACACATACCGGTGAACTGGTAGTTGTGCATTGGTTCAGGTCTGCCTAACCCTTCGAGGAATACAAGCGTGATGATATGGTGTATTTCTAATGTCGCTAAAACAACATAGGTAAGCAAAGCTAAAATTGATAAAAAATATACAAATCTCTATACAGGATAAGTTTTTAACCAGTGCGTAAATTTTTTTTGGTAGTTCAGTGTCAGTATTAGAACACATTTCCGTGTTTAGTAAAAAAAATAAAATAAAAAAAAAACATCCTTATCCGAGTTTGAAATAAGCAAAACATGGACATAATCTATTCGCCATACTATCAATGAAAACTCGCGGCCGCCGCCCGGGCGCATGGCTGGGGTGAGGGGGTGGGGAATGCGCTAGCGCCGAGTGACAATAAAATATGGTTTTTAAGTAAACATGTTTCGTAAGCGATAACTTTTTTTTTAGTACTAAGACATATCAAAATAAAATATACGTGTTTAATAAAACGTGTTGAAGTTTATTATGGCAAAATTTACGCACTGGTTAAAAATTTTTCCTGTATATTATAATGTTCATAATGTACAGCCTTCTGATAGACAGACGGACACACAACGGAGGTTTAGTAATATGATCCCGTTGGTACCTTTCGGATACGGAACCCTAATACTAGGTAATATTTAAAAGATAACTTACAACGTCAAACAAAAAACGAATGGAAAAATGGACTAAACCTATTCAAGAAATTACTATTTAGGTATGATCGTATAAGTCTTGTTTTAAAAGGAACTTAGGCAATAGAGCTCTTTGTAAAGGAGCTCGTCCGGGGAAGTACTACCACTATACCTATTTCTGCTGCAAAGCAGGGTTGCTGTGTTCCGGTTTGAAGGGTACGAGTGCCGGTGTAATTACAGACACATTAGACATTTTAGCTGTTTTGGATATGCCGTGCATTTGCAAAGCCTCTGGTATTGTAGATGTCTATAGGTAGCGATGACAAGACAGTTGAATCGTTTCTCCGGGACTCGTCAAGCTTCATTGTCTCGGCGCTTTTCTTGTGGTCGCCACTGTTGATTCTGGCTTACAGGAGTTGCAGTAGTTTGGGAATAGTGTGGCGGGCTTGTCCCATTCCCCCCATCAGGGGGGCCTCGTTTGCAATGAATTGCTATAAAAAATAATACGTTGAACGTACCTGATGGAAGCCTAAGTAACTTTCGATGCTGTGTGTGGCGAAGAACACCTCGCCCTCACACGTCAAGATCATCAGGAAACCGTTGAGTGCCTGTAATAGAATAATATGTCACATTGAATATATTTCCGATCTATATACTAACATTATAAAGCTGAAGAGTTTGTTTGAATGCGTAATCTCTGATAAATTATCTCAGAGTGTTATAGTCTATATTTTATTATAAGAAAATTAAAAGATCTGTAAGAAAATTCATGCACACGAAATTTAAGGCATAAGCTAGTTTAGAAATAAAATGAAAGCTGTTCATTGCTAAGGGAATCACATAAGAACGGCTTTTCTAAAAATTTGTAATAACTCAATAAGGTTTTAGACCTGGACCGTCAATTTTCGACGAATTTGTTTTGTTTTTGTTAGATAAATATTATATTGTTATGTACTTAGAATAGAAGCAGTGTGTCACACTTTCGTAGAGCATGAACATTTTATAAAACATTGTATAGTGTAGGACTATACATAGTTTTTTTTTACCGATTTTATCTTACTGGGAAATCATCAAATGACTTCTCCCGCCCTGGCCGGGGGGGGGGGGATGTCAGACTTTTACTGACTAAAACCATCCTTGTTCCTTCTTGTACCCTTTGCGTTCCGGGGGCGCGCTATCTCTTTCAAACAACCCGCAGCCCCGGAAAGGACTATTCATAGTAAGCTACAAACGGTCTTGAATAATTTTCTCAGGAATTTGCAGTATACACCACGCAGCGAAACTAAAGCGATCCATTCCGTCCAAGGCATACACAACAACACCATACAAACTCTAAATTATTCATTAATTCTCATAAAACTCACACACAGAGCAAACATCACAAAACCTATCAAAACAAAATAAAATCAAACAAACTTTTCCGAAACCGATTCACGTTTTCAAACAAAAAACAAAGTAAGTAAAACTTTTTCGGACTAAAATCGGGCCTGACGTGGGGACCGAAATTATTCTGTCGTCGACAATAAAGACTTTTGCCAAGTTTTTCGTCGGGTTTCGTAGCTATTTCCTTGGCCAGACACAAGACTGAGTTACGAGCCAAGTTGGACGGAGAAATGTTGGGTGTGTTTCCATTGGCTTTCCTTGGGGTGTGTTTTTGTTTTAGTAATTGGGTAGTCATTTCAAAAACATGTAATAATTTCTCTCATTTTTCTGAGTAATCATTTTAAATATTTAATTAATTTTATTTATTTAACATTTTGGCTCGTTTTGATCAGTTAAATTCACAGAGTACAGAGACGCCCTGGTGGCTGTCGGCAAAGCCAACCTACGGTTTCAGGTTAGTCTAATGGCGTTCTAGAATAGAATAGCTATGGGCAACAGTTATATATACGGAATTCTACAATATTCGAATTCAAAATCTGCAACATTCATAAAAAATCGATTTAGGATCCTAACCATAATTCTATTTAAACTTTAACGCGTTAAGACAGTAGTGGTGACTTGGGCAACCTACTGTCACTTTGACATTTAAATTGTCAATACAACAGAGTGATCTGACATTTTTGTGATCACTTCAATTATGTCAAACTGACAATTGACCTCTATAGCTACTGCATTTATGTGAACAGTGTATATCGAGGTAAAAAATAACAAATTAAAACCTATTAGGCAATACAAACGAATAAATATTTTTTTCCGTCTTTTCGCCAAAATATCGTATCGCATGACAATGGAAACTCGCAAAGCTAACTAGAGAACGCAAAATAAGCACACAGTACTGATTATTTATAGCATCGATACTTCCTATTGATTTATTTTGTTGCAGACTAACTATTCATAATTTATAACTGTGTCATGGCGTCGTCTCTATGGCTCTTGTTGTTGCAAGGTTTTACAGTTAAAAAAAATCTTTAGAGCCTTTATTCATGTGTTGATGAAATAATGTTGTTTTATTTAAATTGAATTTCCGGGAAGCTCTGCAATAAAGGCCCTTTACAAAATTATGTTACTAAATGTCAAATTGAACTTGTTATTTATTTTCAAGGAGGTCTTTGAATTATGAAAATCTATTCTTAAAAAATTTTAATGCAAAAGTAACTCTGTCTTCCTATTATGTTATGTTTTTAAAAGTATACCAGTGAACAGATTTTGAAAAAAAAAATTGTACTGGGCAAGTATGAACCCCAAGAAAGGGCATTGGCAACTTTTTATTCCGCGACTTCGTCTAGGTCCACGTGACAACATTTACGCGGACGTAGTCGCGGGCATAAGCTAGTTATACAAATAATTGCATTTAAAAACAAATCACAATAAATATGACTTTTTACAATACAAAAGTCAACAAAGAGAGATACACTACAACCAATTTCCTTCATAAACCATATTGCATTGTAAATCGAAAAAGTTAATAAAATTGAAAAACTTATGCTTTGTTCAAGGTTTAGCTATTTTTTAACCTTGAGGTTGAAGGTTAAAAAGTAATACTTATAATGCTATGATAATGTGAAATAGTTTAGTGGTAGCCCTGGATTCGATATTTGTTTTTAATGGAGATATCGTAGACCATATTGTCTATGATTCGCTAAACACATAATCGGTTCGGCGAATTCGGTTCGGCATTTTCAATGCAACGTTATCAAACGTAAGAGTGCCGAATCGGATAGGCGATCCGCTTAAATGTATACCGACCCAAACTAATAATGAAAAGTACCAACGAATCGATCAGTTACCGTGTATCATTTTGAGCACAAATACACAACATAGGCTTCTTCTGGCTAAGCTTACTTCATCGTCGACTTTGTCTTTGTCACCTCTGACCTAGACTGGAATCAAACGCTTACCCAACTCGTATAAAAATAAAAAACAACTTAATTGACAGAAAGCTGACTAGCCACAACCCTTAATAGCTTGTCTGCAAAATACATTAAGCAAATTTGTAATATTGAATGGAGGATAGGCAAATAATTAAAAACTCTTTTTTAGAATCGCTATACAGATAAGCGGTTCGGCCTATTCGGGTCGGCATTCTCTATAGAGACTCCTAGGCCCGCTTGCACCAGCCAGGATCTCTGTTTTTGAGGATTAATCCTCACACTTACTTGTAAGAACATCTCTCCATCCGGCATGGCATGGTCGTATGGTGAATGCTCTCTCCTGTGTCCGTGGATATCTTCTTTTTCTTTGTGCATGACCACTGAAACAATACACAGAATTATGGTTAAAAAAAACGTTAATGGTACGATACCCAATAGTGACGTTATGGGCCAATAGTTAACACCATGCATGAGGTTGGTGGTTAGTACAGTCGGTTGTCAACATTATCTGACCCACCCTAAACACAAACGAAATTGGACCCTCTGCCTATGAAAATAAGGTTTATTCAATTTATATGAGCTTATCAGTCAAGTGGTCGAGGACTCAATTAACAAATAGAATAATAATACACACACGCAAATTTGATCTTTATCACGTCAGCATTAGGTTAAATATTATAACAACTTGTTAATAATATAATTAGTGTAATAGCTTATTTTAATGATTTCGGTCAAGTTATTCTGGTCTCGTGGTCTGTGTATAAGACTGAGAATGACAAGTTGCGAGATCAAATCCTGCGACGAAGATTATTGTTTTGCTTACAATTTAGATTTTTTTCTAAAAGTATTTCTTGTATTATTGTAAAGAACTCTATAGACGGATAATCTTCAAATATAAAGTTTCTAAAATGGTAATACTTGTAATAAGTGGGTAGTTGAAAAATAAATATTTGTATTCATTGTAAAACTGGTATTCAAATGCTACTGACTAAGGGAATGCAGTGACAACGCGCAAACATATTTTACCTTGCCTTACTAAATTGCAAAAACAACTTCTCTTTACAATTTATTTTTTTCTATTTTATAGGTAGTTTTTTTTATTATCATGTCTTAATGGAGTGATTAAATAATGAAGGGATAAAATACAAAATAATCTATTTGCACTAGGATAAGGTTGGCTGCTTGTGCTGTGCAAAAATAAACTTTATTATAGTATACATATGGTTTAAATTCTTTAGTCTTGTGGTCACTAATCGTTGTTTACGTTCGAAATCAAGTTTAACCTAAATATAGCTTCTGCTCAGATGTTTCTTTTTTAATTATTTTATTATACTTTTTTTACATTTCTTTAATGGACAACGTATAGAAATAAAACTAAACAATTGCAAATTTAAAATGTTTATTATAACACTTAGGTAAGATAAAGTAAGTAAATGCTCACATATTTCCAAATTAATATACAATTTATATGAGTATGCCATAATCAAATTTAACCATTTATAAACATTAAAAAAGGCATGTTTATGCTTGAAAGTTTGTTATCGAGAAAATTAATTCATCTGTGAAATGCCTTACAGATTTATTGCCTATGTGTAGTGAATAAACATGTCATTTAAATAGAAAAAATCTATTTATAACAATAACATCACCACGTAATTGGCAACATTTAAATGGTTTAACAATCTATCCATTGAGCATTTACTTACATGGTGTGTTTAAAAATATCCTAGATTAATTAGTAGCGGAGTGATGGTGCACCGTTCCTTGTTACGTTCATCATGATTTTTTTTCATCAGTGAAGATCACAACATTTTCTTCCCAATTAAAATTCCCAAAAAAAATATTCCTGGGCAAAACGGACCCTTCTTCGCGATGAGCAGGTGTCAATGCTATTTTCTGTGCCGGTTTATAATTCCTTATTCCAGCAGCGTCTAAATGCCTTCTCACTGTTTCCACTGAAATATCGTGTTTTATTGCGGTTACACTAACGGGCAATCGCATTCGGGACTATACTTGATGTTTTTTGCCCCTTGACGAATCCGCTGAATATTTACTTTGTCTCCATAACGTCTTAGCTACAGTCGTATTTCTCTAAAACAAAAAAAAAAACATTTTTGGAACCGTTTATGTAACTTGTAAGGAGTGAATGTAATAGTAAAATAGCCAACTACGCGTTCATTAATCACAATCAATTAAATAAAATAGGTATAAAAAAAACACTTACTGCTATATTAAGACGACGACCAATCTCTCTAATTCCAACATTCTGCTCATGTAAAAATATGATTTTATGTTTGGTATAGTCATTAAGCTGCGACATGATGCTTTTTTACACCAAATTGCATAAAAATACTTAACGAGTTATGCGAAACGATTTACAAATGTGTGTGCGCAGTCACTGCTAATAGGCGTAGTGTAACTTTTGTCACTTAAGTAGACGAATTTATTATCTACCTCACGAAGCAAATATATGTGAACTTAAACTTTTTTAATTTACCCACCTGTTTACAAGATAAGTTATTAGGCGTAAGTCATATTGGTCGTTCTTTAATAATGCAAACAATATTGTAGAAATGAATTCAAATTAAAAAAGAAACTGATAACAGGTGGACTGTTTTCGAACCCACATGTTGTTCCTCGCCAATCCAACATCAAACCGCCAAGCCACAAGAACTTGTTAAGACTCCACGAAATTAAAGATTGGGTTCTAATTATGTAGGGTGACTTAAAAGGTTTTTAACTTTAATGTCAACGAGATAATGATTAAAATAGCTTAACAAAATGATATAATGCCGGTGGCTCCGACAACGTTGGGTGGGTTTATGCGTGTCTGTATTCATCGAGGCTCATATAAATTGAATAAACCTTATTTTCATAGGCAGAGGGTCCAATTTCCTTTGTGTTTAGGGTGGGTCAGATAATGTTGACAACCGACTGTACCAGGCCAGTACTAATGTGAATTTTTCAATTCATAATATATTTTTTACATCACCGATATTCATGACGGAAAACATCGTGAGGTAATTGTCTTTATAATTAACTAGCTTCCGTTCGAGAATTCGTCCGCATGGCTTATTTCACCCGCATTAAATTACGTCTTTGGTTACTGCTCCACACCCGTAAGTCGTAGCGTAATGTTATATAACCTATGATAATCAGGGATAATGTAGCATTGTAATGGTGAATGAATTTTTGTAATCGGTCCAGTAGTTTTTGAGTTTATTCGTTACATACATACATTTTTTTTCTTTTTATACTCATAATAATAAATCTGAAATTGCCAATCCGCCTTGAACAAACGTAGTAGTCATGCTTGTGCCTTCTCAATGTGAGAAGAGACCCTTACCTTGCAGTGGGCCAAAAATAACCAGGTATTATTATTATATCTAGTATTGGCAATATGTCGCATCAACAACAACCTATTTATATTTAAAACGGTCGGCATACTCTACTGTCTTCTTATCAACTGGATATTTATAATAATTATAATTAAAATTTTATTTAATTACAATTTAAACGTTATCTCTATCAATACCACCTTTATAGTGTTAATTGCACCCACATTCTTGATATCGACCGTTGTATTTTGTAAATATCACTTCGTATTTTGTTCAGTAATTAAAAATAATAATTATATCTTTTTAATTACTAGTTCTAGGACATTAGTTGAGACGCTGTGTTGGCACCTGCTTTGGGCGAGAAATGATAATATCTTTAATTTATAATGAATAACAGAACAAATAATTATGAAAATAATACGCATTCAACCCTCATCTCTTCAAAGTTAGAGTGAACAGGCTTTTTCTGGGTTAATTCACTCCATCGTGGACATTCTCAACCTCTGACCTAGACTTTTTTTTTTAACGACGCGCCGTCGACTTGTCTGTCGTTAGTTAGTTAACGTACGGACGGTGAGGTACCCATTGCTCACTGTCCACAGACCCGCGTCTACGGTGGCCGGGAGTCGTCTCGTGGCTCCCGACGCCCGGAGCGTCTACCGCGGCGGCCGCTGGGACGGGGGACTCTTCTTTCCCTCTCTCGCCCCGCCGCCTCCTTCTCTAGCATTACAGCTTCGCAGAAGGAGGCGACTGCTTCCCATTCCCTCTCGCTCCGGACCATGGCCTGAACCAGTGCCGGACGCGAGAGGTCGCTGCCGCCGAAGAGGTCTGACCTAGACTAGAGTCAAGAGTTTTCCAATATTAAGACAAAAGAACTCCCAACAAAATTCGTGATGGCCCAGTGGTATAGGCACCTTTCATGCACAGGGTTGTTTCTTAATCGAGCAGAGACATTTGACCCATTTTCATCAACCCCTTGTTATGTAGATTTGCAAGAGCGAGATAAAACCAGCATGAATACAACTTACCTACTTTATTAAAATAACATATTATCTACGCGTACCACTACTTGCGCAACTAAACGAGGGGGCGTGGCCTGCGCGACAAATCAGAGAGATTGGAACAGGGGATGCTGGGATGGCGAGGGATGTTTTATGTGTTTTTGTTATGGGAAAATAAGCTTTGTTATTATACTTAATACCTATCATTTAATGGTCGCTTTTGATTGCTCTGCATTCACTCAACATCCTTCTCGTTTGTCTATTGTAAAATGGATACTCTCTAGTAGGTATGTTAAAAACCATAACCGACAACACGGTTGGCGCAGTGGCCGATTGAATTAAATTGAATTAAATTAAATTGAAAGATTTTCCATTAAGAAAAAAAAAATCTGATTGTCGCTCCATGAAAACACACACATGTGATTTATATCAAAACTGTATAATAATAAAGAACAAGAATTTATCAAAAACTAGCTTCTGGCCGCGTTTTGGTTCCCTTGGAAGTCAAGTATATATTTCAAAAAGCAGCTTATAGCACTTAGCAATACTGTAGCTTCTCAATGTCCCAAACAGTGAGAGATTCTTTGTAATCAAACAAATACACGAAGAGATTATCTTTTATAAACATGATTCTTGACACCTCAACGATGATTTTTTTCATTGGTTATTAATAAAAATGTTCCATTATATAAAAGTGCAATACCTAGATGGTTAAAAAAGTATATAATGTTAGAAAGTTACTTAGTATTAATTAAAATTTGCCTACGCTCTTTTTTTAAAGATAAAAGAAGCAACAAGTACCCCTCCTCTCAACCATTTTGAGCCTAACAAATAACACGTCGCTTGCATAACAGAACATTGTTAACACCTCGACGTAACCACTAAGGCACCTATAATACACCTAATAATATAAAATAAATAATAATTCTCCCAACAATGCCGTTGTCACCGACAAACGGTATGGTACACTTTACGACCACGCTGGCCAATTACTGCCTGGGAGACACCATGTGGAAGCCAGTGATGTGATACTATCGATAGATTTATGTCGATAGATCATAGTTTATCGACCACCGTTTCAATTGGCTGGAAGTTATTGTTGGTTTTGTTTTGTTTTATGTTTCTTTTAGAATGTGAACAAAAATTGTTAATTGGATATAAAGTTAAAATTGTTACTCATCCCTTACACTATAGATACCCCCTTTCCCCGTTGATTTTAATCAAGAGTACGATGCGGTAACGAACTTTAAACACTTTATAATAAAAATATGCCAAGCTTAATAATAGGTAGGTAATAATATAATATTTTCTACCGTATTAGTCACTGGATATTAAAATGTATTATTTAATCTATTACCCACAAGGTCATCATAATAATTATCGTGGGTTTTATGTTATAGCTAGATAATGATCAATAAAAAGATAGCCGACCCAATTCTTTTTAAGTAAATAAAACAATATAAACAGCAGAATTTATCGATATTATGGCTGGCAACTTGACCGCAAAAGGTGAACAATAAAAACATAGTATAATACAACTTTTATTGTTGTATTTGTAATAAACGTTTTCATAAAGCAATAAAAAAAAGAAGCATCAAGGTTGCCATTGCAATTACTTTTGCCGATTTTTATGAACAGACGACTTATTTAAATAAATATAACATCATTTCAATGCCTCACATAATTATTTAAACACTGCAGCATTAAGGCGTGCACTCTTTACAAAAACAATTGCAATTATTTCACACAACAGCCTTCATTACTTTTCTTTGCACAACATTTTAACTTTTTAATAAAAAAAAAGGTAAAGTTATTGTTTTGCGGCACACAGATCAAGATAGCGCTGGCCAGCAATCGAATGGATTTACCGATTTATCGATAATGTCTATGGGTACGTCACTAATCGAATGCGCGGTGGTTTATCACCCTCTATAATCGTCATTACACTATCGGGGGTTTCATTTTTTTGTTTTTGTTTTAAATTGAAAACGAAAATTGATGACAGTAGGTCTGTTTTGCGAAACTCGTTAATTTTGTGTTTTAGCACTTTGTAGATAGGAGGGATGATTATAGTATTTATTTTGTCTGTGAAGGGTGTTTTCAATATTTAGACTGTGACAGGAAGCTGATAAAATTACCGTTTTGTGCCATAATTAGTTTCTGGTCACTTTAGGTAGGTATCACATAGGAGGGTCGGCTCATTCGGTTCGGCATACACAATACAACCTTTAATAGCGTTGTATTAAAAAATCCGATCCGAATGCGCCGACCTGTCTGTGTATAGCGACTGATTATTTTTGTATTGTTATGGAAAACAACATTAGTATTGTTTTATAATGTCTTATAAACATAGGTTTTAAGATTAATTGTAATTTATTGAAACAAATCGAAATGTATTTCAGATTTATCTCAATATTATACATCCGAAAGTAACTTTGTATGTCTGTCTGTTACGCTTTGAGGACTAAACCACTGAACTGATTTTTTACGGCTAAGTTAGAACCACTAGGAGACTCCTAAAGATTGCAGCTACACCCCCATTATGCTACTTTTACACCGCAACTTTAGTAACGCGAACAAAGTCGGCAGCAAAAGCTAGTAAATAAATAAATGGAACCCCAAAAAAAAATTAACGGCTTTATAATTGTCACAAATATGTAAGCGGGTTAAATTATACCTGTTAGTCTGTTTACCCCGGAATGACGAATTCCAACTATCACTCCACTGCCATATTAGAGTAATTGTTAAAAGAAAACTAATAATGTAAGGAAACGCAATGCAAACAATAAAATGTTGAAGAGAAAAAACGTCGCGTGCGCACAATTTGTCATACGGTTGCATTAGTTGCATTATTTTGCATTGATTTACGATTTATGGATATCAATGTTTGCAATTATTAGTTACATATTTGAAATTGTTTATAAGTATTTCTGGTTTTTTTTCAAGAAAAAAAGACTAAGTTTATCTAGGTATTGATTGAAAAACGAAACGTTATTCGTTTGTTTAATGATTTTGGTAAAATTTCTATGGGACCAATCTGAATGTTTGTATCCTTTCAAATATAGGTAGAAAGAATTTTCAAAATTCGCTGATAAATAACGGAGTTCTGAGGAAACAAAAAATACAAACAAATTGAGAACCTTTACTTTTTTTGAAGTAGGTTAAAATTTCGTTTTTTTTTTTTGGTAGCCATTACTGCCCCACTTTTAGGCAAAGGCCTCCCCCATTCCTTCCACTGCCGCGACCCCATGTAACTGAGTCAGAACTCCATTCTTGAGATATGCAGACCAATTTTAATGCTTAGTCGGCATAAAAAATTCATCACCTTAGCCATGCTATCATGCTTAGCCTTTTCCCAACTATGTTGAGGTCGGCTTCCAGTCTAACCAGATGCAGCTAAATATCAGTGTTTTACATGAAGCGACTGCCTATCTGACCTCGACAACCCAGTTACAGGGAAACACGATACCCCTATGTTAGACTAGTTGTCAGACGTCCTGGCTTCTAACTATCCGTAACGACTGTCAAAGATCTATAAATGACAGTCGGCATAAAAATTCATTGAACAAAAATAAATATTATATACATTTATTTTATAAATACTACAAACTTTTTAAACTTTTAATTAGGCTCCAAACAAATACTAAACGTCCAAGTATTTTTACTAAGTATGAATATTCATACAACGGAAAGGTGCAACGCAAATGTGTTCTCAGCTGATTACCATAACGGAGATAGCGTTATGTTATTGTAATTGCGCGTGCGCTCTTTATTATTGCAATTTTAGGCATGTACAGTCACGAGCTTTAACATGTATACCCTTAGTCGATCCTAATCCTACTAATAATACCAATATTTTAAATGCGAAAGTTTGTATGTTTGTCTCTTTACGCTCAAACAGCTGAACGGATTTGGATGAAATTTTGGCACTGAGATAGATTGTAGTGTGGAATAACACATTGGATACTTTTTATCCCGGAAAAAAATACGGTTCCTGTGGGATAATGTAAATATAAACTTTCACGCGAACGAAGTCGCGGACGGAAGCTAGTATTATTATAAAGAGAACTGATATTTTTGTTTTTTTGTACCGAATAAGCTCCGAAACTACTGGCTCGATTTAAACCATCATTTCACTAATAGATAATTACATTATTCCTAAGTAACGTAAGCTACATATCATCACGCTACGACTAACAGGAGGGTAGCAGTAACCAAAGACATAACTTAACGCGGCTGAAATAAGCAACGGGAACGGTGTTGCAGGCGGGTCTCTAGTAACAATATAAAGTGATTTTTTCTTAGAGGATTGATTAAAATATATAAAAAAAAGGTAACAAAGATCATTTACCAATTTGGATCCCATAATAGGACTTATCTTAAAGTTACAATAGTTATTTCATGCTTTTTTAAACTGATTGTGTACAGTCATGAGCACAAACATGTATACACTTAGCAACGTTCTAAATCAATTTCCTTCCAAAGGATTGATTAAAATGTAATGGTGTAAACGAATTTCATATTCTGGATTCCATACTACTATGCAATCGATCTTATCTCAACGTTGCAATCGCTCATTTAGGATAAAATTGCTTTTAATTTTTTGCCAAATGTAGACATATTTATGCTCGTGACTGTACATTTTTATGATCGCGACTATACTCATAGTATTATGGTTAATTATGTACGAGGAATGGTTAGAAATATGACGTGACAGCTGCTCCATATAGATACGCAGTTTTTCTAATGTATGGTCATGCGCAGGAGTTTGCTATGATATAAAACGATTTTATAATGTAGTACTAGCTCGACGGTTGATGATCTGGTTCTAAGATCATTTCATATATCGGGACCAGGGTTATTGACAAAAAGCCATAAGGATTTTTTTAAGACAGTGGCCTTGTAAATTGACTCTTGTTACACTGCCTCTAGGGTTCTTTGTTTGAAGATTGGAAAATCATAAAATGATTTCTTCTGCTCTGGACGGAGCGGAAGAGACTGTCAGACTCTTACTGACCAAAAGTACTGCGTATTCCTCCTTTCCCCTTTGCGTTACAGGGCCGCGGTGACTGGGCTAGGGTAACAATACAATATTTTATTCATGCATGCTTTTTACATTACCGCAATAGTAAAGTTAATCGTTTCTTTTATTTAAAATTCCGACCAAGAGTTTTGTTATATTGCCTCAGCGTTTTTCTGGCGGTCTCCACTGTTGATTCTGGCTTTCAGAAGTTGCAATGGTTGAGAATAGTGTGGCGAGCTTGCCCAAAGAGTTTTGATTGCATCATGCAATATTTTGTGACTATCAAACATTTAAAATCCTAATTGACAAATAACAATTTAAAACCAAACAACGATTATTTCGTCAAACTATAATGTAGGTAGGTACCTACGTACCTATGTTAATTTTGAACTAACAATGGTTGGGTTACAGTGACCGTAACAAGCGGTTCGTGTTTGACCACCATAAACTTAAGTTAAAGTTAACCGGATCAAGAGCGGTTTGCGTTACATAATAGCCTTGTACGTGATTTTAGAACTTAGTTTTACATTATTTTTGTGTGGTTTGAACTTAAAGGAGTCTGCCTATTTTGTGATACAATTACTACGCCAGGAAAAATATATAGTCTTTTAGCATATTTGCCTCGTTAGCTTAGTGGTCCTACGCGCGACTGCTACGTTAGAGATCTTGGGTTCGATCCCCAGGGCAAGCAAAGTGTTGTTGGGATTTTCTATGAAATTCTCAGTAGCAGCTCGGAGTTAGAATTGGTGCCCAGTTATTGGCAACAGGCTCGCCCACTATTACATGGGACCTAAACATACAAGCGAATTGTGGGTGTACATTGGTACACTTCTGCCTAACCCTTCGGAGAATACAGGCATGATTACATGTGTATCTTCTTTAATCTACATTCGCTCATTCTTCTCGACATAGTATAAAACAAAGTCGTTTCCTGCCATGTATTTTCTTAGATTCTCAACGGATTTTAATGCGATTTTCATTAATTGACAGAATGATTCAAGAGAAAGGTCTTAGAGTTGTTCTATACGTACAAACCTTCGTATTGAATCCCTCTATCTATTGATGAAAATTGCATTAAAATTAGTTTCGTAGTTTAAAAGATCTAAGGGTACAGACAGACAGACGGTGGAGTCGCAAAGGGCACATGAAGGAACATAGACGGGTTTTAGTCAGTAAAAGTCTGACACTCCCTCCCGCCCCGCCCAGGGCGGGGGAAGTTATTTGATGATTTCCCGTCTATAAAAAAAAAAATAAAAAAAAATAAAAAAAATAGGTACTCTGTAAATTCTTAGGCAGACAAATGGAAACTAAGGGCAACATAATGAATATCTTAACATGACAACTAGATACATCTAACTATCTTTAACATTACCATTCCAATAGACATCAGAACCGCATAAAAAAAATACCAAACAAAAACAACACATCATAATTCACGGAAAACAATTAAAAACGTATAATTTTAGGTTGCACATCTGTTGTAGTAACCGTTTCACAATATGGCACGTGGTCGAACCCCACACAGGGGTAGCGCACCGTGACCTCTTAATGACTGAACATGTGGAGAATACCGTATGGGCGAGAAACGAGGTAAAAAATACTGGACCTTATGATTAGCTTGGTGTTATTGTTTAGTATAAAAATAAAACTGGTCCTTTGGTACGCTGAGCTAAATACCAGTAGTTTGCTTCTTCGAACTATAAAATAATAATTTCTAAATATATTGTGATCGTGTAACTACCTCGTTAGTCTAGTGGTACTAACTACGACTGCTACGCTATAGGTCCTTGCTCGATTCCCAGGTCGAGCAAAAAGTGTTATTGGGTTTTTCTATGAAATTCTCAGTAGCAGCTCGGAGTTAGGATTTGTGCCTGGTTAATGGCCTTAGGCTCGCCCTCTATCCCATGAGACCTAAAAACATACCGGCGAACTGTGGGTGTACATTGGTACACCTCTGTCTAACCTTTCGGGGAATACAGGCGTGATGGTATGACGGTATCATAAAAATAAAACTGGTTCTTAGGTACGCGGAGCTAAA
Organism: Caradrina clavipalpis; assembly: GCA_932526535.1. Taxonomy (NCBI): domain Eukaryota; kingdom Metazoa; phylum Arthropoda; class Insecta; order Lepidoptera; family Noctuidae; genus Caradrina; species Caradrina clavipalpis. Next base: position 2,110,535 of record OW052108.1, read on the forward strand.
GACCAGTAGTTGCTCTTTTGTTAGTTTTTTCCAACATTAGAAACTCCTAAATACATTTTGATCTAAGTCAAAGTCAAAGTCAAATCATTGATTCCAATTAGACCAACAAAAGGCACTTTTGAACGTCAATTAATTAAAAACTATTGAATATAGTTGATCGTATACGTGTTGCACATTTCATAAAACAGCATATTTTGTAAAATAATCTACGAAAAATTTACTATCCGCGTTTTCCAGAATTATGAATTTTGAAATCCATGGTAAAATGTTAAATTACAATGTCCCTTCCACTCGCTAGTGCTCTTAATAATCCAGTTCATAATACCAAATAGTGTCTAGACAATTCCAGAAATCGCGGTAAAACCATCAAAACAAACAGGAACATGCAAATAAACAGAGAATCGTTTGGAAATCTTAACACTTCGGTGCCGGACGTCGTCACGCGCCCGCTCGCGTGTCACGCTTCTTATTATAATAATGTCACGCCAATTTTAAAGGATACTCTAGTCGTGTTTATTGAGTTTGTTTAGCTTTATATTTTTGTCTTGTCTGTTTGGTTTTTAATATAGTACAACATTTTGAGTCTATACTACTACTACTTTTCGAAATGCGAAAGTTTGTGAGGATGGATACATGAATGTTGTAATATTTGAATGCTTTAAGGCTAAAATGAATGGGCAAAAATTTGGCTATTATAATAGATAATGACTAATATACCTAATACATTAGGTAATTCTTATTTCATATTTGTGTTCCCGTGGGATAATTTAGAACTTGGGTTTAATTTTGAAGACTATAAAGACGAGATTTGTGAAATTTGTTTATTTATTTTAATACCATCACAACGACTAACAATCATAACCCATTAAATCAATACAAACAATCTAAAGAACAAGCCGCCTTTTAAATTACACAGCTATTACAAAAACAATAGAAAGTAGCCCAAAAAAAGGTTTCCTAAACCTTTTAAAACTATAAACATAAAGTGTGATATCAATACTGAATTAACATAGTAACATAAATCGCCAAACGTGACGTAGTTACCACTAATTCTTAAAGTAAACATATTGATAAAATTTCTTACCGACTAACAATAAATCACGACAAACCAAGATGTCTCAATATACTACAAAGTAATTTCACTGCTAGCTGAAAAGAGACAGAGACACTAACCCTTTAAAAATCAGTACGAAGGAAAGAGACAACCGAGAGTACCACATTTCGTATTAATTAAGGAGCAAATGATTTTAAATCATTTGCCGTCGACGCTCCCTGTGGGAATCCAGAAGAGTTATAAGGCCCTTTATTCTAAATTTAAAATTACAATTTTGTAAATGTTTCGAATATTTTAAATCTTGTGTTCGTCTTTATTGGTCTCTTGGGCGGAAGAGAAAAAAAGATGGCCTAAATATCGATACTTTATGGTTAAAGGTTAATGGTCTGAGGAAGCAAAGGGAATATTGGGGTTTGCTAAACTGTATTTCGACTTAAATATAAATGTGGGGCAGTTGTATGTGCAGACAGCATAATTATTCCTGTATAACAGAGGACTATTCACTGATGGAAAGAAGAAATCTACTTTGGAGCATGTGAATATATTCTAATACGATGTATTAATATTACTAGTATTATTATCTACCCTTCATAAAAGTATAAAAAAAACACACATAATAACTACAAACTCCATTACAGTTTCACAACAAAATACAACCACAATAAAATCATAATAATCATTCTATCAAACAAAATCAATATTCATAAGTACACAACACCAATTAAAACCGTTGGCACATTATCTATGCGGCCAACTGTCCCGCGACAGTTGCGTGAAACGAAACGTCACGGGCACGGTAATCGCGAGATTGGCTCATTTGATATGTGACTGTCACGCTGAGTAGACGTGTGGCGTTGAATGGGTTAATGTTAGGGGAGGAATGTGATATTGAAATTGGCAGTGCATTTTGGTTTAGTCGGGCGTTTGGCTTTTATTTATTTAATGGATACGAAGGTTTTTTTAATGATAGTTACTTAGTTTATCTTAGTTTTATGTTTTAAGGATAGGATGTGTCAACAATGTTTTTTTTTGTTGTCATTTGCTTGTCAACATACCGACGTCACATCTGATGTTAAGTGATGAGACATCGCAGATGTATTATTATCGTAGAGACAAAGTTGAAATGTCTCATGCGACAAGACTAATCTGTTTGCTGGATTACACACTTACAATTTCATTTAGATTGCTGATACGTTTATAAACACTCACATAAATAACAACCAGGCCTAGAACTACTCTGTAGGTCATATATATATTTGTTTCTAGCTGGAAACGAACCCGACACACAACGCAGAACAGCCGATCACTCAGCCCACTGTGCTACAACGACCATAACGTTGGAAAATGTAACACAACTCAAATTGCATCTACTTACAATCACTAATAGGTTTGTTTTTCAGAATTTGTTAAAACAAAAAAGACTTTATAACCATAGTATCAAGAACATAGCAACACCAAAATCCATTCTCAAGACACCTTGAGTCCCCTCCATCGATCACAAGCTAATTAATTAAAGTACCCGTTACGGGAGCGAAGTGAACCAATTTCGCTCTGGTTTAAATATAAAAGTGTTGAGATTGCTCCGTCCATTTAATTGATACAGCCGGCCAAGAATCCCGGTCCGTTCGGTCGTTAGCTTATCAATATACTGATTTCACACTCGTGTGTCGCGAGTTTACATGGTGTGGGTTTTTTTCGATATGGTTTGTTGAAAGTAGTGGCGGGTTTTGACGGACTTTAGTGAAATTTTTAATGGAATATGATAGGGGGACTAATGAATTACATTCGTGTATGGAATTATTAAAAATGTTGATTTCATTTCTTATGTCAATTTCAGTATCTATTTAATCATTTTTATCTAAAAAAAAAAACAGGATTTATTCTAGAAAACTCTGTATCGTCGATGAGTTAACAACTTACTATAATAACATGCACAAACAACCAGATCTAAAACCTAGATCTGTAGGTCATACGAATATTTGCTCCGTGTAGGAATCAAACTTGCGTCACATACTTCAGCAGCTAATCGTTCGGCACTGCACGAACCGGGTTGTAAAAAAATTTCAATGTCTCTTTATGACTATTAATTATTATTTACACAGAATTACAGATGCTTTCACTGCCATCTTCAGCTATTTTCAAAACTACTTTTCAACTGGGTCGATTTCCAAACTCAAAATACCAATACAACTTTTAACACAACATAGCAAACAGTAAAAATATAAATAAATATCCACATAATCGTTGGCATGTAAGCCTGTGGCGTGCACAAGAGCCTACCGGTCACGATGCTGGAAGGACCAAAAAAAGGACCATATTATCACATCTTGGTATGTCCTCGGCTTTGTGCGTCCACATTTATAAAACGCGTTTGTATTATTGCTTATTTAATATGCTTTTGATTCGTTTAAATGTTGGATTACGGTGTTTTAATGGGAAAGGGTGGGTTGGATTTGTAGTTGTGTGATTTTAGTGGTTTATAAGTCTGTTATCGTTGGTGTTGAGTTAAAATCTTATAAGTGTCTTTAACTAAATTATTTCCTTACAATTTTTGTATGAGCCGTGTCTTTGATTTCTCATGTTTTATTTTATTCGTATTAGTAGCATTATACTATCTATTTTTTAGTATTCATGTTACTTTAGGAGGTATACCTAAGCCTTTCTAACTATATGTAAAGTTATATTTTCTTTTTTCGATTCTAGCTTCTTTGACACTTGGTGACCTATAGGATTTTTCTATTTGCGTTATTTTACAAAGTAGTTTTAGAACCACTTATTTGAATAACAAAAAGGAGTAAAACATTTAAATAGCGCAAGAAGCAATAGTAAAAAAATATTTTACTGAATTTCAATTGTACTTGAAAAAAAAAAGGCATATGGCACTGGTACAGTTTTTGAAACCATAATGGGCAAGACTTCTTGTGGTTATAAACGATAAGACGGATCATGGACTCTATCTACCTGAAAATAAAATACAAAAGAAATTTGAAAGACTACAAGTACTACATAAAATCATAAAACGAAATGGATATAACTCATTGGCGTTTACCATCCAACATGCAGAGGCAACTTAAGAATGATATATCTTCCTTAAAGGTTGCATTAACGCATTTAAAGTGTACATAAATTACTTATTTTATCTAGAAAATGATAGACTAGAAAAATAAGCGTAATATGGTAATATATTATGCCCAATGAATTTATTATTTAATGCGCATCAATTTATTGATGCGCATTAATTATTTATAATTAGTTTATAAGTTAACTGTAGCATGATATTGTTTGCAGGTGATCAGTGTTTTTATAAATACCGTTGTATTGGGTCTGCTGAGTCAGATGGGTATGCAATATGCAGGGTTTTAGTTTAAAAAAAACCTTGGAGTTTAATTAAAGGTAACATAAATAAATATGTCATTTTTATTCATACTTTTAATGAAACGTAAAATATATGATAAAAGATATGGCTGTTGATTTTAAAATTATTACACGTAACGGGTGTTAAAGACACGTAACGAAACTGAAACTTAACAGTTTTTATCATCACCTTTTGGTTACAAAGATATTGAAGATCAAAGTTTCAACATTTTTCACGTATTTTTTATGGAAGCAAGTTAAAGTTAGGATGAAACTTAAAAATATATCCCCATGACCCTGTACTTTTACATGCACCCATAACACAATCCTCCTCCGCAATCCTCCTTCTTCTCTCCTCCTGTGGTGTCCTTTATATTGCGCACTATCAAGAACTATGGTTTTTCACTGTAACATTTTAATTCATTTCTCTGCAATAACTTTTCTTCAAAGTTACTAAGTTTGATTGGCAGTATGCGTAGTTAATGGTTACGTGATGTGTCCTGTTTCACCTGGTATATATTATATTATATAAAAAATAAGTAAATAATAACATAACATACCATCACGCCTGTATTCCCCGAAGGGTTAGGCAGAAGTGTATCGATGTACACCCACAGTTTACTTGTATGTTTAGGTCCCATGAAATAGTAGGCGAGCCTATTGTTATTTACTGGACATAAATCCTAACTCCGAGCTGGTACTGAGAATTTTATAGAAAAGCCTAATAACACTTTTTGCTTGACCTGGGAATCGAACCCAAGACCTCTAGCGTAGCAGGCGCGCTTAGGACCAGTAGGCACTAGGCTTACTTAAAACATTAAATTGTAGAAAAGGTAACTAAAGAAAAGTTTTATGTACTTATATCCTTAAACATTTATGAACAAATATGAACTACAATAATATTCATTACAAAGCTCCTATTTATGATGCAATTTCAAAGAAAAACTCAATTACACATACGAATAAACATGAGTAATAAATACATAAGAAAATATGCAATACTTAGTTTTAATATAACGTATACAAGGTGGATTTTTTTAATGCTATTTGGAGGGAAAGTACTTTAAATACTGAAGATAGAAAATTTCACTCAAAGGAAACATTCCCTTATTTTTTAAAACAAACAAAACTGCATTTAAATACTTTTGAAAATATACTTACCACACCCAGGAAACGAACTGACAAAAATCCGAAAAACTACCATCCTGTACTCTTATGGCACCAATCGATAGGGCCAATCATAAGGATCAAATTTCTTCAAACATCATCATCTGCCTAGCCTTTTCCCAACTATGTTGAGGTCGGCTTCCAGTCGAACCAGATGCAGCTGAATATCAGTATTTTACATGGAGCGACTGCCTATCAGACCTCCACAACCCAGTAATGGGTAATACGATACTCTTGGTAAGACTGGTTGTCAGACTTTCGGGCTTCTGACTAACAGTAACGTCTGTCAAAGATCTACAAATGACAGTGGGACCAAAGGCTTTACGTGCTTTCCGAGGCACGGAGGAAACTCGCTATAGTAAATGGTCACCCATCCACAGACCAACCTCGGCAAGCGTGGCTTAACCCGGAAGATCGGTCTATGCGGCTGTAATTATTAAGCCACGAGCTCTTCAAACATGGTAAATTAAACTAGTTACCTCCAGGTAGCATTAGAAAATTCCACCCTGTATACAATCTACCTTGTTCATAAGTAAGACTTCTTTCTAGGACCATCTATTGCTGTCTCATTTTATTACTGGCAAAGGACAAGGATAGAAACCACTTGTGATAAGTTTATGGATGACAAGTTTTTGTACAACGAAGTTAGTTTATAAAAAAATTGCATGAAATAATCATTGCGTCTATAAAGGTATGAAAATGTTATTAGCTACAAATTGCATTAATGTATTCTTTATGCTTGAAATCCTGTTTTATAGTTGTCACACTTTATTATTTATATAGGAACCTTTTTAACATTCACACTATTCATATTAATTCACATTAATATTATAAATGCGAAAGTGTCTTTCTGTCTGTTACGGTTTCACGGCTAAGCGACTGAACCAATTTTGATGAAATTCAATATGGATTAGACCTTAAACATTTTTTACAGTGAAATCGACTCAAAGGACCACCAGTCAACAACGCTTATTATTGTTTTTTCTAACAATTTCTTTTTCGTTTTCCAAAGCCAATCAATGCTTAAATTTTATTATACAGACTTTATAATCCATTGCTGCGCAAGAACGGAAATGGTCCTTTAAACCAACACATAAAGAGCAATGGACATAACCCCCAGGATGTCTCAGTAAAGCCAATAACAAATGACGGTAATTTATTCCTCGAACAGATCTGAATACCCATTTGATAGTTTAATTTACACTCTATATTCATCGAAGGATATTTATTATCTGTCGTCAAGTTATAATAACATCACGACTGATCTATAAGGTGATGAAAATTCAATCGAGATGGAAATAAATATTTTATTTCGGACGTTAAAATGAAGGATAAAATCAACTGTAAGGGGTGGTGGTTACCGGAGTGTATCGATTTGCGGATCTTTAGTTGGACACACGGGCGAGTTAGTGGGCAAGCGGGTTATAAAATATTTTTTCGTGTTTCGAGACAAAATTGGGTGAAAGGACCAGTTTACATGAAGTCACACCAGTGTTTGTCAGTCTATCATTCACTGTAGTGATTTTAATAGAAAACTATAATTAAGTTTAGTACTGCGGAACGAACCAATCAACACAAAATTGCTCCGATTTGTCGAACAATTTTAGATATTTAACGCTGAATAATTTAAAATCTATTCGAAGGATAAGTTTTGGATGAAATTAAACTGTTACTGCTGAATCGTAATGTAACATATTTGGCATGTTCAGTGAGTTAGACGTATTTAATTTATTTATTTATTTAGAGATTGTCGGTTTGGACTGTTTGAGAAGGAAGCTGATTTGCTAAAAAGAAAAAAAAAAAGGAATAATATTATTATTTTGAGCTCCTAAAGATTCTCATAGAGGATTTCTACGAACACAAAAATAAATAACACAAAAGTCTAGCCAATCTACCAATCCGTATAGGACTACAACAGCCAGCGAAATGGGAATAAGTTTTGGCGTGGTCTTCACATAAATCAGAAAGACCAGTGTAGCTCAATTAAAAGCTTACTATCAGATGTAGTCAGTGCTCGGTGTCATTTATTTCCACACCGATATGTGTTATACAGGGTGAAAAATGTATACGTGGTTCTATATGAGATTCTAAATGTTAGACTTTAGGTTTATTAAATGTTAGTAGCACTTATGCAATTTAAATTACACTTATAAAGATGGCAAGTTCAAATTTTTTATGTAAAAAAAAATATTGGTCCTTTGGGGCGGAAAAAGTTTGTTTAACGATTCTGCAAACGCTGCTTATGAAAATATATATTTACATAGTAAATATATATTTATATATATATATATTTACTATGTATATTTATGTTTATATATTTTGTTTGTTTATTTATGTATTTTTATGTGTATGTATATTTATGTTTTTTTTATGTGTATGTGTGTCTATGTGTATGTTTGTATTTTTTGTGTATATTTATATATATTTACATAGTAAATATTACTAAATTTATAAACACAAAAGTTTGTGGGGAAGGATGATGTTTGTTACTCATTAACACTAAAACGTCTGAACGGAATTAGCTGAAATTGGGCACAGTTATACATATTGATCTTTCTTCTGATCTTTTTATTCCTTCGCTAACGCAGCTGGTTATAAATAATTATAGACTTAATCCAGCATCAATCCCCAAGATATCTTAAAGTTACCTTTATTGTCATCCTGTATAATGAAAACCAATACAAGTACATACTTATTATAAAAGAGTATTGATCGCTCAACAGATTTGGTGATCGTAATAAATAGGTATTTTTAAACGTTTTCAACAGTCAATTATTTGTGGAAATTTATTGGTTTTGATATTGTTCTTTTGAAGATTAATCAGTGGGTTGATAATCCTTTTTATTTTGTCAATTTGACGATATTCATTGCGTTTTTACACTGTGAATATATAAAGCAATAGATCATGAATTATATTTAAAACAAATAGGATTGTGAGGAACTGTTTTTGGCAAAGGACATTGTTAAACTCGTAAAGGTCGCTTAGGTAACTTTAGATATTTTAAAATTAGATAAAACCAAAAAAAAGCTTGGAAATAGTATGCTTAGATGGTTCGGTCATGTTGAGAGGGTGAGTAAAAGGCGTGCTTATATGACTAGATGTATGAACGTGGATGAGGCGAAAGAAGTATGTAAGGATCATAACAGGTGGCGTTCTGTAGTTTCTGCCTATTTCGAAGGCAAAAAGGCGTGATTTTATGTATGTATAAAACCATAATTACTATTATCATCATTACTATTTTATTATGACTGAAGAATAAACATCTAGTTTTTGCATCAATAAAAGCAGACGTATCTTCTACGGCAATAAAATCCTAACAATATGCATTTAGATTTCATATTATTTTCCGGATCTCTCCCACTAAGAAAAGTACGAAGAAAATGGTAGAAAGTGAAGGCGGCTAGCTAAAAGAGCACTTTTTATACAACTCGCTCTAAATACTAGATCATAAAACACCAGTTATGTCTACCGGAGAGTAACGATCGTTTTACCGATTTTTTTAATCGATACGGTCTCGGTTATAATCGACTTTCGGCTATTAACATCGATATTTTGATTGTCTCGATATTGTTGGGGAATGTGAAAGAATTGGTGTGATTTATGGGCTTGGATTAGTGTTGGATTGAGTGCAATTTTTGATGTGAACATTTCTTTAGATGCATGAATGATTTTTGATGGGTTCAAATCTTATGGGTTGGTGGCACCGACATGTTAATGTTACGGTAAGTTTTTACTTCTGCCGGTAGTTCCCTAACTGCCTAATAAATTCTTTTTTTCACCATTATCGTTTAACGTGGGATTGCTGCCAACCTTTTGGGCACTTATTCCATTGACAGTGGTATGGAAGAAGCATATTATGCCTCTCAAAAAATAAGTAGGAGCTGAATTATAAGCTTTTTCTTTTAATTGTACATTATTTTTTAAATATTATTTACAAGATTTGTATATTTAATTCTAATTTCAAGATGTGTTAGTAATAAATAAAGTTATTAAACAAAACTGAAGTGCTGAAGCTGTCTCTTTGTCGTAAAATAAAATGGTATTTCCATAGAGTTTGGCAACTCTATAAAAATACCATTTTATTTTACATCCTTTTGTTTATTTTCTCATTAATTCATAACCAAAGGCAGTTTACTCAACAAAGCAGATCATACGTTCATTAAACATACCCCGAGATAAGTTGCCAACAAAAATAATCTCTCAATGATATGGCAACACTGACCATTACGACGGTTACGGTATTTTGTGAGAATCGAGCGCCCGTGCGCCGATCAATTATGATCGATATCGTTTTAATCGATTGTAATCGGTAATGACGCGAGACAACGCAGCTGTAAATTTTATTTATAACGTCGACTTGGTGAATTAAAAAAATTGCAATTTTTTGGTTAAACTTTGAGTTTTGTAAATGGAGTGTTGTAATTGGTGTTTAATTATTGTCTTGGTTAGTTTTGAAATTATTTCAGATATTATTATATCAGTTGTCCACTGAAATAGATGAAAAATTTAACTTTTTCAACTTTAATAATTCTAGAGAAAATACTGAGTGGATTTAATTAGGCAATTATTATTAATTTTGTAATAAATAATTAATTAATTAGTTACTTAGTCAGTTTCCCTATAAATAATTTGTTTTAAAAATAATAATGTTTTTATCTTAAACGAGATAACGAATTACGTATTATCCTGTCTATAAAATTTTGATCGACTTTAAATACTTATTGAACAAAATATTTACGACTAAACTACTTTCGTATGGAACCCGCTGTCAATTCTCCTAAGTGCAAAAAATAATGCCTTCACGACCACCGTAATAAAAACCATTTAATATTTAAATAATGTTTACTTTTTCCAATAGCTTTGGTCCTGAATATAATTACACACATCCCATTATAATAATTATTTAAGCTATCTATCATGTAAGCTTTTATCGATACTGATAGCAATCGATTTTAAAATTCACCTATACTAATTAGGTATCGATATTAAGGCCTATTCAGACCTAAGCGGTATTCGCTGCCGCCTGCGGCAGAGAAAACCCAGTGGGTATGCGGTAATATTACTGTTCACACCTAAGCGGTATTCGCTACCGTTCGTAACCCGCGCGGTATGTACCTCTACCCACAGCGGCAGCGAATATCGCTCAGGTCGCGCTAGCCGCGGTACTTGATACTAAATACCTGAGCGAAACCCGCGCGGTATGTACCTCTACCCACAGCGGCAGCGAATACCGCTTAGGTCTGAATAGGCCTTTATCGTTGCGAGTTCGAATAAAAAGCCCAACACTATTTACACGACACCATGTCAAACATAATGCTGAATTTTAAAAAGGTCGGTAAAAAAAATGTGGCTTTCATGAATATTTTTATGGGAATATAGGAGAGAATGGAAAATTATGGTATATTTAGAATGGATTAAATTATAGGTATTTAGAATTAACGAATAAAAAAATAGAAATCAATATAAGTACCAATCATTTCCAAATTTTGCAAACACATTTACAAGTAGCCTCTCGGAGGTCGATATTGAAATAGTTCAATTACAATAAAAAAATGTTCAATTGTTTATTTCAAGAAATACTCAGTCTTTCAATTTTGTTTAAATAAATAATTTATTATGTTATCTATTAAGTGAAATTAAAAGATTAAAATATAAAATAAAATATTTTAATCTTTTAATTTCACTTAATACAGTTCAATATGTCAGCATAATATAGAACAAAATACAATTTTAAAGTCACCATAAAAATGTCTATTTTACAAATTACTTCATAATTGAAATTCCCTTAATTTCCATACAAACACGTCGTTAATTTAATGTCAGTAGCATCATAATGGCTTGCACATTTTAAAATATTATAATTCAATATTAATTTATAATGTCGGACCAAAAATTACGATCACAATTTCATAGATACTTGAGAAAATTAATTGAACACAGTTTAATTTATGTCTCATTTCGTTCAAAAACTTGAACACTCAATTTTATTCCTTAGCTTAACAAAAATAAATATCAAAGTTGCATAAAATAGTTCAGCAAAGAAGGCGATATTGTGTAAAGAGCCTAAAGGTACAGTCGGGCACATAAATAACTGTGCGCAAGATATGAAGATGTCGAGTGGTTTAATGAAACGTCAAAGTACCTGGTTCATTGATTGCTCGCGAGAAAGCATAAATCGTGTGCGCTCACGGGTACTCGCGACGCTTAAATCATTTTGCGCCTGATTGTACGTGTTTGTTTATGTTTCTGGTGTTCAGTATGTGCACGTGGTTGCGCACTCATTATCGATAAATTGTCTGTTATTTTGAAATGAGATTGGTACGCGCGAAGGACGGGGATTGAGACTTTTCTCTGGAGGATGTACTTATATCATTGAAGTTACTAACATTTTCTTGTCGCACAACTGAGGGGCAATACTTGTTTTTTTTATGAGAGGTTGCATTTTTATCTCAAGCTGTCAAAAAAAAACTGTATTTTATTTTTGGTAAGGTTTTGATTGTAGATGAGATGAAATTGCGAATAGATTTTAAACGTTTTATTATCATGAAAATTGCATTCAATAATAGTATTGGGGTTTCGTACCCTTTTTAAAGGTTCTATAGAAAGAATTCGGTGCAAGTCTGTTAAAAATAGTTTGCATGCAGCAAAAGTCAAGGTTTCATATTTGTCGCAAAAATTACATCTACATTTCTACATATTTATTCAATTTATAATACAATAACGAATAAAACGTATGAATGACATAACACACCTTGTTGTAATCCTTTGTCTTACTTTCTCCGTCTTTCAAGTGGTAAACTTATAGCGTAAATTGCGAGTCGGATTCGCGCACGAAGGGTTCCGTACCATCCGTAGGTACTAATATTATAAATGCGAAAGTAACTCTGTCTGTCTGTCTCTTCTTCACGCCTAAACCACTGAACCGATTTCAATGAAATTTGCTACAGATATAGTCTGGGACCCGAGAAAGGACATAGGATAGTTTTCATCCCGGCAATCCCCCGGGAACGGAAACTATTAATACACGCGGACGAAGTCGCGGGCAAAAGCTAGTTATCTATAAAATCGGCAAAAATAAATACGTTTGTTGTATGAAAACCCCCTTAAATATCTATTTTATTCTGTATTTTATTCTGTATGTTATAGCGGCTACAGAAATACATCATCTGTGAAAATTTCAACTGTCTGACCATCACGGTTCATGAGATACAGCCTGGTCACAGACGTACAGACAAACAGACAAACGGATAGCAAAGTCTTAGTGAAAGGGTCCCGTTTTACCCTTTGGGTACGGAACCTTAAAAAAAGCGACATTCAGTTTGACATAAAACTAGTAACAGTATTTTTTTGTTGTTGACAGTACTTTTTGCAATAGACTGTTTACACGTGGACTTCTACCGTGGAAAAAGTATTTGCGACTTCATTAGTACTTTTGTTTATATTTTAACTACTTATTACACTTACTATCACGCCTGTATTCAACGAAGGGTTAAGCATAGGTGTAGCAATGTACACCCACATTTTGCTGGTATGTATAGGTCCCATGTAATAATAGGCGAGCCTATTGCCACTAACTCTGAGCTGCTACTAAGAATTTAATAGAAAAACCCAATTACACTATTTGCTCGACTTGGGATTCGAACCCAGTAGGAAGGTAGTTCGGTGTAGCAATCGGGCTTAGGACCTACTTGCTAACTGCTAACGATACAGTTTAACTACTTATTAGAAAAGAAGTAAGGTGTACATCATTTAGAATTGTATCAGAATGCAATTTTAAATGTAGACGTAAATGGTACAATGTAAAAATCAATCCAGAGACATATCATTGGTCCTTTCATCCATATACTTGAATCCTACTAACTGCACTAGGGTGATATTGAACTTTATTACATACACATTACATATTATTTATTACATACTAGCTTCTGCCCGCGACTTCGTCCGCGTCACAGTTAATGTGTTATCCTACGGGTACCGTACATTTTCCCGGGATAAAAAGTAGCCTATGTGTTATTCCAGACTATAATCTATCTTTGTGCCAAATTTCATCCAGATCCATTAAGCCGTTTAAGCGTGAAAGAGTAACAAACATCCATACATCCATACATCCATACTTAAAAACTTTCGCCTTTATAATAGTAGTAGGATTACATACACTAAGGCTCTCTCAACATTTACTAGAGCAATAAACTTCCAATAAAAATAGGCCAATGTAATAATAACCTATGTCATTATACCTGTATTTAAACTGAAAAGTATGAATTCATATAAAGAAAGATGATAAAAAGTAGTGGTTTATATTATTGCTAGCAACAAACTAGCAATTTAAAAGTCCAGCTGAACAGCAACAACAACAATCTAACAACTATCAACACTGTCTCAAGACTGGAATCACCAGAAGCCCGGTGTTTGCAAATCCTTACTGCTAATTACAAGTACTTGTAATTACTGCGTCCTTTTGAGATAAGCATTTCTTTTATTTTTTTGCGCTCGCACCTGTAACCATAATTGGGTCTTTCACCACTTTTTTCGCTTTTAAGTATAAGTTTTCAAGTTGATATGGTAACTAATGTTGACAGCTGTCACTGTTGAAGGATAGGGTTGCCCTACTGAGTATTTGGTCTTTAGGTCCGCGGTAATTTTGTTTGTATATGTAGTACCAAAAAATGGTGTGACTTATTTAGATGATACGACTTTAAAAAAAGTTGCTAATTTCTAATAAAATGTTTTTTTTTTATACTAAAGTTATAGTTATTAAAAATACCAGCATATTATTGTTCCATTGCAGGGTAAAAGCTTCTTCTCATACTAACAAGGCACGGGCATTGGTTACCATACTTGGTCTAGGCGGATTGGCGATATTAAACTTATATAAGTTAAATTTCAGGGTGTCTCACGATGTTTTTCTTCAATGATACCATTGATACTAAGTTAGGTACTACGCATTTATAAATAATGTTCACCCTAATATTGTGTGTCATCGATGCAAGAATAAGCGATTAATCAATAGTTTTTACAGACTCTAAACTACAAGTATAAGCTTCTAAAGTTGATGAAGCAATACATTAAAATATCATCGTTATAGTCAGTTATTATAACGCTTTTATCAACACGAAAAAAACATTCAAGAGATTAATCACATACAAAGTTGCACAATGTCACCTTTTAAAGATACGACAACGTCTAATTAGCCATTATGAAAATTTAATAGCATTGTCCTACACAAAACCGATAATTAAAAATACTCATTTCTATTTAAAACAATTTCTTCGTTTCATATTTCGCGTCCAAACGTCAAATTAATGATCAAATTCAACAGCTCGACGTGTCCTTTATTCGATTATTTAAATTCAAAAAGTGATAATTATCGAATAATTATTCGATTCCTTTAAAGAATTATTGCTTGCGCCTAGTAGTTTTTCGTAGTGTTGTCGTGTTATATTTGCATACAATGTCGATTATAGATTGTCGACACCAGTCTTTAGGCATTTGTCCTACTGCCGACGATTAGCGAAGAGCGAGTAGAGCTACAAACTAGAAACGAGTTGGCGAGCAGCGTAAAGTGAGTGTGTAGTTCCGATAGATTTGTCGCTGAGCTATAAACGAGTGTGCAAGTGCGACGGCCACAAGAAAAACGAGTATTCTGACCGCCAACCGAGTATCGTTGAGCGAGTTATTTCTTTGAAACTTTCATATCGACAAACTAGTGGAATGAGACTTCTTGCGGGCAATGTCAACTGTCAGATAAATGTATTTTTTTTATTGCCACGGAATTTATATCTCTTGTACGTTTATTGAGCTAGAAAATAGTCGATAGCTCGTCGCTTGCTCTTAGGCAGTGGGACAGATGCCTTATGACGAGTATTTGTTTTGTATTTATTTCACGAATACATGGCGTTCGGTTTCAGTTATGGCATCCAGAAACGATATATCATCCTTATATGAAGAAATATGCGATGTTAATTTACATTGCACGTTTGTAATTAAAAACTATTGTAACTATTTGCATTTATTAGATCATAATATACTGTCCGACTCTTACTTTTATGGCTGGCAAGTAAATATAACTTTTGTTTCAAAAGAATTATCATAATTCTGTCGTAATTCTTTTGAAACAAAAGATAAACTTTGTTTCAAAAGAGTTATGCTACTGTTTATTTAACGTTCGATTAAAATACTTTGTTATCAGACTATTTTTATTGTATTTCATTTCTAAATAAAACTTGGTTGCGCTTGTTTTATAAACATCGATGGTTTATGCTTTCAAGTTATCCTCGGGCAAAACATGACAACCAACACAGAGATAACTCGTGAACTTTAAACAAGGTACTCGTAATAAAGCATTCATGCCATTTGGAGAGAAAATACATTGTGAGGACCAAAGTTATCTATTGCAACGTGGGGAGAAAAGAAAAATGTTTGCAATCATACCGATTTCACTTTTCATCAATCAGCGCGGTCGTAACAGCACTCATTATATCAGTATTCATCATTACTACGTATTTTAATTGCGAACGAATGCGAAAATTACATTCGCTGCGAAAAAAATCTTTCGGATAAAAATGTGTAATTGATACGAACAGTTAATTATCGATACAATTAAAGTGCTTTATGCAACGCACGTCACTATTTAGCTGTAATAACTGTAATTCGAGCCGTAGTGTTGTACCGGTCAATTATTATTATACGTTAGTGTCTAATTAGTTACGTGGAAAGCGTTTTTCCTATTCTCTTAACTATTAAGCGTTTTTTTTAATGTTTGTGATGTTTTCTATTTGAATGATTGTGGAATTATTTTAGTGTAATTGCCTATTTAAGTATTTAGAGTGTTGTGGATAATTTTACTTCTTTCGAACTCGATCCTAGTCTGGTTGGATGGATAAATGGATGGATGGATGGATGTTTGAAGCACAAATGGCTAAACAGGATTAGCTATATTTGTGATAGATATTTGTATATTCATTTAGCTTAAGATAATTTAGGACATTGGCTTATTTCTAAAATCAAGACACAAAGTTGAAGGCAGGAACCATTAAAATAACAAAATATTTTAGCCAAAATATTTTTATTACTTTTATCTCAAAAGCATGACAAATAAATCCTTTTAACCTTCACAATAATATTCATACAGTTGTAATGTTGGTAAAAGGACCAATTTTTTAAAAGAATCCAATCCAATCTTTTACGTTTACACAAACGATTTCATTCATGAAAACAAAGAAAACAAGGTATCCTATACAAAATTCTCAACCAAAATTATCGCGGAACAATCTCGGAACATTAGTCAAGATCGACATTTAACCCGCACGCTTGTTCAACAATTAAAAATGTTACACATACCCATAATTCTTTCCCTACCGTATCAAACCCGAAAATACTCAATTAAAACAACGGGAGCCGCGAGATAAAATTAAAACTTAATTAAATCTCAATAAAATAAAAACAGGTTGGAACAGAAACGAAACGGGAACAAAAAGTCAGGCGTAAAAACATTTTGTCACTAATACAGCGAGTCGTGAGTCGTGCTGTCTGTTTGTTTTGTTCCATGTGAAACATGGGATTGTGGCGGTTATCGGTGTCTGCCTTAATGATCCATTAAAGGCCGAGAGGAGGCTGTGGCTTTAAATGTGGGGGCAGATTTGATGCAGAAGCGTGAAAGTGTGAATGGTTTGCATGTTAGATGGGTTAGTCTTTTTGTTGTGGTGTTCACGTTCCATTTTGTTATATTTAGGTGATAAACTTACCTAGCTGGACTTGGTGACTCTATGGATTCAGAACCTGGTTTCATCATCATCATCATCTTCCTCCCCTTAACTGGTTTATGTTCCCCAAAAAAAGAAACCGACGAATAATTGCAATGGGTGTCTCAAATCACGTACTAAAAATGGTCTTTTGGTACATAATTGGACAAAGTGAGAGGATAGCTGTTTCCCATTTTTTTGTGTGGTTTTATGATGGCGCCTTTTATTGCGAAAATTAAAGATGGACATAGTATTCTTAGTAGGGTTGTAGCTGTATAGTTAGAAGGTACGTTAGTATAATATACATACTTCATAGTATATTGAACTACATTAATATTATAAAGAGGTGAAGTTTTTTTTTAACCCCCGACGCAAAAAGAGGGGTGTTATAAGTTTGACGTGTCTGTCTGTGTGTGTGTGTGTGTGTGTGTGTGTGTCTGTCTGTCTGTGGGTGTGTGTGTGTGTGTGTCTGTCTGTCTGTGGCATCATAGCTCCCGAACGGATGAAGTGATTTCAATTTAGTTTTTTTTGTATGAAAGGTGACTTATGTGCGTGTGTTCTTAGGCATGTTTGATGAAAATCAGTTGAGCCGTTTAAAAGTTATAGGGGTGAAAGTAGGGAAGAAAAACTAAAGATGATTTGTCATTTGGGTCATTAAATTATTAGGAACCTATGTATTTACAACTTAACAAAATCGACATTATAATAAGTATGTACCTATAAAAAGTATAAAATAAAAAATTAAATAAAAAATTAAAAAAACCCCCAACACAAAATCCTTAGTTCCCTTTAAAAAGTAAAAAAATAAAATACGTCGCGTTGGGGGACCGCTCGGGACAGTCGTACCCTAAATGCAGCATCGGTCCCCCAACGCGACGTATTTTATTTTTTTACTTTTTAAAGGGAACTAAGGATTTTGTGTTGGGGGTTTTTAAAATTTTTAATTTAATTTTTTTTAATGTAAGAAGTTAGTACTAATCAGATTTTTTGTATTTTCTCCCTACTTTATTGCTGAGTATCATAAGCTATGTTTTATAGTACACTTGTCTTCCATGCAGATTAAGTCTAAGATTCGAGTAAATCCTAAGAAAACACCCCATCTCTCCTCCAGTTCCCGTTTTCCATCAACACACACAAGCATGTCAACTTCACACAACATTTACTTGCAGTTAGTTTTATTTCGACACCGTGCACAGTGGTGTGGCTGTGTTTAATTCCAGTTATCAGCTACAATGTCCACGCGGCTACCTGTTAAATATGGGATTCGGTTCAACATTGAGTGCGCGTAGAGTTAGGAATAGTGTAGACGGGGTGACACTCCATATTTAATGTTAATTAATGATGATGTTATAGCCATTATAGGCCAGTATTATAAGGTGTATATTATCACTATGCTGGGGTTAGTCTAGTCTAACTGGTTGCAGCTATACCGGGTGTAAGGGACACTTATCCGTAAACTTCGCCAGTACACTCAGAACACTATTCTGACTTCAGAACAAGTGGAATTTCCTACAAGAAAATTTTGAAAAATTTCCCTTTTTTCGGCAGATCAAAGAAAAATTTGCCTGTTGCTTTTTTAGTCGTTCCTAATGGCAATCAACGTTATTTGTTGACCTAAAACCACGGCAAAATATTTTTTTACCAGCCGTTGGTGACGGTACAGAAAGAATAAGAGCGAATTTTCGCTAAGCGGAAAAGTTATTAAAACCTCCATATCTCTTTACTTATGGTTTTCCTATAAAAAAAAACTTGTTTGATACTCAGTCTAGAATAGAGAATTCATGGTTTCAGTTTAAGGACCGACGTCCCTTACACATGATATATACCAGTATTTTAAACTTAACGATTCCATAACTCAGTTGATGGGTAAAGGCTTTCGGACTTCTGACTACCCGTAATGACTGTGGAAGATCTGAGAATAATACTGTAATGCCGTAAAGCTGTAATGTCTTATATGTCTGTAATTACATGGTGCACAGATTAAATACGAAACCAACACCATCTATCAATTCCTAACTCTACAACTGAATGTCTTACTCATCGGGTGCCGTAGTCATAAATTCGGCCAGCAGCTCATTTGAATGCGACCGATTGTGATCGACGGCTGCGCCGGCGCACCAATTTATAGCTCACGCCCCATACATACAGACGGTAAATATTGAGAGAATACTTTGAGTGTTTATTTAGATAATTATTTAAATTGTTTGAGTTATTAGGAGTGTTTTTACTAATTAGGGGGAAAGGATTTTGGTACTTGTTAGTTTGTGATGTCGTATGTTAATTATTTTCCTATGGGTCATGCTATAGGCATACCTAATTACGGACTCTCAATTTAAAACAGTTATAATCAGTAGAACAGTTTTTTTTATGATTGGTTGCAAATTATACTAAGCGATAATAATAATTTTCGATGACCAACCTGATGTTAATTGGTCACCACTGCCCATAAACCTAAAGACCTCGCAGATAGAGACAAAGCTAAAATGTTTCATCATTTGCTTAGCCTTTTACCAACAATGTTGTTGTCTGCTTCCAGTCTAACCGAATACAGCTGAAGACTAGTGTTTTACATGGAGAGCCTGTCCTCTGACTTTCACAACCCAGTAACTAGGTAACACTTGGTAAGACGACTAGTTGTCAGACTTTCGGGCTTCTAACTAACCATAATGAATGGCAGCTAAAATGCCTCATAGGTCTGTAATTCCGCCAAAACGGAACACAGCAAGGTTGCTTTGCGGCAGAAATAGTTATAGTGGTATTTCACTTGACGAGCTCCTTCACAAAGAGTTCTACTACTACACATACCATCACGCCTGTATGTCCCGAAGGGTTAGGTCGAGGTGTACCAATGTACACCCGATTTTCGGTGTGTTCTACTGCTACTAGACAAGAACTCTAAACATCATTCTACAAAAAATAAGACAAGCATCTTCACAAAATGAAATCAAAGCGATACAAATCACCCCAATAGTTTTTCAGTCCTTTTACCAATTAGCTAAAGAGCGCTTTCTACAAAGAACTTCAGCCACTCAAACGCGCATCAATCATTTCCATCTAATTACTGAAATCGATCTCATTACAGACATTTGTTCGACAATATTGTTTTTTCAACGACTTTCATTTTCCAGCCGCTGCAGCGATATCTCTATTAGTTTGCGTACAATAATTACGAGTATGTTAGAAAGCATAAAACTGTAAGAGAAAACACTACGGTAGATGCTACGACAATTATGTAATTAACTGGCAATTGTTTTTATTTTTTTGCAAATTAACTTGTTTGTTAGTGAGGGGATTGAATTTGCAAAGTGTTTGTAGATTTGTAAATTAAAGCAATGTAAAAAAATATATCTAACTCTATTTAAAAAGACATGATCTGACAGTGAACTGATGTAAATATCGAATAAAAGAATGAAATATTAATTAGAAAATTGGTATTGGTATAATGGGCTGATTCCCCAACTCTATGTCTTAGCGCGTATTTTGCGTACGGAATATTAATTAGTTAGTAAATTAATTTAATTGAAAGAGAGTTTTTTTTATTTTATATTATTGACCTCTTTCAATGCATGCTTTTGGTGCTGGAAATGCTGCGGCACCAGAACAGTCCAGAATTCAGACTGCATACCGACGGTTGTCTTTTTTATACTGTTGACTGACGCCCGTAACGACTGTCAAAGATCTATGAATGACAACTGGGACCAACAGCTTTATGTGTTTGCCGAGCTGGAAGGTCACATCACCAAATTTCAAACTCTGGGCTGCTACTCAGAAATTCCTATAGATAATGGAAAACCCAATAATACTTTGACCGGAAATAGAACTCAGGAACCCAAGCTCAGCAGTCGTGAAAAAATAAATAGAACTGACCAGAATGGTTATTCAACAGTCGCAATCTAATTTCAGTTTCAATCCTTCAAATTGCTTTTAATTTTTTGTCATTGATAATATCGTTGAGATGAGATTGCGACTAGTATTAAAACATTTTTAATTCAGAAAAATTAGCCTTCTCTGTCAACCAGCGCTAAATTCAATCAACTTTCTATTGACACTTAAAGTATTTATCCAGTTCCTGCCTATCTTATAACGGAAAAAGAGCGTAAAGATACCACATCTATGTGTGGTAGTGGGTTAGTCAGCGATACCGGGTTAGCGTGGCCGGTGTGCGTAAAATTGTTACTATTAACAATCTCCTTGACACAGCAAGCATTGAATAATTGCAGTACAAAGTATGCCTGGTTAGAAGACTGTACTTGGTATTTGTGGAATATAATGTAATTTCTGATATTAATTCTGGCACATAATTTACACACATACATATACACCATCACGCCTGTATTCCCCGAAGGATTAGGCAGAGGGGTACCAATGTGCACTCACAGTTCGCCAGTATTTTTTTTAGGTCCCATGTAATAGTGGGCGAGCCTAATGCCATTAACCGGGCACAAATCCAAACACTGAGCTGCTACTGAGAATTTCATAGGAAAACCCAATATCATTGATACGTTGTATGTTGTTGTTCATTATTTTGATAATACCTATATTATCTTGAAAATAGCGTAATATTTTTTCAGAAAAGTCATTTCTTATTACTATAAGTACAATTTTTATAAAAAATATGATGTTTATTTAGAAAACAACATATTGTGCTTAATTTTCAACTCTATATCTGTTGTATGTTAAGTTCATTATCAATAAACCAACAAAACCTACTCAAGCATTTAAAATACTTAAAAGACTGAACCCCTTTCCTGTCTAGAAACGCCACAGCAATACTAACACACCTGTAAGCTATCATACAACAATAACAGTTACTTTTGAACCAGTTTTTTTAACAGTTAAACCCTATCTATTCTACAAAGGAGCCGCCACAGACTCAAACACTTATAAAAAGCCTTTTCCCTCGTACTGACCGCTTTTAACCTCCAGTTAATTATTTAAGGCTAAGAGCACATTTATCACACATCGGCGAGCATCGGTAGTGCGTTATTTATTACTGTATGTATATTTTTTTGTTATGTACTCGTACTGTGACGAGTCTCGTTAATGTATGAGCGTTATTGGTGACGAATTTAAATACTGCTACTGTTAAATACTGCATCTTTTTGTGTTTCGGAGACATGATAAAGATCGTTTTAGATAGGTTTTTGATGAACACTTTCAATGAAGAAGTATTTAAAACAGTACTTATTGGGTATTAATGTGACTACATGAAAAAGGAAGCTAAAATGTTAGACCGTATCGAAGGACCAGAAATATATTACCTTATAAAGGACCAAAATTTTTGCAGTCGTTAGGAAAAGACTTGTTTTTGACTGATCGTGAAAAAATATCACTTAACGCTTATCTAAGTTTTAACTCATTTTTGTGTTTCCGTGGGATAATTTAGGACTACAATCTACGCAGACGAAATCGTGGTCAAAAGCTAGTGTTTAACTAACAAACCTGGTTGCCTATTTCCATCTAAATTCCTATTCCATTAATAAAAAAAGTGAACATTATTTTCATCCCCAAATAACAAAACTTTTACGACAAAATAGTAATTAAAACCGAACAGGGTTGAATATTTCAGAAATAATATATTTTCCTATTTTCAGGGCTGCGCCGTAAGACATCTAATTTATTATCAGCAAACATGGTGTCAGTTACGATTAGCATAAAGTCATTAGGAGCAGTATGTTATAAATTACATAAAATATGTTATAATTGTAATAAAACCGCGGCCAGCGCCCTCTAGGGAGTGTTTTTTTATGTGCCAGTTTGTTTTGTGGGTTATCATTAATGTTTTAGATTAAAGTTTTTATTGCGCACTTTTGGGGTGCTGTATGCATGAAAAATATTATTCATGAGGTAAGTAGCTCGTTTTAACAATGTAATTACCGAGTGGTCCTTTGGTACAAATAATTCCCATTTTCTCATTGCAAAAAGTACTATAGGAGTTCTTCTTTCAATCAAAAAGTTCATGTTTTTTATACGGTGATTGTATCTTAAAACATCAGCCGATCTATCTCTGTAAAAATATTTTTCAGTTTAGGTAAAGTATATTAATATGTACCCAATATTTTTTTACATATTTAAAGGACCTGAATTATCTGAGTCAGTAGTTACATTTTTGATTATGTTTTCATATAAAATAACATACCTTAACACAGGATTATTTTTATCCAGATTTGTATTCGCATGCAATGATTAATTAAGGACCATACTTAATATCTAAAGTTTACGGAGATGAAATCACGAGCAAGAGCTAATATTCTATAATAAAATGTATCCTTACGCCTAATCTACAATTCGCATTCACACTTAGACATCCAACAATAAATCCAAACATACAAAAATAAATGCCATAATTATGCAAATGACGATAATAAATTAGCAAACGATGTACAATGATTTATAGTTTCAGCCACAAAATATTCACATTCAGTCTGAATTTACATATTTATGTACAAAATCGACTGACTTAAATCTATGATGTTTTAATAACTACGTATTAAAACAACGTTTTCTATGTTTCCGGGAATTCTCTGTGGAAGAATTATAGTCGACAGTTGCGTGGTTAAGAATTGGTGTACGGAAATGTAGGTTCGATTCCGGGCTTTTAATAACTATTAGCGTTCGCACATGTATTCATGTGCTAATTAAACATTTTATTGTTTGTTCGAATGTACTTTTTTTACAAACTATTTTCACAACTACCTATAATTACATTAATCACTTATTTCTACTTTTAAAAATAAGAGTTAGAAAAATAGGTATAAACTTTAATTGATTCATTAATTATTAGCTTAGTTTAGAAATTAATACATTCATTAAATAGGTTTAGTTCTCTCAAAATTAACCAACGCACGTCAAAATGTCTCATATTTATTTATTTTGAATTGTTATCACAATCAATCAAATCACAATGTGATCTTTATTAAAGGTAAGCTTAAGCATAAAAGAAATTAAAAATTACCTTAAAATTACATTTTCCTAAACAGACAAGTACCTAAATAAAGCATTAGCAACAATAAATAAATAAAAAATAAGGCAAACAAAAAGTTAGTTTCTTTTATTCGCAAATGATCTCATAAATTAACGTTACAACTTATCTATCCATAAATTAAGTATTTACGTTGGTTTGTGTACCGTACACAAACTGGTCTCGTTCCAAAATATTTACGAAAATATTGTTCACAATTTGGTTATAATAAAATTTACCATGGCGCGCTGAAATGCTCGGGGTGTACATAGAGCTGTTGATACCGCATTGTTTTTTATAAGACTTTTATTTACCTTATGTTGCAGGTTTTAACTATCGTAAGGGTGTTTTTAAATTTCTTGGACGATTATCTCTTTTATACAGTTGACACGCTAGGAGTAGTGCGACACCCGTATAACGCACGATCGCGGGACAACAAACGTCAATAGTTAACTGTGTGACAAAGACAACAGTCCATGTGCAGTCCGACACCCATGCTGTTCTAGTAGTCCATTACCAAACACTTGGATTGCTCTTACATCATTTCTTTTTTGATCTGGATTGAAAACTTTGTAACGATATAGACTCATAGGACCAAAAAATAATAATGGACGTATTATCTTAATTATTACGATTATGACTAGAAACTGTAAATACCCTGCAGTGGGGTATTAAATAGACTGGTACTATTTTCATTATTTGCTCAGGATAAGCGCAAAAGTAAGACGAAGTGAACTTCACCCCACACATTGTACCTACTTACTTTCATTATCAATTATTTAAGTAAATATCTTTACTAAGAGTTGCAAATTATATGCAACAGCAACAAAGTATTCAATGTTAAATTAATTTGTTATGTAAAGGTTATGTAAATGGAATGTCATAAAACAGAACGATGGTCCATTATTTTTTAATTGTTTCATTGAAATCGTTCCAGCGGTCAATTTCCATTGATGGTTCCCGTAAATAATAATTACCAAGATTGTTTATTCAGCAAGAAGTGTAATTAAAAATTGATAGTAGGAACGGTTCTCAAGTGAATATTAACTATTATTATGGGTGGCAAAATGATGAGTTGTTTAATAAAATGGGGTAGGTAATTAATTAGTACTGGGGGTCACTAAAAAGCGGTTAGTACCTACATGAGGTATAGTTGACGATTACTAATTGATATTATTTAAAATGACTGTCCCATTGGTCTTGTGATCGTAAAAGCGGCTATAAAATTATGAACCGCTAATATATTTCTCAGTAGAAGCCCGGAGTTTGGGAGTAGGTGGTGTATGACACCCCCGTGTGTCAGAAAGCACGTAAAGCTGTTGGTCCTAATCTCTCCCTAATTATGTCGAACTACCTTCATGAGAGTGAAGACGTACACACCTACATCTGTGTTTGTGCACTCTTTATTAAGATGGGTTGCTGTGATCTAAATTCGGTAGAGAGAATATTATTAATATAATTTAAAATAAGTAAACTTCGTTTTATAGGATCGTTTCTCCGCATTTATTTACAAACCGAAAAAAAAAATACCATGGCGTATTTATCATTAAAGACTATTTGATTCTTACACCAACAAAACACTTTTCCGATTAAGCCATTAAAAACCGTAATCACACACCGAAAAAAACCGAAATGATAATTTTATTTAAACAACCCGGTATTATCAACTCTAAATAGATATTTTCACTTTCACAGGCCAACTCGGTTCACTGCCGAAATTCTGTCACGCAATTCCGCCATTAAGGGTTGTTTCCACCCCCTCGCCCCCCCCCTTACCCTCCAGCAGTCGGCAAATTTTACAAACTACCCGCCGTAATTTCGTAGCTATATAAGGGCGCCCCCGTTAGGGCCAGTTTTTATGCGGCCCCCATTGGTCGGGGATTCCATAAGGATTTTTTATGGTATGCAGTTTTTAGTGTCGTGATTTTTAATGACGGATTTTTGGGGATGACTGTACGTTATAGATAGTGTTTGCCTACAAGGGACAATGTAGAAAAAAATACAAAAAGTTATATAAGTACTTAGTTTTTTTTTTCTATTCAGACAAGCACATTTTTTTTTAATCCTTGTCACACTCTGGGTTTTTCACCTGCATCGTGGGTGCGTTTACAAACATATAAACTTACATACATAAACATTCAGACCAAAACAACTATCATACAAATATTTATTTATTTATACGCAGCGTGGCAGCCGATCGGTCAGTCACTGCGCCAACAGTGTCATCTATTTATTAAGTATGCTTTCTTACGAAAAAAAAATACAGTATTCGAATTTAGTACTTAGTCTGAAATATTTATTTTATACGTCCTTGCGTCCTTCAAGATTTCTTTGATTATAATTAATAATGTCTGCGGTAAAAGGTGAACGAATCAAAATGTGCAAGTTCATTGAAGGTCAAACTGTTTCAGCCACAAAATATAAGCAAAACTATTTTAAGTCTTATCAATACATCGTTTTAACTATTCTATGTATGTTTGTGAAATGTCAACGACCAAGTCAATCAACCATCATCACGCCTATGTTCCCCGAAGGGTTAGGCAGAGGTCAGTTCGCTGGTATATCAAATACAATCAATCAATACAATCAAGTCAATCAAATATTTTTTTGTGGGTAAGTAAGTCCTTGAGTAGCTTCTGCTCACGACTTCGTCCGCGTGAAACTTGATATTGTTATCCCATGGGAACCGTACATTTTTCCAAAATAAAAATATACTATTCCAAAAAATTCTCTTTCTGTGCCAAACATCCAGATCCGTTTTGCCGTTCTGGCATGTCTGTCGAGATTAAGCAATAAACATCCATCCAAACTTTCGCATTTATAGTACATAACCGGATTAATACTAACCTAACCCTTCAGATTTTTCTTGCACGTGTGTTACTAAATTAGACGTAAGACAAAAATACGGAACCAATTTTCTTTCCATTTCCGCAGTAACCTATTACGCAACTTCCAATTCAACATCGAAGGTTCTCCATCAGTCCTATAAGTACTTATAGCCTATATAGCCTGGGCTATAGGTACTTATAGCCGGGCTATATGTACTGTTAACAAAAGAAATAAGTAACCAGAGTCGCCTAATAAATTCAAAGTTTTTCAAAAACCGATAGAAGTTTTTTAATGAATTTTATTTTTATTAGTAGAAAATAAACAGTCTATTAATTAAATTAAATTTAATTTAATAACCACCACCAGTTTGAAAGACAGCTTCGACTTCATTAGACGGTCTGGTTACTTGCCTCTTTTGGTGACTGTACTTATAGCCGGTCTATAGGTACTTATAGCCGGGCTATAGGTACTTATAGCCGCCCTTCAAGGCAACAATTTCCTTTGGCGCGGTGTGCGAGCATCGATGCATAGATTGTGTACAATGTAGGCTTATTTATATTTTATAAGTGCGAAGAGCAGGGCGGGCGGGTACGTCGCCGCCTTACCGTGTATAGGCTGTTGCTTTTTGTGTTACGGCATTATTGTTGTTTTTGTTTTACTTTGTTTTATACGTGGTTATTTATTTTTTACATACTCGTACATTGTAATATTTCCAGCATACTTGACTTGTCTCGTATTAACTGCCCCGTTGGTCTCGGGGTCGCAAGCGCAACAACTGATCGTGGGGTCCTGGGTGTGATTCCCGGGTCGGGCAAAAGTTTAAAATTAACCAAAAGTTATTTGGTTTCTTCTAAGAAATTCTCATTATCCTCAGTAGCTACTTGGAGTTAGGATTTGTGCCCGGTTAATTTCGACAACTGTACATTGGTACACCCCTGCCGGGGAATAGTTATAGGCGTGATGGTGATGGTAATGCTGACTTATCTCAATGGGCAGTTTTCATTGATATTAGCTGCCTTGACCGAAATTTTTTCGACAGGATATTATGAAACACCCTATATGAAGCGTAGTGTTTACAATGCCCGGGTACACTAGTGTGCGTGTTCGCCATAGCAACGTTTTACGAGTTATTCCAACTCGTTAACTGTTTACTGGGTTTCATACAAAGTGCCTTTTAATTTCATTATTATGTACAAGTATACAAGCCTTTATTTTGCCCTTATTCCCATTTTTAGGTAATAGTAATAATTTTTTGATTTGGTGTTTAAAGCTTTTGAATGGTAGGTAGTAATTGTTTAGCTACTAGCTTTTGCCTGCGACTTTGTCTGCGTAAATGTCGCTTATCAAGAATGCAGATGAAATCATCAGTCTAGTATAGAAATGCTTACACTGAAAGCATGTCATTCTTTCAGCTTTCCGCGTTTGATCGGATGTGATACAAACTAGTACGGTTTCTATTGATAAAAGCTGAATTGAGCTGAATAAGTGTAATTAGTACCTAAATATCGGTTTATCACGGATGCAGATGAAGCCGCGGAATAAAAAGTAGGCTATGACGCTACAACACGAGAGATCGGAGCAGTAAGTAAAGGTGTAACTGTCTTATTCTAATTAGCGAACTGCTCGCGATTTCGTCCACGTGGCTTATTTTACCAGCCATAACTTACGTCTTTGGTTAATGCTCCGGTACCGAGTGTCGTGGCGTGATGTTGTATAACCTATGTTATCCAGGAATAATATAGCTATCCATTGTTGAAAAAATGGTTGAAATAGGTCAAACAAACCAAACAAACTTTATAACATTAGTATGGATAACCAATTAGATGTCTATCCTTCAAGACCCACTTTTTCAGAAATTGCTAGACGTATAAAATTAAGTTTTGAGCCTCAAAAATGCTGACGAATTTCAAGAGATTTCGGCTAAAGATTACTAAAAGTAAACGTAAGTACTAGAAAACGTTAAACTGGTACACTTTGTGAAAAATTTAAGTGCTTACCGCTATTGTTATTAGCGTTTATTTTAAGATTACAATCTAAAAGTTTCTGTTGAAATAACTTTGCTATTATTTGAACGACTAGTTCCTATTTTAAGTTGTAACTGAAGTAAAAAAGGGCGCTTTATGTTTAAAGTTAGGGTAGGTACCTATAATAATTATATTGTCATAATTGACAATGATGGCGAAAATGATATTTTTAAAGAAAACTTACTGAAAAATGCCTTTCTTAAAAAACCCTAAAATGATGAAAAAACCAGCCTATAATTATCCTACTGCATGGCAAGAATACAGAGAATACAGAGAAGATATGCATCTTTTTTTTTTTTTTAAAGACGGGAAATCATCAAATAACTTCCCCCGCCCTGGGCGGGGCGGGAGGGAGTGTCGGACTTTTACTGACTAAAACCCGGCTATGTTCCTTCATGTGTCCTTTGCGTTCCGGGGGCGCGGTATCTCTTTCGAACAACCCGCAGCCCCGGCAAGATATGCGTCTTGCTTGACACTTTTCGTGACCCTAGGACTAGCTTTCCTACTCTTCCTAAGAAAAGACTAAGCAAATGATTTGTTGAGAATGCTTTGCCATCCAATGTGGCAATATCGGCAATTTTTGGGCATATTTCCAGTTAACGATGCCGAGGAGTTCTTGATGCCATTTTATTTTTGTTATATTGTAATAGTTTATATGTGTGAATAAATAAAAATCAAATAAAGCTTTTTTATAAAATAATTATGTCATTACTTATTTTAACCTGTAAACTAAATAAAATCTTTCTTCCAATAAAAAAAAGTTGATCACAACAAAAAAAATGCACCATCAACAACATATTAAGGTAAAAACACATTTTCCGAACATTACCTTTATCCAGCGCATGATTGATTAGTTCGCCTTATCAAAGATCATATTGTTTTTCATAAAACACTTTACTCCGTTGGAAAAAAGGCTAATTTGTCAAATCAAAAGCCATGCTTATCGTACCATAATTGATTTCGAAAATGTAAAAATCTTGATAAAGAATTAATTTCTAGTGGGGCTTAATAAATATTATGACTGATTTCTTTAAGAAGCTTATAGTAATTATGGGTCGGTATGTGATGTTTTTACCTTCGTAATACGGTTAAATGCTTGCAGGATTTTCTGAAATTAATGAGCTTTCATGTTGTACAGAAAGTAAGTCACCATTTTCCTAGAATATTTTAGCAATTTCGATTTTGACAGGTTGTAAAAGACTTTGTTGGCGAAAAGTCAAATAATGACTTCCATCATCACGCCGGAGGTGTACCTATGTACACCCACAGTTCGCCGGTATATTTAGTCTCATGTAATAAGGGGCGAGCCCATTGCCATTAACCGGGCACAAATCCAAACTCCGAGCTGTTACTGAGAATTTCGTAGAAAAACCCAATAATACTTTTGCTCCACATTGGTATCGAACCCAAGCAGAAGCAGCAGCAGTCGCGCTTGGCTAACAAGAACCAATAGATACTTCAAAAATGCTAAAAAAACACAATACGGACTCAAGCAGAAGCTTCCAAAAGCCCCTGGTAAAACAGCTAAGCGTCAAAAAGAACAAAGAACATTGTTTTCCATTACCTAGGTTGTTAGTCAGACCCATGGCTAGTCATGACGTCACAGTGTTTGCATAGAATGACATCATGGCTGTCTGGGGTCTTTGCTTGTACAGACATAATTGCCTGAAAAAACAATGTTGGCTGAAGGTTGGTGTCTGAAGGATAGTGTTAGAATTTTGTCGTAGTAGGTATATGGCTAATTTAATGTTAGTAGTAGAATAAAACCTTGAAGCTAAATAAATGCTACATGCAAAACAAGTATTTCCCATTTTAAAAATCGATCGAATTGAATAGGATCGGCAATGCCATACAACGAGGCAATGTTGCCAGCTTTTTTGGCCCACTAACAGCGAATTGAACGAGCTTTTTCATGCCCCATGAACTTCCACCCTTAACTTTTACAATTGGTACATATCCCTTAAATTTGTTTTTTTTTTCAAATTTGCATAAAATCATTAAAAAATTCCTTAGGTCATATAAATCAATCCAGTAAAAAATAAAATTGTCGGGGATGGAATAAATTCTAGCAGAAGAGTTGTCATAATGACAAGTTACCCGACTTTCCCCCCCTAGTTATATTTCCCCTATCTATGGAAGTCTATTTTCCATCGTCTAAAGAACATTGCAAGAAGAAAACTCAAAGAAAAAATACAAAGTAAAGAACAAAATATTGTGACTAAACAAAGGCAAAGGTTTTTAGCTTGCTTTTATCAGATCAATTATATACGTCGTTAGGACGAAGCAACCTTCAACTCGGTGCACGCCAAATTAGATTTTAATTCGTTTCTTATAAAGGTTAATTTGCTTTATGAGCTTTATTTTAATGTGGTGACGGAAATGTTGGCTTAAGGAAAAAATTGGCCGGTAAGAAAAGTAAATGGTCTTTTAAAAGAAAATGCTACTGCTTAGAGTTCTGATTTGAATAACATAATTATATTTAACAAGAATTTAGTTTTAAAACTAAGTAATAGTTTTTGTTATTTATGTTCGCCTATTTTGTTAATTACTGGCCGCGTATTATGTATGAATAAAATGTAATAAAAGATTTCTAAGCCAGATTAAAAAAAAAAAAACAAAAAACATTGCTATATGCAGGTTACCCCGATGTCCTCCAAATTTTTTCGAGGTTACATTTCACAGTCAGCGTAGATAGCCTTAACCAACCCTAGCCTTAGCCTTAGCCTTAACTAATTTCCATCGATTAATTGATAATGAAATAAAATTCCACAGAAATAGAGTTCAAAATTGCGTAACTGCGTGCAAGATAATAAATGCTGTAACAGTAAACAGTATTCTAGAGACACATTGTGATACCTACTTTTGGAAAAATATTTTAAAAAAATAAGGATGGATTTTTTTGCCTATTCTTCACTATACGAGACTGCATTTTGGAAAGAGCAACTAGAGTCAATTATACTTTTCTCTTGTAAATTGATTCAAAAGAGCCTTTTGATTGGTCTAATTGAAATAAATGATTTGACTCTGACTTTTGTAAAATTTTCTCGTAAATAGCGAGAATTTAAAGAAAAAGCAATAGGTCAATAAATTCCTCAATTTTTTTTGAGGTCAACATTATAAACGATTTATACTCACCTTACTTTCTTCTATAAACCATGTAAAATAAACGATATCACAGAATCTAAATAAGAGCTGGAAAAGCCGTTCGCTTGCCAGAAATTCGAACTAAACTAAATTCCCTAATCTAAGACCTAACTTTACGTTCCTAGTTATCTACCGTGCCTGGATTTTTGCCCAGCCCAGTAATTCCTGCGAACGGGCCACACTTTTGCCTCAACTAATGAACTTGGCTAGAAAATGTTACCTATAGTGTTTCTTGGGAATACATGTATTTAATTAAAGAAAAAATACTATGAAAAGTTAGTTATAATTTTTTTCGCGTTAGCCAATTTAAAAAATTTAGTTTGTGGAAAAATGTTTTTTTTTATTTTTTTTTATTAATCCTTACAAATTGACAGACAAAAACATAGTTTTGCTAACGTCCTAAGCTAAAGACTTTGAATATTGTAACATACCAACTATGCCCCGCCGTTTCGCCCGTTTTTAGTTGCGTCTTTGGTTGTTGCTGCGCTCCCTTGTGTTATAGCGTTATTTATGTTTTATAGCCCATACTTCCTCATGAATCTGGCTAACAAATACAAAAATATTTTTTTCCTGTCCAACTGGTAGTTAAGAAATAGCGCGTTTAAATAAACAAAAAAAAAACTAGAGAGAGAGCTTTTTGTATTTTTATGTATGTTTGAACAAACTAAAACTCTATATATTCATAATATTAGTATAGCAATATAGTTTAGATTATAATATTCTTTATAAAATAATCTTTCGATAAAACTCAACACAACACACAAAACTTCAATCACTAAACCAATAAAACTAAAATATACCCCTAAAAGAAAAATCCAGCGACTTTTTTATTTAATGGCGGCCTTTATGGAAGCTATAGGAGCGATTTCCCATCAATAAAGTAGTGTAACGGTGTTAAATTAGCATCGGATCGATATTCCCTTCCGGGCCGTGTACGGCGGTAGCAGGTACGGCACGGCCCGATGTTTACTTTGACTAAATATATATTGTGGATTATATTTGTGGTTAAGAGTTTTGGCTGTGAGTGTACTTAGGTTATGTATGCGTTTCAAAAGCAATGTTATTTTGGATGACTAGAGAATATTGGGCGATGATTGTATTTCGTGAATGGCAGAGCAACGCAAAAGCAAATCTCTTTGAAAGACTTTATATTGCAAGAATATTTATGTAGGGATTTTTTTGGGTGATAACGTCATTGCACCATACTAAGATCAATTTAAACATATAAGTTTTGAATGTCTTTGAAAAGTGAATAAATATTTAATTTAATGATTTTAATGGTTGCTATTATTATTTTTATAGTCATGATGCAGGGTTAAGGCGACCAGGCCTCTCTTGCATGTGGTTATGGGTTCGATACCGGGTAAGCACCTATACAATTTAATTATGTTCTTTATAAAATCTTTGACATCGTTGATGAAGGGAGGAAACCTTGACTTATAATTAATGTAAGCCTAAAATCACCATTTCGCCTTGAGCAATAGTGGTGATCAGACCTCGTGTCTTTTTTGTATGAGAAGAGGCTTTTGCCCTGCAGTAAGACAATAATAGACTGGTTACTATTAATTTTATCTTCTCTTCCATTTATAGGAATAGTAGATGTAAAAAATAAAACAAAAAAATATAAAATAACTCAAATTCACATGTACCTTTCTTATTCCAAGAGAAAGCAAGATGGATGTCCCGATAAAGTTACATGAAAAATTAACTTTTCGAGAACATTAATCAAGCATTATGATCGGTACTAAGAATACATTCATAATTTACTTGCTACCGGTACTGAGCTGAAAGTTTTTTTTGTCCTATACCTGAAGTACCCCGTTGTGTAGGCCGAAATCGTTTCGAATCGGAATAACCGCTGTAATCGATGCTTCAACAATCGATTTAATTAGAATTATCGGTACTTTTTTGAGTACAGTTATGGTCAATGGTGTTGTGACTTTGTATACAATTTGTTTTTTTACTTTTTCTTTTTAATTTTTTTTTGCAGAATGATATGACACTAGAGGCAATGCCTAGTTCTGTGGAAAAATAAATCCTAAAGAGTTGGTTTTACTTTTTACCAGAGTACGGCGAAGCAAAACGGTGGGTTCTGATTTTATCGATATATATGTACATAGGTATGTATGTTTATCTGTTTCTTCATAACTTTTTATCATAATTCGACATTTACTAGGTATCGTGGGAAACGCCTTCTAATGCCTTTAGTAATGTTTTTACACTTTTGACACAGCCTAACAGAGCAGCAAAAAAAACCCAAAGGATTCATTTTAATTTTAACTTTATATAAAATGACCTGACTTGGTGTTTTCATATCTCCGAAATATCTAACAAGCATTTCAAATGTATGCATACCTGTATAATTTTAGGAAATGGAACCAAAGTTTCTTGGCACGGACTAAACAGTCATAACGTGTCAAGTTTAAACACAGCAATATAATAATATGAAACACGTGAACTTTTGGAGGCATTCCACGAAAATTATGTAAACTGTTTCCTAGAGATTTTTACTGTTTGACTGTTTGCTTTGCTGCATGTTTCTTTTATTATTTTATTTAGTACAATATTATGTGGTTCACTTTGGTTGCGTATAATTAACTACTAAGTGCCTCGTTAGGCGATTACTACGCTAGAGGTCTTGTTTTTGATTCCTAGGTCGAGCAAACTGTTATTGGGTTTTTCTATAAAATTCTCAGTAGTAGCTCGGAATTAGGATTTTTGCAATAGACTCGCCCCTT
Source organism: Caradrina clavipalpis (assembly GCA_932526535.1). Lineage (NCBI taxonomy): Eukaryota > Metazoa > Arthropoda > Insecta > Lepidoptera > Noctuidae > Caradrina > Caradrina clavipalpis. Next base: position 2,145,548 of record OW052108.1, read on the forward strand.
ATTACGTGGGACCTAAACATACCGGCGAACTGTGGGTGTAAATTGGTACAGCTCTACCTTACCCTTCGGGGAATGCAGTTGTGATGGTATGATGAAATATGGCCTCAAGCAAGTCAGTTCTTATAGAATTAAACAAAAAAAGCCACAATTTTTTCTACCGTCGTTCTAAGACTAAAGTTGATATTATTTTTTTATGCCATTGGATAGCCAATAAGCCCACGGCCCACCTGATGTTAACTGACCACCACCTATACACATCTGCAACACCAGACGCCTTGTAAATACGTTGCCATCCCAAAAACAAAGTTGAAACGCCAAAATTTTCCTAGTAACATTTTTACCCATAACACTTCTGTCATCGACAGTACAACCTCGCAACATACTATACGCGTCGTCGATCCCTTACACATACGACAGTTTACAATAAAACAGACCCACCAGCCCCCTACTGATTTTTATATCTCAACGGTACTGAATAAAATTATATGCTGCGTCCATAATTTACTTGCTGATATATGCATATGTTGGTAGCGGGAATGCTTTTTGTTAAGATTTACGAGTCCAATTAACAAGTGGTATTGTGTATTGGTTTTTATCTTTGATTTTTTTGGTGGGTCGGTTTTTCTGGCCTGTTTTGTAGGACGATAGATTGTTGAGGTTTGCTAAAATATAATTATAGTAGTGGTCATACTGTTCTATTGTTTAATACATGAAGGCCAATTCTTGTACCTACCTAAAAACAAATGCAGCATTAATAATAAATGTCAAAAAATAGTGGTAAATTATAGGATTTTTTGACAGATTGATACTATGATTAGAACATTGCGAGTTAAATAAAAGCTTTTAAAAAGAATTTTCTTAAAATGTTCGAAGTTTAAACATTGTAAAAAAAAAAGTATTCCTGACAGGTTGCTGCTTCAATGAAAATAATAATATGTGCCAATTGCTGAATTAGCTTCTAGGTACTTAATTAATTTGATTTTTAAAAGTCATGTTGCAATAAATGAATTGCCTGCCATTGATTGAGAAAGGAGAGTCATAGAGTTCAAAATTCATTTTTTAAATTACATAAGCTTTCCTCATGTAACTTTTTACTTGCGCAATATCTCGACCTATCTTTAAGGCAGACATAAATAAGTCACACTGATTTAATGTTTATGCAAAACCAACTCTAAAAATACAGAAACAAGATATTAAATTACAATCTTAACCTTCCTATTAAAATTACCGCATAAGTCGACCTGTACTAGATTACTCGAAAGTACATCTAAACAACATCGATTACATCAAAATCGAATGCGGTATCGATTCCAGAGAATCGAGAACACGGTGAGACGGCACATATATTAATACGTTGTAGTCTGCAATAAAATTGGCTGACAGCGTTAAATAAGTGCCGGGAAAGGCATTTATAAGTAATCGATACATCGGTATGCAACCGATTCTAAGATTCGATTTATTAAATTTTGCGTCAGGTGTTGGGTTTAAAATGAGAATAGATTCGTTGTTTGTGAGTTTATAGTGGTGGATGCTTTTGTTTTTCATTGTTCTGGCGCCATTGTTAGCAGACTAGATTTGTAGAAAAAGAATTGGCAGTCTTGGTTACTGACAGAGGTGAAAACTTAACGTTATATTAGCATGTCGCTGACGACACAAAATTTGCTTAGCGATGCATAAAAAGCTTTCACTTAAAAAAAAAGAAAATGTCGGTATCATACTCGTTGTCTAACTTGGCAACAAAATGAAACCAGACTCTTTAACATTTTGATATACAGCAGAGCTTTTCTGTACAAATCAGCTTCGGTGAAGTAAGCATGAGGTTTGCTGTAAACAAAGTGGAATGGCAACTCACCTTAAGCTCACTTTCCGTAAATTCACCGACGAAGCCACAGAATATGACTCTGTAGTTCGCTTGAAGTTCTCTCGACATACATGCACATACTATTGACAATTGAATGTGATAATATCAACCTAATAGTAGTACCTATCTGTCACGAAGGTAAAGCATTAGAACCAAGTGACTCTAATTTTACCAAAAGAAATAATCTTTATCAAAATATGTACCCCTTGAAAATCCACGATACGAATCATGACTTATACCTAAGTGTGAACCAAGCTTTACATAACAATAAGTAACGAAAAGCAATAAAACTTCTGATAATTTCCTGAAACTCGACATTTTGTTACAAAACCAATCTCTATACCAAATTATTTGAGCCAACCCTATTTCGGACTAGAGTGCATATAATATTTGGTGTAGTGTAGGACAATTCTAACTAAGCTTTTCCACGGTTTTAGGCATACGTTTTTTTGACCCAACGGACCACACTTAATTTCTATTTTTATAATTATTTTAATTCTGGAAGCCGACCCCAACACAGTTGGGAAAAGCCTAAGCAGATGATGATGATGATTATTATTTTAATTCTGAATAATATGTCAATGTCAATGATCTTTAATATCAATTTCAAAGCTTTTTCGTGGAATTATCGTCCCTTTTTTTAATCACAGCCTCACGCTAAGAATTTCTTATGTAGCATGGATGCACTTGCAAATACATAAAGTTACATTCACAAATAAGTAAAAAAAAAAAAAATGCCTTTACCATTGTATGCGATCTTACCATTGTATGTGCAATTACCGTGTCATTAAAAAAAGGACCTTGTCTGAGTCTTTGAATTTCTCCTGCATTGTGAATCAAACATATACACTCTCTTAAACAACCAACAAACAAAATTGAAGCTTGCTCACATATAAAAACCCCCACTAACCTTGGAAGTAACTCTTGGTTCGAAGGTAGCTGACAGACAGCCGCAGTATGGACAGCCGGTCCAGCTTGCTGAGGATATTCTGCTCGAAGGGGAGGAGGGAAGCCAAGGTGTCCAGCTCAGCGTTGAGACGCTCCCTGTGCCGCTTGCTCGGGTTGCTTTTCGTGACGCCGTCTTTGGAAGGTGGTTTGATGCTGAAATGGAAAATTGAAGGTTAGTTTATTGTACTAAAAAGAATTTGGCAAATCCGTGTTTGAATGACAGAGTTATGCCCGAACACAATGATAGCCTTTTAATAATAACCTTTTTAAAGTCAAGTAAAGAACGACTTGATTATAGCATTGGTTTGGAGTTTTTCGTAAACGTTTAAATACAATACATAAGTAGTCATGGTAACAACTTTTTATAATTTTGCTAGCATGTTTAAAAAATGATCAGCTAATTTCGGGATTTACAGTGCGTTGAGTCATGACCAGCAGTATTACTGCGTAAAATCTTACTATGTAAATTTATGTAAAGTGCGCTTAAGGTGAGTTAACAATTACTGTCATTGATAGGCTAACAGCTTATCTCAAACTCGCTTGCTTCTAAATTCAATGAGGCAGAGCTTTTTAGAATATACCATTTATTAACGAGGTGTGGTGTTTGTGACAAAACAAATGACAGCACACAACTTAAGAGGAAAACATAATAATAACCTGCCAGCTAGGAGAATATACTGAATAGGTTGTACATAAATATTTGAGTCTCAAGGTATCCATGAAAAAATTTGCTTATCATACATTACTTACTTTATCACTGATACCAACAAAAGAAAAAAAACGGCGCACTACGACAATATTGTAGTACTAAAAAGTACCCTACTTCTGCAAGCCCGGGTTAATAACCTTTGTAAGTAATTGCAAATAAAAAGTAATTTATGTACAGTTAATATGATAGGCTTGTCCATATCATAATGTTGGGTATAATACTATCATTACATTACAGTTAGTACTACCTATCTATTCCTTAGGGGATTTCGGGTTAGAGGTAACGTATAGGGTTCATGAGTAGGGTATACCTCTTTGTCTGCCGGGGCTGCGGGTTGTTCGAAAGAGATACCGCGCCCCCGGAACGCAAAGGGCACATGAAGGAACATAGACGGGTTTTAGTCAGTAAAAGTCTGACACTAAGGGGCAGGGGAATTTATTTGATGATTTCTTGTCTTAAAAATGTCTTAAAAAAAGAAATACCTCTTTGTAAAAATATTATACTATACTGCTTCATAAAAATTACGCGTTTTCGCGTCTTAGTAGTTAAAACTTTCGCCTTTTCATCCACTTTTTAAGTGTATTTTGGACGTCGCCGACGTCGTTGAAGGAAAATATCGTGAGAAAACCTGGACTTACAATTAACTAGGGAACTACCCGCGACTTCATCCGCGTGGCTTATTTCACCCACGTTAAGTTACGTCTTTGGTTACTGCTCCACTCCTGTGTGTCGTAGCGTGATGTTATATAGCCTATGACACTCACAAATAATATGGCTTTATATGGGTAAAAGATTTTTTTTAAAATCGGTTCACTAGATCTAGAGATTACTCCCTACAACCTCATGACCTTTACCTTTTTATAATTTTAGTATACGTAGATATAAGTCTGAAATCACCAATCCGCCTTGACCAAGCGTGGTGATTAATGCTCGTGCCTTCTCTGTATGAGAAGAGGTCTTTGCCCTGCAGTACAGCAATAGACTGGTATTATTATGTATAGTAGGTACAGTACAGGTATGTGTTCATTTTTCTTCTAACAATTTATAATTGCTAAACCAACATGCAATATTGTTGCTTTATCATATCAACTTTTTATTCACTTTGAACTATTTATTGCTTTGTAGGTTAAGTGTTTATTATTATTCAGAATCATACATAGCTAACTATAGCTCCGAGTTTTTAAAAGCCTATAATATTTTACTTGTTGTATAAACGATACTTTTAGGAGCGATCGCAATCTAATCTCAGTCTCAATCTGTCAAAATGCCTCTAATTTACGTACATTTTAGACATTGATTGTCGCAATAAGATTAATTGGAACGAGATTTTAAACGTTTTTAATGAGTAAAATTAGCTTTCAGAACTTTGACTCTTAATTTTATGTAGCAGCAGATTTACTGATTAAAAACTTAACGGTTATAAGACAAAGTACGTGTTAATAGGCTTATTGAAAAAACATCTAAGCCCAAAAAAAACTAAGCTCAAAAAATATCCCACAAAATTAACAGCCACCCTACAAAATTAGCTCATAACACATTTTATTTTGGATCATTCATTTCTAAGAGGCTATTTAAAATGACACATCACATTACCGAGCGGTGTAACGGTAGCATTCGGCCTGGCCGGGCTAACGAGGCGCGGGTCACGCAAACCAACTTGTTAGCATAACTTATGCCGACGGATAAGGGGTGAGCTTACTGCATTATTGTGCTTAGTTTTTTAACAAAATTGCGCTTAGTTTTTTAGTTTAGTTTCACGTTGGCGGCGGCTTTTTGATGTTGCGTTTGAGGTTTTGTTTTTAATTGTGTTGATGTTGTTTGGTTTTTGTGTTGGAACAAAGGAATTGTGGATAAAAAGTTTGGTGTACGTTATTGTAATACTTGTGGCAGACTTATTTATTTTAATAAAACTTATACATATTATTTAGTATAGATTTTCATGTTGTTTCATTAAAAATGGAAGGTTTTCTATGAGGAGGAGGTCTACTACGCCTCAGATAAGACGCTACGCAGTTTTCTAAAAAGGAATAAGAAATAAAAATAGATACAAAAAGAGCCCCTAATATTGTTCGAGTTGTGGAGAACATACATACAAAAACTCACGATTTTCTCCTATCGGGGTACGCAGAAACCGCAGAACGCATTGTGGAAATCAAGTTTTATTTTATTCAAAAATATAAGTTTATATCAGTTAGGTACTACTCGTTTTAAGTAACCAGTAAACCATTTATTTTCAAAGACCAAGTATAGTTACTTCTTACAAAAATGCTTTTTAATTGTCTAAATTGTAATAAATGATTTAATTTTAACTTTGACACGTTTTCATACGAGTCGGATGGGGTAACCTACTCAGTAGTTCGTCATGTTTTTTTTTAAATATTTGCTGGCTTGTACTGTAACTAATAAATATTAACAAAGTATTTGGTGTACAGGCAAAACAAACGTATATATCTGCTACACTACCAATATTCATTTTAATTGTGTGCATGATAACTGTTAAAGATTTTGCCATGCAAAAAAGAGTGATGTAGAAAAACTGAGAATCTATTGGTCCCGGCTGTCATTCATAGTTCGTTGACAGTCGATACCAATAGTCAGAAGCCAGGAAGTGTGACAACCAGTTTTTCCAAGACGTATCGTGTTGCCCAGTAATGGGGTTGTGAAGGTCATATAGGCAGTTTCAGTAAAACACTGGTATTCAGCTGCACCTGGATAGGCTGGAAAGCCGACCCTAACGTAGTTGGGAAAAGGGCTAAGCAGATGATGAAGAGAGTGATTTATAAAAATTAAATACCCAGCACATAGTCGGTAAAAGTCTAACACTCCCTCTCGCACCGCCTAGGGCGGGGGAAGTCATTTGATGATTTTCCATGGGTAAAAAAAAAGCACAATCATAATATTATTTGCAAGTAAGCTACCTAAATACCAAATAGCTTGTTCGAGTGTACTCGTTATACTTTCCCATACCACTGCAAAGTTAGTAGCCAATCAGAAGAAAATGGTCCAAGATGAAATATTGAAGTGAACCAATCGGCTGCGTTCACTGACATAACTACTCTTTACTTGGAATTCTTTGAAATGCTTATTATGTCATTAAAGGACGGATATATTGAGATTATAGTTAGCGTTAACGGCTGCAGTGATTTTTCTATAGTATAATTATAATACATACATACTATCACGCCTGTAATTCCCGAAGGGTTAGGCAGAGGTACAAACCGTGCCACGAAAGATGAGACTTGACCTCCAACTTTATTATTTTGTAATAAATATTGTGAAGAATTTTTGTATGTTCTTTTAATTCCAATGTCATCGAAAAATCTCTGAATAGATATACAAATTATGGATAACTATTTCGTACACTTAGTACCTGCGCAAGCTCCCCATACTGACACTCGCCAAGTCTCATCTTTCGGGGCACGGACTGTATACCATTGTACACCTAAACAGTTCACCGGTATATTTAGGTCCTAGGTCCTATGTAATAGGGAGTGAACCTATCGCCATTAACCGGGCACACATCCTTTTTCTCCGAGCTGCTACTGAGAATTCCTTAATAATAAAATTACCAGCTTATTACTGACACACTGCAGAGCAAAGGCCTCTTTTTATACAGCGAAGGTACGAGCATTGATCAGCAAGATTGGTGATTTTAGACTATATTAATCGTAAGTGCAAGTTTTTCTCACGATGTTTTCCTGTACCGATATCAGAGATGCCTAATACCATTTTACTTTTTACCCCCTTGTCTCAAATTTTGCCAAAACTGTGAGTGCATTTGTAAACATAAGCTCATAGACACAAACAATCAGACCTGGAGCAACTTCTTGTAGGTCAAATAAATACCTTTTTCTTGCGCTAATTGAACCGGAGACCCGTAGAATAATAATAATTCGTCCAGCCACTGCGTCAACGGACTGATAGACAGCAGAAACTTAGTAATAGTGTTCCATTTAGTGTCATTTGGTTAAGGAACCTTAAAAATTATAAAACTGACAGTTTAACTTTTTAGTATATTCATTGTTTCATTCTGAAACGTAACTCATAGAAAATAACTTCAATAAATTGTGCTCTATAATAAATTACATAATATTTGTTTTAATTTAAAAGATCATCAGGTTAAATTATTAATTACGGTATAATTTATTTAAATCACCGCATTGTTGATGCGTTAATGTTATTTTGTTGTTCTGTTTGTTTTTCTATAATTTGTTTATGAGGCTTGCTCGTATTAGGGTAACTTAAATTAGTAGAACAGGGAGAGTCATAGAGCCGAACATTTTAAAATTATTTTTTTGTTATCACATTATTAAATACCTGGAGAAAAATTCTAGTAATTAACATACCATCAGGCCTGTATGTCCCTGAAGGATTAGGCAGAGGTATACCAATGTACACCCACAATTCGCCGGTATATTTAGGTCCCATGAATTAGGAGGCGAGCCTATTGCCATTAACCGGGCACATATCTAAACTCGAGCTGCTACTGAGAATTCATAGAAAACCCAATAACACTTTTAAAACTAACACTACCTAAACTAAATAAATAAATATACTAAATACTATATAATAACTAGATATAATAATATAATGACTATATAATACTATACTAAATAAATAAATTCTATTCTATTCTATTCTATTCTATTCTATTCTATACCACTAAACTACTAACACTTTTAAATTTATATTTTGTCGCTACATAACCTTACAATTAGTTTAACCATGTTCTACATTGTTAAATCAATTTTCCCTAGTCAGACAATTTCCTTAGTACATACTGATATCTGTATCAAGGTACAACTTTAGAACAAGCCCAATCTATTCCAACCATTTCGATGTCCAACACAAATTATAAATAGTACATTAGTCATCGCCGCCCGTCGTTTTTGTTGATTTATTCAAACGTTAGTATCAAACGGCGCACGCGCAACCCTTTGATATTACTACCATACAATTTGTATTCATACACCACTTGACAACCACACAAAATTGAACTTTAACTAAAGAAAATAAAGTAGGTTTTGGCATGTAGTTCCAAAGTGCAAGTCCCATATAAATCAAGACCGATTATTTCTATAAATCGTAACTCGATTAAGTTATAATCGATTGGCGATTGTGATAGGTATCGTTATTATCGATGGATATTTATTTTTGTTACTTCGTTTCCTTTTTGTAATGTTTCGGTTATTTTGTTGACAAATTATTATAACGAGGTTTGTGTGAGAAGGGATGGGAATTCGTTCGAAAGTCAATTAAAAGAAAGAAATTCCAGACTTCTCATTGTGTTCTAGAGACTATGATAGCCGGAGTATTCTGTAATAATCTCTCTGGGTAAAATTAGAGGGGAGCTGTCAAGCCCCCCTAGAGGGGAGATGACAACAAACTTCAAGCTCACTTCAAAAAAAAAAAAAAAAAAACAAAAATTAATTCACCGAGTGAGGTTTATTACAGAATACACCATCTCATATAGTTTCTAAAACTTTGAACATTTTAGACAAGGAGATTTTTACATAATAGCCATGCAGAAGATAATGTAACGTTATTCGTGATGATTAGTAAAGTGTGTAGACATAGAGTATGTATAAATATAAGTATATAGGTACATAATAATCACACATACGACAACATTAATAGAGCAGCCGATTTTCTTTTTCGCGTTTTCAGTTTTGGTTCCATAGTAAAAATTGTTCATAATGTATGAGTACCACAATTACTTTTCAGATTTCTGGTGATCACTGGCAATTACTGTCTTAACTAACTGATAGTGGTTTGGCTTATACTGGCATTGCCAGAACTAAGCTCGAATTATTAACATCGATTATTTCTTCAAAAAGGCATATGGTAGCTAGGACAACAAACTCAATAGAATGCCTATTTGACCCCTAAAACAATACGATCCATAACTAACCTACGATTTTTTTGACACAACAGTTATCTTTGAATTGATGGACCATGGGAACCGTGGAGCATAGGAAACACTTATTAGACATGTCGTAACGAATACATAATTGACTTTTATCTCAGAAACTAAAACAGCCATAGGATAATTAAAAATTTCATTGCAAAATCATGGGCGTAGCATAGACAATGGATTTACGTATTCAATTAAAAGCTAAAAAAAAGTGTTAATGTAAAAAAAAAGTAAAGATATTTTGTCTAATCGTTATATTTATTTATACGGTTAGTGATTTTCGTTTCATTAAAAATTTGCGTCAATTAGTTTCGCGATTGGATGCTGGTGAAATTTTGTAATTTGCGTAAACAAGAAGTCAAATTTTCTCACATTTATTTGTAGTTATTCTTCATTATGGTTTCGTCAAGGTTGTGGGTTCACAACCTGAGAATTTCGCACCGTGTTTCATCTAGACACCTCGACATCTGTGGGTTTACTGTTCTTGTTCATTTTTGTCGACACGTGGGTTATTCACGTTATGACGATATAAATAAGATTCGAAGAGACATTTAGTAGCGCAAATAATAAAAATCATAAAACAAAGACAAATGATAAATACCTCGCTATGTAAAAAAAAAAAAATGAAATTCTCCATGCCGATTCCGGCCACGGCGGCTAACCTTAATGCAGACTAGCTACGTACGCAGGAGATATTATAGTGCACAAGTGTGTGCGCAAACACAGGTGCACTCCCTCTTCCCTAACTCTCATAGCCCGATGGGACGGCAATCCGACCCCCGCCACCTCGCGTACCTTGCTATATAATTGAGTGAATAGTAAAAAAATCGACTGACAGAAATCGGCCCACGTGTTTGGTCTTCAATCAAAGATACAAAATCCGAACTCAGCTAAGAATTTGATAAAAAGAAAACCAATAACACTTTGCTCGACCTGAGAATCGAACCTAAGACCTTTCGAGTCGCGCTTAGGACGTCTAGGCTAACGATTCAGTCTCTACAGCATACATTTCTTAATCCTCTCTGAAATTGCCAAAAACATTTTTACGAAATTAAACCCAACACATTTCTAAAGATTTCTTTACAAGTAAAATAACTAAAGTGCATATAAATAGCTTACTATTAAATGATCGTTAGCTCAGCGGTGGGGAATTACATTTAACCATGTGAAATCGTTTCTCTTTAAACTTTTGTTTATAACAATTTAACGATTTTGAATGGGATAGATGTAATTTTGGTCTGGTTTGGTCTGCTGAACCTTCTTGTGTGGAAAGGGTGTAATGGCTGTTTGAAAGTCGAGGTTATTTCTAACTAATTTATGTTTGTGACTTCAACCGTGTGGACGTCTATACCATGCCACTTTGCACTTTTGCACTTTGCCTATGGCACTTGTGAATAGATTTCCATTTTATTTTTCTCTTAGAAACAAAACATACAAATGTTATTTTTAATATTGGCATACAGCTTATAGATACGTCATTACGAGCCATTAACTATGCATTCTATACATGAAACTCGGTAACATTGACCAAAATTACTACTGGTAAACGATTTATATTTTTCGTGTTACAAAATAGTATTTACAGTAGTGCACAAAGTAAACATTGTGCATCCAATAGTTCAAGGCCCGTTGAGGTGTTTAAACTTTTTTTTTTTTTTTTTTTTTTTTTTTTTTTTTTTATAGACGGGAAATCATCAAATAACTTGAGTTAAAAAAATTAAATCTTATTTTCATAAAATACAGTTCAAACAATTTAAACTTTGACCTTCAACATCTCCGTGGGAAACTTCCAGGTATGATCCAGAGACAATAATTTATCGCAATGATGGAAAGAAAATGCAACTTTTAGCTTCGTTCTTTTACTTTAGATAGCAAATGAGTGGAAATCTCTACCATTTTTTTAAGTTTGGGAAATCATCAAATAACTGTCACATCTGACCTAGACTAGAGTAAAGAGGAGACTCATCTTGAATAAAAAAAAAATATATATTTTTATTATTTCTCTGTATGAGAAGAGGACTTTGCCCTGCAGTGAGACAGTTATAGGCTGGTATTATTTATTTTTATATTATTATTCGTCAAAAATTTCAATACACCATTGTTTACAATATTCCTATACCTTAAAATCCACTTTCCCTGCTGACCCCACAACAAAGACACAACCTCTAAAAATAGCACTCGTTCACGTGACCCGTGAGTATCGTTTTCATTTGATGCGTGACAGTCGTTCGCATGTCAGCACGTAACATTACAACTCATTCACCTAGATGTCCCTACTGTTACCGTTTTCTTGGCCGTACACTTGCGTAATTGTTCTGACGTCACTTGACACTGTGACGTCATAACGTGTCTTTGAGGTGTTAGTGGAGACGGTTGTGTTGTTTAGTCTGTTTTTTTGGCTATACAATAACCATTAACCATTAAATCCGCCTTTGTACGGTGTATTCACATTTGTGCAAATAGTTTTAATAAAGATATATAAATTACCAACAATAATCCGATTTTCACGCAAAACCCTTATTTAACGATTTCGAATGCGATAGATGTAATTTTGGTTTGGAAGTCTGTCTGCTGACTGTGTGAATGGCTGTTTGAAAGTCGAGATTATTCCTTACTAAGTAAGTCGAATATAATACCGTTTTCTTGGCCGTACACTTGCGTAATTGTTCTGACGTCAATTGACACTGTGAAGTCATAATGGTAGTGTCTTTAAGGTGTTTGTGGAGACCTTTGTGTGGTTTGGTGGATTTTTGGCTATTATTTTGTTGGTTAGTATTTTTGTTGGCTTTTTACTGTATCCTACCGTCTGCCCGTACATTTTCCGGGATAAAAAGTATCCTATGTGTTATTCCACACTACAATCTATCTCAGTGCCAAATTTTATCCAGATCCGTTCAGCCGTTTAAGCGTGAAAGAGTAACAAGCATCCATCCATCCATCTATTCTCACAAATATTTATTACTAGCTTCTGCCCGCGACTTCGTCCGCGTCACAGTTGATGTGTTATCCTACGGGTACCGTACATTTTCCCGGGATAAAAAGTAGCCTACTTGTTATTCCAGACTATAATCTATCTTTGTGCCAAATGTCATCCAGATCCATTCAGCCGTTTAAGCGTGAAAGAGTAACAAACATCCATACATCCATACTTACAAACTTTCGCCTTTATAATAGTAGTAGGACTAGCTTCTGCCCGCGACTTCGTCCGCGTCACAGTTGATGTGTTATCCTACGGGTACCGTACATTTTCCCGGGATAAAAAGTAGCCTACTTGTTATTCCAGACTATAATCTATCTTTGTGCCAAATGTCATCCAGATCCATTCAGCCGTTTAAGCGTGAAAGAGTAACAAACATCCATACATCCATACTTACAAACTTTCGCCTTTATAATAGTAGTAGGACTAGCTTCTGCCCGCGACTTCGTCCGCGTCACAGTTGATGTGTTATCCTACGGGTACCGTACATTTTCCCGGGATAAAAAACATCCATACATCCATACTTACAAACTTTCGCCTTTATAATAGTAGTAGGATTTATTTCTCACAATATAAGGTGTAAAAAAAACGATTTTTGAAATGACAAGGCATTCTGGTTAAAATTTTATCCAAAAAGCCTTTACATGTGAAAAATTACTTACACAATCTAACGCCTTTTCCCCATGGGGGTAGGCAGAAATCACAGAACGCTTACATACTCCAGAAAAATTAACATAGCTTAATTTAATTTTTTTGCCATTTATTTGTTTTTCGATACTGAGCTGACAAGTACACGAAAGTTAAGTTGATTTTTTAACACCTTATATGTATAAGTATTATTGGGTAATCAGCCAAAACTTAATAATATAATATATTATTACAATTCCAAAATAATTTAGAGACAATAATTTATTATGACCTTTTGCATTCTACACAATAACAATCAGATACCTACTTAATCTAATTTTAATAGCACATAATTTAATTTTATGCTTTCAAATTCGGACACCCATAATCTTGTCAAGTATGGTATGCGTCAACCGGACACTGAAATTATCTTTTGTCTCTCTTACACATTTAATATTATTATTTAGAATTTGATTTCTGGTCTGTATATTATTTTTAATTAATTTTTTCGGGTAAATGAGTCGACTTACGTTTTTGAGAAAAACAGTTCTTTTTGGATTCCATATTGGTTTGAGTAATACACAATTATATCAATATCTTTTTTAAGTCTTGGAAGCTCTCATTTTCTCCAATATTTTATCTATAATACATACTTAAACCAACCTTTTATTTAATAAACATAAATTAATTATAATGTACTTAATTAGCGACTGTTGACAAGCAGCTGTATACAAAATCAACATTCATTTAATTTTGACTGTCAATTTTACAACAAAAAAAAACGAACCTGGCCAAGCGCAGCCGCGCCAAAGCCTAGTTTACAACAAAAATTACAATAAAAAATAATAGATTGTTACGTCACATCCATGTTTACAAATGTGGAGTGTTGTGGACTATAATTATAAATATATTAGAAAGGTCGATGGACGGGTTAAGGCCGTATGTGGCTTTGTTTTAAGAACGACTACTTTTTTTTGTCCGCAAGTGTAAGTTTAAAGTTCGAGGTAGCAAGTATCAAGATTCTTTTGAATGATTTTAAATAGGTGAATGAAATGATACTTTTGGGCCAAGACTGGCGTTCTGGGATAGATAAATTAATTATTGAAATACATTTATAATACAATTTATAATATTACAGTATTTAAAAGATGGAGTTTCTTGCCTATTCTTCTCCATACGATTTTACCTTTTGGAGTGGGCAACTGAATTTTTTTTTCTTGAAAAAAATGTGCCTTGTAATGGTCTAATTGAAAGAAATGATTGGACTTTGACTCCGATACTGTGCCAATTTATTTACAATGTAAGAAAGAGAGACAGAGAGAGAGATTAAGGTACCTATTACACGTGTTTAACCCTTTTTTTTTTTTTTTTTTTTTATAGACGGGAAATCATCAAATAACTTCCCCCGCCCTGGGCGGGGCGGGAGGGAGTGTCAGACTTTTACTGACTAAAACCCGTCTATGTTCCTTCATGTGCCCTTTGCGTTCCGGGGGCGCGGTATCTCTTTCGAACAACCCGCAGCCCCGGCAGGCATCGGCCCTCAGTGGCCCCATCCAATTTTGCTGACATCTCTTTGAGGCGCGCGTGGAACACGAACGCGCCGTCGCTAGTGAACGTACGGACGGTGAGCTACCCATTGCTCACCGTCCACAGACCCGCGTCTACGGTGGCCGGGAGTCGTCACGTGGCTCCCGACGCCCGGATCGTCTACCGCGGCGGCCGCTGGGACGGGGGACCCTCCTTTCCCTCTCCCGTCCCGCCGCCTCCTTCTCTAGCATTACAGCTTCGCAGAAGGAGGCGACTGCTTCCCATTCCCCCTCGCTCCGGACCATGGCCTGAACCAGTGCCGGACGCGAGAGGGCGCCGCCGCCGATGGCCGCCTCGAGGACTCGGCGGTGCTCAGCCCAAGCAGGGCACACCGCCAAAGTATGTTCCACCGTGTCCTCGGGGCGATCCTCACAATGGTGACACCCGGGCGATTCCTCCCGCCCGATGAGGTGCAGGAACCTCCCGAAACATCCGTGTCCGGTGAGGACCTGCGTCAGGCGGTAGGTGAGGGCGCCGTGGCGCCGCTCCAGCCACTCCTCAAAGAGGGGAACGTGTTTAACCCTAGAACGTAATTTATTGAGAGACATACTTGGCGATTTTGAAAAAAGTAATCACTTTGTTTATCAGTCAAGGAAAATCGATTATCTCTTCCGTTCTTATCTACATTGTTTACATTGATTACACAAGATTACAGTAAAGAATAAATCATAGCCTGACTTATCAATAGGTACCTACATTAGCACAATTGTTATCATAAACACAATAAGAAATAATTGACAACAATTATCATTTATAATACACATCAATAAAAAACTTTATTTCTACCTACCTTAAGTGCTTATTTTCTTAACAATCACTAATTTATTGCAAAAACTTAAAAAAGATTTTTTCGCACAGCAAACAGACATATTTATAATTGAATAATCGACAAGAGATTTAGGACGTATAAACAGTAATACTCATCTTTGTATACAAACAAATAAAATTCAACTTTAATACTTTGTATTAAATCATAAATTGCTAAATTGGAATCTGCGTATACGACTTTTTGTTCGGCCAAAAGTTTGCTGATAAAAAGGCGTAAGTGCGTGTGAATCTGTAATTGAATTGCAGTCTTTATTTGAAGATGATAGGGTCAGATTTTGTTTGGCAGTAGGTTGTATGTTAAAGTCGGATGAGCATGTATGCCAAGTAAAATTAAGTATGCCAATACCATAGTTCGCGCATGATTGCGTTCAGCCTTCGGTGGAATGAGCGTTTTCCTACGATTTTTCTCGTAATACCTCGGGTATATTTTTCTATTTCTGTCAAGGCTAGGATGGGAAGTTTAGCTGTTAGACGCGACAAGGTTACGCAAATATTGGCATTTAGGAATGCGAAGGATTTCGTTTATTACATCACTGTTTCAACGGGAAAATATGAAACAATTTATCTACTTATTGAAATAATCTGCTTATACCAAATTCGGGGGAGTAATCCTGGTAACTTTTAGGAACGTTCGTATTCTAATTTCAGTCTCAATCTGTCAAAAATGTCTCCCTTTAATTTTTGTCATGTTTTTGACATGGATTGTCGTTGTCGCTGAGATGAGATTGCGACTTAGATTTTAAACGTTTTTAAGTACGTGCCTTTAGGGTTGCGAAAACCAATATAACATGAATCACAGACGGGGTTAAGATATTTTCAAGGACTGACCACGGACTATTGGTTAAGAATTACTGCTCCTCAAGTCCTCAAATATACTTCAGTAACAAATCCCGCTAAAATAAATACCAGCCAATTATTGTTCCACTGCAGGCCCAAGGTCTCTTCTTACACAGAGAAGGTACGAGCATTGATCATCAGGCTTGCCCAAGGCGGATTGGCGATTTCAGACTATTATAATTACAAATCCAGGTTTCCTCCCGATGTTTTCTTTTACCAATGGCAGAGACGTTCAAGATAAACTTAGAAAATGATGAACTAAAAAAGTGGCATTGGTACTAGCCCGGCATCGAACCACAGAGTCATCACAACATTACCGCTAACCACTTAATAATTTCCCATCGATGTCACAGCAAACCGTCCGTTGTCTATTAACATCAAATGTCAGTAATAACAAATCTGTTTACGTAGTTAACCTGGAACGGTAGTCCACTTCAATTGTCCAGCAAATTGCGATGATTTGCGGTAATCATGGTGGTCTGTTATGTCAAATTATTATGGGGTTTACGTATGTGGATTTGTGGCTGTGATACAATCCTGTTTACTATTATTTATAAATGCGAAAGTTTATGAAGGTGGATGGATGTTTTATTACTCAATCATGCTAAAATGGCTGAACGGATTTGGGTGGAATTGGGCACAAAGGTATAGGCTACTTTTTATTCCGAAAAAATGTATGGTTTCCGTGGGATAGTATATCAACTTTAATATGGACGAAGTCGCAGGCAAGCTAGTCCTAACTAGTAATATAAATGCGAAAGTATGTTAAATTTTGTTACCTTTTCAAGCCTAAAGCACTGAACCAATCATTCTGAAATTGCACATACGTTATCAGGTGTACAGAAACGGACATAGGGTACCTTTTATCCTGGTAAAATTTTCTGTTCCCGAGGAAAACAACAATAACGTTCTAACGTGTCTTTCTAATCGCGATTGAATTTTAAATACAACCGACATTTACGCGGATACTGCTACGCTAGAGGTCCTGGGTTCGATTCCCAGGTCGAACAAAAAGTGTTATTGGGTTTTTCTATGAAATTCTCAGTAGCAGCTCGGAGTTTGGATTGGTGCCCGGTTAATGGCAATAGGCTCGCCCCCTATTACATGGGACCTAAATATATCGGCGAACTGTGTGTGTACACTGGTACACCTCTGCCTATCCCTTCGGGGAATATAGGCGTGATGGTATATATATATTCCGGGATAACATTCGCGGGCAGAAGCTAGTCTTTAATAAATAATAGGTCCCAGCACTTTTACATCATGAAGTACAATAACCACATTCCTCTTCAACACAAAAATCGACATACCAACAAAATATACATCCAAAATTATCCATCCCCAATTTACCCAACAAGTGCACTTACAATTTATCTAACCCTGCAAATACGCGGACAATACGGCACACGTCCCGCACAGGGGGTCCATTGTACCATTCACGTCAGGTAGAGATGTCAGGACCCTACAACATTAACTCCTGTCAAAATACAAAGCGCGGTCTCTTTGTCCCTAGACATGATACGAGGGTTGAAAAGGAACTGATCACATTTGAGGGTTGGGCGTGAAAATCGGATTATTGTTGGTAATTTATATACCTATAATGGGGTAATGGTTATTGTATGAAGGACAATAAAATTGTGCTTAATACCAATCGACAATTAAATAATGCATGATGCGCTTACTTAGAAATTGGTACAGTAGTCTATAAGTATAAAATTATTAGTGAGCCTACTAAATAAACTAAAATTAATAAATTATGGTCTTACTGGTTTCGATTACCTACTAATAAAAGACGACACGTTTGGCGCAGTGGTGTAGCGATTGACTGCTGCGCTGCGTGTCGCGGGTTCGATTCCCGCATGAAACAAATATTTGTATGACCTACAGATAGCTGTTATTTTTTCTAAAAAGAAAATAATAATAATTCATTGCAATGAAAAAGTATCCTTATCCTACGTTATATCCTACGTTTTATCATCGAGGAACTCTGAAATCAACAATTGCAATAACGCAGACAGTACCAGAAACAGTCCAGTTATTTTCGAGATATCACATCCATTAAAGGTACAAACAGACAACCAGTTTCTAATTACATTATCTGATACGTAATAATGTTATCCCGGAATATAATCTGACACATCGTTTGGTTAATAATATTTCTAACATTTCACTTCATGACTGTAAAATAATCATGTAAGAATTTATTAGCTATTTAAACTTAGTGTAGCTTACTGTTTCATCCCACACGGTGTGTTAAACTTTATTAACGATAAAAGTAGTAACTGAGAATACGGTGAGCCGTTATTGTTAACTAGCAACCTGTCCTGGCTTCGTACAGCTGCAATATAAACGTCAAAATTTTTTTAAATAGAGTTTTCATACAATAATACCGTTTTTCGCGGGACTTTTCAAAGGTTTTTTTTTTCATAAAAACTTTGTCCTGACAAAGACAATAAAAAATAAAACAGCCGGATCGGTTGCCAGCGGCTGTTCGCCCACGTCAGACAATCGGTGACCGATTTTAAATCAGAGAAAAAATGGAGCATAATCCTTACTAATATTATAAATGCGAAAGTAACTCTGTCTGTCTGTCTGTCTGTCTCTTCTTCACGCCTATACCACTGAACCGATTTCAATGAAATTTGGTACAGATATAGTCTGGGACCCGAGAAAGAACATAGGATAGTTTTCATCCCGGAAATCCCCCGGGAACGGGAACTATTAATCCACGCGGACGAAGTCGCGGGCAAAAGCTAGTAATATTATAAATTCTAAATAATATACCAACGCACATGTCATACAAAAAATCGGTCCCACGGAACTATTGATCTACTGAACGGTCCGACAGTCGGTCCTACAAAAAATCGGACGTGGAAGATGGCCGTTTATGTGCTAATTGACTTTTATTTTAACCCTAATATACCCACCTTATATTCAGGTAAAAATAATAACATAAATTTCGCTAATAATATTATTTAATTAAATTATCCAAATTTTAACTGCTCCGTTGGTGTCGTGGTCGCAAGTGCGACTGCTATGCAAGGGGTCCCGGGTTCGATTCCCGGGTCGAGCAATAAGCGTTATTGGGTTTTTCTATGAAATTCTCAGTAGCGGCTCGGAGTTTGGATTTGTGCGTTAATGGCAATAGGCTCGCCCCCTATTACATGGGACCTAAATATACCAGCGAACTGTGGGTGTACATTGGTACACCTCTGCCTAACCCTTCGGGGAATACAGGCGTGATGGTATATTATATATATATATATATTTTATAAAAATTTTTATATATTATCCAAATTTAAAAAAAAAACAAATACCAAATCAAAAACCTCTAAATAAACCAACCATTCTTGTTCCCCAAACGACTTACATTCGAAACGAGTTTGAAAAAAAATGGTAGACATTCAAGATGCGCACTCGAGGGACTAACAGTGCCTATTAAAACTATATTAAGTGCGCTCCAGGCTTACGATCCCTAATGGCGCGTCATCAAACATTGTCCAAATCACGGCCATCTCACAAATATATCTATTACCAGTGTTTTTGTGTAGATTTATTTGTCGTTGGGGGGACTGGAATGAATTAAGGTAGAATTGTCAAAAGTTTGCGTCTAGAATTACAATTTTTATTGTATTATAGGACTACAATTTCTTTAAAAGATTATAAAATTAGAAAGCCGAAAAAAACGTTTTACGCGACTCACTAAGATTTGTAGAGCTCCACAACAACACTCTTATCGGCATTACCTTCTAATAAGCATTACATTAACGAAATTTAATGAAGTTGAGGCACTCTTCAATCTTTAGCAAGTAGGATGACAGCTGAAGCTCATTTCACCAAAACTCATCGAGGGAGGTTCTTACAAAATAGTTCAGTTAAACGAAATATTTTTATTTTTTGCAAACAACATTGCACGCTCAAAAGGCACTTCTTTCGGCGATCCTTACCCACATTTATATTAAACTTTTAGAACGCTTAAGCTCATGCCCAACTCACTAAATACATTTAGCCGTAAAATTGTTACACCAACCTTGACATTGCTGTCTAAGTGTTGCCATACCCTATATAGTTAATATTTAGGACTTATGTACTTATTTAAAAAACTTCTTAAAGCTCTGACATAGCTAACCTAAGTACAGACAGCCATTATACGTTTCGTCCCAACAAAATCTCCCAACTTTAATCACCAAACTCCTAAGCACCCACACCAAATTAAAACCCCCGATTGAAAGTAAACTCAAGCCATTAACCACAGCTATCATTTAACAGGTAAGCCAAATAACCCCCGCAGTGTCATTGTGATCGCACAATACGGTCTATGTGACCACACGAGCGGAACTAATACCTTTTAAGTGCCCGGCGTTCGGAGGGTTAGACTGTTAATCGTACGATTTTGGTTTCGCTAATGGATATGGGATTGGTACTGAGGTATTGATGTTCGTATGTGTCTTGGGTATGTGGGTAAACTGTCCCGTTGGTAACGTGGTTGAAAACGTGACTGTAGAGCGTGGGTTCTTGGGCTGGATTCTCTGGTTGGGCAAAGTGATGTTGGATTTTAAACTAGAAGTTTTTCAATTGCCGAGCGTTTGGATATTGATGATACTTCCGTGTCTCAGAAAGCATGTAAACTGTTTGTCCTGCGCCTGATTTGTCCCTGGTCGCTGTATTATAGGCATAGGTACGATATTATCACATGAGAAATATTAAGATATCTATACGTAGAACAATTTCTATGATCTTTCAAGCGACTTTTCACACGTAGGTGACTTAAGCAACCTATGATATTATCCAAACTCTAGTAATATCTAAGTGCACCAAAAATGACATCTCACATTTTATCCGTACTAAATCCATCAAAATGTATCTGCTGTGTAAGACTTAGATTGGGTAAAATATTCAAGAAAATGTCTTAAGAATTATTATTATATTTTTTAACATAACATGTATTAGCATCAATACATCCACAACATAACGAAAAGGTTATAATAATTCATCGATTGATTAATTGACGAAAAGAAAAAAGTAAATTCAACGGTATTTAGCAAATAATACGCCATTACTCACGAATTTTATACCAAAAGGTGTCTTAAACAGGTTTTTACTAGATTAATACGATAAAAGTACTCATTAAAGAACGCATTACCACTTGATATATTAGATTTGAGAGCGAACAAAGCGAGAAATAAATAATTCAAAAAGAAAAAAGTAATAAAAAAGTTGCAAAAAAAGTAAAACTACTTACCTATTTCGACGAAACTATTTTTTCTTTATGACCGTTATTTTTTTCTGTATAATTAATAAATAATTCAAAAAGAAAAAGAATGTAAAAAATGTTTAAAATGTGTCTTTGACAAAATGCTTTTTATTTATAGCGAGGGCAATTATTTATACTAATACTTTCGCAGTGAAGTAGCAAAAACTGTCTTTTAATTATTGTTTTTTTATGAGAACGCTAGCTTCTGCCCGCAACTTTGTCCGCGTCAAATTTAATATATTATCCCATGGGTACTGTACTTTTTCTGGGATAAAGACTATCCTATGTGTTATTCCACACTACAATCTATTTCAGTGCCAAATTTCATCCAGATGGGTTCAGCCATTTATGCGTGAAAGAGTGACAAACATCCATCTATCTTCACAAAGGTTCGCATTTATAATATTAATAGGATGTCCACATAAGGTAGGGCAGTTAATAGGTTCGTAACAATATAAGCCTGTTTACATTATTATTGAGTATCGAGTTCACAAAGGTGTTATGAACAAATAAATAAATTATTAATGAGAGCACTACAAAGTACTACATAATAGTATTACTATTGTCACACATGGTAATAAAAATATTATAATATGAGAACGTTGGGAAGTTTTGTTTTTTTTTTATCTCATTGGATGGCAAACAAGCCACCACCACCCCACCTGATGTTAAGTGGTCACCGCTACCTATAGACATCTGCAATACCAGAGGCCTTGCAAATGCGTTGCCATCCCTAAGACGAAGTTGAAATATTATCATGTGCCTGTAATAACTACCAAACTCCTGGCTGCTATTGAAAAATTCCTACATAACGCTTGCTCAACATAGGAATCGAACCAAAAAGTTCACGCTTAGCAATTGCGCTAATATCAAATTAACAATGTTTCTTTTAACCTTAAACAATTCTTATCATTTTAGTACAATTAACATTGAGTTCTTCTCTATCTTTTGAACATTCATTGTGATGTATTTGACATCTGTGTTTAACAAAAAACACTTCAACGCATTTGACATGACTATTAGTGCTGTCACCTTTATCTTTTGATATGTTCTAGTGTTGTTCTACTTATCTTTTTATACACTTTAGTGTTGTTGCACTTATCTTTTGGTACACCTTTACCTACGTACATGATATGTCATGATAGCCCAGTGACTATTCGGGAGGTTGCTGCATATCATCGGGCGGGAGGAAACGCCCGGGTGTTACTACTGCGAGGATCGCCCTGAGGACACGGTGGAGCACACCATGGCAGTGTGCCCCACTTTTGGATGGATGCAACATGGATGGGTTTTAGTCAGTAAAAGTCTGTCACTCCCTCCCCGCCCCACTCCGTGTGGGAGGAATCATCAATGATGATTTCCCAACCGTAAAAAAAGCCCAGTGACTAAGGCCTCTCATGCATTAGGCAATGGGTTTGCAATAGAGTACAGGCAAGTACCAATGTGTCTTTTTCCATAATTCATAATTATGTACTTTCTAAGTTTATCTTAGACATCACAGACATCGATGAAGGAAAACATCGAAAGAAAAGCTGAATTTTATAATTAAAATATATGTCTGCAATCGCCATTCCTCCTTGCTTGGTGATCAATGCAGAGCCTTCTCTGTAAGAGAAGAGGTATTTGCTCTGTAGTGGGACATTAATAGGCTTATATTATTGTACGCCTTTGAGTATTGTAATACTGATCTTTTAACACATGTAAGTGCTGTATAATTATTGAAAACAAAGAGGTATTGTTGGTGTAATTTTAACGACTCGGTGTGAATAAGTAAAAATAAGTAAGCGGTCATGTTGATTGCACTTTTATATATGTATGTAATGTTATTTAGTGTATTTTGTAATCTTTTCTCTTTCCCTTTTAAATCGAAGGCCTTGCATATAGTATTGGATATATATATTCCTTCTGAATACAATGCAACTAGACTATTTATGTTGTGTGAAAAGAATCTTACTATCATTAGAAATACGAAAGTTTGGATGGATTGATGTTTGTTACTCAATCAAGATTCATGACAGAACGGCTGAACGTTTCTGGATAAAATTTGGCATAGAGATAGATAATAATAATTTATGTAGTTTAATATATTATGTAGTTTGGAATAGCACGTAGGCTGTTTTTAGTACTGGGAAAGGTACGGTTCCCGTGAGATAATATTCATATTCATTTTGTTTGCGTTTCACAATGTTAAAAAGGTGTTACAAAAGGCTTAAAACTAAAAACGGTATTATGGACCGTGCTAGGGCATAGCGGTATACATATTTAACTATATTACCTTTGACGCCGTGGAGGGCGGAAGTTATAGTAATCGATAAATAAAGAATTTACACGCGCGGTAACATGGCTAGATCATTATTGTTTTTTTGAAATGCCGGAGAAAAAAGAAGTAAGCGAAGTGTTTTTATTAGTTTTTTTAGAAACTAATAAAAGCATTCAGTAACACTAAAATAAACCCCGACATCAATACAAACATTTAAAAACCCTATAGCTTAATTAATCCTCAATTTCGCGCGAAGACGAAATACTAAAAACAAAAGAAAAACAAAATGGCGGCCACAAAACGAAAACACGACGTACCGTAACGCTCGATTTGCGATACAGGCAAAAAAACCCGAGTCGGACCGGCTCGAGCCAGGCCGGGGCAAAACAGTAGTCGGACAGAGGAACTCGATATGTAGATATTTTAAAGAGATTGCACACTACACGCCCGCGGTGAAATTGGATTTTAAAATTAAACGTATTAATGTATGGATTGTGGGGTTAAGATGACTGTGGTTAATGGAAGGCGTTAAGTTCGATTCGTTTGCAATATTTTTTACCTTTCTTTTTGAACCAAAATATTGACCAGAGGGCGGGTCAATATTTTGGGTCAAAGAAGTCATCAGTATTTTTTTAAGTACTACTGGGCACTTGGCAGCGATGCTTAGGAGTTTTTAGTGCTCTTTCGCTCTTATTATGTTTAGCATGTGCAAATGCAAGCGTGGTGATCCTTCTTTGCATGGGAAGAGGCTTTTACCCTGCAGTAGGACAGTCGGTAGGGGTCGAAGTCTCGGGCAATGGACGAGGCTTCGGCCACCATTGCGGCGGCTGCGGAGGCCGGTTTTGCGGGGGAGGTCCCGCAGCTTCGGGCGGAGGTGGCGCGCCTGTCGGCCTCCATGGAGCTCCTGGTGGCAGAGAACAGGAGGCTCCAGGCGGACCTGGCTGAGCTCCGCGGGACCGGCTCCCGCCAGGCGCCCAAGGCGGGGAGCCGGAGAGCCGAGCCAGTCGAGCCAGTGGACGACCAGGTGCTGAACCTGGTTCAGCTGGAGATGGCGGCCTTCCAGGCACGGTTTTCCGTCCTGGAGGGCATCGTGTTGCGTCCCCCACTGGCGGCGAGCGGGACGACCGCGGGCGACAGGCGGGCCTCTTATGCGGCCGCCGCGTCTGCGCCGAGGCCGGGTAGCCAGCCCCCCAGCAGGGCGGGGCCGACCCCTGCGAAACCGGCTCCGGCAAGGCCGGTGCCGGCGCAAAATGGGCCCACGAGGAGGGGCAAGGCGGCATCCCAGCCGCCTCCACCCCCTCCGCCCCCTAGCTCCAACCCTCCGGCCGCGGAAGCCGAATGGCAGGTGGCCGGGGCTAAGGAGAAGGGGCGCAGGGCGGCCAGATCGGCCAGAGCGGCCACCAGACGGGCGGAGGAGCGGCGGCGACGCGGTGAGCGCAAAGCCGCGGCCAGGCTTCGCGCCCCGAAATCCGCGGCTGTAGTGGTCACGCTACAGCCGGAGGCGGAAAAGCGGGGCGTGACATATGCGCAGGTGCTCACCAGGGCCAAGGCGGCCATCAACCTTGGCGAGCTAGGGATAACCGGCCTCCAGCTTAGGGTCACCGCAACTGGGGCCCGAATGCTGGAGATCCCCGGCGCCACCAGCGGCCCGTCCGCGGACGCTCTAGCTGAGTAGCTTAGAGCGTCCCTAAACGCGGACGAGGTGCGGGTGTCCAGGCCCGCCAGATGCGCAGATCTGCGCATCATGGGTCTGGACGACTCCGTTTCCGCGGAGGAGGTGGTGGCCGCCGTCACCAGGGCGGGTGGATGCCGTGCCGAAGAGGTCAGGGCAGGCACCATCCGCCCAGAGCGCACGGGCATGCAGACCATTATGGTCAGCTGCCCAGTGACGGCGGCTAAAGCCATTGTTGGGGGGGGCCGCTTACTGGTGGGCTGGGTGTCGGCGCGGGTTCGCCTGCTCGAGCCCAGGCCCCTGAGGTGCTACCGTTGCCACGTGGGGAAGCACGTGGCATGTCGGTGCGCCTCGGAGGTGGACCGCAGCGCCCTGTGTTTCCGCTGCGGTCAGCCCGGTCACAAGGCCGCGGCTTGTGATGCCCCGCCGCATTGCGATGCATGTGCGGGGGCTAACAGGCCGGCCGATCACCGGGCTGGGGGCAAAGCCTGCGCCGTACCCGCCAGGTCCGGGGGAGGGCCCCGCGCCGCCGCCGCCGCCGCCGCCGCTGCCGCCGCCACCGTTGCCGTGGCCGCACCCGCCGCCGCCGCTGACGCCGCGTCCGCCGGCGCAATGGATTGCCAATAATGGCACCATTGCGCCTCCCGCAGGCGGACACCGTAGGCACGGTCTGTGGACGGTGAGCAATGGGTAGCTCACCGTCCGTACGTTATTTAACGACAGACCGTGTCGACGGCGCGTTCATGTTCCGCGCAAAGAGGTGTCAGCACAAGGAAGGGGCCACTAAGGGCCAAGGCCTGCCGGGGCTGCGGGTTGTTCGAAAGAGATTCCGCGCCCCCGGAACGCAAAGGGCACATGAAGGAACATAGATGGTTTTTAGTCAGTAAAAGTCTGACACTCCCTCCCGCCCCGCCCAGGACGGGGGGGGTCATTTGATGATTTTACCATCTTAAAAAAAAAAAAAAAAAAAAGGACAGTCGGTACTGGTATTGTTTATTATGTGAATATTATCGTTACTTTAAGCTTTAAGTCTGTGTAAGTTTTTTAAATTATGAATCATAATTGTTTTGTTTTTAATTGGCTTATTTGTTGTCTACTAGGTAAATTATTCTGCTCTCAATTATGCTTCAAAACATTTTTCTTTTATGCCTTGTTTTTCAAAGACATCATTTTTTTTATAACTTCACTCATTTTTTCGTGCACGTTCAGAAATTAGTCAAAACCAGAAAAAAAATAAGCACACTAAAAAGCCACTTTATTTATCCGATATTTTTAGCTGTTGTCAAAAATTAACCTTGCGAACACCGCAGCGATACGCCAAGCATTCTAAACGGTCCCTAATAATAAAATTGTTGGCATTCTAAGAATAAATTTTGCTCGAGTGAACATTTCGCTCTAAATCATAATAAAACTCTGCACTTTTTTGATAGAACCGATACTGAAATAATATAATGTTAATTGTGTATTTTATTTCGCATCATTAAATTGAACGTATGCTATCGCGGTTTCTTTCTTTATGGGGTAGGTAGAGTATAGTTTTATCCCACAAATTATTGCTCATACAAAATGCCAAAGAGTTATGAATATAAATGTGAATGAATGGAGAGGAAGAGGGAGGCCAAAGAAAAGACGGATGGATTGTGTGAAGAATTATATGAAAGATAAGGGAGTCAGTGATAGCATGAAGGCTGATAGATGGAAGAAGAAAACGTGTTGCGCTGACCCAATGTGACATGGGATGAAGGCAGGAAGATGATGACATAATGCCAAATATATTTTATCTCACCTGATATTATGTGGTTCTGCCTACAGAGACATATGCAATACCAGAGGTCTTACAGATGCGTTGCTATACCAGAAGCAAAGTTAAAAATATTTCATGTGCCTGTAAGAACACCAGTACCTACCGTTCAAACAGGAACACAGCAACGCTGCTTTGCGGCAGAAATAGATATATGGTGGTAGTTCTTCCCCTCTACGATTACTAAGCTAAATATTAAGTGATTGTAAAACAAACCTAATTCTGTGCATGCCTACACAAAACTGTGTGTTATTTGACCTAACCCTGCGAGTGCGATCGTGGAAATGCGGTCACTATAATGGCTTTAGTCGGATCGATTACACCCCAGAAAAGAAAATTTTCACAGGGCAGTTTGAACCGTTTAACTTAAATTAGCTTAACTTTAGTACTATTTGGGATTAGTTAAAGCTAATGTGGTTTTGGTTTTTTGTTCCATATTTGTGATTTTTTCAATTTTGGTAGAACATTTTTGGAGTTTTTCTCTAGAATTTCGTTTGAGGACAGATGCCTTCAACCGCGCAAACTCAAGTTTTGGGGCGTAACGTTACCATAGCAACGGTGTCATCTGTATTAGCCCTGTGCTTGCGGAGGTGTGGTCTCTAACACGATTGTGTCACTAATCCTATTTGAACACACAATTATTTGTAAAAGGCGTCACTTTTTACACCTTTCCCTATGTTTTTATTTATTTTTCTAGTACTGTTTGACCTATGACGAGACAACCCCGCCCTGTTTGCAATGGAAGATCAGCAAATCGCAGTCATATGGAAGGGCATGTAAAAATGTGTGTATGGTAAAATAGTCGTTAATATTTTGGGATAAGAGCCAATGTTACTTGTAGTTTGATCATTAAGTAGTAAATATAGGTATATATATAGTTAGATAAGTCGTAGGTATCATTAGCGCAGCTTAAACATGGCTGAAACAACTTGTACTGGTTTTCCGATCGTGACAAACTGGACAACTTCGTAAATAAACCTTCTGACCTTCTCAATCTTGAGAGAAACTAGATTTTTAACACGTACATATGCGGGTTAACTTTCACTGCGTCACTTTTTACTCTTACTATCCACGTACAGACTTGGAAAGGTAAGTTATTGAAGGAAACACTAAAATACCTACCAAAATATTCCGTATATACTTCTCTCAGAACGCTAAAAAGCTAAAACGTTAGTGTCAATATTACCAATACCTTATAGACCTACCAATCAAATTCTTGTTCCCACACAAAATTTTAAAGATATTGAAGTAACCCTTTATATTCTGGCTCTAAAGGACTACAGCCACAATACAAATAAACCCTATAGCACACATAATGCTAAGCCAGCGAACTATAAAGCCGGTAAATCTGAGGTAAGCCAATAAAAGGGTTTTATTAAATGAAAACCTATTGGATTTGCCGGCGGCGCGTCGTCGATGCATTTTGTGGAGGTTAGGAAGAGCGGATAGTGCGGTTTAAAAGCGGTGGAAAAACGAGCGTTTTTCATTTTCTTTTGAGTGTATTTTTTTGCATTTTCTTTTATTTCTTGTTTTCTGTCTTTGGTAATTATTCTATACTTACTTTAAAAAAACATTGATCCACACTAAGAATTACTCATGTATCGCGTGTGGGTAGGTACAGACATATAAACTCACATACACTAACAGCCAGACCCGGAACAACTATGTGCAGGTCATAGAAATATTTGTTTCGTGCGGGAATAAAACCCATGACACGCAGTATAGCAGCCAATCGCTCAGCCAATGCAGTGTCGTTGTGTTATCGTTGTAGTATGTAACATGTATAGTAAAAGATAACCAAAACTTAACAGTTTTGCACTACGACTGTCAAAGTATTATCGACAGATATTTTGGAAATCTTACAGGAAACAACCATATTTCTAAGGGCTTTTTAATTTTGTTTTTAACAAAACCTTGTAGTTTAGTAGATTGTCAACTGTTCTTTTTTAATAGGAGACGCTTTTTCCGATTCTCTATTACTTTTACATATTACATACTTAATAAGATTATTATTTGCTGTAATCAAAAGTCTAAAAGCCAAAAAATCAACACCCTTGACACATCAATCAAACATAGTTCACATAAAACGCTCTAAATAGGCTTATTATCACCAAATTAACACACATTGGACATTCAATCCGCCATCTTTCAAGTCAGCATGACTCAGCGTTTTTGTCGCACGCTATGCGTCGCCCCTAACCCTTTCCCTGCAAGTTGTAGCGGCTTATTCGATTAGTATACGTCGCTGATTGAATTAAGGTGAATGCACCGGATTACTTCCTTATGTGTGATTTATTTATTTAATTGTGGTATGTTTGTGGGGAATTTTAATTTTGTGTGTTTTTATAAAGGGGTGGCAGTGGTAGGGTTAAGTCTTAATAAGGTGTAACTGTAGATTTATAAAATTAGTGGTAAGTTTTTGTAAATAATTTAATTTCAGTCAATTATAACATTAGAAAAATAACGTTATAACGCTATCATTATTTCTAAGTTAGCGTTTAATGGTCTCTGTTATTTCACGATAAATGCAAAGCAATGTAAGACTATTACTCATTTATTTTGCCATTATTTTATATGGTACGTGGTACATAGGTTCGATATCGGGCAAGTACCAATGTGATTTTATCAATGTACTTTCTATGTTTATCTTGGATGTAACTGACATCGATGATGGAACACATCATGAGAAAACCTGGGTTTTTAATTAATGAAGGACTGAAATCGCCAATCCGCCTTGAACAAGTGATGACCAATGCTCGGGTCTTCTCCGTATAAGAAAAAGTCTTTGCCCAGTAGTGGGACAGTAAGAGGCATAGGATATTATTATTATTATTTACTATTTATAGCAAGGAGCTCACAATCGCATTAATTAATAAATCAAAACGCAAACTTTCATAATAAATTCAAACTTTTTTTTTTCCTTCCAAAGAAATTGTTTATCACTAGTCGATAGCCACAACTGTAGCATGAAACCAAGTTTATCACTCAGCACACACACACATACACGAGCATCACTCATCTGTACAGACGCACACAAGCACAGACATACAGACGGAGAGAACACGGTTGCAAAAAGCAATTATTTTAATGAGTGTTAGGCGAAGCATGGAGGGTGTATTTTTTTCATGGCATCGCATCAACAATCTCTTGGATTGTTTAACATTTATAATTTACATAATTCATAATCATCCGACTGGTGAGGTGTGGTTATATTGTAAGCGGTAGCGTTGAGCGATTGTACAGTTGAAGAAACTATTTGGTATATGGATGGCTAACTTGCAAGTAAATAATAAAAATAATACAAGTCTATTATTTTTCAGCTGCAGGGCAAGGATCTCTTCTCATACACAGAAGGCAAGAGCATCACCACGCTTGCTCAAGGTGGATTGGTTCTTTCAAACCGTCCCGGTTTCATTCGGGTGTGAATATTCGACATTCTGGTGGATTTACCAAACAAATAACATTATCTTGTATAACAAAGTTTTAAAGAAAATCTTTTAATACACCAAACGTTGTATTAAGGCATTTCATAACAGGATAAACTAGCATGTTTATTAAAACTAACATCCCAAATACCTATCCAGCAAGAACACAAACTCTTACAAAGTTCATCGCTTATACAAACAAAGATTAATCACAATATGTCACTGTCAAACCCGCCCCGCTCCCCGCTCCGCTACCCTCCCCGCTACCAAAGCGACCACACCCCAGTACCTAATCATTTTAATTGCTGACACAGTTGCATCGTCTTGATGCACAGTAAACTGAATAATACCTTTATTGTTAGTTTTCAGAAAAAAAAGTTAGTCGACCTAGAATCTGAACAATGCTATTAGGCATTTATTAATTATTATTTATCAATCAATGACATTGTGGGTATTTAGAGGCTGTGAAAATGTTGTTTTTATCATATTATTGTGACTGCGGTTGTGTTTTTTAGGACGCAGGCGTTAAGATGTAGACAATAGTTGAAGTGCTGTCACTGTTACACTGTATAGAATAGAAAGAGAAGTAAAATGACATAATACTTATGAAATATGAAGCAATTCGAGATTTACTCAAAAATAAATTGAGTAATAAAAATACCAAGTTCTTCATTTAAATAAGATATATAATTTTTATTATTACTTTTGACACTGTTATGTTAGATCAGGATCATCATCAGTAAATATGTAAAGATATTTTTGCTGTAAGGGTAAATTATTATGTATTTGTATTCCCTATTACATGGGACCTAATATACCGGCGAACTGTGGGTGTACATTGGTACACCTCTGCCTAACCCTTCGGGGAATACAGGCGTGATGGTATTTTTTTTTTTATTTGTATCAAGCCTTTAAAAAAAGTTTTCTGAAAACCAAAAGAGTTTTCAGACAAAGGTTTAAGAAAAATATTTATAATATTTTTTGCCGATGTCACAAACTCAGCAGATTTATCTAAAATCATATTTAAATGTCAGTGCCTTAAGAATTCATGGTAAAGGCTGTTGGTGCCATAACCATTATGTCTATAAATTAGACTAGTATGAACATGAGAAGAGGATACTATTCGTTTTTACTTATGTATTAGTTGAAACTAAAAACTAAGCCATTACCACCTTTATATTGAAAGGATTCTGTATCCTGTACTAGGAGTTTATACACATCAAAACGTTATTGATTGAAACCAACACTATTTAGAACTGCATACAATGCATAACATAACGTCATTTAAAAAAAAAAACAATAGAAAAAAGTACTCTTGATTCACTATGCTAGTAGCATGTCTCATTGGAACCGATGACATCAACTTCTTGCATCACAATGTCCATCACTAGTCACCACTCTAACCCTCAAACGCCACGCATTTTATTGCCAATAAAAAGTAACAAAAACGCGTAACAAAAGTGAAAAGTTGACGGTAACAGCAAAGTGATTGTGCAAAATGAGCTTAGACATTGTACACAAAGTGTATGCCAACAATAAAGTAATAACTGGCGTAAGTTAAGGCAAACACTCATTTGTATGGTGTGAGGCATAAGCGGTAGCGGGGGAAATAGGGCAAAGCAATTGCCGGAGCTAAGTGGCACCAACGCTACGATAATGCACGATTATTGTTGAATTAGTTCAGTGCGTTTATTTATATCTTATATTAATTATCTTTCTAAACGTTGTTTTAAATAATTATATGTTTTTAGTAAACTTGCAGCCAATTAAATAGCTGCAGCCACGTCATTATTTAAGCCGCGATGATAACAATAAATTAAAGGATTTATTCAATCTTATATACTTTTGAGAGGTATATCTAGGACCAAATGTATAGAATTTTATATTTTATGTTTGTATAACATAAAATGTATTAATCATTAGTAGCATCTGTCTCTCTCTGTCTCGTTATACATGTGTATCCCACAAATACAAACCTTATCAACTATATTTTTTAAATTGTAAAATAAAATGAAACTTGAACAAGAACAGGACGAAGAAAAACTACAACGACCCCACAATCTTAAACAAAACACATGCCGTTCATTGTTCATCGCTGTCACAACAACACAATTATTCTCCGTCACAATTATCGCTTCATCTCATAACTTGAGCTTCAACATTATCGCCCGCAAAATCTCGATACGACTAATCGCATAAAGCATCGCGAATTCGCATACAAATTTGAATAATTAATAAACTAATTAATGGTAAAAAAGCGGTGTTCGTAATCATAGTGTGGGATTGGAACGTTTACTTGCCGCTTTTTAGGGTTAGAGATGAAAGGTTCTACTTAAATGAATATTAGGGGTGTTGAATTAAATGATTGATGACCGATTCCTATATCTTACCGACCGGTAATGGTCTTTGGAGGCGAAGCGTATTTTAAAAGATTTGAAAGTTGGCAACATTGGTAATTGACCAGGAAGCGACGAAAGTATATTCTATTATAGATAGCTGATTTTGGTTGAATAAACATTCTTCTAATATTCATAAATATTTATTCTGGGCATGTCTTAGCTTGCACCTTCTAAAGGCGTCCAAAGGCATTGGTCTTTTAGGCTTTTTCAAAGCGTAGGTTAGTAAGGATGTTAGACAAAGTATTTTTGATAAAAAAAAAAATTATTTCATACACTATCATGGTTTTGGTTATCGTGTCGACATTCACACGGACGAAGTCAGGGAAAAAAGCTAGCTATTCATATATTTTGAACTTTATTCTCGCAGTTAGTGACTGACGGTATACGTTTGGTGTAAAGGTAGCCTTACGTAGTGTAATTTACAACGTAAATGAACTTCGCTGTCCGAAATTAAACAGTCTTTTAAATGGTAATCTGTTAAGGAAACCATCTATCAGTTGGTTATCTTCTTCAATTGTAAGGAACCCGACCTAAATAAACTTAGCTTGTGCTTTACTATTTTGTTCTTAGAAAAAAAATGTTTGGGTATTTTCAGTTAGTTTCGTATGCCCTTGTACATGACTAGATTTTGCCCGTGATATCGTCCGCGTCAAATTTGGCACAATCCCACGGGAACTGTACATTTTTTCGCGATAAAATGTATCCACACAACAATCTATCTCAGTGCCAAATTTTATCCAGATCCGTTTAGCCGTTTAAGCGTGAAAGAGTAACAAGCATCTATCCATCCTCACAAACTTTCGCATTTGTAATATTAGTAGGATTCAGTGACATGCAGGTTGAAACTACCAAAAATCTTAATTTTGTTATGTGGATATTTTGGGACTTAAACCACAGATTAAATAAGTACAGATACTTCACTCCATAGAGAAAACCCAACACTTACCCTAAACATACCGGCAAACTATGGCTGTATATTATTACAGCTCTGCCTAACACATCGGGGAGTACAGGCAAGATGGTATGTATGGGATACTTTATTTAAATACCATAACCACAGGAAAGACTGTTGTGAAAAATGTTCAGTTATATATTAGTCGATAAATAATAGTTATCCATAGAATCAGACGCTGAATGCAAACCGCTTCCAACCGGTGTTTTTGGAAATCTATAGCAGAGGGCTTTGTCCAGCAGTGGACGTCCTAGCTTGATATGATGAAGATGAAAGAATCATTACCAACTGATCCACAACTAATTATTTATTTAAAACGTCCATATACGGAATCCTCAGTCGGTAACGCGACCGCTTTTTCTAAACTCCAGTGGAAAGTCACATTCTTGCCAACGTTAGAGAAATGTTATGATTTCATTATAATTATTGGGTGGTACTGTTTAGTTAATGAGTCTTACGTTACGACGTATTGTCATGATAGTTCTTGTTTTAAATTGATTGCTTTATAATTGATTGAATGTTTTGTTTTATTGGCAAGGTTTGTTTTGCGTGTTCGTTTTTTGAATGGGGTTTTTACTGTGGTTGAAGTAGTGGTGTGATTGAAGAAGTGCCAGTGTTATAATTATGGGTAGGGAATGCAAATTCTTGGTAGTTTTTTTGTCAATAGTGTTTGTGGATGTGATGTGTATACCTACACGAAAAACGTAACCCTCCTTCAGGCGCAGTTGGGTAAAAACAACAAATACATTCAATCGAAATATCTTAATAGAAAGAGGATGCTGCTTCAGGGTTATTCTGTAAAACTCTTCTTCGGTGAATTAAGGTGAGGTGAACTTGACGTGAACTGAGCTCACTTCACCAATTCTTCACCAGTTCTTTATAGAATAGACCGCCTGTTTTCAAATGAGTGTAAAAGTGTATTTTTCCTAGACGAATAAAAAAATACAAAAAATGTCTTAAAAAGGTCTTTACCGAGTTCATAGTGTCGTGATGGCCCAGTGGTTAAGGCGCCCGCCTCCCATGCACGAGGTTGTGGGTTCGCAACCGGGCACGGGCAAGTACCAATGTGACTTTTCCTAGTTCATATGTACTTTCTTAGTTTATCTTGGACATCACTGACATCAGTAACCATGTCAGAGGCCCTTGAGGCGGTTTAGAAACTCTGACACTAGGGTGTTTGGGGTCGTTAGACCTTACTGCCCACACGATAAGAAGAAGACCGAGTTCATACTTTGCCTTACTATGTCCCGCACTAGTAGCTAAAGCATTGGCTAAGTGACGATTATTTATCGTGACTTTGTCTTTGATACTAGTGAAGTAGGATTACTTCTTATTAGTAGGGGATCCTACTGAATGTCGTGATGGCCCAGTAATTAAGGCGTCTACGTCTCATGCATGTGTTTGCGGGTTCAATAACGCACTCTGCTAACAAATCTTATCATTTTACTATAGTCAAAACATTTCTCACTAAGAGATTTTTTTTGTGAATTTCTTCCAAATAATAAAAATTCTTCAAACACATTAACAATGTACCAATTACCAGTCTCAGATAGGGAGGCATATCAATAAAAATAACTCAACTCCAGCCTTCACCAATGAGTCAACTCCCGCGAAATTCACGAACCACCCCAATTGTAATGTAACCCACAAAAAATCAAATGCGCAGTCCTGAAAAAAATTCAATAAATACAGCGTAGTTAGAGCGAGATGGGAGATGCCACCCTAGAGTGAACACGCCCCCTTTCTTACAGCTAAGAGGGTAGTCTCCATGCTTATTGTTATGTTTCGTGGGGTGAACGCACCAGGGGATTGTAATTGGCTTGCACGTGGACCGACGGTTTCGGGTACGAAAATTGGGGTGGGCTGTAAAAAATATCGGCGGTACAAGGGATGTTTTTTGGGGGTGAAAGTTTGTGCTTGTCGGGATCGATTTCTGGATTCGGGTTTGGGTTTACGGCCTGTTACTCGTCTGGGATAGAGGTTTGTGAACCAATATGAGTGTTTTAATGATATTACTATTTCTTCCAACAACTAACTACATAACTTTTTGCAAGGTATTGCCTAAGTAATTTACTAAACAACAATATTTCTTTACTAGGTCGTGCTCCCGACTGCATCCACATCAAAGGAAACTATACTACCATAAAACAATCAGTGAAATAATGTTTATAATCGCACCAGTACCTTCAGAGATTACATCTTATAAACATCTTTACATCTTGATAATATTAGTAACACACATAAATTTATCATAATACAAATAAATGTTCCCACTGCAGGACACAGGTCTTACTCCTCTCCTTTTATTTCTCTAACTATACCTCTTCTGTCATTCCCTCTATTATTCCTTACAAAAAAAAAAACTGCCCCGTTGGTCTCGTGGTCGCAAGTGCGACTGCTGTGCAAGGGGTCCCGGGTTCGATTCCCAGGTCGAGCAAAAAGTGTTATTGGGTTTTTCTATGAAATTCTCAGTAGCAGCTCGGAGTTTGTATTTGTGCCCGGTTAATGGCAATAGGCTCGCCCCCTATTACATGGGACCTAAATATACCGGCGAACTGTGGGTGTACGTTGGTACACCTCTGCCTAACCCTTTGGGGAATACAGGCGTGATGGTATTTTTTTTTTTATAAAAAAAAACCCAATCAGACTGAACAATTCCTAAAGGCTAATTAGAACAGCCGACCCCTTCAAACGCCGTGCACTTTCGAAAATTTTATCCCCAACCCTCACCGGCGACGTGTGGCCTTTAAGACCCCAACATAATGAAAGTTTCACCAATACACTGAATAATTA
Source organism: Caradrina clavipalpis (assembly GCA_932526535.1). Taxonomy (NCBI): domain Eukaryota; kingdom Metazoa; phylum Arthropoda; class Insecta; order Lepidoptera; family Noctuidae; genus Caradrina; species Caradrina clavipalpis. The sequence continues at coordinate 2,182,392 of OW052108.1, forward strand.
CCAGTCACGCAACGGTGTCCGTTCAAAATGTGATTCAGGCCGCGATTATAATATTAGGTGACTCAGACTTGAATTAGTTCGATTTTGTGTCAAATTAGAATAGTTTATTGCTATTGAAATGTAACGAATTGTTTAGTGCCGCTGTGTTTTTGGTTACAAATTGTATTTATGGTAATTGTGTTGTTGAGTCTTGAGACGTTTTGTGTGCTGTATTCGTTTGGATTTGAATTTGGAATTGATTTATTCTGTTTTCTTCATTGGTTGTACTTGAGTTTATGAGATTTGATAAATCAACGATTTTCTTGCAGATGCAGAAATAAAATTACATTATGTAAAACAGTTCATATTTTGGAACCAATTGTACGTTTCATAAAATACTATGCATAAATATAATCTTTACTATCATTTAAACATTCATCATTCTTTTTTTCATTTTTTTTTTCATTTGTTTTTTCTTTAACATAGTTAAAGAAGATTTACAATAACAAAAATCAAATCTATAAACATAAGTTAATTACATAGATTTATTAAAAAAAATGGCTGTCCTCATAAGCAAACCTTTAATAATAGTGATAACAATATGAAAGAATGTCTCTCGTTAAATAATGACAACATAATTAAAAGATCATCAATTTTTTCTTGAACTATTCATTTCTAAGTTAGGCACAGGTGTACTCTTCAACCTACAACTTGTTAGTGTGGGGGCCCATCAAATAGGGTTCTTGTGTAATTTAAATATTAAATCGAGCATGACTATTGACGGGTTAGGCTATCATGTAGGTTATGCTTTGGAGCGAAAACACTAATTAAGTCTTTGTTCGTTCGAAGAAAACTCTAATTAAATATATTAAAAAAGATCTTTGTGTATAGTACCTAAATGTCGTGATGATCCAGTGGTTAAGTGCTTCGCCTCTTATGCATGATTTTTCAGGTTTGATACCGGGAAAGTACCTTAGCTGCTTTTTCAATTCATATGTAGGTACTTTCTAAGTTTACTGACATGGGTGAAGATAAAACGTCGAGAGGAAAGATGTACTTAAAGTCTGAATTCGATATTCTGCCTTGTGCAAGCATGGTGATCAATCCTAATGCCTTTTCTGTATAAGAAGAGGCCTTTGCCTTGCAGTAAGACAATAATAGGGTAGTATTTCCGAACGCATTCAGCCCTAATCTCTTCAAAGTTAGAGTGAACAGGCGTCTTCTGGGTAAGATTACTTCACCGTCGACTTTGTCTTTGTCGCGTCTGACCTAGAGTTAAGAGCAAACCAACTCAAATAAAAAAAAAAGTTATAGGAAGGTGTTTTAAAGTAAAAACCTAAAAAACTAGAAATTGGCAGAATATATCGAGCTGCTCCGTCCTTCTCAGTAAAAGAAGAGACATTGCCCTTGTATGGAACAGAAGTTGATATTCTCATAAAGCTATAATTCAACCATTTTGCCTCAAATATCGAAGGCTGAACGCTTATCAAATTGCAATATGAACCTTGTAACACTGACAGGTAAATCGTCCGTCCTATCTACCAATACAACTATGACCTTTTATTGTAACCTATTTAACTTACCTAGTATGTCGTGATGGTGGTTAAGGCTCCTGCCTCTAATTTATTTATTTATTTATTAAACTTTATGCACAAATGTAAAATTTATTTATTAAACTTTATGCACAAATGTAAAAGTTCATAAGCAAGATTTAATGCCTTAGGCATTTTTTACCAGTCTATATTGCTAGTTCTTGTTAGTTTAATGCATGAGGATTTGATTCCAGGCAAGTACCAATGTGACTTTTCAATTTATAATTATGTACTTTCTAAGATGTTCTTGGACACCTTCTCCATAAAGACCTATATACGTTTCTGAAGGAGCAACTAGCTTCAACTATCTGACTAATTGACAGAGTCCTTGATAGTTTAAAAGTGCCTGTAAATGATGCAATTGAAATAAAAGCTTTGACTTTGATACTGACATCGGTGAAGAAAAACATCGTGAGGAAACCTGTAGTGCGATTCTCTAAAATGCAAACTCGAAAACGAGTCTCACTAAAGTGACCGCGCTCACTTCGATATCGAACCCACTTGACTTTGGTTGTTTTCGCTTGCCGTGGTGACGTCACCCGGCGTGATCGTGTTTAACAGAATACCATTTTGTTATCTCACAGCGGATTCAGCTTTCGAATTACGAAGTGAGGCTTAGAGAATCGCACTGCTGGACTTATAATTTATTTGGAAATCTGCGATCCAACTTGCGCAGGCGTGGTGATCAATGCTCGTTCCTTCTCTGTATGAGAAGAGACATTTGCCCTGCAGTAATACAATAATGGGCTAGTAATATGACTGCTATCTATCAGTCTTATCTTAAAGTCTCCATCAACATTTCATTGCAAAAAAAAACCATCTCAATGTCTATCTATTTCACCCCAAATATAGCCAAGTACTTACAAGACCCCACAACAAAAGCATCAAAACTCAAAGGTAAACAGCCTAATGATGATCCCGGGAATCGAACCCCCTAACAGCTGACCGCAATGTACCGTGTCTTCCGTGATGAAACACATTTAGCGTCAGACATGAAACTATTTAACTATAGAACACGATATAGGTAGTTAGATGTTTGTAGTGTAAAGATAGAAAGAGATAGTTGATCGTATTTTTAGTAGATCTTTTTGTATGAGATTTTTCGTGGGTCCCTTCGGCCAGACACTTTAAAGATCAGTCTTAAAATGAAAGCAAATTAGTTGCACTAGACATTAGTGCAACTAGTTTTGTACACCATAAATGGCGAAACATAACCATCTCATGTAAATGAATTATAAGACCTACATACTGCAGTCATACATTACATTATTGATTACATTACATATTTGATTGTCATATATTTTACAAAAATATAAATTAAATAAATAAATAAAGCGTTTAGCTAAAGTAACGGCTCCCGAAAAGTATCTGGCAATAATGAGTAATTATTTTTTTGATCATTCAAATAAATAATACGTGTTTTAAATGCGGAATTCTGTTGGTCAGTCCGCTTTCAAGACTATACCGCTGAACTGATTTTAATGAAATTTGGTACAGGGTGAGTTTGAACCCTAAGCAAGGACATTCTTTTAGACATTTATGCTACCCACCCACGTCAGACCCTCGCTGACCGATTTTTTTGTCGGCGAGAATGAAACATATGAATTCTAATATAAAAAAAAACGGACCCACGAATCTGTAGATGTATTAAATCGGTCCTACAATAAGTCGGTCACAAGCGGAGAGGCTTCAAATCAAATCAAATCAAATCAAATCAAAGCATTTATTTCAATTAGACCATTTACAGGCACTTTTGAATTGTCAAGAAGTTACAGTTTAATATTGAAGCTAGTTGCTCGTTCCAAAACGTAGGTCTCTTTGGAGAAGAACGAGCAAGAAACTCCATGGACACTCTTTTCATTCAATTTGGTTTTTACAAAAACTTGGATACAATATTCTTGTTGCTTCTCATACGAAGTCGCGGATTTACAACAACCCAAGACACCATATGACTAATAAAAAGAATACACTTCCAGACCTCGCTATTAATTTAGCGGAGTTAGCAGTAAGCTCATTAAATTCTTTATTTATTATCATCCAGCGACTTATATCACTGAGGTGCACCCTCGTTGGGAAGTGCATTAAACTCTGCTATGCACCTAACTATTCAATAGTCAGCTGTAGTCAGTGGGCGTGACGTTTGTGTTTGCACTCTGATTGCACCTTGTGTTTGTGTGTTGATTTAATTTTGCTTTTGATGGCATTGATATGGGAGATTTTTAGCTTGTTAGGTTGTTGGAAAGTGAGTCTTAAAACGTGTGTGAAAAGGGTGATAGAATTGTACCTTATTGGAGTGTAGTACACATGGATGTGTGTGCAAATCAAAATACTAATGGTGTTTTAATGTCAAACATGCAAGTGTCAATAATTGGCTTCGTTCTCTCAATACAACCCAACCTTCACAACGTTTCCCATTTTTACAAAGTAAGTGTAGTGATTTAACATATTATATTTAACGTTGATTTATTTTAAATGTATTCTCAGTATAAGTTTTGCATGTAAATTGAACTATTGTTCTTAGATGATACAGTAGTTGGACTCTCACAAAGTCAAAAATTAAAGTATTGTGTATTCATTTAAGAAACGCTGGATGCAAGCCGCTTCCATCCGACCCTTTTGGATATCTATGGGGGAGGTATATGCCCATTAGTAGTCGTCCTGCGGCTGATATGATGATGATGATGATTCAAGAAACGTGTTTTTTTATACAGAGTTTTAAATATTGTACAGTGAAATCTTACGTATGCGGGTTCATCTTGCACATGGCCAGTTTTTAGGATACCCAATTTAGGAAGCCTTAAAAACGAAGTATCAAACAATCTATCAGCTACTTACAAATAGCCACAAGTCCGAGATAAGTACTGAGTCCGTTTCACGTAAAGATGAAAGTTTATTAACAATTTCTTTTTATCCATTTACTACGCTTGGCCGAGTATAACCGCGCACAGATAAGCCAACCACTGTTTATGTCCATTTTTAAACAATACAGACACATTAACGATTTCCTTTGCGTTGCTCTGGGGTAAAAGAAAAATTGGCTAAGTGAGTATAGTATTCGCAAGGGGAGGGTTCTGTATCACCGTATGTTAATGTTTGACAGGAATTAAATATGTGTGACAAACAGCCTCAAGGTTTCAGTGGAAGTGGGTGTAATATTGATTGCAAAAAAAAGGACATTGTATACAACGGCAATTATAAAAGATTTTAAGTTTAACAAAAAGTTTCTTATACTTTTTTATTTTTATCTGTTGTCGTAGATAATCAATACTATTTTTTTTTCGTGTATTGACGTTCAAAAGAGCCTTTTAATGGTTTAATTGGAATAAATGATTTTACTTTGACTTTGAGTTTTCTGACCATAGAAATACTAGCCACTCTCTGAAATTTTCAACTCTATCCGTTACGGCTCATGAGATTTTGCTTATGGACAGACAGACTGCGGAGGCTTAGTAATAGTGGTTCATTGGCACCCTTCATATACGGAACCCTAATAATAAAGAATGTGAGATAGAAAATTACAAGTATCTATGCCATTTAAGTACGTGTTTTGTTGAAGATATTTTGTTGAAAAAATATACTGAATAAATAAAAATAAATGGCTAAATGTGCTAAGCGTAAAACTTGGGAATAGCTGAACCGATTAGGCTGATTCTTTTTTTATTGTGTTCATGATTTCTTGGATAAGATATGTAAGAAAGAACATTTTTGGGAAATTTGCAGGAAAAGTTTGAATATTGCAACTGTGCGAAGCCGAAGTGGTTTGCTTGTCACTAATAAATACTTGACAGCTTCCTTTCTTATGATGACCATTACATTAAAAGGTTTTTTTTAATTCAACCTGTATTGTCCTACTGCTGGGCAAAGTTTTCTTTCATTGCCTTCCACTCAAACCTATGCGTTGCCATATCTGGCCAATCTACCATAGACGTCTCTAAGACATCATGCCAGCGATTCCTAGGCGGGAGGCCTAAGAATTCGATTCGATTCGAGGACGTCTGTATTACAAGGTTAGTTAGATAAAACGGGCAGACAAATATTTCTACACTGTGCTTAATTACACAAAGAATTAAACAATTTTCTCTTGGCTTGGAGGAGCAGTGTGGCGACACTGCACACAACCACTGCAACTCCTGAAAGTCAGAATCAGCAGTGGAGACCGCCAGAAAAGCGCCGAGGCAATGAAGTTCGATGAGTCCCGGAGAAACGGTTCAACTGTCTTTGATCCTGCAACGAAATGAATCAGAAAAGATAAGCGGAGGACTAAGAAAAACCATAATTTGTCTAGGCTTTCCGACGACAATTTAGCCAGCATTTGAGAAGCACCATTAAACGCCACATCACCACTAAAATCATCAGTCCATCATCGACCTTACCCAACGCGCGAACTGTCACGCAAACGTCCCATTCTTGGTCAGGCAGCCATGATTAAAAATCAGCACGCTATCCATTGACATAGCGTTATCACAACGGTTGTACGTCGGTTGCGTGCTCCAACCACGTGTTACGTCACACGCGAAGAAAGCACGCGAGGCGTGCACGCATTGTAAGAGCTTGGACGAGCCCAAGCTTGCTGAGATTGCTGGTTTGTTTACGTTTGTGGATTCTAGGTTAAGTGGTGTTCCCGCGATCGCGAGAGCCCTGGAGGACGGTGACTTTTGCGTGTCAAACGAGAGGTGTCTCTGTGGAAAGACTTTTGTACTCCTAGTGCGAAACTTATGGATCAATGTCTACAGTATTCTCGTGTGTTAAAAGACAGTTAATGAAACCGAAAGTTGCTTGTTCTTCCCGTAAATATGTTTGCTCAGCGTTACTTAGTTTGATGGGCAGTATGTGTAGTTAATGACTATGTGGGTGATGTGTCTTTATACCATGTACCTATACTTAAAAGAGGTGTTCCAGTGATTGGTTCTGAGTCAACACTAGTCAACAGCCTGTATTATATTAGTCTTTAATAATGTCCTTTTAGTAATGTCTTATTTATTCAGAAACTGTCATCAGTCGGTGTCGTCGCATACTGAGATGCTACATCCACCATTACTTTGGAAATCTCGTCTGCTCAACTTAAAGACAAATGCATTGAAAACAATTGCTGAACTGGCAAAATTATGATCACAATGAGTGTTCAGAAACGTTGGAAGTCTTTCTGTACTTACTTAGAAAGATGCTAAAAGAACGTAACAAGGCGAAGGGTCTTTCATCGTGGACTATATTCGTGAAAGAAGTTCGTGTCATCAGCAATTGTGAGCAAAGTCAATTGTAAAGGAGGAGAAGGCACGCGACACGTGCACGCATTGTTTGAACATGAAGGTTTGGTTTGGTAAAGTCTAGGTGACTTGATCGCCTTGCTATAGGCCTGCTCGAAGCTTAGTGAATCTTAAAAATATAATAGCGTTGGTTAATAGTTGCACTTATTTCTTTTGGGCGAGTTGATTTACTTAGAAGTCAAGTATACCGTAAAACATGTCCTACGATACTCGGCAGTTCACATTTGTATGGCCTTTTTTTTTTAAAAAAATTGCGCAACATATCGCGGGTCTCAAACCATAGGGGCGTACACGCAAAAATGCGATTTTTCGTTTTTAATGCCATTGGATTCTACTGTATGCAATACATAACCTAAATTTTTCTTGTAATTTAATATTAATTACTTTTTGATTGCAAAATATCGTTTGCCGTAAGATAGACAGTCTATAATTATTTTCAAGCCATAGAGCCGTATATTAGACGTAAGAGCAATATTATTGCTTATTTAGTCAGTTTTGACGTGCCATATAGACGTATGCACGTACGACTTTAAATTTTATTATAAACAAATGAAAACGTGTCGGGCCATAGAGACGTATGTCCATACGACCGTCAATATCAACACTATCCTGGGGATATTTAGTAATCACTGCAGACGTATGCACATACGTCTACAATTTATTATATTGCTGTCTCAAGATTTCTTCAATACGCGGACGTATAGTCATGTCAACAACACCCAACACAGTCGTTCTGCAGAGAGCTATCATAGCGAGTAGATTGTAATTTTATATTTATTTATTTATAAATCATGAAGCGAAGAGACAATATCCTACGTTTAGTACTTTGGCGCATTAGAAATCCTCATGGATTTTCATCATGGGGGTGACGGAGGGGCAATCCCGAACTCTTACATATTGCAAATTTTACAGTGTTAATTATTTTAATGACAAATTGCATGAATGAGGCCAAGATTGTTTACTAAATACATAGGAAAAGTAAGAAAGATTTTAGCATGATCAGATAGGTGGGCTTTCTGATACACGCTTAGTGCTTTTTTACTTTTGCAATGTTTCCTCTGCTCTAATTTTTGGATATCTTTTTTGTTTTTTATTGTTTTAGAGAACTTATTCTCCTTGGCTTTTATTATGATTAAATTTTTATTAAATAATTCGATATTATTATTTCTAAAGATTTCATTGCTGTGAAAGTCTTTTTTTATAAATGGGAAATCATCAAATAACTTCCCCTTACTGACTAAAACCCATCTATGTTCCTTCATGTGCCCTTTGCGTTCCGGGGGCGCGGTATCTCTTTCGAACAACCCGCAGCCCCGACAGGCATCGGCCGTCAGTGGCCCCTTCCAAGATGCTAACATCTATTTGAGGCGCTCGTAGAACACGGTCTGTCGTTAGTTAACGTACGGACGGTAAGCTACCCAATGCTCGCCGTCCACAGACCCGCGTCTACGGTAGCCGGGAGTTGTCTCGTGGCTCCCGACGCCCGGAGCGTCTCCCGCGGCGGCTGCTGGGACGGGGGACTCTTCTCTCCTTCTCCCGTCCCGCCACCTCCTTCTCCAGCATTACAGCTTCGCAGAAGGAGGCAACTGCTTCCCATTTCCTCTCGCCCCGGACCATGGCCTGAACCAGTGCCGGACACGAGAGTTCGCCGACGCCGATGGCTGCCACGAGGACTCGACGGTGCTCCGCCCAAGCGGGGCAAACCGCCAAGGTATGCTCCACCGTGTCCTCGGGGCGATCCTCGCAATGATGACACACGGGCGTTTCCTCCCGTTCGATGAGGTGCAGAAACCTCCCGAAGCTTCCGTGTCCGGTGAGGACCTGCGTCAGGCGGTAGGTGAGGGCACCGTGGCGCCGCTCTAGCCAATCCTCAAAGAGGGAACTTACCGCCTCAATCAAGGCGAGCCCTGCACGAGGTTGCGACAGTCGCTCTCTCCATGTCGCCATGAAATCGAGCCGGAGGTCAGTCCGCTGATCGGCAATTTGCCGCGGCAGCGGATTTTCTCCCCGGCCTAGTGCCTCAGCGCACCACTCGTGTAGGCGCGCGAGGACCAGCGCCTCCAGATCCCACAGCGGCAATCCGGCAAGGAGGCTCGCTGCCTCGCCGGAGGTCGTGCTGTACCCCCGGATGACCCTTATGGCGATCACCCGTTGGGATGCGTTCAGGTAATGGGCGGCAAGCCGCCTCAAGCCCCGCGCCCACACCGGGGCCCCGTAGAGGACCATCGACCGCAAGAACCCGCGTAGAGCCACCGGCAGGAGGCGTTTGAACCCCTCAGGTTGGGCAAGAGCCGCTTGAAAGCGGCCCCAGCCCGTGCCAACTTTGGAGCCAAACGTCGGAAGTGCTTCACGAAGTTCCACCGGCTGTCGAGGACGAGTCCCAGGTATTTTAACGTCGACCCGACGCCGATGTGAACCCCTCCTACCGTGAGTTGGGATCCCGACGGTGGCGCGTTCCGAGGCCCATGAAAACACAGGACCTCGGACTTGTGCAAGGCCACCTCGAGACCCAATTGCCGGATCCCCTCAAGATGTAAAAGCCTAAGAGTTTTATTTTTAAGAAATTTTAATTTTTAGACTTTTTTTATAAGATTTCAGTTACATTCGGTTTCTTTGGGATTTTTTTTTTTTTTTTTATAGACGGGAAATCATCAAATAACTTCCCCCGCCCTGGGCGGGGCGGGAGGGAGTGTCAGACTTTTACTGACTAAAACCCGTCTATGTTCCTTCATGTGCCCTTTGCGTTCCGGGGGCGCGGTATCTCTTTCGAACAACTCGCAGGTTTCTTTGGGATGTGATTTGATCTCAATTTCAAATGTTTATGATTTTAAGTAATATAAAATAATAATTTTCAGATTTATGAATATTTTTTTTATTTATTCTAATTTTTATTTTCACACAAACATAGTGTAATTACTATTATTTGTTTTTTTTTCTAGATTGTAGAACAAGACTGGTTTATACTTCTACTCTGAATTCAAATATCTCTTAATATTAATGACAAGCCAGAAAGGCGTATGAATTTTTAAAATCACATAAATAACGGTAGTTTTGATGGGTTCTCATTTCTAAATTGCAATGTTTTAAGTTACCAACTAGGTAAAAATTAATATTTGTATAAAAATTAATAATTTAACGACACGAGTTTTACGTCCATAAAATCCATGCATTTATGGGAGAATTTTGACGAAGTTTTACCGTATATTCGTCATGCCAAATAGACGTATCAACCAAAAACTAGTGTTATAGCGGTAATACCTTAAAATCAAGCATCTCATAATAATCGTAGTGTAAATATATAGCTACATGCAGAAACACAATAACCTAGGTCAATCACAAGAAAAGTTATTAAGTTTTTTGTCTCTCCTGAAAAGTAGGTGTTTGGTGGGTACGCCCCTATGGTTTGAGACCCGCGATATTTATTTGGCCTACAGAATTATTCCGAGTCAGGTTGTTTGTGTATGTGAGTTTTTTTTATGTTTGTAAAAGCTCCCTCGATACTGGAGAAATTCGTAGTGTGAGGCAAGTTTTTATAAGACAAAGAAAAAAAAAACGAAATTCAAGTATCAAAAGCGATCGGTCGCTGCAACACGGCTTTGAACGCAAATGCATCTAAATCCCACTCAATCAGGCATTAACCTCTGAAAATCGACTAAACTCTATAATAATACCAAAAGCGCGATATCTTAGACGGCAGCTAATACCAGTACAAGGTTCGATTCCCCGGCCGATTTGCATACCTCATTGTTGGTTGCGAACCATAATTTTTGATACGAAAAAAATATACGGAACCGTATAATAAACGGTTCGTAGTGGGTATTAAAGATTTCTTATGCTTTCTAATTTGGTTATCGATTTTAGGGTTCGGTGAATGTTGTTCAGTGGAGTTTTTAATTGGTTTTATTTTTGGATTAATGAAGAAAAAATTATTGAATCTAGGTAGTTGCTCCTTCTAAAAATAAATTTTGCCAAACAGCTTCATAGGCCGAGTAGTTTCTGTCATTTTGCGTTTAGTCAGTGAATGACGGACATGGACTAGTTTTAACGTGATGCGCCGACCTCAAGTAACATGGGATAAGGGCAGGAAGATGATGATTATGGACTATTTTCTGTCCGCGACTTCATTCGCATGGAAGACAAGTATACCTACCATAAACATAGCCAAAGGCACCCAACAATAGTGTAGCATTCTATCGGTGATGTTTTTCTGTTTGATCGCAATGTAATCTCAGTCTCAATCTGTAAAAAAGCCGCTAATTACCTACACTTTATGACAAATGTTGTAGATTGCGACTGCTAAGTTTTACAAATAAATATTCTGATTCTGATTCTGACTGAATTTTGTTTCGTTTTTATTTAATTGGTAATATTGGTCTTCTGTGATCTTACAAGCATAAAAACAAACAAACATTTCCTCTTTGTATTATTAGTAAAGATTAACTTTTCACTTAATCATTGTGAATGAGAGTAAAACAATGAGCGACAGTTATAAGTAGGTACCTACTTCATATTTATGTTAGTCAGAAAATATTACAATTAATAGTAACTTATGTATCTATTTGAGTTTTTTCTTTGTTCATACTTTTATTTCAGTTATAACGAAGACATCTTTATTGTTAAGCTGTCATAGAAAGTGGCTTAAGTCAAAAATAATGAATATTGAATTGCATTATTCTTTTGCAAGCTAAATTGTTTTTTTTTCGGTTAGTTCGTAAATAGTAAATTCTGCATTAATTATTATGTTTTAAATGTTATGTAATGAACTTGTTGTCTAGTTTGAGATAAAGATGTTTTGTTTTGTTTTGTTTTGTTTTGGGGTTTAATATCTTTTCTTAATCAATCATTTTCTTAATTATACTTTTAAGAAAATTAGGGAAATCAATCCAGATTTTAAACGTTCTTAATTAGTAGAATTTGCGTTCTGGTGTTAATTTCAAGCCAAGAACATGTCTGCTGCTTAGTGTTTGCAAAAGCCAAGCTCTTTGCTATAAATTCCGTAAGTAACTGTTTTCAATATAACAGGTAATCCAGTTTACTATATCTCGTTGCAGCCACAAACCCCACATCCTTCATCTTTTATTAAACCATCCACCAAAAGACACAAAAAAAATCAAAAGAAATATCACAATTGCGATAATTTTATTACTAGACAAACGCATACAGCCAGAAGCGTCAATCCATTATCAATATTTATGGTATTCCCATTAATTTATAGAGAAAAAGTTTAAATTAATAAGACTATTCTGCACTTGTACTGTTTTGCCCCGCGGCCCTGTCCGGCTAAACACACTGCGTTGATATATGTCTCAATTACTGCGATGGTATGCGCATGCGCAGTGGGGGACTGTATTCAATATTGCGTTGGATTATTTCGCTTGTGTTCTTATGAGATGGGTAGAATTTTAGCCTCATTAGTCTCATTATTGTGGCATTTCTGAGGACGATTTTTGCCTTCGTTGACTGAATTAACATTTAATATTTCAGTATTTAATGTCATGGTATTATGAGGCCAATCGATGTATATTGATTAAGATTTTAAATTTATTTTGGAGTTATTACACCTTTATTTGGTTTTTATTTGGAGAGACTGAAAATCTGAAACGAATTTTACATACAATTTTATTACAACCATGCAATTTTATTTCCCATTGAAATAAGTTGCCGAGAATATAGAGGTCAGTGGCGAGCGATTGAAGAGGCCTATATCCAGAAGCAGATTATTGCAGGCTGATGATGAAAAAAATACACCAAAACATAATTTAAATGTATGGTGTATTTCAATTGGTTTGTACCTAGTTGAGTAAATTTTTTTTCACTTGTAAAATAATTTTCACCTGCCGTATTATCTCTTCACCACCGTTGGTTGACTGGTAGAGAATGCCTAAGGCATTAAGTCAGCCTTTGTACTTTTTTTTATGCATAAAATTAAAATGAATAAATAAATAATCCAGATTCTAAAAAAAGACTCGTCAAAATTAATACAGCGTCTACTGAATATGATAACATGTTAAATTGACCAAGAATCGAATTTTGGACATCGAAACTCAACGTACAAGTAAACTGACACTAAAACAGTAGCTTATTTACACTTCTTGAATAATCACCCATCTTATTGCAAACCCAACTTTATCTTTATAACTATAAAATCCAAATTCCTTTAAAAATCCTCCACAAATGATACCAAATAAGATTGTGTTTTACGGTCTCAGTTTTAAGGTAGGTTTTAGAGTAGCAAGTAAGTTATGGAGGTGTAAAAGTATAAAGTTACAAAACCAAAGAGTTTTCCATGCCATTAATCAGTAAACATCTGTACGTCAAATCGTATCAGGGCGTTTAAACGAGACGAAAGGACGTGATTTAAGAAAGAAAGAAAATAAATAAAGAAAGAATGCAAGAAAAGCGGTTTATTCAAAATAATCTGTCGCACATTTATACTGATACTAGCTGTTCCCCGCGGTTTCACCCTCGCTACTCAGCACCTGTTGGTCGTAGCGTGATGTTACATAGCCTATAGCCTTCCTCAAGAAATGGACTATCCAACACTAAAAGAATTTTCCAATTCCAACCAGTAGTCCCTGAGATTAGCGCGTTCAAACAAACAAACTCTTTAGCTTTATAATATTAGTATAGATTATAAAGAGAAATTATTTTGTTTGTTTCTTTGTTTATACCGAATGTGCTCTGAAACTACTGGACCGATTTAAATAATATTTTCACCTATAGATAGCTACATTATTTCGGGGTAATATAGGCTATGTATCATCACGCTACGACCCACGGGAGCGGAGCAGTAACCAAAGACCTAACTTAACGCGGGTGAAATAGGCAACGCTAACGAATTTGCGATAAAAGCTGGTATAATATGTATAAAAAATGAATTTCGTGATTAAAGAGATAATATATCCTTATATTCCCACAATTGCTTCTGAAGCAGACATTGAAGCGTTAGGTTATGGGGTCATTGACCGCGTTCTTCTGAGAATATGCTGCCGTAGTATATTAAGGGCGGTGGAAGGAAGGCTAGTTGGCTTTTATAAAAGGATAGGATGTTGCTATCAATGAGCTGTTTACAAAATAGCTGTTAGAATCATGCTTTTTATTTGTTTATTTATTCTTTATTTCAGGCAACGAAGGCCCATTATAAGTCTTAATAAAAAATATCCTTATTTGTTATTTGTTCCTATTCATGAGATTGTCATGGTCAACTAATTTCTTTCAGTCAGACCTTTAAAAGGCACTATTGAATGTCTTTTACAAAAAAGAAATCGAATCTAGTTGTAGATTCGAAACCGGGCAAGTGCCAATGTAACATTTCCAATTCATAAATTGACTGCTTAATTTTGAAGGAAAACATCGTGTAACCTTGCTTAATTTTTTTCCAATGTACGTCTGAAATCGCCACTCCGCCTTGATCAATACTCGTGGCTTCTTTGTATGAGACGCGGACTTTGCCCTGCAGTAATATCCTGGTATTTATGTATATTATACTGCTTATGAACTATATTCCTTGGTAGATCAAAACATAGGTCAACCAATTGATTTTTGAGTAATTAGACCTGAATCGATTCTGGCTGAACGGCGTTTTAATCGATTTTTAGACAAAAGCGGCAAACTAAGCTATTTCTGGTGATGAATTAGAACTTCTAGTCTATTACAACTTGATAAAGATTATATTTGTTTAGAAAAACATAAGTAAATAAGGTTGTCAAAATTTTAAAGAGCAATATTTTTTTGTCATAATAATATGGTATTCCTTATGTAGGTAGTTTTTATTTGATGTTATTTACTAAGGAATAATAAACAGCTATTACATAGTAAACAGTTAATTTTTACATTAGAAATAATCTAAAAATTAAAAGCTCACTATCGACAAATCTGAAGAAATGTCGCAAATAAATATTTATTTGTTCCTCTTTTTCTTTCTATCGCAGCCAAGAATACCAAAATACAGCTTTCCTACAATTTTCTCCAGTCTAATAGTTCCAACCCCTATTACCTAAAACCCAGCTTATAAAATACAGTAGAAGTAAAAAAACAGCTGCTCATTTAAAAGCCATTTTAACGAGAACCCTCGCGGCCCGGACAATCGGGGCCGAACAGCGAAGCACGTAGAGCTGTTTTATCGCTAAATTCCTTCATCGTACGTCAAACTGTTGGCCGCTGGTTGGCTACGGTGGGACAGGGGATGGAGTGGAGTTGTGTCTTTTGAAAGGTTGGGAAAGCAAAATCTTCAATAACCATGCAATTATGCAAGGGGAAGCCTATGTCCAGTTGTAGTGATGGCAATGATGATGATGATCCAACAAAAAATATTTACAAATCATGGCATAAAAAATAATGGTTAACAAATGATATTAAGTAGATGTACTCCTTCACTTTTAGGAGACCACAGCATTTTGCTAAGTGATTTAATTGGAAACGTAGTTCTATTTGCCTCTACAAAAAATTGCCTTGTTTTCTTTGACTTTATGAAAGAAAAACTGTTATCTATCGTTATCAAAAGAATAGGATATCTACATCATGGGGTAGTCCCCATGATGTAGATATCCTATTCTGTGTATTCTCTATTCTATTCTTCTATTCTATACTGTTAGTACAGTAGGTATAAAGTAAATTAATATGTCTCTGCAATGATTTCACACACAACCGATTTCTTACTTCTCATTTTAATAAGGAAAGCAAGTGCCTAAAATTTTAATTAAATTTGAAATCCCAGAGAAGATAATAATTATAATTACTGAACGCAAAAAGATCCATACAGTAAGGCACAACACAAAACTTAACATTTAACACATTGTTTAATTTTGGCTTCTCCACTCCATCCCCTGTTCTTAAACCAAAAGATAAGAGGACGGCCAGAGATAGCACAGTACAATACTTATCCAATTAAATTAGCCGACTGCTGCAAGAGGTGTAATGAGTTAGACCTTATTTATAATGGCCGATCGCTCGCTATTTTAGTTGACATTTAAACGGCTACTTGAAGTTTTATTGATTTTGCACTTCGATGAAGTATAATGCCTCGTTAGCCTAGTGGTCCTTAGCGCGACTGCTACGCTAAAGGTCTTGGGATCGAGTCTCGCGTCGAGCAGTGTTATTGGTTTATAAAATTCTCAATAGCAGTTCGGAGTTAGGATTTGTGTTCGGTTAATGGCAATAGGCTTGCCCCTTATAGCATGGGAAATCATCAAATGACTTACCCCACCCTGAGCGGGGCGGGAGGAAGTGTCAGACTTTTACTGACTAAAACCTATCCATGTTCCTTCTTGTGCCTTTTACATTCTGGGGGCGCGGTATCTCTTTCGACCAACCCGCAGCCCCGGCAGGCCTTTAGTGGCCCCTCCAAATGTATGCTGACATCTCTTTGAGGCGCGCGTGGAACACTAACGCGCCGTTGGCACGGTCTGTCGTTAGTTAACGTACGGACAGTGAGCTACCCTTTGCTCACCGTCCACAGACGGTCCGCGGTAATACAGGGATGATCCAGTATTTTGAAATAAAGTTATTTTTCGAGCCATGATAATATGACATAGGTTCAACGACCTTGAGTCTTAGATCTATAACGTAGTACGCTAGTAATGACGAGGACTCCGTGCAACTCAATTCCTACCGACTTCCCTTTTGAAGTTCGTGTCGACACGATTGGCTGCTGCGCTGCGTGTCACGGGTTTGATTCACGCACGGAACAAATATTTGTATGGCATACATCTGTAGGTGTACATCTGTAGGCCATGCGAAACAGCTATCTAAAGTCAAAGTCAAGTCAAAGCATTTATTTCAATTAGACCATTTACAGGCACTTTTGAATGTCAAGAAGTTACAGTTTAAAGTTGAAGCTAGTTGCTCGTTCCAAAGCGTAGATCTCTATAGAGAAGAACGAGCAAGAAACTCCATGAACACTACTAATGGTTCCTGACTGTTTATGTATGTAAGTTTATATGTTTGTAAACGCACTCACGATACAGGAGAAATTGCTAGTGTGTGTGTAACAAGGGCTACTCTACCACCGTTGAAAAATAGTACTATCCAAAGATTCTACTATTTACAAAAAAAATATAATTAGTCACACGTATTTTAAATACATGGGGCCTTACTTATAACGCTAATTCATACTTTTTTTTTTTTTATATCTTTATTTATTGTAAGGGGTTTTATCACTAAGTGATAATGAATTCATACTTAGCTATCACTTATGTGACTGACTGAACGATGAAACACTATTTTAATCTGCCAACACTTAGACGGTCAGCATAAAGCATGACCAAATTATTCGACTAAAGAACGAAATCGAACGATCAATTGAGTATACTTGTCAAAATTTACAATAGAATCCATAGACCAAAAATGTCATCATCACAGCTGATTGTAGCCCGCCATCTTACTTCCGAACTATACTTAAACAACGGCAACGGGTCGCCGCTGTTTAAATTTTCTGTCACTTAGGCAACATCTCAACGCTGATTAACATTTATAGGTAAGATTTTTCACCTGAGACACCGTTGAAAGTGGTTGCTTTGTGAAAAATAATTGATTTTTAGTCAAGGATTTGAGAGTTAATCAATTGATAAGTAGCTAAGTATTATTTAGCGTTATTTTTATAAGTAAGGCTGATGATGATTAAAATGCTTCTACAATAAGGATTAAGCAACTCACTATTCGTGGTGGTGATGAAAATCAAACATTTTTAGTTTTAACGACTGATTACAAAGTACAGTCAACGACCTAAACACTAATAATTAACCGACTGTCACAAAGCAGTTATAATGAGTTTGATTAAAGTTTATTCGTTTTCTGGGAAGCGGTCCGATGGTTGATTCAAAGTAATGCCACATAGTAGATAAGTGACGAAGTATAATTCTATACGACAATCGACAAAAATAGTTACGGTAGGTAGAGTTTTTGCCTGTGACTGTCTGTCTAAAGTCCTAAATAAATAAAAATAATTATTTAGTTCAAAGTTAATCAATCTATACTTATATTATAAAGAGGTAAAGTTTGTGAGATTGTATTGATAATCTCTGGATCTGATGAATGGATTTAGAAAAATATTTTACCCATAGAAAGCCACGGTATTTGTGAATGTCATAAGCATATACCTAACATCACGCTACGAAACACGGTAGCGGAGCAGTACCCAAAGACGTTACATAACACGGGTGAAAATATCCACGCGGTCGAAGTCGCGGGCAGAATATAAATATCTATATGCGTACCAGACTTTTGTAATTCTGTTCAGCCTTGTTTGTAGTGGATCTTCTGTTCTATTTCTGGCTTGGTAAGGTTGACTTCTGTGTAAAGTCAGCAATCTTGATTGTTAGATTTGATTCGGGAACCGTCAATTATATTGTTAAAGATATTATGTAGCTGATATTTATGATACACACCAGAGACTAAGGGGTAAGTTTCTTGCAAGGATAAAAGATAACCTACGTATGTGTTTAATACGCCACTTACATCCTAGTCAAAGGAAGAAAACATATTATAAATAACGAACATAAATAAAAATATAAACCAAACTTCTCATGAAATAACGATTGCAATTTAAAGATGTAGCTATTTGTGATATATTCTTTCGATTGAACCGGTCCTTTTGGAAATCTATGGAAGAGGCCTATGTCCTGCAGTGGACGTCCTACGACTGATATGATGATGATGATGTTTTAACGATTTAGGTACTAACATATGAATGGACTAGTTTTGTTTGAAACACGCTTTCGAAGTAGTCCATTTAGCGAAAAATAAAGCTCTTTAGTAGGCGTTTTGGTAGATATTACCCCATTGAAATTTGTATGCAAGTTATAGTATGTCTGTGATAGCAAGTTTACAACAATCCAGTCAACTTTTGGTCAGTAATTAACACCCCAGCAGCTGTAAGTCAGACATGTCTATTGGCTCGATAAAATCTAGACTTAAAACTAGTCAGATAACAATTTAATCGTCAGAATTCATGACTGTCGCTGTACATTTAGGTGCGAGTCGACAGTCGTGAATTGTTGAAAATTTTAGGATTTCTACTGACCAATTTAATTATGTTCTTTGGTCGAGTCATTGAGCTTATTGGTGTGTAAGTCGGCTTTGCTAATAGGATCCTTGTATTTAGGTTCAGGATCAAATCAGTCAATAATTTATGCTAAGTTAAATATCTAAGTGTTCCACTATTGCTCCGTTAAGATTTAATAATACAAGCCTATTATTGCTCTAGGTAGGTTCAAGGCAAAGGGATCTTCTAAAACAGCGAAAACATAAAACATTGATGACCAGGCTTGCTCAAGGCCGATTGGTTTTAGACTTACATTAATTTAAAGTCCAGGTTTCCGCACGACATTTTCTTTCACCGTGGTACAAGATAAACTTAGACAGTACATTATGAATTGAAAATCATTCGTACTTCTTCGTTATTGGATCTACAGCCACATGCATGATGGGCACCTTAACCACTGGGCCCTCGCGACTATTCGAATAGGTACTGTGAAAGTTACTTTGAATATAGCAATTTTCTACTCAATACTTCAAAGAAAAAACTCAACAACCCTTTTACAATTGCCAAAATGAACAAACACACACCTGTATACAATAATCACCAACACACACATTCAAATAAATTCTTTACGTATTTATCTATATTTGAATTACGAATGTGTGAAATTTACGCGCTCATTTGCATGTGTGGGTCTATCTATAGGGTGTTTTAGTGTGAGTAGTGTGTATGAATGGGTGTTGTGTAAGTGTGTGAGTGGACAATGATAGTAATTACATAATGATAAGTCATTTAAACGTTGCCCTGCGGTGCGGGTGTAGTAGACTTAATATTGATGTACAGTCAGCAGAGAAACTGGTTTTAATAGATTATGATTTGTGTGGGAAAAATTTGGAGGTTATAAATTATTAAATATTTGATGAGGATTCTTCATCTGATAAAAATAAACAGAGATTGCAACACCACAAGAGTCTGAAATTTTGTCTTATTCAAATAATAATAAATAAGAACTTTGTTAAGTATCATGTACTCATTTTGTAAAAATAAATAAATTGGATAAATCATGTTTAAAGCCAAGTAGATAATTTCCAAAACGACTTTGCAAGAAGGCAAATTTTTAACTATATCTGTACCATCTTACATTCTACTATCCTACAATAATAAATGCAAAAGTTTAGGGATGTTTATCACTCTTTGCAGTTTTAACAGCTAAACGAAATAAGCTGAAATTTGACATACATTGAGATAAATATTGATCTAGCATTACACATAGGACTTTAATCCCGTTTTTGTTTTCCAAGGAATATATCAATTTTGAGATAGACTATGTCGCAAGCAGAAGTTAATCTGAAAAATCAGTAGGTCTAGCTCATTACTATAATAAATAATGAACAATACTAACATAGAAACACGAACAAATAAAAAAAAAACAAAACACCGTACAAGCTCACATTATTATTCACAACACTTATCTATAATCTCAAAATAGCTGATTACATTAATATCAATGATAAGCATACCAAATAACATAATAGACGTTTAAATTATTCTTTACGAAAAATAATAATACTATTTCGGTTAATAATTATTAATAATTGTCGTAATTACGCTAGTAATTTTGCTGCTGACCGTACAACAGTTTTCGTGGAACAAATTCCAAAGCATTTGTTTGATGCGCCATAATAAGGCTCAATTATGAAAAAAACTTATGTTTGTACTATATACTTCATGGTTTTTGTTATTATGTTATGTAGGTATATAGATTTTTGTACGAAACCTTTGTTTATTACAGAATGGGCAGAAGTATGAAATAATTTATTTTATATTGAAATAGTTTGTTACATTGGCTTCTGAATATTAAATCGGACACATTTAGAATTCATTTCTTTTAAAAAAATACTTCCCAGCACTAGATTTTTTTCTTGTATTGTAGGTTTGTTTATTAACATAAATACTCACATGCATTTCAAAATATTGGTTCCGTTCAGGAATGGAATCAGAGATACGTAGTGCAGGAGCCAACTGTGTCGACATAACAAAACTACAACGAGAAACAATTTGCAGATATTTATTTTAAATCAGGATTTTAAAGCAACATACGTTGGCACATTGCAAACCCTATAGTACCATGAGCTTCAAGTTAAAACAAAAGAAACACGACAAAACTCAACACAATCTTGCACAACTCCTCATTATAGTCCAAGATCCCAGTGTCGCCAGACCTATGTCGTTTTAGCCAAAGTTTAAGAATAGATAGAGAAATATAATAATATATTTTGTTAACCTGATTAAATATAAAACCAACTGTCAAACTGGAATCTAAGGCAGTAAAAAACTTTTTTTCACCTGAAGACAAATTTTATAAAAACTTTAACATTTGTTCGTAATCTCATCCATGCAAATAATCCTTGCAGGGAATTAGAGGCATTTTACCAATTTGCAACTGACATTACATTGCAATCGTTCCTAAAAGTTTGTAGCATTGGATCTACCGAATACATTTATATTATTACCTTCTTCTATCTAGTATTTAAATTTTATAGTGACGCAACTATGGCAACTCCGGGTTCTCAGTACACAAGCAGCTGACAATAATCTGTACGTACCACCGTTAATTCATGGACATATAAATGCGTAAATTGCATTAAAAAAACTACGTTTTAAGCATATCTGCGTAATTCCGCCACTCGTTTAATTATCCGAATAAATTGCCGACAATTATAATATTATTAGACCACACAGGGTTACCATATTTAAAAAATAATTTTTAATCCAGCCGATTAAAGGCAGATGCTACGTTCTTGTTTTTAAATGTTAAGTAAAACTGTTTTGCAGACATTCTACTACTCGTTGTTTAAGAACGTAAACAAGGTGTTCTTTTGAAACTGTGATAGCAATTCTCATCACGAATCTATACTGATATTATAAATAAGAAAGATTTGTTTGATTGTTTGTAATGAATAGGCTTCGGAACTACTGTGCACTCGGGTGAAATAAGTAATAATACGTCAAAAATAAAATAAATAAAATGTTTATATATATGATCTTTATATTAAAATCTAAATAATATCGCGGATATAATTGTTTCTACTCTGTACGCAGTAAAATGAAAGAGACAGAGGATTTAAAGAAAGGTTTGCATAAAAAAATCTTCCTTTTTAATTCGGTTCAAAATAATATTGAAGCTACTGAAATATACGATTTTATGCTAGAAAAAAAAAGGATATAATCGTCAGATTCGAGTGACGATGATAAATCCTTGAATTAAACAAATAATGAAAATGATTAAAAATTAAGAACAAAATTTAAGCTTCATCTGATAAATAACGAGGTAAAATTACAAAAATGATATTACCCTTCGTATTATCAAGCGTGGTGATCACAAGTAATTTCTTAAGATTAATCATGATAACAGCCTATGTACAGTCATAGAAATTAATAGGCTCTAATGTAATAATGTACTTTAACACGTAGTACATAACTTTTTACTTCTAGGAAACCGTACAGCTATAGCTATGTAGGTAACTAATCTAGATCATAAACAATAATACCTCAATTTATTGAAATTGCTCCTTTTTTACCTCTCTTTACCGTGCAATGGTCAGGCCTCATTAAATTTCATAGCGCTTTAGACCATTACACCAAGACCTCTCCCCATAAACATATAAAGACAGATTGAAGGTCTTGAAAAAATGGGTAAGAACAGCTATTTTTAAACTACTGTTATACATTGTAGTAATTATGTCTTGTTATGGGATAAAAGCTAATTGATATGGGCAGATATTGTATGGGTTGAAGCTAAAATTGAATGGTTTGAAGGAATAAGTTGGCTTGATGAAGTTATTTCATTAGGTGATGAAGAACAAATAATTGTGGCTGATTACTGTCGGTAGCAGTAAAATGGTTGATCGAAGCAAAATTATAGCTTCTTTGAAGAGGTCTAACTGCCAGTTATTGAACTAGTTGATAATTTGTGACGGTTTTATGTCTCAAATGGTTTATGTTAGGGGTTTTATTACGCTATCAGATGATATCTGAAAGGAGACACTGAATCAAAATGATAAAGGATAATTCCAGTGAAGAGGCTGTTGAGAGAAAATCTTTGCAGATTTAAGTGGGCTAGTAAATACAGCTGACACACTAGAATCAAATCATCATGTTGGTACATCAGCACTGTTGAGAACCTCTAAGGGTTGAATAGAACCTGATACAGATTTCTTCTTTTCTTGAAATATTTTTTATATAAACTAAAAAATTCTTTACCCGATGGTAAGGAGTTTTTGAGTTTATCCGTTACAAACAAACATACAAATCTTTTCTCTGTCTAATATTAGTTTAGATGCTGGGAAAAATGTCTTTTATATTTGTGTATATATAATTTATAATGTGTGTCTAAAGAAACATCCAGGTTTGAAAACCCTTCAAAAATATCTAAAGATATAAATACTACCCTAAGTAAAGTAAAAGAAACCGTTAACAGACCAACAGCATCCAATAATTGACTAGAAAACTGTTCTACACTTACGTTAAGTACAAGTAGCGCCATGTTTGCTACTAGGTGCCTAGTAACAGTATTGGTTCTATCTATATCTTCACACTCCATTACGTTCATGGAATGATCAGAATTCCTAGTATTGGCGCTTGCTTGCACGCATACGTTACATTTGGCAAGAAGTGGTGTGTTTGGTTGAAATATTTTGCTTGGCTCGTGTTATTGCAGTTGGAACATTCTTGCAGCAAGTTTTGAAAAAGTCGACCTGTTTTATTTTTCTTCCAGGATAGAAAATCGTCATGAATGTTCCCCACTCTGGGGTAACCTAAGGCGTACAGATCCCTCCAGATTTAAATTCAGATCTGGGTCAGACGCTTACTGATTAAAACCCACTTGGTGTTCCCTTCCCACACTTACATTAAGGATCCTGGGAGTGTACGTTCCCTCCTTTATCCTCCACTGGTGTAAAAGATGACCTAGGGCAACTTTGACCAATGAAAATATTTCGTTCATTCTTTTGCAGTCTTCTTCTTCCTAGAGATGACAATCTTAGAGTTGACTCAGAAGTTAGCCACTACTTTAGCACCATCATTAGCGTCCATCAAGTCCTCGGTGAAGTTTTTATTTGTGTTTACTATTTTTATCGCGTTGGTCTGCTGCGTGTCGCTGGATGTTTTTCAGAAGACGGGGCCAGTCCAGTGCCACTTAAGCCAAACTTAAGTGGAACCGTGGCCTCGTCTTTCTGGTTAACGTCGGCGATTTGTGGTACATGTGTTGTTTGTTAAGCGCAACGCCATATTTATAACGCGATCTAATAATGTTACTTTTAGAAGCTGCTACATTGTCATGCTTGGCATTAAATAGTTCCAGGATGATGTATCTTCTGGCTCAATGCCTATAACTAGAATTTAAACGACTAGAAATAAAAACTGGAACAATAGACCGGAGACAAGACATAGAAGCTAACAAGATTCGAAATTTAAACATGAAGAAGGTTCTATCTCCCAAAATCTTTGTAACACGTCAGAGATTTCATCATTGATAGTCAGCTTCCCAAGAATAGTCCGCCAAAAACGACTAAATAACCGGAAATAACCAGTTTAGTAGCGACCGGGAGCCGACTAAACGACTAAAAAAACTATAACCATTACGTGAACCATCGCATCTACGTGGGAGACGCAATTATTTTCCAATTTTAATCAAAAATATCATTTTCTCAGCCTTTCACTTCCACTTAAGTATTTAAATGTCAATCTTTCGTTCTTACTGAGAGCTTCGCCTTAAGTTGTTAAAAAAACACAAACAAATTTGAGCTTTACACCTAGAAAATAAGAATGAAAATAGAAAAGCGCACCGGCTTTGATCTAAAACAATTTGGTTTCGAATGATTAATGTGTGTAACACTAGGTATTGTGTTGAATTTTTTATTGAAGGTTCTCAGCTATTGGATTATCAACTTTATAATGAAGATGTTAAGACATAAATCTGATTGTCTGACACTATTGGCTGGAAGCTAGAAAGTAGAAGAAAAAAATTGATAAAATAACATTAGATTGCAATAATGACGATACTTTATAAGATGCAGTGTTAATAAAAAGACCACGTACGAGTATTTGTTTCAAGTAAATCTCATTTTTTTTGTTGTTAGAAATCTTCGAAATAATCTGTCAATGTCATATAGTTACTACATAAATGTGTGTGAAAAAATGGTTACGAATAGAATCGTCTAGAATTGCAGTTTAAATAATAAATTACAATCCTGCACATACCTAGTACTTATTTTCTTTTTCTATTTCTAACCGGTAATATCGTTGCTACTTTAACTGTATTTTCACATTAGACTAAAAATAAAAATATTTACTTGAATTTTATAAATGCGAAATTAGCTCTGTCTGTTTGTTATGATTCGGCGATTAAATCACTGTACCGATTTCGATGACATTTGGTAAGGACTGATTTTAAACTCGAAAAAAAGATATAAGCTCCTTTTTATTCCGCGGCATTCACGCGAAGCCGGGGGTAAAAGCTAGTCTATATGCAAAAAGCGTCTATAGGTAAACAGCTATTCCATCCTACAAAAAGTGTAATTTACTTTTGTTTATTTTTTATTGTCTAAAAGAATTAAACCAGCAGTCAAAAGTCACAAAGTATATTTATCTTTCCGTCTCTCTCAACTACAAACATTTGACAGAAATAGAACGATGTTCTAAAGTTATTTAGCGACTTTTGACGTAAGCGGGCCCTAAGTACTCTTAATAAAATATTTAAGATTTGAATTATATTATGTGTAGAGAGGAATTTCTCAGTAGCAGCCCGGAGTTGGTGGTGTGACACCCCCGTGCCTCGGAAAGCACGTAAAGCTGTTGGTCCCGGCTGTCATTCGTAGATCTTTGACAGTCGTGACGGATAGTCAGAAGCTAAGAAGTCGGACAACCAGTCTAACCATGAGGTATCGTGTTGCCCAGTTACTGGGTTGTGGAGGTCAGATAGGCAGTCGCTCCATGTAAAACACTGGTACTCAGCTGCATTCGGTTAGATTGGAAGCCGACCCTAACACAGTTGGGAAAACGCTAAGAAGATGATGATGATAATTATGTGTAGTATACTGTATTTCGAATCACAATCAACGCACATTATTTTGCGCGCTACAAAAAAGAAGCCGTTTGTTAGCAATAATTTTTGCACGATTTACCATACTTTGATGGGCAGTATTCATTACCAGCTATGTAACATGTCTTACACTCCATACAAAACAAACAAACAAACATATCTTTTTATACAAAGCTCAATAAACATAACAAAACTGTTTCATGAATATTCCCTCACAAGACAATGGTCATTAGCCATAGCAGATACATGCATACGTCAAAGAAATGAATGTGAGCATATAACCCATTAACATCCGTACATGGATAGGAATTACCATAAAACAGAAATGTATGATGCAGGAATTACCGAAGAAAGTAAATGTAGGGTTATTCTAGAATGGTTATAGAGATGTAAAAGTAAAATAAGACAACTCAATATCAAGCTACTGCCTCGTTAGCCTAGTGGTGCTAAGCGCACTAGAGGACTTGGGCTCAATTCTTAGGTCGAGTGAAGTGTTATTGGGTTTTTCTATGAAATTCTCAGTAGCAGCTCGGAGTTAATATTTGTGCCCAGTTAACGGCACTGGGCTCGCATGAGACCTAAACGTATTGGCGATCTGTGGGTGTAGTATATTTTTCGCAGCTTTTCCGAACGACTGCTTAGGGCTACCTACTAAGAAAAGCATAGAAAAAGAATCATAATTATCATCATCATCATCTTCCTGCCCTTATCCTATGTTACTTCGTTTTCTTCTTCCATGCCGTCCCGCCAACCGTAAAAAAAGAATAAATAACTTTTACATTGACCTTTCAAAAAGCTCACTCAACTGTACATTAGTAATTCTATTACAAGTACCTAAATGAAGAAACCATTTCAAATCAAATGAAATAAGGATAGTACACAATTAATGCAATATTTTAGAAAGTCGAAAATAACATTCCTGTTATATCCTATAGCTAGCTTCTGTCCCTTCATTCGCGTGATTTTAATTGATCGTTTTTAGTTACTGCTCCGCTCCTGAGTGTCGTAGCGTGATGTTATATAGCCTATATCCTTGATAGATAAAAGGACTAGCCAATACAAAAAGATTTTTTCAATTCGAATCAGTAGTTCCTGAGATTAGCGCGTTCAACCAAACAAACTCTTCAGCTTCACAATATTTGTATAGATTTAATCTGGAATACCCACAAAATTCCATCTAAACGATTAGGTTCGAATAGAGCTTACTTCCCTGCCTACCTAACTATCTAAAACGGATCTAACTCAAATACCGACCACTCTAAACTATCTCGACCATCAATGTTTACAATCAAAGCCCAGTGTGCTCCGATCCTAACGGCTCCGGCGACCGTGACGCTTCCAGTCCATATCTACGGTGAAAATTGCAGAAAATTAATTCATTTATACAACTGTTATAGACGATATGGTGTGTCCGTTGAATAGTGGCATTTATCATCATCAACCTAGCCTTTTCCCAACTATGTTGGGGTCGGCTTCCAGTCGAACCGGATGCAGCTGAATATCAGTGTTTTACATGGAGCGACTGCCTATCAGACCTCCACAACCCAGTAATAGGTAATACGATACTCTTGGTAAGACTGGTTGTCAGACTTTCTGGCTTCTGACTAACAGTAACGACTGTCAAAGATCTACAAATGACAGCCGGGACCAACGGCTTTACGTGCTTTCCGAGGCACGGAGGAAACTCGAAATAGTGGCCTTTATATGGGACTTAATAATCATCATCATCATAATCATATCAGCCGAACCTAAGTATAGCCACCATGACCGGTTCAGAGCTACCCGTATTCACAGATTTCTCAAGACCTTTACCAGATCGTCGATCCACCATCGGGTTTGGATTTAGGATAGAACAACAATATCGGTGAAGTGAAATAATTGTGAGGAAACATTGTTTTTCTTTTATAAGGATGGGAAATCATCATATCACTTCTTCCGGAGCGGAAGAGAATGTCAGACACTTACTGGCTAATCATCATGTTCCTCTTAATACCCTTTGTGTTCCAGGGCTACGGTGACTATCGTGAGGAAACCTGGACTTATAATTAATGTAAGTCCGAAATCGCCAGTTCGGATTGAGCAAGTGTGGTGATTAATGGTTGTGGCCAGCCAGTCCAGATTTGCTCATGATGTTTTTCCTTCACCAATTTCAGTGGTATCCAAAATATACTTAAAAAGTATACATGAATTGAAAAAACAAATATTGATACTAGCCCGAATGTGAACCCACAACCTCATGTATGTGAAGCGGGGACCTTATCCACTGGATCATCACGACTTCCCTTGTCTCAAATTACCTCCTACAAAACAAACGAAAATCACCTCTTTATAATAATTAGCATAAAGAAAGCTTCATTGACATATTCTACAAACACGAGCTAAATAAAATTGATAACACCACAAGAGGTACCCATTGAAAACGTGTCAGGTTTATGACAACGGCGCACACGCACAAAAACGCGTTTTATATTGCCGTGTGATCGAGCCACAATAGCTGTTAATAATCTTTATTAGTCGTTATAGAATCTATCTGAAACAAAGTTTAGAATAACGGAGTTAGAGTTCCGTGGGGTTTGTGGTGAACCTTGTTGGTGGAGGACAGAAAGTGGTTCTCTTTTATTGCTGGGTTTTGGCATTTCTTTGTTTCTTGGATTTCAGTACATGTTAGTACTCTGTTAACCGACATTAGTCGAGTTAATAAGCCGTCTTATTATCTAAATATATCAAAGTGAGATGGAGGTGAG
This sequence comes from Caradrina clavipalpis, assembly GCA_932526535.1. NCBI lineage: Eukaryota > Metazoa > Arthropoda > Insecta > Lepidoptera > Noctuidae > Caradrina > Caradrina clavipalpis. The sequence goes on from OW052108.1 coordinate 2,211,050, forward strand.
CTGTCATTCCACCTCTCAGTCTCTATTCTGCAAAAATCTCCCTCGAAATTCACATCTCACCAGCAGCTGTCAGTAAAAGCAACATTTTTGTCAAATTAGATTACGATCAGTTCAGTGGTTTTGCCGTAAAGAACTAACAAGCAGACAGACACGGTTACTTTCGTATTTTTAATTTTAGTAGGAAGTAGGAAAGGACATAGGTGTGTTTTGTAAAAAAAAAATGTTTGGCTCAGTTCTTAGCTATGACAATAATACCATTCGCTAATGCAGTCATTAGGTCCTCATGTGTGCATGTGACAAGGTATTCAGGGCAAGATGAAAAATAGAGAAGATTCTCTTATTACCTACAAAAAATTAATAAAATTAACAGAACCCCGTATACAAAACAGCAACTCTGCTTACCACATTTTTTGCCCGTTTCACGCCTCTATTACCATACATCGATAGTTTTCTATTGTCTTCAGTAATAAATGTCTAAGTAAAATTGCGCGTGAAGCGATCAATACTTAATAGGCGTTTGCGACCGTTACACGAGCGTTTAAAAATCGCTGCGATTTAACGCGAGTCGTGTGCGAAAGTTGGTCGTTCATGGTAACCATGGTTGTTAAAATCACATTAATTAAGTGCGGATTTGTGTTGCTATGGTTGGATTTTGTGGTTGATGGATTTACAGTAAAATCAGCCTTCTTTTCAACGAAAAATCAAAATACGAGATTTTCGAATTTTCAATGACGAGTAGTCTTCCAAAGTATGTTTCATAAGGTTTTTTTTAGGAGCACGTAATTTTTGCTCATCGATATTGGCATTGATGTTATTTTGGATTTTAATTATTTTTTTAACTTTGATCTTTGTGTGTCTCATAGAAAGAAGGTGGCAAATAATATTATTTTCTTTCTTTCTTGCATAGAAGACTAAGAGATCATTCTTTATTACTACACCCATGATCCCATAGACTGGTCACGGGTTGTAATATTTGTAGGAATTCAGGTCAACATATTGATCTAAATTCCTACTACAACCTTTATTGCGTTCATAAATCTACCTTATTCCTATCTAATTAAGGTTCTTTGACAGCCCATCAAAGTGTTTACGTCAAGCATGAATGAGTGTAGAATATTTTATCTAACGTAATCATCAGTCTTGTCACTTAGCTACAATTAGAACTTCCTTCAAAATCTACAAAAACTAGTACAAATGATAAAGATAAACGGTTACCATAAAAACGTATAATATGACGTTCAAAGACAGTAATGAATTAAGGATAGGTCAGTGGTACTCAACCTTTTGTTCATAGGGGCCACAAACACTTGCAAGACGATGTGTCGCAAGCCGCAAAAAAATAAATGAAAAATGATTTCTCAGGTTTTTATATCCGAAATTAGGTGATCAGACAAAGAACCAGTGTTGTTGACATAACTCCTAGAAAAAGTAGACTGAAGTTGCAATGGACTGGCCATATTAGGCGTAAAACAGGTGACCATTGGGGTAGACATGTTCTTGAGTGGAGACCAAGAATCGGCAAGCATTAGGTGGGTACGCCCTCAGGCTCGGTAGAGCGACGTTCTTCGCAGGGTAGTTGGTAGCAACTGGATGAGAGTTGCCGAGAATTGAGCTAAGTGGCGTACGATTGGAGAGGCCTATGTTCAGCAGTGGACTTTTACAGACTATATAGCGACGATATAGCTATGAACGGATTCATCGCGTATATATTAACAGTTTTCTAAAACAGCGTAAAATTCAAAATGGTTTAAATTAAAGTACCACCAGATGGACCCCACAAAAGCGCTGCGAACCGCAGGTTGAGTACAGCTGGCATAGCCTATAGATTGTCACAAACAATTTTGATTAAACTATAACAAATGCCACTCATCCATTGGCAGCAATTTTCATGGCATGACACTAGATCACTTAATACTGAACTAACATTTAACGCCGCGACGATTATTGATGTTAGTGTAAAGGTGGGCTTATGGCTGCGACTTGGGGATAGGCGGTAGCGGGAAGCGAGAAAAAGGGAATTAATAATTTAAAGAAAAATATAGTTGGTTCACAGGGAGATACGAGAGGCTTAGTAGTTGTCATTGCTTTAATACATTTTTTTATGGCCTATACTAATAAAGATATCTCTTTCTTTCATGAGGTTGTGCGTTCGAAGCCGGGCAAGTACCAATGTGACTTTTTACATATTATATACTTGCTAAGTATATCTTGGTCATCAATTACATCTGTGAATGGAAACATCGTGAGGATACCGGTACTTATAATTAATATTTGACTGAAATTACCATTCCGCCTTAAGCAAAGGCGGTGATCAATGCTCACGCCTTCCCTATATGAGAAAAGTCCTTTGCCCTGCAGTGGGATAATAATAGCCTAGTAAAATTATTATTTAGCGCTTGTTTAATAACGTGTTGCAAGCGGGTTTGAGTAAAACCTTTTTCCAACCACATGTAAACCCGCTACCGCATCACCAACATAACTTAACCCTTACTCTCAAAAAACGTCTAAACTTCACGCCACGCGTAGCAAGTATAATCGCATGTGGGACTCGGCTGTTTTTATAGTAATTACGACAGGTGACAACCCTGAGAGCTGATACCATTCCGCCATTGTTGCATGATGTTTCCTTTAAGATACAGCCGCGGGTGGAATGTACGGGGATGTGGAAGGGGCGGGCGCGACGCGGTTTGTTAGGAATGTAGGGTAACTTGGTTGATACCTAGTTGAAATAGTGTAAAATGCAGTTCTATACCTCAAGTATAAAATATTCATTTTAATGAAGAAAGTATGAAGTTTCTCGCCCACTCTTCTCCATACAAACCTTTTGGTTGGAGCAACTAGATTAGATTCTTTTTCGTTTTCATCATAAATTCATTTCATGCTTTTTATTAATCTAATTGACTTCGACTTTTAAAATGGATATTTTAAATGGTTCTAAGGATAATTTAAAAAGATCAATTAAAGGTATCATTTGAATTATAAAAAAAGAACATAAAACCTTTGGCATTTGGCACAAAACCTTTGGCTTTCTATCAGTGAACATTTTTGTTCTAAAAACAAACAAAACATAATCAAACCATACCTCTATATAATATTAAGTATAGACAGTGATAGCACACATTGCGTCGGTGACACCAAGGAAAATGTTCCAATCAATGTGTTACAAAAAAACCGTAGCGGGATCGAACAAGTTAGACTCCCGTATGTTTCAACAAAGAACTGCTGATATTTTTATTGGATCGGCGCGCTATGAGCGCCATAATTAACACGGATGAGCACCTTTTTCTGATACCTAGGAAATAACAGTTTACACATTTATGTACTTGTGGGGAAATTTATGAACTGGATTATGTGGATTTACGGGTAAAAAACGGGATTCTTTAAGGGAAAAAACGGGGTTTAACAAAATGGTGTGAGAAATTGGAAAAGTACCTTTAAGAGAAGTAATGTATTACTTAGGTACTTGCAACTCCTCATTATATGGGGTATAATGTGATAGTATAATGCCACGAACAATATGAACTGCCCCGTTGGTCTCGTGGTCGCAAAGCGCGACTGCTGAGCAAGGGGTCCCGGGTTCTACTCCCAGGTCGGGCAAAAAGTGGTATTGGGTTTTTCCATTAGGAATTTCTCAGTAGCAGCCCGGAGTTTGGAAGTTGGTGGTGTGATACCTCCGTGCAAGCACGTAAAGCCGTTGGTCCCGGCTGTCATTCGTAGATCTTTGACAGTCGTGACGGATAGTCAGAAGCCAAGAAGTCTGACAACCAGTCTAACCAAGAGGTATCGTGTTGCCCAGTTACTGGGTTGTGAAAGTCAGATAGGCAGTCGCTCCATGTAAAACACTGATATGCATGCATCCGGTTAGACTAGAAGCCGACATTATAGCGCATTCAAACAAACAAACAATCTCTTATATTTTCTAATATCAAATAGTAAACCACTGAACCTGTTTAGTAACTAGGTAGGTACCTAGTTTATAAGTAGAAGACGTCAGCTAAGAACGAAATGCCATACGAGCAAAGTCATGAGAAAAAGCCAGTATCACACAATATATGGCATCCCCACAATTACAAAGCAAGTGGCAAAATATAATTAACATGAATTGCTGTATCTATAACGTATCTTCATTAATAATTTATTGATTCTAAAAATAATCTAACAATAACACATGTCGACACCTTATTAGACTAGTGCAGTAAATGGATGCAGGCCACAGGGTAAAAAAACTGGGCAAGTAGAAGTCGAACTTGCGCTCGAAGGGTTCCGTGCCACCGTACAATAATTATTTATTTATTATGGATCTCCAACAAAAGATATAGGTATACAAATCATGACATTCCAACAATAAACAAACAAAGTTATTAAGTACCTATTTAATAACTTTGTTTGAATAGAATTGAAGGAGTACACCTGTACTCCTTCACCTATAGGAAAGCAAAATAAAGTTAACAACTAGCTAACAAAGCAACCAAAAACAAAAATAATAGAAAACTATAATAATGATTAACTTTACCTACAAACAAAAACCTCTTATTTTTGACTATTTGTGGTTAAAGCGGCAATAGAAATACACATTCTGTAAAAATTTTAACTCACTACCTTTTAGTTCTTGAGATATCTTACAGCTCGCTGACAGAGCCGCGAGACGACTCCCGGCCACCGTAGACGCGGGTCTGTGGACGGTGAGCAATGGGTAGCTCACCGTCCGTACGTTCACTGAATAACGACAGACCGTGTCGACGGCGCGTTCGTGTTCCACGCGCGCCTCAAAGAGATGTCAGCAAACTTGGATGGGGCCACTGAGGGCCGATGCCTGCCGGGGCTGCGGGTTGTTCGAAAGAGATACCGCGCCCCCGGAACGCAAAGGGCACATGAAGGAACATAGACAGGTTTTAGTCAGTAAAAGTCTGACACTAGGGCGGAATATACTGACACCCTTCATGTACGAAACCCCGAAAGAAGTGTTACAACGGTTTAATTGCATATTGTTAACAAACCATTGTCAAACTGTATTTTTTACCCTATGGCCAAGCAAGTTATGAAAATTTGCGAATAGTTTTGTGTGTCCAATTAACTGGTTATTGAGGTACTAATCATTTGATACATCTGTTTGTAATCAAGTTATCCTTTTACGGATAAAAATGCGAGATATTTTTCGAAGAAACAAGAATAGGAATAAGAATAATAAATTATCTTGTTTCAATGGCCTAATTGTCACCCTACAACGTTGAAAAGGACAGAGGTGTATTGTCTTGTTAGTTGCTTCATTAGTAAATTGCCTCGTTGGCCGAGTGGTCCTAAGCGCGACTGCTATGCTACAGGTCTTGGGTTCGATTCCTAAGTCGAGAAGTGTTATTGGGTTTTTCTATGAAATTCTCAGAAGCAGCTGGGAGTTAGAGTTTTTGTGCCCGGTTAATGGCAATAGTCTCGCCCACTATTATATGGGACTTGAAAACATGCCGGCGAACTGTGAGTGTACATTGGTATACTGCCTAAACCTTTGGGGAATACAGGCAGGATTGTATGTATGTATGTATGAAGTGTTGAGCGTGACAGGTAATAATTGGGTTTCATCATCAGCCTAAAACAGTATATAGGTCTGCTGGACATAGGCCTCTTCTTAATACTTAGCTCCACATTGGGTTTAGGTCTGTAAAAATAAATCAACCCATGCCTACATTTTTCTAAGCAGATGATTTTGAATATTTAATATTATTTCATTTGAAATGCAACTTTGAACTGGTATTGCTGCATAGTTATTGGCATAATAAATTATTTGACGTTAATTTTTTTACAAAAAGAGGCAACCCACGATCGTTATATTTCTTGTTTTAAGTCTCGAATGAACTTTTAAAGCTTTTTTCTTTAAGCAGTGCAGTTCTTTTTAAGTTTCAACAAGCTTTTGCCCGCAACTTCGACCATGTATATTAGTTAAAATTTGCCTATGTCCTTACCCAAATCCCAAGCTACTTCTATGTCAAATTTTATTACGATTGGTTCAGCAGTTTAACCTCGATGCAGCAACAAACAGACAGACAAAGTTGCTCTCCCATTTATAATAATTTATGTGGACTCACAATGTAAGCTGATCTTTTAAGTTCTTTTAAGCCTCGTTCACACCATTAAACAACTACAATAAAAAAACAATTTCCAGTTATTTTTTAATACTTAGCATATTCAGTTAATATTTAGCTTACTATTTTAGGCTCGAGCAACTGTTCGGGGTGTGAAATTAAAATTCTTATCATAACTGGTTTGCGTCGGTCACCTTTGATCTAATTAGGACAATCGACATGGCAGTCACGTGCGCACACGCTTATAGCAAAAACGATGCCTCGTTTATGTAGACGAATTTGAACTAGACTTCCAGACTCGCCTATTCAAACGAGGCAGCAGTTTTAAGTATGTTTTGCTGGTTGACACAATCATCGTTATGTCAAAAAAGTAATTTAATTAGTTTATTATATCCTTATTAGATGAATAACGAAAACAAGTCTTTTTTGCTTGACAAATTTACTGGTCAATCAAGCGATAAATTTAAATTTATGTTCTTTATATTTTTGTTGCCAATATTCCAATAATGCCAAAGTAATTGCATAATAAGCTAATGTATAAATCAATAAAGAATTAAATTTATCTTTACATAATTTATGATGACAGTTATTACAAATTAGTCCATAATTTCATTTTGTTTTCAGCATTAATTATAATAATTTAAGAATATTTTTTCCTACCATCACTCTATACCTACTTATTGCAAGTAACTAGCACAATAACTTGCCAACCCCACTGCCCCATTCAAACGCGCCATCAAAGCGCATCTGCCTCAAATTAAACAACCTTGTTACCGGACATTTAAAAATCTTTAATACTCGCGCGATACGTTAAAAATGTATACAGACCATGTTTAATTACCAGTACGTCTGATAATATCCAGTATGATTATGCGGTTGCATGTTTATATTTTTATGTTTTTGTTGGGTAAGCAGAGTTCGCAAAGGTATCATAACTGGAAGAAATTCCCAATGAATTACAGTAAAAAAATATAATTAAGAATTGAAGTTGCAGTTTGGCCACCATGATGGAATATTCTAGCAGTAGCGGCAGTCATTCATGATCATGATAATTATAGAAGAGCTACCTATAGATCAATTATACAACCACGAACAAGTATTTAACCATTTAGCGTGATGGATTGCTTTTTATTGGCCTTCTGCATGGCAAACGCCTCTTCCCATGCAGAGAAGGCACTAGCATTGATCACCATGCTTGCTGAAGGCAGATTGGCGATTTCAGACTTCTATTAATTTATAAGTTCAGGTTTCCTCAAGTGGTTTTTCTTCACCGATGTCAGTGATATCCAAGGTAATCTTAGAGGAACTTACAAGTGCCTGCCAGGGATGCGAAATTTTTTCGAAAACGTCAGTGCGGCCCTGGAACGCAAAGATCATTAAGAGGATCACGGATGGGTTTTAATCAGTAAGAGTCTGACACACCCATCCGCTCCGCCCAGAGCTGAAGAAGTCATTAGATGATAACTTACAAAAAGCCACTAGAAAATCAAATGCCGGTGTGAACCCGCATTTAACAGGGTTGAGAAGAAGAAGAAGAAACAGAGTAATTACACCCAATCATTGCTTGTTACAGACCGCTCAATCACAACGTATGAAGGAGCGTTTACACTCAAACAATGGCGGTCTGCCCACCCGTAACAAAAACAATCGCGATTCTCATAAAAGATCGCGTTTATATGAACACTAACCCTTGATTATCTTTCGATATCGAAGCGAGATCGCTCCGGGCGAAATGCGCCTATAATTTCGCGGACGCGGCAACGTGTCGCGTGTCTTTATCGACTGTTTTATTCATCAATGATAACGTGTTAACGGTGATGTGTGGTTTGTCTTTAATTGATTGGAGGTCTATAATAGGCTTTTTTCGAAGTCTTTAGGCGCAGTTTAAGATTATGATTAGCTATTTTTTGTGAAAAAGTTCTTAAGGGGTATGAAATAAAGTGTAAAGTAAAATTACAGGTTCATAGGACTTTATACTTTTCCACTAAGTAACGGGAATAATTAAACATCACAGATGGACATTATCGTAACGCATAGGTTAACGTAAACTTTTTTTCTTTTTTTCTTTACGAGGCATAGCAGAAGTAATAATAAAGGCCCGTTAATAGCAATAGGCTCGCCCCCTATTAGATGGGACCTAAACGTACCAGCGAACTATGGGTGTACATTGGTACACCCCTGCCTAACCCTTCAGGAAATACAGGAGTTATGGTATGTGTGTGCATAGCCGAAATTGTAATAGGCAGTAGTTACCACTTTTTAACTAGGTGTTCGTCATATTTCCTTAAGTATATAAAGAACAGTAAAACAGAACTGCCATTGTCCGAATAATATCAGCCTATAGCCCCACTTGAGAGCAAATGCCTCTTCTCATACAAAGAAGGCACGAGCATTGATCACCACGCTAGCTCAAGGTAGATTGGCGATTTTAGACTTATATTCATTACAAGTCCAGGTTTCCTTATGAAGGTTTCCTTCACCGATGCAATGATGTACAAGATTAACTTAGAAAGCAGTGTCCAAGCTAATTGTCAACTTAACCGTCATTATCAGTCCAGCCGGGTCTATTCTGTAAACACTTCACTGAGTAAATTTAAAGAAAGCGAGCTTAAGGTGAGCTGTCATTGAGCTTGATCCTAGAGGGAGAAAGTTCACCAAAAGACAATTTCACAGAATAATACCTAGGTACTGCAGGTTAGAGTCAAGCTAATGGGGCCTTTCAGGGTTGTTGAAATTGATCAAAAGAGTCACCGCGGCTCTGGAACGCAAAGGGCATTAGGAGGAACACGGATGGGTTTTAGTCAATAAGAGTCAGACAATCCCTTCAGAGCGGAAGAAGTCATTTAATGATCTCATCCCTAAAAAAAGAGCTTATATTCAAGCTCATAATAATAGTTTTATAAATGTTACGTATACTTATATATATCTTAGATATATCTTGAACTTACTTCTAGCAGTCCACACAGATATATTTCATTTAATTATACATAAATAATAATTTTATACAAACACCTTTGATTTTAAGCCCCATTAATTTTCTATATATAAAATATTTACATTCTATCTAATATGCATTATTCGATTACTGAAACATATAAAACTACTAGACCACAACTGTCCATCACCCATGAATTAAAATTGATTTTAAGCTTTTTATTTAGACTAACATAATAAAAAGGGAGTTTGTTTGTAAGAGGTACCTAATCTCTATAAATACTGGTCCGATTTCAATAAAAAAAAAAAAATACACTTTTACCGAGTGCCATAGGATATTATGTTTTATGGTACCTATACTTGACTACCACGCGGTCAAAGTTGCGAGCAGAAGCTAGTTATACTCAAAAAACGGTGGGTGGTCTATCCAGTTAAAAAAACTACTTTAAATTGCTACTACTAAGCAACTTATTTCTATGAACCTCATAAAAAAGAATTAAACGTATATTATTTTGTCAAATAAAATTACTTACATAACCATTTGAGTATTGAAAACTGAGAAATCGCCAAGCTTTAGGGTTCAAATGGCAAACTTATTATTTAACACACTGACAGTCGGCCATCTGCGCGCGCAGGTGGTTTCGCGCACTGCGCACGCGCAATTTTGTATATTTCGCTCTTTTTTTACAATTTCGACAGTTTTATTTGAATTTACGATTGTATGTGTGTTTAGGGGGGCTTTTTAATGTACTAGGGGTTGAGATCTATGTTTCCGTTAATTAAAAAGGGGGTGAAAGACGAATGAGTTCGTTTATTTAATTTAGATGTATTTACGTAATTACACGTACTTTTTTATTTATTTTTTAAGTATTTTCTATGTTTATCTTAGATATTACTGAGATCGGTGAAGGAAAACATAGTGAGAAAACCTGCCCCCCTAGCCAAGTCGCAAACGCTCGGTAGGTACCAATAGATTTTCAACTTTATACCCCAGAGCCTTAAGTTGAAAATCTATTAAAGATTTCTAAGCGTTAGCGACTGGAACGAACGAAAACGCTATGCAATCTTTACTAGATCTTCAACTTAAAACCAAGCACATAAAGTTGAAGATCTATTAAAGCCTACTCAGCGTTTGCGTTTATCGTTTGTTACATGGCTACAGGCCCTGGACTCATAATTGAAATAATTTTGAATTCGTCAATCTGCCTTGCCACCAGGGTGGTGATCAATGCTCGTGCTTTCTCTGTATGAGAAAAGGCCTATGCCCAGCAGTGGGACAGTAATAGATCGGAATAATTATTTTTTATAATTATGTCCTACTACTAAAAGTCGATTCGACACCAAAAAATTTATAACAATGGCTATAAGAAAACATGGGACAAAAAATTAGAAATATAATATGCTTACACCTGTACCACTGTACACCCTGTTAAAATAAAAAGCGTAACGTTAAATTGTAATACGTTTTTAGTTGAACCAGCTGTCAATTTAACAGTAAGTTTTTGTTGTCACTCATAATTTATTAATGAATGGTAACAAAACTTAATAAAAACTGTAAAAGCGTAAACTGTATATTAAATGTTTAATTTATAAGATACCAATGTATTCTATATTGATTGATACAATATATTCTATATAAATTTCCGGGAACTATTAATAACTTTTTCTTTTGTTAGTTTATAAAACACTAGCTTTTACCCGTGACTCCGTTCGCGTCAAAGTTGAGCCTATGTGTGCCACATTACAATCCTTCTCAGTGCCAAATTTCATCCATATACGTTCAGCCGTTTTAGCGTGAAAGAGAAACAAACATCCATTTAATAAGCAAGTGTGGTGATTACGGCTCAATATTCGTCTTAGCCTTACTGTAAAATGCGAATTAAAACTTAATAATAACTGACAAGTTGCCAACTTCAATATACATGTAATTACTTACTAAAGTCCCCTTTCAGGATACTATTGTGAATAAGCCGTCTATAATACGTTTCATTTTACTCAAAGTGGCAGAATAATTACACATTTCGATAATTAAAAAGTCAACCTTTGTTATAACAACATCTTACAAACTTATACCACTCAATTTCAAAAAGTACTATTTAATTTTGTAGTAATGTACAGACAGTAAACGAGATTAGTGTGCAGGTATAAAACACACATTTATGCGATAGGCAATATTCGTTATTACTGTAGCATTTTTTTTTCGATCAAAAGACTCTTAATTCGAGATAAATAAACAGTATTTAATACGTGTTCTATCTAAGCAGTACTTTTGTCACTGTCACTCATCAGTGAAACTACGAGTGCAAGAGAGACGGAAACATAGACAAGCTGAACTATATGCTAAGTATTGTATCACGTGATCATAGTCGTCCTGCCGTCGTGCGTGTACAGTACCGGTGTCGATTGGTGCCCTTGACGTATCCAACTGTAGGAAAATAGACATCTGTCCGTGTGCAGACCGGCATTATACGCTTAAATTGAAAGAACCCTAAGAAATGCTTACGAGACTCATATTTAGCACACTAACTGAATACCCCGCGGTGTTACCCGTATTCAGTGACGTCTTTGGTTACTGCCCCGCCCCCATTGGTTGTAGCGTTATTTCTATACGTATAAACCTTCCTACTGATGAAAACCGCATTAAAATTTGCTGCGTCGTCTAAACGATCTAAGCGTACAGAAAAACCGGCGGCGGAAAACGTCTTTGTTTTATACTATGTAGAGATTATTCAACAATCAGCAAGGTTGCAGCGGAGCGGGCTGCCCAGAGAGGGAGAGTAAATAAATTAAAACTTTGTAGGCAGTAAAACATCCTAACATCCTAATCCTAACTAATATTAAAATGCGAAAGTGAATACTGAATTGATCATTCTTAAATTTTGAATATACGTTGTCAGGTATACAGAAACGGACATAAAAAGGAAAACAACAATAACGTTTTATGATAATAGATGGCGCCACGTGTCTTTTGATTGAATTTTAAATGTAACTGATATTTAAGTGGGCGAAATCGCGGGCAAAATAAGTAAATAAAAAAAAACGCTATTCAAGAAGGCTATTTCAATGAACTCAAGTAAGCCTAAACACCATTCCCTTTCGTTGTCTGTACTATAATAAATTACATACCATGGATCCATGGTTTTTAAACACAATAGTTGTCTAATAAAGTATAGTTTGAGTGAAGATAATTACGTAATCATGACGTCACAGCTACGTCACGAATGGCGTTTCAAAAACGGTGCGTAGAGTGAAGTTTTCTGCCTCTTTGAACAAGAATATAGTGTGAAAATGTAGTGTAATTTTAGGTTTTAGTTAGTGTGTATCGTGAGTTTTTATTGAGCGTAGTTTTAGTCTATAGTTTGCTTTGTATGTAAAGTTATATATAGGTACCATCACGCCTGTATTCCCCGAAGGGTTAGGCAGAGGTGTCCCAATATACACCCACAGTTCGCCGGTATATTTCGGTCCCATGTAACAGGGGGCGAGCCTATTGCCACTAACCGGGCACAAATCTAAACTCCGAGCTGCTATTGAGACCTTCATAGAAAAACTCAATAACACTTTTTTTGCTCGACCTGGGAATCGAACCCGGGACCTCTAGCGTAGCAGTCGCGCTTAGGACCACCAGGCTAACAAGGCAGTTAGTAAAGTTATATTGCACAAATACATCTTGTAAAATTGGTAGGTGTATATTTTGTCAGGATACGTTTCCAAATGTGTATAGTGCAACGAAAGCGTACTTGGCCCATAACTTAAAGAAACACACGTGTAGTGGTTGATTAAAGACTGTTGATTTAAATAATAAATGTAGATAAGTTAGAACATGTAGGTTAGAACCATAACTTAACTAAGAATAGCAGAAATGACGCTAGCAGTAGTTAATAAATAAATGTATTATGTTGATATCGATTCTAACAATAACTGCCTACCTCGTTCACTTCAGAAAAAGTTTTAGGGTGGAGCCAGACGAGTGTAATTTTGTAAGTGAGTCGCAGAATTTCTGTCGCGTAATTTTCTTTCTACTGAAACTGACAACTCATTTTGAGTCGCCGTGTAAATGAAACAGGAGTTTTATATGAAATCGAATATAGCAGAAAATAACGCGACAGAAATTCAGCGACTCACGACTCACAAAATTACGCTCGTTTGTCTTCACCCTTTTTTTTTTTTTATAGACGGGAAATCATCGAATTACTTCCCCCGCCTTAGGCGGGGCGGGAGGGAGTGTCAGACTTTTACTGACTAAAACCCGTCTATGTTTCTTCATGTGCCCTTTGCGTTCCGGGGGCGCGGTATCTCTCTCGAACAACCCGCAGCTTGTCTTCACCCTAAAAGAGATTTTTCATCAGAAATTATTCGGAGTTTGAAAGTTGGTAGTGTGACATCCTCGTGTCTCGAAAAACACGTCAACAGGGTCCTACGCCTAATCTCTCTCTGGTTATTACGGTTCTGCCTCGTCGCGTCTTCAAACCAAATATTGTGTGTGCTTTAGGAGATTTGATAGTATTAGCTACCACTACAGCTACTGACTACTTCGATAGCCTAGTGGTCCTAAGCGCGACTGCTACGCTAGAGGTCCTGGGTTCGATTCTCAGGTCGAGCAAAAAGTGTTATTGGGTTTTTCTATGAAATTCTAAGTAGCAGCTCGGCGTTTGGATTTGTGCCCGGTTTATGGCAATAGGCTCGCCTCCTATTACATGGGACCTAAATATACCGGCGAACTGTGGGTGTACATTGGTACGCCTCTGCCTAACCCTTCGGGGAATACAGGCGTGATGGTATAATAATATATAATTTCTCAATAGCAGCCCAGAGTTTGAAAGTTAGTAGTGTGACATTCTTATTCCTCTAGAAGCATGTAAAGCAGGGTCATGCGTCTGATCTCTCCCTGGTTACAATGTTTGCCACATCGTGTCTTTGTCGGGGTGTTTGCCGCGAATTTTTACGTGTGCTTTAGGAGTTTTGACCTATGTGTTACGGTAGTGGGAAATTGTTGGATGCGGGCACTGTAGTACCGGTCATCGTGGGTATTTTTAGCGGAGACCTAAAACCAGCAGTGGACATCGTTCGGCTGATTTGATGATAATGGCGATTAGGAGTTTTGATAGTATTCAAATAAAGATTTGACCTGTTACAATTTATAAAAAACTCACTGTTAAAAGATATCCAAGTTCGAGAACATCTCCAAATAATTACTGCTCATCATCTGCTTAACCTTTTCCCAACTATGTTGGGGTCGGTTTTCCAGTCGAACCGGATGCAGCTGAATACCAGTGTTTTACATGGAGCGACTGCCTATCGGACCTCCACAACCCAGTAACTGGGCAACACGATACCCCTTGGTTAGACTGGTTGTCAGACTTCTTGGCTTCTGACTATCCGTAACGACTGTCAAAGATCTACAAATGACAGCCGGGACCAACGGCTTTACGTGCTTTCCGAGGCACGGAGGAAACTCGCTATGGTAAATGGTCACCCATCCATAGACCGACCTCGGCAAGCGTGGCTTAACCCAGAAGATCGGTCTATGCGGCTGCACGCGCGCGTGGCTGTTGCGGCTAAATAAATACAGCTATTCCCAGAAAAAAACACTGGCCGCACAATTTGGTTTTCTTTCTTCTAAATCCCATAAAATATGAACCACGTTATAAGGTCATTATCACTTGGTAACCTTAAGCTGTTGAAGGCGTGTCATGTGTATTTAAAACGCCCTGAAACTGAAGGGGGAGAGGGGGGCGAGATGACGTCATTGTTCAACCCCTTGTTTGTGTGGAACACTGTTTTTCTTGTTAAATAATTTGAGCATGATATTGTTCCATAAGTAGTTTGGTCTTGAGCTCTTTTAAAACATTGATAATAATAAATCTGTCTTTAAAGACCAAAGTAGAAGTAGATAGATTTATTTTATATCATTCGATGGCAAACAACCTGATGTTAAGTGGTCACCGCTGCCTATAGACATCTGCAATACCAGACGCCAAGTAAACGCGTTGCCATCCCTGAGACAGAGTTGAAATGTCTTATGTGCCGGTAATTACACCGGCACATAAGACATTCAACAGGAACACAGAAACGCTGCTTTGCAACAGAAATAGGTATGGCGGTAGTACCTACTTCCCTACGAGCTTCTACACAAAGCGCTCTTCTGAATTATTATTACAGAATAAACACCAAAGTCCTCCATGGCTAAGGCTATTATAGTATTGGTAAAATTCTTGTTAAAATTGAGTTCTTATTGTCAAGATTGATAGAGTTTTAAATTAATTAAACACCTTAAGGGCGCTAGCACCTATTGTACATTTGAATAATATACTAATCCTCCTGATATAATTTCAGTCACGGTGGCCAATCTCAATGGAGATTAGCCTAGCTCATAGTGCACGGTTGTGTGTACACAAACACAGGTGCACTCCCTCTTCCCTCACTCTCATAGTCTGATGTGACGGCAATCTCACACAACCGGGGAGAGATCAGTTACAGGACCAATGATTTTAGGTACTTGCCAAGACACAGAGGTGTTATACCACCAAATTCCAATCTCCGGGCTGCTACCAGCTTTGAGCTACTCAAACCCAGAGTATGTTCGGCATGCGGCAGACATGTCCTGCCCAGTCCTATTCATGTTGAGCAACCATTTGAGACACGTCAGATCCCTGACCTTGCATAGTATAGAAAAAATATACCTTTCTTTCGCAAATTAACCAATTTCCCTCCATCATTCAGAAAAGACATTCGAAATCCGTTATCCGATACAATCGCCACGGTCATACCGAATAGAATCGATTCAACTGTATCGATATACGGCCATTATTCACCTCATAAATTAATAATCGAATCAATCTAATAGGCCAGCACTGATTTTTGAACGGATCATTCGAAACGCTCTTGGTTTTATAGATATAGAAATCTACTAGATATGATTGAATATTATTTTTTATTGGCAGAAAAGTTTTTGTGAAAATATAATGTTTAGTTCTTGAGGTTATTGTTCTATAATAACGGTGTTTTGCAATTGTAACGGTTAAAGCAATAAGTTCAATGATAGTGTAGAAATTGCATCATGCATTTGCAATTATGAAGTAGTAAAAGTACTATAGTCGTTATTTAATAATAGATAGCTCTTGTTACACCTAACAAGAATAGGAAAAAGCAAAAGAAATAATAAAGTTTAATAAAAGGCTATTCAATAAAAATATAACAATAATTGCAATATCGGACTCAAAGTAATTTAATTTATACTCACAATTAAATGCAGATACGTACACTAATACAATAAAAATAGCTTTAAAGTTCAATAGGTACTGTAGACACTCTGGTTGGTTTTTCTATATACAAACTTATTTTAAATAGATTATTACTTATAATTGAATAAGGTTTGATATTTGACGGTTACCCCAAATGGCTGACGCTTCATTTTTTATTTATTAAAAATAAAAATTTAAACATACCATCACGCCTGTATTCTCCGAAGGGTTAGGCAGAGGTGTACCAATGTACACCCACAGTTCGCCAGTATATTTAGGTCCCATGTAATAGGGGGCGAGCCTATTGCTATTTACCGGGTACAAATCCAAACTCCGAGCTGCTACTAAGAATTTCATAGAAAAACCCAATAACACTTTTTGCTCGACTTAGGACTCGTGCTTAGGACCACTAGGCTAACGAGGCAGTTATTTAGGTTTATTTATTAGTTTAATTATGAAATGTTTATCGCAATATCAGAGTTCAATTACAGTAAACTGAAAAGTATTCAGGTGTACGCACATATTCTAAGTAAGAATTTCAAAACTCTCATAGTTAGTAAGTACTACTGTAAAGGCTCTCTCCGAATGAGCCGAGTAAAAACTAATTTATTTGAAGCTATAATATAAACGCTATTTTATTTTCGTTTTAATATATGGCAGACTGGCATTACTGCTGACGATTAATAATAATTGAGTTAGCTATAAAAATATAATAAAATAATAATTTAATAATCCAATAGACGAAGTCATAAATAGGCATGTCAATAATCATAATAATAGTATGGATATAGATAATAGTATTGATAACTGCCTTGGTAGCCTAGTGGTCCTAAGCGCAACTACGCTAGAGGTCTTGGGTTCAATTCCTAGGTCGAGCAAAGTGTTGTGGGGTTTTTCTATGAAATTCTCAGTAGCAGCTCGAAATTAGGATTTGTGCCCGGTTAATGGTAATAGGCTCGTCCCTCTATTACATGGGCCGGCGACCTGCGGGTGTACATTGGTACACCTCTGCCTTATCCTGTGGGGAATACAGGCGTGATGGTATGATACAGATCCCTCAACTTCAACAGTACCCATAGTCTTGTCAAAAATCGAAATGGAAAACTAAAATGATTTGAATTCGATTCTTAAGAAACTATATTGCTTTTTTATGACGCCTTACTACATAGGCCACCGGACGCCTTACTTAGTAACTAAAAGTATATCGCAATCTTAATTAAATCCTTTGCTTCCACTGATTAACTAAGGAATAAAAACTGAGCTGACTTAAAATAATTTAATTCCATTTTCTCGTGTGCACTAGTGCATTACAATCACAAAAAAGTAAGCAAAGCGAATCTGTCATTAGGACTTTAAACTTTAAGTAAAAAAAATGTTGGCACTTTGTCATGCATGTTTAAATTATTTTATACTAGTTAGGCTTTGGACATGTGCAAATTTCCAATTTTCCGGTGGATTTTCCATTTATTATCTTTCATATAAACCGGGAAATTGCGAACACAACAAAAAAAGATTCAGCCAAATCGGCCCAGCCGTTCTTGAGGTTTGCGCTTTGCAACATATTTAGCCATTCATTTTTAGGGTGTTTCGCGTATTTCGTGCATATT
Organism: Caradrina clavipalpis; assembly: GCA_932526535.1. Classification (NCBI taxonomy): domain Eukaryota; kingdom Metazoa; phylum Arthropoda; class Insecta; order Lepidoptera; family Noctuidae; genus Caradrina; species Caradrina clavipalpis. The sequence goes on from OW052108.1 coordinate 2,228,909, forward strand.
TCATGATATTTTAAAATATCCAAATTATTTTCGAATTATGTTGTTTTTCTTTTTAATATCATTAATATATAGATAATCTTTCAACATTTTGTGGATTTTACCTTCTTTCTATATATAATAAAGAAATAACGATGATATAAAAAATCAGGGTGCGATGGTAATGAGAACGTCAGGGAGGGTAATGATTTTTAGTTGTTAAGCAAATTGAAAGGGGTGCGAAAGTAATGAAGACAAACCGGAGGTAATGTTTTCATAATTAAAAGACATCTTTAATTGCATACAATTCTAATTGGTGGTAATAAAAAAAAACTTCTAAATATGAATTGAAATAAAAACAACAATCGTAATTTTTTATGTAAGGCCATTTCTCCTTGCGTTTAAAAGAAGAAATACAGAAAAGCGCGAGGAAATTAATACGAAACTATTATTTGGTGAAATTCTTTCAAGAAGTGTCGGGGAAGGATACAAGGGCTTGAGAAAGAAGGAATAAAAAGAGTTATCTGATGTGATTATGACTGAAAAAGATAGATTTAGAAAACACAAGCTCTTGATACAAACAAAAATGTTCACAGTAAGAGATAGCAAAGAAAATGAAACAGCTAAGACTGAAAACTTGACAAAACAACTTACTCTGGATTTTTTCGACGATGCTGCAGTGACTAGAATTGTACCTGATAAAAAGGAATATATCACTAGAAACAAACCAAAACCAGAAAAGATACTTACAATGTGTCCGTTAAGTATCTTTTCTGCTTTCTAATTTTGTTTCTAGTAATATTTTCCTATATTGTTTGTGTCAAGAGCTTATGTTTTCTAAATCTATCTTTTTCAGTCATAATCACATCAGAGAACTCTTTTTTTCCCTTCTTTCTCAAGCCCTTGTATCCTTCCCCGACACTACTTGAAAGAATTTCACCAAATAATAGTTTCTTCTTAATTCTCTCGCGCTTTTCTGTGTTCACATTTTCTACCAAATATTCAATCTTTTCTTCTGTCAATATTTTATCATTTTTCCTTCTTCTATGTATTATTCTATAGAGCATTTTTCGAAGCGAGTCTTTCTGTTTTTTCAGTTTTTCAATTTTTAGTTTTAAGCTGCCGATTTTTTTTTTATTCCGGTAACGAAGCTTTCTTAAAAGAATATCCTTTTGAGGACACCGCTGACAAGACATTGTGATACCGGTTAAACAAATAAGAGATGAAGCCCCATCCCCAGGTATGGGGCTTAGGGCTGTACGGGTGAGAGGATCTTGTTCAGTTGGGACTTCTTCTGTGTCACTATTTGGTGGAGAATTATCTAATAGCTGTTGGACAACTTTTTCTTTCTTTTTTTTTCATAATGACGTTTCAAATTAATTTTCCATGTTTTTCTCTGAACTCTCAATTGTCTGCGTCACCTTCTGCACTTTTATTTTTTTTCTGTTCTTTTCTTTTAAGGTATCTTGCTCTTTCTTTTGCTTTCAGTTCTGCATACTTTTCGGGATCTTTCTTAATTTCTGCATACTTTTCTTGTTTTTGTAATCGATCTCGCTCTCGTTTCTGATCTAATGTTTGTTTCGATCTCTTTGGCAATTCTAATTCTTATTAATCTGGAACAATACAGTACCTAAATGTAAGTGCTCATCCTTAGCAACCAAGAGTAATCAATTCTTAAAAATATACTCATAAGCTTGTTTTAAATAGAAAAAAAATCCCAGCGGGAAAAGATCTCACGATGCACTTAACAAACGTAACTAATTAAATATTACCACAATAAAAAATATTAATTAATTGTCTTGTAACATATTCTAATTGCCATCGTTTTGGCTTCATTACCATCGCTTAAAAAAAACGACGGTAAACGAAGGCAGTGAGGAAGAAGGTAATGAGGTTTAAGAACTTTATTATTTTTTTCTTAAATAATATGAACATTATGAATTTCTTGCATATACTAAACTACCAAGGTACATATTAAAATTAATAATTAGCAATAAAATGAACAAAATCTTTAATACTCACTCAACAATACGGGCGATAAGAAAGAGAACGTTTCCAAAATATTCACCAGCCGCGAAACTTTACATGTAAATATTTTTTTACCACAAACAAGTGTGCACCTACTTTGACGTTTGTTGGCTGACGGAGACGTGCGCGGGGAAGCAAGCGATGGTGGCGTCGCATATAAAGTCATACGCACACTACAACCTACATTTTCTTTCAAACCGATGGTAATCAGAAAAAATAAATGTTAAATATTTATAAATGAATTGTAATTTTATTACTAGGTTATTCTTATTTATTTTACTTGTAAACGTTGTATATTTTAATGTAGTTCTTTATTTTAATTACTTTTTTATTTTCAGTATGTATATATTTTGGTAAAAAGCAAATATATTTAGGAAATCAGTAAATGGACACCGAAGGAAATGACAATTAGTAAAGTTTTTTATTTATAATTTAATAATCGTGTTATTTTGATCTGTAAATGTTCAATGCATGTAAGCACAACTTAATTTTGATTGGTTGCCTATATGACAAATATAGATATTTCATTAATTTATAAAGATTTTTGACCTGGACATGTAATATGCACGAAAATTTATAAACACCCTTTATTGATATAGATAGATGTTGCTAGGTATACCTATGTTTATACTTTCTTACTCGTTCTTCTCCATATAAACCTACTGTTTGGAATGAGCAACTAGCTTCAACTATCTGACTGACTGACTTCTTCACAATGCAAAAGTGCATGTAAATGGTTCATTGAAGTAAATGATTTTCTTTTCTTTTTGATTTTGCAACGTAAATAATAATTAAAAAATTAAATGATTTAGTTTAATCTAGTTTTGTTTTAGTTCAATATTTTGTTACTAAAACACAAATTAAAAAGGGGTAATAAATTACATTCTAGGCATTATAAGTCTACGGAAATAGCCGCAGCAAAAACTTATCAAAAATACCGAACATATTTTAAAAATCTAAAAGAAAAAATGTGATAAAGAATCGGCTTTTAAGTGCCATTAATTAGGTACTGATTAAATAATACTTTATCTAAAGAAATATATTCATTACTCTCTGTCATATTCTAAACACATTTTGCTATTCAAATTCTGTGGTAGGTCGAGCATAGCTGTCAAATTTTAACAGAACACCATTTTGTTCTATTTATGTCCCTATTCCAAGGGCAACAAAGTACAAATTTGTAAAAAAACCCAAGAGGCATAGGCGAAACGCGTTGAGAATTTTGATGTTTCGAAAATTATTAATTGTTTTAAATCGATTTGTTACGATTATTGAACTTTTTTGTTATACATCACACATCCGGCATTTTAGAAGTTAGACGAGAGTGTTAACTTTTTGAGTTATTGTCTTTTATTTATTGATTAACACCTTTTATTTTGGTTTTCATCATTGATGATAATCGTTAAAATGATCATTACTTTATACATCTCTTTATTATAGCTTTCTGAAATGGAATAATAATATGCAATATTTATTTTCAGGTACATTACTTCTAGCATACAGCAGGAGCTTGTTTTTTTTTTGCAGCTGTAAAAATAAGGCCAAGTCCGAATCGGCCTCACACACAAAGGATCGCACATTTAATACTACATAAAAAAAAAACACGTTTTTGTATACTACCCTTTAATTTTTAACTTTATTTAATTTTTATTATTTGTTTCTTTTGCGGCCATAGCAATATACACTCTGTGAAAATTTTAACTCCACAAATTACGGTGCATTATGACATATAGCCCGCTAACAGACAGACAGACAAATAGCGTATGCTTAGTAATACCCTACACCCTACGGGTACGGAACCCTAAAAAGGACAAAGGTCTATGTGAGAACACAAAATTAATTAAAATTATGATTAAAGACGTCTAAAATGTATTTTTAAATTCATTTGAAAGACACATTTAAATAAATATTTTCGATTGATTTTATTAGTAGCTACGATTTTTAATTAAAATACGTGATTTGTTTCTTGTCACTTAAAATACTATCTACGTAATAGCAGCTATTATATCGCCCATAACTTTGAATTTAATTATTCTAATCTAATTATAAATTCTAAATAAAATATCTTAATTCAAGAACTAAAAGCCTATTTCTCCTACAGCTACAAATATACCTATTTCAAGCCTATACAATCAGGTTATACACTCCTAATAATAATCAAAGAACTTCACAACAGAAAAAACCTTCAAATCTTCCTAAATTCACGCCATCATCTAGATATTAAAATATTTAAGAAGGTTCAGAGCACAGCTATCGATCTCTATGGCCAACAAGAAGTATTTGACACAGAAGATCAAAAACCGCCTTTATGTATAAAGAGCATAATAATGCATGGCTAAGATTTTTTCAATAGACTACCAAATGATATAGTTGTTTAAGATTAAACTACCTAACTTTTATAAGGGTAGTTTTTTAAGTAACTATAAAATATCTGTAACACCTAACTCATCGCGAAAAATCGCACTAATAAATACTTTGACTATCATAATAGCCAAAAAGCCAGTCTATATATTGTCAAATTAAATAAATTCGATAACAGTGCACCTACGTATGTGTAACTGTCATAACATTTGAAATATAATCAGCCTATCCATAGGAGTGACTGCAAGGGCTGCAATCATAATGCTTTTCTATAGAAATCTAGTGAAAAGCCGACGCCGACGCCTTCTTAAATGCACTACAACTAAGAGAGTTTACAAAGACTTACCTTTTCCCATTCCTCCTTCTCCTTTTCGTGGCATAAACAGTACCAAGTTGGCTGGAGTGCGGCTGCGGCGGTGGTCTGAGCAGGCCAGCGTCCACGCATCCATCCAGCGCGTAGCTAGCCTGCCCACTCCAGCCCCCGCACAGCTGCAGCTTCGACTCAGTGGCTATCTTGACGGATTGCAGCTCCACCCCCGTTATGTGCACCCCCAGGTTAATGTGATCGGCGGGGTAACGACATATGGTCAATGATGCATCTGGTGTTGGTGGTAGAGAGCACTCTTTCAATGATCTGGTTGGTGATTTTGATGAACTGCGAGATGCAGTTCCAAGGTTTGATGTGGAAGATTGTATTGTCAATAGTGGCGAGGATGAAGTTAACGTAACAGCATTTGGATGTGGTATTGTACGCGAGGAGTCCCCTGATGATTCTCACAAGATTTCACAATTTGCACACCGAGGTCAGATAAGTCAATGATAAAGAAGCTCTGAGTCATAAAATCTTAGATATTTTCTATTCCAGTAATATGTAAATTGTTTCTAATAGTCCTAAATTCGATAATTTAGCATCGATTAAAATTAGTGTATTCTTCTTTAATATGTTTACTCCAAATTTAATTGTCGGCACTTAAAATCTTGATTGTATTGGAAACTCGTAAAACAAAGACCTCGAATTAGATGTTCCTTGCAAAATTAACAGTTGTATAGCAATTAATTCATCCGCTTTTAAAGGTCGAATGTTTATAATTGTTCCTTTGTCTGTAACTGTTATTTAATGTTTGAGATCTTCAATATGTCTTTAATCTTCTTTAGTTATGAGCTTCAAATTATCAAGAATTTCAAATTTAACTTCACCAATATTCCAATCTTCTTCTTTCGTACATTGATCTAATTTAACACTATTAATGAGCCTATTATTTACACTTAAATGGATCTTAAAATCGATTTAGACTGAGCTTTTATTTACACTCGTTTTAAACTAAGATTATCTTTGTTTGAATATTGCACGAATAAAGCCTAAAACGGCTGTCAAGAATTTTTAAAAAGAAATATTAGAAAGGAATTCCAAAAATGGTGACCAAATTATTTCTAGAAGCAGAACACGAAATTTTGGAAGAATTAATTGAGCTTTAACAGAATGGAATCTTATTGGAAGATTTTTTGGCTCAAACTAAAAAATATCCTCGATCAACTGAACATATCACTCCACAAAATAGCTGTATTGTTACTGTTTTATGTAACTCGGCCAATTTCAACCGCCAGAGGTCACTTTTCAGCCGATCGATGCCACAACACTAAACACAAAACATTAGTTTCCACACTTTTCATAACATCAGTTGTTTATATCATATTTTTAGCCCCTAACACAGTTTGGGCTTCTTGCTTTTCTTGAGTCACATTAAAATTCACCACATTGTCACTGCACGGGTATTTTTCACCGGTTTTTTATTTTTCTTATGGAGAACACGTGTTTTAGTGGTTATGCTATGTGGTGTAAGCACGCGTGGCGCAGCCGGCAAGCGCCCGATGACGTTTGGTGCCTCACAATCTAAGACCCTTAACGGAGGTGGGTGGGGCGAAAACAAACCACGCCCGCCACTTCTCGCTAGCCAATCAAATACCCCCGGCATCATCAAAGCGCACACGGGGACGTACTGAGCGTACATTTTTATTTTTCTTAACAATTGCGCTCGAGTTTTTCTTTTGCACCTTTTTTTGTATAGTTTTGTTTTAAATTGTATAGGTTTTGTTTGCAATGTCAGTTGCAATGTCGACGTTCAGGAGAAAGGATAACTGGCATTTCTTAAGTGCATTAGTTTTTAAGTTTCGCGGAAAATTATGTTTTAGTACCGATATTGCTACCTACCTACAGTAGGTACTAAACATTACGAACGTTGGAAACATCAAAATGAGTTGTAAAATTGATAAAGTGCTTTTGGTTAGATATTTTTATCTCCTTCCTTCAATATAAGAATTAAATGGGGTAGGTAGGTGCCTATATTTTATATGATTTCTTATTTTATTAAATCTTTAATAACTGAACGTCGAAAATTACAATGTCAAAACATATTGGTTATCATTCGTTTTTTATACAAAAAAAAAACATAAAGCCTTAAAAACTAAACAGTAGTCATAAAAGAAGCTTTTATAGAAAAAAATACAAAGTCCAAATACGTCCCCTGCGGCCGGCAGTGACGTCACAAAATGGCCGCCGGGTGAGGGCGAGTTTTCGCATTTTCCCCTCGACCGTACACACAGGCGGACGACCCTAAGTTTAAATTAACTTTTTTTTTCTAATTTTAACTTGGATAAGAAAGTGGATAGTAACTGATATCTGATTTTATCTACTTTAAGCGTAATGGTACTACTGTAGATATTATATTAATTAATGTCTGTTAAATATAAGCTTAAGATATGTAGAAACTTAATTATTGTATCAGCTGTTTGAACAACTTGACCTGGTTTCAGAAACTTGGCTCGTTGGATAATGAGCCTTAAAGGCACTTGAATAAAATTTAATTTAACAATGATGGTGTATTATGAAATTATTATTTTAGTTAGACACAATTTTTTAAATGTCGTGATGGCCCAGCCGTTATGGCACTCGCCTGTCATGCATTCAGTTTTGGGTTGAGATCCGGGCAAGCACCAATGTGATGTTTTCAATTAATTTATGTTCTTTTTAAATTTATTTTGGACATCATTGATTTTGGTGGCGGAAAATATCGTGAGGAAAACTAGACTTTTAATGAGTATACCTGTGTATGTCTGAAATCGCCAATCCGCCTTGAGAAAGCATGGTGATTAATGCTTGTGGGGTCTCTGCCTGAAAAAGGCATTTATTTGTGAGACTATATATATTGCAGTGACACTATAATTAAATAGGCTAGTATTACCTACTTATTATTATGATGCAGTTTCTTTACCAATCATTAACCAATCTCATATTGTTTTATAAAAAAATATCATAAAAACTAAATTATTCCAAAATCTAACCAAAATTAAAAGTTAATTCTCTCATAAATCAAATTTAATTACAACACAATAAATGGTAAAGTTGACATTATGACACAATAAACTGACTGACTGAATAATAAAAATCTTTGCTAACTTTACCAACTTTATTTTACTGTGTACTGTAAAACGGTAAAAACGATGTAATTTTATGTAGTTGCTAGGTCAATTGGGGGTTAGTTTTTTCATATAATTGTGGCAAATTGTTATTAGCTGATTATAGTAAACTTTAACCTTTGAATGTGCAAGGTAATGACTAAGTTTTGTACGTGTGTGAAATAATTCTGATGGTACTAAATAAGTGAATAATAAAGAAAAAGAACTGTCTAAAATAAAAATACTCACATAAATAAACTCACGCGTTTTTCTCGTAGGCAGAAACCACAGAAGACCTCCTCTACAATGAAAATAAAATTGGTAAATAATGTAAACAAACAATGAATAGAAAAGGCAGTTTGCAAGCTTAGTTCGGTACTAAGCTTGCAAACTGCCTTTTGTATTCTTTGTTTGTTTACATGACCAGGAGGACATACTTCTAAGAACCTATAAATCTAGGAATTACCTTCTGCAAAATGTTGAAAAAGGTCAACATTTGTCTTGTGTTTTCTTGGGTAAGCTCTTACTCTAGGTTAGGTCAGAGGTGACAAAGGCAAAGTCAACGACGGAGTGAGCTTACCTAGAAGAAGCCTGATCATTCTAACTTTAAAGAGATTATGTCCACAAGCATGGCTAATGTTTTCATAGTCTTGGGTACGATTCCCAGGTATTTTTGAGTTTTTCGGTCCAAAATGGACAAAGCCCAGATGTTTGTATAATGCCTATTAACTGGCAATCAGTACTAGCCTTCTATTACATAAAATCAACCTAATGTAGTAGGAACACATGCGTATTTTATGTACAATTTAACAAAAGCCTTCGGGGAAAATGCGTAATACTTTGATCAGTGTGGCACTTTTTATTACGCAATTTTTTCTTTATATTTTTTTTTGTCCTTCATTCAAACGTCATATATGAGGCGTGTACAATAACTTTATAATTATAATCGTTAAAAAGTACACGTATATTGCCGCCATGATACCGTTCGTCCCCTCTTGATTGTCAAGTTGTACATGTTCAGAAACCAAGGTGCAAAAACCAGGCGTTATTATACATTATTATTAGTTTTTATGACCTTTATACGTAGGAAGTGTGCATAGGAAAATCTTGAGTAATTGACCTTTTCTTAGAGGTTCTATTCAGATGTGACTTTGAAATTCAAACGGTGTCATAGGTGTAAATCTGCAGTGATTTAGGAGCCTACTTCATTCTATTAGTGATAGTCCAGTGGTTCCTTTTGTGCAATAGGTATTGAATTCTATACCTACCGGGCAAATAGTAATGTAACTTTTTGGACTTCACTGACATCAGTGAACGAATACATTGGGAGGAAACCTGAACTTATAATAAGACATGAGACCTTTCAATTTTGTCTCTAGGGTGGTAAAACATCTGGCTTTTAGTAGTACTGATATAAGCGGTGATGAATTTTTACTATCAGAGATGCAGTTCACATTGTGATCCCAGTCTCAATCTATCAAAAATACCTCTGATTTATATACAATTTTTAAAAGGCTTTTTATATTGTTTGTCACTGAGCAGAGATCGCGACTAAATTTTAAGCTTTTTATTACAAAAATAGGCTTTCACATAACCCGTCGGCTTTTACACAAAAAAGAATTCTAGTCATCACATACGCCGATCAAGTAAACAAGCCATAGAAAAAAGCCTCAAATCGTTAAATATGAGGCAGTATGATTTGCATTTGTGCCCCGCGCCCCTCGCTGTCGCTGTTGTCTGTAAATCACGACAGAACTGCCGAAACTCACGCATTACGAATATCTGTGTCTGTTGCGGTACAAGTTTGAAGAGAGAGGCGGGAGATATGTTTCGAGTTTTTGGTTATGAACATTTGATATTGGAACTAGCTTCACCCTGCAACTTCGCCCGCATGGGTTTTTTTAACCGAGTTAAGCTACGTCTTTGACTACTCTGCTCCCACGGGTGGCATACAGTGTGTATTCGTCATGAATCTGATTATGATATAGGTACAAATCAAATATATTTTTTCAAACAAACAAAAAAACTCCTCCGTTTTATTAAAAAAATAAAAAATAAAAGAAAAGTTGGAAGAAAGAAAAAACATAAAGAGCAAGTGAGACACAGATTATTCAAGTGCTAAGAGTAATGTATCTACATTTTTTAAAATTAATATTCAAGATACAGAATAAAAATGTCTGCCTTTTTTCTGAAAAAATCACTTCGCTGGTACGGAGACCAACTCAATTTTTTAAATTTTGTACCTTTACAAGCTTCCTTAGATGCCAAAGTTAAGAGTTTGGCTGCAGCGTAAAATAAGTTACTTACTTAAACTTAGACTGGAAATTTTTGCCTTTGCTGGCAATGCTTCACAGAGGTGTCAATTCAAGGCTATATGCTAAAAATAACTAAGAGTAACTTAATTGTACCTTGTTTACTTTATTTCTAGCATTTAATATCGGTTATTATTGTGCATTTGAAAATGATAATTTAATTCGGAAGCGCGTTATAACATCTGACAGTAATTACTGTGTAAATTACCGGAGTTTACTAATTAGGATGTATATTTTACGTTGATTGTTTTAACTGTGCAATTGGCAATGAGGCATAAAATTATACAATTCAATTTAGTTTTTGGCGTCTAGCGATGTTGCATTAAGTAAAATACTTGAAAAACATTAAAAGTATGAATACACGAACGTAAACTTGTGTTAACCAATGTAACTTCTTTTTTTTAAATTCCTTTAGCTATTTGCATTTTTGCATTGAAATACTGATTTTTAAAGTATTCGTGTTCGTTAATATTACTTTCACGCTATTAACTGTCGAGTTTGTAAGTCTTCGTTCTTGTCATGATTTCTTCATGTTTCATATATATTATACTGTGGCTAAAGATATATTTATGTACTAGCTTCGGCCCGCGACTTTGTCTGCGCAGAAGTCAAACCTAGCCTATGGCACTTAGCAATTGTGGTATCTTTCCATCAGTGATATTTTTTATCATTATCTCTAACAAACAAAAAAAAACTCTACCTCTTTATAATATTTGTATATAAAAACATTATCTTCTAAACTCTACGTCATCCTAAATTACTATCCCAAAAGCAGAATTCAAATAATGACTATTTAAATAAAACAAAACACGCTACCACCTACAACTTAAACCACAGCCCAATAGTAAAATTTTAGGTTACAAGTGAGGTCATAAAAAGCGCGCATAATTTTTTTATTATTTGAATGTCGTATAAAAATAATATCTTCTGGTTGGTATGATGTCACCTCTGTGTAATGTTATATTTGACTTTGTTTTAGTTTGTTCAACTGTCCAACTATTTACTTTTAGCCTAAGTTTAGCCCCCTTGAAAATATACTTTTTTTTGAGATTTGTACTATAAATTATTGCTGCTTGATCTTGCCTGTATAACAAGTAGATATATACGCATACATTTTCCCCTACTTATTCTCAAAATTTCAGTCATGCTTAAATGACATAGGTCATGGCCTCATGGGAGACTGGTATCCTAGGCCATTAGTTTGTGAAATTATATAATTATCCTTAACAAATAATATCTTTTACCACAATTATTCTGACCTTGGGTAGTCTGAAAACTTCGGGTAGATTCTCAAAAGAAATCCAGTGTCTGTTACAAATAACAATATAGGTACCTACTTTAAATACAGTTTCAATACGTAAAATTTTGCGTTACCTTAATTACAAGCACAGCTCATACTTCTTCGGCATTATATTTTTTCGTAACGCACAGTGCCATCTTTCGGTTGGACTGGGTACTTTATACAGGAGCGACTTGCTACTTACAAAGAGTACGACAGAGCTTTTGAATGCTTGTACGTAAAATCAATAGACGCTTTATGAAGTTTGTGAACGTCGGGCACAATGCATTAATTTCATACACTTGTATGAAATTAATGCTTTTTAATCTATACTTATGCCTATACTAATTATTCTTTATGAATTATGTATTTAATATAAAGCTGAACAGTTTTCTTGTTTGTTCAAACGCGCCTATATTTAAAACTACCAGTCGGATTTGGAAAATTATTTCAGTTTAAGGTAGTCAGATTTATGAGAAAATAGTATACACTACATAACATCACGCTACGAGACACGGGGCCGGAACAGTGACCAAAGACATAATTTAACAACACGAGTAAAAAAACAAATAACGCTTATAAAATTGTGGCCAGAAGCTAAGTAAAAATTATTCAGCTGAAGAGTTTACAAAGCGTAACAAATTATGAAATTACAACACTCCTTCCTGAAACTTTAATCTACCTTTCTTAAAGAACTTCAGATAAAAATAACATCTTAAACTTACAAAGTAGCATCGTCGGCATCTGGGCGCGCTGTACCCGAATTCTACCATCGCGTGACGAATGCGGTCTATCTTCAATTTACTTATTTAAACTGATTAGTTTCACGGAACCAAATCCGGCCGGTGGCTGTATACGAACAGGGACAGATGTAGAGACATCTTTTTTTTTATGTTTCTTTTTTTATTTGCCTTTAAAATAAATTGTGGTGAGTAGGTACCAAGGGTAATGATCACTCTACCATGTGTTTTTAAAGAAATGTAGTATATAGGCCATAGGCTTACTATCTAACACGCTAAGAAATTATTGATTTGTTAATTATTGATTAACATTTTTTTTTAATCTAACGTCATCAATGTCACATACATTGCAAACGTTGCAGTTAGAACAAATGGCTATATGTATATTAATTTTATTTGCATTTCCAAACCAACCACCACAACCAATCAGCAACCATTCGCATATAGGTACGTCAGATTTGAAAATAAAAAATGACAGAGTCACTTGCAAAAAAAGGATCACAACAAAATATTTAGTCCCAAGTCGTGTCCACACCTTGCCGGACTAATCTCGGACGTTACAATATTTTGGTCTCATTACGGTGTCAATATAAGATTAGGGATAAGCCCAATTTTTGTAAGAACCTCCGGGGCCGATAAGTGCGTTTTTTATACTGAACCACGATACTGCCGCGAGACAAAACACAATTAGCTTTTTCGTAAACAAAACGGTCAAGTGTGTGTGGTATGAATGGGTGAAGTTCAGTCAAATAGAACTGATTTTATGTTCTTTTTACGTTTTTTTTTTACATAATAGTAAAATATGACTATTGTCTTGTTTGGTAGATTTATTTGTTTAACTATTTTCGAATCATTTTTTTTTCTTTCTTCTTCTTTACCGTGTGGGCAGTAACTCCCAAGTGTCAGATTTTAACCGCTTCAAGGACCTCTGACATTGTTATTTGTTACCGATGTCAGTGATGTCCAAGATAAACTTAGAAAGTACATAATGTTCCTATAAACATATTTTATGTTCTTTGATGTGAAACTAAGAAAATGGCAAAGTATGGAAATAAGAAAAAAAAATCAAGACTATCACATTGGCAGTAGTTAATGGGACTTATGAGAAACCTAACTTTTTATTTTCATATTAAGTTAGTTATTTTTGAGCATCTAAACAAAATTGCCTTTTTTGCAGTCAGGATATGAAATTATACTAATCACATGATTTGATTTCAACAAAAAATCTAACAAGTGAGACCAATGCGGTTCTACTAGACGCTTATTATTCGAAATCGAGAACTCTAAAAAAAACGTTCCAATGTTCGAAATTCCAAAATTTCTTTTATTTTCAAATTACAATACCTTAAATAATAATATGCAACGGTTTGATTGACAGTTTTCGGATCGCGCTGGCGTCGAACCGACGGCGAGCGAAAAAAACCGAACAAATTCGGCAACAATTTAAAATTCGAATCGAATTAGTTGAACGATTATTGACGGAATTTTCACGTTCCATATGTTCGTTGAATTTGAATTTGCGGTCTCGAATTGATAGCCTCGGGAATTTTGAATTTCGTAATTCGAATTTATTATATTTAATTCGAAAATAATTTTCATGATTCTAGATGCTTCTTTTAACTGTATCTAGCATTAACTGTTATATTCTGTACACATAAATAAAATCGCTGTTGTAATGAGTTTGCGAATGACTCTAAGAAGTAATGAAAGATATAAAGAATGAGAGAGTAAAAGTCTCTGTTTATAAAGTCTTAATAACAGTTTTTTACTCAATCCATATCAACGTTTACACAGCACATGATGTTTTTATCTGTCTGTCTCGTTTGATTCCGCTAGTCTCCAAAACTGCTAGACCGATTTTGATGGGACTTTCGCTCTCAGATAGCGATAGATATAGTTTTATTTTAGGAAAAGACCTACAATTCCTACAAAACCTCGTAGAAAACCGTTATGCAAGCGGACGAAGTCGCGGGCATACCCATGCTAATTTGCAATAAATCCTCTTTGGAGCATCGTGAGAATCAGGTAGGTATAATAGTAAATTATTATTTTATTTATTTCTTCCGTTAACATGATTTCTGTTATAAACATAAACGCCACTTAACAATAGGGTAAGCAGTAATCAATACTGTCATCGATAACTGTACTAGTGTAGGAAAACGAGAATAAAATACTGCAATAGATAATAAATAAATAAATAATATCTTAGGTTAGACTTCGGATTTAATTATATTAAAACATTTACAGACATATTATGTAAATAATTATAATAAACTACATGTTCAGGTTAATGTTAATTATTTTTATTAAATGACCTTAAATTCTTTATTTTCTATTCATATAAATAATTAGATAAGATATAAAATAAAAAACTATCAGATACGTAAATGTAGTTCTTTTTCACACACACATACCATAACGCTTGTGTGTCGAAGGGTTAGGCAGAGGAGTACCTACCAATGTACACCCACAGTTCGGCGGTACGATTTTTAGGTCCCAAGTATTAAGGGGGGGAGCCTATTGCCATTAACCGGGCACAAATCTAAACTCCGAGAAACCAGAAACAGCTGCTGAGAATTTCATAGAAAAACCCAATAACACTTTTTGCTCGACCTGGGAATCGAACCCAGGACCTCTAGCGTAGCAGTCGAGCTTAGGACCACTAGGCTAACAAATCAAATCAAATCAAATCATTTATTTCAAATAGACCATTAAAAGGCACTTTTGAACGTCAAAAAAAATTAAATCTAATGAATCTAGCGAGACAGTTTTTACTCATAGCCCTAAAAAAGTACAGGAAACATTGTACTCTATATAACCACAATGATTACTACAAAATTATACCGTAAAAACTACAAACTGAATGTTTATAATTTCATGGAAATAATTAATTATTAAATAATTCTCCCGCACTATGTTGCGCTGAATACATATTACCTTATTAATGTTATAATACACGACCCAGGTGTGGGTAAGCAGTTATGTGAACGTGTATAATTCAAAATTACTTCATTTTTAAGTTAAAATTATAAAATATTGTTGTCGCTCCTGGATTATTAAATACTTATATATTATTATATTATACTACCTTCCGCTCGCGACTTCGTCCGTGTGAAAACACTATATTATCCCTTAGGAACCGTACTACATTTTCCAGGATAAAAAGTCACATCAGTACTGCTCGGTGTCGAACCCTACTTATCCACTAAGCTATGATGACATGAAAAAAATGTAGGTATGTAATAACACCTCTTTCACTACTCTTTTCAAAACACATAGGTAAATGTCCTATCTCACTAATTTTTAAATGTGAAAGTTGTGAAGATGTTTCGATGTTTGTAACTCAATTATACGTCAGAACGGCTGAACGGATCTGGATGAAAATTGACATAGAAATAGATTATAGTCTGAAATAGGACATAGATACTACTTATCCCGGAAAATTGATGGTTCCTGCGGAATAATTTATTTGCCTTGACGCATATGATGTCGCGGGCACAAGCTAGTTTGCCTATGAATATTTTTAGACAATGATCGTCGCTGAAATTATATTGTTACTAGATTTTAACGTTCTAATTAGTAGAATTGGTCTTCCAGTGATTCAGTCTATAATTTCTGTCATTACAACCACTTTAATTGAGAATATCAACGATACATAACTTCAGTCAAACTTTTTGCTTTGTAATTTGAACAGACATGATATTGATGAAAATTGAAATACTTGAGTTTTCAGTAATCGATACATTGCAAACAAAAATCTAGCTGTCATTCTCGGCATAATTTATATCTACATAACGGTTTTTTTTTTAAGCATACGTACACTAGTGATTTCTCCTGTATCGTGGGTGTATTTACAAAAATATAAACTCACATATACAAGTAGTAAGAAGAACAACAATCTATAGGCCATGCAAATATGTGTTCCATGCGAGAAACGAACCAACGACTCGCAGCGCAGCAGCCGTTTAGCTACTGCGCCATAATACAACCTCTGCAAAACTCTTACAATATTATTAAAATAATATTACTCATCATCATCATACCACCACGCCTGCATTCCCCGAAGGGTTAGGTAGAGGTGTACCAATGTATGTACACCCACATTTCGCTGGTATGTTTAGGTCCCATGTAATCGGGGGCGAGGCTCTTGCCATTAACTGAACACAGATCCTATCTCCGAGCTGCTACTGAGAATTTTATAGAAAAACCCTTTAATACTTTGCTTGTCCTAGGAATTAAATCCAAGATCTCAGCATTCGCGCTTAGGACCACTAGGCTAACGAGGCAGTCTCAATAGTATTATAATTATAATATTATTTATCACTAATAACCAATCCGTTAACCAATTAACATACTAACATTGGCAATTATATATAATTAATTATCGACATATCAGTAGTATTAGGTCGCAATAAAGTATCATTAGGCTGGATTAAAGATATAAAGGGTAACACCTGCACAGGTAACAAGTCTTGCGTACGTTTTAATTAATTTTGAACTTAAGTTAGAGGGATGAAGGGTGTTAGGTACACTTGTGAAGAACACTTACCGTTATAAAACACTAGCTTCTGTCCGTGACTTCGCTTATGGCACTCGGCAATAGCTTTTTACAATCATCACTTTCCTACCCATGTTACTTAGAGTCGGCGTAACACGTTTTCTTCTTCCATTCCGTCCTGTCAACAATCATGATATTACTGACTCCCTTCTCTTTCATTTCATTCTTCACACAATCCATCCATCTTTCCTTTGGCCTCCCTCTTTCTCTCGATCCATCCACATTTATATTCATAACTCTTTTAGTCACATGCGTTTCATCCCTTCTCTTCACATGCCCCTGCCAAGACGGTCCCCTTTCAACTTTTTTGTCACTGGCGCTATTTTTAAACTTCCTTTAATATACTTTATCGTATATCTTTTATTCTTCTTTATCGTGTGGGCAGTAAGGTCTAACAACCCCACACACCATTTTTTTTTGTTTTTTAAAGATGGAAAAATCATCAAATGACCCCTCCCGTCCTGGGCGGGGCGGGAGGGAGTGTCAGACTTTTACTGACTAAAAACCATCTATGTTCCTTCATGTGCCCTTTGCGTTCCGGGGGCGCGGTATCTCTTTCGAACAACCCGCATCCCCGGCAGGCCTTGGCCCTTAGTGGCCCCTTCTATGTGCTGACATCTCTTTGCGCGGAACATGAACGCGCCGTCGACACGGTCTGTCGTTAAATAACGTACGGACGGTGAGCTACCCATTGCTCACCGCCCACAGACCGTGTTTACGGTATCCGCCTGCGGGAGGCGCAATGGTGCCGTTATTGGCAATCCATTGCGCCGGCGGACGCGGCGTCAGCGGCGGCTGCGGGTGCGGCCACGGCAACGGTGGCGGCGGCAGCGGCGGCGGCGGCGGCGGTGCGGGGCCCTCCCCTGGACCTGGCGGGTACGGCGCAGGCCTTGCCCCCAGCCCGGTGATCGGCCGGCTTGTTAGCAACCGCACATGCGTCGCAGTGCGGCGGGGCATCACAAGCCGCGGCCTTGTGACCGGGCTGACCGCAGCGGAAACACAGGGCGCTGCGGTCCACCTCCGACGCGCACCGACATGCCACGTGCTTCCCCACGTGGCAACGGTAGCACCTCAGGGGCCTGGGCTCGAGCAGGCGAACCCGCGCCGACACCCAGCCCACCAGTAAACGGCCCCCCCCAACAATGGCTTTAGCCGCCGTCACTGGGCAGCTGACCATAATGGTCTGCATGCCCGTGCGCTCTGGGCGGATGGTGCCTGCCCTGACCTCTTCGGCACGGCATCCACCCGCCCTGGTGACGGCGGCCACCACCTCCTCCGCGGAAACTGAGTCGTCCAGACCCATGATGCGCAGATCTGCGCATCTAGTGGGCCTGGACACCCGCACCTCGTCCGCGTTTAGAGACGCTCTAAGCTTCTCAGCTAGAGCGTCCGCGGACGGGCCGCTGGTGGCGCCGGGGATCTCCAGCATTCGGGCCCCAGTTGCGGTGATCCTAAGCTGGAGGCCGGTTATCCCTATCTCGCCAAGGTTGATGGCCGCCTTGGCCCTGGTGAGCACCTGCGCATATGTCACGCCCCGCTTTTCCGCCTCCGGCTGTAGCGTGACCACTACAGCCGCGGATTTCGGGGCGCGAAGCCTGGCCGCGGCTTTGCGCTCACCGCGTCGCCGCCGCTCCTCCGCCCGTCTGGTGGCCGCTGTGGCCGATCTGGCCGCCCTGCGCCCCTTCTCCTTAGCCCCGGCCACCTGCCATTCGGCTTCCGTGGCCGGAGGGTTGGGATTAGGGGGCGGAGGGGGCGGAGGCGGCTGGGATGCCGCCTTGCCCCTCCTCGTGGGCTCCGCATTTTGCACCGGCGCCGGCCTTGCCGGAGCCGGTTTCGCGGGGGCCGGCCCAGCCCTTCCGGGGGGCTGATTAGCCGGCCTCGGAACAGACGCGGCCGCCGCGTACGAGGCCCGCTTGTCGCCCGCGGCCGTCCCGCTCGCCGCCAGAGGGGGGCGCAACACAATGCCCTCCAGGACGGAAAACCGTGCCTGGAAGGCCGCCAACTCCCTCTGAACCAGGGTCAAAACCTGGTTCTCGACCGGTATGGGCACGGGCGATTTGGGCGCCTTGGGCGCCTGGCGGGTGCCGGTCCCGCGGAGCTCGGCCAGGTCCGCCTGGAGCCTCCTGTTCTCCACCATCAGGAGCTCCATATCGGCCGACAGGCGAGCCACCTCAGCCCGAAGCTGCGGGACCTCCCCCGCAAAACTTGCTTCCGCCTCCGCCAGTATGGTGGCCGCAGCCGCGTCCATGGCCCGGGACTTAGACCCCTTCATCTTCTTCCGGGCCACACTCGCGACTGCGTCTTTCACCACCTCCATGAACCTGGACTTACGCTCCTCAGAGCCGCCAGGTGCACCTGCCTCGTCGCAGGACGTCTCAATCGGGTGCTGCCCGTCCGCGGCAGGTGTCGCCGGTCGCCCAGCAACACTGCCCCCCCGGGCAGTCACCCTCAGTGGGCCCCGCTCTTGGACCCCACCGCGCCTGCTGGTGGGGATCTTTCGAGCCGAGGCCAGCTCGCCGTCGGAGGACGCCCGTTCGTCCTCCGGTCTGGGCCGCTTCCTGTAGAACTTCGAAGCCGGCACCACGATCTCATGGTGGGAGCCCAATGGGCTTACGCTCACCATGCTAGAAGTCGAGTCGGACTCCGACTCGGCATCTCCCTTTCCTCCTTCTACGTCTTTATTTATTTGTTTTATATTATTCAATTCCATGTTAGTTCCCACGAGTATAAATATTATCCAACCATCCAACCAAAAAACAAGTGGTTCGCACTAGCGACTTATGTCCCATAGGGACGCCCGTCAGCCATACATCCCGTCACGGTGCGCCGCCGCTTGGGATTCGGGGTGACTTTTTATAGAGGGTTTCTACCTCGCGGTCCGGGCGGTTAAGCCAAGACCCTCGGTGCCAATCGAAGCCGCGAGACATGACCACGACACTCCGATATGGGGTTACGATGTACGACGGTGACAGAGAAGGACCACCCTCCTCTCTGTCTGCTCGGTGGCAGGGTGAGTGCACGCCGAGCCCGTCCTCACTCCTCCGCTGTGCCCTCTGCTGATCAGAGGGACACGCGGAGAAACGCCCTTGGTCCGTCCTCGGACCCCGCCCGTCAGAATATTGGCCACGAGCAGTGACATTCCCCAAAGAATAGGAATCTCTTCCCATTCCTCAGGGAAGATCACTACCCGCGCCCAGGGTGCACCGGCCAGCCAGCTGCCGTTCCCTCAAGACGTGTCCGGAGGGACAAGCAACCGACGGCACGCGTGGAGGTTTTCTGACTAGCACCCCAACCCCACACACCCTAGTGTCGGAGTTTCTAAATCGCCGCAAGGGCCTCTGACATGGTTACCGATGTCAATGATGTCCAAGATAAACTTAGAAAGTACATATGAATTAGAAAAAGTCACATTGGTACTTGCCCGTGTCCGGTTGCGAACCCACAACCTCGTGCATGAGAGGTGGGCGCCTTAACCACTGGGCCATCACGACACAATAATAATTATACTCATTCCATACCTTATTGATTCTGGTCGCTTCACAGTGTAGCTTTTTATCAGTGAAAGGTTTTTGTTTTTGTAATCGGACCAGAACTTTTAGAGATTTCCTTGTGGAGAGTGTTCTTAGTTTGACAGATGAGGGCGTGACAACTCGGCGCCTTGATAACCACGGAAAGCTGTAGGCCCTCCACCTGAGCTCTCCCCGGTCATTCGAATTGTTGTCACATCGGATTAAGAAAGTGCACCTGTGTTTGCGCTCACACTTGTTTACTGCAATGCCTTCTTTGTATATACTCCATTGAGGTGTACTGCCGCCACTGAAATTCGGTAAAGCAGATACATAACGAAGGCGAAAGTAACATACTCTTTCAATCATTGTAATATTTATTTTTATCAAAATCTTTTTTGGGAACCATTTGGTTACGGAGTAATTGAAGATCAAACTTTCCATATTTTTTACGGGTTTTTTTTTTATGAAAACAAGTTTAAAGTATTACACCTTCACTTAAACCCCCCCCCCCCCCAAGGCCTCTTTTACTGTTATATGCATCCGTAAGCACAATATTTTACACGCTATCTATCATACACAGTGATTCTTCAAACCAAAAATAAAACATTTATTACCAGCAATTCTTTTTACCCAATGTTACTTAGTTTCATAACCAGTATGCGTGAAAAACAGCAATGTGAGTTATCTTTTTACATCCCATATGTCTCACTAAATCACCACTGAAGATTCTTTTTGGATCCAAAATGAAGATAATAAAACATCCAATTAATTCATAAGAAAATAGAACGTAAAATTGTAGATAAAAAGTACCTACTAATGTCATTTGCCAACATAACTTAGTTTATAATTTATGTGGTTCTGCGCGTGTACGCTATAAATCAGCAATACCTCATGTGAATGTCATATTGGCTTGGAATATAAAATTATTAATTGCCCGTGTTTCTCCAAGCACTTACCGTGTTACGGGTTTAGCTTGAATTGCGGACGTTTTCGGATTTTCCAGATCGTTGGTCGGGTGTGTTGGAAATTGTAGATTGTGGTTATTTTTGTCATGGAGGTAAACAATTCGAGCCGACAGACATAAAAACGGTGCGGTGCCGCCGCATTGCAAATACTTACGATTCACGAAGTAAGTAACAATAAGCAAAAAATATTTTTTGACTTTTATTTTTGTTCACGATTAACCACAGTTTAAAATGTTTTGTTTACAGTTAGATGAACAGTACAATGATCTTGGATATATTTAAAGTTTAGTTATGACATATAAAAAGTGCTAAAAAAAATTGAAATTTGAACATCAATAGGTACCTCTATAACTAGAAGATTCCCAGGTATAGACCAAAACAAAAAATAATATTGCAATGATGATTTCAATTCCTAACTTTCGGCTTCCTTTAGCATCTTTATACCCGCAATAACATGACAGTTTCACTAAGTTACACCATTATTTATACGGAACCCGACGCATACTTCACAGTTCCCTCCTGTCAAAGAACAGCTGATCTAGACAAGACCTTTTTATTTGACACTTATTATAATAAAACAACATACAGTAAGTGTCCGTGAACTTTCGAAGCGATGAACAGAAATATGTTATTAATGTAAAACTATTGGATTGTCATTCGTGAAAGTGTTATTTTGTTTTGTTTATTGTGTCAAGGTGTGTTATTGAATTTGGGCAGATTAAAAAGGAGTTTTTTTTGGTTATTGTTTATTTATTTATTTATTCTCTCTAAACATACAAATATTTTTAGACTAGACCCAATATAATTTCCACTGTTTATCTTATAGCAATTTTTTGTTAATTCACTAAAAACGCAACAGTTAATAATTAGGGGTCGCACCCCTAATATTTAAAAGTTGGTTAGTATAGGTACTTAATTATTTTTTTTCAAACTTAATAAGTTACACCTTTAGTATCTCCGCAATCAGAAAGTTTCCAGAGGTCCAGAACAAAACAAAATGATAAGAAAAGATGTAACTATATTGTAATTGTACATACGTTTATCCTATCAAGGTATATTGATAAAAAAGGTTGCAGTGGGCTCGAAAAAGTAACATAAGGTGGTAGAGTCTTCAAACTTAAATTGAATATTAAGAGTTGTGAACCCAAACATATAACATAATATACTTTTATTTATTAAATCTAAACTTCAACCAAAGAATACTAGAAACTTCAACACAACACTAACTTTTACGTTGCCCCGCAACATTACTCATCTTAGTTGACTAACTTTCATGAAAGTAAATGTTCGCTTAGTAATTAAACGCATTACTGCTTTTGAACGCTTAATGTCGGCTATGAGAGCGTACAGCGTAGTTACGTACTTCTTTGTTTACAAGTTATGCTTTGCCCTCGACTTTGACTGCATTTTGAGTTGTTTTTTTAAGCATTTATGCCTTTCTTTTTGGCAGATTTTAAGCCATGTCATACTGTATTATAGCTCTTTGGGGGAGGCCTACGTACAGAAGGATGGCTATAGGCTGATAATATGATGATGATAATTATATCGTATACCAAACTAACTTAAAACATTTATCTTAAGTCCTAACTTAAAACCGCAACTTCGCCCACGTAATGGTCGGTGAACTGTGGGGTTTTAATTTTTTTCGCGCGGTTTTCTTATTCTTATTCCGAATAAAAGTAACCTAAGATACTCCTTATAACATTAGCTATCTACCAGTGAAAGTTCCGTCAAAATCGGTCCAGCCATGTCGGAGATTAGCCGGAACAAACAAAATTTAAGACAGAAAAATAAAAAAATAAAATAGTTGTTTCTTATAAGTTTCCTTTTGAACATTCATTTATTGATTTATATAAGCTATGTTATTTTGACAATACAATCAGACACTACAATTTTATTTATTTGTATTGTAAAGATAATTATTAGTAGTAGGTTAGCCAGTAAAAAGTCATATTGATAAATCGACAATGCAATTGTAGGATTGGTAGTTAATTGTAATTTTTGTGTAGTAATTGCCAAGTAGTAGTTGGAGGTGAAATGGCAGTAATTTGTCTTGGTTTCTTATGACCTTTATAGGTAAGGTTAATGACACCGTTATAATAATTATAGAAACCCCTATAATAATAAAAACAAAGAGGAGATTTCATTCTCGAGAGGACCTTATTCCCGATGCCGCACCCGATGAGATAGCATTTTTAATATTTTTAAATGTATTTATTTCTATAAGTATATTAGTATAGATAATTAGATTTCATAAAATTAATACACATAGATTACAATTTAAAATTTAATCTTTATTTATGTAAATAAAAATGTTTTTATTTTTATATATAAAAAATCTTTACAATTACCATAAAAACATTAAAGTTATTTTTTAATTCTAGTGAAATCACTTTCTTAATAACCCTAAATTATCCAAACCTCCTAAGGTTACATTGCGTGTAAAGACCCTTAGTGCTTTTGTCTTGTACTATCACCACTTTCATGTAGGTAGGGAAACTCCTCAGAATACCATTGCTTCTGCTACTTATCATCGGGGCATCAGCGCTCTTCCTTAGTCCTCTCCTGGACTTACAAACAGAGTAAGCTTTTATTTCTTCTTATAAAGATCTTTCTCTTTGTTTTTTTCTCTAGCTGTTGCTATGCCTCTCCTGGGCAAAGATCTCTCCCATATTTTCCACTTTCCTTTGTGTTGTGTTCCTAAGGGAGCCATCCAAGGCATTCCGCCATCTTCTCCTCGATTTTCCGCGACCTTGTCTAACTAATAACATTAAGATCTATGCTTTTCAAAAGGTTGGGTGAATTCAAATTTGGAACAATGAGGACAGAAAAATTATGGCCAGTACATGTACCGGCTTAAATACTGCAAAAGACCATTGACTTATATCTATAGCCAAGCCCTAACTCCGAAAAAGGCTGCTAATACGTTTTCTATTATTTAATGGACCGTGCTGCCCACCCCATCAAATTATAATAAATATTTCCACAAGCATCCGACAATTAATTCCCGTAACTACTGTTACATGTTAACTCATAAAACTGTATGTGTCTCGTTGTATTTTTTATTTTCCATTAAAAATTCGTCCCGCGTCGAACGCACCTGCGAGGGCTCAACAATCAATATCTTAATTATATCCATTTTTATAACTTTAACTCTTAATATTGCGAAAAATTGTGCGACTTTTTGAGTTATCACTCTTGTTAAAGTAGGTATGAGTACTTCTGTTGTTTTTTTTTTTTTGTAATCAAGGGTTCGATAAACTGAGCAGCTTTTGTTTTTTTCTGGTCACTACCGAATTTTATGGAGATAACTGTGAAAGAAAGTATGGTCAATAAAGTAACTAGCTATAGGGTCGTCAAATACTTTTCATAGAGACTTTTCCACACATGTGAGATATAACACCCTAGAACAATTTCTATGATATCGCGACGTAGGTACGTAATCTGGAATGTTACCTCCTCTGTGATACGTATGTGGAAGGGGTCTTTCCTGTACGTTTTATGTATTTTACGAGAAAGCTTAATTTGTTTTTAAAATAAAAGTAAGTTACTCCTTATAAACCTATACCTCCAATATCAGAATTGCTCCAGGCGTTTCGTAGATAAGCCGAAACAAACAAATAAAAACTTAGAAAAAGAATTAGGGCTCCGTACAAAATAAAAAATAATAAAAAAACCTGTGATTACTGAGTATCAGACGAACAAAGTCACGGGCATAAACTAGTACATAGAACAACACACAATACCCAGTAAACTAATACTAGTATATTAGGACGATCCAAAACGGAAAGGAATAATTTACAACATTATTTCTTTTTTGTTTTAATTAAACACATGTTGTGTAATGACAATACAATCAATTTTATCTAACTAAAGTTGTTGCTGTCATTAGAAATAAATAGCATTGCTATGAATATATCTAAATAATTGGCGTATAAAAATACTTAACGAATGTAGTGGTTACTTGTTCTTCCCGACAGTGCAATTATTATTATTTTTGTGCCGGACCAAACCTGGGAAATTTCTGGTTAGTGCTGTCAAAGTGCCATAATTTTCAACACACTGTGCCACAAAGCGGCGTATTACGCACGCGTGATTTTTACGTATTTAATTATGACAAAGAGTTTTGATTAATTTATGTGTAAATATGTTGTGCAAAAAGAGTGGCTATAACGAAAAGTAGTTTTTAACAATGTTCTCCGTAAAATATATAAAAACTAGCCGTGTAATTTGACAAATTAAAGATCTGAAAAAAAAAGCCTTTGACTACAGTACACATATCTTAGATGCCCCTACTCATTCTCAAAAGTTCAGCCATGGTAAAATGTCGTAGGTCTGATGACTTCAGGATCTTAGACTATAGGGTATCTAGGAATGTGCATACGACATCTTTCTTCCTTGTTTTCACAAAAATTACGACCTACAAACTATTCTTTTTTTATTGTGTGCGTTTTAAAAAACATTTCCGGAACTCAGAACAACTACCTATTTGTACGCCTTGCAAATATTTGTTCCATGCGGAAATCGAACTCGCGACACGCAGCGCAGCAGTCAATCGCTCAGCCACAGCACCAACCGTGTCGCTATTTTATTAGATACGGCTTGTTCCCTTTGACCTTTCAAAAGTGGTGCTAGATCAATATAATAATCATCATTTAGGTAACAGCTGATATCTCTATACTAATATTATAAAGAGTAAAAATTTGTTTGTTTGTTTGTAACGAATAGGCTGCGAAACTACTGGATCGATTTTAACAATTTTTTCACCATTCTTTCTTTTTTCCTTTCTTTCTTTTCTTAAAAAAAAAAACGTTGCCCCACACTAGGAATTTCTCCTGTATCGTGGGTGCGTTTACAAACAGCAGCGCAGCAGTCGATCGCACGACCACTGCGCCAACCGTGTCTTAGACAGCTGCATTATTCCTGAGTATTATCCTTACTAATATTATAAATGCGAAAGTAACTCTGTCTGTCTGTCTGTCTCTTCTTCACGCCTAAACCACTGAACCGATTTCAATGAAATTTGGTACAGATATAGTCTGGGACGCGAGAAAGGACATAGGATAGTTTTCATCCCGGAAATCCCCCGGGAACGGGAACTATTAATCCACGCGGACGAAGTCGCGGGCAAAAGCTAGTAGGCTATATTAACACAACTACAACACACGGGAGCGGAGCAGTAACCAAAGACGTAACTTAACGGAGGTAAAATAAGCCACGCGGAGGAAGTCGCGGGCAGTACACTAGTTTAAAAATAAAATTAAACAACTTTCTTTAAGACTTACAGCAGAATAAAACCTACACGGACATCAATCGAAAACAATGAAACATACAAAACCTATAAAACGTGTCTTTATTTTTTATTGTTGGCAATAAAATCATCAATGTTGCTATCTTTAAGTTTAATTATTGAAATGTGATAAACGCGTCATAAAGTTTAAGTGCCTCTTGATTATTTGCAGTGAGGTCTGGGGGTAAATATAGACCACCAAACAAGTTTTACACACACATACTGTCAAACCATATCACCTTATTTAATTGTATTTCAATTACATTAAGTAAGATTGTGCAAATTTCAGTTACCGATTTTCTAACTAGATGGCGTTGGCGTCGAATTAGATCGCGCTATGGTTTCGTTACCGGCAAACCTATAAGTAGTTTAGAAATTTAATTTTTTGTTTTGAGATTCTGTATGGAGGTGAAAGTGTACTAATATACGGTGTTAAATAGTGCTAGTGTATTTCATTGAAGACCCTGGGGTGGAGAATTTTACATGGTCCTTCGAGCTGGATCAGTGCGCAATCGTATTATTGCGCACCGAGTTTTTGTGTATCAGCACAGAAAGTAGTGGTGGATTGCCACTGAAGTGCTTTAGCGTCGCCTGCAGAAGTGCAGAGGGCGCCACCGCAGCAAGTACTGCCTGCTTGCGGTCATCCGGAAGTTCCGAGTATGGACGGCCGGATCTAGAAGAAGACGAAGTGGCATCCCAAGCAGCTGAGCACCGAGGCTGAGAGCGTACTGCGCGCCCCCTGGCGGGCGTTGGCGTTGGAGAAGTGATAGTGAGTGACGTGTTTTGGACTTAGAAAATAAAACCGTGAGTACAATTATTTCATTTGTGAAGTCATCAAGATTTGGAAGTTCAAATTTAATGAAACAATCAAGACTTAGAATAATTTTCTGTTGTTGTCATAGACTTAGAAAAATTTCATCAGTTTTACACTTTGTAGAATTTCTGTGTTCTTGCAACTTGGTGATGGTTTTCTTTGTGAATTAATTGAATAGTTTGATAGCACTTTATAGTCATGGAGTCATTAATTAGCTTACAATTAGATAACCTGAAAAATATTGAAAAAGGTAGAATAAATTATAAAAAATCGCCTAAAGAACGGATAACATTGTCGTATTTGGAAACCAGGTTGGAAGCATTAGAACAACTGTGGTGTAATTTTATAGAAACACACAGGAACATAGTAGGAAAGCTAGATCCGAAACATAATTACTTTACCTCGGAGACATATGACACAGTTGAGGATATTTACATAACTTACAAATCCGAGTTGAAAGAGTCCATTAAACAACTATCAACTATAAAGGCAAGTGTAGATAAAGAGTCATCGTCAAATACGTATACAAATGTGAAATTACCTAAGGTTGTTATTCCTACTTTCTCTGGCAAGTATACGGAGTGGACTACATTCCGTGATTTGTTTTTATCACTTATCCATAAAAATAATTCAATTGACGATGTACAAAAACTGCATTACCTGAAAGGTCATTTATCGGGTGAACCAGAACAATTGTTGCGTCACACTCCAGTGACAGCCGCAAATTATCAGGATTGTTGGCAAATGTTAAATAAACGCTATGATAATAAACGATTTTTGTCTAATTCTATGTTAACAAGATTGATAAATCAACCAAATGTAACAGAGTCATCAACTGCAGTTAAGGAATTATTGGATACCACGGTGGACTGTTTGCACGGCTTAAGTACTCTCGGAATTGATGTTAAGTCATGGGACGCGATAGTAATCTATATAATAAGCGCTAAGCTGGATAGTGAATCACGAAAGTTGTGGGAACTGAAAATTTGTGCGGAGGAACAATTACCAACCTTTGAAGAATTTAAAACATTTTTAGAGTCAAGGTTTCGCTCTTTGGAGTATTTAGATACATCCAAGTCAAAGCAAAGGTCCACAGTTGGTAAACCAAAGGTTTTTCACGCAGTCAAATCTAATAGTAGCAACTCTGTGCAAATTGTGTGCCCATTCTGTAAACAAGATCATTACCTAAGTCATTGTAAACAATTTGGTAAAGAAGGTTACCAAACTCGAAGTGAGTTTGTCCGAACTCACAATTTGTGTTACAATTGTTTAGGCGCGAATCATTCAATTAAATATTGTCGTGCCAAAACATCATGCCACGTTTGCAAGCGTAGACACCACTCACTATTACACCCCAAGGCATCCTCGAGATCATCGTCACCTAACAGCCATCCGGTAGAGGCAGTAGCTGTCAAAGCAGCAGTGTCTACACTGCAAACCGCTTCCGGTATGGCACAAGAATCAGAATCTCCAATCATAGTGACGCATTTTTCTAAAAAGGTTGTGCCAAATCGAGTTTTATTAGCGACCGCTCTCGTCGAAGCACAGACGAAGAATGGTTGTAAACAATTGCTGAGGGCGTTACTGGATCAAGGATCCCAGGCCTCTTTTATAACCGAGTCAGCAGTTCAAATGCTCGGACTGAAGAAAATACGCAATAACAGTATTATCTCAGGCATAGGAGGTGACGAAGGCGCTTGTACCTCTAGATTCATGGTTTGCGTAACCATCCATTCACGTCACGATCCAAACGCAACTATTCAAGTTCGAGCATATGTGTTAAGTAGAATTACAACGTTGATTCCCTCCACTAAACTATGTATATCAACTTGGTCTGAACTAGAAGATATGACTCTGGCGGATCCAGAGTACCACACTCCAAACAAAATAGACGTTTTGCTTGGAGCAGAAGTTTACAGCCAAGTTCTCAAAGATGGTTTAGTTAAACATTCTCCAGGGCCCATAATTGCACAAAATACAACCCTAGGATGGATTTTGTCTGGAGTAACACCCACAGATTGCGATCTCAATTCGGCAAATTGTCACAATGTTATAGTTAGTATGCATTCACACATGAGTGACAATGATATCCTCAAAAGGTTTTGGGAGATCGAATCTGATGTTACTAATATGAAAAAGATACTTACCCAAGAAGAACAGTTGTGCGAAGAATTCTTCACTCGTACTACTCGACGAGACGCTACCGGGCGATACGTAGTCAAGCTTCCATTTCGCGAATCAGATCCAAGAAGTAAAATCGAATTTACTAGAGACGTCGCGCTGAAACGATTTCATCATCTTGAACAGCGTTTCAAGAAAGATCAGGAGATCAAAAGGAAATACACCGAAGTAATCAAGGAATACCTTGACCTTGGACACATGCAGTTAGTGTCTCGCGAGACTGATACTAAGCAGTCTGAAGCAGTCTACCTGCCTCACCACGCAGTGGTTCGCGAAGATAAAACAACTACCAAGGTCAGAGTTGTGTTCGACGCTTCTTCTAAAGGTTCTAACGGTGGATCCCTTAATGATATGTTGATGGTAGGTCCTACCATACAACCGGAATTACGTCACATCATAATGAGATGGCGGACGTATCCAATTGCACTATGTGCAGATATAGTAAAAATGTATCGGCAAATCAAAGTCGCTCCTGAAGACACACACTTCCAAAGACTACTTTGGCGGAGTGAACCTGGATCTGAAATAAAAGAGTATGAGTTACTAAGAGTTACCTTTGGTACTGCATCCGCACCTTACCTGGCCGTGAAGTCTTTGCAGCAGCTGGCACACGATGAGGGAGCTAACTTTCCGCTGGTATCTGAAAATATAAAAAGCGAATTTTATGTAGACGATTATATGTCAGGATGTCAGACGGTAGAGGAAGGAAAAAGGATTCACAGGGAAATGGAAAAACTACTGGAAAAAGGTGGGTTTCCGTTACAGAAGTGGATAACAAACAACAAGAAATTAGCAGAGGAAATAACGGGAGAAAGTACAGATCAGGAAGGACTAGTGGAGATAAAACTAAACGAGGTGGTAAAAATACTCGGACTTTCTTGGGACAGAGAATCTGACAGTTTCAGATATTCAATAACTTTTCCGCAACCTGCATCTGCAACAAAAAGAAAAGTGATATCAGATATTTCTCGACTGTTCGACCCCTTAGGGTGGGTAGCACCGTGTGTTATATCTGCGAAAATAATGATTCAAAAGATTTGGCTTGCTGGCATCGATTGGGATGATCGATTACCTGAAGATTTATTAAAAGAATGGCAAACATATCAAAAGGAACTACTCAATTTACCTGAATTTCATATATCAAGATGGGTTGAATCCAGAGAAGACGACGTAGTGGTAGAGCTACATGGCTTCTGTGACGCGTCAAATGTAGCTTATGCGGCTGTTACGTATTTGAGGATAATTGGCGCTGACGGGAACATTAAAATTAATTTAGTATCTGCAAAAACCAAAGTGGCTCCGATAAAGCAACTTTCGATTCCTCGTCTCGAGTTGATGGGTGCTGTTCTATTGGCCAAATTGATTGTGGAGGTAGCTGAGATACTAGCAATATCGAAAGACCGTATCCACTGTTGGACAGACTCGACTGTTGTCTTGGCTTGGCTCAGTAGTCACCCCAGCCGTTGGACAACATTTGTTGGTAATAGGGTGTCTGAAATTCTGAGTCATTTAGATAACACTCAATGGGGACACGTGAAATCTACTCACAACCCTGCAGATATCGCGTCAAGAGGTATGACACCTTTAGCACTGTCACAGTCATCTCTGTGGAAGCACGGTCCGTTGTGGTTAAAGAAAGAACCAATCGACTATGTTAAACCAGATTCAATTACAACTAAACTTGAAGAAAGATCATCGAAAAGTGTTAAAGCACATGTGACAACAAATGTAGAAGACGGGCTGTGGACAAAATACTCATCACTTCAGAAATTAATTAGAGTAGTGGCATATTGCAGACGATTCTTCAGATTTAAGCAACATAAAGAAACTTACCTGACAAATGAAGAGTTAACAGCCGCTCTGGAAATCTGCATAAAAAACTGTCAAGAAAAAGAATTTAAGGATGATATAGAAAACATTAAACACATAGGAAGGGTAAGCAAGAAGAGCAAATTACGACCTTTATGTCCTATATTGGATGAGCAAGGAATTTTAAGAGTAGGAGGAAGACTTGAAAAGTCTCAACTGCCATTAAGCATGAGACATCCTATCATAATTCCACAGCGCCATCACTTTACTAATCTGCTCGTCAGTGAAGCTCATAAAAACACTCTTCATGGAGGTCCAACATTGATGTTAAACTACTTGCGAACAAAATATTGGGTAATATCTGCCAAAAATGTAGTAAAAGCATTTGTACGCAAGTGTGTAGTATGTGTTCGTCACTCAGCGACCTTTAAAAATCAACTCATGGGTCAATTGCCTACCTGTAGAGTATCTCCAGCCAGACCGTTCCTGCACACAGGTGTTGATTTCGCCGGTCCGATCAACATTAGGGTATCTAAGGGTCGTGGCAATAAGGCTTATAAGGGGTACATC
Organism: Caradrina clavipalpis; assembly: GCA_932526535.1. Lineage (NCBI taxonomy): Eukaryota > Metazoa > Arthropoda > Insecta > Lepidoptera > Noctuidae > Caradrina > Caradrina clavipalpis. The sequence continues at coordinate 2,260,754 of OW052108.1, forward strand.
TGCCTATTCATTTGTATGGTCACTCGAGCGGTGCACATTGAGGCCATTAGTGACCTTACCTCTGAAGGTTTTATAGCCGGTTTCAAGAGATTTGTTGCCAGAAGAGGCCATTGCAGTGATATTTGGAGCGACAACGGAAAGAATTTTATAGGCGCAGCTAAGGAACTGCAGATATTGGTCGCTGCTGAACAGTCAGCGGTCGCTAACGAAATTAAGAGTTGGCTCAGTTGCAAAGGCGTCAAGTGGCATTTTATCCCTCCCCATGCCCCAAATTTTGGTGGGCTTTGGGAAGCCGGCATCAAGTCAACAAAATTTCACTTGAAGCGCGTCATTGGTGATTCTACTCTTACCTACGAGGAAATGGCCACGTTACTTGTGCAGATTGAGGCTTGCCTCAACTCAAGGCCGATTTCTCAAATTCCTCAAAACCCCGATGATCCAATGCCGCTGACACCCGGTCATTTTTTAATTGGGGAACCTCTGGTTCTTGTGCCAGAACGTAATTACGAGCGCAGCGCTGTGAGCACGTTGAAGCGATGGCAACTTTTACAAAAAATGACCCAAGATTTCTGGCGACGATGGTCCAGAGAATTTTTAACTTCAATGCTTCAGCGTTATAAATGGTCGCAAAAAGAAATAGAGCCTAATATTGGTGACATTGTCCTTGTAAAGGAGGACAACCTGCCTCCCGGCAAATGGTTACTGGGTAGGATTCTAGAAAAACATCCTGGTTCGGACGGACTCACACGAGTGGTGACCATAAAATGTAGTGGTTCCATATTGAAAAGACCAATTTGTAAACTATGTGTATTGCCAACCAGTGATTGATATTTTCTTTTTTTTTCTTTGTGTTTATGTGTATTTCTTTATTACTTTATATAGCCCCCTTGACCTCATGGTGGGCGGCTTTAATTTAAAGGACAACTCATTCGAGCATGTCCTTGGTGGGCGGAATGTCAAACCATATCACCTTATTTAATTGTATTTCAATTACATTAAGTAAGATTGTGCAAATTTCAGTTACCGATTTTCTAACTAGATGGCGTTGGCGTCGAATTAGATCGCGCTATGGTTTCGTTACCGGCAAACCTATAAGTAGTTTAGAAATTTAATTTTTTGTTTTGAGATTCTGTATGGAGGTGAAAGTGTACTAATATACGGTGTTAAATAGTGCTAGTGTATTTCATTGAAGACCCTGGGGTGGAGAATTTTACACATACCATTACGCCTGTATTCCCCGAAGGGTTAGGCAGAAGTGTACCAATGTACACCCACAGTTCGCCGGAATGTTTAGGCTCCATGTAGGGGGCGAACCTATTGCCATTAACCGGGCATAAATCCTAACTTCGACCTGCTACTAAAAAAAAAACCCAATAACGCTTTTGTCGACCGAGGAATAAAACCCAGGACCTCTAGCGTAGCAGTCGCGTTTAGGACCACTAGGTCAACGAGGCAGTTATGATGATGATAAATGATATTAAAATCTCAAATCTTATTATAAATGCGAAAGTTTGCATGGAACTTCTCAATCGCCAAAACAGTTAAACGAATCTGGATGAAATATGGCCCAGAGATAAATTGTAATCTTGAATGGAATAGCACATAAGATAACTTTTATTCTATTTTTGTGTTCCTGTGGAATACTATAGAATTTTGTTTGATTCTGTAGTTGTAGGTAGAAGCTAGATAATAACTAATAAATAAAAAAGGTCCCTATTTTCATAAACAACAGGTTTTACAAAAATAGTATGGAGGTCTTCTTAAGGGTCGGTTCATATCTGACGGAAAATGCGTCGCGTTTTATCGGTCGCGTAACGCCAAAACAGTCAAATACATAATAAAACATTCAACCTTTCACACCTAACCGATGAAGCGTTAGCGCGTCTACCTAAGAGCAACGATACGCTCGACGCATTTTCCGTCAGATATGAACCGACCCTAAAAGTAATAATTTCCTACGTCTATTTGTTTATCTAGTAGAGTGACTATTAATGCCTATTGTCGCCTATTTATGTTACAAAAGTGCATAAAGCATTGCAAATTGTTTGCGCAATTTTGCAAACACGAATATTAAACAGCCGATTCGTCTAAACGTTCATTTAATTAGATTGTATATTTTTTTTAATTTGCTCAACTAATGCTTTTTTATTCGCATTATTTATCCACAAGTAAACTTATCTAATTCTTTCATTATGTTTTCTAGAATATTTATGTATAATTAGAAATGGAGTACCTACGCAATTTACGATAATAGACGCATTTATAAGGTCATGTAACATTTTAATAGTTAAGATAAGGATGGATGAATAAAGTAAGTATATGAATATTTTAACTTAGTTCGAGTTTTATGGGGTTAAGTTAACTAAGTATAAGTTATGTAGGAACTAGCTTCAGCCCGTAACTTCGTAATAAGCGTGTATTTTTTTACCTACTCTTAGTTATGTCTTTGGTTACTGCTCCGCTCCTGAGGGTCGTAGCGTGATGTTATACAGCCTATACTAATCTTCATAAATCTAGCTGTCATATACAATTTTTTTTTTTCGAATTTACTGGTACGTCCATAGATTAGTGCGTTTTAACAAACAAACAAACAAACGAACAAAATAACTCTTCAGTTTAATTATATAAAACTAACATAAATAATAAAAACTAAATTACAAACTATGTACAGTTAATTATATTAGCAGAAATAAAGTTCTGGTAGGTATAATAAAGTTCTCTTTTTTATTGTGAACCTAGCTTTTACCGTGGCTTCGCCCGCGTGAATGTCGGTGACTACCTAAGTCGCGGAATAAAAAACAGCCTATGTCCTTTCTTGTGATTCAAACTTCCACCTTACCAAATTTGATCAAAATCAATTTAGTGGTTTAGTCGTGATAGCGTAACAGACACACAGAGTTACTTTCGAATTTACTATAAAAGATTTAAAACAAAAAAATAAAGACACTAGGAACTTCTCCTGTATCGTGAGTGCGTTTCCAAACATATAAACTCACATACACAAACAATCAGACCTGGAACAGCTATCTGTAAGCCATACAAATATTTGTTCCGTGCGAGAATCGAACCCGCGACACGCCGAACTCCGGCAGTGCACCAACCATGTCGTCTCATTAATATGGAGAATAGTGGAGTTCCTTATTAAAAAACTAGTGCAACGTTGCCTACCAATTCTGCCAAGGAGCCGCGGGCAAAACGAGCTCCAAGATGCACCCTCCTGAATTATCACAACTCCCCAAGACCTCATCATCATCTGCTTAGCCTTTTTCCCAACTGCGTTGGGGTCGGTTTCCAGTCTAATGCCGCTGAATACCAGTGTTTTACATAGAGCGACTGCCAATCTGACCTCCACAACCCAGTAACTGGGCAACACGATACCTCTTGGTTAGACTGGTTGTCAGACTTCTTGGCTTCTGACTATCCGTAAAGATTGTCAAAGATCTACGAATGACAGCCGGGACCAACGGCTTTACGTGCTTTCCGAGACACGGGGGTATCACACCACCAACTTCCAAACTCCGGGCTGCTACTGAGAAATTCCTAATGGAAAAACCCAACTCCCCAAGACCTATGATCTAATAAAATATCAACAAAGTAATGTCTATTACTTACAGTTCTCTTATCCATTATTTTACTATAACTAATGGTCTTTTTGCTGCCCATGCGCAAGCTAAACGATAAAGTGGTATTAGCTTATGTTAATGTAGCAATTACTGTTTGTCAATTATCATGTTAGTTTTAAATGGCCGTTGTACAAGACAAATAGATAATGTGGGGGCTAATGGAGAAGTTAATATTGTGGGGAATTAGATATTGCTAAAGGCTAGGTCTTAATCATCATCAGACCATAGCTTCAATGGAGGCATTGAAGCTATGGTTCGTTTTTAGGGGTCCGTACCTCAAAAAGAAGAAACGGAACCCTTACAGGATCCCTTTGTTCTCCGCCCGCCCGTCTGTCCGTCTGTCTGTCACGACCCTTTATCTCGGGAACGCTTGTAAATATCGAGTTGAAATTAAAGCATATACCCAGGAACTAGTTGGGTTAGTTTAGATTTTTGAACTATTTATATAAATCTACAAACTTACACGGAACCCTCGGTGGGCGAGTCCGACTCGTACTTACTTAATTAGGTACCTTTATTTTTAGCATCTGTTTCGACCACCGGAGTAGCCACTTTCGTTTGATTCAAAATAAAAATACCAGCCATGCCATTGTTCCACAGCAAAGCAAAGGCGTCTTCTCATACAGAGAAGATACGAGTATTGATCACCACGCTTGCTCAAGGAAGATTGGCGATATCTGAAAGAAAGAAAGAAAGAAAAAAGAAACTTATATTTATTATCAGTCATGGTGTAGGTACTCACGATGTTTTCCTTCACCGATGTCATGATGTCCAAGACAAACTTAAAAACCACATATGAATTGAAAAAGTCACGTTGCTTTCCTTCCTTGGTATCGAACCTGCAACCTCATGTAAGAGACTCGGGTGCTTTAACCACTGGGCCATCATGACATATCGAATTTACAGTTTACTCTACAAACAACATAAGAAAAGAAAAATGAACCTTATTACAAACATAAAAATGTAATAAATAACAATTTTTGAAGGCTCATCGCTTGTTATATAGAAAATAAATACGGAACATAAAATGGCATCTACCTATATATTATATTAAGACTATTTGACATTAAAGAATGGAAATACTACAGTACCTATTATATATCAGATATTGATCTCAAAATACGAATAAAACACATAAATTGTAATTGAAATGACTTTGCAGGTTATAATAAAAATATGTGGGGATTAAACAATGCGTTATGGGTTTAAGGATAAAGAGATAGTTTATATTCAGGTTACGCTAGTACACATTTTATAGTAGTAGGTACTGTGGTAGTTGAAAGGTTGTGTCAAGAGACCTAATCTGTAGTGGAATTAGTTACAAAATTATGATCATTTATTGGATTTAGTGGTGCCAAAACAAAATAATCCACGTCCGTTTAGTTGTTCTTGGACGTAGCGTGATGTTTTATGCGTATATCCCTTCCTCTTGAATCACTCTACGTTATAATATATTGATAAAAAAACCAACGTATTAAAATCCGTTGCGTAGTTTAAAAAACCTACGCGTACATTGGGACAGATGGCGAAGCGACTTTGCTTTATATTACGTAGAGATGAATGGCAGAGTCATTAAAACTAAGTTTTGACACCCATACGACATCTTTAATTTTTGTATTATTTTTAATTAATTAGTTAAAATTATTTATGAAGATCTGGTTAGCTAGCAAGTATGGTGTAGGTCATATTATAATTGGCGCTGTATATTCAATTACAAATATAAAGGGTATCAATTACAAACGGCGCCACATCACGAGTTATATTGCAACCGCCACGCCTGCTCTAGCCCGGGGCTTAACACAAAGGTGCACTTTTGAACACCAAGTTTGAACTATGAAGTATCTGCAATTATTTACCAATAACTATAAATTTACACCAAAGTGCTGCACAGTACCTATTGTTCCCTTTATAATGGTATTTCTGAAAAAAAAAAATATATAACTAAGTTTATTTTTAACAATTTAAGTTAATTTGTAAAAAATGCCTAACTAAGTATTGGATTTTTACCAAAAAATAGAAACAATAAAATGAAAACACCAATCTTCAGGAATATTTATACAAACTATCTAAATAAAATAAAAAAACATTTAAAAAAAACTGCTGTAAGTTAAAGTTGTTCTCATCTTCCATAATTGATGAACAAGCTACCTTAGAATATTTGGATTGCAAAGCGAAAATCAAGTGGCAATGCAGAGCAGATAGGTCGTAAAAAAGGACCGGTTATTTTGGCTAACTTTAGTGGACGTCATTCATCTGAATATATTATGATGGTATGGATATGTCAAAGAAATTAAGATCATGAATATAATAATGACGTCACATACCCCAACGTATGCTAAACATAACAATTCGCCCGCCATGACATCACAGTGTTTGCTGATGACGCTGACCTTTGATTGGTTTAACCTTTCCTTGTCTACATAAATTCTTCCTCAGTATAAAGAATCATGACAAATATGATGCCGATCTTCATCTGTGTTCTTCGTTAATTATGAACTGTAATTAGCAGTTTGTTGGGTTCTGACAGAGGTTGTTGACTTATAGTATTTATTGGTACTTTCTTTGTAATAAATAAAGGCAATTGGGCACTATTTTTAACCGCCCTCAAAAAAGGGAGAGGTTCTCAATTCGATTGTATTTTGTTTTTATGTTTTTTAACTCAGAAATCTGTCATTTATCAACAGATTTGAAGAAATCTTTATTATTTGCAAGGGTACACTTTCAGATTGATCCCATCGAAATTTTATCATAATGGGTTTAGTAGCTTGGTTTTTGAATCAAAATAACGATTGCAAAATAATGTCGTACAAGTAAACGAAACGACTTTTTTCTGTAAATTAAAAATATTGAACTAACCAACATACCTAAATGGAGATTGGCCATTTTAATCAGGTTACGTTTTCTTTTCTGGTTTTCATTCACCGCAATTTAGTGGTATGGTTTATTAAATCAATTAGCAATAGTCAGGATTTGATCTATCCTAAATAAACAGGTTAAGTATATTACGCAATTTTTTTTTCTATATCGGACCTATTTTAAGTTGCTGAGATTTTCACGTCCAAACTAACAAACTCAGCTTTATACGTAGGGTAAGGTTGCTAGCATTGGACCACTTAACTTTCAACGGGCATAAAATCTTAACTATAGCAGTAGGGAATGTAGAGATTAGTTAAATGAATAGAGCTTTTATAGAAGTATCTGCAGTTGTTGTTTCAGATTTTTTTAATAAAGTTTATAGCGTCAAAAGAGCAAACAATTAATATAATATGGTCGCTTTATATGGACCACCGTAACTTTGATTGGACCACACAGTTGCTATCAATGGACCTAGGCAATTTTCGCTTACTGGTCCATTCAAGGTGCCAACAGAAACATATCATTTTTAGAATTCAAAGAACTAAACATCCTAACACTACCAAGTCTCTATATATTTGAAATTTGTAAATTTGTAAGGAAGTACCCACAATTCTACAGCAAAAGAGAAGACATTCAAACAGAAATCAAACTTAGACATGGAAATAGACTCAACCTGCCAACTTCACGATTAAAAATGCACTCCTCTAGTGCGTTTGTCACGTCAATAAAAATCTACAATAAATTACCTGAATACATAAAAAACACAGAAATAAACAATATATTTATAAATAAACTAAAACGATTTCTCTTAGATAAAACCTACTACACAATTGATGAATACTTCAAGGATAAATTCCTCCCAGAGAAACGAAGATAATTAGAATAACCAAGTAGTACCTAATACATCTATTTACCTTATCTACCGTGCAATATCTTTAATTACTTACTATTTAGTTAATAATAAATTACAGCTAATATATAAATAAATATATAAAATAATTACCTAATATATAATTTAATAATAATAAATTAATAATAAATAAATAAATATATAAATAAATAAATAAATACAGAAATATTAATAATAAACAAAATTAATATAAATCTACTCATAAATAATAATTATCTACTTAAATATCTAAATATAAGATCTACTTCCTTAATTCCAATATTATTATGTTTTTAAACAAAAAGCGCTTCATCCTCTCCTCTAAAAACTAACTTGCTGTGCCCGACAGGGTCCATAATTGTTTCTCTATAATTTACCTACCAGCCTTGTATACATTATGGAATGCAATAAAGTATTGAGTATTGAGTATTGAGAATACACAAAAATAAAATATTTTTTTACAATCACGTATTTATTTATAGTTTTAAAAATAGGAACGGTACGCCGTGGTTTCGCCATTCTGAAAGAAAATAAAAAATAATGAAATCCACAATATCAAAAAAAAAGCCGCCGTCATTGGACCAGTCCAATCAAAGAGCTACGCAGTGGTCCATTGATGGCAATTTGCTAGTACCTCACACAAAAAAATATTTAAAAAAGAAATTAAGCGTTTGTTAAAAACTAATTATAATGGTTAGCTACATCGATAAATGCTCAAACTTATAAAAAAAATTGACGTTAAAATACTCAAAAGCACTATACTTACATGGTAATATATATCGTCAGAATTTTGTATTAACAGCGCGGGAAACACGACGACGCGCGTCTCTCCTCAACCAAACCTTCGGCGACCCTGGCGGTACAGGAGCCGGGCGGGGGGTCATAAAAATATCGAGCCGATGTAAGAAACGATTTTTAAATTGAATCGTTCGCGAGATATTGCAGTGGTCCAATCAAAGCGCTGGTCCAATGATCGCAACCTTACCCTAATATTAATAATACCTATATTGAGTATAAAAACTACCAGATAGTAACATTATGCAATAGAAACAAAGCATTGCGCACTTCCTTATCGTCACCAGCGGGACTCAAGTTACGCTTGTCAAGAAAAATAATGTAAAAATAAGCACCAATGTATGTTACAAGTACAAGCCCTCATAAAATCACCTGGCGTTAATAATGACATACAGATGTCCTTTATTAATTAAATAAGAGATAATCCTAGTGTCATGGCGCGTATGATAAAATAATCCTATTCGGAATTACGATAAAACCAGCTTCTGACCGGTACTTTGCCCACTTGGAAGTCAAAAATATGGTAAAAAAATGGTTTGACTTGACTTTCTTAATTTGTATATTTTTTTTTACGTATGTAGAAAAAAATCTAATAATTTATTTTAATTAAATGTATCATAACAAGAAAAATAAAAAAATTATAATTATCTATTTGTCCCTTCCAAAAGGTAGTTTCGTATTCGCAATACACTCCGTCGTAAATTAATATTTACGATGGAGTTTATTGCCTATTCTTCTTCTTCTATAAAAAAATGATAATTCATTTTTTCATAGAAAATGTAATTGGGTACCTAATACTTCTGACATATTTCACGTGAAAATCTATCCCATTTTTCGAAGTAATTGTAATAACTCTGGACAGCTATCCTTAGCATAATTTTTGAACATACATTACATTGAAATTTTATTGTAAATAAAATAGTATCTAATGTTTCACATTTGGTATATTGAATGACTACGACATAATCAATTAATTTACATTCATTTACAATTTAATTTTCCCCGATTTAGGTCCCCGACTTACATGGGTGTCTGTAGTTAGAAAAGGCCTGAAAAATGACTCAATAGCGATCCCAGAATAGACATCTTTTTGGAGAAAAACGATTAGGAGGGCCGACCCCAAAATTTAGATGAAGAACAATTAATTAAATAATTAAATTTCTTTTCAGATGATAGGTTAGTTAGTTTTATTAATACTAAGCTGGGTTGTTGGCACAAAGAAACAGCGAACATTTTTATAAATTCTAACAAACATTTCTAATACGTAGAACATTGATATATTGTTCCACGTGTAACATTACAATACTTTACGCATAGACAACAGGACATTTACCATAATAACAGCAATAATAGATGTACTTGCGTTGGCAAGACAAAAGAACAATGATAACTTAGGATACTAACACACTATGTTGTAACATCGCGATGTAAATCATCGTAAGTAGGTACCAATAGGTGTTTATTCTTTTTACGCGAACTTAATTATAATTATACACATATAAAAAACTCGCGCCTTTTTCCCATGGGGGTAGGCAGAAACGCCACCTGCTATGATCCTTACTTACTCCTGTCGCCTCGTCCACGTTTATACATCTGGTTATACAAGCACGCCGGTTACAAGGACTGCACACCCGACCTTTCTGAAGAACCTCATGAATAAGGTGAGGTTATGTAATAGGTGATTTACATTAATGAAAAAAGAATAATTAATTAGTAATTTTTACTTAATGAATTTTCTTAATTATCCTATTTATATTTTTGTTGAAAATTGGAATAAACGTTTTTATCAAGCATAATAATACACGTAGTTGTTCCGGGTCTGGCTATTTGTGAATGTGAGTTTTTAAGTTTGTAAACGCATTCACAATATAGAACAAATTCTTAGTGTGAGGAACGTGTTTTTTTTTAAACAAAACAAAAGCAAAGCAAAATTTAGGATACCTATTTGACATCAGTATTTATGTTTGATCGCGGAATCGTACGTGAAAAATTCGCTCGAACATGCGTTCTATTAGCACAGCACCTTATTATGCTAACACCCTTATGAACAAATTATTCACTACAATAGGTTATCATTTAAAAATGTCGTAAGTCGCGAAGCCAACATTCTTAAGATAAATGTTCTATGTTTTGTTTGTAGCGGTTTTTTAAATACGACTGTATAAGTTGAATGTTGCTTTTATCGTCCATGGATATCTCATTGAAGTTGATGGTGCATTATAAATAATTTCAAATGAAGTGTTTGTTTGTTTCTTGGTGCTGCCCAGTGTGAGATATGCGATGCTGTGGCTATGAAAAATTTAATAGGGTAACTTAGAAAAATAAATGCGTTTGGAGACAGTGGCAAAGCGATTGGTTTCTGTGATACGTGTCACGGATTCGTTTTCCATGTAAAATAAATATTTTTATGGCCAACTATCAGGTGCCTAATTGTTTCGGTCCTGTTGCTTGTGTATGTGAGTTCATACCCAAACGTACGAAACGTAACGAGAAAATAGCGACAAAAGCGACGTTTTTTTTTAATGCGATGGTCTCGTAACTTTTTAATCGACACCATATTAGATTTACAATCAATAATAATTTGAAACAATAATTAATATTGTAACACATAATTTTGTAAGTAAATAATAAAATATTGAACACATTTAATGCACGGAAATATTTTTGGAATTATTATATTTAATAGGTATTCGTTAATATCATGAAAAATATCTTCTCAATAGCTACATCACAGCCCTTAAGCCGAAGATAAGATAAAACAAAAAAAGAACGCACCGACAGAGGCAGAATGCAGCAGTTTGTATTGAAGTGTCAAAGTGACAAGTGTCCGTCGCACGCGCAGATGCGCGGCCAATCGCCACGCGTTCGGAATTTAAAAATTTTCCGTTCCGCGCGCTTTTTGAATTTCGAATATCAATGTGTTTTGTTTTTGTTAGCGAATAAACATGGTTTTGAGATGTTTGTTGAAGAATTTGATGGTTTATTATGTGTTATAGCAGTAATATGATAAATTGTATTACAATGATTACCATTAATGTTAATTTTTACTTGTTTTGTGAGATGGACAACATGTTAAATGGACATTAAGTTTTTCTTATTAAAGTTCATAGTCGTATGAATCATTTTTATGAGAATGTACTATGGGAAGGTTTTAAATGAAAATTATTTGTTCTAATTTTGAGCCTTGATAACAACATTTTTTTAAGGATGGGATGTCATTGAATTGCTTCTTCTGCTCTGGGTGGAGCAGAAGGGAGTGTCAGATTCTTACTGACTAAAACCCATCCGTGTTCCTTCTAATGCCTTTCGTGTTCAAGGGCCGCGGTGACGTTTTCGAGCAACTGATAACACCCATAAGCACACTATTCAATTTAATGTTTGCGACCGAGGGAATGCTACAAAAATGTAGCCCTTCAATTGTAAGCTCTAAATCGAAGTGTTTTTTTAAACTTTTACATTTCATAATATAAAATTATATCTAGGTACTAATCTACTAGTCGATCGGTCAAGGTTTTCTTTAGTTCTCAGGAGGTGTCAACTACAGATATAATGACTCTTATTATTCGGTACCTCCGGGCGCTATCTCCCTGGGAAAGATGATCGTGACAGTCACGCTTGTCACCAAATTATCGCTACAATGATATCGCCGTGATTAGATGAATTATTAGAGATTTTATGCAGTTTAATGGTACGGTGAAATATCACTGCGATTCTCTCATTAACAACCACATACCCAGCTTAATACCTGCTTATGTCGAAATAACATTAGGATTACAAAGTTACCAGCATAGTTGGTTAATATTATCCCACGGAAACCGTAAGTTTTCCGGGATACAATGTATCCCATGTGTTATTCCACACTACAATCTATCTCAGTGCAATTTCATTGAGATCTGTTCAGCAGTTAAGAGCGTTAAGCGTGAAAGAGTAACAAACATCCATCCATCCATCCACACAAACTTTCGCATTTATATTAAGGATTATTCTAATGCTATATTCACGAATGAAATATAACAGTGACATACATAACAAATAAAAATAAGGAAATGTATACTAACATTAGCTACAGCTTGAACTACAAAGTAATAAGTTTGAAAAATATTATGTTTTCTAGAATAAATACAGAATAAATATAGGCTAGATTTAATTGCAGTACTCTTAGGTAGGGGTACAGTCGGTAGCAAAAGTTTTTGAAATCACTTATAATACGGTAATACTCCTTAGTTTTCGTTTTTTTTTAGATGGGTATGCTCTTGACTCTAATCTAGGTCAGAGGTGACAGAGAAAAAGTTGACGATGGGGTGAGCTTACTCAGAAGAAGCCTGTTCACTCGAACTTTGAAGAGATTTGTTTAACAATGACCGCATTACGACCGCGTTCTAAACCTAGTCAAAAAAATTTACCAAAAAAATCTAGTTTGCTCACATCTCTACATAGTATAAAACAATGTCACTTCCCGCCCTCTGTTCCTTATTGTCCCATTCTATCCACTATCCGTCCTCTTCCTACATATTTAATTAATAATTCGTATTGAGGATCACTATACTAGGTCTTTATTACAGATTCTAAGAAGGAGATTAGAGGGATTCAAGAAAGTAACTATTTACCTCCTTGAATTTGCCGAGGCTACAAAACTACACCTCGTATTATCCTAAACACCATATCCATCAGTCTAGCAGCTGTTAACCTTAGTACCTATCTATTATTCTCTTTAGAACAACGTAATTTGAGCCTCTTTTTACGTACACAAGTATATGTTACTGTCAACATGTAATTGGTTTATTAAACCTTGATCAAGTCAAGACAAATTATAATAAAAAATTGATCGGTCGATAATTGTCAGGTATGCGCACACGCATGATGATTACTGACAATTGTTCTTGGCAATTGTCTTGTGTTGCGCTGTGTGATGATAATAATATAATTGTCTTTGCTTATCTGTTAATGAGGGATTAAGTGACAGGTGTTTGTAATTTTTTTGTAGTTTGACATCCTTTTTTAAAGGTTGTGAATCTGAGTAATAATTTGCAAATTGTTTTATAGTAGTGTTTTTTTATGGTTATAATTCAATAATAGCATATTAAGATACATGTGAAGTAAGTTTGTCATTACGCTCAAGATAGAGACAGAGACAGACCAAGCTGAAGGTGGGGACGTAATGGAGTCAATGCTGTAATGAATAAATAGGTACACAGTTTTTCAACACACTAGTAAGGAAAAACATTGCCTCAAATTAATTTCTACAAAAATAAAATTACAATTCCCTCATCCTTATCATATTTCTGGTTATTTATAGCCTCTTTAAATTAGGAATGCGAAAGCTACGGTTAGTCTGTTTGTTACCCCATTGGGTGAAATCACTGAACCGATGGTAATGAAATTTAATGAAACAGCGGTTGTAGCTTAGGATCTGAACACCAGACTGTCTTTACAAACATAGGATTTATAATCCTCCCAATTTTTATAGCTATGAAAATCTAACATTTAGTACCTAAACTTCATCATTATTTTACTAATGAAAACACTAGTGCAGCGATTAACAATAAAAAACAAAATTTCTCATAACCTAAAAGTGTTACAAATGCAAAATTAATTTGACGTTCAAAAGACACAAGCTTCAATCAATCAAACGGCTTTTATAAAAACGAAAATTACATGATTGATATAAAATTTATACGTAACCACCTTTATTAAAATTTAATCGTCGATAAATAAATGTTCCCGACTGTACTTTGCCAACAATAATTATGTAAACTTCGCGTCAAATGGCAATTCGTGAAAATATGTCAGTTAATGCATGCTATTAAAGTTTATGAAACGTGGCCATGTTAAGTGAGCGAAAGCTGATTACAATATGAAAGGTTTTTTAGTTTGGCAAAGATTTTCTCAAAGGAAATTATAAAATTTTAAATTACATAGTTTAATTTAAAAGCTGTAGTAGGCGAGGCTTAAGATTAGTAAGTTAGATGTAAATAATCCGTTTGGAAAGGAGTTAAAAGTAGGATTTTAATAAATTGCGAAGTCGGTATAAAACACATGCAATTATGTAGGTACGAATAAAATTTTAATTTACAACTTATGTTAAAACTGAAGATTTTCTGAAACTACTGACTCAATTCAATTTTGTTTTCGCTAATAGGAGCTACGCTGTCCCTGCGTGCTACAGGCAATGTTTTTTTTTGTAAAAAAATGTCAATCAGTCCTTACTGATTGTCATTTTTTACAATAAAACATTGCCTAATATTTCCTTAAATATAATAATATAGTGTAGTAGTATAAGCTATCGCTAAATATTAAGATGATTATTACATCATTCATTAATTACATGAAATTGGTTTCATTTCATTTCAGCCTATAGGGGGACCAAAGAGCGCCCACCATCCCGGTCTTGGGCAAACCGCATCCATCCGCTGCCCACTACCTTCTTTAAGTCGTCTACAGACGACATTGGTTTAGTCGTGTTCAATTATTATGTAGGTATTACCTAAAACATACCGGCGAACTGTGGGTGTCCATTGGTACACCTCTGCCTAAACCTTCGGGGGATATAGGCGTGATGGTATGTATATATGTATGTATCAAAATATGACTACCCACGAACGCGCTATTCGTAATCCGCTTTAATAGGCACTAGAACGGTAAATGACATAATAACTAAGCTGTTTTACATACAAATTGCACCTATATCTATTTTGCATAACTAGACAGTTATGTATGTACAGATTGTTATAATTATACCTACGTTATTTACTGCTTGGAGGCTATAAAAACACCGTTGAAATAAGAATGATTTGTAGGAAATCCCGCCATTTATTTTGTTTATACGAAAAAATTGTCAAACATTGTTGTTTTATGTGTTGTTTGTTGTGTTTGTGTGCCGTTCAATTGTTGTTGTTGTTGTTGCGAATTTTGTGTAATTGTAGTTTTCGCGGGCGCAGCCCTTACGTGGATAAAAAAGTACCGTATGTCCTTTCCTTTTAACTGTCAGTCGGATTATACAAATTGTTGTAGTTTTATGATATTCATGAGGAATAGTTCGGCTATAATATAACATCACGGCATCGATTCACAGGAGTAGTAAACAAAGGCGTAACGCAGATGAAAAAAAACGAAGTAGTGTAGTGGGTCTAGCGTGACTGCTAAGCTAGAAGTCCTGGGTTCGGTTTCCTGGTCGAGCAAAGTGTTATTGGGTTTTTCTATGAAATTCTGAGTAGCAGCTCGGAGTTAGAATTTGTGCCCGGTTAGTGGTAATAGGCTCGCCCCCTATTACGTGGGTCCTAAAAACATACCGGCGAACTGTGGGTGTACATTGGTACAACCCACCAGGAAGGAATACAGGCGGGATGGTATGAATGTATGTTAAATCGCGTACCTAAACAATATGTAATATTATATGCAATACTTGAATCCTGCTGAATTACTACTCTCTATTGCGACCCCACAAACACAATAACACTTCGCAAATTATTCATTACTGCTGATTGCCGCACCATATTATAAGGTGGGTGGCAACTATAATCGCAACAAGCGATGCCTGTCCAACTTGCGAGCATTAACGACGGCACAGGTGTAAGCACAGACCTTTATTTAGTACGTTAAGTTATTAGTTGAAGCGTTATCGTAGTTCACTGAATGATGGCGCTACCGTCAAAGCGGCAACTTGAGAAATAATGCCGCAGAACTTGAGAGTGGTAGCAAAAAAATTTGAGTAAAAATATTGGTGTATTTTTTTAGATGTAATTCTAGGGATAGGATAAAAAAGGGTGTGTTTTTTGATGTTCAATAAAATCTATTTTTGAAACGTTTACATATTTTTTCACTTTATTGATTTCTAAATGTTTTGTAGATTTTATGTATGATCATAAATATTTATCATAAAATAATTTTCAAAAGTAATTTTACTACAAGCGCACAAACCATGAAATCATTTTAAATATGTTAATAATGTCATGTAAGCCTAAAATCTGCAAATAAATCATATTCTATTTTGTAATTTGTTTCGACATACATTAAAATACAATACTTAGTTCAGCTAACGTAAACTAGATTAAATTAATATTACTTTATTTTTCTCACATTATCAATTTATTTTTCAATATTGCAACAACGATATAAACATAAACGGAAATAAATTGTTAGGTATCTCTCAGAATGCCTTATCCATTCAATCTTAAATAGTAAAAATAAACGCATATTAAGGCCTATTCAAACCTGAGCGATATTCGCTGCCGCTGTGGGTAGAGATACGTACCGCGCGGGTTTCGCTCAGGTATTTAGTATCAAGTACCGCGGCTAGAGCGACCTGAGCGATATTCGCTGCCGCTGTGGGTAGAGGTACATACCACGCGGGTTACGAACGGTAGCGAATACCGCTTAGGTCTGAACAGTTATATTACCGCATACCCACTGGGTTTTCTCTACCGCAGACGGTAGCGAATACCGCTTAGGTCTGAATAGGCCTTTATAAAGCCATTTGACAAACCACATTATATTTTTAAATAAAAATATATAGGTACACCATTTTAAGCTCAAATTACAGCAAGTATTTTTAGACTCGTTCTAAACAAGTAACCTTTTAATTAATTTCAACATAATAAATATAACAAAAAAAAAACATATTTTAATATTAATTAACATATCGTTTATCCATTTATCCATATGTCCGAATGCAATAGAAAAACAAAAAACAAAAAAATACGATTGTTTTTTATTTGTTTTGCAGTCGTTACTCGATAAGAGGTGAGTCGGTCAAACCGGACCGATTTCCTGCCGGCACGCAGAACCGTTCATACAATAAACTTGAATCATTTACATTTAAAATTTCACCTTTTAAATGAATTTTATTGGATATTTATTTGAACTCTAAATATCTATGTACATGGTCACGATGTCTATCTAATTGTCGTAGGCAGAGAGAATTGAAATGGGCGTATTAATTTTTGTAAAATAATGTTCGGTAAAATTAGTTTCAATCCAATATTTTAAAGTTTAAAATTAGAATCCAATTTATTTTTTAAAGTTATGAAATTAATTTGAATCTAAATTATTTTTTAAATTTATTAAAGTTAACTTCTTATATTATTAAGCAATAATTTATTATTTTATGACTAATATCTATTGTGAGATCATATTAAAAACTTATTTTTCATGAAAACGCAAGATTGCATCGAAAACACGTGTTATTTTGTAATAATGAACAAAAAAATATTGTAAATTAGTTCTTGTACTTAAACGGCCACTTTTAATGTATAATCGAATTTATTATCTAACTAGCTTCTGCCTGCGACTTCGTTCGCCTCAAATTTAGTATATTATCCCACAAAAACCGACCCTATTTCTGGGATAAAAAGTATCCTATATGTTATTCCACACTATAATCTATATCTGTGCCAAATTTCATCCAGATCCGTTCAGCCGTTTGAGCGTGAAGAAAAAACAAACATACACACAAACTCACAAACTTTCGCCTATATAATGTTAGTGTGATATAAGTAAAATTTAAAATGTAATTTAGGGTGATAATGTATTAATTAAGATAAAAATGGGTAATAATTACAGTTTACTTCACTTTTGTGTCCTACATTAATTTTCTAAATGGTTTCCAAGCAAAGTTACAATTATGGTTACAATTACGTTTCGATTCTTGAGGTTATAGTTTAAGTTCTACTTTGTAAGTAAGCTAATTATATAATTATTTTGTTTTAATTATATAATTATTATTTTTTGTTTTATGGGTCATGTATTGTAAAATAACTCTATATGCCTGTCTGTTACGCTTTGACAGCTAAACCACTGAACAGATTTGGATCAAACCAAATTTCACGGATATTGCTGCTTCCGTGTGTCGTACAATGAAGTTATATTAGAGGGCTATAGAACACAAAAGGATTATTAAAATTGGACTTATAGTTCCCGAGATTAACGCGCTCAAACAAACAAACCATCATAAAACTTAAGCTTTCGTTTATTTATTTTTTTATTCAACCTGTAGGTATCCTGTTTTTCCTAGTTGTCCCACAGCTGGGCAAAGGTCTCCCCAATTGCCTTCAAACCTATTATGGGAAATAGGTAAGAAAATATATGAAAATATGTTACTAAAATCAGTACCTACTAACAATAATTAAGCAAATTAGACCAAGAGTCCAACTCTTCTAGACCACTAACACCTGCATAATTTATTATTTAATTAGAAGAAAAAAATAAAAATAAAATTACAATATATAGTCAGAACCATTCTATTTTACCGTTCACCAAAGCAATAAAAAATAGAAACTACAATTATTTACCTTCATTCCGACAACAAGAAGTAACAATTTAACAAATACAAAAATATATAAAAAAAAACGTTCTTGATCGATATCCGTATAAACCCGACATTATAGAAAAGTCAACACGATTGCAATCACTCGAATAAAAACTGTTACACTACTTACATCGCAAAACTGTCTGTCTGTTGCGTTTTATAGACTGAACTGCTGAGCTGATTTAGATGTGGTAGTTTTAATATCGTAGAAAAACACCGGTCAAGTGCGAGTCGGAAACGCACAAGAGAATTGCGTATCAGCGCACCGTACAATAAGGTATAAAAAAAACGGGTTCCTTTGATTTTTAGCATTATTTTATCTCGCTTATCATTTTGTTCTTATAGCAGCCAATACACACACACACCAAATGCACACTCTGTAAAATTTTCAAGTGTCCATTTAGGTATATCTAACAATTACACAGCTATACATATAGCCCTACAGCCCTATAAGAAACGAACGGACAGACGACTAAGCCTTAGTAATAGGGTCCCGATTAGCACCTGTGTAATTCTAAAAAAACATCCTCTGAAGTAGCTTGAAAGCTCAGCAAGGTCAAGAACAAAAATACCCCTGAAGGAGTGACTTGACATACAATTTAACTTAACAAATATCTAAATCGCGAACAAAGTCAGGAACAAACAGCTAGTCTGGCATAAACCGATCAGAATTAAAAGAATACAATATGAAATACTTCTTTTAATAACGGTTGGCAATGATACCCATCTTAATCGGTGACGCATGCTTCCAAGAACGCATGCGCACTGACACTTGCGCACGCGATTCGAACGGTTTTTTTTCTGTATATTTAGTACAGCTATGTGTGGAAACTAAAGGGTCAAAGTCTTTTTGCTATTCCTGTTTTTTAAATTCTCCAGACCGAATTTGGGCAGCGTAGAACGTCAGACGTGGATAGACGACCTGATAAAGATCGCAGGAAACCGCTGGATGCAGGCCGCTTCCAACTGGACATTTTGGAAATCTATGGGGGAGGCTTATTACAAGCAGTGGATATCTTACGGTTGATATGATGATGATGATGAGGCCGAATTTCGGTTACGGTTGCCAATCTCAGTATAGAGCTAGCTGACGCAAAAGATTAGAGCACAAGGGTGTGCGCAAACACAGATGCAGTCACATGGCTCGATGGGCAACAATTCGATTGGGGAGAGATCAAAAGACTTTACGTGCTTACCGATAGACGACGGTGTCACACCACTAACTTCCAAATTGCGGGCTAGAAATTTACCGTCGGAAAACCCCTTTTTACGTAGCCAAAGTCGCGGGCAGTGCGTGTTGGTAATTCTTCAGGAGGTAGGTATGTGCCGACCATGTTTTGTCCGCGATTTTTATAAATTTCTAGTACTGGGCATAGATCTATCTAGAATGGCATTGAGATTTCGAGTCCCCTTATATCCAAATTATGTTTTATTGGTGAAGTATCATCCTTTCTGATCCTGAGGATTGACATCTTATCTTACACCCACTTCACTTGAATTCATCAATGTAGACTTTTACAAAACAGCACCGCAGATCATTATTTTATCCTTTTTTTTTTAGGATGGGAAATCATCAAATGACTTCTTCCGCTCTGAGGGTCTTACGGGTAAAACCCATTTGTATTACTCCTAATGCCGTTCGCATTTTAGGGCCTTGGTGACTCTTTCAAACAAATTCCACAACCTTGTCAGGAGATCATATTATATTTTCTGCCCCTATTTTAAACAGACAAAAGGAGATACGCTTCATCAAGACAAAAAGGTAGTTATTTATACGTTCGTGTTTGAAGACTCTATCCAAAACCTATCTAAACTTTTGAATATTGATACACCCCCTGCTGGGTAGACTTTAATACTAAATACATAACATTTTAGAGATCCTTCAAATTAAAGAACCATTTAGTTTGTCAAATGCAACCCATTCTTACTCTCTAAGCAAATTGGTGAACTATGAGTCCAGGGTTCCTATATTATTTTTTTATCCAATGTTAGTAAATTTTAAAAGTAAGTAAGTAAGTGTAAGTATTATGTTGTTGTTAAATTATATAAGTATGTATATCAGTTGTCTGGTTACCATAACACAAGCTCTGCTTAGCTTGGGATCACATATGTATTGGAAAATGGCACTTGCCCGGTATCGAACTTGTAAAAAAAACAGTGGTTACAAAGTTTGCTAACCAGTGGGTTGCTTGGTTCTGTATCTGGAAAAAAAAAGTATTTTTGTAGGTGGTGTAGTTTTTATAGACAGATCATTATAATCTAGGAGAATTCAAAAGGAGGAGGTCCATAATGCGAGTTCGTCACACACTTGACCATTATTTAGTAACCAATAAAAGCCTTAAAAAGCGGCAGTAATTAATGGGTTAACTTTTAATGCCTACTGCATTTATAATTCAATAGCAGTATAATGTAAAACAACAATAGACTTGATGAAAACGACCTTTTTAACAATACTATTGTACTAAATTTAACCCACATCCAAATTTAGATCACCCATAAATCCATTTAAGTCCACACATTTATTTATATATTAATAATGCATCACAAATTCCAAGCATAACTAATAAATAAAAGACGGTAGATAAAAATAAATTTAAAGCAATTAACAAAAGTCAGTATAAAGTTTATTTTTTGTTTTTTAAATTTTAACACTTTAAAAACCCATTTAAATTGATAAAAGTGCAATTCAATTATCATTGAACTTTTAAATAAAATGTCTTTTGTCTTATTTTATCTGCGTTTGTATGTCGTTTTTTATCAGTTTTCTGTTTTGTTATCGGCTTAAGTCGGTTTAGCACCTTCAAGCTAAAAATATGCTGTGCTTAACATTTGCAGTTTTTCTAGTAATTAGTTACTAATCTGAAAATTAAAGGAACTTATCTTCGTGTCTTGCTATAGAGAAATCAACTCGTAGACACCTTTCTTTGAAATTAAAATGCTTATCGTAAACAAGCACCTACTTATAAAATACATTCCCTTTTTTTAAACTTCATAATTAGCGTCGAGTGATTATAAATACTTATACTTACTTATCTGGACGTATGACGCTTAACACTCCAGCTGCAATACCATCACGCCTGTACTTCCTGAAGGGTTGGGCAGAGGTCTACTAATGTTCACCCACAGTTTGCCGGTATGTTTAGGTCCCATGTAATGGGGCCCAGCCTGTTGATATTAACCGAACACAAATCCTAACTCCGAGCTGCTACTGAGAATTTCATGAAAAAACTCAATAGCACTTTGCTCGACGTCAGGGTACAAATATTATCTCAATCAAAATAAAACGACAGTCCAGGGGTGAAAACGATAAAAAAGTATGAAATATTAATGAATCGGTAATGGATTAAGGGCTGCATGGCACCATAATAGTCTGTAATGATAGATGTAAGTTGGAAAAATAAATAAATAATGATATTTATAAATATCTAATGTAGAGGAATGAAGGAGATGCCAATAGAAAGAGACAAGAAATCGCTTTAGGTACTACTAAACATACTATGAAATCAGACAGACCAAAGAAAATGTAGACGACTATATCCTCAAATAATGGATGTATTTGTGTTTACGGAAAATTCAAATAAAGATTTTACACCCAAAAACTTAAATTTCGAATACAAATTAAAAAAAAATTAAGACGTTAATCTCCGAGTGACATCAAATAACCCCCCACTTAAAGTAAAACCGTTACGTTCAAAAAAACGCCTCTTCCGTGTTTCGAAATTTAAAATCGCAAATCGTTCGTATAATTTGTTCGCATTGTCAGCTTGCGTACGCGATCAGATATAACATTGTTTTAAAACGTCGCACATGGTTTTAGTAATGAGATATTACGAAGTATCAAGATTAATCAAGTGCGCTTTAATTGTTTTGAGTGTTGATTTTGAAATTATTATTGCCGCGAAAACATTGGGGTGTAGAGCAGCTGGTTGATAGTGGCTGAAGATGGCGATAAATGGCTGCAATTGGAGAGAATTATACCTATGTGATGTAGTAGACTTCTCATCATCATCTGCTTATTCTTTTCCCAAGTATGTTGGGGTCGGCTTCCAGTCTAACCGGATGCAGCTGAATACCAGTGTTTTACATGGAGCGACTGCCTATCTGACCTCCACAACCCAGTTACTGGGCTACATGATACCTCTTGTTTAGACTGGTTGCCAGGTTTCTGACTATTCGTAACGACTATCCGTATCCATGATTATTTATTGAAATATAACGACGTTTCTTCAATCTACAAGAAAGAATATTATTTAGTATGTTCTTTATGATATCATATACATTACATTATCATATCAGTACAATAAAATTATTATCAGAAACATGGCGTCCGTATTAAAAACAAATAAATGCTACGCTATTCATTAAAAAACCTGTAAAAAATATCTGTAGCAACGTTATTAAAATTCAAAGCAATAATTATTAAATGTCGATTGCTTGCAGTGCAATAAAATAAGGGCTAATAAAATTTTAAAATAACTACAAAGATTAGATATCCAATATTTAATCCTGTAAAATGTCAGTGTATCGGTTTGTCTATATAATTAAATAAAAAACATACATACCATCACGCCTGTATTCCCTAAAGGGTTAGGCAGAGGTACACCGACAGTTCACCAGTATGTTTAGGTTCCATGTAATAGGAAGCGAGCCTATTACCAAGAACATAAATCAACAGCAAGTAAATATTTCATTACTATACATAATTTGATAACCACAATGGTACTTGCCCAGATTTGAACTCACTACCTCGTGTATTAAAGGCGGATGCTTCAACCACTGGTCCAATCCTGGTATTTAACTTTTAAATTCATATGTACTTTCTAAGTTTATCTTGGACATCACTTACATCTGCGAATGAAAACAAGTTCAGGTTACCTGGACTTAAAATTAAGTCTAAATTGCTAATTCGCAAGCTTGTAGCTCGTAGGCTTGTAATGACCTGCGGGTTGTTCGAAAGAGATACCGCGCCCCCGGAACGCAAAGGGCACATGAAAGGAACATAGACGGGTTTTAGTCAGTAAAAGTCTGACACTCCCTCCCGCCCCGCCCAGGGCGGGGGAAGATATTTGATGATTTCCCGTCTATAAAAAAAAATAAAAAAAAGGCTTGTAATGACCAAACCTCGTAATTTAAATAGTTTAAAACATGCATACACCATACTGTATTCCCCGAAGAGTAAGGCAGAGGCTAGTGGTCCTAAGCGGGACTGCTGGTCTTGGGTTCGAGGTTCCCAGGTCGAGCAATGTGTTATTGGGTTTTTCTATATCAAATTCTCAGTAGCAGCTCGGAGTTAGAATTTAATTGTGTCCGGTTAATAGCAATAGCCTCGCCTCCTATTATATGGGACCTAAACATACTGGCGAACTGTGGGTGTACATTGGTACACCTCTGCCTAATGATGTAAAAGTGAGAAAATATAAAGAAATACCAAATAAACTAGTAAAATCGTACCTACACACGGGCACGTTCGTACGGGCGATAAGAAGTTCGCCAAATCAGCTATATTATAAGAATAAGAAACAAAATGAAAGAAAAATTATGTATATTTGATAAATTCAAACACAACTTTAAAAAAGATCTCGAAAATAACAAACAAAAATCATAATTTTACCGTACAGAACCCAACCATTTCTTACAGTACCCAAAACCGTCTACACCAATTACACGATTCCTTTGTATCACCCGCTTCGAACATCAAAGGGGCCGCACTGAACGATTCTTCATACTCATTTACTAAAATTAAAGCACTATACCGCGACCAACACAACTTGAGCCTTGACATTTCATACAAATCAAAATGGCGACTGTAATTTGTTTGACGTTTTCTGGAGCAGGGATCTTTGTTACTGGTGGGTCTACCACAGTGTTGTAAGATGTCAAATAGTCAAAAGATTCACCGACTTATTATCTTATTAACAGTGTGTACATTTTTTTTATTGAGCATTTAAATTGACCGTGTAATTTGTAGGTGTGTGCGTGTGTGTTCTTTAATTTTAATTTTTCTTTGTAAATTGAATGGAATTCTTTGAATTCTAGAAAGCTTAGTGTATTTTTGACCAATTGGTTTATGCTTATAGATTTATGAACTTGTTCAATAAAAATAGGCATCATTGCAAAAAGCTTAAAAGCCTCAATATTTGAAGTAACCGATAAACCGACAAAGGTACTCAAAAGGCCGATTCTCGTATCAAAAACGTTAAAAATCTAATCGCAATCTCATCTAAGCGATAATCAATGTCAAAAACTGACCTTATGTGTAGAAAATTAGAGGCATTTTTGATAGATCGACGAACGTTTTTTACAGATACAAGGATTGCCTCTCTGACCAGTCTGCCTATTTTTGCCGCAAAACAACGTTGCTATGTTCTGGTTTGAAGGGTATAGATGCCGGTGTAATTATAGGCACATGAGACATTTCAACTTTGTCTCTGAGATAGCAACGCATTTGCAAGGCCTCTAGTATTGCAAATGTGGGCGGCGGTGACCACTTGGCATCAGGTGTGCCGTCGTAGGCTTATGTGCCATCCAATGTATTTTAAAAATATCCTTTCCGCTGTCTACATTCATTTGGGTTTGGCGATTGTAATGGGGAAACGAATGTTTGCGTTCCAAGTTCAGTCGCAATCTGTCAAAAATGTCTCTAATTTTCTACACATAAGTGTTTGACATTGATTGTCTCATAGATGAGATTGCGACTAGATTATAAACGAACACTCATGTAGGTCTATTTTGCATGAAGATTCTACAAATCCCGTTATATTCACCAGTCCATTGCGCAGACCGAAGCAAGATGTTCGCGATAACGTACCACAATTAGCGTATGCAAACACTGTAATTATATTCCTAGTATTGCACATGGTACTTCGAGTTTTTGTGATAGAGAAAATCTTGCGCACGTGCACTGTTTTAGGGTTCCGTGGGAGGTTTTTGAAATCGTTTTGCTGACCACCCAAGTATATGTACGTTGTTGTTTGTTTTGTGTCTCGTATTTTGGATATAGGTAGCTAATAAGATCTTACCTACCTACGCTTTGATTAATGCTGTAGGTACTCACAGTTATTATAACGTTCAGAAATGCCTTTAAATAGTATAATTTAAATAAAAATTTGAATTTGACTTGTTTCGTATGACCAGCTTATATCAGGACTTACAATTTTAATTTTGAGCCCTGTTTTAATGTAGAGCTAAATCTGACATCTTTGGTAAATTATATGGAAAAATAAATTAATAAAAGTCATTGCTTTTCTTAAATTTATTTTTCCATTTAATTTACACTCACCCAAAAATTTTATCGTAACCGCATCTTAAAAATTGAGAAAGAAATACTCTAAAAAATAATAAACCTTTTGTGTTTAGATATGTAATTTCCCTACTTTATTATACCTTTTCCAACAAAAGACTTGAAGGACAACTGTACAAAATTAAATACAATCAAAATGTAGTCACAATCTCATCTCAGCAACAACTAATGTTAATAATGTATGTACATTTTTGACCGATTAAAACTGACATTAGATTGCGATCATTCCTAAAATTCAATAAAATTTCCTCTCTGTTTGTGCCACACAGCAACACAAAACTAGCTGCCAAACCATTTGTTAAGCCTCAAACATACTCTTAAAGCCCTACAGAACCCACACCCATAAAACCGTTCGACAGAAACCAAGGAACCATGTAAGTAGCGAGCATGCAGACGCCCGCGACGCTGATCAAGCATGCGATTCAATCGTTTGGATATTTTTCACTGCGTTAAAAACAAGCAGACAGTCATTACTCGCAATAAAGTTTAACTACTTATTATTTTCTAATTGTAATTGAACTACAAACGAAAGCATTAATAATTCGCGGTTAATTTTTGAAGTCGATTTCTCCTTGTCCATTCTTCTTCTTAGCGCATATATTGAACATATAACAATCATACATACCATCATGCCTGTATTCCCCGAAGGGTTACACAGAGGTATACCAATGTACTACACCCACAGGTCACCGGTATGTTTTTAGGTCCCGTGTAATAGAGGCGAAATCTTAACTCCGAGTTGCTACTGAGAATAAAATAATTATTATAAATAATACCATATCGCTATTTAGATAGAGAAAAGGCACAAGCACTGATCACAACGCTTGTTCAAGGCGGTTTGGCGATTTTAAACTTATTAACTATTTGTCCAAGTTTCCTTACAATGTTTTCTTACACCGAACTCCAGTGGTGTCAAAGATCAACTTAGTAAGTAAAGTACATATGAATTGGAGATATCAGATTGGTATTTGCCTGGTATTGAACCCACAACCACGAGCCAGAGCCAGAGTATCGAATGCACGAAAGTGCATTCGATACTAGACCATCACGACTTTACGTAAACACAAACAAAAGCTTTTAATTCAAAGAACTACGTCCAAATGCCTTTCAATCAATGTCAACGGTTTAACATTTAAAACAACTAGATGGTGCATTCTGTTCACTGACATTGATCGACTGGAAATCGATCGTGCCCTATAAAAGTAGACTGAAGAATTTAATGCCTTTTCATTTATTATTAGAGCTATGGTTAGGTGTGTATGGACTTAGTAGTTTTATTAGTACACTGGCAATTTGAACCATTACCACTGCTCAAGAAAACATGATGAAAATCCGTCATACTTTGTAGAATCAAAAATAACGGTACTTGTCAAAATACAATGGGACAATACCTGAGAGACTGGTAGGTATATTTTGTTTACGTTTTTCTTTTTAGCGTTTCGAAGAGTAACAATATTAAAGGGACGAGTAACATATTGTTGCGGCCTAGAATTTTGTTTAACGTAAACGCTTTGTTTACGTTAAACAATTACAAAGAGAGTGGAACTCGGTTGGCCACGTTTGCAGCATACAAAATAACTGATATGTGGAGCTGTGACAAAGTCAGATAGTGTCACGGCAAACAATGCATGAGATGGAAAGAAGAGGTACACAACATTTATTATCAATAATCTACACTACGAGTAGCTCTAGAGCGCAACAGCTAGAAGTCATGAACTTTACCTAGCAATGGAATGTTGCAATGGATGCATAGGGCTCATGTATTCCCCGAAGGGTTAGGCAGAGGCGTACCAATGTACACCCACAGTTCGCCGGTATATTTAGGTCCTATCCCATGTAATAGGGGGCGAGGCTATTGCCATTAACCGGCACAAATCCAAGCTCGACCCGGAAATCGAACCCAGGACCTCGAGCGCAGCAATCATGCTTAGGACCACTAGGCAAACGATCTGTTCTGCCACTAGGCAGAACAATCACGGTCTAATCTCAGCTTCAATGTCACCTTTATTGACTTTCATTTATGACATTGATTTTAGCTGAGATGAGATTGTGACTCGATTTGGAACGTCTTTATTGTTAAAATTGGCCTTCTTATTTACAGTCATAGTGTCGTAATTGTTACCTATGTAGGTAGTGTTTTTAAAGAGTCTTTTTTAAAGCGGTTTTTAAATCTTATTACATTTTGAATTATTCGTTTTTTTTTTATTAGATTTATATTATACGCAAACTATAATATCAGATTTCAGTCCGTTTCATAGACCAAGAGCTAGACACTCTTAAATCGCATAAAAATAATAACAAAATTACCGTAATTTATTGACACGACTACCGCAAGACTGCCCTTTTAATACCACTCATGTTTTTTCATAGTAACTTGCGTACAAATGATGATTTATATACCATAGCATGTCGTGTTGTTTTACGGTCATGTACTTAAAGGGCGTCAATGTTACTGTATTGTTAGGCGCAATTTACACTGAACTGAAAGGGACTCTCATTGCGCGCGAATTTTCTGGAATCCGCGAGAATTCGTCTGAAGACGAGCGATCAGGTGCTTATTTACCCGACTACAGTGGAGTCCAAAAGGAGGGCTATGTGTTTAACTTTTGTCAACAACAACGCAACAACTCATCAGCTCAACCGTGAATCTTTACTATGTTGATAAATGATAGGTACAGTCAACAAAACTATTTGGTATGCAGGCAAAATTATTCATCTTTCTACTACACTGCCAATATTCATTTTTACTGGATGCGTAATTACATTTTAAGCTTATAACACACTTCAGATAGTTATTTAAAAGAATTGACTGCTCAGCGCACTCAACACATTGTTTAAAAGTATTTATTTATTTATTTAAACTTTATGCACAAAAAAGTACAAAGGCGGACTTAATGCCTTAAAGTAATCGCAAGTAAGCTGCCTGTATACCGAATAGCTTTGTTGAGTGTACGTCATTAGATTCGGCTTGATGGCTCGAGTCGCTGGGTTTTCTACATCTATTCGTCTTCTAATTTTATTCATTTGTACGGCAATATTAACATCATGATCATCTTATCTTACTGATAATAAGGTGTCACCTTCACCAATGATTATATAGTATACAACCACAACTTATTACATAGTCATTGATCACTAGTTCATAAGGCTACCTTATCTAGGTATTTTTGGGAGATACTTAACCTCCAGCTGCCTCGTTGGTATCGTGGTCGCAAGTGCGACTGCTGTGCAAGGGGTCCCGGGTTCGATTCCCAGGTCGAGCAAAAAGTGTTATTGGATTTTTCTATGAAATTCTCAGTAGCAGCTCGGAGTTTGGATTTGTGCCCGGTTAATGGCAATAGGCTCGCCCCCTATTACATGGGACCTAAATATACCGGCGAACTGTGGGTGTACATTGGTACACCTCTGCCTAACCCTTCGGGGAATATAGGCGTGATGGAATATTACCCTCCAGCTTCCCTGACCCCCTCCTCTTCCCCACGTTCCTTTTTTGTGCCAAATAAACTGCCTGTTCTCTCTCCTTGCACAGATAATTATGACCGCCTGCCTTTTCATAAGGAAAACATAAACAT
The DNA here is from genome assembly GCA_932526535.1 of Caradrina clavipalpis. Classification (NCBI taxonomy): domain Eukaryota; kingdom Metazoa; phylum Arthropoda; class Insecta; order Lepidoptera; family Noctuidae; genus Caradrina; species Caradrina clavipalpis. The sequence goes on from OW052108.1 coordinate 2,290,092, forward strand.
GTTATTTTGACTGCGTAACCAGTGCGTTTGCGCATGAAATTGGGTGTCTTTAAAATTATACCGGTTTTGGAGTCCAGACGTGTTTGTTAGTAGGTAGGTATTACTTGGGCAATTAATATATGGAAAAAAAGATACGATGGCTTATTTGAGGAGTGTGTCAGAATAAATCTTGAATTGTTGAGTAGATCTTCTTTATCGTGTGGGCAGTAAGATCTTACGCGACCCCACACACCGTAGTGTTAGAGTTGAGTAGATGTCCCTTCTATAAAAAATAATAAAAGAAAGAGCTAGGTACTTCTTCCTCAATTTTCTTGATTCTTCTTCCCTCGTATAGAAAGGATAGCTTTTGCCTACGACTTCATCTGCTTAAAAGTCTAAGTCAAATCTGCTCTTAGTTGAATTTTCGTACCTATCAACTACCTACATAATAGTAAAATAATAAATAAATAATAAAATAATAAATAAATAATAAAATAATAAATAAATAATAAAATAATAAATAAATAATAAAATAATTTTGTGATTACTTAGTGAGTGATTCTTCGCTATTAAGTCTACACGATAGGCATCGTAACGAAGACTTTTACCATAGATAGTGCATCATACCAGACCCCCCAGAGGTAACACTAAATAAAATCACCTCTTTTATATATTTTGACCTTGTACTTTTGTGTGGGATCATGAAACTTTTTGTGGTTGTTTTTTCTAAGAACCGATGAAAACATCTTGTTGTGGTATCTTCAAAGTAGTGTGGTTTCTTAATATGGGGCACTTGAACTGAATTTATGCTAAAAGTTTTCATTAGGATGTCCCTTCCACGGCTTTTAATTAGATTTCACCATCTTTCTGTCCTTATTCCATGTTACTTGAGGTCATTGCAATACATTTTGCCTTCCATGCCTGTCAACCATCATAATATCACTGACTCCCTTCTCTTTCATATAATTCTTCACACAATCCATCCTTTTTTTGTTGGACTTCCCTCTTCCGCCTTATAATTAAATAATCATATTAATCAATATAGGTAGATTAGCTCATAGGTACATCAAGTACCTACGTTGTATAGGTACCTGTACCTAACGTACCTACGTAAGTAATTAACTCGCAATTTTTATTTATTACACCCATCATTGACCATAAGAATGACGGTTATTAAAAAAAGGAACTCAATCAAACGTAACGTAACCATTAGCAACCATTTGCTAAACAGATGCGCATTTTACACTAATTAACAAAATGTTTAAAGTTTCTCATAATTACAAACTGGTCCTATCCATCTTTCGTGTTATTATTCATATTAAAATGTACAGTCGGCAACGGAAGGACACATCAGGTACAAAGTTACAAACTATGTACAAAAAAAAAGGAAAAAAAAACTGGTTTTATCTAAAATCTAGATATGTGGATAATTACTAACACCCGTCCACGAGGTAACGTTCTCTGAATATTAAAAAAAATATACACAACAGCCGCCATTACAAGTATAACGATTATACATCGCTTGGCGAAAAAAGTTTGTGTTAAAAATTATACCTGGATACCTCCACACTGAAATGTTGTAAGCGACAATGAAAATTCAAACCGAAATTAGTCTTAGAACGAGTGTGTTAGAACTGAAATTGTATTGCACGGTTTAAGCATTAGAATGCCCTAAAAATTTATTACAGCGGACGCGTAGAAAAACATTAAGCCATCTGTAATTTGTATAGTACGAGAGACAGAGAGACCCGATTGTTCAAGTATAAAATTTGATAAGTTAGAGCAAGATAGGTAGACGTCTGTTGTTACTTTTCTAACAATGTTGCTGGTAGCCAATCCGGGAGCAGTAATGGGCGGGTCGGCTCCTGTGTTCAAATAGATTGATGAAAATTGGTTCCTTATGTTGGGTTCAGCAGGATTATAGTGATAAAAAACTGGTATTTTTTGGAACTGTATTTTGAAGAGTTCGTGGAATTTGAATACAGTGTGGTTGTTAGAAAAAAAAGATACGATGTGTTTTTGCCAACTATTTTTAGATATAAGCAGATGTAGGTATGAGCCAAGTGAGAACACTTTTGGTAAGTAAAGTGCAATCAAATTAAGTTTAATAGTTTCACAGTAAAAACTTAAAGAGCTTTCGCTTTTATTAAGTGCTAGCTTTTGCAACTCAGACAAAAAGCGGGTAAAAAAGTAGTCTGTGTCCTTTCTTGATATTCAAGCTTTGTTTATACTGAATTTCATGAAAATCGGTTCAGTAGATTAGTTGTAAAAGAGTAACAAACAAACTCACTTTCACAATTTATAATACTAATAGGATTTATGTATTTTTTAAATTTTCTTCGTTGAGTCCTATTCTGACATTTCGCATATCGATTTGAAAACCTTTTTTTTTTATATTTCCTAATTTTTAAAATTATTTATTTCAATTAAACCAAAGGTACTTTTGAACGTCATTTACAGAAGGGAAAAATAAATCTAATTGCCCCAACAAAATATAGTTTTGTATACCTAGAGAAGAATAGGAAAGAAACTCCATAGGAACTTATGCTTCGAATTCGTGTTTATATCAAGTAAACCGTGCTTCATACAAAGCGGCTGGGTGAATTCTGATGAGACTTTCATTCATACGTTATTATCTATAGAATCAAATACTTATACACTGCACGCAACACCGTAAGAAATTTGTAACGCTTAAAGAGAAATGTTTTAATAAACATAGGTACGTGGAATTAAGTCGCAAATTGTCGCATTAATAAATATTTTATTGTACTAATTTTTAAGTTAATTTGAGACTTTATTATTAACGCCAAAGCCGTGTAATCAGTGATATCATTTATCTACTCCAAGTAAATTTTATTTCATCTTTTTAGCTTAGAATTTAGATGTCTAATAGTTATAAACTATATTATTGTCAGTCTCCCCCGTAAGAGATTTTGAATCACATATAATTTTGAAATTAAATTAAAGATAGCTCTTTGCCTATGTATAAAATTAATTATTACAAGCTTAATGACTTATTATGGCCAAAATTTTACATACCAAGGTAGCTAATACAAAAAATATTTTTTCAATTCGTAAAGGAAAACATCGTGACGAACCATGAACTCATAGTTAATATAAGTCTGAAATCACCATACGCCTTGAGCAACAGTGGTGATCAATGATCGATCGTGCCTTCTCTGTGTGAGAAGAGGCCTTTGCCCTGCAGTGGGACAATAATAGTCTGGCAGTATTAGGTATAATTTTGCCATTTGCTATAAAATAATGTTATTTACAACTATTATTGACGTCGCCGAACAGGTGGTGCACTCTTTAAATCATTACGTATTATTGAGAACCTGAGGATTGACCTATTCTTAGCCCGAAGAATCAGCATTGCCATTCAACGTGGCATTTGAATTCGATTATGAACATTCATCAATCAGTGTGGCAGTATTGTAATGTAATACTCTAAATTGAATCTTAAGTCTTTATATTACAGGTGTACTCCCGACGAACACCTACAGGTAAGGTATGTATTACAAAAGTCACAAGCCAAACAAAATTGTATCATTTTCCCGACCTCCATTGCAATGACACCAGTACAACAAATTACTGCAATTAGATGCCAACAATAACAAAATGAGGTAACTTTTAATAAAAGTAGCGGCCATGGTAAATATAACCATTAGGTCTTGTGAAATACACAGGTTTTGCATCATATAATAATATAATATACGATACCTATCGATATATTGTGTGGCGATCCGACTATTTATGTTGTAGATAAAGTTTGAATATAGGACATTTTCAAGCATTGTACAATCCATACCTGCCAGGGTTGTGAAATTTCTTAGAACCGACATTTTATAAAATAAATTATTTATTTCACCAAGAACCATCACATTACAATAATCACAGAATTATAAACATAAACGCTTTTACCTAACTAGGTCATAATATATTTAATATTCTGACTCCTCACCTAGTTTCGGAGTATGTGCCTGTGTTTTAGGAGTTAGTGATTCTGGGTAACAAACAAAACCTATTAGCATAGCATAGCATATTATACTAAGATCGGGACGCGGATGAAGTTGCAGACATAAGGTAGTTTGTGTTCCACGCGCACCACAAAGGGGATGTCAACATGGAAGACGGGATCCAATAGAGCCAGTGCCTGCAGGGCTGCGAAATTTGTTCGAAAGTGTCACCGCGGCCTAAGAACGCAAAGGGCATTAGGAAGAACACTGACGGGTTTTAATCAGTAAAAGCCAGACAATTTCCGCTCCGCTAAGAGCGGAAGAAGTCATTTGATGATTTCCCATCCTTAAAAAACACACACAAAAAATGCCAACATTACAAATGTGGAAGTAACTCTGTTTGTTACGGTTTTACAGCTATTCTACTGAGCCGGTTGTGATAAAATTAGGTATGGGGTAAGCTTGAACCTCAGAAAAGAACATAGGCTACGTTTTAATCCACGACTTTGTCCACGTTTGCAATATCCGACAGTCACGCGGATGTAGTTCTTTGCAGGAAAAAGCTAGTTCGATATACCTACTTCGTTAATCTCAAACGAAAGTAAAAAAAAAAAAAACCAACAGTCGATTGGTAAACATTATTTTTTTAAACCATAAACTTTTCAACCACGATCGTTTCGCCAACATAACTTATTAGAGCAAACAGTCTTAAGACAATAAACAGTTAGTCAAAATCGAAATGGTTTAGTTTGGTAAGGTTACCCCGACAAAAAAAAAGGTTTCAACTGTGACCAGATTTTCTCTTTTGCAAAGGGTTATGCTAGCAAATAGATGGCGCCACGAATCTTTCGAATCATGATTGGATTTAAAATATAACTGAAATTTTCGCTGACAAAGCCGCGGGCTTAAAACTCGTATACGTATAAAGAAGAAAATTACCTTGAACCACTACACATAAACAGAAAAATACCATACACACCAAAACCAAACATTGACAGTAACACATAAATAAATAACAATTTAATATCCATCATAGTTATGTAGCGATATTATTGTTGCACACACACATACACATTTGTATACACCATACAACACTATGAAACACCATACAAAGCCGATCGTAGTTTAGATTGTAAGTAATTGTTCCGACCTGGTTAAAAAAATGTTACCTACCTGCCTTATCTACCTACCTATGAGTTTTACATAGAACCACATATTTACCTACGCTGCCATTGTTTATATCATTTACATTTGACTATTATAACAACAGTAGCTTCTGCCCGTGACTTCGTCCGCGTCTACCCACGGTAACCGTAGATTTTCTGAGATAAAAAGTATCCTATGTTCTATTCTAGCTTGTATCTATAAAACAACCATCATCAACACATCTACAATATGTGCCAAATTTCATCCAGATCCGTTACGCCGCTTAAGCGTGAAAGATTAACAAACAAACATTTAACCATCCCTCCTCACAAACTTTCTCATTTATATTATTAGTAGGAGTAGTGGGAAGTAGCATACATACTTAAATAATTCGACGACGCCAAATCATCATGTTTTATATAAATTGGACGATATGAAAAGAAATTTGAAGGATATTTTTTATAAACACCGAATCACCATGGTGAGATCACCAAAAGGCAATGAGGTATAAAATATATTGGAGTTAGATCAAATATCTATGTTTTACTGTTTTATCTGTGTTTTGTTTTTATTGTTTTTTCTTTGTTTTACCGGGGGGAAAAAGCACTTGAACGAATCACGGGCAGCAGCTAGTACCTATTATTATTAGATCGCATACCATCACGCCTGTATTCCCCGAAGGGTTAGACAGAGGTGTACTAATGTACACCCACACTTCGCCAGTATGTTTTAGGTTCCATGTAATAGGGGGCGAGCCTACTAACCGAGCACAAATCCTAACTCCGAGCTGCTACTGAGAACTTCACAGAAAAAACCAATAATACCTGCTCGACTTGGGAATTGAACCCAAGCCCAGCAGCGTAGCAGCCACGCTTAGGACCACTAGGTTAACAAGGCAGTTCGTTTAAGATTGCTGTAATAATTATGTTGGTGTTTGTAAAACTGGTCCCTAAGCTATTATTTGAAGGTCGAAATAACCTTTACTGTTCTGATGTTTTCAATGCCGGAAGACGCGAACGAAGCTTGAAGAGTCTTATTATAATAATTATTGTATTACTATTATGTTTAGATAATTTGATTTGCCTACCTGAAGCAGTAAGTCACAAAAAACTACTACCTACCAATTTAATTGGTATCTTTGTATTTAATCACTAGGCTTTTTTTTTTTTTTTTTTATTGACGGGAAATCATCAAATAACTTCCCCCGCCCTGGGCGGGGCGGGAGGGAGTGTCAGACTTTTACTGACTAAAACCCGTCTATGTTCCTTCATGTGCCCTTTGCGTTCCGGGGGCGCGGTATCTCTTTCGAACAACCCGCAGTAAACACTAGGCTTGTGCCCGCGACTTCGTCCGTGTGATTTTTTTACTCTTGTTTTGTTACGTCTTTGGTTACTGCTCCGCTCCTGTCTTCTTCTTTAATGTGTGGGCCTTGTAAGGTCTTAACGAACCCAAACACCCTATTGTCAGAGTTTCTAAACCGCCTCAAGAGCCTCTGACGTGGTTACCGATGTCAGTAATGTCCAAGATAAACTTAGAAAGTACATATGAATTAGAAAAAGTCAAGTCAATATGGCTATAACATAAAAATATTTTTTTCAATCCGACGTGTATAAGCTCCTTTGTTTATCTTGGACATCTATGTCATTAGTAAAGTATACGAAGGAAAACGTCATGAGGATTCCTGGATTTTTAATTAATTTTCGTCTGAAATCACCAGTCCCACATGAGCAAGCGTGGTATTCAATACTCGTGCATTCTCTGCATAAGACGAGGCTTTTGCCCTGCAGTGAGACAATAATAGGCTGGTATTTTTTTGTTTTTTAAGCTTTGAAAATAACCTAAAACAAGTAATAAAATTTAAAGAAGAATAAAGATCCCTACCGCAACAAAACAGCTGATAACCTCGAAACGGCTGAACCGATTTTGATAAAATATATCTCAGAACCATTGCAAGGAAACCTGCTTTCAAGTAATGAACATTGCATTCAAATCGGTTAACCCGTTTTTGAGCTCCGCTACCACAGACAGACACACAGACAAACACCCCTCTTTTTAACCGACTTCAAAAAAAGGAGGAGGTTATCAATTCGACTGTATTTTTTTTTTTTATATTTGTTACCTCGAATTTCCCGACTGGGTAAACCGATTGTCATGATTCTTTTTTTATTTGAAAGCTGGTGCTTCCCGTGTGGTCCCATTGTCACCATTTTAATATCTGATGATGGGATCTTGTAGAAATCGGGGGAACTCTTCAATAAATAACAGCAGATTAACCGCGATTGTTGCTATAGCATATTTAAGCATTGTTTACACCATCACACAATATAACATCACGCCTGTACTCAAGGGTTACACAGATGTATACAGTAGTATTTAAAAATTTCTCATCCAAGTAAACGAAATCGCATATTCTGCTTTCTTATGACTTTTTAGTGGTGTCTCGTTAATTTACATAACATGACAGTTTCTTCATGGATTTGGATGACAAGAAGTTGATACTAATGTTGTATAATTGTATGTATTGTAATTTTTTTGTAAAAAAGTTTTTGAGTCAGGGGTTAAAAATCAAGATATCAAGCCATATTTCAAAGCACCATCTACAACAAGAAACATTAAACTAAGTACAAGAAGGTACAAAATCTACTAGCAAAGATCTTAATAATTGATTTATAACATCAGTTATGTATGTAAATGCTAATTTCATATCTATAGACGAACACCTTAGAACAATGCAGTGTGCATATTAGAAGCAAAAAGTTGTGCCTGCAATTACGAGGCATGGTTTCAAAGCAACTTACCGCTATGCGGGGCGGGGTTCCGTGGGGTGATAGCAGAAACGGGGATCCGATGGAGATTTTATTTTATTTGTAGGAACTCTCTGTTTTTTTTTTGCCCCTACTCTCCCACTGCTGGGCAAAGGCCCCTTTGGCTATTACATGGGACCTAAATATACCGGCGAACTGTGGATGTACATTGGTACACCTCTGCCTAACCCTTTAAGGAATACAGGCGTGATGCTATGTCATTTTTCAAAAATGGAAGAAATTTTGTCGTTTTTTTTTAATTTGATTTAGCAAAATAAACCCAGATAACGTCCAGGTAGGTATTTTTTAACGGTTCATAATTACGTCAATCACCTACGTTTTAATGCGCGTTACATAATTATCTTAACTACAAACCCTTGATGTGCAAATTAATAAAAACATCTGCCCTCATTACTTAGGCGCGTATTATTATTTTGGCTTATTTTAATAAGCTTTACTTGCGATAATAATATTATAAAAATTGTTGACATTAATGACGAAAATAATTTAAATAATTAAAAATATTAATGTCGTGTATTTAATTAGTTATCAAAAAAGGTAGATAATAATAATTGGACTTTTGAAATTATTATTTTCCTCGAAGATTTAATTATTAATACCAGGTATTAAACATGGGAGTCGAATTAAGTTTTGATACAATTTTCTTTCTAAACAAATCAACATCTGCCTATCGTTTTCCCAACTATGTTGGGGTCGGCTTTCAGTCTAACCGGATTTTGATTTTGCATCCTCATCAAATTTCAGAATAAAAGACAATTAATAGTCAAAGAAATATTTTGTGGTTTATATTGTTTGTTCAGAATTTCAGAATACACCTCTTTCAATGCACAGAATCGTCCTGTTACGTGTGCATGTGTAGATAGATAGGTAGGTAGGTAGGTAACAACCATAAAATAAATAATTATCAGGTTTACATCATTTATTTTTGATATTTACAAAACAAATTCCGACCACCGCGATCATGATGTTTACATTATAATTACAATAATGACATTCTCGATAGAGACTGGCTAATTATTATAGAGATATTATAGTGCTCAAGTGTGTGCCCTAACACAGGTGCATTCTCTTTTCCCGTCAGGGAGAGATCAGAAAGAAAAAACGCTTAACGAGATTATGATGTCACACCACCATCTTACAAACTGCCTGTTGAGGAATCCCTATAAATAAAATACCTGGGAATCCAACTCAGTACCCCGCGATTAGCAGTCGCGCATCTGTGTGGCCACGAGACCGATGAGGCAGTAAACACAATTTAAAGATACCCCGAAGTAGACTAATACAAATAAATTATTAAATAATAGTTATCTATGTCAACCATCCCTAAAACTAGCATAAAAGGCCAAGTTTTATAAAAGAAAAACAATCAAAATTAAAAAATTACAGCGTCATCTTTACTAAAATTACAAAACAACAATGCAAAGATGGGCATGAAGTAATTACACGGAACACCGCTAGATGGCATTAAATAATGTTCACAAAATTTCACATACATTCACTAGATGTCACTAAATTCAATTTCGTTCTTCCATCACGTGATTATAGATGGCGTTGTTCTAAAATGTTTAGAAGACTGAGACCAGTGAGCTGTAGTTCGATCTTTTTCTTTGAAAGCATTTAACATATCTATATGCAATGTCCCGTGCGGGAATGGGTTTTTGGCTGAGACATGTGTCTATCTGTCGCTCCACCATGTCCCTTTCTGGAAATGAAAAAAAAAAAAACAAATAAGTAAGTACATTAACTTGCTTAAGTAAATATTGTTCCATTAGATTGTCTAGGATAATGGGTAAGTGTTAGTGGCGTGGACTTAATTCCTACCAGCTTTGGTGTGGTTGCGGGTGAGACACCGGGCAAGTACCAATGTGAAAAAAAAATACCTCGTCTATAACCGACATTCATACATATAACCATGCCTGTATTCCTCGAAGAGTGAGGCAGAGGTATATCAATGTACATTCACCCACAGTTCACCGGTATGTTTTACGTCCCATGTAATAGGGGGCGAGCCTATTGCCATTAAGCGGGCACAAAACCTAACTCCGAGCTGCTACTGAGAATTTCATAGAAAAACCCAATAACACTTTTTGCTCGACCTGGGAATCGAACCCAAGACCTCTAGCGTAGCAGTCGCGCTTAGGACCACTAGGCCAACGAGGCAGTTACAATACAACCGACATTTCGACGAGCGACGGGCCTGTTGGTCTAGTGGTTAGTGGCCCTGACTGCTAAGCCGGAGGCGGAGGTCGTGGGTTCGATTCCCACCCAGGACAAACTTTGTGTGATGAGCATGATTGTTTGTTCTGTATCTGGGTGTGATTTATCTATAATATGTATGTATTTATAAACTATATAAGTATGTATATCAGTTGTCTGGTTACCATAACACAAGCTCTGCTTAGCTTGGGATCAGATAGACGTGTGTGAGTTGTCCCAAGATATTTACTATTTACTATTATTACTATTAATGCGGACGATGTCACGGGCATAAGCAAGCATAAAAAGCATTTAAGCTGAGCATTATTATATTATTATTTAGCATTATTCTTACGGTCAATAGGCACCCTCCCCAGAGCAATATCAGACTTAAAAACTCCTTCTTTTGTCATTACACCTCTTTTCATCAACACGCAAAGAGCCCAATTCTTCACTAACGGCAGTTGAACCTAAAATAAAATAAAAAACACAACCGGCTTCAAAAACTACAAAGGGGAAAGTAACTTTAGTTTTGGAAGTCGGTGGCATTACAAACAGAACCAAAGCCGCCGACTTCCAAAAGTCTTGGAGGCAATTTACCTTCATTAAATACCTTTTAGGAATATTTCGGGCAATAACATTTTTACCCCCTTGAACCTTTATGAAATGAGACAATTTTGGTGTCATTCGATTCAGTAAATCTTAATCTAGGTCTATATATAAGTAATTCAGTTTAATTTAATAAAAAACATCGCTCGAAGAAGTTTTAAAGTCCAAAATATTTAGATGTTAATAATTTATAACGTACGCAATATTTCTTTTTAATAAAAACTTACGGGTCTATTTTGTTAATATAAGTATGTACAAGAGAAAATTAGATTATGAAATTTACGGGGGGAAGACGTTATCGCATTTTGTGTGAAAATTTACAGCTTCACAATCCTCTTAATAATAGAATTTTGTTTGGATACGGGAGTCTAAAAATATTCCAAACAGACAGGCTGTATACTTTGTGTTATATGTAATGAATTTTAGTTGTGTAACAATCGTCAATGGTGCTGATTCTCTTGTTCACAAACTTAATTTTCTCTTTCAATTTCTTAAAGAAAAAGACAGAAGATACAAATTCGTTTAGTCCTGTCAAATTAGACAGTGCCTGGAGAAAATTGGCGTGTTTATAGTCGCCACGTTTTTAATTGCGTCTAAATTATGACAGAACTTAACTAAAATTTTATCTTCGGTTCTTTTCTTAATGAAATGGAAAGAGAAAGATGAACGATGATGATGAGATGTTTGTAAACAAGAGAATCAGCACCATTGCGTCGAAATAATGTAATTTAATTAGAAATAAGTATAATATCTCAAACAGGTTGACTTTTAATTCACTATGGGGTTTTCAGGGGAATAATGTACTCATAAATACGAACAATTTTTGTTAGGACAAAAACCTACATTACATTATGCTCATTATAATAGTACAGCAGTCCGATTCATTCTGTTAAGTGAAGACTTTTGTACAACGTAATAGTCGGTTCTTCAGTAAAAGTTTTTTTCTTTTTATAAAAAGTCGTCCAATGATATGCCATTGGATGACAACCAAGTCCACCGGATGCAAAGTAGTCACCTCCAGATATAGACATCTGCAATACCAGAAGCCTTGCAAATGCGTTGCCTTCCCAGAGACAAAGTTAAAGTGTCTCATGTAATACACCGGCACCCATACCCTTCAAACCGGAACACAGTACTTCCCCAGACGAGCTCCTTCAAAAAAGCTCTACTACTAAAAAGTTACTTCCATCCCTTGAAAGACGCGGAGTGAGTTGAAAGTCAACCCGTATATCTATATACCCTGGGCACCCCCCACTTTCTTCGCTTTATCATAGTGATAACATCAGAGTCAACTCTTGTCTCTTCCACGCATTCCAGTTGATGTCTCGTCAGTGATCGTCTTGGTACGTCTGTAGAGGTCGTTGAAGGCTGGAGAATAAAGAAAAAATAATAATTATAAAAACGAAGCGTTGCTATTTCGATTCCGATATAACTTGTAACATATTAAACGCATACCCAGAAAGTAGTTTGCTTAGAATCGGCTAGTGAATCGAACCACTGCAACTCCTGAAAGCCAGAATCAACAGTGGTAAACACCAGAAAATACATACCATCACGCCTGTATTCCCCAAAGGGTTAGACAGAGGTGTCCCAATGAACACCCACAGTTCGCCGCCGGTATGTTTAGGTTCCGTGTAATAGGGCAGCGAGCCACTTGCCATTAACCGAGCACAAATCCTAACTCCAAGCTACTACTGAGAATTTCATAGAAAAACCCAATAACACTGACGTAACAAACATACGGACGAATTGAGACCTCCTTCTTTATTTGAAGTCGGTTAAAAATACATTGACACTAGGAGAAGGGTCTATTCTATAGGTAGGCTCGGCATCAGACCAGAACCACCGATCAGATACTCCGAAGTGTCAATAACGCTGAGGTATCTCGCGTTAGCTGAATGATACTTATCACACAATAACAGCTACATAATACAAGAAAAAAGAAAAAGATACTAATGTAAATAATAAATAAAGATATTTTTTTAAGTAACCCAAAAAAAAATCTCTAAAGTAAATAATACCCGTTATGCGTTCTACGCGCGCCTCAAAAAGGTGTAAGCAAACATTTGGAGGGGCCACTCAGGGCCGATGCTTGCCGGGGCTGCGGGTTGTTCGAAAAACTTGCTGCGTCCCAAGAACGTAAAGGGCATAAGAAAGAATAGGAAGGAGAGGGCACAACATAGTCAGTAAAAGTCTGAATAAGGGCGGGAAAAGTCAATTGATTTGACTACAAATAATTGTATAATAAATGTCGTCGTGGTCATCACGACATATTACACAAGTGAATTACATAATTAATAAAAAAAGAAAAAGAAAAACCTACCGTATACCGCAATCCAGTAGCCAAACTAAAAAATATTAATGCAACTTTGATCATGTCTATGAAAATCACTATTGCACGGGTACAATTAAATAGAAACGCTAGAAAAATGTACCTTTATATCATATTCTGAATGAAAACAATGGTACTAGAATATAAATATTATAATTTCCTCTTTTGCATTAAGATCGTGTTCAGACAATGTAACTATCGGAAAAGGGTTTTTTTTATATACCAGAGACTAAATTGACAGTTTCATAAGTCAAACTTAAAAAAATAATGTGCTTTCGGCACTTAAACTTAAAGCACACTATTTTCAAGTAGGATACCTTTTTTAGTTTTCGGAAAAAAGCGCCCCGATCTTTTGGGATAAGGCCGGGGAGTGTGGGATTCTTACCTCACTAAAACCAACCCGGTGGACACCATCAGCACATGGAGAGGGTTCCGTTTCCTCTTCAAAGGCCGCACCAGAACCCTCCCTGTGCAACGCCTGTTAGGGCACGTCTCTGGGAAGACTGTAAAGGGGTCTTCCCTAAGCCTCGCTGTGCACGGTAGCATGTGACCACTATGCTACCGTGTCTTCTAAGGTCGCTTTAGTGGGCGTACAGAGTCCCCATTCTACCCACCTGCGACCTTAAATCAAGTTGGATACCTAAAGCTGTCAAATCAGTTTCTGAGATTATTAAATGCCCTTAAGTGAAATTGTTCTAAGTTGAGCCGCAGCCCCCAAAGGTGTGGAGACCAGTCCTTGGTGAAGACAACCTCATAATATAGCGCTAGATATCAGCCTTTTTTTTATAATGACATTCGTACTATCACGCTCACAATTAACACGAATCTACCGACACCTCTCGAGCTAAAATTCATCAAGCCGTTTAGGCTACAGAGTGTATAAAGAAGTATACATACATACACGTGAAAACATAACCCTCCTTATGGCTCAGTGGGATAAAAAAAAACGACGGGTTGCACTCCAGGAGTGCCGGCAGAAGTGCACGATTTTGCACGATTTTCCACGATTCAATTACGAATATTTTCGATCAGGGTCACGTGTCCTGACGCGAGCAAAACAAGTGCACAACGCCGCCTAAAATTTTCGATCAGGGTCACGTGTCCTGACGCGAGCAAAACAAGTGCACAACGCCGCTTAAAATTTTCGATCAGGGTCACGTGTCCTGACGCGAGTTTAACATTTTTTACCCAACGCCGCTAAAGAAGTTTTCACTTCAACAAAGACAATTCATGGGTCACCCGGTTGGGATGAAATTCGTTTTGCTATACACGGTACACGCGAGCTATTTAAGCAGTACCATGGATTCAGTATGATTCTATACTTACGGAGTTTTAGCATTAAAATGTATATTGATCTATACAAATAAATAAAAGTGAAGGATTTTATAAGGCGTAGCACTTGACTACTTTTGTTTTAGAAAAAGAAAATGGTACCACGCAAAAAAATAATAAGAAGCAAGTTAAGTGTATAAAATACAAAAACGTAACTCTTTCTGACGCAGTCGGGTAAAAAAATGCAGTCAAAAGATAGTCTAAAGCAGGCATTCACCTCTGAACAAAGTCTTATACATAGAAAGAAAATATCCACAAACAGTAATATTATAATATTATTTTATTATGGGAACAAATATTGAAAAGACGAATGGAACACAGTGGAAAAATGATACAAATACTGCGTCATTGTGTGAATTCTAGACCGATAACCTAGCGTCAATAGACCAACTTTATAATAACACTAGCATACTGCCCGCGACTTCGACTCCGCTAATTTCACCCGCCTTACGATATATCTTTAGTTACTGCTCCGCTCCCGTCTGTCGTAGCGTGATATAGCCTATGATACTTACAAATAACGTGGCTTTCTATGGGTAAAAGAATTTTCTAAATAGGTCCAGTAGATCCAGAGATTACCCCCTACATACAAACTTACAAACAAATGTAACCTCTTTTTAATATTAGTATAGACTAGCTCGTGCCCGCAACTTCGTTCGTGTCAAAGTAAATATATTATCACACGGGAACCATCGGGTACAGTTTTCCGAGATAAAAAGTAGCAGTAGTGGAATAGCACATACCATTTCAGACAATGGTTTATCTCTGTGCTAAATCTTCTTCATCCAGATCCGTTCAGCCGCTTAAGCGTGAAAGAGTAGCAAACATCCACCCATCCATTTGTCCATAATTTATTCTCATAAACTTCCGCATTTATAATTTATTAATAGGAAGTGGTGGAAGGGTAGTGGTATATCGGCGGACTGTGGGTGTACATTGGTACACCTCTGCCTACCCCTTCGGGGAATATAGGCGTGATGGTATGATGGTAGTAGGAAGTAGGATAGTTCTTCAACTCCTTCTCCCCCCACGACATTAAAGAGGTGCGCTCAGGGGGATCAGCTACCGCTAGACCCATTCAAGGGAGTTGGAAGCGAGCGTTATCCGCTCTCCACCGTCGCCTGGTGCGCCTGCTGCAAGGCCAGGAGAAAGGTTGTAATGTCCCTCTCCCTTTTCACAGCCTCCTTCTGCAAGATGGCCGTTTTGCAGAAAGAGACCACCGCGTCCCAGGGACTCTTCGCTGCCCACCATCAAAGTAAGGACAGTTGGCAGCAACAGGTCCCTGTTATCTTCTGTGGTGAGGGCACGGTGCGGCTTCTTCCAAACGGTACACTCTAACAACTGCTCATCCAAAGCGCCAAAGGTAAAAACATTAGTACGGTACTATCGTTTTTACCAATATTTTCATATTCTGCTTTAATCGAGGATCTGTTATCATAGGTAAGTAGGTCATAGGTAAATGTTACACTATGATCTCATTTGTAACCGACTTCAAAAAAGGAGGGTTTTGTTTTATTCGGTTGTATTTTTTTTTTCTTTTTCTATGTTTGCTACTTCAGAACTCCGCCCCTTTTTTGTTAAAGAATATAATATTTAGGTAATTTCAGATGATTTGGTTTGAAGAGAAATTTTATTAAAGTTGGTTCAATAGAATGTCAACTCTTCAGCTTTGTTCTATAGATTTTTTATGCTTTTTATTAATTGCATTGCACCGCAATTACTATTCACTCTTACTAGTACTGTTTGCAGTACGATATGCTTAGCAGTTTTTGTACTAAATGATAAAATATGAGTAAATACCTAAGGAAACATACCAAACGCAGTAATAAATAAAATTCAATTTTGAATGTTCTTTTATTGTTGTTTTAATAAATTCGTAAAGGCAGTATTTTCTTACTTCAAATTAATTGATCCCTGTATTCCCAATTATTCCTAAACAGTGCTTTTATTTCTAAGTAAAAAATAATTCATTTTTATTAAAAGAAAAAATATATGAAAGCGACATCTATCGGCGTAGAAATACAATTTTGTCAGATGCAAGTTGAGAGTGACGAAGTGCGGACGTCTTTGAGCGTTCTAAATTTAAAAATCCAATTTATAAACCATGATTGTAACAGAAAATTCTTAGGAAGAATCCGAAGGCTGATGGTGTTCTACAATTACAAAAAAATCGCATGCTTGGGGTCTTTTTCATGGTAACACTTGACGTAGTTCCAGGCTGTCTGGTGGGGGGTGTTGCCCTTGTTGGCAAGGCAGGCGTCGATCAGCTTCTCGACCATGGGTTTGTCAGCTAGAACAAAGAAATAGATTTAAAATTCCATTTCGAGATTCTTTCTAAAAAAAAATATTGCCTCCCATTTGGAATTTCTTCGGTATTGTAGGTGTGTTTATAAATTTATAACACCCCGCGTACACAAACATTTAAGATAGAAGAAACGGTAGGTAACATTATTTAGAATCCTACTTACTATTATAAAGGTGAAAGTTTGTAAGTATGGATGTATGGATGTTTGTTACTCTTTCACGTAAAAACTACTGAATGGATTTGAATGAAACTTTACCACAATATAGCTTATACATCAGAATAACACATAGGCTACAATTTTTGACTAGACGGGACGAACCTGAAGTCCACGCGAACGAAGTCGCGGGCAAAAGCTAGTAACAACATAACCATCATTGAAAAGTCAAGCAAAATACGCAATAGTATGTAGTAGTTTATTTACAATAGTAAGACTATTGTTTGTTTTAAATATCCGTTACCGCGAACCCTCAATACCTTCCTGGAAGCCAGGATTGACTATGGTGTGTATATGCATAATTGGAAGGTGATCATGTCAGAATGTTTGAGGTAGCGTGAGAAACGAATAATGTGTATTTTTTTGTGTACCATGTTTTGTGTTTTGGCTTGCTTGATCGAACAAATTGATTTAGGCCCACTTTCATAAGAGTATTTAGTACATTGCATCTTGCATCCCTGTCACATTGTTAGAAGGTGATAGTTACAGAATGATAATTTAACACATTTAGCGCTAAATATGATTAGTGATTTTGGTGATAGAATGCCTTACTATAATTAGTCTAACCATTGTAAATGAACAATAATAAATAAATGATGTCCAACATACCTGCATTAGGGACCTTAGCCAGAGCAACGTCTTTCTTGAACTTGCCGTCCTTAGTCATCAGCTCTGACTTCGTCATCATGCAGAGGGCATACTTCTTCAGGGGTTCACTGTCCGTCTGTAACAAAGTATGTGTGATTCTCTAATGTCCTGGTGTTGTAATATAGGCTGAAAGAGACGTCGTAATATTTACCATAGATTTAGTACCCATATCCTATCATTCTCCCCTGCAGTGGGACAATGATAGGCTGGCTTTATCAAGAAAACGCACAATCATTGATCACCACCCTTGCGCAAGGCGGATGAGCGATTACAGACTAAATTTTATTAAAGTCCAAGTTCCAAGTTTTCCTTCACCAATTTTTTTATGTAAAGGCCAATCAAATCTGATTAGTCTACTTTCTTGCTTCTTGCTCTTTTTTGTTGAAAATAAAAAAGCACTTAATTTTGTAGGAATAAGGTCTATTTCTTACTTTGTAGTCACCACCTTTCAGCTTGTTAACCAGCTGCTCTTCAACTTTGGTCTCAGTGAGGCATTCAGTGCGATGTTTCTTGAGTTTCTCCTTCTGCTCGTCCGTGAGAGCCTGGACAAAAAAAAAACGGTTGATATTAATGTATCTAACTGTTTTAGAAATAGAGTTGACAATTGCTGAATTCATCATCATCACCATATTAGCGGGACGACGTCCAATGCTGGAAATAGGCATGTCCTAATGATTTTGAGATTACCAAAATGGCCGGTCCAGGTTAATTACGTAATTGCGTACAACATTTTAAATGTCTGGTTATATCTATCTCACAATAAATCTTCCTCAATAAACGGACTACATAAAACAAAAAACAAAAAGAAAACAAATGGGACTACTAGTTCCTGAGATTTGCGCGTTCAAACAAACAAATTCTTCTACTTTACACTATTAGTATAGATCGGACCGGTCTAGCATTTAGCTGTTGACCTGTATTTACGTTAACTCTAATAAGTACTACCTACGTTTGAAACTCGAGAATATTTAGTTTATGAGAACAACTCTTAGGTAATTGAAGAACACGTAATAAACGTAGTAAAATCTGTAACTGTGTGTGGGTTTAAATCTTCAACTCCTGCGCAGTGCAGTGACACACTAATCAGACGAGTATTGGAAGGTACACAAAATTTTCCATAAACGAACTAAACAACCGACTTCCTTATTACTGACAATTTGAACCAAATTATGAATAATTGTATAACAATCAAAGAACCCTTTTGTTTCTGTCAAAAAGTAAATCATATTGTTGTTATTTTTGTAGTAGGTACATTAAAATTAAATGTCTCATAACTGAATATAAAACGCTTTTTAAATTAATATAAAAATAAAAACATTTAAAAATGAAAAACCGTTGAATCCAATAAATAAGATTTAAATAAAAAAAAAAACATTGAATCCAATAAACAGAATTTTAAATTTAGAATTCATAAATGAATTCTTTGAATAAATAAATGAATTCTTTGCATGAATAAATAAATTATTTGAAATGAAATAAATATAATATCTGAATTTTTAAAATTTTAACAAAATATTAATATAACCACTAAAATATCCAATATTTTTCAACTAACCTGGGCCAACAGGAAGCACGCAGCAAACACGAATAAAGTCTTCATCTCGATATACTTGTTGATAGTACTTGCAGTTTGAAGTCCTGGGATGCGCAGGAGTTCTGTAGCAGGGCCCTCGGCTATCCCGCTTATATACCGGTCAACGGCAAGATTCATCGCATTGAGGATAATCGCCGGTGGATTATTAATAAGGGATCGTCAACATTTATCGGATTTTGTATAGGATTGAACAATATTTTTGGAGAGGAAAGTTTTGAGTGTGAATTTGTAGTAAGTTTTTTTTTAAAGATGGATATTGTTTTAATAATATTTCGAACTGTTTTAAGCACGGCGGCCAAACTCAATGTAGACTAACCAAGTACGCATAAGATTTTATAGAGCACAAGACGTGTACACCCGAACACGGGTACTCCCTTTTCCTTTACTCTCGTGAGAAAAGACGATCCGACATGAATAGGGAAAGATCACAGTCAAGACAAACGGCTTAAAGTTTCTTCTGAGGCACAGAGTGTCTCACCACCAATTTCCATCAGGAATGACACTGCCCGACCTGGAAATCGAACCAATGGACATACGCTTAGAATCGTGAGACCAATGGTACAGTTACACGTTAGCTGACTGAAGGCTGAAATATAATAAAACTGATCTCAGTAACTATTACTGTTCATTTATTTATTACATGATATCATCATGATATATGTAATAAAGCAAAAGAGCTTTTTTTTATGTTTGTTTCTTTAAACGCGTTAGTCGCCATACTACCAGTCGGTTCGGAAAAAATCTTTTTGATGATAAGCAGATTTATGAGGAATTCTATAAGCTACTGAAAGGGGGTAAAACTACGGAGCATAGCCTGTAACCGGCTTCGAAAGGGTATTCGAGCTGTACCCGTCTTTTATACATAATTATACACAAATAAGTGAATATGAATATGAACTGTGATAGCTGCTGCTAGAGTTCATATCACTTCGTGCAGCTCCCTAGGCTAGCTGCGTCAACTAGTACCAAAGAAATGACTATGCCTGTAATCTTAAATAACGAACAACAATGTTTATGATATCAGCATGTTACTAAAATTGAATGCCCTGGTGGTCTCGAAGTCGGAAGCGCGACTGTTTAGCATGAGGCTTCGATTTCCAGGTCGGACAAAAAGTGTTTTTGAATGTGTTTCCAATTAAAATTCGTCAGTTATAGCAGCCTGTACTTTGGAATTTGGTGGTCTGACAACCAACGGCTTTACGTCCTGACATTAAGCCGTTGCGTTAGTCCGCCGCCTCAGCCGCGTCAGATTGTTGTCCCATCAAACTACGAGAGTGAGGACATAGTGAGTGCACTTGTGTAGCAGCACACACTCGTGCACTAATACCTTCTCCATCCTTGGCTTGTCTCCATTAAGATTAGCCGCCCTGATCAAAATCGCTCTGGAGAATATCCAACAGAGTTTGTTGGGAATATTTAATGGGGTATGTCCCTAAAATATATGCAAAATTCAGTCATCCTTTAATTCTTTCCAAAGAAAAGTAATACAATTCTTTCACTTAATAATTCATGTCAGAAGTTCTCCACGCCTGGTACACGCGTGGGTAGTCTGGAAAGATCCGGGCGTGTCTCGTGTATATGCGACTATAGCGATGCGGTCACATACGACGCCATTTTGTTTTTTACTATTTTTTCCTTAGGTATTTTCTGCCGATATAATCTTAATGGTCCCTGCAATGTGTAGTTTTAATCTTTGAATTTTATCGTTCTTCCAACTTTGATAGTAATATTTTTACAACTAAAATAATAAATGGATTTTATTAGTTGATTCTATTTTTATTTTTAGGTTTTTTATTTAAACTTTATGCCAGTCAAACAAAGGTGATGAAGAGATAATATGACAGGTGTAAATTATTGTACGAGAATAAAACAACAACAGGAGATATTTCATTTAAAAAAAATTGCAGCATAAGAAGTAGCCTATGTCCTTCTTTAGGGTCCAAACTTACCCCGTACTTCTAATACGGTATTTGAATCATGACTCATGATTGGCAATATTTGATTATACCAATACCATCCTACCTTGCCGGGGCTGCGGGTTGTTCGAAAGAGATACCGCGCCCCCGGAACGCAAAGGGCACATGAAGGGACATAGACGGGTTTTAGTCAGTAAAAGTCTGACACTCCCTCCCGTCCCGCCCAGGGCGGAGGAAGTTATTTGATGATTTACCGTCTTAAAAAAAAAACCTACCTTTATGCACCTATTTCTGCCGCAAAGCAGCGTTGCTGTGTTCCAGTTTGAAGGGTATGGGTGCCGGTGTAATTACAGGCACACGAGACAGTTCAATTTTGTCTCTGGGATGGCAACGCGTTTGCAAGACCTCTGGTATTGCAGATTTCTATAGGCAGCGGTGACCGGAGACGGGTTTATTTACCATCCATACATCCATCATTCATCCACTCATCAATCGTAATACAGATTCGTGCTTAAACGTAGTTATAGAATACAATATTACTTAAATTAAGTTAAGATAAAGCTTTTTTGTCACTCAATTTGTCAAATAGACTGGTTCACTTTGCCAACTTTTAGATGACGAAAACGAACAGCCATCGTAAACCAGTCCAAATGATATTAGGGAGAATAAAAATCAAATAAAATAGTACAAGGCAATATTGGTTATGCCAATGTTCTTAGTATGTGTAAATTTAATCTGATTGTATCTCAGAAACATGTCGCCAAAGCCAACATCCAAATATTGTTCACAAACTACAAAACAAATGGAAAAACAATGTTGGTTTTCAAAAAAACTGTTTTTGCCTAAATTAGTTTGGTTGTTATTTTCTCGAAAAATAATCATAATCCTCCTTTCTATTATTTTTATAAAATTTCTATTTTATATGAATGTAAAGACGTCCACCCACAAGGTGGACGGACGACCTGATTAAGACCGCAGGAAGACGCTGGATGCAGGCCGCTTCCAACCGGTCTTTTTGGAAATCTATGGGGGAGGCCTATGTCCAGCAGTGGACGTCCTGCGGCTGATATGATGATGATGATGAAGTAAAATTCATTCTAATAATTTAAATGTGAAAGTTTGTAAGGATAAATGGATGGATGTCTGTTACGCTTTAACACTTAAACGACTAACCGGAATTAGCTAAAATGTGGGACATAATATAATTATTATATTAATTAATTTTGTCGTTTTTTGTATTCTCGTGGGATCGTATAGAACTTAGCTTAATTCTGAAGTTTATATAGACAAAATAAACGGCAGAAGCTGTTAAATAATCAAAAGTGTTTACAAAAACATACATCAAATAAAACTCGCAGTATGACCACCGCCCAAGCACTAACTGATAAATTGCGACTGAACAATCAAACTAACGACATAATGCAATAACCGACGGAGACCGGCTGATTTATTGTTGTACGTTGACCCTTATGACCTCTGATGCCCACTTCGCGTTTGCTTTTCATATGTATTAAGAGTAGCGAACTATCCACGACTTCGTTGTCGTGGCATCTTTGGTTACTGCTCCGCTCCTATGGCTCGTGGTGTGATGTTATATAGCCTATAACCTTCCTCGATAAATGGACTATCCAACACACAAAAATTTTTTCAATTCTAACCAGTAGTTCTTGAGATAAGTGCGTTCAAACAAACAAACTCTTCAGCTTTATAATATTAGTATAAATAAATCTTATTTTTGGTAAATGTACCTACTCCTGCATAGTCCAAAATTTTTTGTTTTAATATTTTGAAGTTTTTGTTTGTTTAAAAAAAAACCTAGCCCTACACTAGGGTTTTTTCCTGTATCCTAGGTATGTTTACAAACATAATACACATACATAAACAGCCCAGTAAATTGGATCTAGTTGCCCTTTCCTGTTTTCAAAAGGTAGTTCGTCTGCTGCTCCTGCGCCATAGGACTGTTTAAAGTCTTGACAAAATCAACTGGTTGCTAATTTAATTATATGAATAAGTGATTTGTTTTGATTACCAATTGTCTTTCTCTTCAAAAAGTAACATTGTACTACTAGACCATCGTAGCGTGAGTATATGACATAGTGCCTGTATTTTCAAAGGGGTTTGGCAGAGATGGATAGTTCAACCATGTTACTTGACATTACACCAGATGTAAAAATGTAACATTTACAACAGCAACATACCATGATGCCTGTATTCCCGGAAGGGTTAAATCACATGACTCTTTGTAGCAAATTTAAAAGAAAAATAAAATAAGTTTAGTTCTGAAGTAACTTATGTCAAAATTGCTCTTATTTTTCCAACAAATTCGAATGATTTGATATCTATTCTAAACATAAGTTTTGAATCTACTTGAACTGTTGCTAGGTACATAATAATGTAATGACTAATTTATTAGGAGTTATTTATTAATGGTTTGTGGATTGGTTCGGTTTGGCAAAACTAAACCAAATATTTTCAAACATAGGAACATTGCCAAGCAGCTGGTTAACTCTTCTCTTTACCACACGACTGGCATATTCTTGGGCCAAAGAATCAGCATTGCCATACAACGTGGCAAAGTCACCAAAGTTTTGAACACATGTACCATGGACAGCGTGGAAGTTTTTTGATGTCCTACGAGTGCCCTTTCTATTTGCAAACATAAGCAGATTAATACCGTCGAAACAAAGCCATGACACATCAATATATTAGCCAACTGCAATATTTTGGAGAAAGTCGATGAAAACGTTGCAAACTGTGTAAATACCGCCGTAGAATATTTTGGCACTAATTTTCGCATGCGCGAACTTAGACTGGGTTAACCTAAAACATAAAGTTTTAGGCACCGCGGTAAAACAGCTTGTCCCACCGGCCTGCGGTAAAATGTAAACAAATGAGTCTCGAAAACATCGAAACGGATTTTAAAAACATCGGAAATTGGAAAATTGTAATTGGATATTTTTTTTGACGAATTGGAAAATTTTAAAATGGATTTGAAAGTGTGTGTTGCGGTACATGTGAGTGGTAAGTGGTTATTTTTTATTATTTTTGACTTTTCTTTGTTAGAGTCCCGTTTATATTTTTCTCATACAATATACTTTTTTTTTGTACCCCGTGTTCAATTTTTCTTAGAGGTCTCTCTAAGAGATTACTGAAAAATAAAAATCATTTGATATAAACATAATCTTGATACCTAGGTATTTAATTTATTTTTTCTCAAATTGGGAGTTGTCGATTTTTTATAAAGTAATAAACAATAACTCAATAACTGTTGTATGTGTTAAAAGTTTTGTTTTGTTTTATTTATTCCTGTTGATACAATTTTATTATCGGTATATTTACAAAATTAATTTCGGAATAATCAGTATTGACTTTATTAACTTTGAATACGGGTGCATGATAATAAGGTGGCAAAAATGAATATTTAACACATTGCCTTTTATTCCTGCCCTAAAAAAACTCGCTAAGCATCAAGATTTAGGTACCAGAACAGTCGAACATAAGTATTTCCAATATATAAAATTATCAACAGTTCAAAAAACTTTAAAGAAACTTCAACGCCACAGCAAACGTAGCTTGTATGCAGTAAACACAAATATCCAACTTCAGACTGGTACAGAAACTCCGCATTGCGCAGGACAACCCCGTACGAACTTCACACCAGTAGAAAATAACACATCAACGCTAAAATGGTACATTTTTAACAATAAGAACTATATTCTTGACATCTGTGATAAAACAATAATACACTGTTTTATAGAACACACTTTTTATACCAGAAAGTACATATTTTTTAGTGAAAAACGTTTTTCTAATAATTGTTTTGATATTGGAAAACGGAGGCGTGTGTGTGTGCTGGTAAGTCCGATTTTCTTATGTTTTTCTCGTGTCTACTTCTTTCTGTAGTTATTTGTTTCATTTTTATTGTAATAAAAATGAAAAGGGCATTATTTTTATAAAATTTGGAGTGAAAATTAAATTGAAATCTTGTATTTTTCGTAATATAATATTCGATTTCATCAACCAGTAGGGTTATCTCGGAGTGTTTCATGTGTATGTCTATTGATTTCCAAATAATACTGTTTGAAAATAAGTAGGTTTACTTTTGTGTGTAAAATAATAAATAATATTTGACCTGTTGATTGATATCTTTGATACCAAACTACTACTAGATTCCTACTCGACTTTAATTTTAATAGCAATCACTCCTTCTTGTGTATCATTCGATTCAATTGTAAAAGTAGTTGGTATGACATGATGTTCTAGACCAAATTCATGACGCATGCTTTGTTTACGCGTCTCCTTATGTACAAATTCAATTTTCCAACCAGTACATAACATCCGTTCTAAAATTAGACCGCTATCAACATCAATACTCTCATTACAATATTATCACATGTCATATCCTCATTTCAAAAGTATTGCGTGTTCATATTTTATAATTGTACCTTCCGGACGTTGACATGTTTATAAAAAAAATGTCCCTACCACCGAAGTTGCCCGCACTGCAGCGTCAGATCGATCGCGCCACCACGCATGCGCAAATAAGCCACATTTACGTCAGTGGTCATAGAACGCGGGTGGGAAGTCGACGACATGCCGAAACCGACACCCGTCGAAGATCTCGTAGTCCCTCCACAGGACACGAAAATATGTGGGACTATTTGTATCTGCCAGATGACGGCAGTCCTCAGTGCCGTGTCTTTAGTGTACCTAACAGTCGCGATCTACATGCCGTATACTAGGGCCATCGCGTCCGGGATCGATCCTACCCCGATTATGTGCACGACAACACGAGCGATCAACAAAGACAACTGTGACTGGGGTTCCTGCGGTGAATGGTGCCTCAGCAAGACCTCAGGCGCCTGCATCCAGATCTACGTCAATGTCAGAAAGAATGGAACGTCTTTACTACTATCTGAATGCGGAAGTGCTGCCAACAAAACCTGCTTCGGTATCGACCAAGAGAACGCCAAGAAGTACCACTGCATTAGAGATGAATGTAGAAACTTGACTGGAACATTCAACTGTACGGAAGGAAAATGTATCAACATAACAGACGCCTTCGAGTGCGCCTTTAGAGAAACGGATCCACCATTAAAATGTTCCGGTAGAAGAGGAAAAATTACTTGTATAGACGTGCACGGACTTTTCTCTTGTACTAGAGGCACTTGTCGAAAAATACGAACGCCGTATAACTGTGACCGTAGATGCGTCGACATTCCTACCCGTAACAAAAACGTGATAGTTCTAAGTGGGGACAGAGTGTTCTTAGCAAGATGCGCAAAGTTAGTTCAAGAAGAAAATAGTACAATAGTTTGGACTGATTCCGGTGAAGAAGTACTAATGTTGTCATGTCATGCCGTCCACAATGGAACGCAAGGAGTTGTTGCTGTTGACTGTATCAACGCTGCTTTACTCCCTCGTACCGATATTGCTGATCTGACGAATTTCACGTACCTACAATATTTGTACCAATCCCGAGCAGTTCCGAATCGTGTCATCGCTCCTTCGGAAGTAGAACTGACGTTGGCAAACGATAGCCGCCTGATGATAAATCTAGAAGGATGTGTGAATACTTTGGCTGATGAATGCAAAGAGTTTTTGAAGGATTATGGCCGCGACGGTGCTGATCACAATGCTAAAGCCCGTTTCCCTTGCTTCTATATGGAAAATAGCCCTGACACGGTCGTGGCCCGATTTGATCTAGAAAATACGTACCGTCAGTTCTTAGTAGCTCTTGTGCTGCCTACAGTGTTGGTTGTGGTGTCTTGTGTGACTTTGATGTTCTGTCAGCGGACCATTGAAGTTGGTGATGATGCAAAGATGAGATTTAAGGGGTGTGCTGCTGGACAGGCTGATATGCAGTTGCATCCAAACGATCCTGTTTCTCCACTCTGAGATCAGTCACGTGAGAGCCCAATTTCGTAATATCATTCATTTTAAACTTTTTTATAAGTTTTTCTATAACATTATTTATTTATGTCAAAAAAAAAACAAGAAAAAAAATGACAAAATGACTTTTAAGTCGTTATCTTCCAGAGAGTGACAGTACTCATGAATATGACCAGACAAAAAACTGTTCCCTACTAAAATGTAAGATATAAAGGAATGGAACTGCTGATTATTTTTTTTTATTATGTCGGAGTGGATCCAGTAATAAAGATTGTTCATATTCATGAGTACGTCGCCCCTTTAAATATGTATAGCGAATTAGTCGTATAGTCATGTTATCTAAAACACAAATACACACAACATTTAGTTATACATACAGACGAACATAGAACCTCTTCATTCATCGAAATCGGTTAAATACGCTGTCCTACCCTAACATTCACTCACAAGCTCTTATATTACATAATTCAACCAAATCTACTAACAAATTAGCTAAAAAAACACAAAAGGGATCAATCGTAATGCATATTTCATTAGGCTAGCCCCGCTTACTTGTTAAGTCTAAGCAATCGATAGTAGCAACGACGAAAGTACTGCCTACCCTTGACACAGTTTCGTGACTCAAGGGTGTTTTTCTACTGAATATTTTAGGCACTGATTTAATGTAAATGATTTGCGTCAACAATTTGCAATTAAGCATCTAAATATTGTAGTAATAGGTTTCCTTTTTAAGGGTTTCTTGTAGAATGGTAGTTAGTCTTTTTTTGTTAGTTGTAAGGTGTAGTCGTGTTCGGCGTGTTTGGAGACACATTGTTTCACGTCAAGGAAGTAAAAATGATATAGGTAAACCTATCTATTTTTTAGGCACATAGACTTGTTTTTGTTTTCATGGCGAAAATATTTTTTTTATAGAAGTGGTGGCATTTTTCAATTAAGCGACGTAAAATTTCAATGGTACGGTGAATAAAATCATGTCTTTGCACTAATTTCATTGTTAAAAATTGCGCGGCGAAAAATATCGCTTGAAATAACTAAATCTTTCCGATTAGAAAGACTTTTATATCTTTTTAGGTCACAACAAATTATTGTTTTTTCCGACTGTTTATTAAATGGTATTTATTTGTCTGTTTCAGGCGTTCCCCTCCTTTGTGAGGGTCCGGCTAGTTCACTAAGAGACGATTAACCTGCTTGCAATGCTTTCTACTGGCTGACACTCCCTCCAGATGTCTACTATGAGCAGATCCAGGGCGAGTCTATCACCAGCAGCCTCAGAAAGGTCGACGTTACCTATGGGAGCGTCCGCCGAACCAGGCAGCCCAGACTTGAAGTCTTTGGAACAACCGACGAGGGAGCAGCTTCTAGCCCACTTTTTTGAAAGATTCAAGTTCTACACATCACTCTGTCTTGGAACATCAGCCATACTCGCAGTCTTCGCTTTCCTCTTCTTGATACCGTTCGTCGTCGAGCCTGCTATACAGACGATACTAGCGGAGTTCGTACCAGAAGCCGGTATCTGCTCCGTCTCTGAACATGTTCACGCAGAAACTTTGACCAATTGCACCTGGGCATCATGCAGGGAAGGCTGCACGACTGCTCACACCAAATGTCATAAGATACGTGTAAATTTAGCTAGAAAACCGTTTGTAGAAAACGCACCAGTGCCGACAGAATGGGATGAGACTGATTTGAAGTTTCTGATAAACCCTGAAGGTTGCGGGTATCCTCCTCGGGTGAATTGCTCGGTGTTTGCAATTGACTATGCGGGTCCGAGAGCTCCGAAGACATTTCCTTGTTACTATAGTATGACGAGGTCTGACTTGGTGGTGGCGAGGTACTCTTGGGAGTCAACGATCCGAGGACTGATACTGGCTCTGGTGCTGCCGACGACGGTGTTCGTGTTCAGTCTGAGCGTGCTCGCGTACTGGCACTGTCGTTGCTGCGACAGGGCGTGTAACAGACGGGTGCACGCCGAATCGTTCGCGAGTAAAGAAGAGTAAGTATTTTTAGTCATTTACCAATTTGTTTTTTTCTGTTATGGTAGTTTTTGGTATTGTCAGAAGTCACCATTCATTTGGCCTTTTCTTTGTTGATTGTTTTATATAATTATAGACAACATAAAAAAAATATTTTGAAATTATACTTAAGTGATTTCTGACAGTAGTTAACTAGATTTTTCCTCTTTCGAGTAATTTTAACATAATTAGTGTAAATTACTGGACTTTCAGGTCCTATCTCAAGTATGGTGTTGGAACTTCGTAGTTTTTATGGATTATAGTTTTAACAAGTACGTTTTCTAATAGAGTTTTGCACTGTGCAGTGTGGATTTTTAGATATTAAGTAGATAAACTTCGTACATTATCACTGTAGGTACTTAATTGTTTGGCCTCGTAGGTAAAATAGATCACGTATTCTCTTAATTAGGAACATAATTGGTATAAGACTTTCTGATTCACCCACAACAACGTTCACTGTAAAAAGTAAATTGAAATGCACTATATTTGCGCTATATTGTAGAAAAAAAAAACTTAGTTAAAAACATTCAATTAGTTTGATCTAGGTAGCTAAGTTACCTACCTTAACTTTACCTAAAAAACACTCAAACTTTCAAAATTTATTTTTCCAATTATCTTCGTCACCAAATTCAAATAATTGAACATTTGCAATATGAAATTGTATTTTCCAATTAAAAATACTTCAAAAAAACGGCAAAAAATAACATTTTATTTCTAAATATTTTAACATTCTTCTTTTCCACTTTTACAGCAGCAAATTGCTATGCGAGTTGGATGATGACCCGAGTGATGATGTGTTCTGACGCCGAGCTTCAGCCGCCCGCCGCCGCGCCTCCCCCCGACACCCTGAAGGCTACGTACAGCTGTAAACCTGTGTAGCTGTTGCGTGGTCGCTGCGTGATTACTGCGTAGTCACAGCATGACTGCGGCATCTTCTCGTAGCCTTCAAACTTTACTAAGACCTATAAAACTCAACTACCCGATAAACTCTTCAATTCGTTCATGTTGAAAAGTTTGCCTCAAATTGGATGGTTGTGACATTTAAATTATATCAATCATCATAGCCCAGTAGATACTATCAATATAAAACAAAATTGCCTTAATCTCTTCAATAAGTCCTAACTAAATATCAAATCTATTAATATTCAAATTTTCACTTTTCAACCGATAGTTTTATCAGAAAAATCATTATCATAAAGCATTAAAATTTGCGAATACGGAAAGTGCAATTACCTAAAAAAGGCTGCAAAAATATTGGGGAGGTGTTTAAATCAGAACAGTATTAATACCTATAATATAACGACTATAATGGCGGGCAACAAGGCTTACGCTTTAAAACATTTAAGAAAATTTAAGAAAAAAATACTATTAAATAAACAACGTCTCTTTATTCTAAAACTGAGCTATGCCGGATAGTTATAAGTGCTATTTTATATATTTTTTGCTTCCGGAAACGCGTGATTATTATTTTGTTTTTTACTTATAATAAATAATAATAAACATAGATAGAAAAATAATATCATTCAAATATCATGTTCAAAAATGTGTACCTTATAAAATAATAGATCTAAATATTTTCGTTGTCATTTTTGAAATTATTCAATTAAAATAGAACAATAACTACAATATCATGAATTCATTTTAAAATAATAAATAAAGTAGAAAACACTTTCACGATTTTCCTCACACGCCTAATGTAGCAAATACTATGATTATTGTAAATAAAATAACAAATTAATTATAATTATTTGTTAATAATTAATTTCAAATACCTAGAGTGCATTTATTTACTGTAATATTATGACCAATATACTACATAGACGATTAGAAATTAATTTAGTTTTTTTTTAATTACCTAAATTATTTCATTTTTAGATCAGGTTTATTGTAAAGAAATTATTAGTAGTTTTTATTGTGTACTTAAAAGTAGTAATTTTACTATTTTCAATGCAGCAGTCCAGTTAAGTAGTAGAATTAGGTTTGATAAGCTATAATTTATTGGATGTAGAACAACTGTTATTGAATATTAGCTTTCTCAATTTCTACGACCTATAATTGTAAAATGTAAACATCTTAATAATTTCAGTCATTGTAGACTCCAATAACAATATTTTTCAGTCATTGTAGACTCCAATAACAATATTTTACAATTATCTCATAACTTAATTTAATTTGAAGAAAGCTAATTTTAAATAATCTCGTAAGTTAAAATAATATTTTAAACGTTTAGCTTCTATTAGCCAGAATTATAGATTAAGTTGAAAAACTAAAATAAAAATAATTATTGTACATAATCTGCCACTTTTTGTGATATTACATTTAATATATTGTTCGAAGCTTTAAATTTAAATCAAGCTCTACTTGTGTGTTGTAAATGTATTATAAATTATTCGTAACTATTCATTTATAATTATAATTATTCAAAAAGAATTACCCCTATTATCTGTGTTCCGTTTTTAAACTTTCAAAAATTAAATATTATAATTATTCAAATTGTATTTGTAAAATATATTCAGAATGTTATTCGCTGTGAATTATATGTAAATAATGATTATTGAAAGTTTTGTTTGAGTCAAAAGATTAGATTTTAGATAATAATACGCAAGTGATGCATCAAACTGCAACAAAACACAAAGTGTAATGACAAATAAAGCTTGTTTTGTATATTGGTTTTATTTAGTGAACAATGTCAATAACCACAATAGTTTTCAGTCCGACTTCAGGTAAGAAATGTTCACTGCCGGACGTAGGCTACTCTTAAAGACCGCAACAATATCCGCCTCAAAAATGCGATCCACCTTTTATTTATTTTTTAAATATAGCCAACATTTACGAGGATTAGGTCGCGGGTAAAAGCTAGTCTGTTATAAATGCCTCAATTTATACATGTATACAAATTTACATACATGTTTTTACATTGATAGTCGCTGAGATGAGTTTGCAACCAGATTTTGAGGTTTTTTTTAAGGTTCTTTTGACTTTCAGCTGTCTTGGGCCCGCCACATAATATCCTTCCAATCGCATTGGTTCTAAACCAGTAGCCACGCTGGTAGAGTTAGAAACCTATGGCATTGTAGTTCGTGATTGTGGCGAACTCCGTATTTGGCGCACAAGCGTGCGTCCATGGTATGCCCCTGCGTGACACATAAGAGCAAATTAGTGTGAATGGTTTTCTATAGCAAGACATCAAAAGAGTAAAAAAGATCATCGCCAACTATAACAAGACTATTTATTTATTTATTTATTTATTTATTAAACTTTATGCACAAATGTAAAAATACACCGTACAAAGGCGGACTTAATGCCTTAGGCATTTTCTACCAGTCTACCTTAGGGTGATGCAGAGACAAAACATAGGAGGTGCAAGAAAGAGGGAACAGAAACAGAAAATTTACAATATAAAATATAATAATAAATACATATATACATACATACAAACAAAAAAAAAAAAAAATACAAAGTAGAGAGAGATAAAAAAACATAGTGGAGATAGAAAACAAACTAATAGTGGGTCGAGTCTGCCAACTCCTTAAGTAAGTGTTCGCGAGCTTTCACCTTAAATGTGAACCGACTGGTGGCCATCCTGATGTTCTGAGGTAGTGCATTCCAAAGGAAAACCGCCTGGACAGGAAAAGATGATTTAAGAAAACCAGTGCGGTGGGACGGACATCGTAGAAGACTAATATGTAAGACTAATATGTCTTTCAAGTAAAGTCTTTATAATAAGTTGTGAACTTATGGTTAAGTGACAAGATAAAAAAATGTCGCGGGCTCGCGGGCGGCCCTGACAGGTAACAATTAAAGTTTTCGAGACACGTTGAAGGTGTTATTATAAAGAGTAATGACCATAAGGCTTTTAGTAGATCTTAAACAAAGCGACTACATGCTAAGGTCAGTTCTCAAATCAATTAGATAAAAAATTCAGAATTGACTACTAGTTATTTTTTGTCACTTATTTGCTGCTCGATATTAAACTTCATGTTACCCACAGTAGGTACAAAATCGGGTATCTATGAGGTTGATGTCCAAGACACAAATTGCTGGGTTATATTGGACACATTACCAACTTGGATGAGCCTAGGAAGTAGTTTGAACAAGTTTTGATAGATGGCCACAGCATACCTTGTTGAGTATATACAATCAGTTTTGTAGTAGCAGTAGAGCTCTTTGTGAAGGAGCTCGTCCGGAGAAGTACGGTGAACAATAGAGATAAGTAACCAGACCGTCTAATATTCGAGGCGGCCATCGGCGGCGGCGCCCTCTCGCGTCCGGCACTGGTCCAGGCCATGGTCCGGAGCGAGGGGGAATGGGAAGCAGTCGCCTCCTTCTGCGAAGCTGTAATGCTAGAGAAGGAGGCGGCGGGACGGGAGAGGGAAAGGAGGGTCCCCCGTCCCAGCGGCCGCCGCGGTAGACGATCCGGGCGTCGGGAGCCACGTGACGACTCCCGGCCACCGTAGACGCGGGTCTGTGGACGGTGAGCAATGGGTAGCTCACCGTCCGTACGTTCACTAGCGACAGACCGTGTCGACGGCGCGTTCGTGTTCCACGCGCGCCTCAAAGAGATGTCAGCAAAATTGGATGGGGCCACTGAGGGCCGATGCCTGCCGGGGCTGCGGGTTGTTCGAAAGAGATACCGCGCCCCCGGAACGCAAAGGGCACATGAAGGAACATAGACGGGTTTTAGTCAGTAAAAGTCTGACACTCCCTCCCGCCCCGCCCAGGGCGGGGGAAGTTATTTGATGATTTCCCGTCTATAAAAAAAAAAAAAAAAAAAAAAAAAAAAAAAAAAAAAAAAAAAAAAAAAAAAAGACCGTCTAAAGACCGTTTAATCCAATTAAAAAGCTGTTTATTTTCTATTAATAAAAACAAATTCATTAAAAAACTTCTATCGGTTTTTGAAAAACTTTAAATTTAGTAGGCGACACTGGTTACTTATCTCTTTTGCTACTGTACTTTCACCAGATTTCTGCCGGAAAACAGCGTTGCTGTGTTCCGGTTTCAAAGGTATGGGTGCCGGTGTAGTTAATTACAGGCACATGAGCTAATTTTTACAGAATTTCACTGCTAGTGTATGATTATGTACTTAATTATAAGCTCAAACCGACCCACTAAGCTCACAGGGATGTTGCAGATATAGATTTTCTCACATGCGCTGATGCGGATCTTAAAATAAACTATATTAACGCTATTTAACAATTGTTTGCTAAGAACGCTGGCTTGATAGAAATTTGCATGCTACGGGTGATAATTTTTATCAGTAGCAGACCGGAGTTTTTGGAAGTTGGTAGTGTGCCCGGTCGCTCCGAAAGCTCTTAAAGCTGTTGGTCCCGGCTATCATTCGAAAATCTCTGATACCATAAAAAATATACCATCACGCCTGTATTCCCCGAAAGGTTAGGCACAGGTTTACCAAGGTACACCCACAGTTCGCCGGTATATTTTAGGTCCCATGTAATAGGGGGCGAGCCTATTGTTATTAACCGGGCACAAATCCTAACTCCGAGCTGCTACTGAGAATCAGATCTCTACTGAGATCTCTGATAGTCGTTACAATGAGTCAAAAGGCAGGAAGTCTGATAACCAGTCTTAACAAGAACTATCGTGTTGCCCAGTAACTGTGTTGTGGAGGTCAGATAGGCAGTCGCTCTATGTAAAACGCTGGTATTCAGCTGCATCCGGTTAGACTAAAA
Source organism: Caradrina clavipalpis (assembly GCA_932526535.1). Classification (NCBI taxonomy): domain Eukaryota; kingdom Metazoa; phylum Arthropoda; class Insecta; order Lepidoptera; family Noctuidae; genus Caradrina; species Caradrina clavipalpis. The sequence continues at coordinate 2,324,741 of OW052108.1, forward strand.
GCCGATCCCGACATAGTTGGGAAAAGGCTACGCTGATGATGATCTTGGTGATAATAGAGTCGCTGGCCTCGCCCAAATCCTTTTTTGTTACGATCTATGCCACATCTTAATCCGCATAAACATCCGCATTGATTGTAACGGATGTGGAAACTCCGTTATTGCGGATACGGAATGTGAATATTCACAACATTTCTACCTCAAACTATAATCTTCTGCATACCTCTTCATCATCATCATAAGCCTACAATAGTCCACTGCTGGGCATAGGCCTCTCCTCTTGCACGCCACTTAGCTCGATTCTCGGCAACTCTCACTCAGTTTCAATCAGCTACCCTGCGAAGATCGTCACTCCACCGGGTCTGAGGGCATACCTCTTACATAATACAAAAGAAAATAAATCTAAAAAAACAAATGAAAATCAAACTACGTTCTTAAATAAATAATGTATTCGAACCTTTATTTACTTAACCGCACCAATTATTTATTTCTTTAGATACACATCAAACCATTTAGAACGTTACCAGCCTAGGCCAGTAGGCACAACTAGGCGTAATAAAAATGCTTGCCTCGGATCAATATAAAGTAATAATTTAGCACCTAAGCGGTTGGTGCAAGGTGATAAACGGAGCGATTTACTTTTTAACTCGCTAAAGGTCCGGCCACACCGGAAACACCCAGAAACAAACTAGTCTTAGCAAAAACCGATGTTTAGAACTAGTAAAAAAAATTGACAAATTAGAGGTATTTCGCCAAAATAAGATTTTATTTAAACGTTGCCTCATACGTCTTAGTGTTTTTCTTATATCGAGGGTGCGTTTAGAGACATACAAAGTCACACATCGTGATACGATCGTTGATAAACTTAAGGGAGCATTTACTAAAGAGATTGATTTGACCAAATTCCACCACTGAGAGTTGTATCATCATCATCTTCCTGCCCTTATCCCATGTTACTTGGGGTCGGCGCAACATGTTTTCTTTTTCCATGCCGTCTTGTCACTGACCACTGAAAGTTCTAGCTTCCCGCTTATCGCTCCGCTTCCCCACCAAAGCCTAACCTCTAAACAGAAATTGCCAGTATTTTAAAAGGGTTGAACGACCGCACATGGCATGGTACCTTGCGTTTGACTGCATTGCCGTGGGTCTATGGCACACCATCACATTACGTGAAAACATTCAGCACATACCGCTTATTTGTACGTGACATAAGGTCTATTTTCAGCTCTATTTATGAACACAACTTTGAATATAAGGAAGCTAAGAGATTAGTATCTTCGAAAGCATTTATGATATATTTGATGCTTTCTTTAATGTGTTTATGTCGTGATGGGTCAATGGTTAGGCTTGGGACTTATCTACCATGCATATGGTTAGTGGGTTCTAGTACCAATATGAATTTTTCAGTTTCATGTTTACTTCCGAAGTTGATCTTGGACGTCATTGACATCGGTGCAGGAAAATATTGTGAGGAACCTTTCTTTTTTAAGGTTTAGGAATCATCAAATGACTTCTTTCGCTCTGGGTAGAGCGTAACAGAGTGTCAGACTGTTACTGACTAAAACCTATCCTTGTCTCTTAATGTCTGTTGATGCCCTTTCCATTCCAGTGCCGGGGAGACTCTTTCGAACAAATTCCGCAACCCTGGATTGTGAGGAAATCTGGATCGTTTATAGTATAACTTTAAAATCGTCAATCCGTGTTGAACAAGTGTGGTGATTTATGCTCGTGTCTTCTCCATATGAGAATTATTATCATACTACAGGGCAAAGACCCCTTTGCCTTTAAGAGGGCCTTTGCTCTGTACTGGGATAAAAATAGGAAGGTATTATTTACCTGAAAAAGGGTCTCGCAATGAAGCTAGCAAATATGTTTTCCTTTTTAATATACATCTTTCCTCGTTAATTTTCCATTACTTTTTTCAGTTTTGCTTAAATGATGTGAAACCATTACTTTTCAAAATCAAGACATAACAAAATAATCCTGAAATGCACACCAGTGATGGTCGTTTAAAGTACTAGCCATTCCTTGTTATCTACTAAAACATTTACAAATCGAAGACGAAAAAGGTTTCCGAATAGTATTAAAACTAAATTAAATTCATGGGTTTCAGGAAAGGGCGACTGAATAGCTGATAAATATTTGATTGTACGGCGATGTGGCCTTGACAATTGAAATGGTAAGAATTTTCCGTTTCAATGTTCTTGTTTCTGTATATCTACGAAATATTTGGAGTAAGGTAGGTAAGGTACGCTTTTAGCATTAAGTTGTGAGGTATTTTTCAAAGGTTTTGGCACCAAAGTATAATCTATACTAATATTATGCTGCGGGTTGTTCGAAATAGATATCGCGCCCCCGGAACGCAAAGGGCACATGTAGGAACATAGATGGGTTTTAGTCAGTAAAAGTCTGACACTCCCTCCCGTCCTGCCCAGGGCGGGGAAGTTATTTGACGATTTCCCATCTATAAAAAAAAAACTAATATTATAAAGCTGAAGAGGTTGTTTGTTTGGTTGAACGCGCTAATCTCAGGAACTACTGGTACGAATTGAAAAAATCTTTATGTATTGGTTAGTCTTTTTATCGAGGAAAGCTATAGGCTGTATAACATCACGCTACGACGCACGGGAGCGGAGCATTAACCCAAGAAGTAACTTACGGCGGGTGAAATATAAATAAATCAAATTGAGGTATGTGAGTATAATGTCAAAGTAATAACTTTTTGCTAAATGCATATTAATGTTTACACGGTACTTACACAAACACACTTTTTTATGTTTCTGCGTCTTTTGTGATATTGATGCGGTCGTGATTGATCTGAACTTAAGTATTATAAATTATAAATTTTGCTAATTAAAAACTGATGCAGCCAAAGAGCGTGGTTATGCTACAACTTAGGTAATCACTTAGCTTGCAGCACAAAGAACCCCAAAGGAATACGTGCATGCACTTTATGTAGTACAGTTTCTTGAAAATCTAGAAAAATTTATTCAATATACTAACTTCATGTTTCCCTTTCTAACAACATGTTTTTATCACTAAACTCTGATTCTGTTTATGGTCTACCAGCTTTTGCCCAAAATTCCACACGCGTAAGGTTCTTTTTTAAAGATAGCTACCAATTTTCATTATAAAAAATATAGGTTATGGTACTAAGGATTAACGTAGTTTCATAGAAACCTACGCTGAACTATTATTAGTTTGATTCTGAAAATTCTTACGTTAATTTATAGTAGCATAAGGGTTTTCAGAATGCCCAAGGGGTATCGTGTTGCCCAGTTACTGGGTTGTGGAGGTCAGATAGGCAGTCGCTCCATGTAAAACACTGGTATTCAGATGCATCTGACTGGAAAGCCGACCCCAACATAGTTGCGAAAAGGTTAAGCAGATGATGATAAGGGTTTTCAGAATCAGACCAGCAGTTCTTGAGATTAGCACATATAAACAAACAAACAAACTCTTTAACTTTATTAATGGTCTGTATTCTGTAAGAAAAGAACTTTACAAAGAGTTAAAGCACTTCTTTAGTTAGACTCGAGACAGCACCACTAATGAGAACAAAAATACCTTCTTTTTCCCCAAACACAAGTACTAAACGTTTTTCAGTTTTCAGTTGCATGTAATTCAGAAATGGGTCACAGTTATAATTACAGCTATTCAACAGTCACGTCAGTGCAATTACTGTAAACAGAATTTTCAGGCTATTGAACTGTTTTCAGGACTACAAACTTAGCTTAACATAATCCAGGAAAACTTGTATTGTTGCTGTGTTCCGGTTTGAAAGGTATGTGCAGATGTAATTACAAGCAATGAGATATTTCAGCTTCGTCTTTGGGATGGAAACGCAGATGTCTATAGGCAGCGGTGACTACTTAACATCAGGTGGACTGGCGGCTTGTTTGCCATCCAATAAAAAAAATCTTCGAACTCAGTAATATTATGCTCAGTTAGCGCGTAAGTTTTGTAAATTGCTTCAAATTGTCTTGGCACATTATGGGCTGACATCAATCTAGTAAGATGTACACCAGCTTTTGACCGCGATTTCGTCTGCGTGGAAAGCAAGTATATTAGAAAACATGTCCGAAGTCATGTCAAGAAGTCCTGGTTCGATTACAAATCAGTACTCAGTCAAATCAGACTTCAATCAAAATCTTCTCTAATAGGTCTTTCATTAATAGGTTAACTATTGCCAGTGTACCTACCTAGTGTGGCTATGGTTTTCTGTATGTTTGACTAATACGAGGACAAAGTCACGTGCGGAACCTAGTTATATAATACATGCAAAAGTTCCTAACATTACCTACTTGTTTGTGATCACATCACTGCAAATTCACTGAACGGATCGTAACAGGTATTTGACAAAGAGGTAGCTAAGTATCTTGGCTACAATTTTACTAACTTTAGGAACGATCGCGATCTCATCTTAGCGACTATCGAGATGACATTGCAATTATATTTTGAACGTTTTTTATTATACAAGCTAAGCCTTCTGATGATTAACATAGAGTATTTTTTCATCTGTCTGCATCCGCGATGATCGAAAAACACACGATCGACATCCACGAAGTCATGGAAAAGGCCACCGTCGCTAACAAATAAGATACTGTGTTGTGTTGAAACTAAACAGTGACAGGATTGGTTGTAGGAGACATCTCCTCTCCTCTCCCTTTGAATGGAGTCCGGGCTTGAAAGTTATTGGAAGATAATCTAGTTTAACACCATACATGAATTACTACAATTTAATTTTTCACTTAAATATGTAAAAAAGGACCAACGTCCTACTTTAAATATTACCCCATTCAAGATTTTGCATAGCTCCTCCACAAAAAGCGGGGCAATTTGCAACAGCTGCATTTCCAAGCGTTCTGAGCGAAATTAAAGTACGCGTTACGAGCAATATAAAATGTTATGATGGGTTTATGAGCTACTCTGGTGTAGACTTGGAGACGTCGGGTTATGTGGGCTTACTAATGATCATAAAATGTTTTGATAGACAGTATGTTAGGATGATGGTTTGTGTAATCTACAGACCGATTCCGGCCACGGTGGCTAATCTTAATCCAGACTAGCCAAGTACGCAGGAGATATTATAGTGCACAAGTGTATGCACAAACATCGCGCGGTTGTCACACCACTAAATTCGAAACTCCGGACTGTTACTGGTCAATTACTAATGGAAAAACCCAATAACATTTTTTGCCCGACCTGAGAATCGAACCCTCAAACGGCGCAAATATAATAACCTTCTTGATAGCTATTTGTGTAGGATTGAGACAGTAGGGCCGAGCGCTCATTCAGTTTTTCAAGCTATCGCCAATAAGTGACTGGTCGACTCTTCTCATGATCAGACGGCTAGCTGGCCTTTTCGTGGGTCAAAAATCAGAATTGCCATGCAACGCGGCAATACTGTCAGCCTTTTGGGCACTTGTCCCATTGACAGCGATGCGGATGAGATTTTTGATGCTCTAGACTAAACTTGAGTTACCCAACGACCTCTGTACTGTTGCATGCACCCGAAAACACTACTGTATTAAATTGCGCACCGCTACTTCACAGTATTTTTACAGGTAAAAATAAAAGTCGCTTCCCAGCTGCAATAATTACTACTCAGTATTATTTAGTTTGATGTGTAGTATTTAGTTTGATGTGTAGTTAACGGCTTTCTATTGTGGTGTTTTACACCCAGCAGACCACTTGAAAGAAAAAGAAAACAAACTTTATGTAAGGCTTTATAACACACTCAACTAATACCAACTCTCAATTTAGTTAAATCTTAGAATAAAAAAAATTAAATATTAAAACGAAAACAATTTTTTTAATGGTTAATTCTCACATGTCGACATAATGAGTTGGTCGGCTTTTGGATTTTTCAGTGGTGTGCTATGTGTGGTAATAAGTAATTAAGGCATTCCTCTTGCTAAGAACATTTAATACTAAGTATTTTAAAAACCTAAACTATTAAAAATAGCCGTGAAAAGGTAGGTAGGTATAGGTCTTGGGTTCGATTCCTAGATCGAGTAAAAAGTGTTATTGGGTTTTTCAGTGACATTCTCAGTAGCAGCTCGGGGTTAGGATTTGTGCCCGGTCAATGGCAATACACAGTATACCTCTACCTAACCCTTCGGGAAATACAGGCGTGCTGGTATGTCATGTTATGTTATGTGTAAAATTGAATACTAAGTGACTTGAAATAACCCAAACTATTTAAATTAGCCAAGAAGCTCACTACGACCACAGCTAAAGCCTTGACCGAATGCCTATCCATGTCTGTTAGATGCCCCAGCCACAAACTTCGTATAACAGAGTCTTGCCTGGTCGCATGACCAACTCCTTAAGAACTTGGCACAAAGCCAAGTAATACCAGGACATAGAATAGGTTTTTAAGTATTTTTAATAGGTCAGATTAAATTTTTTGACATAGTTTACAGCAGTAATTGTGTAGGAATTACAAAATAATTTTCAAAGCTTTAATGTTTTTAAACGAAATGGAATTTTTACTTTGAAAAATATGTGAACGAATACATGAGCATGCGTACCAAAAAAATATTATTTTGTCATTATGCAAAGTTTTGGTAATTCGATTATCATAATTGAAAAAGAATCTTTCAATATTACGTTTTTTTTATTTTTATTTTTACTACCAACCTACCCCAAACAGAAGTCATTAACCCATAAAACGTAAAAGCGTCATTCATTGCACCCGAAACTCTATCATGAAGACAAAGTAACCGAACATTCCCAGCGCTGTTTCCCAAACACCCAGCTCTGAACATAACGTTCATATTTGTATGCGATACAGACACGCTTCCCCTTTAAAATTGTATAGAAATAGCCGTAGAAAGTACAAAGAAAAGTAATCTTTATAACATTCAGCATGGGACTTCAGAATTGTAAAACAAGACTGTCTGTCGCCGTACACTGTTGGAACACATGATACCGCTGTATCGACCCGCCAAAGCGACGCGCGCACTCAAATAACTACGACAGAGCGCCAAAATATTTCAAAATTGGAATAAAAAACAAAACCTAATTAGTCAATAAATTAAAAAAATAAAATGTAAATAAAATTTTAAATTTAAAATATTTTTTGCGCATTTTAATTGAACGTCAAATTGAGTGTTCGAATTTCAATTTTTGAAAATGTTTCTTGATTTCTTTTAAATTTTTAGATTAACTAAAGAGTGTGTTAAATGGAGGTTTTTTATGGGATTTTTATGTGTTACGTAGAGTTTTGAGGTGGCTACGAGGCCGACTGGGACGGCCTGCGCCCAGTAGTATTCGAGTCGCGGGAACGCGTCGACGTCTGACGAAAAACAGACGTCAAAGAAAAAATAATTTTCCAAAATATACGTTTTTCAACCCAGAACATAATGATATAGTGTCAAAAAACTATAGTGTTTTACAAAATATTGTTTTCTTCAACGTGTTATGTTTCAAATGGTAACAGTGAGATCCGAGCTTTAATGAGGCTGGTTAAATGAATATCTAGACCTTTATTTATAGTCCACACGATACATTTAATTACCGTTTACATTCCATTAAGTGTTTCAGTCGATATTTCAATAAATCACATGCAATTTCATAAGAAAAACGCTTGAAAAATACCGTCAAGTCATTACTGCATTATGTCAGTCTGCGTAAGGCATTTGTTCGCATATTTTCTTATTTTAATTCCACATTTAATTTTATAAAATCAGTTTCAATTAAAATGAAAATGTTTTCACAAAATTATGTAACTTGGAAAAGTTTTGTTTGAATCCAGTTAAAATTGAAAAATCATAACAGAATTATTCGAATACTCTTTGATTGCATGTTTGTTATACATTTTCGTGTTTCTATTCGAGTGTGTTTCGTTGTTATAGTAGCTTGTGACGTCAAAGCCTTATAGTTTGAGGTTAGGTTATGTAATAGTACTTTTAACGGTACAAAAAAGGTCTAAGTTTTTGAGGGATCATTTTATTTTAGTTACTTCCTATTGTACTATTAAGAAACCACTGTACGTTGGTGTGAGACCCTTCTATTAGCGTAAATACGCGTGTGTTGAACCGAAGGGTTATGCGTTTAAATACCACATTGATTAGCTTTATACGCACGCTTTTATGATTCTAGCAAAGCAGTTATATTATTAAGTATTATTAAAAAGATTATTAGGTTTTTTATCAGCTTTTGAAATCCGTTTTCATGGTATACCTACCCTGGTATTTTAGTGTTTACTTAGAGCGCAAAAAGCATGATTACTGTGTATTATGTAAACTTTCACTATAGGAATATATTCTGAAAAAAAAACATTGACTCTTGAAATATATTAATAGAACTTAAAAGTAGAGTATTTTCTAAAGAAAAAGGTCCAAACAAAAAGGTACCTTATCATAATAGCTATTGACACTACTATCGATATTATGTCAACCTGTATTTGACCCCCGGGCAGGGCAAAGACCCCGTCACACAAATAGGACCAAGCATTGATCACGCTTCCTTTTTGCGTTGCGGTGCTTTCTCAATATTGGTTTCTCGTTACCCTACGATGTCACCAAAACAACTACGTATATACTTATTATGTAACTCAGAAAAACAATAAAAGTCAAGGCTGTATGTACTGTCGAACAACTATTTGATATATAGGCTAAATATGTTCAAATTTCGACTACACTGCCAATATTATTGTGACAATAGGCTCGTGGTCGGAAGCGCGACTGCCTAGCGTGGGGTCCTGGGTTTGATTCCCACGTTGGGTAAAATTTTTTATCGGGTTTTTACATCAGGAATTTCTTAGTAGTAGCCCCGAGTTTGGAATCCATGGTGTGATATCCCACGTGCTTCGGAAGGCATGTAAAGCCGTTGGTACTGGCTGTCATTTGTAGGTCTTTGACAGTCGTTGCGGAGTCAGTAGCCCGAAAGTCTGACAACCAGTCTTACTAAAGGGTATCGTGTTACACAGTAACTGGGTTGTGGAGGTCAGATAGGCAGTCGCTCCATGACACTGGTATGCTCCAGTGCATCTAGTTAGACTGGAAGCCGACCCCATTACGGAAAGGCTAGCCATGTGATAAGAAAACGATTAGATAAGATATACGAGATACTACTTATTACTTACTTTTAGTTAGTCATTTTCCCGTCAATCAATTTAATTTAAAAATAATACAAGGTTAAATACGTACTCTTCGTTATGACTTACGATTTTTTTTATTTTTTTAGAAAAAGTTATAGGCACACCCAACGATATACTTGCACGAACTTGCACAACTATGCATAAACGTGTACAAGATGAATTAGTGCAAGCATGTAAATCAATTATGGACACATCGACATCACATCCACAACTATTACCTACTTGTGCAAGTAACAACTTGCGCAAGTGTAACTTGCACGTTAACTTGCACAAGTATATCATGATGTATGCAGCTACTTTAAACAATACCTCCAAGTCTGCCAACCCCGCGACGATGCAGATACATAATAAACAATGGAAGACCACAGTTCCGTCCGCCTCAATGACACACTATGACGTCTGCTTTACAAATGGTGTCCCCGTTCCGTTTCTGTGCTATTCTTGAGGGTTTTTATCTTCAGTAGTTTTTGCTATCGGAGCTTGAAATATGGGTGTTTGCTTTCGCCATGTAAAGCTATGGTCATCATACCATCACGCCTGTATTCCTCGAAGGGTTAGGCAGAGGTGTACCACTGTCGACCCACAGTGTACCGGTACGTTTAGTTAGGTCCCATGTAAAAGAGGGCAAGACTATTGGCATTAACCGGAGACAAATTCTAAGTATTGAGTATTTCATAGAAAAATCTAATAACACTTTGCTTGACCTGGGAATCAAACCCAAGACCTCTAGCTTAGCAGACGCGCTTAAGGCCACTAGGCTAACACGGCAGTATCTTAAGAACCATCTATCACGCCTGTATTCCCCGAAGGGTTAGGCAGAGGTGTACCAATGTACACCCACAGTTCGCCGGTATAATTCACAAATCCTAACTCCGAGGTGCTACTGAGAATTTCATAGAAAAACCCAATAACACTTTTTGCTCGACCTGGGAATCGAACCTAGGACCTCTAGCGTAGCAGTCGTGCTTAGGACCACTAGGCTACCGAGGCAGTTCTTGTATCTTAAGAACGTTATCGTTATTTTCCTTTTGAACAGTAGTTTATTTTGGAATTAAAGGTGCCTGGTGGCGTTCCGAGTTTTCTGCCTACCTTTATGGCAAAAAGGCGTGAGTTTATATATGTATGCATATATAATATCGCTCAACTTAAGTATCGAACCCAACATGTGTCATACTCAGCAGTAAGCTTACGACCACTATATTGTTTACGAGGGAGTAAAATTTGCCCATAGTACCTTATATTTGAAATATACGAGAGTGCCGACGCAGTGTCTACAAACTCATTTAAAAATTGTCTGTTGTTTAGCTACGTTTTTGACTAATGGTGGGTCCACACGATGCAGACTTAACACAGACTTCTATTGAATTTTGTCTGTACAACAAATCAGTACATACAAATGTCGGTGTTCCAGAGAAGTCGGAAGTCTGCGTACATGTCTGTATGATTGTTGGAGCAAAACTCATGATTATTGAATTACTTAATTGAACTGATGAAAAGTCTGCACGGACATTTGGTAAAGACCTCTGAGTAAACATTTTTACTCAGACTTTATAGTCTGTGCAGATATCTGTACATATAAAAGTCTGTATCGTGTGGACCCACCATAATGCTCGGCTCCTGTAGGTCGTAGCGTGATGTTATATAGCCTATAATCTTACTTGCTAAACTGGCTTTATAACACGAACAGATTTTTGTAATCGGACTAGTAGTTCCTGAGATTAGCACGTTTAAAAAAACAAATAAACACTTCGACTCTACAATATATACGTACTAGATTCTGTCCGCGACTTCGTTACATCTTTGGATACTGCTCTGCTCCTATGGCTTGTGGCGTGATGTTATATAGCCTAAAGCCTTCCTCGATAAATGGACTATCTAACACAAAAATATTTTCTCAATTCGAACTAGTGGTTCCTGAGTTTAGCGAGTTCTACCAAACAAACAAATTCTTCAGCTTTATAAAATTAGTATTGATAATAATTAGTATTAGTATGGATTAGCCTAAATTCTATACCAGTAATTTTCAGTTTTACTTACCCATTTAAATTTTTTGACATGTGTGTTCTCATGATGAGATTTTCCCAAATAAATAACACCCTTTTGAGGGATAAACAGTTCACAACCTTGTGCAAGAGTTATTCAGTTCTTAGAAAAAAAAAATACGAATTTTGACGTACGTCATCATTATCATATCAGCCGAACGACGTCCACTGCTGGACATAAGCCTATCTTATACACCTCCACAATGACCGGACCTGCGCTGTCATTAATTAGCGCACGTAATTGGCTGATTGAAGCATCAACAACCAATCACATCAACGCATGCTTGACAATGTCACAATACTTTTCGTTCTCGAAACGGAGAGCATGTATAATGACTTATTTGTAAATAACTAGCTTTTACCGGCAACTTTGTCCGCACAAATTTAGGTTATCGTCGATGCAGATGAAGTCACTGAATTTCAAAAGACACGTGGCACCATCTGTTATCCTAAGAACATACCATCACGACTGTATTAGGCAAAGGTGTACCAATGTACGCAAACAGTTCGCCGGTATGTTTAAGTCCTATGTAATAGGGGGAGAGCCTTTTGCCAATAACTGGGCACAAATCCTAACTTCGAGCTGCTACTAAAAAAATTTTTGAAAAACCCAATAACACTTTTTGCTCGACCTGGGAATCGAACCCAAGACCTCAAGCGGTGCAGTCGCACTTAAGGCCACTAAGCTAACGAGGCAGATATAAGGCAGTATCTTATGAACGTTATCGTTATTTTCCGTGGGAACAGAAGTTTATTTCGGGATGAAAGGTGCCTCGTCCGTTTCTATAATATCCACCTGAGATCGTATATGCAAAATTTCAGGATGATCAGTTCAGTGGTTTAGGTGTGAAAAGGTAACAATCAATATAAACAAACTTACTTTAGATTTATAGTATTACATAACATACTATCACGCCTGTATTCCCCGAAGGGTTAGGCAGAGGTGTACTAGTAATGTACACCCACAGTTCGCCGGTGTTTTTAGGTCCCATGCACAGATATAAGAAATATTTCAGTAGTCCCATGTAATAAGCAGCTAGCCTATTGCCATTAACCGGGCGAGAGTTTCATAGAAAAACCCAATAACCCTTTTCCTAGACCTGGGAATTGAACCCAAGACTTCTACTGTAAAAGTCCCGTTTAGGACCACTAGGCTAATGAGGCAATTATAATATTAATTGGGATTTTTTACTACATTACTTTTCTTTCGACAAATCTCGCGGTTTGTCGGTTTTATATATAAGTACTAGCTGACCCGCCACGACTTCGTTCGCGTGGTATCCTACCCCTACCCTACCCTACCCCTACCTCACCCGTACCCTACCCCTACCGACATATCCGACATTTTTTTTTTTCGTTTCATTGTTTTTAAGATGTATTCTGCTATTCGGGACGGAAACAAATCCAACAAATCAAAAACCATGGCAATCGGTACAGCCGTTCTCGAGTTATAAGTGTTGTAACAAACATGACTTTCTTTTATATATATAGATTAAATAACAGAAACCTAAGAAACTATGTAAATAATGAGCTTGTGAGCTTTAAGAGAAACCTTACAATCTTTAGCTCTGTCGGCTTAACTTGTCCAAGTAAGCGGAGGTATAATGTACTTAACTTAACTACGACTTAACTGTAATATTCTTAAGGGTACCTTCAGGATTATGAATACTTTATACTGGCTATACCACGCGAATTACCCAAGCGTTCTGTTACCTTTTTGTGTTGTATCTAACTTCATAGCTTTCACATATAGAAGCGTACATGCCATCACGCTTATATTCTCCGAAGGGTTAGGCAGAGGTGTATCAATGTACAGCCACAGTCCACTGGTATGTTTTTGGTCCAATGTAATAGGAGACGAACCTATTGCCGACTCCGCACCTCGGAGTCGGCAATAGGTTCGTCAGCGTGCAGTCAGCGTGACTCTAGAACCAGCCTTAGTATTGATTGTACATTTTATTATTATAACTTATTTTCTAAGTTATTCTGCACGTAAAGCAAGCACGTAAAGTTGTTGGTCCCGGCTGTCATTCGTAGATCTTTGACAGTCGTTACGGATAGTCAGAAGCCAAGAAGTCTGACAACCAGTCTAACCAAGGGGTACCGTGTTGCCTTGTTACTGGGTTGTGGAGGTCAGATAGGCAGTCGCTCCATGTGAAACACTGGTATTCAGCTGCATCCGGTTAGACTGGAAGCCGACCCCAACATAGTTGGGAAAAGGTTAAGCAGATGATGATGATGAACTAAGTTTAACTTGGACATCACTGACATCGGTAACCAAGTCAGAGGCCCTTGCGGCGGTTTAGAAACTCTGACACTAGGGTGTGTGGGGTCGTTTAGACCTTACTTGCCCACACGATAAAGAAGAAGATGATGAACTTATTTTTTTCGTTATTCTTATTCATTCATAACCTCCTAATAATTATAATTATAAATTAATATCATACTTTTATTTTTCAGTGTAGTAAAATTGTTTCTAACCTATCCTTATTATTGTTTTAAGTTTTATATAATTACTAGTGAACTATCTGCGACTTCGTTCGCGTGGCTTATTTCACCTCGATAAGTTACGTCTATGGTTACTGCTCCGTTCCCGTGTATCGTAGCGTGATGTTATAGCCTATGTTACTCAGTGATAATGTAGCTTCCTAACAACAAATTATTTTTTGAAATCGGTCCAATCGTTTTTAACCCTGCAGTGGTCGTGCCTTAAAAAGTCACGTAAATGGTCGCGCAGCTACTATGTAGTCCAATTTGTTTTGTGTTTTTTTTTTAATGAAATTCAATTGTATTATTATTTTCTTATTAAAATATGACAAATCAACTCTTCTAAAATGAAATTAAAATGAAAAACATACATAAATCTTCAAGGGTCTTGTTTAAATCAGCAAGGAAAAAAAAGTACGTAAAAATTCATGTCAGCTTAAACAGCCATGGACTACATTTATGTAGCCCGCGCGACCACTGCAGGGTTAAGTTTATTCGCTACTTATAAAAATACAAAAATTATAAATCTTCCTCGTTATAATATTAGTGTAGATGTAGATGCAGATTTGAAGTATTCAAATTTCAAGATTTTCTTGTTAATAAACTTTCCGCGAAAGTTTGCCATACTTTAAATATTTACGATTCAGTAATTTCACCTCTTTACAAACAGTTCTGCATTTAAATAACATTTTAAGCTTTCATCTCGATTTTAATATTTCCGCTGGCATTGCTTAATTTTGTGCTTGGATTTGGAACCCCTGCTGCAACTTTTAATGGAATCTGAACTTTATTCCGCAGACCTCAAGATACGCATTACTTTGTTATTTAACAAGTTTATTTGCTGAAAAATGATCACAATATATTTTGTCTACTTTAAGTACTTACCTAATTTGTTCCGAATGCTACATTATACAAAATTGTAGTACATGGTTTTCAAAACAGCTGTTCCATACATTTTGATCGTTATGCGAATCCCGCACCTTCGGCCATAGGCAGAGGTGGAACACGGCAGTGGTTATGGTTACTCAATATCTTTATTGAGTTTCCATATACAAGCTGTTGATTTGCATTATCGTCAAATTCAAGGAGTTTTAACTATGCTCGTGATTCGTAACACGAATCAATAATAAAATAAATTTGTTTTAAAATTTATATTTTTTGACGTGATTTTCCAATTCGAACTAGCCATCTCGTCAGAGGGTTTAGGCGCTATGCACGCATTGATATAGACGCGCGACAACTCTGTCTAACGCCGACGCAACTGGGCGATGCTGACTTTTGCAAGAGGAGTATTTCTGGAATACTGTTTTTTGAAAGTTGCAACTAAAAAAATAAGCATTTATTAAATATTGGCCAGGTATCGTAATTATATTTGATTACTTCTTTTTTTCTATGACAAGCTCCTAAAATTTGACGAGGATGCAAATAAACAGCTTGTATGTATAATTGAGATCATTATGGCATTGAGGCCCTGATTTTACCCGGTAAGAGTTCAGCATGCTTCTCCGTCACCCCAACGACGAAGGAAGTCAATGAGGTTATCCACGGTGCAGCAAAAAAAGGTGCAGCATTTTTATATGGAATAACTAATTATTTTTAAAATAACGTCGGAAAATTCCAACATAGCAGTAAAAGTTTGTGTCACGATTTCTCTTCTTCTGCGATCATCGCCTTTAGCCCATTCCTAACTTTGTTGGGGTCGGCTTCCAGTCTAACCATATGCAACTGAATATCAGCATTTTAAATAGAGCGACTGCCTATCTGACCTACACAACCCAGTTACTGGGTAACACGATACTACCTCTTGGTGAGACTGGTGTCAGACTTCCCCGCTTCTGACTATCCGTAACGATCGTCAAAGGTCTACGAAATACAGCCGGGACCCAACAGTTTTACGTGCTTTCCAAATCACGGGGGTGTCACACCACCAACTTCCAAACTCCGGGCTCTACTCAGAAATTTCTGATAGAAAAACCCAATAACACTTTGCCCGACCTGGGAATCAAACCCAAGACCCTCATTAGTTGCGCTCACCACCACTAGACCAACGGCACTGTCTTCTACTGCGTATTAAATAATACGTAGTTACAAAACAATCGGTAGCTACCTACTTTGATTGGACTAAAATAGAAATACGTAGTAACTTATCGACCAGGAAGGTTACGACCAAAATACATGCCTAATACTTCCCTTATAATCGATAGTCATCGATATGTATCTATGCATAGTTTATATATTTCGACGGTGTTTTCCGGTCGCGCCTAAGTGCCATCAATCAGCCTTTCAAATTGTGCTGTTCGATGTAATCTCCCCATACAGGATTACAGTTAAATTTGGTTTTGGATTTTTTGTGTACGCTAAAATAGTTATTATGTAAGGCAAAGAGATTGAGACAAATCAGAAGAGAGAGATGAGGTGACAGAGAGAAAGAGAGAGAGAGAGGTGAGATGAGATGAGATGAGTTGATTCAGATTGTTTGTTTTTTTTTTATTGATTGGGTTTGTTTTTTTTTTTGTTGATTGATGTGAGCTTTTGTATTTCAGTAGGTTAAGTAAGTTTATGTTATGTGCGTCGCTCTCATGCGAATAAATGGTTTTTCTTTCTTTCAGACATTAATTGTCAGTTGGATGAGATTGCGACTAAATTTTGAACGTTTTTAAGTACGAGAGTCGATGTTCTGATTATTTCGGTTACTTGAAATATACTGGCGAACTGAGGGTGTATATTGGTACACCTAACCCCAACCCCCCTCTGCCTAACCCTTCGGGGAATACAGGCGTGATGGTATATATGGTTGAAATATTGAGGCATTTAAGCATACCTTTAAGCTTTTTGTTTTGATGCTTCTTTTAATTGAAGAAGTTCATCTATACTAATATAATCATGCAAAAGAGTATTTTTACTCACTAATCTCTAGAATTACCAGTCGTATTATTAAAAATATTTATTTGTTTAAGATAGCCAGATTCGTAAGGCTAGACGGTTAGGCGTAGAGGCTATATTATTCACCACACTACCAACAAACGGGAATGGAGCAGTACCCAGAGCCGTGGGTAAAAAAAATCACGCGGACGTAGTCGAGGGCTCATTGAAAAACAAAAAATAGTTCCAATTAAATTCATTTAGAAGTATGACTGTTTTATAAAAAGAAAAAACATCTTATTCAATAAAAATAATAATAAATTTTGATGAAAAATGTGTTATTTATGAATAAGTTATTCAAATAAAATACGAAATATATTATTTTATTCTCGTATTTCACACGGAATCTGGACACGCACTGACATGGTATATAAAATTCATAATCTAATGGCCCACAGCGATAAGTTCAGGGTATTTTCATGAATAATAAAGACAAATGCCTGGATTGAATTTAAAAATATTTTAATGTGAAAGGTCAGTGGTGTCTTGTGCCGACGAGAATTAAATACGTGGTCTATTATCTTGGCTACTATCTTCATTTGAGTCAGAAGTGTCAGCCATACCAGTCGATTCCTATTTAGTTCGTTGATGGAAATTCATGGCTTTTACAGAATAGATACTAAATATATTATTTTATGATAAGTTAACAGTACAGTGGAAAGAAGAATCTAGGCAAGTTTATTTGAATTTTGATCTATGATTACAAACCATACAAAAGGTATATTTCTTAGCTTAATTTAAGCGTCTTTACGTCGAAGAGAGAAATTTTTGCATTTTAAGTAAACTTTTTATTTATTTATTTTCTTCTTGTTGGGAAAATCCTCGTGCATATCTTCCGTCTAAAACCCCACGGCTCTTCCTGCTACCATGAACCGGGTGCCAAGTATTCGCTTGATGCATGATACGCGCCCGCAACTGGACTTTACATACTTTAAAATTCATATCTTTACATTGTATTTTTTTCCATACACAAATGGATCGAATCGATGGAATTTCATTCATTTAAGGGTTCTTAATAACATGTATCTCGTTTCTCCGGAACATTAGAGAAATGACGTCATAATAAAAAATGTAGCTTATAACTAGATTATTCCCGTGTTGTGTATAGCTTCACATAACACCGGCCAAATTGCCCAAGATTCTCTATATTTCATTACCATCACGCCTGTATTCCCCGAAGGGTTAGGCAGAGGTGCACCAATTTAGGTACACCCACAGTTCGCCGGTATATTTCATTAATTTACATTATTCAAGTTGCATTGTCGTTTCATGTGAATTTGTAGTGGTAAAAAAAATACTATGTGTAGTAAGGCGTCTGGGGTCACCGATGTACAATTGATTGTTATCAGCGCTTAATTATATATGTGAGTAAGGGAATAAACTGATGACATTTTTTATCCTATTGATGACTTCTTAATAGTCTCATATGACGCCCAAGGGAAGTGTAATTCCAGTTTTTAATTGAACGAACAACCACAACACATAAATTGACATGACGGTTTGACACTTAATAAAAATGATAATACGAATTTATTATTGTTCACTGCAAAGCAAAAGCCTCGAGAGAAGGCACGAGCATTAATCACCACACTTACTCAAGGCGGATTGGCGATTTCAGACTTATAATTTTTATAAGTCCAGGTCACAATGTGTCCTTCACCGATGTCAGTGATGTCCAAGATAAACTTTGAAAGTACATATTATGAATTAAAAACAGTCATATTAGTAAGGCAGACTACGAAGGAGATGACGTGATGACTTTGTCGGGTTAGTTGAGAATTGGCAAAACGTAGCCTAAAATGAAGATAGATGGAAGAAATGGAGGGAGGTCTTTGCCCAGCAGTGGGGCGATACGGGCAAGTTATGATATTCATAATTATTATTTAACTTACCCGGTATCAAACCTCATGCGTCTTAATCACTGGGTCATCACTAAATTATCACTTAAACCAACATTAAATATTAAATTTAATGGCGGGTCAGAGCTGTTTGCGCAAAATAAAGTCCCTATTATGAATACTAATACTAGCCTAAATCGATATCTAGATAGATTCGCTGGCAGACAGTCTGGCGTCCCGGTTTAACAATGTGTGTGGTGCCAGTCGTCGCGCCCCATTACAATAAACTATACTGCTTTTTTAATATTTTTGTCTCGTTTTTGTACTCAATGTTTTCTACGCTTATTTCTTTTTATTACTGACTACAAACTATAAAGCGGTTCGGTGAGTAATGCTTTGTTTATGATTTTACAAAAAAAAACAACGCTTTATTTTCACATTTTGTTCATTATTTTACATCTACAAACGAATCTTGATACTCGAACCTACCCCAAGTTTCTTTTAAACCTGCAAATATTTTAACGGTGCTTATCATAGCACCTAACTTAAAGTTCAATTCCAATATAACTTAATTAAAATCACTGTTAAAAAAAAAAGCAAAAATCGTAATCTCAAATTATGAAAGTTTCATGGCAATTGGTCTTCAAAATTCAACCGACAAACCTACATTTTATTCCTTCACTCACAGCTGTCAATGGGACCACACCTAAGCGTAGTTATAGTCGTCTGTCAGTCTAGACTTCACTGTAGCTATGCTTTTAGCTGTTCGGAATGTTCTACCGAATATGTCAAATGCCAATCATGTTCATTGGCTGCCACTGCCTACATTCTAAGAATATTGTTGAATAGATGTTTATTGGGCTATTGCCAGGATGTCTATTGTGAAGATTAAATTGGACTTTAATGTCATTATTTTAACGTCGATGCTACGGAATTCTTACCTATTGTGTGCACGTCCAAAATATTTTTCAAATCATTTGCAGAATATTGTTTATATTTTTAGAATAAGCGAAGCCTCATCAAAGCTTTCTCAGTCGTACCAACAGATATGTAAATAAGTACTAACAATAAACAAAAACGTTCAAAGACTGAAATGGGATGTAAAATGATATGACACAAGCGTGCTGAGACAGCGCTATGGTCGCCCGTAGCGCTCCCACACCATGACAGACGAAGAAATTATACCCCCAACCTTCGCTGAGAAACTACTATTTTACACAACAGCCACTTTCGTTCTACTGGGGACGTTCAGCCTATTTGCGTTTCTCTTCCTCGTACCATTCGTCATAGAACCGGCATTTACTACAATATTCATGCAATTCGATCCAGTCGCAGCACTATGCGTTACGACAGGGGTGATGCATCTCGTTGGCGCCAGCAACTGCTCCTGGGCATCCTGCAGGGAAGGCTGCACCAAAGACTTGTTTGAGTGCACTCAGATTCGTGTCAACTACAAATTGGGTATATACCCCAATGTAACTCCTACAGACATGGAAAATTTAGTCAGAGCCGAGAGGGCATTGAGGAAAGACTATGAATACGATAATTACGAGGTAACGGCTGATAAAGCTTATCCAGAAGTATTGGACGACGATCTACCTGAAGCCATACCAACTGGATTGCAAGGTAACGACTCTGAGTGGTACTTTACTGGTGCCCGATTGTTTCCAAACGTGAAAGGGTGTGGGTACCCGCCTATCCTCAACTGCACGGTCTTCTACGCGAAGCACAAACCTATTGGAAACAATTACACATGCTACTATAGCCGCGTAGACCCTGGGTTGGTGATTACTGAGCTTGATATGTGGCAGAATACTTTAAACCTGGTGTATGCCATGGCAATACCAATACCGTCGTTCATAATTTCGGTGATATATTTGACGTTTGCGTACTTTAAGATATATAATACTGAGGAAGAGTCTGAACAAGCGCCGTTGAAGAGTGATGCTGAGGCAATGGCTACAGGTGATGATGAGAAGCCGACGACTCCTGGATCTGACACGTTCAGGGAGGATCTGGCGTGTTTCGGACATCAGCTGAAGATGCAGCTGGCTAATGAGAAGCCTAAAGAAGGGTTCGAGTCCAATAGTCCGCCGATTTCCAATTCTGCTTCTTTGTCTGGGTGAGTAGACCTGTACAGTTCGCGAGGCGTAACCTGAGCTTTGCATTTGTGTGAGTAATTATCAAAAGTAGAGAGATGTGTCTGGTTAAGCGTCTGCTCTCACGACTGAGAATCGGACCTCTTACCGGGCCGATTTTTGACAGTTTCTTCTTGCCGACGAAGAAATCTGTCAAAAATCGGGTCAATTATTGGTCGTGGGGGCAGAACCTAAAGCGGCTTAAACCAGGCAAAGGACGCGCCGCAATCTAGGCCGATGTTCCAGCTATCCTATCTATATGGACAATCACACAAATGCAAAGCTCAGCTTACGCCTCGCGGACTGTAACTTATAACACTGTAATTGTTTTTCATTATATTGATCTGTTTTTGTTTTTTCTTAATTACTGTTTTGTTTAAATTCATTTCACAAGTCATGTATAACATTATGATATGAAAAAGCTTGCGAGGTTCAGATAAATTTTAGACTGTTAGTTTCAAGAAACTCGCTGAGTATTTATGATTCGGTACGTTGGGAAAAATACACACTTATAATTGGTTTTCTCAATCGAATATACCCTTGAAATATTTAAGGAGACTAAAAAATCAATGAAAAAAAGAAATAAGAAGCCAAACTCTTCCGATTTTCATAAAAACTCTCTGCATCCGACAGGACCAAGTCATCGTTCGTGAACGCCTAACGTGACTAACTACAATATAACACAGAGGTACGTCTCTGATGGCTTGAGATTTATTAACTTACGCTTAAGGCACAAAATCGTATGACCCGCTCGCGCACTTATTACAACGCACATTATTGTACTTAATTATTATTTAAAATGAAAAATATCATACACGCTTTGCTTAGCGATACCTACTTCAAGTAATAAAATAATTATTTCAGAAAAATTATTCGTATTTGCGCTTAAATTGTACTTCAAGTATTTATTTAGATTGAAACAATAACCGTAAAGCTTTCGAAAAAGTACATATACCTAGTATTTTATTATTACCATACTATAAAAAGTACCTATGCACATTAAATTTATCTCGGCTGTTTAGCTAAATGAAATCCACAACACATTTTGTTTTTTTAATAAAAATAAATTATTTTATTTACAAAAATTAAAATAATGTAAAAAAGTAATGAGGCCCATTACATTATCCCTACCCACTTTTATCCGTAATGTATAAATCAATACCATACTTATAAGAGTAAGTGGAAAGTTTTCTGAAGTTAGAAGTTATATCATTTGTGCCGAACGCATCAGAATGATGGTAAAAGCGGAAAATATTGAACAGTTACCGACTTAAGTGTGCTTCCAACACTCTCAAAGTCGGCCATTAGCCCTAATGTGTGAAGTGTGCAAACAATTTTTAATCTCATAACTGCTTACACCCTTTTAAGTACCAAAAGCCTTTTAAAGTAGGTACTGCTTTCCCAAAAAAATATTCACACGCCCTAAAATGTCTGCTTACGTATTTGTGTTTTTGAATTTCAAATACTACATATTAGAAACATTATTATAATCAAATTAAGCAGCTTTATGCTTTCAAAATTGTGCCAAAAGTCAAATCCATTGCGTATTTAAAACAAATCTGCTACTTCTGCAATTCAATTATTCTTCTTAAAATGTCCCAGAAGTCGGCGACTTGAAGGAATATTTCAAGATTGAAATATATATTTTTCAATTTTAATTATTTCATTTTTAAATTTATTTTACTTTCTTTACAGATGACAGGATTCCTGAAGAGGCGGCATCGGTTACAGAGTGCATCACGAGATGAGCTGAGCAATATGAACTAACTCTTTATGACCTATATTGTGCTCGACATGTGATTTTAACACGCTTGAGTATTGCTGTTCCTCTCATTCTATTCTGTAAGAGTGCAAGAGTGAGAAGGTAGGATAGACACAGTATGAAAGCACGACTTTGAAAAGGTCGAAAACGGGCGAAAGATTTTTTTTATAACGCGTTGTGAAATAAAAAAATAATATTGAATATTTTGGCGGTGATGTCTTCTGTTTTGTTTTGTTTTATTATTTTTGAATAAATGTAACGACAAAAGTGCGGTCACACTTTTTCAAAATAATATTAGAATTAAAGATACCATTAACTTCAAAATGACAATAATTCTTTCAAAATATATAATTTGTCTGTTTAACGAACGCCAATATATTTAAAGTTTTATTATTCGAATTATTTGAGTTTTAAACTACCTTTCAAAGAGAATTATTGCTCAATACAGAAGGTTTTAGCATTATAGAAGATATCACTGCGACAAAAGATTTATATTAGAAATAAAAGAATTTTATCTCCTAATAGTAATTATAAATAAGGTTTTAATGCTCGTACGCTATGTGTCAAAATGCACGCGTGCTGTTAAAATATATTGAAAATATAAAAAAGTATTGTATATAAAAAAGTATGTATAAATAAAAAGCAAGCTGTTCAAAAATAGTGAAATAATTTTATCGAATTGTTGATTTTGAGAAAGATTAGTTACGACAAAACGAGTCGAGAAATAGAAAATATTTAGAAGAAAAAAACGTAATATTGATGAAAAAAAAAAATGTTTAAAAACATCGAGAAAAAATTATAAATAATGTTATCCCACCAGTACAATTCATTGATAATATCATTTTAGTTGATAAGCTAAATTATTTAAGAGTAACTGCACGTTATAATTTTAGTTTTAGTTAGCTAAATTACCCAAAGCTTGACTGAAGGTTTGATATCTGGTTAGAAAAATCTCGAATAAAATTAGGTCAAACGTGTATGTATAGTACGATCATAATGTACGTACGTTGAGATTATTGAATTCCTTGCCACGCGCTACGCGATATCGATTCTCCGTCCCGTGCCTCGACTATTCAAAAATTCATTAACACTGTCCATACCGATCCGAACCGACATTGTACCATTATACTCACCGAAATAGAATACATGAATCAATTATATCGAAACTTGTTTCTGTTACGTTTGTTTCCAATCGATTTCCAGCCAGCCGAAGCGTTGCAATGATTAATCGAAAATTTTCGAACAAATACGGATTCGAATTGTCCCATGGTTGTAAGTGAAGCAGATAAGTTTTTTTCGTAATTATATTATAACTATAAAACAAAAAGGCTTGTGAATATTGCGTAAATTCTAGAGTAATAATTACGCCAGTCGAGTTGCATTTTTTAATTCCGATTCCGCAAATTTTTATATGGATTTCTTTCTGGTACAAAAGCTTGAAAGCTACTTTTGGAATATTTTTACCCATTATTTGAGATGTCTGAGTGTTTTCATGGCTATTGCCAGGATCCACTTTGTTATGAGGAATTGTTCGGGCTTACATCACAAAGGCACGACCATTTCCTCCGATAATTATTTGTGAACAACCTATATTTTTTTGAACATTTTTTATTTATTTATTGGTACACTTAATTATATTTGAATGAATTCACGTAGACTGGATGAATATGTTAGATATCGCTAAAATCTACGCACATTGTCTAGTGTATTAAATTCGATGAATTATCTACATTGTATAACAATAAGTGTTTGTATAATTTTGAGATCCGATAGTTAGATACGCCTTTATAGTTTTACTATGTGTTGTATGGTGGTTTTATCCCAGAACGTAATTGTAAAAAATAAATTGCTTTTAAGGGTATTGGAACCCAAATTATTTATAAATTAATAAATAAAATAAATGATAGCGAAATTTATAATAGCAGGTATTATATTAAAATAATGTGTTAATTCGTTAATCTAATTATTTTCACGATCTAAAAAAATGTTTTTGTCAATTTAAAATTGCAATTGTTTTTTAAATAATTATAAACTAACAATATAAAAATATCTTTATTCAAGCCAGTGTCATAACGTATTATGTTTTTTTGCAGATTAATTTTATTAAATTAATGTTACCTGCAAAATTACTATTTTAAAATTACTCACCAAATACAAAATAATTTAAATAAAATTAGTGTTAGTTAGCGCAAAAGCAATTGATAAAAAATATCACAAAATGTAAACCGAAGTCAAATTAATTTTTAGCTATAATTTTTTGCGTTTCCCCTGTGAACGTCTGAATTTTGGTTGTGTATAGTTTTTTAATGATTTTAGTATTAATTATACGTATTTTAATAATTCCAATGATATTGTTGTATTGCAATTGTATGTAAAATGCTTTAATGTGATGGTAAAGTTAATTAAGGCACCTTCGGATAAGTTTCACGTTGATGCCCTTTCCTCCAATAAATATTTTTAAAGTTGAGGTTATATTTCTATTTTTTTGACATTATTGTTATATTAATACATATTAAAATATGACTGAATGTTGTGTAAAAATCTTAAGATTATAAAAATATCTACTAAGTATTGTAAAATGGGTTTTTATTTTGAATTTCGAATAATCTTGTTGATTAATAATGTTGTTATTCGATCAATTTATTATATTGTACATTATGACGTAGAAATATGACCTCGCCTTATTATATTACTCATATAAAACACGTCTATTACACTTTTTATCACCCTTACACTATTATTATTATCCCTTTAAATATTTTTTCGTGTAATTTACACCTGTCTATGATAAAATTGAATAATATTATAATTTTATTAAAAAATAAAAAATATTGATAAAGTAAAAATTGCTTAATGTTTTGTGTATTTTGTTAAACTGTTTAATGGAAGCAATCGCTATTTCAATGCTTTTTGGCTTGAAACATAACACTTATATGTATATAAGAATGATATATTAATAATGAACATTATCATCAATCTATTGACACAGAAAGAGTCGTCAGCTGACTAGAAAAAAGTCCACCTAGAGATATTTTGTAAAAAAAATTGATGACATTTGTTTCAAAAATTTAGATATTTGTAAAAGATTTAGGTGTTAAGTGCATAACTATTAGTAGTTACGCGATTTGAGTCTGTTACACACATTCAGTTAAACCCATTTTGTTTGTCGGTAAATCGAAAAAGGAGTGCAAGGTCATATTGGTGTCAGAGTCAACGAAACTCAGTACAAATTGGCAAATATTTTTTCTTGAAATGACCAAACGAATTGACTGATATCGTATTAATGTCAAAAGCGAAATACCTGTGGGTAAATGGTTAAATATTAAGTACTGGTAAAAATCGGCCACATGTGAGCTGGATTCGTACAGGAAGGGTAATTAAGACTACACTACATACAAAAATACGTTTCTTGAATGGATTTTTATTAACATTCATTTGTTATAACACACTCTCAGAATTTTCGAGTGTCTACGGGTATTACAAAAGAGACAGCTACGTACAGCGGAGTTTTAGTAAGTCCCGTTTGGCTCACTTAGGGAATAGAACATGAAAAAAACTTGTCATAAAGTTCCTAACAGTTGAAATATTATTCAGACTCAGATATACAGAAATATCAATATTCAACGGTAATATTAACTCCAAAGGTTGTCAATTGTTTCTGGCTGTTCTCCAGAAAAGCAGAAAAACCTTGGATTTCGTCCAATTTCAAAGTTTTTAGTTGTTAATAGGGTACACAATAAATTTTCAAGTTGATGCAGATTGTAACATGTACTTTTATGACTTGTGTTTTGTTCTAGTAAAGTTCTGATTAAACTAAATAAAACCAAGTTTTGTCACCTACTTGTATTGCTGTAAAATCGTGTTTATATAATCAGCCTTTAGTAATAAATAAAGGTATCCACGCTAGTGGTACTTGGTACCAGGCACACAAACAAAAAACAACACTTATAAACTTTGATCAATTTCTTTAAAAACATAATCAAGACTTTGCTGCAACAAATTCCGAGTCATTTCCGGAATTTTATTTGAATAATTTAAATGATGATGAATAACAATTTAAAGAAATTTTATAGTTATTATTTTAAAAATTCATTCGAGCAACAATAATTATTATTCGAAAAAAGTGTAGTTGAATAGTGTGTAACTGGCTCAATATTTTAAAGTGTGGCGCGCAAAATTTTCTTGCTAATTAAAAAAAAAACTAACAAAGGGAAATGTTTGAATTATTAATATTCATCGTAAAGTGTGTTTTCATTCATTTGGAACTGTTGCCTTATAACCGTTTTGTACATAAAAAATAAATAAAAAATCGTTAGTAGGAAATAAAGTACACTCATTGGCTTCAAACTGTTTGTTTTATTTTATTGACCTAATTGACTTACCTACCTTTTTTTTTAACGATGGGAATTCATCAAAAGACTTCTTGCACCCTGGGTGGAGCGGAAACGAGTTTCAGACAATTACTGACTAAAACCCAGCCGTTCCTTCTAATGACCTTTGCGTTCCAGGGCCACAGCAACTTTTTCGAACAAATTCCGCAGCCCTGGAATTCCGCCACTCTGGTGACTTACCTACCTACATGTTACCCGTAATACCAGCCTAATATTCTCTCACTGCAAATCAAACGCCTAACAGAGAAGGCACGATTTATCGATGTATGATTTAAAATTAGAAAATACACAATGAAACGGAAAATTCATATTATTGTTACTTGCCCGGAATCGAACTTACAACCTCATAATGTTAACCATATAAATATTTTTTTATTTATATTAGTTTAATCATCGTTGTGGTCGTCAAGACAATGTTGCCCGTATGAATCGATTTATAAAATCGTTAAGTACATAAGCTGTACCTACCGAGGTTGTGCATTAAAATGTAAGAAGTAAATAATTCGTTATTTACGTATAACTAAATTTTATTTAGCAGTATGTAGATAATTATTGGTTATAATAATATATTTAGTGATTAATATGGCAAAACAATTTTAAAGTAATTAAGTTTAACATATTGGCTATAATAATTTCATTTTTCAAATAGTACCTAATTAAAAAAAGGTAAGAAATAAAATAGTTCGTATCGAAATATTTTCAATATAATAAATATGCATAATATACACAATCTGATTTCAAGTTTTATAAAAATATGTTTTGATTATGTATGTTTTACTATAAAATAACTTTCACTGTAATTATTCCCTTTTTTTATTGGTTTTTAGTAACCAATCCAGCTGGGCCTTGACCAATAACTGGAGACAAACCAGCTACGGCAACCGCTTTCAGTGGACTGGAAAAAGAAAAAAAACTTGTGACAACGCCATCTATGATCCGCTCTCGGAACTTCTATCAAAACTTTACTTGAAAGTTTTCATTTTGCTGCCGAGGTGGCGCTGCCTCTAAACTATTTCGTAGTTCCACTATATTTTAACAGATGGCGTTAGATTAAATTTACTTACATGAACCCAAGTTCCTCTTTCGGAACACCCAGTCTTGCAAGTTTAGCTTCATAGGTTGCTAGAAGATCATCATGGGCTTTGCGTAAACGAGCTGCTTCGTATCGCAAATCATCTATCTGCGTGTCTTTTAGCTTCAAAAGTTCCTGTTGATTTTATATCGATTAAGCACCAATGTTTATTTAACATCGAAGGAAGAGCTCGTGATTCTCCGCCGTTTGTGTATGTAAAAAAAGTACTATAGGTCTACCTTTCTGTAATACCCAATACTACTGTACCTATGTTTTGAAATAAACCTTTCTATTCTCACTCTTATAGTCATAAATAATAAATGATAATCCTTACGTGAATCTCCCTAGGTCCCATATCACGACCTTCTAAGTTCTTCAGCTTAGCTTCAAGCATTGCAGTTCTCAATGATGCTTTCTGTTGAACCTCTAGAACAGCTCTTGAGAACCTGGCTTTAAGCTCATCTCGCTCTCTCCTGATTCTGTCAAAGCGAACTTGGAGAACCTCGTACTCCCATTTCAGAACATCAAATTGTTTTTCTAATGACGTCAGTTGTTTTGATTTGGTCTGAAATATTCAATTACTTTCAGTCGTGTGATATTTGTGAAACTTAGTAAGTACATACATACATTTACGCCTGTATTCGAAGGGTTAGGCAGAGGTGTTCCAGTGTACACCCATAGTCGCCGGTATCTATTAGATAGGTCCCAAGTAATAGGGGGCGAGCCTTTTGCCATTAACCGGGCACAGATCCTAAATCTGAGCTACTGAGAATTCTATAGAAAAACCCAATAACACTTTGCTCGTTCTGGGAATCGAACCCAAGACCTTCAGCGTAGCAGTCGCGCTTAGGACCACTAGGCTAACGAGGCAGTTGTGTGTGTTATGTGTATATTATGTACTTACAGCCAACGCAGCTTTATCTCTGTCATAATTAGACATTTGCCTCTTAAGTTCTTTATTATCTATAATAGCTGCTTCTAGTGGTTCTCTAAGACCTTTGGCTTCAGCTACAGCATCCCTTGCTATCTTCTCAGCTCTTTCTTTGACTTTCTGCATATCCTCCATTTGTTGTTTTAGACTACTAATTAAACCTGAAAGACGAATTCAAAAATGAAGTAAAAAGTTGTAAATACACATTGTTTATATAAGTTCATGTACACGGTTGCCGTGGACCACGGGAATTGACGGGATTTTTTTAGATAAAAAGTAGCTTATGTCCTATTCCAGACTATAATTTATCTCTGTACCAAATATCATCCAGGTTCGTTTAGCCGTACTGGCGAATAACATCCATTTATCCAAGCTTACATACATACATACCATCACGCCTGTATTCCCCGAAGGGTTAGGCAGAGGTGTACCAATGACGCCCACAGTTCGCCGGTATGTTTTTAGGTTCCATGTAATAGGGGGCGAGCCTATTGCCATTAACCGGGCACAAATCCAAACTCCGAACTGCTATTGAGAAATTCATAGAAAAACCCAATAACATTTTTTGCTCGACCTGGGAATCGAACCCAAGATTTAGCGTAGCAGTCGCACTTAGGACCACTAGGCCAACGAGGCATTTATAATAATAGTAAGATAGATACTCACCCAAATTATTCAAAGTGATATCGTTGTAATAATTTTTCAGATCCGCAAAAGCTCGCTCATGGTGCTTAATTAATTCTGACAACTGCTTATTTTTTCTCTCTTCAACTTCTGAAATTTCAGTTCTGTGTTTAATTGTTAACTCCACTTTAGTTTCATGAAGTTTTTTGTCAGCCTTATCTTCTATCTGTCGAGCTCTTTCATCAAATTCTCCTCTGACCTTGGACACTTCTTCTGCGTGAATTAATTTGGCTCGCCTCAGCTCATCTTGAGCTGCAAGCATTTTCTCTCTGATTTCTTGTCTTAATACTCGTTTGTCGTTAAGCAATTCAAGTTCTTGTTCGGCATGCTCTTCTTTTGCTGCTTTTAGGGCTACTAAGTTTTCCGCTCTTAAAGCCGCTCCTGCAGCTGCTTGCTCATATTTTAAATGCTTAATTTTCTGCTTTTCAGTTTCTAACAGCGCTTCATTTTCTTCTTGTGTTTCTTCTGCGGCTCTTTCTTTATTACGCACTTCTGCTTTTGCCTCTTCCAACTGCTTTCGTGTAATCTCCCAAAAAGTTCTAATTTTGTCTCTCTCGACTTGGAAGTAATTGCGTTCTTCTCTCTCTTTGTCCAATTCCTCTTTGACTCTGAGAGTGAATTGCTCGAGTTTTTCTCGAGTCATTTCTGAAGTGTCTACGCCATCGATGATGATTGCTGAAAACCAAAGTTTTGTAAATAAATAAATTCGGTTGTATTGTGGGTTGGCCGTTTTGGTAGAATTAGGCTCATCTGTTTAGACCACAGCCTTACATTTATAATTTTTACATACCTGGCGCTTTTTTACCCTTATCTCCTCCTTTTCCTTTGGGCGGCTGAAAACAAAAACAAAACAAATAATTGAAAGTTCAAGATCAACGATTTATTTAATTCGATTAAAATATAATATTATGTAATATTTTCGACGACATGGTTGGCGCAGTGACTGAGCGATCGGCTGGTTTGATTCCCGTATGGAACAAATATAATATTTAAGCGGGAGAGAGTCACAAACATCCATTTACAAACTTTCGCATTTGTAATATTAATATAGCAAGATAAATAGGAAGGATTTTAGACACATTAACATTTTAATTCTGTTATCTATAGGTACTGATATAATAAAGCTAAAGAGTATTTTATTAGTTTGTTTCAACGCGCTTATCTCTGAAATCATCAGTCTGATCGGAAAAAAATATTTTTGTATGTGATAGCCACATTCATGAGGAATAGTATTTTTTTTTTTTAAGGATGGAAAATCATCATCTCACTTCTTCCGCCCTGGACGTAGCGGAAGAGAGTGTCTTACTGATTAAAACTCATCCGTGTTTCTCATAGTAACCTTTGCGTCCCATTGTTGCTGTTACTCTTTCGAGCAAACTTCGCAACCTTGGATGAGAGACGCTGAGACGCTGCACGCAGGCCGCTTTCAACCGGTCCTTTTGAAAATCTATGGGGGAGGCCTATGTCCAGCAATGGACGTCCTGCGGCTGATATGATGATGATATAACACCAAGCTACGATACACGGGAGTGGAGAAGAAACCAAAGACATGACGCAAGAGTTAAAAATAAAAATCCACTGTTTCATACATTTTGACCATGTATACGTTACAAATCACTTCCATTCTATATAACGAAAAACAACTTTACAGTAAACACAATACGTACCATTTTCAGTGTTTCCTAATGCCCAGCTCTAAAATAAAAAATAAATATTATAGGAAAAATGATTCACAAACTGTCTTCTTCGTTTGCTACGTTTTGATGTTTACAACTTATTTACGTTGTCAAGTTCAACAAGTCCGTTGTCATGGTAACTGTCAAAGGGTGTTTTTCTTTTTAATTTCTGTGGTTTTTTTCTTGCCAAAGTTCTTATTGTGAGCTCTCTGTTGACTAGCGAAATAATAATTGCACACATTTATTACAAAACTTCCTTTTATCCCACGGGAAGCGGGGATAAAAAATTCTCTATGTGCTATTTCAGATTATAATCCATCTCTGTGCATATAAACAGTTTATTTACGTTAATAATTAACCTAAACACAAAACTATTAAGCTCTTGTATAACTGGACCAATTATAATATTTATTTTTACACCGAGCCATATTATCAGGAAATGACATAGCTTATATAACATCACGCTACAGGACGCGGGAAGCGGATCAGTAACAAAAGACTTAACTTAAAGCAGGTGAAAATATCCACGCCGTGGAAGCCGAGGGCGATTCATGTCAATTCAATACAACACATAGTACCATATTGGTTGTTTACGACTTTACGAAACATCCTCTCCTCTCCGCTTTATTGGAGTCCGGGCTTTAGAAAACGAAAGAGTTTCTAAAATACACACAAAACTTTTCTACACATTTGTTCCATTATGACTTTTTCAACAGTACACAAAAAAAAATAAAGCCAGACACCCTGTCACCCGTCAATCAAATCCGGAAAAATTGAGAAATTAAATGTGTTACAATAAATAATGAGATTCACAACGACACAAGAACCCACCAACCTTCTGTCATGTTGGCTGAGGCATTTAGCGCAGTGATCTACGGGGCGGTGTTCCTAAGCCTGATCGTGATTGACTACGTCCTAGGCCATGGGTTCGTGGATATGTTTCAGAAGATCTTCTGTAAAGTTGCCTGCTTTGTGAAGAATACTGTGAGGGAGGAGGCGAAGCAAGTGACTCTGGTCACGGAGCATCCGATCAGTTTACCTGTACTGTTTATGGAGATTTTGGTGCTGAGTTTGACTATCGCGGTGAGTATCTTGCATTGTTAGGCGAGCGGACTTTGATCTTCGAGTTGCAGGAACTATAAAACTTGCAACTAGCAATTAATGAACCGCGAAGACATTGCAGTTGCTGGGTAACTGATAATGAAAACGTTTAAAAACTTAACAGTTGTGTAAACTATAGTTGCTCAGTCTGTGTAGCGTTTTAGTCTCTGCGCAAATTCGAGGCTTGATCAGTATTTTTTTTAATGTTTTATAATATATGATGTTTAATTATACACAAGACAAAGATTATAAATTATACAAGCACTCTACCTCGAACTGCCTCGAACTGCCTCGTTGGCCTAGTGGTCCTGAGTGCGACTGCTACGCTAGAGGTCCTGGGTTCGATTCCCAGGTCGAGCAAAAAGTGTTATTGGGTTTTTCTATTAAATACTCAGTAGCAGCTCGGAGCTTGGATTTGTGCCCGGTTAATGGCAATAGGCTCGCCCCCTATTACATGGGACCTAAATATACCGGCGAACTGTGGGTGTACATTGGTACACCTCTGCCTAACCCTTCGGGGAATACAGGCGTGATGGTATATTTATATTTTTTATTTTACAAGCGCTCTATTATCCCACTACAGGGAAAATGCCAAAGGCCTCTTCTTATACAGAGATGTTATACGAGATTGATCACCACACTTTTTCAATGCGGATTGGTGATATTAGACTTATATTAACATAATGTCAATGTATTAACATAGTCATATCAATAAATATTTCAGTTCTTGAACAAATACAAGCAGTTACGTTGCAAAGACCGTATTGATGATCTTCTTCATGAGAGCAAGGAGGCATTGAGGCAGACGAACGAGTTTCTGGAAAAGTGGAGACTAAGACGGGTTAGACAAGTTTCTTTTAAGGCACCTGCCTGCCCCACCATATAATTATATTATCATGTTTGTTGTCTAACGAAAGGTCATAAGACACATTTCAAATATTTATATAATTTATACCTACCCCAAAATATTATAAATCATTCTCATCTGAATGTTATTGATGTTCAGAAGATAGTCGTGGTCGTATGCCACCTACCTATGATCATAAGCTTTATGGCAAAGTGGCATACGATCACCGCTATCATCTGAAAATCAATAACAATAACAATTTCAGATCAGAATATTGTCTTGTTTCATATTTTTTTAATCGTGATTTTTCACTAGTCGCGTTTTAGTTTTTGTATTTACTTTATTGTTATGTTTATGTTTGTTTTTTTTGATATAGTTCAATTTCCACTTATAACATGCCCCGTTGGTCTCGTGGTCGCAAGGGCGACTGCTGAGCAAGGGGTCCCGGGTTCGATTCCCAGGTCGGGCAAAAAGTGTTATTGGGTTTTTCCATTAGGAATTTCTCAGTAGCAGCCCGGAGTTTGGAAGTTGGTGGTGTGACACCCCCGTGCCTCGGAAAGCACGTAAAGCCGTTGGTCCTGCGCCTGATCTCTCTCCGGTCGTGTTGGATTGCCGTCCCATCGGGCTATGAGAGTTAGGGAAGAGGGAGTGCACCTGTGTTTGCGCACACACTTGTGCACTATAATATCTCCTGCGTACGTGGCTAGTCTGCATTAAGGTTAGCCGCCGTGGCCGGAATCGGCCTGGAGAATTACATAACATCGCGTTGAAGTAGTTTGTACAACTATTGTTAGATGTAATTTTTAGATAAATCGGCAGATACCCAATGAATATTCCTACTTGGATGAGGAGCCTCAAGAGATCAAACCACTGAAGATTGAAGTACCCATATTACACATGGCTATCATTGACGTAAGTAAAGCACTGGTAGGTATTCCTTACATTTGGGTAGGTCTGTCAGCTAAATATCACAGGTTGTTTTTTAAATTATAATTCGAGACAAGTAATCTCTTGACACTAGTCTTGGTCAGAGGTGACAGAGACAGTCTACGATGGAGTGAGCTTACCCAGAACAGTTTATTGAAAATAATAGTGCCAATAGTTTCGGTTACTATGATAGAACTTATTTATTTATTTATTTAAACTTTATGCACAAAAAAAGTACAAAGGCAGACTTAATGCCTTAGGCATTCTCTACCAGTCAACCAAAGGTGGTGAAGAGATAACACAGCAGGTGCAAATTATTGTACGAGAGTAAACAAAATTAAATGTACACAAGTACAAACAGTATGTAGTAGTACTTATGGCTTTCGGTTCCAAAACGATGTAAAATTAAGCATGTATAAAGTATAGAAACATTTTCAGACCATGGGAACAACAAGAAGTCAACCAGAAAGGGGTGATGCAGGAGATTCAGTTAACATCACAGACTCCACATTACTCTCAGTAACGTCACTTCTCGATGACGATTTTGATTCGTTACCCGAACTACCATCGCCTGATGAGAAAGCGATTGAAGAGACCAGAAATGTCGAATTCAAAAATCGAACGCTATGGGACGTAATGGAGGAAGACGCGAATGCTTTAGAAGACTAAAATTCTTTTACAAAAATATGCAATAGTTTGGTTAACTGAAATACCAGTTGTTTATTATTACAGTGTTTTATCCGCTATCGTCTTTATAAACAAATGATATTAAATCAATTAAATCGATTTTTGTTTTCTCATCATCATATCAGCCGCAGGACGCGACTGCTAGACATTAGCTTCCCCATAGATTTCCAAAATTAGTTGGAAGTGGCCTGCTTCCAGTGTCTTCCTTCTTTTTTGTCATCTTTGGTTTTGGAAAATTTGTTATCCCAAAAATTTAAAAATATTGTGGAATTACACTACTTTTTGTCATGGATAAACTCAAAAACTACTACAAAGCGATTTGTAGAAATTGTGTTTTTTTCGAAAAATCCTTCCCTTTTCGTGAATTCCCGTGAACAAAATTGTGGGCGACAACTAGTTAGTGGATTAATAAGTATGAAAGAATTGCATTCCTATTGCATTGTTGATGAATGGATGTTTATAACTCTTTCACGTTTTGATGGCTACATGGGATTAGTCGGTATTTTACACACATTTAGAAGTTGATCTAGCTTTATATCCCGTTCCTCTCTTCCCGTGAGATAAATATCATCTATCACGAGGACAATGCCACGTGCAAAGCTAGTTAAGTCATACAATTACTAATAATAAATAACAAGTATGTAGCACAGTGTCTCCCTAGCTCATTTCTCCTTAAATCCCCACAAAGGTCTTTCTTCATATCGCACACTTATAGTGTCAAATGCTCATAATACTGTTCAAAGAGCCTAAAAGCTGACAGATATTAATTCCAAACCTCAATACCAACTTACTTTTGCATCCAGAAATAAACTAGACTCATAATTTTGAACTTTATGATCAAAGTCTTAAGGTTGACGTTGAAGAGGGTAAGGTTATAGAAGTGAATGTTTAAGTTTGTCCAGGGGTGGCTATCCGCATTTGCTTTGATGTCATATTATCAGCAGGGTGTCTGGAATGATGGGATGTAATTAAAATTTGCAAATAGCGTGGTTGTTCTGGCGTAATCCTGAAAGTTATAGTACTTCTAATCCGTGAATAGGTGAATGTTATCTTCGAAGTAAATAATGATTACCCAGTAAGTTAATACAACAGATGTTAGCTTATTAATTACTAATTATGTCTTTCAATCTGAAAACTGTGCGTGTGGGAGTAAAATATAAAAATTGGAGTTAATTAATTAGTTCAGAATCTTAAACTAGAAACATCAGCTTTTCAATTTTAGTCCTAAGGGTTTTTATCGGAAAATTCGTCGGAAATAAAATAAAAACAAAACGGAAAATCTGAAGCTGCCGTTGCCCTAAGTGCAGTTTTCTTGTTTTGTGTTATATATTGTACATAATATAGATACACAAATCTGAACTCTACAATTTGTGTTTCTGAGCTCGGTATTGAAAATCAGAACGCATGACTTTGAATTATCTAGGTAAATGTATGTTTCATTTAAAAGTAAATCTCTACTTCTAGTTTAATAAAAGAACAGAAAATTTTATTATTGGCAAAGCAAAAGGATAGGTAAAGCAAAATATTACCAATTATATTAATCAACACCACTATACTTTTAATCAAAGCCAAGCAAATCCAGAAACAATAAATAAAACCAAATCCCCCTTCTTCCCTGTTCTTATAAGGGATTATATCAAATAGGTGTCCTCTTTGAGGGATCAAGTCCTTGCTGCGGGGAGTATCACATTTATTTATGGTAGTAAGGATTACTTATGCGACTGTGATAATAAGTAGCTTCCTATACTTACTTATTCAATTTGCGTTTGTAAATTATTTATTTATTAGCTTCTGCCCTCAACTGCCCGTGTCTTTTTTTTTTCATTAGCTTTAGGTTACGTCTTTGGTTACTGTTCCCCTCCTGTAGGTCGTAGCGTGATGTTATATAACTTGTATTCCTCATTAATCTGGCTATCATATACACAAACAACTTTTCCATTCTGATTTGGCTTATCAGAATGGAAAATTCATCTCCAACATTCAAGCAAAGGTGGTGAAAAGCTGAAATGTGCAGGAGTAAATTTTTATACGAGGGCATAATATCAAAATAAAATAAAATAAAAACACACCCTTAGAATTACGTTAATAAAGTGAAATGTACTCACGTACAAAATAATTATAATTATTATGTTTTCTGATAGATAAAGGAGTACCTAATTTTAAGGGGACTATGAAACCAAATCGTGCCTATCGCCACAAAAGGTTTTCAATTCCATTCCAAACTATACCTACCTACACGAACAATTTTCTAATCAATACCACAACAAATCGTCTATGCCTAATACGAAATCATCCAAGTATACTTAAACCGTAATTTGGTGAAAACCAAACAATGGCCACGTGACCGATGCTCGGTGAGTTTCAACCCTTGTTCTGTGATATAATTATGGTGTAATGATGGTATACTATGATGGATCGGGGCACGCCTCTCGGTTTTGTGGGATTTTTTAAGGGTTTGATAGAGTTATGGGAAAAGATTTATTTTTTACTTTTGGAAAAGCTTGGTACTATCACCCTTTTTAATGGTTTTCATAACTTCCAGACTAATAATTGTTCAAATAGGTTGAAATATATAAACAGCTGAAATGACTTATGTGCCTATAATAACACCGGAACACATAACCTTTAAAACGGGCCAGTGCAAGCCTGCTTTGCCGAAGAAATAGGTATGGTGTTAGTACTTCTTTCGACAAGCTCCCTCTCAAAAAGCTTTACTTTTACTCAAAGTCAAGATGCAACCTGCATTCCTTTTGGATATCCATGAAGGAGGCCAATGTCCAGCGGTGGACGTCCTGCGGTTGATATGATGATGATGGATGAAGATGTAACCTTTATTTACTCTAACAATTCTATGATACAATACCTGACCAGCACTGCCATCGATGAAGGGGATCATCTTGAGGAAACTTGGACTTATAAATTAACTAGCTGATGCTCGCGACTTCGTCCGCAAAAATCGGTTCAGCGGTACGGGCGTAAAAGCGTAACCGACAGACACTTATAATTTGAATATACGTAGATATAAGTCTAAATTCGCCAATCTACCTTGACTAAGTGTGGGTTGACCAAAATTCGTCGCTTCTCTATATTAAAGGAGGCATTTGACTTGCAGTGGGACTATAATAAGCTGGAATTTTTTACAAAAAAAAAATCATTTTTGTAAAGTTAGGTAAACAAACTTGATCACCTTCAAACTCATTTTAAATCCATCCCACTATCATGTTTCCAGTCCAGGAAGTACCATTCCGTTCACAACACAGACAGAATTGACGGCTCCATCATTTATCATTATTGTGGATGGCTTCAACTTTGCCGTGTGAAGTCCTGGTGCCTTTGTGCTTGTTTGCAGTTCATTCTGTTTGTTTGTCTTTTGATTTTTGACATTGCATTGTATTGGTTATATTTTCTGGGTTCTGTAGCCAAATGGTGCCAACAGGGCTCTATTACTAAGCCTCCTCTATCCGTCTGTCTATCTGTCAGCGAGCCGTATCTAATGAACACTATAGACAGAGTTAATTTTTTTACAGTGTGTATTTCTAGTGTCGGTTTAGCGACTAATAATAAAATAAAGTGTTTAAAAATACATAGTGTTCGATTTTTCAGAAAAAATAAATGCTTTTGCATTATGTAGCCCATTTATCCAGGAAGGTTATAACTTATAAGCCATGTAACATCAAGCGCATCAAAGCAGACGCAGATTGGACGCAGCAAAGATGTAACTTAGCCAGAATGGGATCTGGGGATCTTGCTAGTAGACCATACTAACCCTCAAAGTGACACTTTGAGAGTTGGATCCTTTTTGCGTATCTACACTTAGAGGGTTGGATCCTTTTTACGTAACTACGTCCAATTGTCAAAAATATTGTGTAATTTGTTCTGTCCGCGACTTCGTCTACGTAGCTAACGTAGACAAAGTCGCGGACAGGAGCTAGTAATAAAATCATCGTATATCGTGATAGCAAAGTTACATGCTTTAACACAAAAAGTCTCACCATCTTTTTACACTTCTCAATCCAAAAGGAAATTAATTAGCAAATGCCCAAGAAACTAAAACCAAAACCCAAGGCGACGGTGATCAGCATCCATTTATCACTTCAAGCCTTTTTGTCCCTCTCTATTCAATACTTTTTGCGCGAAAGATTAAATTTCGCGTCTCACCCAAGGTCCAAAACCATTAATACTATTCGGCCAATTTTGCAAGACCTTCCCTGTCCCCCTTTCGTCGTCTAAAAACAGATGGTGTTGAGGAATTTGGTGGAAGATGAGAGGTAAAGTTAAAATGGTCATTCGTCGTCCCCATCTTGTCATTGAATTTTTTATTCTATTTGTTGCAACACGTCTGGTCGCTGTTACACTTTGATTATGATTTTTGCGGGTACCTAAATTACTGAAGGGATGAATTGATATTTGATGTCACGCGATTTTTTTAGTTGTTTATTTCTATTTGGTGGATAGGAAAAAGTTTGGAAGCGGTTTTGAAGCGTTCAAGAGTATCTTATGTTTGAAGAATTTCCTTTTTTTTACTGTTATCTGATTTGTGGAAATCTATAGGGGAAGTCTATGCCCGGCAGTGGACGTCTTGCGGCTGTTATGATGATGATAATGACCTGATTTTTTGTACTAAAACAAACCTATAAGTTAATTCATTCATTCTACTAATTAAAAACGTTTAAAATCAAATCGCAATTTCATCTCATCAACAAATCAATATTAAAAAATAGGGAAATTAGACGCATTTTATTAAGACTGTAATCTCAGTCTGATGAGATTGCGATCTTTCCTAAAATTTTGTAAAATTGCCCTGATTGATGTCTGTATATTTCCGCGAAAGAGGCTCTATCGATACCAAATCAAAACTTAAATGGAAAATCACATTTCCACTGTACCATGAGAGTCATTGCTTATTCATTCTTTATTAACAATTCAGTGGCCAGTGATAATAGTAGTTTAAATCTCCAATTGCCTGTTATTAACACCTACACAACGGACGCCACGCGGCTTGCAAACAATGGCCGACAAAATAACTAGAATCATCGCTCTGTTCCCGCCTAAACATTTTACAACAACCGCACATATTTGTACTAGCTTCCATACAATCAAATTGCTTGAATCCATCCTAAGCTACAAAACAGTCACAAAAACCCTTAACACAACAGCTTAGATCCCATTATTCTCTAACAGAACTACTTTTCGAAATTCAAATCTAATTTCTAATTCGAATGGTTGAAATAATGACCGTTAATTTAACCAGTACTCTGAGACCTATCATTTTAAACATTCTCTTTTCGACAAGAGGTCAAAGAAAATTGGTTTAGATTCCAAGATGGCGGCGGTTTATGTCGCCACGTGCAAGTCACGTGGCCAGTAAGAAAAGCAAACGCGTTGGTTCGGAATAACATCCTAAATGCCGTCATTAGC
Source organism: Caradrina clavipalpis (assembly GCA_932526535.1). NCBI lineage: Eukaryota > Metazoa > Arthropoda > Insecta > Lepidoptera > Noctuidae > Caradrina > Caradrina clavipalpis. Next base: position 2,364,770 of record OW052108.1, read on the forward strand.
GATTTGATTATATTTTTTTGTGTGTATTGTTTGAAATTATAGGATTTGTAATAGATAGGGGTTTGAGCTATGTGGATTTTTATTTATCAAATAGAGGACGTAAGGAAATGGTAAAAAAAAATGTCGTGATTAAAAAGTTCCAATCTTCTGAAATTGTGTTGAATGCCAATTCCCAAATCCTAGTCGCAATCTCACTTGGCGGGTTGTTCATAAATCATAATGCAAAAAGATCACAAACATTGATCAACACGCTAGCTCAAGGCAGATTGGCGATTTCAGACATAAAACCATGATGGTTACTCAAAAACCAACCTACAAGGTAAATGGCCCTCTTTTCTTAATTACCTCCCACTGAGACTAACCCCCGTAAGTACCTTATCAATAATATCTCATCACCATATTCCCACAACCAATGACTAAGCAGAATATTATTAAATATTTGTGACACGTGTCGAAAAATTTGCCCTTTTTATCATTTTCCAAATTAATGTACGTGAACCACACCTTCATAGGTCGCCATTGTGATTTTATCAATGCGATGCGCAAGAGTTGAATGGATATTAATTTTAATATAGTAATCGGCATGTAATGGGATTAATCGTTGATCTTTTTGGCTGTCTATTGGTGATTTATTAATGTTCGAGTAGGTGCATCGTGTGGCGTAATTGATTTTGCTTTTGAGTTTTTTCCCACAGTTAGCGAAAATTTTGTTCCTTATTTAAAGTTAGAAATATAACAGACTCAAATTGTTAAGGTGTCAGTTTGAAAGTTGAAGCTAGTTGCTCGTTCCAAACAGAAACTCCATGAACACTCTTTTAAAATCAATAAAATATCAATTTTTAATCAGAGATTTTTTGTAAATCAATCAGTTTGTGAAATAAAAATACCTAAAGTGATGATTGAGATGAACATTTTATTTCTTTTAGAACACCTGCGATGCAAAATAAGCCTAATTAAAAACTCTCTTAGGTACATTTTCCATCGCTCTAATTGACATCAGTCTGATTACAAATGCCAATTATTACAAATATTCCCCACCCAAATATAAAACGTAATAGGTAGATACACGAGTAGCAAGTGCACCCCATCGCAAGCGAGACATTTTCATTGATATTGAATGTCCAGCCACAGACACTGCTGTCGACAATCAAGGGATGATTTTACAACACATAGAGTAAGTATTAGCAGAAGAGTTTGTTGAAAATTTTATTGTATACACACATACTATCACGCCTGTATTCTCTGAAGGGTTAGGCAGAGGTGTACCAATGTATATCTACAGTTCGCCAGTATGTTTTAGGTCTCATGTAATACGATACAAATCCTAACTCTGAGCTTCTACTGAGAATTTCATGGAAAAACCCAATAATGCTTTTTGCTCTGCCTCGTTAACCACTAGGTTACCTCTAACATAGGGACCTCTAACATAGCAGTCGTGCTTAGGACCACTAGGTCCTAAGCACGACTGCTATGTTAGAGGTCCTGGGTTCGATTCCTATGAAATTCCCAGTAGCAGCTCGGAGTTTGGATATGTCCCCGGTTAATGGCAATAGGCTCGCCCCCTATTACACGGGACCTAAATATACCGGCGAACTGTGGGTGTACATTGGTACCCCTCTGCCTAACCCTTCGGGCAATACAGGCGTGATGGTATATACTTTTTGCTTGACCTGGAAATTCAAGACCTCTAGGATAGCAGGTACGCTTAGCACCACTAGGTTTATAAAGAAGTTGTGCCTTGGAATGAATGGTTATCTTTTTGGAAATTTATGGGGGTGGCTTATATCCAGCAGTGGACGTGTCCTGCAGCTGATATGATGATGATGACGAATCTACCTAACTATATACATCGTCTACTCTATGCCACCACCAACACACGAATATTATTAAGGCTTCCCATTCGTAGCGCAGCGTGTTTAAGTGTTATTAGACGTGAATGTCTGCGTGTCATGATTGATTCCATACAGACGTCACGCTGGTGACTAGCGGGCTAGTATTACACAGTGTTTTAGGGCTTGATTATGTTAGAGAGACAGTGACGTGATTAGTTTTGCAACACGTCAGTGGCTTTAGTTTGCGTGATGAGTTGTGAATGGTTTAGATTAGTGGTGAATGGTTATGTGTGTTGAGTTTATGTGCAAAATTGATGTGTAAAAGCAACTTAATAATGCGGGGTGGAAGTGAAGTTGTAAGGAAAACTTTTACCATAGAATTACTACATGATTTAAAACAATTTCTTAAATAACGGACGAAAAATTTTAACTTTTATTTGGCTGTAATGTATTGAATCCATGGTTTTCGTCAGGGTAACCCTTCCATCCGTTATTTTTACAACATGTATTAATTATATAATTATACTTATTTACACAAACAATATAATAGTTTCGTATTATATTGTTGTTCTGTGTAGTTAATTTTTGTCGTAGTAATCCGACTGTCGTATAGCATTTAGGGTTTATTTTTAAACAACATGTGTTACCTATTGAATGAATAAAGATTTAAAACTAAAAGAATAATATTAGGTATGTGCAAAATCATTTCAATTGTGCTAGGTTCTTTGGAGGCCTTTTCAGCCGTAAAATACAAAGGATTTTAAACTTTCCTGAACTGTACTAAAAATAAAAATAAACGTGTCAGTATTTTTCAAAATGTTCTTTCAGTACCAACAGCCCCGTACACAACTCATTACAAAACCATCTAAACATCTGTATAGCAAAACACAATAACCCACAAAAACAAAAAACCGGGACATTCGTTCTGCTTATAATGCTACGTACTGAAGTAACACGACGCGCCGATGTTGGACACAACCCCTTTATTTTGACGGGTGCTTATTCTGGCAATTCATTTTTAATTTTTTTTTCCTAATGTTAAGTAGGCCTTTGCCCAGCTGTGGGACAGTAGGGCTAGTTATAATAACTAGGTATAAAATAGTTTTCTTTAGAAAATAAAATACGAGTACATTTCTATTTTTAAAAGCGTAATAATTGTAGTTCCATGAAAAAATACCTCTGTCGTTTACTATTAATTTGCATGTTCTTTCAATATTTACTATAAAAATAATAACAATAGGTACCAAAATTTACCAAAAAAAAAACAGTAATGTGTAGAATACCAGTATTATGAACAACCTCTGGTATTTTTATTCAATCATACATCAGCATAGAAATGGAAAATAAAAACCCACTTTTAGAATACGCCCGTATCACCCAGTCAAAAAAGCAATATGTAACAAATTTGTTTTTCAATTTCGTACCAATTTTGCATACGGGACCCCGTCGTATCGAGCAAATAAAATGCGGTATTGTGGTTTTTACGATGCGTAAATATTTTTTCTTCGTTTTTTTCTACTTTTATTGGTCGAGGTGGGAATGAAAAGCGGATTCTGTGTAATAACTGTGTGTTATTGTCGCCAAAATTCTGTAATAGCGTGTCTGGACGATATGTTTTTCTTTTTTCGTTCCCGCTTTGGTTAACTTGATATCCTTGATGAGCTTTCGCGCGACATGCGATTAATTTATGATTCGAAATGCGAATATTCGCATGTTTATACTCGTATTTATTGGTTCTGGAATGTCTGGCTGTGAATGCTGTCGAAATTATTATTACGGATTCATTATACGCTATGTAAATATTATTAATATTGGAATAGCATCAGTAAAATCCACGTTTTTTTTATACTGAAATTGAACTGACAAATTATTTATTTCCAAAAAGATGGTGCTTGACAACCACCGAAATTTAGGGCAATGTGAAAAAAAAAATGCTGAGCCAGAAAATATTTCGAGACTAAAATAAGAAAATGATTTCACGTATCATGTATACAGATATTAATTCTCAAAATCAACTTAAAAAAAACATCATTACAATTCAAACTTAATTGTACATTACCAGGCTCACATAAACAGACAGCATCACACATCTACTAAACTCCTAATGGCTGCCGTTTGACACATATTGAGTGCCATAACACACCTGCGCCATAATTGTGTTTCAATTAGCGCCATGTCAGGCGGTATGCACTTATTGATTATAGGAAGCGCCATTGCATTATAGGAGGCGCCATTATTTGTGTCATATGTAGTGTGATTACACTGGTTGTTGATGTCCGATGTAGATTAGGCTGGTTTAGTACCATGGAGGTGGATAATTGGTGTGTTGTGTTGGTTTAATGATTTAAAATGAATAAGTTTCAGGAGAGAGATTTTTTAAGTGTTTTGTGAGAACTGAGAGTTAAGTTGTGACTGTGGACAGTGATAGATGGATTGGATAGGCCTATAGTGTTATGATAGGGTAGTCATTCTTTACATTAAAAATAAAAACTGATTCCTAGCAATATTTTTTGCTTAATTTTGCTATGTTTAATGGGTAGTTTGCATAATTAACAGGTGTTAATTATGCAAACTACCCATTAATTAATTCAACATAACTCAATAATATAATTCAATTAATTCTACATATATTAATTACTACAATCATGTACCTACACATAATTCTACACATCATGTACCTACATGATGTGTTTTTTTTTACATCTTACGATTATTGTAGTTTTTTTTTAAATATATACTTTGCGTATTGTGATAGAATGTCATCATTATCATCATCATATTATTATTATGAGCCAATAGCCGTCCACTGCAGTACGTAGGACTCCCCCAAGGAGCGCCAAACATCCTGGACCTGGGCAGTGTACATCCATCCGCTGCCCGCCACCTTCTTTAAATCGTCGGTCCACCGTGCAGCAGGGCGCCCCACACTGCGTTTGCCTAAACGTGTCTCCACTCCAATACGTCGCTGCCCCCCTGGCCGTCTGTGCGTCTGCAGAGATGACCGGCCCACTTCCACTTCAGCGTACTAATTCTGCAAGCAATGTCGGTGACATTTGTGTTGATAGAATGTATTCGCGGCAAAATCATGGCTATTAGCAGCACAACTTTTATTCAAGAAAGTCAACACTAATCCCGACAGGCAGAACCAACTGATCAATCACACCGCAGCTTCTGTTCCATACAAATGAATTTAAAATACCAATATGCAACATCCATTACAATATAAATTGCAAATCAAAAACTTTTTCATTGTTAAAAATGTGTGAAAATAACAACCCCAAAGGATTTAATCATTTCGTCAACCCTAGTATTAAAATTATCGGTGATCGACGATCGGTCTTGTCTATATGCAAATCTCGATTCAGAAAATTTGAATTTCAAATAAAACATATATTTGTTTATTTTTCCGATACGCTACCTAATAGTGCGTACTATTGCGATTTCGTATTCAAAAAATCATATTTGTGGGGTACGCCACTTTGCATGTCGGCGAATTTGGGGTTCAATACGATTTTTGACGGATGCCAATCATTTTCAATTTTGTTGGTGACGAGATTGATTGTTGTATTGAAATTAATCATTGAATGATTTGGATAATGTATGGTAATTTTGAGTTTTGTATAAAGCTAACTGATGAACAATCAATCAAACTAAAATGTGGTATGTTTCTTGCCATAGTCCTGCCAATGTTTGCTATTTAAATCGAAGACGAGCTCTCACTGTATAAAAAAATAAAAATAAAAATTATGTCACGCAAAAATGGCAATACCAAGAACAGAGAGCTCACAAATCTTCTTCAAATAAAATTAACGTTTTCATGCAAAAAAACAAATGAAACATAATCATTTAACACTATTTCTATTTATCAGCATAATATTAGCCGAGACAATGACACGGCGGCGGCGTCGTGACAGGCCACAAAAGTGATAGCGCATAGAGGGACGATCTGTAGTGCCATTCTCTAAAATGCAAACTCGAAAACGAGTCTCACTAAAGTGATCGCGCTCACTTCGATAACGAACCAACTTGTCATTTGTTTAGTATTCGTTCGCCGTGGTGACGTCACCGGCGTGATCGTGTTTAACAGAATACCATTTTTGTAATCTCACTGCGGATTCTGCTTTCGGATTACGAAGTGAGGCTTAGAGAATCACACTGCTGGATGGATTCCTGCAATACTAGAATAATGAAGCACGGACTCGTTAAAGATTTAAAGAGAAGAGCGAGGCTTTTACCTAGTAGTGGGACAGAACAAAAAAAAAATATTCCCGCAACCAAAATATACATACCATCGAGCCTGTATTCCTTGAAGAGTTAGCCAGAGGTGCATCAATGTACACCCACAGTTCGTCGGTAAGTTCAGGTCCCATGCAATAGGGGGCGACCCTATTGCCATTACCCGAAGAATATCACAGAAAACCCAATAACACTTTACTTTCCATTACATTACATATCTTTAATAAATACGTGATAATCTATGTGAACAGCCAATAAGTTATGACCACTTAAAACCCTTATTATCTCACAAACACATTAATAGTTTCCAAATTATGCGCACGCACATCTATTTTCTATGAAGATCCAACCCTTAGCTCAAAATGGCGACTGTGGTTAATCTTTAATCGACACGCTTTCGATAGTTACCTGCTGTGTTTTTCAAATGTTTTCCCACGATTAGGATTGAAATATAAATATTTATATTTAAAACCTGTTCTTCTTTGGTTCATTTATGTTTAATATTTAGCTAATTAATGTGAGATATGGTTTTAAGAATTGCTCTGGAAGTGCTAATTTTGCTTATACTAACTTTCATGAGTTTTTTCAAACTTCATCATCGATGTTGCTTTACGAGGAAGATGCTGCTGCCGCTAATGAATGAAGTATCCACTATGCTGTTCTGGAGTGATTACCTGCTAAAATTGACAGCACACCCCAAACTCACTTCACCTAAATATTCACAAGATGATAATAAAAGGCTGGCTACTTAGTTTAGGTTACACACACAAGTTTCTTGCCCACAAAGCTCCCGTTTATATTTATTATATGAGGGACACACACGTACAGAAAAATTTAAACCATAAATTTGACCTGACATAATAATCTTCATAGACTTATTTTAATTCCTAAAATAAGTTTTTTTCCTAATATAATTTTATTTTATACATAGTATAAAATTGTCATTTGTTACTATTGAATTATTGTGTATTTTACCCTATATTACTATACTATACTTGTGCATTCACATAAAAATTCAGGCATAAATCCCTACATAACAAAAACCCACACCAAACAAATAATTGGGTGATTAATTCCATGAAACTATTCTCAATTTCCCCCATTCTCAAATACCGCACATTCTTATCGTAGTTCAACGCGACACTATAAATTGCTTTAATTGTTCCTAACATCAATTAGGGAGACATTTACAAAATTAGCTTCCACATTGTTATTTTTATTTTGAGACTATTGTAAGGCAATAACTAACATGGGTGGTATATTGCTTTAGATTCATTTAAATTAAATTAAATTGTTTTTAAATGTTACTGTTAGGATATTTTTTAAATCAATGAGGTAAAGAGACTTTAGAAAATAAAAAGTCGGAAAAACCTGTTTAAAGATAGAATAAGTATGGTGTAATTTGGTACTTTTTTCCTCAGGTGAATTTTATTTTATTTATTTTTTATGTATTTGGGTGGCAAACAAGCCCACCTGATGTTATGTGGTCACCGCTGCCTATAGACATATGCCTGCAATATCAGAGGCCTTGCAAATACGTTTCCAATCCCATAGATAAATGTTGGATTAATGTCACATGTGCCTGTAATTACACCGGTTCCCATACCATTAAAACCGGAACACAACATCGCTGCTTTGGTACAAAATAGGTATCTTCATACTTCCCCGTACGAGCTCCTTCACAAAGAGCTTTTCTACTACTAATCTCTCTACTCTATCTGCAAGGCATGCCTATTGCTCTAATAACTACGTTACTCGAATTCAGACTATGCTACATGCTTGTGTATTTCTATGAAATTCTCAATAGCAGCTCGGAGTTAGGATTTGTGTCAAGTTAATAGCAATAGGCTCGCCTCCTATTATATGGGACTTAAAACATACAGGCGAACTGTGGGTGTACACCTCTGCTTGGTTAGGCAGAGGTAGCAAACATACCATCATGATGGTATGTTTTACAATCCCCTATCCTCATCCAAGAAAACTATCCTAACTTGAATAGCCAACCATTACAATTTCCAAGAACAACTTCTGTCTTACTTCTTTATACCCACATTAGCGAGGAACATACGAACAGCCACTTTAAAAATCTAACTTTTCATGAATCCATAAAGCTTTCTAAGTTACGTCTAAGTGAAATACATCAAGTTTAACTGACCGCATTAAGTTAACCGCAACTGTGGGGATAATGTTTTCCTAAGTTAGAGTGTATAACTTAGATGGATCGTGCTTAGACACACATGAGTTTTATAACTTAAACTTAACTTAATGTTACTTTTTAAACAAAATGGCGGCGAGTTTTCATGGTCTGTTTAAAGTTTTAAAATGGTTTTATTTTGAAGAAACCAATTCAAATTTTTCGTAGTTTAAATTTTTTCAATAGGTTTCGTGTGTGTAATAAAAAGAAACTCAGAAATATTTATAAAAAGTATATTTTCAAATAAAGAAATATCAAAACACAGAATATAAAATAATTGGCAGTTGATCTGAAAAATAATTACATAAAGAACTTAATTAAAGTCAATTGGTATGACTGTTATACAAAAAAAAAACATGCTAAATAAAAATGTCTAAAAACTAAAAAACTAATTCACTAAAATCTTAAATTAGCTAAAATATACAGGCCTTTTTTATACACAGTGTAGATCACACGATTTTACTAAAAATAAACTACAAAAAAATAAAATTGTTTTTAACTGAACAATATTTTATTTTTTGTAAACTTTTTGTTCGTAAAGTAATTAAGAAAGACTTGGTATTGAGATTATTCTTACATACTATGAGTAATTACAATTATATTGCTTAAGATTTTATAATTATTATATCATTACAGTTATAATTATAATGTGATTACAGCAGTAAGCATGTTTTTTTTTAATGAAAAATCTGTGTGGAAGTTGCAAAAATGTATTTTACTACAACAGTTTTTTTTAAACTTTAGTAGTTTGACTACTTTTTATCGCAAATTATTTTATAACTTTTATTTTAGGATAGTTTGCCATTTTGTGCTACTTAATAAAAATAATTTAAGTATAATTTTTGCATCTTCCATACAAATTCAATTTGTTCTCGTGTTAAGCATTATTACTATGGGAATTTAGAAATTTTCGCGACTACAGATTATATTCTTATAAAAAGAGCATTAAGCATACCAATTTTAATTTATGTACAGAACTCTTAAATGCGTTTTTTCTGTATTATTTTTGTTTTTTTTTGCTGATAAATATATTAAGAAAACTATTTTTGATGTCTATAAATACTTACACACATAGTGTCGTAGTAAAGTATTTATTTTTTTACTTTAAATAATTTGGAAAAAGAGACTTGTTATTCTAATTATATTTGTCAGCAAAAAAATCAAAAATGTGATCAGCAGATAAGAGTTTCCAAGAGATCATTAGGAAAACTTCTTTTTTTACTTTAATCGTTTCCTTAAATAAATACATATCACATTTGAACACATTCTTCCGTATATTTCGTAATCTTAAAATAAAAGTAATTTTTTAAAAAAACATGGCGTCAATTAAAATAATTTTTGAATTGTTCCCAAAATGTTTTTGTTCCCATATTTTGTAACAAAAAAACTTGTATTTTATTTTATGCAAAACTGGTTACAATTGTTTTTTTTTTGGTGGAAACAAAACTTTTTTTTTTAATTCAAAGCCTCGTGTGTAACTTAATATTATGAGTTATTAGCTAGCAGAACTAATGGAGTATTTTTATTTACACAGCTATTTAATAAAAAAGCTAAAAATATCCTTTTATGCTCATGTCATTTTCTGTTCAGTGGTACATAATAAAAAAAATAACAATTACCGGTGTATTGTGTTGCCAACTTTATTAGCCACAATTATTATTTTATAACTTGAATTTAAAGTCGGCACTTAGTAAAAATATTGTAATTTAATAAACATTTTTTTTTTCTGTAATCAATGTGTTCAAATAATAATTTTAAATTACCTTTCCTAGCTTATTCAAGCCAAATTATGAATCACCCATCAATTTTGTAACATTAAAATTACAAATTGATACCAAACAAACTTTGTTAATTATTCAAAAATCTTGATTTTAACAAATTGCTTTACGATGAGACATGACAGACCTTATCAATCAACCTTAACTAACTTATATACAATTAATGATAATAATTATCAAAATATACCATCTCATAAAAATCTCCATTGAAATAACTTGGCACTCACCATACAATGGTCTAACCCTAAAATATTTAAAAAATAAACATTTTTATTACACAAAAAAATAAAAAATGAGATCAATCGATAATAATTTTTAGGCTGCTCTCTTTGGAACAATTTATGGGAAAACGGACTTTATCATGTTTTAAATAAAATCTATTTTTCTATAACATTGCTGGTCCATTCTTCTGAATACTTCGAAATTCCTTAAATAAGTATGTATATAACTATAGTTATAAAATATTATGGATAATATATCAACATCGAAAGCGGAATGTAAATTGACACTTCAATGTAAGAATTATTTTTATAAAATACGGTTTTATAATCTACTTTTTAGGTATCTTTTTCCTTTATGATTAATTTTCAAACGTGAACATTTTAGCACTACCATAGCAATTTTTTAAAAACTGATGTAATATTTTTATAATTTTGTGCAAATTTTTGTTAACTGGTAAATATTAATAATGATTAAGTAACCCGATAAAAACAGTGATTACATGTAATTTCTTTTTTCAATGAATCTTACATATTTTTTAGATTTTTATGCTGTTTTCTAAAACCATTTTTGATTTTATAAAAATATTTTCTCCTAATTACAAGTAATAATAAAAACAAATTCATTCTTTTCTTTATAAAATTAAAATCCTTTTTCTACCGATTTCTTTTATAAAATTTATAAGCAGCAAGTCTATATTTTGCCATGGACCAAACATTTTAATTTAATATATAAAAATCACTACGTATTATTATAAAATATACAATAAGTGTGCGTTCGACAGACGATACACAAATACACAACTTTATATTAAAGCCGTGTATTATTACGTCTAATAATTATACAAAAATTGGACTATTTTAATAATCCTCAATAAATGTACAAATTGCGAAAAGCGTAGCGCAGGGAATAACATTTCAATTTATTCATCGTACGCTTATGAATATTGGTAGAAAAATGTTTTATTGAAATATGCGTCATATTATCATGAACTGTATTTGTAGTGTGTCATTCCATACAAAATTTATCATTTTGTATACATTTTTGAAAAATGTACAACGTGTTTAAAACCCCGGATATAAATATTTAAAAAAAAAATTGATAACCCTACCATACAAATGTTAAAATAAATAAACCCTTTTCCGAATTTCCTTGAACTTTTTAACACGCAACAAAAAAACAATTGAAAAATGAATATTGAAACTATTCCCTTTCCAATTACATGACATCGATGCGACACTACAAAAAATACTTTATGACGTCACACATTTCAATAAAACATTCTCTACAATAAAATCCCATCACAACATCTTCAGTACACCATTCACCGTTTATTAGAGAACAATTTCCATCCCAGCATGAAGAGGACAGCAGTGCAGATGGATCCAGAAAGCTTGTCAGGAATTATTGAAGAGAATATTGACCCTTCTGGCTCCTTCTCGGCGACTGATGGTGCGTCAGTCTGGAATGATAAAAGTTTGATGTTAGTTTTATGAAGACTGAAGGTGGATTGAGTGAAATTGTTTTTGGGCTGGGAAATCTCTGTAACAAAGTTTTACTTTTATGGGCAACTAGATTCATTAGTTTTAATTTTTTTGACGTTCAAAAGTGCCTTTTAATGGCCTAATTGAAATAAATGATTTGATTTGATTTGATTTGATTTGATATGGACAAGCTGCCAGCCAAAAAAAGACAGTCACTTTGGATGGCAAAGAAGTTTTTAACATTAACGAGCATAGATTCATATTTTGTATATCAGCAGAGCCTAACATTTTTCTTTATTAATATTATAAGGCGAAAAGATTTTTATTTTTGTTTGCAATGGATAAACATAAAAACTACTAAATCGATTTGAGTAATTCTTTTACCCATGGAAAGCTACATTGCCCACGCGTAACATAGGCTATATAACATCACGTTAAAAAACACAGGAGCAGAGCAGTAATCAAAGACGTAACTTAAAGCGGGTAAAATCGAAGGGTGATATTGTAACCAACTAGATTCTAGGTAAATAAATGAAACAATCGGTTTTTTTCAAAGCAGTAAATATAATTCTATGTATCACTCTAAAAAAAGCAATACAAACAACGCCCCTACACAATAATAAACTTAGCGTGTTCATAAAGATCGCAAACACTAAAAGCTATAAGAAGTTCTCAGTAAAACTAAAGTGGGAGCACTTTTTATAGATATTAATAAAACAATACTACCATAAACTTTAGTACGTAAGACATTTAGATTATACGACACGACTGCGATACGACTGCAGTATTAGAATTATTTTATCCTTTTATTAGAGCAGGAATTTATATGAATTAGATCTTTCGTATAATTAGGAAGTTTGATTATTGCTCGTAAAGCATTAGATTTATTTATAGTATTAATGGTCACAGGAATTCTGGTAGATTGATCTAATAAAATAACTGTACTGTGTCTATAAATATAGTAATTATGACAATAAATGTTTATATTTATTTAGATGCGTAAAATACCACAAAAAGTGAAGATTTGTTGTATTTGACGTGAAATTTACGTTATAGCCATTTATAAAGGTACCAAAATATTAGAGTTTTTATTGAGTACTTATTCAGCAATAATATTGGGTCTTTGCTACTAAAATTAAAATTATTGTATGTGAACTAGACCAATGATATTATGTGCTGCTCCTAATGCCGTTTAGTCCATTAAACGCGAAAGAGAAACAAACAGCCATCCACCCTCACAAACTTTCGCGTTTGTGATAGTAGTAGGATACATTATTTAATTCCGTCTATCCTTAGGATTAAGATAACAAGTATATTACGCAATTACACAGAAAGCCTCGGTTGCTATATCTGGTCAAATGCTTTACCCAGATCAGGATAACCTAGGAGCGCCATACGCAAAAAAGTTATAATACTTGGGAAAACTACAAAAGAATAATATGTTATATTGTGTAATTCCCTGTATCATCATTTTTACCTATCAGTGAATTTTATACTCTTTAAAGGTAAATCGAGTATTATAACGAACTCTAAGATAATTCAAGTGAGTGATACACTCGCCTATTTTATTGTTAGGATAATTTGAATGGCATTTTTATTAGGGGGTAGAAGCGAAGCACGTTATGGCAGTATTAAACCGTGTGCCGATATCTGTTTGGCAATATTGCACGAAGACTTTTGTCTATTCGTATTGCTTTTTTATTGATTGGTATAAATTGTGGTGTAGTCGATGAGCATTGAATTTTTATTTTACATATCCCATATTGTTTTTGATCAATTTAAAAGGTCCCGTTTAAAATACACACTAAAAAAAACCTGTAACCCTATTCAAATATTTGTTTTTGACAGTTTGTACTTATAATTATCTATCAAAAGCGTTTGACTAACATTGCTCAGAATTGCTGAGTTAAAAATGTAGAAATTAAATTAAAAAATATATTTTATTGTTATACTGAGACTTCGTTGTGTGTGAAAGACTAGATCAATCTATTAATCTGTACTTAAATGATGGGCTTTAACACACACTATCATTTTTAAACTGGAGTGTCTCAAGGAAGTATTTTAGGACCGCTCTGTGAAACATTACAAACAAAACTTTTGCATCCATTTCTAAAGTTAATCACCGTTTGAAATAAATAGTAACTTAATATTTATTATGACTATAGATTTATTTCAATTGGTCACTGTATTTATTTTCCCTGTACTACGTATTTAACTATTTATCCATAATATAATCACAACAATTTAATCAGATTAGCTTTTTAAAAGAATATTCAAACAAATGTTGGATGCTTTATTTCCCCCTAATTTAAAGAGATTACCAACCACAGGTAAAGGACACCCCATTGCATACAAAATTAGAAAAAATAAAATCCTCTTACAATACATTTATACGAAACGTTAGCGAAAATCTGTATAATTTTATTATACCTAATTTTGCTTTGCCAAATTGAATACGGGACCAACAAATTGCTTTCATTATTACGAGACTGCAAAAAAGAGAAGCAATTATAAAACTTCAAAAGAAAGAAAGGGACAGATGTACAGCTACCTGATAATCTAGCGACAAAGCATCAATCGCAAGGAATCATTTGAATTTGCATACATTTTAAGAAGTAAATAAAAAAATAAATTGGGACAGCGGGAAATGGTGGCTTACACCCTTGTTATTTGACATGCAATCAAGTTTGATGCTTATCTTTTAACGAACAGGGCTCAATATCATGTGAATAAATAATGATAGAACAGTCAGATTGAATATAAAAGGCCAGTAAAGAAATTGTATCTTATTTATTAGATCTTAGATTGGAATTCCAGCAGCACAATTCAGATTTGTTGATCCAAGGTAAAAAAGGTAGTATTTGTGAAACTATTTCATGTGTTTGTTAAACAAATATTATTGTTGGATACGTGGAAGGGGTTTTTAATGGTATTGGTAATATTGAGTAAATATTTGTCAATATCCTTTAGTTTTTCTTTGATGTTTTATATTATCGTTCTTGCTACTTCTGAATCTTTTATGCTTTATTTAATAAAAATTAATTGATACTGTGACAATATTTTAAAAAGTTTGGAGATCTCTTTCTTTTAAATTGATGTATTTAAATTAAATAAGCTATTTATGTAAAATACTTTTATAAGACCAATAAGACATTTTTTTAGTACCTATGAAAATAAAATTCTTATTCTTATTAAAAACTAAGAAGATTTAAAATAGTACTGAAACGGTATACGGTATGTCATAATTAACAGGTGAAAATGATTCTAAAAATAAGCTGATTTACCATTTAACACATAGAACTGACCTTACAAGAATTCACACGTTTAAAATTCAACATGAAAAATAGATAATATTAAAAAAAATCAAAACCTATTAGTTCCCTATCATAATAAACTAAAACCGAATATAATCTAAACACAAATAACAATCATATTACAAGCTCTGACTCACGAAGCGTAATAATAAAGTAGAAAAAAGTCCTTTGAAGATGAACAATACAATGGTTCAGCATCTCACGACAAATCGGTTCAAAGGGATTCGAGCATATAATTTTCACTCTATACCGATCTTGATACTTGAAAAAACCTATCAAAGAAAATTCCACTTTATCTCCGAAGCATAAAGTTGAAATTCAAAAAAAGAACGTTCTGTCAGGATATCGATACAGCTACTGGCATTACGCTTCCCAATAACAAGCGAATTTGAACTTTAACTTTGGAAAGACAGAATCAGATTCAGAATGCTCATTTTTGTGTAATCCATCAGGTTATTTACAATGTCGCATAAGAAAAGATCCTGTGAAAGGAGTTTCGAAATGAATTTTTATTTAATTTTTCTTTTTTTTTTTTGTTTAGCGAATGGATGCTCATTGATGTTTGCAAATTGGAAAGGGTATGTCTGTTTGATTTGAGTTTTTAATATTGATAAATGTATTTGAAATATATTTCTTTTCGAATTACTTGTTTTGGTCTTAGGTATGTACCTCATTATTATCTAGTGAAGTTTGTCATGTCTCTAGATTTAACTATAAGTACTGATTCATCATCATCATTATCATAACAGCCAAACGACGTCTACTGCTGGACATAGGCCTCCCCTTTACTGATTACCTACCTAATATTCTCCTGACCGAAATAGAAGGGAGTCAGTGATAGCATGACGGTTGACAGCACGGCATGGAAAAAGTAAACCTTTTGAGTCGACCCCTAAGTAACTTGGGATAAGGGCAGGAAGATGATGATAATGATTCTCCTGACCGAACGTCAGTCAATAAAGACTTAACAAAAATCAATAAAGAATAGCCAAGTACACCGGACACATTAGTTAAATAGTGTTATTTGTTATACCATGCCTGTATTCCCCGAAGGGTTAGGCAAAGTTGTACCAATGAACACCTACAGTTCGCCGGTATATTTAGGTCCCATGTGATAGAGGGCGAGCCTATTGCCATTACCCGGGCACAAATCTAAACTCCGAGTTGCTACAGAGAATTTCATAGAAAAACCCAATAACACTTTTTGCTCGACCTCTAAATCGAACCCAGGGCCTCTAGCGTAGCAGTCGTGCTTAGGACCACTAGGCTAACGAGGCAGTTAAAATAGTATTATTTGTTGTTATCATGATATTTTCAAAACATGATTTGAACAGACAGTTTTTGATTCACAGTGGTCGAAAATTTAATACTGACAAGAAAACTATTACTACTCCTAAATCTAGCCAGGTAATAGACAACAATAATGCCCCAATAAATTGGATGGGCAAGAATTAAAATTTGTCTAAGAAGCACATCCACCTTTTACACCAAGGATTTAAGAGACATGAATTAAAATATTGTGTTTGTTACTACATCTATAGAGTTTGAATTACTTTGCAACATAGATATACAAATATCGAGTTAGTCGGCGCGTGCCAGCACTGGTTAAAGGGTCAACGCGACTTTAATTCTCGCCCATCCATGCTTTACCGGCGTAAAACCACCTTATTACAAAGGCACAAAGTAGTAAATACTTAAGTCTATATCTTTATTTCATAGAGTTTCACTATAAAGTGACAATGTAAGAGAACTATCTTCGATATAACTTTTTGAATAAAACTTTCATATCGATAAACGCGATCGTTGTATTATATTGTTTTACTGTCGAACAGTTTAAGTTATGACTTTTAAAGTTGGGTCGTTTATGCTTAACAAAGGAACTGCCTCGTTAGCCTAGTGGTCCTATGCGCGACTGCTACGCTAGAGGTCCCGGGTTCGATTGCCAGGTCGAGCAAAAAGTGTTACTGTGTTTTTCTATGAAATTCTCAGTAGCAGCTCGGAGTTTGGATTTGTGCCCGCTTAGTGGCAATAGGCTCGCCCCCTATTACATGGGACCTAAATATACCGGCGAACTGTGGGTGTGCATTGGTACACCTCTGCCTAACCCTTCTGGGAATACAGGCGTGATGGTATATATTTTTGGATGGTAAAGGAACGAAATATATATTTTTAAAGGGTAAAAAGTGTTAAATTTCGCATTACATACCCATTAACTATGATTACTGTCAATCAAACTAAGCAACATTTAGTAAACAATGTTGCTGTGAAACGACTTTCATTTTTGTTGTGTTTCATTGTTGCTCGCAAAATTACGCACGTAAAACATTATGCTTACAAGTGCATACAACAGTTCAAGAGTAATGCGAGTATTTAATGTTATGTATGTTAACCTGATTAAGATCGCAGGAAGACGCTGGATGCAGGCCGCTTCCAACCGGTCATTTTGGAAATCTATGGGGGAGGCCTGTGTCCAGCAGTGGACGCAGCAGTAGACTATTAAGGGTGGAGCCACACGATCGTAATATTTTGCATTGTGAGTCGCGTAATTTCGGTCGCGTAATTTTGGTCGCGTAATTTCTACTATATTCGGTTTCATACAAAACTCTTATTTTGTTCACACGGCGACGCAAAATGAGTTGTCAGTTTCAGTAGGTCATTCTATTATAGTTAGTGAATTTCATATAAAACGGAACAAGTTTAAACCATATGTTGTAAAATTTAGGCCACTTAAAAATGTTTGTGCGGTTGACTTTAATATGGACTTACAGCTCCTAAACCTAGCATCTATTTCTATGCTCGGCGATGTTAATGACATGGTACATACCTTTAACTTTTACATAATTTCCCTGTTTGATGTTCATGCACCAATCAAAACATGTACTATAAAAGAAAAATCGTACCCTTGGATTACAGATACTATTAAACTCATGATGCGACTGCGGGACAATGCACTAAATAATTATAGGGAAACGAAAAACGATACAAAGAAAGCATATTATAAGGAATTAAAGTCCCTGGTGATAAGATCTTTATACAGCGAAAAAGTTGCGTATTTCAGGCATAATATAAACAATAAAATAAAAAACCCAAAACTGTTATGGAAAAATCTTAAAAATACCTTATCGTCAACTAAACCAAGACAAGACCTTCCGTCGCACTTTATCGACCCAGACTTAATTAATAACACCTTTTTGAACGTCCCTTGTAGTAACGTAGCTAACATTCCACTAATGACTTATTTTGACAGTCATAAGTATGGTAATGCAACTTTTACAATCACGCCCGTAGAACAGAGCGATGTCTCTCGTATCATCTCCAATATTAAAACTAACGCTGAGGGCTTCGATAATATTACTTTGGACATGCTGACTATGACACTGCCATATACTTTAACCACCATTACAGATATTATAAATTGTTCGATAATGTCATCAACGTTCCCTGACCAATGGAAAATTGCTTCCGTTAGACCTTTACCAAAAAATTCAAACCCTGTGGAAATTAAAGACCTACGGCCAATAAGCATCCTGCCATGTTTATCTAAAGTATTGGAAAAGGTCGTGAGCCAGCAACTTACAATTTTTTTGGAACAAAACAACGTGTTACCCGACTTACAATCTGGTTTCAGAAAACAGCGCAGCACCGCCACGGCTTTAATAGATGTGACAGATAATATATTAGCAGCCCAAGATAAAGGAATGTGTTCTGTACTGGTCTTACTTGACTTTTCTAGGGCATTTGACGCAATTAATATTCCGTTATTGCTGTCTAAGCTAAATTATTACGGGTTTGACCCTGGTGCTACACAATGGTTCCACAGTTACCTTAGTAATAGGAGGCAACTGGTAGAATTACGTTTGGGTGATGGTACTGTCCTTACATCGGCTCTTACTTCTATTGACAGAGGAGTACCGCAGGGTTCTATATTGGGCCCAATCCTCTTTATTTTGTATTGTGCAGACATAATTAAGTGCCTACAAAATTGCAAGTATCACATATACGCCGACGATGTTCAAGTCTATATATCCTTTAGGCCGGATGAACACGAACGAGCTATTAGGGATCTCAACGATGACCTAAATAGAATCGCAGCCTGGTCTGAAGAGAACTGCCTAGCACTTAACCCAATCAAGTCAAAATATATGGTGTGTGGCACTAGGCGGCAACTTGGTAGACTTCCCGAAACTCTTGACTTGACACTAATGGGTAAACCAATAGACAGAGTGTATGAAGCGCGAAACCTTGGTCTCATTATGGACAGTGACCTTCGTTTTGAGAAACACGTTGCTGACTCAGTGCGTAGCTGTTTTTACCGCTTGAAAGTTCTGTACAGCATGCGGCCTTTCCTATCCGAAGCACTACGCGAGCAGCTTGTCGAGTCCCTTGTTTTGTCCAGGCTCAACTACGCGGACACAGTATACGGCCCGCGGATACTAGCTCGTACTGATCGGCTCATTCAAAGGGTTCAAAACGCTTGTGCTCGTTTTTGTTATAAAATACCGCCCAGAAGCCATGTAACACCATTTCTCAATAAACACTTTGCACTTAAAATGAAGTCAAGACGCAAGTTACACCTGGCCTGTCTTTTATTCGGTGTAATCAAATACCAAAAACCTGACTATCTTTATGACAAGCTTAGTTGGATCACTGGTAGGCGCGAGTGCGAAAGAAGGCTATGTTCGCAACAACTGTCAACACACTCTCACAGTACTGCAGCTTTTAGAGGCAGCTTCCGGTATGCGGCATCTAAAGTGTGGAATAATCTGCCACCACCTATTAGATCAGTCACCACGATCGGCACATTTAGAAGTCGCTTACGGCGGTACTTGATAGAAGCGCAACGGGAACTTGATATAGTCAATGTTAATATCTCTATTATATAGGTTTAAGTTCACTCCACACAAATACATCAAATGACATTTCACCCCACTGCCTACAGCGTGCTGTTGATATTATGCAAGGATTAACAATTCGTCGGCATTTAGATTCATAATTATATTCACTTGTTTTACTTTTGACTTATCACTGCGTTTTATTTATTTATTTTAAACTTTATGCAACAAAAAGTACAAAGGCGGACTTAACAACACGCAACACACACACACTTGGCGGAGTTTTGCAACTGTTAGGACTTTGTACATACACATGTGTAATGATATAAACTTAGTCACACATTCCCTAGTCACACATTACCTTCACTACAATTTAGTACACGCTTCCTTTTATTTTATTTATATATCTACCCCCATTTCAGCTACTTTCTTTCTTTATTTTTTTATTGATTATGTATCTACCTACATTTTTAATGTTTGTGATAAAGCTGGTTTACATCCGTAGCACGTCATGCACAAAGGTCCAGCTGAAAACCAGCGTCAGGCCCAAGTGGTCTGGCATTTATGCTGAACTGGGCCTGTTTGGCGCAGCCGTGAGGCACACAGTTATGTAGTTTTCTTTTTTTTCTTTTATATTAAATAACCATTTTTTTTTTGTTAGTATATCTGTGTGCACATGGTTTGTGTCAATAAACTTTTTTCTTTCTTTCTTCTTTCTTTAGAAAGTAAATTACGCGGCGGAAATTCTGTGACTCACGACTCACAAAATTACGCTGTGTGGCCTCACGCTACAAATTATTGTAAATTATATGTGGAAGGCAGGCAGAAACGTAGGCAAGTAACGTAGGTATATTACCTACCTTAAATCGCAGTCTTTATCTAAACAAGGTTGCAGAAAATCACGTAATAAAGCAACTTTGTGGCTTCAATGGTACATTGCGTTCGGATCGCCATTAAACTGTAATGCCAATCGTCTACTACCTCATTTTAGCAACGTCATTGAAAATTTTATTGTTCGGCTGTGAAGATTTAGTACGATTGATAGTTTTGGCTGATACTGATTTAGTTTGGAACGTGTTTTAATTGTTTTCTTTGGCTATTTATTTAGATTTTTTTAGAAGCTCCTAGGTCTAGTTGTATCAAAATACTTAACACGAATTTAGCCTCGTGTTCAAAACTAACTCTGATTAAAGCTGCAAATGAGTGTTAGAAACTTCCAAAATAAACCAACAATCTTCTTGGTTTTTTTTTAGATGTGCAAAACCCAGTGAGGTAAAAAAAAAGAGATACAATTCTTATTCAGAAATTACTTCTTTATAATTTCATTTTTTTAAGATATTGAGACTAAAATTTCTGTTTATTTTTAGTTTTAATCTTACTTTCTTGTTATGTATCACTTATTTTGTCAATGTTGGCTGGCCGACTATGTAAGTCTAGGATTATAAAAACCAATACCTAATATGTTATACAACGAAACTATAGGCAAATCTTAAAAAAAAAAAAATACTAACACGTCAGAGCTGGTCAAGCACCGTCCCGTCAATCGTAGTTTACAAATAAAATGTTTGAATATTTTTACGATGTTTTACCAACACACGACGCAAACGTCATTGTCAAAGTTCTCAACTGTCACATATATTTCTCCATTTCGCTAATAACTTACATAAAAGATCGTCCAAAACATGCCATTTGCAATCAAGTAAGAGTGTCGTTAAAAAACGCGTGCGCCACATGTAATAATAATCTCAAACGTATACGTCAGTTTGACATTTACGATGAAAGATATAAATTAGAGTCGACCGTAAAAATACATATCGAACCGTATCGGAGCGTGGCGCGTCACTATTAAAAGTGATGTCATTGTGTTGGTTTTGAGGTTCTGTAGGTATCATTTGTGGGTGAAAAAAAAAATAACATTAATTGTAATACAAAAAAAATATACCGAATTTAACGTATCTGTGTTTCCTTTGTTGGAGATCCTAAATAAATAAATAAATAAATAGTTAAAAATAAAATTATTTTTGCAACATAATATTATTTCGTTTCCTTTATTTCTAAATAAATTAAGTTACGCGTTCAAAGTTTGCAAAGATTTTTATAATATACAAACGTGATTTTGTTGGAATTTGCTTGTAGTTTTTGTGATAGTTTCAGTAAAGTAACTTAAATAAGTAAAAAAAATATCGTCAGTCATAAAATTAAACAATGCTCTTTTTAATTAATCCCAAATTAAATTTGAATTTGGAAAAAAAAACAAAAAAACAAGTATTTACTCACCTAACCTTTTTCTACAAAACCACGGACCCCGAAAAGTACAGTCGCTCACATAAATGCGGTACAATAAAAAATGGCATCATTCTTTTTGTCAGTTATGTTTTTTTACTCGCATTATTTACGGTCAGTCATAAGCATCCTCGCTAATCGCTGCTTCATAACATCGGATCTTGTAATAAAGCTTCTATAATATTACTTACATCTTAATGTAGGGTTCTATGTTTTTGCAATTGAAAAAATCATAGGTGAGGCGAAATATGATGACACGATTGGCTCACGGGTTCGGTTCCCGCTCGGAACAAATATTTGTATGGCTGGACGCGAAACAAGTATCTGTAGATACTTGTTTCGCGTCTTGCTATTTGTGTATGCGAATTTATATGTTTGTGTGGGTCCGTTTATGCCCCACACTGGGTGGAGTCAAGTTTCTTTAAAAAAAAAAAAACCCCTATTACATGGGACCTAAATATACCGGCGAACTGTGGGTGTACATTAGTACACCTCTGCCTAACCCTTCGGGGGAATACAGGCGTGATGGTATATATAAAAAAAGTGTGTTTGTTTAAACACCCTAATCTTTGGAACTAAGAGTCGTATTGTAAAAAAATATTCGTATAAGATAGCCAGATTTATGAGGACTAGTACAGGCATATAACATCACGCTGTGAACTACGGCAGCAGCGCAGTAACCAAAAACGTAACTTAACGTGGGGAAAAAAACCGCGCTAACGAAATCGCAGTTTTTATTAAAATTATTTGATTTCTGCCTACCCCCATGGGAAAAAGGCATGAGTTGATGTATGTATGTATTTAATCAAATACATACACACATAAACTCATGCTTTTCAGAAACTAATCAGCAAACTCAAACTCAAACTCAAAGCATTTATTTCAATTAGACCATTTACAGGCACTTTAGAATGTCAAAAAGTTACAGCTTCTGCTAATCAAATAATTTAAATAAAAACTGCTGGAGCGCGCTGTAGGTCTATTTGCGTTAACCCTAACTATACGATAACCTGCAAATGAAATGCACACAACCGAAATGGTCAAAACAGACCGTCAGTCACCCCGAAACGTAAAACACAAGTGGCTATAAAAGTTAAATCTCATCCACTATAAACTATCGGGGAGTATCGTAAACTGTTTATAGATTGGAATATATTATCTGTTATGCTTTTATTCATGTCACTTGCATTGATATTGTTGTAAAATTAATGTCGGAGAATTGAGAATTTTTATTGTATTATGTGTAAATATTTATATAGGTTTATAGAAGAGACCTGTTTTACGTAAAAATTATAGATTGCAAGAAACGAATTCTTAAAATTGTATGAAATAAAATATTTAGGTTTTTCTTCTGTTTTGAAATTTATTTGAAACTCCATTATCTATTCTATGTTTTTAAGTAGCCAATTATCTAATGAATCGTTTTAATATTGAGTAACTACCTTTTTCTAAAAATAAATAATTTCGAATAATAAACAACATTTATTTCTATCTCAAAATCAAAGTCAAAATATACATTTTAATTACAACATTTTAATTGTGAAATCTTTAACCAGTTTATTAACTTTAATCCTTGGTAAAGAATTTCGCGTCAAACGTAGTTACCTACAGAATAAACTTTTAAATGTCACTTTATTTGAGAAAGTTCAAAAGCCACTCATTCTCGTATTCCCAGATGACTTAACCCACATCATATCATAACAATACATACATAAAAAATAACATTATTACATTAAATACAAAATTAAATCAGTCATAAACCAAAATTCATCTGTAACGGTAATAAAAAACGCACGATTAGCATTAAACACCAAATAATACTTTATCACTAATTTCAGACGTACATTAAATTATTTACACCCTGTGTGACATAAAGAGACGTCCCGATATGCGCACGCGACGATAATAAACGTCATCGTCAACGGAACTGTTAATCCTATCAACATTAAGCAGTTAAATGTCAGAAGATCCATACAATTCCAAACCCCGTTTAGGGAATAAATAATATTTAGTAAATTAATATTGCCTCAAAAGGAAGAAAGTGCGTGTGACAGTATATCATATTTTCTAACAAACAAACAGAAAAAGAATAAAAGTAATAACGAAAATGAGGTTGTATACAGATGAAAAGTTTGTGATAAAAAGGTTTAAATGTTTACGAATTATAATAAAGATTATGATTAAAAGGTACACTTCAAAATAAATGTTCGAAACAGAGTAGGTGTACATTGCTAAAACGTAAACAATGCAACGTATATTATAACATCTTTTGATATAGGTTAAAATTAATAACAAAGAGAGAATTTAGAATGTATCTGCGATCTTTGAATTAACCCACTATCTTAACACATTAGACATAATCTTACATTCAGATATTATTTGAATTAACGTAGTATGTGTAGTAAACTTGCCTTGCCTATTCTTTTTGACGTTCAAAAGTGCATTTTAGCAACAAATTATTTAACTTTGACATTCAGCCTTTGGCATTTGGAACTTCTTTACTCCCATATACGAAAAGTACCACCAATGACTTTATGACGTCATCCTTCTAATTCTTTTTTCAAATCGTTAAAGCGTGTTTATTGACAGTTAAAATTGTGTAATGAGTTCGAATCCAAAAGAGGTATTAAATTTTCTTATTTGACGTTAATTTTTATTGTTTGACGGTGATGTTTTCAATTGGTCACGGTTGTAAAATTAAGTGTTTATGTAATGAGGATTGTTAAAATGGCTTCATATTAAAGAATGCGGAGAAGAATGTATTTATTTATTTATTAGTTTAACGGTATAAGATACCACGTGGTTCGGATAAGTGACAAATAAGTATTGTCTAAATTTTTTCTTGACAAATTACCTAGTTAGTTATTTATAGTTAGGTACTAAACTTTTTATAGGTTTATTCAAAATTGTAAATAAAAATGTTCATCTATGCTTAATGCTACGATTAAAGAATGGATGAATTTTGTTTAAACGCGTTAGTATCCGGAATTTCTAGTCCGGTTCCGAAAATTATTTAGCTAGGGAGCTACGATATCCCAAAGTATTTAAAGGAGATATTTTTAATAATTAAAATTTAAAAAAATAGATATCCGTACAGAAGTCACGAGGACCAAATTACGGGAAAATTCCAGTTAATATTATTTCAGATTAGATTTAAATCACAGAAATAACAAAATTTCTTTATAAAAATTATGGCTGATACTTCCAAAATTCTGTTATTGTTCTACATAACAATACAATTTTTATTATAATATAATTTTTTAAAGCTCATCACTTTCCTAATAAAAAAAGATATCATTAAAATACTTTTTTACAACCGACCTTTTTAAAATTCGAATTCTAAAACAAAATGGCGGGTGGAACAATAACTTGAATTATATGATTACCCGACCGATAAGGGGGAGTTCCATAGGTACCTATTTCTTAAGAATTTAATTTTTCTAACAAATCTTTTATACCCTTGGTTTATGTTAACAGTAAAGTTTCTATGGGGAAAGTAAAAGGTACAATAAAATAGGTTACATTCGTAAGGAAATAATAATAAATAAAGTACTTAAGATGGATCAGAAAGAATATAGGGCGGGATTTAATTGGTTTCCATTGTTATTTTTCTAAATGGATACGTTTTAATGTGTCGGTACTGATGGCGCAGTGGTTGAGCGGTTGGCTACTGCGCTGTGGGTTGAAGGTTCGAGTACCGCATGGAAGAAATATTTGTATGGCCTGCAAATAGGCAAACTGAACGAAGATTTCAACACCTTTAAGATACCGATTTTTTCCCATGTAAGTACTGAATCTTATCAAACTTTTTTTTAAATCGTTGGTTTACGAACAAGACGACGACCCACCATCCATGACCATTACCATCCTAGAGACAATGTTGAAATGTCTCATGTGCTCGTAATTACACCGGCACCCATACCCTTCAAACCCTAACACAGCAACGCTTCTTTGCGGCAAAAATAAATATGGTTCTAGTACTTGTACATTGGTATACCTCTGCCTAACCCTTCAGGGAATACAGGCGTGATGGTATGTATGTACAAAGTAAATCACACACACCAAATTTATTTCCCTGAAACGATTTTTATATACTCAGATATATTTTTATACTAAACACGTGCCTCTGCGCCGTCTAAATCCATCGTTTTATTTTAACTACTGATATGAAATTCGCGTTTTCCATCTCCTGTTATAAAAAAGTAAGTCTTAAAGTTAATATCGTTTTTATTGCGTAGATTACAATAATGTTCCAATGGGGTTGGTTCGGCTTTATTTTGTTGTGCAAGGTGGTTGGTTAGGTTTATCGGCAAGACTTTATAATAAGTTTTAAGTTTGTACTTGGCAACTTCCAGTTAGGCAGTTACCATAACCACAATTGTAGGAATAAGTATTATCTTCTGCTTAGCCTTTTCTAAACTATGTTGGGGTCGGCTTCCAGTCTAACCGGATGCAACTGAATACCAGTATTTTACATGGAGTGATTGCCTGTCCGACCTCCACAACCCAGTAACTGGGTAGGAATAAGTACAGTACAAACAAGTACAAGTGTAATAAACATATACATTGTGAAACTATTTATTTTTATACACAAGATTATCTTTAGGACGAGGCGACTAGTTAGTGGAGGTTCACAACCATTTGGCAGGTTTCCGTGACAAAAAGGTTTGTGAAAAGCTATGTCCAGGAACATTCTTCGTAAAAATAATTCTTCTGGGATGGCAAAGCATTTGCAAGGCCTCTGGTGGACCACTTTACATCAGGTGGGCCGTGGGCTTGGTTGCCATCCAATGGCAAAAAAAAAAAATCATGAACAAGTTTTCGGTCGGTTACGTTGACAAATTGGCTAATTGCCCAGACGTTGTGTATTCTTACTTCAATACTTTAAGGGCAAAGTTCTGGATAAAAAAGTTTTAGAAAAGATACAAGCCAGAAAAACCTAAAAAAATAAAGTCGCTGCCACATTTCCCTCCAACACCAACAAAACAGTATAATGGCAAGTAAAACGTGTTGATATGACAAATGGTGCCGTATGCAATTTATTGTTCATAATAACTCGACGCCTAACGCATTTGTTATCAAAATACTTTACACAGTCGACGCCTTTAAAACTTTTTATTGGGGAGGTATGTGTGGGGATTTTTTGAGGGTGATGTGTAATGCTAAATGGAATGTGTGTTATTAAAGCAGGTATTTTTGAGTGTGTGATATTACACAAGACATACAAATTGTATATTTGAAAATATACAAAATGAAATAATTAGTTTGGCAGAATGTTTTGCCCCTAAAATAATAATTATACCAACCTATTATTGTCTCACTATAGGGTAAAGGCCTGTATTCATAAAGAGATGTTAGGACCATTATTACCACGCTTGTTCAACGAGGATTGATGATTTCTTTCTGACTTGATTAGTTATAAAAGTCCAGGTTTCCTCACGATGTTTTCCTTCACCGGTGTCAGTGATGTCTAAGATAAACTTAGAATTTACATATGAATTAAAGAGTCACATTGGTACTTGCCCGATATCGAGCTCGCAACCTCATGCATGAAAGGTGGCACCTTAACCGGCTCCGTGGTTTAGGTGAGGAAAAATAAAATAATGAAAACTTTTTCTGTATGAAAATAGTTAAATAACCGATTTGTTCCTATGACATGACTATTATTAAAATGTTATTATAGTTCCCATAACAAAATTAATTTAGAGGTTTGTTTGGCTATTGGCAGTTAGATAGTTACTACTATCTAACGTAATCGAAAGAGATCCCTCGCAGAAGAATCAATCCTCCTCTAACCTCCTTTGAAAGGTAAAAATAGAACTTCTATATTTTTCTTGATAATAATTAAACTTTATTATGAAATTCATATGATTTCCACCCTCTTCACTTATCTGATGGAAAACGTAATAAAAACATGGTGTACCGGGGGAAATCTCAATGGCTGTCTTCTTTATCTTTTTATTCTTTCTCGGATCCGAATTATGATGTCTCACCCTGTGGAGTTTTTTTGCGATTTTTTGTCGTTTTTAAGACTTTTTTTTTCTTTCTTTAAGTTGGAATTAAGGCGATGTGGTTTATTTTCCTTTTCTGGTTTTTGTTTTTTTTTTCTGAGTTGACTGATGAAGAGTGAACGAATGCTGTGATGTTAAGGTGTTGTAAAAACGCGGTTTCTGCTTTCATTTTTATTGTTTCGTACATATAAATTAATATTTTAAGGAGAAAAGATTTGTATTTTTGGTTGTAATGGAAAGCTGCATTACCAGTGAATAACACAGGTTATGTTTTATTTTTAAATCATCAGATCAGTAAAGAAAATCCACGCTAGAAAAGTTCCGGACAAAAACTAGTCGCATAATAAATTCCTTTGAGTTCTATATCGTTCAAAAATTTTAATTATTATAACATGCTAGTGACTAACGTATCTAGTTTCTTTAGCTGGCAATACACATAATATAAAATAGGTAGTTTTTTTTTTACTGACACACGTCCGATGTTTTTCTAATTTTTCATATCAGACTTTTGTTCATATAAAACTGCAACGTATTCCTTTTTTTCTATTAGTCTGTATTTACTCTCAAAAACCAAGTACCTATCGAAGAAATATCCCCCTTAACCATCCCTTACTCGTGCGATTTCATTACGATATCTGAAAGAACTGTATGATTTATATTTGCCGGATTATTTTCTTTTGTATTCGTTCCTGTCGCATCCAATATCTTATTATGAGCTTTGATCGTATCTGTATAATGTTTACCTGTCTTAGGCTTATTTGAAATGTAATATTTTATTAGATTAGGAATTTTATATTGATGTCTTCTATGTCTTCATTTTGCTCCTTAAGATAAAAATTTGAGGCGTATTGAATTTCTGCGTGGACATATTTCTCCTAATATGTATTAAATTAGGTACTGCTTGTAATTAGACTACGCCGCGCTGTATTTCATACAATCTTTCGAGCCCAAAATCTTGGAAATTAACAAACTAATTTTAATTCAACCTGATACATAACGGTCCTGCGTTACGTATCAAGTTTAATTAAAATTTGTTTAAATAAGTGTCTAACTTAGTTAAAAACGTCATTGAAAATGTGTTTTAAAGCTAATGTTTCAGAAGTTATATTAAGTTTTCTATATACGAAACTTTAAATTGTTCTACATTAGCTAAAATAATTTCCAATATTTTGGATTCAATAGTATGAATGAGATAACTTCTAAAAATTGATAATAAGATTACATTTGTATTGACAACCTCCAAAGGTTTATAATCATTCACACTTATTAATAAACTAAATTATTTAATTCCTGACTCCCACACTTTTTGATAATCAACGGCTTTATTGTACCAATGTGTTGCCTCATTTAATTTCAATAAACCCATGACATTTGAAAACAATATGCCCAACAAAAGAAAACCGTCTCCTTGTAACCCCATCATGCTCATTCCCATGAAATAAAACAGGTGTTAAAGGGTTACCTTTTGTCTAATTTATGGTATTTGATGTTATTAATGGATAGAAGAAATAATGAGTTGATGATTTTGCGTATCGAATTGTGAAGAAGGCGTAAATTGTGGATCAAAATGACTTTAAATAATTAAGGTGTCATAATAGCATTTGAATTATAAGGATAACTAACTTGTATCCTCGACTTTACGTATACAGGCGAAGTTGCTGATTAAAAATTGATTTTACCTTTTCTTAGGATTCAAGCGTCTTATAAAATTTTATCGAAATCGGTTCAGTAGGTTTAGCCGTGAAATTGTAACAAACAAATAAATAACAAACTCGCTTTCGCATTTATAGTAATATATTTTGTTTTTTTTTATCAGTCTTTTTATTCTAATGTTGTGCAACAGTCTCCACATAGCCACTCATTTCTGGATATTGCCTTATCTTGCTAAACTCCCAGCACGC
The DNA here is from genome assembly GCA_932526535.1 of Caradrina clavipalpis. Classification (NCBI taxonomy): domain Eukaryota; kingdom Metazoa; phylum Arthropoda; class Insecta; order Lepidoptera; family Noctuidae; genus Caradrina; species Caradrina clavipalpis. The sequence goes on from OW052108.1 coordinate 2,394,854, forward strand.
CAGCCGCTTGTTTTTTTCAATGCAACCACAATTAAGTACCTATTACAATTTTATCTATTTTCAAAATTCAACTACCACAAAATCATCTAATTTCACACCATTTCTGACATAACATAAGTTAACGCCATGAAGTTGTCTCCCCAATTAATTCAGGCTAAGCGAATATTAAGCGCGACAAGTCACCTCTTGAAATTCGAGCAGTGACACCACTCAGATTTTCATAAATAAAGAAAAAAAGATTAACGTTAAAAAGTCGAAAAAATCCACCATCCACTTCGAGTTAATGATACGGCACGCTGAGTGGAGAGAAACAAAGGTTCGGGAGCAGCTCACACCGTGGTGTACCTAAATAGGAAACTGAGCACATTTTTTCTGAACTCCGAACTAGAACTTGTAACATCAGTTCAATAGTCTGGGTAAAATGTTACCCAAATGTGATGACATTTCAATTAAGTACACGTACCACCGTATTTAATGGGGTTGTCATAATTAGTTTAAGAATGAAAGAAAATATATGTCTTCAATAAATAATTTGTTTGCGCGTTAACAAGATCTAACATTGTGGTAAAATTATTTCTTAATTATTTTTAATAGTTACAGAGATCTTGAGAAAAACCCATTTGTGACAGACGGGCAAAAAGTAATCTTATAAGGTATTTTACGCTTTTCAAGTACCGAACCCTAAAAACCGTCCAATCATATTATTCTTTTATCTTTTTAGCATGGTTCACAACCTTACCTCTCTCTCATAGATCCTGCAATTCTATAAAACTTTCATATAAAAATTCTGCGAGGGTAAAATTCATATAAATTTTCTAACAGCATTTAAAATCCCATCCATCTAATCAAGCCATCTTATCCCCAGTTCGGTGTAACACAATCCCTCTAAGACTTAAGGTTCGGCGCTTGAGACCTCGCTAGACATGTCTCGATTTTTTCTCCTCTATTTTCGATCCGTTTCCCGAAGGTTTTCGAAAGCGTCTGGCGTTCCACTTCAGGGTATGACTTCAAGGCTCGCCTTGGACTGACGACGGCTTTGTGTTGCCTTTTTGCTTGGGTTCAGCATGAATATTTATGGGTGTGAAGATCTTTTGGTTGTTTGGCATCTATTATGGTATTAGGTTCGGTTGTATCTTTTTTAAAGTCTGTCAGATTTCGGTGAATTTTGTGAGGTGGTTTGGGGTCTTCTGGTTAGTTTGTCATTTGGAATATTATTAAATTGTTTGATTTTGTTAGCTGATGTGATAATCATATTGATATTACTTTATTCTGGTTTACATCGAAAACCAAACACAGCCATCTTTTTAAAAAATAAAAAAAAATTGACCCACCATATAAACTCTTTTTTCTCTCTTTTCTCCTGTACCGTGGGTGCATTACAAAAATATAAAACCACACACAATGAACCAGATTTGCAATAACTATCTCTAGTCCATACAACTATCAACCCTGCGACACGCAGCCCAGGTGCAATTTGCTTAGCCACTGCGCGAACCGTGCAGTCAAAACAAATATTTCACATTATGGTGAGATTTTTGATAAATATGCAAACGTCAAAGCATTTCCCACAAATATGGAGACCAAAGACCAATGACCGTACACGGAATGTTGTTATCAGTTTTGGACTTTGAGGCTACCCCAGCATTAGCTCTCTCCTCAAAGCTTATCTCCTATTTAAAAATTCAGTCCAATCCAAAAATTCATTTCGACATCACTCTTTTCACTCGTTCCAAGTTTCGCATCAACCCCTCAAAATAAGTATTAAAAAGAAAATGTCATCCCATTGTAAGACCCACTTATACACAGAGCAATCATCCGAGACGCCGGCGAAACATAGGTAAAAGATATAAAAGAAAAAGATATAGGGGTAAAAGAAAAAGGAAAGAAATGGAGACTTTTGAGGGAAGTAATGGAGATCGCAAAAGACGTGAGAGGTGGTACTATGTGATGGATTTCAATGATTTAAAAGCTTTTAATGACAATGTAAAAGAAGAAGTGCACATAGCTTAACAAAATTGGGCAGTAGCCGCAGTAGATACCATCAATCTATTGACACATTTTTAATGAGCTGTCAAAACGCGATTCTAGTATTTTGATTGGCAATAGCAAAAGTTGACATCACTCATGTGCCAACTTAATTAATTTATTGATTTCAATGCAACATTAAATAAAAGGACATGGTCCAAAAAAAAACCCAGAGTCGATTCAGACAAATTAGGTATCAATAGCTTTATTAAAATGCACAATTTACCCCACCGAAAAAAAATTGCCCATATCCATGGGGTATATGAGTTATAGAAGAACAAAGTATATATGGAAAAATCGTGAAAAACTTGTTATTTTTACCAGTTTTTTCAACAGCAATATATTAATAATGAATTGCATTCTAATAAAGCTATTGATACCAGATTTGTCTAAATCGACTCTGGGTTTTTAGTCCATACATTTTTGGACCTTCTCCTTTTACAGTCATAAAAAATGAATCAGGTTTTTTACGGTTAAAATTTTTAGGGAAGGCAACTGTTTGGAATTATTGGTTACTTAGTCAGAATATTTTAAACACATAAACTTTCACGTCTACATTATATGATTAGCACGGTTTCATTGCACCTTCATCAAATCCATCGGGAACCACACATACATCGTCCGTCGAGTCCATTTTTCTCTCTCTTACACTTTCTTCTTTCTCTTACAGTTTCTTGCTCGTTCTTCTCCATAGAGACCTACGTTTTGGAACGAGCAACTAGCTTCAATATTAAACTGTAACTTCTTGACAATTCAAAAGTGCCTGTAAATGGTCTAATTGAAATAAATGCTTTGATTTGATTTGATTTGACTTAAAAATAATCACTCCCAGATTACTTCCCTTCCACACAAAAGACGGAACGACACAACCATCTTCGATACACCCGATTGTCGTTGAAATGTAATCCCCAAAACGGAGTAATTTACTTATGAATATTAATACAGATGATGCGAAAATAAAGAGGAACTCTGAAGGCTTGAACACGGTTCACAAAAAGAAAGAAGGACCCTTCAATGTTGCCCAAAATACGAAAACACATTAGACGAATGACAGAACACAAAAGGTTATAGAAACTCAAGTAATTTTATGCATGTTTTAATATTCGTAAGTGGAAAAGGTTCGGAGTTTGGAGACGGTTTTCTTAAGATTTTGTTTACTTGAGCTTGTATAAAAGATTTCCTTGAGGACTTGGTCAAGTGTGATATAGATTTAGCTATTTTTTTTATGTCAACATGATAAAGATTCTACTGTATTTTTACTCTGTCAAGGTATCAATTATTACGAGATCAATAAATATACTAGATGACCATTCTTTTTCAGTGAGTCTTAATGATTGCCTCCCCCTCGGGGACGGCGGAGGGGTGTGTCGGACTTCTACCGACTAAAATCCCACGGTTTTTCTCCAATTACCAATCCTATTCTACTATAACTAGTATTTCCTACTTCTTACTATAAATTCAAAAGTTTGTCAGGACAGTCGGTCGGATAATAAGATAAAATAAGGACTTTTTATCTGTTACTCGAAAATACTTGTTTGTTACTCCTTCACGCTTAAACGTGTAAACGAAATAAGTTAAATTTTTATACTTAGATATCATTCTCCGTATATTTCGGTATGGTGAACTATCATGCCAACAATGCTAGAGAATGACGGCTCACCTCAATCTTTCCCAGAGATATTTTTACAGGATGAATCTGCAGGTGCAAATCTGTGCTTTAATATGATGTGCATACGATAGCATATATGTTTATAAGTCCCCCGCTGTGATTCAGTTGAGACGAGAATAGCCAAGCGTGATACAATAATATTTGAGTTTATTTTGTACTGTCAGCATGCAGTGAAGTGGCCTAAATTATGGCGTATCATGTATGTAGGTACTTGCCTCGTAATAATACATTGATGTACTGGTATGGATTGGCTCAGAAAGTATCAAATTCATAAAATTACTGGTTTATGTAGAAATGGTATAGATAAACATAATAAATATAGGATTGCAGTATCCTTTGTTCTGTTTATGTATACGTATGTTGGTCTGCAAGCCCTTGTTTCAAAGTTTTACTATAGGTATAAAAGTGAGGGGAAAATAAATTAGTAACTGATTTTGAACCATGTTATAATGTGGTGCGACTATTGTATTTAACTGTATCTAGAATAAACTGTTATTGCTGGATAGTATTGGCATTTGGCCTATGAATATTAAAATCATTAATTGTATTTTTGAGAGATTCTGGGTTGACTTATATGTTCACAGACCCAAGCTTATTAACCCCATATTTAATCTACCTCGGATATAGTAGGAGTATTGTGCTCTGCATCCGAATAAAATATCGAATCCAATTTTGATTCCAATTTGAAATATTTTAAATTCGAACGGGCGGAAAAATCTGATTTATCTTTTCATAATTCGTAGTTATTATTCTGTAATTGTTTTATTTTTTTGCATTTTATTATCTCTTATGCTATAAGGGTTCAGTAGCCACTACACGTGAACCCAACAACACACTATATCAAAGGTTGGTCCGGGTTTTAAGCACGTACTAAACCCGGCACCGGGTTCTGTTGTTACAGTTGGCTAAAGCTGACTTGTGCCAGTTTATTGCCACCAACATTAAGTATGACAATATTTGTAACATACAAGGTCATACGTTTTGTATGGGACGGATTTGTTGGAAGGGTGTGATGTTGGAAGTTCGTGTTCAAGCTTTAAAAGCTTCTAAGAGGTCAAATTTTAATAAATTCAAAATAGAAAATTGCTTGATGAATTTAGGTGATGTCAGATTAAAGTGAGCTATCATCCCACTAGCAATTATAAGTCTTGTTGTCTCTCCTCGACGATGGAAGAATTAATACTATATGTTAGTATCGCGTCTCATGCTCTTCGCGCCACATATGTTTAAAGGAAATTTTATTAAATTTTAATCCTCTCGAACGCATCCTTTACCTTTCCGCATCCGTGTGTTCCTGTCAGTTGTCATTCGTTTTTTATGTCTCGGGGCGCCACCATCTCTTTTTTTCTTTCAGATCACACAATCGCATTAAATCGGTGTTAATCCTAATAATATTAGCAAAAAATGGAAAGAAAACGCAAAAAAGAGAGAAAGTTAAGGAAACTCTACAAGAAATTGAAAAAAGTTCTGGATAAAAATGAATCTAGTGATTCGGGTAAGTAAGTACGATTGCGTCGGTAGACATTTTCTTCTTCTTTCTAGGATCAAGTCTGTGAATATAAAACCTAACTACAACAACCTAGGGTATCCTGCGGGGATTCACATGGTTGATTTACACTGTTGCTATGCTTCTAAGAGTATCGAGCAGTGTTTGTTGTAGTAAATACCAAAATAGGTTTGATGAGCACGTGCACGTACCGACTTGCCGATAAATTTTATGACTTACAACCTAGGGTGTCCTATAGGGATTCACATGGTCAATTAAAGATCGTTGCTATATCTGAAAGGATATCGAACGACTTTAGTCAAAACAATAATGAAATATCATTAAACAGGATCAGAACAAGAATACTCGGAAGCTGCAGCACAACCACCACAACAGCCAACAGTTTTATTGGAGGTTGAACCCGTAGTGGATCTAGACACCCATGAGGCTCAATTGAGCCCAACCGAAGGTCACCAACCAGCCGATCCGGTATTTACCGAAATCGATACGGATATCCTAATGGCTATGGGTGTAGTCGAAGAACGGCCAGAAAAGGGACCATCAGTCCACCATGAAATCAGCACAAGAATGTCAATGATACTTCAAAAGGGTCTGAAAAAAGATGACAAATGTGAACTTTTGAATAAATATTTGCCATTGGAAAACATACCAACAATGATACCTCCTAAGTTAAATCCCGAACTGTGTGCGGCAGTATCAGATATAATCCGTAAAAGAGACTTCATTATACAGGAGAGACAGCGACAAACAAGTGCTGTTTGTCGCTGTCTCTCCTGTTTCTTATGAAAGAGGATAACAAGATAGAAATAATTAAACATATAAATGATGCTTCTAGAATTTTGTGTGACAGTATCCACTCCGACACTTACAACAGAAGACAACTCTTGATGGGTGTCGTTAATAAAGATTTGAAGGAGGCTCTTCAAGGAGAGCCAGATGTCTGGCTGTTTGGTAGCGATCTTGGTGATAAAATTAAAAACACTCGAACAGTACAGCGCTCAGGACAGGAGCTGAAGAACAATCCTACATTCAAACCAATTCCAAACACAAGACAGAAAAGTGCAACCTTCAAACCAAGGGCTTTAAACTGGCGGGGCCCTCCTCGTCCGAGCTCCAACCGCTCAGCGACTGCGGGAGGAGGAGGGAGACCTGCGAGAAAACCAGCAGCCGAGACGAAGAAATATCGACCACGCACCAGGCACTAGAATTACAGGTAGGGAGACTCCCTTTTTATATCTCAGCTTGGAGAAATATCACTAGTGACCCTATGGTTTTAGACTGGGTAAAAGGCTATCAAATTCCTTTTGACCAAATTCCAGTTCAAGAAAGCATTCCGCTTAATAACAATTTCTCTTGTATAGAGACACAACACCTTGGTATGGAAATAAAAAAGTTAGTAAACTTAAAAGCCATTGAACTATGCACACCAATAAAAGGTCAATTTTGTTCAACAATATTCCTTATCAACAAACCAAATGGTGATTTCAGATTCATATTAAATCTAAAAAACTTGAATAAATTTTTAACTACAGAACATTTTAAACTAGAAGATTACAGGACTGTATGTAAACTTTTACATAACAATGACTATTTAGCAACAATAGATTTAAAAGATGCCTATTATATGATTAGCATAAGAAAAGAATATAGAAAATACCTCAGATTCTACTTTAATAATAGATTATATCAGTTTACCGTATTACCATTTGGGTTAAGTACGGCACCATATCTATTTACCAAAATTCTTAAACCAATTATAGCCAAATTAAGAGAAGATGGACTATTAACAGTCCAATACTTAGATGATTGCCTAATAATCTCTAGATCTTATGAACAATGTTTACAAAACATAAGTACTATAACCAACCTATTTACTCAATTAGGATTCCTCATTAATAGTGATAAATGCAATTTCATTCCAAGTCCACAATGTAAATTTCTAGGATTAATATTCAATTCAGTTAATATGACCATTTCAATATCGGAGGAGAAAAGAAATAATTGTTTTAAATTAATTCATAGATTAAAATCAAAACAAAAATTCTCTATTAGATTCCTAGCACAAGTGATTGGTACACTAGTATCAGTGTGTCCAGCAATTAAATATGGTTTATTGTACACAAAGGAATTGGAAAGACATAAGTACTTATCACTTTTAAAAAATAATGATAACTATGAGGCTATGATTTCCTTACCAAAAAACTGCCAACCAGATTTAGAATGGTGGATTGTAAATATTAAAAAGAGCACATGCCCAATAAGAAAAAATGATTTTGTCATAGAAATACATACCGATGCATCTACATCAGGATGGGGAGCATCATGTGGCAGTGAAACTGCTTATGGCCACTGGACCAAAGAGGAGTCTTCGCTCCATATAAACACTTTAGAACTAAAGGCGGCTTTGTTTGGACTTAAATGTTTTACCAAGCATTTGTTAAACTGTGAAATACTGTTGCGTATTGATAACACCACTGCCATATGCTACATTAATCGCCTAGGTGGTATACAATATCCCCATTTACATAAAATTGCAAAAGAAATATGGCAGTGGTGTGCAACTCGCAACATATGGATATTTGGTTCATATATTAATACTAAGGAAAACATAATAGCAGATTTTCAGTCAAGAAGAAATATTAATGATACGGAGTGGGAATTAGGTCATAACTATTATAACCAAATAGTAACAATGTTTGGGGAGCCTGAGGTAGATTTGTTTGCCACAAGAACTAATACCAAATGTTTCAAATATGTTTCTTGGCACCCTGATCCTGAGGCCTACAGAATAGATGCTTTTACTTTTTCTTGGACAAATACACTATTTTATGCGTTTCCGCCATTTTCTATGGTTTTAAAAATGCTTCAAAAAATCAGGACAGATAAAGCAGTAGGTATAGTAGTTATACCTTACTGGACTACCCAGCCCTGGTTCCCTCTCTTTATTGATCTTTTAGTAGGTGATCCTATAGTTTTTAAGCCAGATAAGAACTTACTTACATTGTGCAATTCCAGATCACCACACCCATTACACCAGAATCTATCACTAATGGCAGGACTGCTATCTGGCATGCATTCCTAGCATCTGGGATCAGTGAAGAGGCAGCAGAAATAATGATGAACTCCATTGCACCAAATACACTTAAGCAATACATACCAAATATTACAGATTGGCTTTCATATTGTAAGTTAAACAATTTAAATCCCATAAATGCTCAAATACCTGAAGTCATAACATACCTTACTATGAAATATCATAAGGGAATGTCATATGGAAGCTTAAACTCCTTGCGCTCTGCCTTGTCACTAGTGATGGGTTCTCACGTAGGTTCCAATGACCAGATCAAAAGATTATTCAAAGGATTTTTTCGGTTAAGACCTTGTAAACCTAAATATGATTATACATGGGATGTGTCAATTGTTTTAAATTATATAGAAAATAATTATAAGGATTTAAATAACTTAGAAATCTGTTCAAAAAAGACTGCAATGTTAGTAGCTTTAGCAACGGGCCAAAGAGCTCAAACTCTTTGTGCAATTGAATTAGATAAAATAAGGATAGAGAAAGATGTTATATATATTATGATTTCGAATTTAATTAAAACATCTGCTCCTAATAGGCAACAACCCTTTATTAAATTACCGTTTTTTACTATAAAACCGGCTATTTGCCCAGCACAAACATTGATCAATTATATAAATATCACAAAACCTATTAGGAACAATGTTAATAATTTGTTTATTTCATACAGAAAACCTCATAAAGAAATATCTGTCAGTACAATCAGCCGGTGGATTAAGAAAGTGCTAAGTGAAAGCAGTATAGATGTTAATATATTTTCAGCGCATAGCACAAGACATGCATCTACTTCTGCAGCCTTCCATAAAGGAGTGTCAATTGACGAAATAAGAAGGACGGCTGGTTGGACTGGCAGTTCTAATTGTTTTGCTAGATTTTATAATCGACCAATTATGCAAAATACTTGCTCTGTGTTTGCAGAGGCTGTGATTGAACACACTAATTAGACACAAGTACTTAATGATTATTTAGTTATAATGAGTTAATTAAGGAAGTTCTGGATCTCATTTTTATTTTTTGTTATAAATAAAGAAAGCTGATTCTACAACCTGACTTTAAACATCTAACATATAGTATTAATTCTTCCATCGTCGAGGAGAGACAACAAGACTTATAATTGTACAATCAAACAAGCTTACCTGTAAGTGATGTTCGATTGAAATTATAGTCTTGTTGTCTCTCCGAAGACGATGGAACCCTCCCTCCCAAAAATGTAATTGTATTTATACTTATGAAACCCCTAATCAGTTATAGAATCAGGAGAGCTTTGAAATGAATGACAACTGACAGGAACACACGGATGCGGAAAGGTAAAGGATGCGTTCGAGAGGATTAAAATTTAATAAAATTTCCTTTAAACATATGTGGCGCGAAGAGCATGAGACGCGATACTAACATATAGTATTAATTCTTCCATCGTCTTCGGAGAGACAACAAGACTATAATTTCAATCGAACATCACTTACAGGTAAGCTTGTTTGATTGTACAATCTCCTTCCATAGGTAAAGGCTTGAAGTAAGCTGTCAATTATTATATCTGAAGGCCAATTCTAATAATATTAAAAACGTTCAAAATGTAGTCGCAATCTCATCTCAGCGACAATCAATGTCAAAAAAATTAAGGTAAAGTAGAAATATTGAGACAGAGTGAGAAAGGTTCACTGATAACCTTAGCTTTGTATAATTGAACATAATTTATTTCAATATTGTAAATGTGAGTACCATGGAGCCTTAATTTATTTGTTAAGTTACTAAGTATGCGTTGGACACTAAGCATGGCAGTGGAGAGCTTTGTCATGCTCACTTTAATGTCTCGCTGATGGTGGCGCGTGCATTGGATCGTTCGGTTCCCTTCAAGATGGTCGAGCTAAATGGTGCTGATGCACGCGTCATGCTCGTGAACGGGTGCTGTCAGTTGGGATTGGTCATCTCTTAACTGCCATGGCTTACATTTTTATTATTATATTTTATTGTTTTATATTCACCTTCATTGTTTTCACATATAGAAGCAACCACAATTTTTGTAACCAAGTTTTTGTAAAAACCAAATTGAAAGAAAAGAGTGTCCATGGAGTTTCTTGCTCGTTCTTCTCCATAGAGACCTACGTTTTGGAAGGAGCAACTAGCTTCAACTTTAACTGTAACTTCTTGACAATTCAAAAGTGCCTGTACATGGTCTAATTGAAATAAATGCTTTGAATTGAATTGAAAGAGATTAGTTTGCGATCGTTCTCAAAAATAGTAGAATTACTTCATGACCTCAACCTTACTTCACTTATGAATGTTTGTTGGTTTGTAAGAACATTTTTTTGGAAGTAATGATCCAATTACAAAAGCTCTTCTTCTTCCTCACTGATAGAAAGTTACATTATTACCAAGTGTCAAAGGATTATATTTTAATTTCCTTAGGTTAAAATTACGTGCGGCAAATTCATATTAACGTATTTAAGTACCTACATCTCTTACAATATTTTATTAAGTAATTCGTGTAGTCTACACAATCACTTGCAACTTACCAAGATGTCTCACTATTTTCTTTCTCCCAATCCCCATCAAAACGACTGACAATAAAACCAGATTTATACATCACTCAATTGTAAAGAGTATCGTTAATTTTATTGGTACATTACTTTTTGACTCATCCTCTTTTCACGCTGGGCTAATAAAATTCATCGCTCGTCGGCCGAGAGTAATAATTTGAACACTAAATAGTGTAATAATGTTCGTTTTTATGTAAAGCGTAAAGTGTGAAGAGTCGTGATGTTAGGTAGAAAGTAATGACTTATCTATAGGTATAACCAGCGAACTATCCACGACTTCCAAAAGCGCCATTGAATGGTTTAATTGGAATTAATGATTTGTCTTTGACTTCGTCCGCGTGGCTTATTTCTCCCGCATTGAATTACGTCTTTGGTTACTGCTCCGCTCCTATGGCTCGTGGTGTGATGTTATATAGCTCAAAGCCTTCCACGATACATGGACTATCCAACACAAAAAGATTTTTTCAATTCGAACCTGCAGTTTCTGAGATTGGCACGTTCAACCAAACAAACAAACTTTTCAGCTTTATACTTAGTATTAAGTATAGATAGATTTACATGGTGGAACGGACATTGTCACATTAATGTTTACCGTGGTAGCAGAATTAGGGAAAAAAAATTGCTGTTTCAAAAAAAGTGCATCATCTACAGCTACACGGTTTTTTTTTTTTTTTGGCTACAAACCGACGGCGACGGCCCACCTGATATTGAGTGGTCACCTCTGCCTATAGACATCTGCAATACCAGAGGCTTGCAAAAGTTGAAATGTCTACCTGTAGTAATTTATAAAAAAATATACTAAAAAGCTGATTTATTTTTTATCACGCGACTAAAAATACTAGCGGGTCTAGGATTATGTACTGAATCAATGGTAAATTCCATGGTAAACTGCGACGGTCTGCCCGCCATAACACCATAACCTATAGCCATAACAAATTAGACTACACTCATTCTAACCGTGGACCCCACAATAAATTAAACATTTGACGTCCAATTTACCATCAAAATAATCAACAACAAGGATGACTTATTACGTAATAAATCGTCACACAATTTCTGTCGAGTACTGACCCAATTGTGTCAAATAAACTAAGTTTATCGAAGTACAACTTGTAAACGGACTATTTATAAGGAGTTTGATTGCGCAATGCTTAGTACGATTATAGTAACTTTGGTGTATTGTTTTGAGTTGCTTTTGTTTTGAACTGACTTCAAAATGGAGAAGGTTTTTAATTCAACTGCATGTTTTTTTTTGTATGGTTGTTACGCGGTCAATCAGCCAACTATCAATTGCTTTTGATGTTTTTTTTTATTGGTAGGTCATACTTCAGAAATGGTCCCTTTAAAATTTAACGAAATTGGTTAAGTACGGACGGCAACATCGCTGTCATCGTGTCGCTATCGTTTATGCATGAGGTTTTGTTTTTTTTTAATCACGTCTTGCATGAGATGTCGTAGGTACTTAAAAAAATATATATACGCGTCGTGTTGACATCTTCCTCCTTTTTTCTTTCGTTTGTCAAAATAGGCCAAGCATTGAAGCTAGTAAGTGCGCATACCTTCTTCCCTCTATCAATTCTTAAAATATCAACCATTCTTGTCAGATATAATAGGTCTGACTATTCTGGGGACCAAAGCATACCACGCTACTGTAAGCAGAAATCGCGATGCAACATCGATAAAATCTCAAAACACGATGGAACGAGAGAGTCGCCAAAACGCGATGCAGCATTGGTGCAGTTGCAGAAATGCTGTGTGTGCTTTGGCCCTAAGATCTCAGACCACTATATTAGAAACAAAAGAAACACACAACATACTAAAGACACAGTGTAAACAATCCCTATAGTAGTTGGAAAACACCTACCTACAGTACGTCAAGATTGGCGACGTGCCAAGAAAGTGTCCATTGAAAGTATAAATTATGATCAGCCTATATTTGTTTTAGATATTCTGTTACGAAATCAACAAGTAGAGGAACTACTTTAGCTTATTATTTATGAAGTTCTTACGTAAATAGCCGTAAATAATGAAGATAATTATGCAAAGAAAGTTTAAGCGTCGTTATAGCGTCTGCTTTGGTAATAGGCTACTTGGATTCAATTCCTGAAACAGCAGGAACCTATGTATTCAATTTTCAAATTGCTTTGAATGGCAAACAAGCCGACAGCCCATCCGATGTTAAGTGGTCACTGCTGCTTATAGGCATTTGCAATACCAGAGATCCTACAAATGTGTTGCAAACACGCGCACCCGTACCCTTTAAACTTGAATACAACACCGCAGCTCTGCGGCAAACATAGTTATGGTGGTAGTACTTCCCCGGACGAGCTTCTTCACAAAGAGCTCTACTACTACTACAATTAAAATTATTTCAGTTCACAAACTAGTTTCGTTGAAGAAATTGCTCCTGAAAAGTACCTTCGCATAGCAAAGTGCCTGCCTAGATAGTTACTGCTCCCCTCGTAAAACTATAACAGCGTGAAGATACAATATGTATATACACATGTCTCTTTATAATTCATCAAAACAGTTCCTGGATACGGTGTTAATTAGAAAACTTAGCGGACTTCAAACTTGGTAACAAGAAAATCTTACTAGCGCCTGACAGTTTTTAATAGCAAACTGCTGCGCGCATGCAACTTTTATTTTTTAATCAGGCGTTACGACTAGTCTTGTATGTTTTTTCTTTCTTATTTTTCTTGTGTATTTTTGTGCCGAGAATTGTAATATTTAATACGATTAGCTATAACTGAAATTTCCATGAAGAAAACAGTGTTTTAAAGTAAAATTATTTATGATTAAATAAAGTACGTTAGTACGTACGAACGTACTACAATATTTACTACAACAGTTATATACCTACCTATAAATAGATCGGTACTACATGAATCATAACACAAACAAAGAGTTATATCAAACACGTGTCGTTTTTACAAAAACATAGTTTTGTTTCAACAATTTATTTTGTTTTTATTGTTGCGCAATTTTATGTATTATCGATTAATTTTATAGCTGTTTGTTAATTAGGTCGGATTGGTTGTTTAATTAGTCTATTAGATTTATTTGCAGCGTAGGTAATTTAGGTAGTTGGTTGTTGACCTTTGTATGCACTGAAAATGACGTCAGTTGGTAGGTTGCTACTGATTATGCAATTATTTTGTTTTTTCATATTGTCATGTACTTTATCTGTATTGTATATCGGGTAAGTATTGTAATCTTGAAAATATTGTACACCGTAGGTATATAAATTTTATATTATTATTGTTTACATAGAATATCTTTAAAAAAAGGTAACACATTCACTAAACTAAATATGCTATGAAGCTAAAATTTTGCAGGATGATAGTTTATAGATAAGAGATGTTAGCTAAGAACGGATCTTGCTTTAGAGCCAGTAATATAATAAGACAAGACATACTCCGCGGTTTTTACGTCTTTGGTTACTGCTTCGCTCCCGCGTGTCGTAGCGTGATGTAAGTACTTATACCTTATACCTTATGAATCTAGCTATCATTATACCGAAAGATTATTTCCAATCCGACTGGCAGTTCCAGAGATAAGCGCATTTAAACAAACGAAAAAATTCTTCAGTTTAACAATCACTTCCCAATGGCTTTACTGAGATAAAAGAAAATATTAATTTTAGGGTTACTAACCTCATCAGTATCCCTTCCACTATCATTATCACTGTTTCCATCACTGCGCGTCACTCCATCAGCCACGTCCGTCCCTCCCTTGTCCCTCCAATGTTTCTCACTCGTCACCGAAAAAGTAAACATCCTCTCTCTTCTAGGACTTAAGAGTACTCCTGCAGGAGTCCTAGGACTTCCATAGCCAAAGATATCCAGGTTTCTAGTGGAGAACAGGTCGTTGGTCCTGTCGGACCTGGGGGCGAAGACATCGTCCTCCAGGTCTGAATCCAGGGTTAGAGTGAGGGGGGGTGAGGATGCTGATCGTCGACACTGCTGGGTTTGTAGTGGGGCCGTCTGCGGGATGTCTGATTCGGAGTAGGGGCGTTCTGTGGACAAGAAGATGGAGTTAGTGAATGTTGATGCAAATATTGTGTAGCACATTATTTTGGGTAGTAGACACTACAAATCAATTGACATAATTTTTATAAGCTGTCTCAATTACAAATTATTTATATATCAGTTGCAAACAACAAAAAATCATGATTTAACAGGTAGTTGAAATTTGACGTGTTTTCAGAGTTAGCATTTTTACAGAAATTGTGTCTTGATAATATAATTGTTTGATATTTGGAAGCCATATGTACGTATGTATATTGATGTATATGGTGGCAAAAATTAAAGTTTTCTAAGGCTTAGCCCCAAATGCTTTTTAATAGGTTTAAAATGGATTTACGATAACGATATTTACAACTAGTAATATACAGATCTGCGTGTGTATGCAGATTCATGATGGATTTTATCTTTTAAAATTCTGAATAGGGATTATTATTATACATATTGAGAAAGACATCAATGGGACTAGGTTAACCTAAAATACTCTTAGGCTGAAAAATAATCTGTTAAAGTATGTAATGACAAAATAAAATCAGCAATCACTCAACACCATATTAAAATAGGACCAAGACACGCAGCTTACTAAAATATTTTTCCCTTTTCCGTTGACACAGACAACAATAAAAGTAATTAAACGCAGCCTATCTCCGCAAACCAGACTATTAAAGTTAAAAAGAACATTAAAAGCAATATCTCTTGGTATAAATCAAAATGTTTATTAGCAATATCGCCTACGTTGCGCCTGCGCATAATGTTCACGTGGGCTGTGACACTGGCTTAGTTTTGGGCGTTTTATTTTTAGCCAAGTCTGCGACTTTGAGGTACGTTGTCTCTTTTAGCTTTTTCTTCATTTTTGTCTTTTATTGTGTCTACCAATATTACTGCGGTAGATGATTTTGCCTGGTAACATTTCGCCTTCGGTTAGGGTCTGCCTTTTAAAATCTAAAACTGATTAAGTATCTTATAGAACAATATTCATTAAGCTAGGACTTAACCTAATTTTACAAGCCAAACAAAACGTGGCAAGATATTAGTACTAACAGTAAAATGCAATGGGTAATGAACTAGGAGAAACTCCTGTGCCATAAGGACCTGCTAATTAAACTCCAGTGGTATCTATGGAAAATCTATGTCGTGTCAATATTGACCACTAATGATCACTCGATGATCATGAAGGACGAAGGACCATTCCCTATGCTGGCTCATTTAAAGAAACTCCTGAGAGCTAAGAGTAAAATTTTATTGAAAATCATTCTAAGGATTGGTTGATGATAAGGAGCGGTTGATGGTAAAGTTTAAATCCTCTTCAAAGCAATATACCTTTACCTGGTCCTATAAGTAAATTGCAAACCAACGCCACAGTCCCATGAGAAGACAATGACAACTCAAAATTTACAACTTCTTAAATGTTGGGAAGCTGTTATTTTCTCCAAAAACAATTGTGGTCATTCTGTAAGGTAACGTCTCTTTGTTCGTACGTGTGGTCAAAACAATAGGGTTTTAACCACAGAAATGTGCAGTAGCTAATGATTTTGTTGTTCAATAACTTTTTATGTGTGGTGGGTACGTAAATGTAGACTTGGTTGAAATTGAAGAAAAGTATAGCGTATCGATAGGTTCTGTATATGCAACAGTTGGATACAAAGTGTGTGGTCTGGAAGGAATGACAAATAGTGATATTTTTGCAATTGTAGATGAGAAAAGAAAAAGAAAAAAAGTAACTATGGATTCATTATTACTTGACAGATAGGCTAGACACAACCCATCTATAACTAGAACAGCTGAATAACGTTTTTTAATAGCTGTTGTTGTTGTGTGTTTGACTTTGATTTAATGACGCATACCTCAGTAACCTTTCACATGCTACGTGCAAAACCTTATTAAAAAGTTAAATTAAATTAAATAGAGTGTCCGTGGAGTTCTTGCAAAATCTTCTTACGTCAATATTCTGGAACGGCCAACTAGCTGCAACTTTCGGAATCTTTAACAATTAAAAAACCCCTTTAAAGGTTTTAAAATAAATGCCTTAACTTTGACTTTGACTACCACAGTTCCATCAATCCTGTCCGAAAAGATATCATTATTTCAAACATGATTCATTCCCGAAGAACAAATTAGTCGAAAAATAAAAGAAGTCTTAATCGCTGTACCGAAGTCGATTAAGTTGATCAAAAAGGATCATCATAAATATTGGAAACAAATGCTTCGGGCAATATTCTGAAGTGCTTCACTTAAGATTAATATTTCGAATACTTTTGTATGGACTGTTATTTATTTCTGAATATTTTTGTCGTGTTAAAATAGGATGTAGTGTCGCTGACTCGTTTATTTTTGTCTCGTGCATTGCTGTCTGATATATGTCTACCTAGCCAACCCAAGTTTTGCAGGTACATAAAGTATCAAGTGTCATTGAAGAAAAAAATACAACTAGGTAAATTGCTTTGCATAATTATAATGAGGTGTATGTTTTAGGTTTGGTTTGGTTGTGGGGGTTTGTTTAGGTTTTTGTTTTGGGTTTTACATTATTTTACAGTTCTTATTTATAATGCTATCGGTCATGCTCATGCTAAAATCCATTTGTTATAATATACATAGTCACTGAGAATCAAAGTAAAATAAAGTAGGCTAAAATATCATTTACAAAAAGAATTGGTCCTTTGGGCCGCAAGTCACAATGCTAAAAATCTTAATCGGTTTTATATACAGATTAGTTTACTACTACATTTTAATCAGATAATATTAATAAATAAAAATATTATATCTAAATACATTGTTGTACCTACATAATATTACAAAAAACGTTCTACATTATCGTTTTGTTACATCAACTGTACGTTAAGAACAGTAAAAAATATGATGTTATTGTCAAAAGCCACACCTCACAACTTGAAGACATTAATATAACAACGACTGTACTTAATCAACTTTGCAAAAACCTAGAACCAATCATTCAACTTGCAATACAATTCATCACATCAGGTAGCATTCAGACTAGCTTTATTTGACCTTATTTTTCAACAAAACAAAGACGACAATGACAGAACAAAGAAAAGCAATTTGTTATCAACAATATCGATGGAACGAGTACCAGGCGAACAGGAGCGACGAAGAAGTAATATACAAAATATATAAGAAACACAAATTAATAAAATCTTGGTCCGTCCGCGAGCGAAACCCGTTTTCATGACACACGTGCAACGAGCGACCGGTGGGGGACAGAGATGGAAGTCTTGCTGTCTTGCTCTAGTGCAACGGTAAGAATTGTGTGGACCTTGCAACTTGGAAATATTGTTAGTTTACTTCTAGGATTCAAAGTTTTACGTAACACAAGGAAAACTTTGACATCACTGCACTTTGCTAGTTAGAATTTTCTCGTTTATGTAAATTAAATATTTGATTCATTTCTGCCTTCCTAATACTATGACGTTTTACAGCACTATAATGTATTATAGTAATAATTTATCTTTTTGTCCTATACTATTTCAACTAGTTAGAATTTGAGCTTTTATTAGTTGTTTCATTATTAGCATTTGTTGTAACTACTTTATATTATTTAGGTATTTTTAAAACTATGACAGTTATTTTGATTCTTTGATTTGACGGCAAGATTGGCACATTATACTCGTTAAGCGATTGACTGCTGAGTTGCATATAGCGAATTCGATTCTCACACAGAACAAATACTTATACAGCCTACAGGTAGTTAATTGTTCCGGGTCTAGTTGTTTATGTATGTGTGTGTTATCAATGTTTGTTAACGCACCCATCAGCATCATCATCAACAGCCTATCGCAGTTCACTGCTGGACGCACGTTTAACGTTTAACGCACGCATGATACAGAAGAAATTTACATGAAAGATAACTTATTATAAAGAAGAAAGATTCTTTGTCATTCACATCCAGGTAAAACCTGCAATTTTTACATTTACACATCAACAGCAGCTGCTACTAAAAATAAACGGTCAAAAATCCACACTACGCCAACACAATGCTCAGATAGACGAGTCTGATCATTTTTTTTGTCTTATACACGCTAGATGCGTAACACAGGTGTCCCTGGCTTACGCCTATTTACAATATCACAGCTATCTGTATTATTATTACCTGGTGCCCTGGCCATATGCTGGGGTGGACTGGATTTGGGATAAACTTGGGACAGGTAAGCAATACATTGTTTTGGGTCACTAGAAGTGTATTGGCTAGATGCGACTCGAAGGACCAAGATGAAAAATCTGTGGAAAAAATGGGGCTTGGAGTCGAGTTGTGAAGGATAATTCAATTGACAATGATCATGATCATGATGTCGTGTTTTTTAACATAAGTTTCCTTGGACGAAAAATTGCTCTTAGATAAATCTTTGCTTTACTGTCAAGATTGTTCTTTTTCTTGCGTAAAAACATCCACATTATTTGCATTCCAGCTTTTAACTAACTAACTCAACGAACACTAGAAACATGAAACTAGCTCCAGTTTAAAAGATTTTACAACAGATAAATCCAAAACATAAATCAAAATAACAGCTAAACCTAATCCACCAAAACAATCTGCAACAAGCTCAAACCGGTAACCCATCAATTTACAAGCCGCGTTGACAATTGCTTAACCTCTTCTTCTAACACCCACATTTAATATTTCACTTAAAGACAATAATTTTATTATTTGTCTACAAACTAGTAATACTCGTTTTAAGAACGGCTTAAGCTGTGGTTTCACTGCAACGACTTTGACGGCCGATAGTGTATCGATACTTGATTTATGTCTGTCGTAAAACTGACCGTTTTATTGGCTTTGGCGTTTGATGCTACTTCTATGTTTACTTTTGAACAAAGTATTATAGTCGTTTTAAATGTTTTTATTTAGCCGCAAGACTGTGAAGTTTGCTGTGGTTAAGGATTGGTGGGATTTTTGAGTGCGGAAGTTTGCATTTGTTTAGACTGACTAGAGATTTTTTTTGGCTCAGTCAATTTTTAGGAGGGACTTTAGATGTGAAATTCTTAGATTAATTAAGAAGTTTATTTAAGAAACACAAAATTGTTAAGAGATTTAGTAGATTATCGAAGATCATAAACTGTACCATATACAACCGAGGACAATGACGGTTGACCCCTTTACTAAGGACGTAAGGGTTAAAAGTGGTGCACAAGTAATAGTCCGCGATTGTACAAACCAGGGTAAAAATAATACATTTATTTCAAGAAATCCCTACAACTTCTTTCCAACGCAACCTGCCTCACAATTAACCATCTACTACTTAGTCGTCTTAATGAAATCCCCCTCGCAGGCGACCGAAGACTTGCACAAACCCGACATTACGCGTTTCTAGCGAACGCTGTTAGCTATCATTAGTAAGAATTACATACGAATTAGCGAATTTATGTACCGCAAGAGTGGACGAGTGATGAAATTGGAACCGTTTGGATGTACGTGCTGAGGTTAGACATTTTTTTCGTAATGGAGGCTGTAGGTTTTGCTACTGCAAGGGTTAATTCTATTTTATCTAAATAAATACCTGTGATAGTCGGTATTGGCATATCCTTACATTCATAGCTCTAACTATTCATTTTACGGACATTAGGACCATTTTGTTTTAGGACGTTACACAATACATGTATTTACCATTTGACAATCAAAAAGTAGGATAAAATTGGATACTGGATCAAATACTATTTATTGCTTTATATTTTCCCCATCGATTTTTGAAAGTCAAAAGCAATTCATTAATTTTAATAAAACCATTAAAAGGCATTTTTGAACAGTATATTATCGTCTTCTATGGACGTTGACTTGATAGAACATTTCTATAATAATTAATAGTCAATTCTGCTCACACCCCAAAAACATTAACTATAAAGTTTCCACTAACCAAAAACTGGTACTTGACACACAACATCCAACAATCCCACACTCTAACGAACTTCAACAGATATTCCCACAAAATCATGTTTCAATTCCACACATCACTGACCAGTGGGCAAAACATTCGTGATTCTAAAACTATTTCGTCTCAGTCCCACAATGATTTGTCCAAAGACCGTTTGTCTCACAAAAGTTTAAAGGATTATATGAAAAGGACACAGTGACTTGACACAAATGGCCATCGCCAGGTCAATGATTAATCGTTCGTTGATTTCAAATTTCGAATCACGTTTCGGACTTTCGGGGTTCAATACGTGATTGAAACGTTTATTTTTTTCGGTGTTGAGAAAAAGTGTGGAATAGATAAAGAACGGTAGGTACAAAAAGTGTTGGAGAAAAAATCGTGTGTTGGAATTAGAGTTTTATTGAAGAGTTTAAAGGGCTGGGACAAAAAGGAGTAGATCGATTTTGTCTTGACCAAGAATAATCGGAAAAGGTATAAAGATACAAAGAACGAATGAAATGAACCAATATAAGAAGAAAAACAATTATCTGTAACCTGAATAACGAAGTGATAAAAGAAACTACTAAAATGAAGCCATGTATACATATAGTCAAACTGCTAAGTTTATTGTAGGAAGAAGGTTTACGAGAATTTATACATTCTATAAATAATTATACGAGGTGGAAGGGCTATCCTAACAAACCCTTACACACATGAACATGATGTACATGATTCTAAACCGCTTATTGAAGAATAATTCAGCTGCTCCATACATTTTGACTTTACATGTGTATTTAAATGCACAGCAGTTTACTTTTAACAGATCAAAATGTCATCTCTGGGATATCTGAAATCATAAGCTGCAACCATTTTAAAACTTTTCGAGGCGATAATTCTACCTGTAATAGGAGCTGTATTTTATTTTTAAAATTTTGCGCAATAACAGTAGTTTTAATTATTGATGAACACAGAGATTCTGAAGGCACTAATTAAAAAACACTTCCTTAAGTTTCAAATGGTCCTTAAGGACGCAGAAGAGCCTGAGGCAAAAGCAATCATCCATAAAGTGTTTAGCGAACCGCAAAGAGAAGTTGGTAAGACTAGTCAACTGCATGCACCTATTGGAATCACTGTGATTATAGAAAACGGGTTCTTCTAACAGTTATATCGGAGCATAGGATTAAGTACTTAACAATAATTATTACGTATAATGGATAATTTCTAGTAGGGAAGCTATTGCAAGTAATGGTAGTATCTTGGGAAATTAGCTCAGAGATTTTTGATGCAGAAATGCTGTATTTTATGCTTTTTCGGGCAAAATTTCTTTGTACTGATGAACAGTTGAAAGTGACACATTTGATAAATGCTACCTTTTCACTTCAAACACAAATTGTTTATTTCAATTAGGTAATTAAAAGGCTCTTTTGAATGTCACATATGAGAAAAAAGATTTAAATGTAGTTGCCCCTTCCGAATGGTGGTTTTGTATAGAGAAGAATGGTCAAGAAACTGCATACTTTTAAAATAACATATTTTTTATGAACAGTATTTGGTTGCAATCCATTATTTGCCCTACACCTCATGACGTCTTATTATCTCCATTTTAGTATGCAATTGATAATGAGGAGATTTTCAGTGTGATAAAAGATTTTATCATGTACATTTTTTACCAACAGTCTGGGACTTAGACATCAACACGTTGAAAACAGAGACAGTAATGCCAATTACTGCCTTATTGCTTCCAAGATAGATAATACTACCATTGACCTAATAAAACAGTTTATTAGTACAGTTTACAGTAAGACAGACACTCCTGCAATTTTATACCACCATTATAGAACTACTTGTGGCAACCTGTAACTGTACTCCATTTCAAACAGAAGCGGCCTGGTAAACTTCCAAAGATTACTCTGAATTACTCTTCACCTTGTGATCTAACACAAGAACATGCTTCATGACCATTTCCTCTCAATTAAACATAATTAAATAATTGATTTACAGCAACACAAATAATTTTCTAAATGACTCCAAATAAGAAATAAAGCTTTACTGTAAACGGTTAGACAATTACCTATTATTAAAGTTAATTGTTGATCCCATTACTGTGATACACGAAATGATATAGAACACCTATTACACCCTGTGTAGCCATCACTTTAACTATAACATTCAAACATTAATATTTTACTTAATGACTTCCAAAGATGTAATTTCTACTATCGAATGTATTTCGAAGTTACTATTTTTATTTGTATCAATTTTGGAAGTGCTCTTAAAATTTTGGAATCAATTATTTTAATAGGAATGATTCCTTTGTTAACATTGAGATCTGTAATTTGAATTTTGATTTAGGTTTGACTGTGGTACTCAATTTTTTTTTAAAGATTTATTATAGGATGATGCCTAAGGTGATAAAATTAATCATAGTTTTTAAAAGATCTGCGAGTACAGTCGGTTGTCAGCATTATCTGACCCACCCTAAGCACAATCGAAATTGGACCTTCTGCCTATGATAATAAGGTTTAATTTCAATTTATATGAGGTTATCAGTCAAGTGCTCGAGAACTGAGAAGGAATAAATACAATAAAAATACACACACGCAAATTTGATCTTTATCACGTTAGCATTGGGTTAAATTTTATAACAACTTGTTATAATATAATAAGTGTAATAGCTTATTTTAATGAGTTTGGTCAAGTAACTCTGGTCTCGTGGTCTGTGTGTAAGACTGAGAGTGACAAGTTGCGAGATCAAATCCCGCGACGAAGATATTGTTTTGCTTTCAATTTAGAATTTATTCTAAAAGTATTTCTTGTATTATTGTAAAGAACTATAGACGGATAATCTTCAAATATAAAGTTTCTAAAATGGTAATATTTTGGCATAACTTGTATTAAGTGGGTAGTTGAAAAATAAATATTTGTATTCATTGTAAAACTGGTATTCAAATGCTACTAACTAAGGGTATGCAGTGACAACGCGCAAACATATTTTTCCTTGCCTTACTAAATTGCAAAAACAACTTCTCTTTACAATTTATTTTTGTCTATTTTATAGGTAGTTTTTTTATTATCATGTCTTAATGGAGTGATTAAATAATAATGAAGGGATAAAATACAAAATAATCTATTTGCACTAGGATAAGGTTGGCTGCTTGTGCTGTGCAAGAATAAACTTTATTAAAGTATATATATGGTTTAAATTCTTTAGTCTTGTGGTCACTAATCGTTGTTTACGTTCGAAATCAAGTTTAACCTAAATATAGCTTCTGCTCAGGTGTTTCTTTTTTAATTATTTTATTATACTTTTTTTTCAGTTCTTTAATGGACAACGCATAGAAATAAAACTAAACAATTGCAAATTTAAAATGTTTATTATTTCATTAAAACACTTAGGTAAATAAAGTAAGTAAATGCTCACATATTTCCAAATTAATATACAATATATTATGAGGATGCCATAATCAAATCTAACCATTTATAAACATTAAAAAAGGCATGTTTTCTTGAAAGTTTGTTATCGAGAAAATTTATTTTATCTGTGAAATGCTTTAAAGATTTATAGCTGCCTATTATACGTAGTGAATAAACATGTCATTTAAATAGAAAAAAAACTATTTATGACAATAACATCACCACGTAATTGGCAACATTTTAATGGTTTAACAATCTATCCATTGAGCATTTACTTACATGGTGTGTTTAAAAATATCCTAGATTAATTAGTAGCGGAGTGATGGCGCACCGTTCCTTGTTACGTTCATCTTTGTTCGATTTAAATGTTTTTTTTTCATCAGTGAAGATCACAACATTTTCTTCTCAATTAAAATTTAAATATTCCTGGGCAAAACGGACCCCTCTTCAGCAGGTGTCAATGCTATTTTCTGTGCCGGTTTATAATTCCTTATTCCAGCAGCGTGTAAATGCCTTCTCACTGTTTCCACTGAAATATGGTGTTTTATTGCGGTTACACTAATGGGCAATCGCATTCGGGACTATACTTGATGTTTTTTGCCCCTGGACGAATCCGCTGAATATTTACTTTGTCTCCATAACGTCTTAGCTACAGTCGTATTTCTCTAAAACAAAAAAAAAAAAAACTTTTTTGGAACCGTTTATGTAACTTGTAAGGAGTGAATGTAATAGTAAAATAGCCAACTACGCGTTCATTAATCACAATCAATTAAATAAAATAGGTATAAAAAAAAACACTTACTGCTATATTAAGACAACGACCAATCTCTCTAATTCCAACATTCTGCTCATGTAAAAATATGATTTTATGTTTGGTATAGTCATTAAGCTGCGACATGATGCTTTTTTACACCAAATTGCTTAAAAATACTTAACGAGTTATGCGAAACGATTTACAAATGTGTGTGCACAGTCAATGCTAATAGGCGTAGTGTAACTTTTGTCACTTAAGTAGACGAATTTATTATCTACCTCACGAAGCAAATATATGTGAACTTAAACTTTTTTAATTTACCCACCTGTTTACAAGATAAGTTATTAGGCGTAAATCATATTGGCCGTTCTTTAATAATGCAAACAATTTTGTAGAAATGAAATCAAATTAAAAAAGAAACTGATAACAGGTGGATTGTGTTTTCGAACCCACATGTTGTTCCTCGCCAATCCAACATCAAACCGCCAAGCCACAAGAACTTGTTAAGACTCCACGAAATTCAAGATTGGGTTCTAATTATGTAAGGTGACTTAAAAGGTTTTTAACTTTAATGTCAACGAGATAATGATTAAAATAGCTTAACAAAATGATAATTTTAATGCCGGTGGCTCCGACAACGTTGGGTGGGTTTATGCGTGTCTGTATTCATCGATAAATTGAAATTAAACCTTATTATCATAGGCAGAGGGTCCAATTTTGGTTGTGTTTAGGGTGGGTCAGATAATGTTGACAACAGACTGTACAATGTTAAAATCAAGTCAAAGCCAATGCTTATAATTTTAATTAGACCATTTCAGACACTTTTAGTGTGTCAAGGAGTCGGTCACTTAGTCAGAAAGTTTGAGCTAGTTTTTCCAAAACGTACCTAGGTCTATATAAAAAAGAACGAGAAAGAAATGTCATAGACGGTTACAAAACCCTTGTTCCTATTTTCGTGTGACTTCTCAAGTACTTAAGTTATAAGAAACCACATTCAGACTGTAAAAATTGGCTTCCCACCAAAGAACAAACCCATAACATCCTAAATCGTAAAACCTTCGCTAAATACAGAGAAAAAAGAACACAATATAACAGCTGTATAACAAAATGATGCGTATTTGAGAACGCGCTCGCGTCCAGACGACGCATTGTATGCAGATGCAAGTCAAACCTCAAACTTATTAATTATCATGGGTGAGCACAGCAGTGAATAGTAATTAGTTTTCTACGATCTGTCAATGTAAACGAGCGATTGCGTTGTGACGATTTATTTGAATAGAATTATTAGTTTTTCGATCGTTTTCCTTTATCAAGCCAGTATTTGAAGGAGTTTGACATGTACTAGGACCATTTTTCAAAGAATATTTTTACTTCTAGATACTTTCGTGTATCGAAGGACCAAACTAGCGGAGTATACATTATGTTAATTCGTTAGCACGCTGTCTATCACAATGTAAAATAAAATTGGCAGAGCTATTCTACAAAGATGTCCCTCAGTGAGTTTAAGTGTAATTTTATATAATAGCACTGCAGAATTGTCTGAAAAGATTTATATCGTTTCTACAAAAATCCTCTGCATCATTTACCGGGACAAGATACTAAGGTACGAACCCTGACGTGCATGAAGCATCCTAGTCACAAGTGCCCACTCCTTTGAGACAACAGCATTTACAAACAAACAAAAGGTACCTAGTCTTATTGACAAGGCATTTCGCCCACACGTTTCCTTGTGTCACATGTCTATCGCCTCTCAGTAACGGTTACCTTCACATCCACCTAAAAATATTACTCACTCATTATTCTCTCCACTTTCGCATTACACATCCACTTAGTCACTTCAACAATCCTTTTCTTCTTTAAAAACAGACTTAAGATTAATGATTTCTTTAAAGCCGGTTCACAGTTGGCGATAAAAAATCGCTGGTCTGTGTCCACATTTTACTTGAAGGAGTAAAAACGTCTGGCTACCGTACTACGCTGCCTTTCATATGTTAATTCGTTCAGCTATTGTTGGTCTGATGTATGCCAAAGATGGGACTTGAAGCATTGTTTGACTTTGTACTTATTGTTGGTACTTTTTCTCTGGTTTATGTGGAGTTGTGAAGGTGTGTCTATTATTGTTGGCAGTTAGAGTATAATTATTTTTCTGGTTCGTCCCACTTTTTTCATAATAGTTCATGGTTGAGGACCAAGAAATACAACCTTTTTCTTCATCTAGCATTATTACAGAACACTACAAAAAGTCCTGGTATCGTTATATGAAAGTTTATTTAATCAACTCAGGTATTTATAATGTTTTAAGTCAAGAAACCTTCATTCACAATAATCCAAGGTCACAATATTTTGTCTGAGTCCTGACCATATGTTGGGATCGCTTTCATATGCAATATTTGGTAAAAGGGTTAGTAATCGTCTGCCACCTGACATCAAAGACTGTGGGAACGAATTATCAACATATGATTTTGTTAAGCTGCCCTTTTCTCCACTTTAATTAGAATTTTACGGTGAATGAGAATTGTAAACTAAATAATTATAGTCAAATAATAACTTTTAATGAAATCATCTACAAAATTATCAGCTCTTACCAGTTCACTTCACATTAAATCGCCGTAGGAGTTTTCACAGAATGGAATTCAGGGAATCTCATCCAGGTCCTACCTACCTGTGCAATATTACTTTGGATTTAAAACAAATGCAGTGTATTTAAATACACAAATTAAAAAATTTATAACAATTGGTCCTTCCATCCGAATTCGCGATCCCAAAGACCAAAATCAGCCTTTAACTCAAACACACCCCTATCTTAAAAGCTCACCACAATTTGCCAAAAAATTGGCCCGTATAAGCAAGTCAATTCAGGTAGCTGTGGTTACCAATACAATAATATATAATACTTACCTTCCGTACGAAATCATCCCAAATGTCAATCACGCCCGTATTCCAGAAAGATTATCGATCCGCCTTCATTTTTGGAAATATTTTTTGACCAGATTTTATAGTTTATACATGCACCCGTATTCGAAATTCAATACAGGGAGCTGTGGTTTTTGAATGCTAAATTGTTGGATACTTTTTGGCATGTCTTTATCGTTTTTGTGGTTTGTATAATACCAAATAACTGAATGTATTCCTTTACCATTCTTGCTTTTGTTCAGCTTATTGCCGTTGCTCATACAGGGATAATAGAGTTTAATAGTCGCTCTATATCATTCACATCATCATTATGCGGTCTTAACATCTATGAACCACCGCCAGTGAAATCTTCCCTTGTTGAATTTAGGTGTTATGGTGGTGTGAGCTTTTAATTCCTAATATTCGACGGTCTATTCAGTAAACAACTGCCTCGGTTAATTTATGTAAAGTTAGCTTGAGATGAACTGCCATCCTATTTGGATGCTAAGGATTCACAACTTCAAGCTCACTACACTTAAATTCACCTAACAAGATTCCTACAGAATATTACTGCTTTTGATTTTTTTAAGGATGTGAAATCATCAAATATGGTTACTTTCGCTCTGGGCAGAGCGGAATGGAGTGTCAGACTCTTACTGATCAAACCCATCCGTGTTCTTTAAAATGACCTTTGCGTTTCAGGGCCGTGGTTACTTTTTCAATCAAATTCAGCAACTCTGCCAAGAGTATACTACTGCTGCTAGTATATCAAGATTCGAATTCAATTCAAACGCATTTTCCAGTGATCAAATCTTTTGCACCATATAGTAACGGTTTTATTTTACGAGTGATAGGCACCTTTAAACTCTAAAAGGGAGAGTCTATATTATCGTGATTTGTGATGACGGTGATCGCGTAGGCGTTGGGCTTGCTACCGTGCTGAGTCGTAGTGCTGTGACTGCGTAATATCGATACACAGGGCAAAGGTGACGATGACAGGAGATAGTGAGACTCGATTAGCGATAGTACAGATGTTGTTGCAATTTGATACAAAGACTTTGGTTGAGATGACTTTGATGCGCATACGCCTATGTGCGTTGCAATATTGTTGTTTTAAACTTAATACAATATGATAAAAGAATATATCATTTACTATCTATCGGTTTTACCCGCATTAAGTTACGTCTTTGGGTGCTGCTCAGCTCCCGTGTGTCGTATATTGTCGTGATATTTTATAGCCTGTAACCTTCCTTATTAAACGGGTTATATAATGAAATAGCATTTTTTCAAATCGGATGTCTAGTTCTTGAGGCAAGCTTTGAGAAAAATAAACTCTTTAGTTCAATGGTAATAATCAAAATATTAAAGATTTAATTTAAACTTAAATATCTAAATCTTTTATCTGTTTTTTAAACCCCCTTTAAAATAAGCACTCTTTTATATAACCTTCCCTTCCAAAACCTTTTAAGTACATATATTTTCTACTCTTTATTGACAACGGTCCTAAAGTACAAAAACCTGGTCCTTCCACTTTCACATGAACACCTGTTTGATTATTAATCATTAAGAGTCTTCATTATCGATAAATTAATGTTGTCGCCGCTTTATGGATGGGCGCATCATACAAATTAAAACCAATTACATGTATGAGTATATTTTAGACCAAAGCTTTTGTTGGAACCTGTCATTTTATTTTCTTCTCTAAAATTCAGAACTTTTAACGTAACAGTAACTAGCTACGGTACATTGCAAAAGGTTTATTATAATACTAGTCTATTATAGTCCCACTGTAGGGCAAAAGCCTCTTCTCATACAGAGAAAGCATAAGCATTGATCACGGCTTATGGCGGATTGAAGATTTCAGACTTATATTAATTATAAGTCCAGGTTTAATCACGATGTTTTCCTTTATCAATTTGAACACAAAACCCCATTTATGATATTCTGAACAGCTGGGACCATTGTGTGGTTTAATAAAAATAAAAGGCGAAACTAAATATATGGTTTGCCAGCTTATTCTATGAAGTGACCTCGAAGTGTGCTGTTATCCTACCTGGGTGCTAGGGATTGACAACTCACCTTAAGCACACTTTAACTGAATTGTCAAAAATTGATTCTCGTAATAAGGCTCTTTTTTATTTAGGGTCATTACCCATTTATAGTGAATTTATTTGGATTTGTCGTATACCAATTTAGATATCTAGCAAAAATATATTTCTGTACCTAATAACACGGTATTCATACAATATCTACAATAATGTAGGTTCAACAACAGCATAACAAATTGTATTAAGCCAATCGATAGATTAAACCGATGAATAAACATTAATTCATGAACTTCAATTAATTATACTTAATAAATAATTCAAAGAAACTAGATTGCGCTCAACTCAATAATTAAATGATAAGACATCATAATTTGCTAAAGAAAAAAAAAGCACAGCAACACATCACACAAACGTCATCGTCTCAAAGAAAGAAAGAAATAAAACAAAAACACATCGATATCGGCACAGCACATCTCTAAAGGCCAGTGACCCAAAAAAGGTATGGAGTGAAAAAAAAAAGATTATATTTTATTTTCAAGATACAAGTACTATCAGGGCATAAATTAAAGGTTTTATTATTTTCTCTTTTTCTTGCACCACGTGTATCGATGTAAGCACGGAGGCTTGGCGACTTGTATGGTCAGCAGAAAAAACTTGTTTTTGTTTTTTATTTTAGTAGGGCAAGGTAAGGATTTGTGGTGGTTCTCACTGCTTTTAGGTATAAGTAAAGTGTTTTGATAACTTTTTCACTAAAATTGGATTGGAATTGGGTTAAAAGCAGTTTAAGATAATAATTTGTTTACTGTTTTAATAAGCTGTAGACAGTATTATTAGTAGTAAGCCATAGCAGTTAAGAGATGACCAGTCACAACTGACAGCTCCCGTTCACGAACATGACGCGTGAATCAGCACATTTACCTAACTTTACCATTTCGAGGGACACTCGCAATGTTCCTAAATCTTCTTCTTAGCGTTTCGATGACAAACTATATTATTGTTATATTATATTGTTGCGGCCCAGAATTTGGCCACTTTGGCTGCGTTGTCGGTGACAGCCGTTAAATCTTCCTAAATAATACCAGCAGTTTACTGTCCCACTATAGGGCGAACGCCTCTTCTCATACAGAGAAGCCAAGAGCATTGATCGCGATTTCAGACTTATATCAATTATAATTCCAGGTTTCCTCACGATGTTTCCTTCACCGAAGACAACTATGTCCAAGAAAACTTTTTGGTAAGTACAATAATGAGTAAACTAATTAAAATGTTGTCAAAAGATTTATCTTAAGCTTAGCTAGTTGACTAGATAATCAGGCCACAACAATGCAGTCCCCGCGTTACATTTTAAACAGCAAAACCCACACAAGTTCAACCACAAGCGTACTTGTTCCACTACAAACGGCGCAATAATTACGTATATTTCAACTAACAAACAAACAAACTGCTGTCTCTACAACAATATCACGATTATTACCGTTGAGTTACGTACAAACTGGCCCACTACTGGCCTTACGCACTGTCCATGTGTGAGTGTCAGACTGTACGCGCGCGCGTGTGTGCGTGACAAGAAACTCGTTGTTCGCTGCGCAAGAGCATGCGTACGTTGTTTTTAATTTTCTATTAGATTTATTTGATGTCAGAGATTTTATGGGTGCGTGTTAATATTGGTAGGTTTTGGTAGTAAGTGGTGTAGGGATTTAAATTCATTTGCATTTGGTTTCTTTTTTTTAAGGGTGTTATAGGAGATTCAATTACGTGATGGTATGGTAATTAAAATGATTTTTTAAATGCATCTTCCGCTACTTTTATATAAAGTATAAAATATTATTTATTATTTTATGTTATTGCAGGTAGTGGTGACCTGGCTTGTTTGCCATCCAATGGCATATAACAAAAAACTAGTCATTTACATATCTATGGAATTATGTTCATCATTTTGGATGAAGCAGAAAATCTTCATAATGGAAGGAGTAAAAAAAAGTAAAATTATTATGAAGAGATCTTTCTCAATAATAATACTTGTAACTGTCCCAAAAATACTGAGACCTAATAAAAAAAAAAACAGTTGGTTTTTAAGATCTAAGTCCCAGAACATCTGAAGACCGGTTTTGCTGCTATTCTTAGCCACACAACAAATCTTCAAACTGGCCTAAAATCATAAACGTCTATTAAAGGCCACTAAAAAGACAACAGCACACTATAAAAAAATAAAAAACGGACAACAAAAAAACGTAAATATCTAAAAATACACAACTGCACACAATTTTACTGCGACGTGTACCGTTAGCAAAAACAAAAGACATACGACACAAACTAAAAAAAAACTGTCATATAATTTTATGTCACGGTATTTTGAGCTTTATTTGGTTGGATGTAAGTGTTTAGTTTCTGTTTTTTGTCAGTTAAAATAATGGTTTTTAAAGTAGGTAGGTATAATGTCAGAACGAGAGTGTGGTAATACAAAAATAATTTAATGACAACGATATCGGGTTTAGATGGTCGTGATTATGTTATGTTGTCCGTCGTAGCTGAGTTCTAACTCGTATTATGATTGTTTTAAGTGGGACATTAATGCTCTTGAATTATACGTCCATGTGTGTAGTAGTATTGTGTTTTTTTGCGTTGTATAGTCAGCGATGCTTAGGGTAATAGTAGTCGGTAATCGCTGACAGTTTTTGAAAGATCTATAATTCTGTATGCTTTTATATTTTGGTGGCCATACTAACTCATAGCATGGCCCAGTGATTAAGGCGCGTGGCTCTCATGCATGAGGTTGTAGGTTCATAACTGGCCCCGGGTAATTACTAATGTGTTTTTTTTTTAAGACTTATTATGTCCCTACTTTCTAAGTTTATCTTGGACATCAATAACATCTAAGTTTGTTTTTGGCCAACCGGCTTTGAATAAGCTCGGAGATCAATTATGTTATGGTTATCCAGTGGGGATAACCATAACATAATAGGTATAGTACAGTACCTTACAAAACTACGGTTGCGTACAAACGCGTAATCATTATGATCATTATCAGGATCACTGAATATACTTTTGAACAAAATGATAGAACTAGGTTCATCCGCGTCAAAGTTGTTTTTTTTTTGTTCACTTCTGGCGTGATTGAGTAACAAACATCCATCCATCAAACTTTCGCACATAGTAGCTAGCAATACATACGCAAAAAATGATACTGCATGTTGACATAAACTAAAAATGGCACTAAAATCAAAATGATCTATTTATATTATTAACAAAATAATAAAATATAAAATTATACCACACAGCCAGTATATGTAATCCCATTAATACTGAACAAGAATTTAATAACAAATGTTCATAAATAAATGTAACTACAGAAAGAAAAGCCCAGTAAACTAATCTTGAATAATACGCTTTTACGCTGAAGTATCATTAGGGTGACGTAATTCTATTGTATCCTCAAATAATAGTCGATAATACTGTGTCGATTATTTTACACCACAGTGCACAGGACTCGTGTTGTCGTGGGCTTATTGTTTATTTTATTAACGAGGAGTAAAATAAATTGCAGATATACGAGTACCTATAAGTTTAATCTGAATACAGTGTTTTTATATACATACCATCACGTCTGTATTCCCCAAAGGGTTAGGCAGAGGTGTACCAATGTGGTGTCAGTTCGTCGGTGTGTTTAGGCTCCATGTAATAGGGGAACATAGGGGTTTTGTTTTAGGTTTAATTTTTAAACCATGAAACTTTTGTCTTTAAAAAAAATGGCCTTCTAAAAAACAGTTTTTATTTTATAAAACAGTAAAAAAAACTATTAATTTTATAAACTTGTCAATATATTTATATCGACAACTACATACAAAAAACTGCACCTCTATCTCTCCATCCATTTAGTTCCAGCATCCACAAAAAGACGCCAACAAAACTGCGCAGACGCATCATAACGTACGAAAACCAAAAATAACAACTAACCTAATAACTTTAATTGCTAAGTTAGTCTAAAATATAGCTAAAAGCAACGAAATAAGCCAAAAAGGTTGTACAAGAGCAACAAAATGAAATAAAAAAAAGATCCGTCACGAACATAGGCGAGGGAGAGCAAAAAGAAAAAAAAAACACAACATAAGTTCAACGTTTATTTTGGTTGCGTCCTTTTCGCGCGCTTACTGTTACTATATCTCCATCTCTTTCTATCGGGCCGAGCGTTGGACACCTGTGCTTTAGTTTCCCCTGAGTACCAACGACCTCTGAGGGACAGCGAGACGAAACGTCACATGTAGAAGGACTGTAGTAAAGAAAATTGAGTCTTAAGTTTTTTTATTTAAGGTGCATTATAAATGCGTGCTGTCATAATTTCTGATGCGTCGTATTTCGAAGTAAAGCAATCATTGTCGTATACCGATTTGATTCGTAGCAAGATGGTGTTTTTTTTTTTACTTTAATACGTTATACTAATGTATCGTCATAATAATGAAAGTGGCACACCTGTTTACTAAATCCTATTGTTGAAGGCTGAAGTAAATTACGGAGTTTTTGGTGCAAAATTATACGTTTTTTTGTGATTTTTGTAAAGCAGAAATAGGGCGTAATGGTTTTATAAAAAAAGTGGGTTCTGCATGTCAGATGTTGTTTGTGCAGTGAAGGGTAAGCTTTTGTCAAAAGGACCATTTTTTTTTTGTTTATTAGTTCAAGTTACTCTCTTTAGAAAATTGATAACATGATTACTGAAATATACAGTTGAACGTATAGGTTGTCCTGAATGGCATGGCAATGAATTAAAAAAAAAACAATGTACTAAATTGTAATAAATCCTACAACTATAAAAAAACAATTGTTTGTGAAGATGGATGGATGTTTGTAACTCTTTTAACAGCTTTTTTACTTAAACAGCTGAATGGAATTAGCTGAAATTTTAAAATTATTTCAAGTCTCATGACAAAATGTCACTGGAATATGACTTAATTTTTTAGAAAATACAATAAAAAAAAACACAGTAACGACTACTAATGTCATAATCATTTCTTAACGGAAAATCATCAAGTCATCCTTTCTTAAAATCTATCAATACTTCTAAATAACTCAAATTCAATCTGACGCTAGAGGTCCCAACAGCTACAACACCTAGTATCTATACATACGATTTTCTGCGCAAGCGCACGACCAGTTGTTCAGTTGATACGGCGAGTTCTGGTTTTACGCGAGACGAATGGCGTTTGACCTCCATAGCCCTTACCCTTGGGCAACCAGATTTTAGTCATATAGTATACCTATAGCAGTTGTACTACCTAATACAGAGGTATGAAGCCTATTCATTGTGTATACCTGCCAAGTACAAAAGGACCAGTTGAGTTACTGAAAAAATATTGTCTTAAAAATATTTGGTCCTAAGTTCCGAAACTACCAATCTATGTATTTAAGTGCCTAAGCATCATATGCAGTGCCTACATAATGGGTGTATAAAGAACTATCTTTCGTTAAGTATTACGAAGGTTAATTAGTTAGTTTAAAACAAATATTGTGCGGCATATAATACGAAGACCTTCA
Organism: Caradrina clavipalpis; assembly: GCA_932526535.1. Lineage (NCBI taxonomy): Eukaryota > Metazoa > Arthropoda > Insecta > Lepidoptera > Noctuidae > Caradrina > Caradrina clavipalpis. Next base: position 2,430,194 of record OW052108.1, read on the forward strand.
CTGAAATTATAAAAAAAATATCTGCCAATTAGTTATGTGAAAAAGAAAGTCACTATCTCTCATGTAGGTAATAGACAGATGAATTGGATTTTATCACCAACTCTAACTCAAAAACTTCAAACTTAAAACATATTTCTTTGTGACCAACATTTATTTTGTGCAGAACATGTTTATTTTTTTATTTTTAAACAATAATTTTGTCACCAGGACGTTTACGGCTTGCCTCGACAGTGATGAGCTATCAATTTATTTAATGACAGCGAGTGAACCTGTCACTACTCGAGTGATAAATTTGAAGTAGTCTAGTTATACGTTTGTGAGCTAAAAACATAATTAGTGTACGTTGTTACATTTTATGTTTGTATTTTGTTTGCTTGTGCTTTAGGGTTTAGTTTTGAGTGTTTTATGATGATTTGCATGGCACAAAGTCGTGTGCACTTATGTGTATAGCAAATAAATGATTATAAGTCTGGAAAAACCAATATTCTTACTATCTACTATTATAAATGCGAAAGTAAGGTCTGTGTGATAAGTTTTTCCGACTAAACCACTGAACGGATTTTCATGGAATTAAATACGGGGTAAGTGTAATCCCTAAGAAAGTACATAGACTACTTTTTATTCCAACTTCATCTGCAATGAATCTAACTGTATTACGTTACAATAGTTTCAGAAAAAGCATTGATGATTGTCATTATGCCAAATGACCAGTTTTATCCAATAAAAAACAATACAATTTTTATTTATATTCGTCTAAGAATTAAATAGGTCAAGATTTGAACTTGTGACCTCTCAAAAGTCAAGGGTTAACGCCTTAGCTGCTTATGCTTATTGATTTTAACATTTCCATATTGTAAGCTCTTCTCCTATTCTGATACGAAATAATGATTATTCAAGTATACGCTTATATGTGGAAGAAGATCAAAATACTATTATCAAGGAATTGTATTTAATTCTCCCAAAATGAACTAACATAATATGTCAAGATATCTCCAATTATCCGAATATTACAATGATGTCAGATATTTAATCTATTCTTAATAAATCTTTTGGATGGAATTCTAATTTATTAACACTTTTATTGATTCTCGCTGAGAGTGAGATGACATTCATACAAAATTTTGAGCGTTTTTAATTAGCAGAATTGTCCTTCTGACATCATCTATCGTTTAAGCGAAATTAAACCTAATTAACATTCCCACTAACGTCATTCAGGATTCAAAGAACGTGAATCCTTTGATGCTACTCGCATGGCCGTGCGAAATGCCTAATAAATCCACTGTTAATACTCAAACACTTATTGACAGGACTGTACTAAAGTGAAAGAGTCGTAAACGGTCACTGTTACATACAAACAAACAGATCATTAATCCAAAATAGCCGGAAAGGTAATGTTTTGGTAGGTTGGTAAATAGTAGTTGAATGAGTTGACAGTTTCATCTGGTCTAATACATCTTAAACTAGACTTCTAGAGGTTTAAGTATTAGATGGCAATGGCTTGGGGTCTCTCTGCGAGATCGATTCAGGAATGAGGAGATCCGCAAAAGAACTAAGATGAATGGCATAGCTCTCAAAACTCAAGTGTCCGGGACCATAACCAGTTAGCCGCTATGTCAGCCACATGTGCCTGACGCTAGTGGAGGTTTGACCTTCAACGTTTTTTGGGTCTGCAGTGAATGTGATAAGGGTTATAAGGCTCTCGAGTGGCGACCACGTACCAAAAGGTGCGCCTTTTGGTACGTGGTCGCCACTCCAGACACACTGCGGTGTGAAGGTGGAGCGACGACCTGGTAAAGATCGCTTGAAATTACTGGATGCAGGCAGCGCAAGACCGGCCATTTTTTTTTTTTTTTTATAGACGCGAAATCATGAAATAACTTCCCCCGCCCTGGGCGGGGCGGGAGGGAGTGTCAGACTTTTACTGACTAAAACCCGTCTATGTTCCTTTCATGTGCCCTTTGCGTTCCGGGGGCGCGGTATCTCTTTCGAACAACCCGCAGCCCCGGCAGGCATCGGCCCTCAGTGGCGCCATCCAAGTTTGCTGACATCTCTTTGAGGCGCGCGTGGAACACGAACGCGCCGTCGACACGGTCTGTCGTTAGTGAACGTACGGACGGTGAGCTACGCATTGCTCACCGTCCACAGACACGCGTCTACGGTGGCCGGGAGTCGTCTCGCGGCTCCCGACGCCCGGAGCGTCTACCGCGGCGGCCGCTGGGACGGGGGATTCTCCTTTCCCTCTCCCGTCCCGCCGCCTCCTTCTCTAGCATTACAGCTTCGCAGAAGGAGGCGACTGCTTCCCATTCCCCCTCGCTCCGGACCATGGCCTGAACCAGTGTCGGACGCGAGAGGGCGCCGCCGCCGATGGCCGCCTCGAGGACTCGGCGGTGCTCAGCCCAAGCAGGGCACACCGCCAAAGTATGCTCCACCGTGTCCTCGGGGCGATCCTCGCAATGGTGACACCCGGGCGTTTCCTCCCGCCCGATGAGGTGCAGGAACCTCCCGAAACATCCGTGTCCGGTGAGGACCTGCGTCAGGCGGTAGGTGAGGGCGCCGTGGCGCCGCTCTAGCCACTCCTCAAAGAGGGGACTTACCGCCTCAATCGAGGCGTGCCCTAAGACCGGCCATTGCGGCTATCTTTAGGGGAGACCTACGTCCAGCAGCAGACGTCTGTCAGCTGATATGATGATGACCTTTAAAATACTGCTTCAAAATACAAGAAGTCTATTTAAATCACAACCAAAAAACAACATTAAAATCCCACCACCCTTTACACAAACATACACACAACTACGTCATAACAAAACGTAAGCTAATTATGTCCCGCTGAGTGATACGGCTTGCTAATGCCACGGTTCTGACACAAGTTGACATGAGTTCCCTTGATTTATGTGAGCGTTGAAAGTGCGGTCGTTTCGACGATTTTATTTGCAAAATATTTATAGGTACGAAATTAGATTGATATTGTGAGTGATTTTGTGAAGGTTTTGTTCTTTGGTGATGATTTTGTTTTATTATGTATGTACTTTATTGCAATTAGTTTATGATGCCTGAGTAGATAAAGCATTTAACACTCATGCACTTGGTTGTAGCAAACCGGGCAAGATAATGAGAACACGCCTTTGCCTGGCAGTAGGACATAATAGACCGATTTTGTTTTCGGTTTCTGATATCCCGATTCCTACATCACATCAGTGTTAAATTTTTCATCACAAGACCGGTGCTTATTGCTTGAAATATATCAAGTGCGAATCTTCTACTAGTTGATTTGAAATAAACTTTAAATCACCATTCTATTCTTTCAGAACATTTTAACAGCAATCAAAGACAATTTCAATACTAAACAACAATTTAATATCACTACCAGAATAGTTAAAAAAAGCCTTAAAATATTACTAAACATAAAGGTACTCCATAACTTAAGGCTTCCGAATAATAAACTCCAAGTTTTTATACGAAAAAAAGCCTATCACCCGACACTTATGGTAATAATGTCCTAACAAAAAACGGTGACCCCATAGGCTCCCGAATACAAAATTAGTTTTTTTTCTCTCGAATAAAATTTGAATAAATTTCTTGATACTTTGATTATTTTTATTACATTTTGATTAATGATAGGCTACCGATATTCGGATCGTTGACACACCAGGAGTGTTAATTCTAATTGATTATTTTGTAAAGCGATTTTTTTAAACTAATTTGAATTTGAATGGCATGAATATGGGAACTTTTTAAAAGTATCAAGATTCAATTCTGAATTATGAATATGTTAAAAATACTAAATAATATTTTTTATTTTGTAAGTACAGGTTGTCATAGATAAGCAAGATGTTCTGTCAAAGTATTGAGTAGGAAGGTACATGAAATTGAATTTTGAATAAAGGGGTGAATTGAGACAAACGATTAAAATTATATTTTAAGTTACTGACAAGTGGCTATCCCAGAGGGTTTTGCTACCTGTAACAGTCAACCTTTTATCGTCAATTTATGAGTGGAAGATATCAATTTAGTATTTTTAGTTTTTTCTTTTTTCATTTTTTTTTATAAGTAATTTTACTCCATTTATTGTGTTATATTGTTGAAGTTATTGCGTTTTGGTTGGTATATTTTTAGTAGATGGCTGATATTCTACATTGCTTTAAATTTATTTTGAATAACGGAGCTTTGTATGAGCGCTTTGTATGAGGTAACATTGAAATAACAATATCTTTATTTTTCTAATGTTATATTGAATGGAGTATAAATGCAAATGGAAACAATTGTTTATATATTATGTATATTAACAGAACATTAAAATGAAATTTCGAATAAAATAAACGTGATAAGCTTACCTATCCATACCTTTATTTCATTCCAAATTCAATCAACAAAAACAATTCACCGAATCACACCCAATTTTCAAATCAACATAAATATTTAAAATAATGAAAGGTAGCGTTCGATCCAAATCATAGATTAAAAATAAAGATCGAAAAAGATAACTGTGGCATTATTTATACTGTATTAAAAAAGGTAAGTGTATCATTATTTATATTGTATTAAAAAGTTGTATGGCTACCGGGCAAAGTTGATTGACCCGCCGGTCACTCGGCGCGGCGCATGCGCATCTCCCTTGGTTTTTTGTACCACGACACATGAGACCTATTGTGTGATAGTTTTTGATGGGATATTATTTTATGGTGTGAGATACAAATGGTCCTTCGATACGGATGAGATTTGGTGCTCAGTTTTTTTTTCTTTTTTTTCTCATACGTTTTCTATTACCTTGTATAACCATTATTGTAAATTGGAAATGAGCTGGTCACCAGAGTGTTTGTTGAAGTAAGTTTTAATTGAATTTTGGTGCTTTAGGTAAAAACATAGTCATAGTATAATTGACGTAGAGATAAACTTTCGCCTGTGAAGAAAGTTCATATTATTAGTAGCTTTTGCCTGCAGCTTGGTCGAATTTTTGTCTATCTTATTTCCATACGGGTCTCTATTCTTTAATATTAAAATATAGCCTCTAGTACTCAAAGATAACGGAGCTTCCTATTAGCAAAAGAATTTAACAATTTTTCAGCGAAAAACAAACCCTTCATTCAACGTTATTATATTCGTAGAGATTAAAACAGCTAGTGGCAAAATTACTACGTATATATAAATACAAAAACAACTACAATTACCACAACCATACACTCATTTACATTGAAGTCCAACTAAAAATTAATTATTTTCCTCACTTTACGAGTTCACTAAATGAATATAAAATATTTAATTAAATAATTTTCTTACCACGTGTCCCGTTTTATTATGTTTTGTATAAAAACAAACCGTAAACCTGGCGCCTGATAAATTGTACGACGTAACGAAGTATTGTAGGTCGAGTGGCCCAAGGTTAAGGCTGAGCGATTATATTTTTTTAATTTTCCTCAAAATGTATTAATAATGTTTAAAATAAGTACCTAGCATTTGCTGAAATGTAGGATATGCTTATCACGGACGCAGGCGAAGTCGTGGAATAAAAATATACCTATGTAATTTGTTATTTTATACCTCGTGAAAAATTTCATCAAAATCGGTTCAGTGGTTAAGTTGTGAAAGCGTAACAGACGGACTGACAGACAGAGTTAGTTTCGCATGTATACAATTAGTTTAGGTAATACTAGCTTTTGTGCTTCTGCACGACAGCCTTTCACTATCCTGTGTGTAGCCTACTATTATCATAAATATGAAAGTTTGTGAGAATGGATGGATGTTTGTTACTCTTTAACGCCTCCAGTAGCTGAATAGGGTTGAAAAGCACATACAAATATTGATCTAACTTAACACATACAATAACAATACATTTTTGTACATATGTCTGTGGGATAACTTAGGATATTGGTATAATTTTCAAGTCTGCGCAAACGAAATTTCAGGCTAGTTCCCCGTTATAAACGTTTCTAAGTCATCGCGTTTTCTGGGCCTCTTTCACCAATGATGCCCGTCTTATCTTCCGTGTTAAAATGCTTTCAAAAACATTATTGAAATCGTCTTTTTCTTATCTCTTGTACCACACAAAACTCGGTTAGCGAAAAAACCGGTAGCAATACAATTTGCAATCAATTCGCATGAGATATTAGTAATTTTACGACGTGATGGAGGTCCATTAACATTGCCTGAATGATGGTTGTTAAAATTGTAAGAGTTCAATTTTTAAACTGGGTGAGAGTTGTATATTAAGCACACAATGTTGGAGAATGTCTTCTTAGGATAATGATTAAGCTTCTGAAAGAAGGCAAAATTACTAAATTATCCGTATGTGTGTGGTGTTTATTTAGGTAATGTAAAAATTCCATTAAACTCCCGGATAAAATACTGAGATTTCATACTAGGTGAATGAATTTATGGAAGACATGTATAATAACAAAAGATTAAACAATACAACAAAAGGAAAAACAAAAGCATTGAATACCATTACCAAGCATATTGCAAAGATCTACTACAACTAAAATTATCCATATTCATAACCCGCCTTTAAATCAGATCATTACTTACAGAATATCACTAATGTACATATTGTACATTTAAGACGAGCAACTAGCTTCAACTTTCTAACTAAATTACTGCTTGACAATTAAAAAATGCCTGTAAATTATTTAATTAAAACAAATGCTCAGTACAATCCAACAGAAACCTTAAACAATTTAACCCTAACCTATATCATTTTACCACGTCCACCTATTCTGAAAATAGCAGCACCAATTATAAATTTTACGACAATACGTTCAGACACTACGCAGACTGCACCGAGCGGAGCCGAGCATAGCCGAACATTACCGAGGGCTGTACAAAAAGTGACGCCAGATGGTCATGACCTGCGTCAACGTGTTACGAACTTACATTTCTCATAATACTAGATTTGGTGACCATGTTAGACTGGAAAGTTGGGACAGGACGGATAAAAAAAAACCAGCGATGGCAAAGAGGTTATGTGGCTTGGCGATGAAATGAGATGTCTAGTAAGTAGTTCAATCTCTATCACACATATGTTATCAATGTTGTCTGATACTAATGTTGGAGATAACTATACGAAATTGAATCTAGTTGCCCTTAAAAGGTTTTTTTAGGATGGACGAGAATGACTTGCAACTGGTTCTTTTGGAAATCTATGGGGGAGGCGTATGTCCAGCAGTGGACGTCCTGTGGCTGATATGATGATGAGAATGGGCAAAAAAATCCATAGTTATTTTTTCAAATAAGTGTCCTACTGTATTTATGTACAGTATCATACAAGATTACACATATAAGTAACCTTTAGGCTTAGGTGAAACTTTTAGTGTAAAAATGTCACAGACATAAAAGAAGAGCTTTTTTTTCAGATCTTATCCCCGACTACGAAAAATTACAGCCACCCAACACAAACAACTGAACGCCATTCCCAAAGAACTGCCCGCTGTATTTATCAAACTGGAAATAACTTTGTGTATTGTAAACAGAAATATTTTTGTTTACTACAAAGCGTTTGCTCCGTCGAAAGTTGACGCGTAAATTAGACGGTGCCTTTATTTTGAAGTTGGATGCAAATTGAGTTGTTGTTGAGAAAGTTGGGGGAAGTGTTGTTTTAGATGCTGAAAATGTTTTTGAAGTTGTTGAAGGAGTTATTGTGGTGTCTGATGAAGGTAATGGTTTAGATATACTTAGATTTGAAGATGATGATGACGATGTTTTTAATTTAAGGCTATAGAATCTAACAGATTTACATAAAACCAGGTATGATGTAATTACGGAGATTGATAAGATACTGTTAAAATAAAGTCGTAAAAATATACTCCGACGAGATCCTAAAGTATGATTTGATGAAGTGGAAAGAAAATCTTTGGAAACTTCGATGTTTTGGATATTTTAATGGATTGGTCGGCATCAAGAGAACAATATTGTAAGACCGTCCACAAACTACATGAAGAAGTTAGTTAAAAGGTTCTACTTCATAACTTCACTAATGCATTGAAGGCACGTAAGTAAACACCGGTATACCGAACAAAGCAATCAACTCAATAACGAAGATACAGCCAAAGTTAATTTTAAACAAATTGCTCACAACATTGTCATAAAAACCAGTATAACTACACCCATGACTTCAAACACAAACTTCGTACCAAAGGACCAAATTATCTTGGACATATTACTTGGGAACTCCAATTTAAAAAGACCCGTTGTTTCAATGTCGATAGTTGACGGTGAAAAGTCAACTTAAACTGGATGTATTAAAGTATTTTATTCACGTTTTGACACAATCGGTCATTCGCCTTACGACCATGTACGTGGTAGGACGTGCGTATGCATGCATATGAGACATATAAAATGAGAAAGCCAATATTTTGCTTTGTTTAACCTGAGACACTATAGTTAAAATAGTAGTTTATTACGTTTTATGTTGTTGCAAGTTGCATTGTAACTGTTTAGTCTGTGTAAACAAAGTTTTGTATTAACATATTTTTACATTAACATGTCGATTTCAATGTTCGACTCTTTGTGTACTTATTACGTCTGGTTTTTCGTTGTTTGTTGACTGTTATTTACAAGTTTTAGTTAAAAGATGGTATGCAAATAAATAAATATGAATATTAATAAGATAATAACTGATCTTCCTTCGGTTTCTACTGAAGAAAGCTATGTATATAGTTTTCACTAGGTTGACCTGGAGCGACAAATCTTCCTTAGGTTTAAATATTTATCCTTCATTCGATATAATAAATCGGTACCAACCTATTACCTTTCCACTCTTCTCATACAGAGAAGCCACGAGGATTGGCGCTTGCTCAAAGTGGATTGACGATTTCAGACTTACGTAAGTCCAGGTTTCCTCACGATGTTATCCTTCACCGGCGTAAGCGATAATTATGCAAGATGACTTTTAAAATTCATGACAATCTTTCATTTTGATTTAAGATAACATTTATTTACACAAAATAAACCAATAATATAATTACCTATTTTTTATTCCAATGTTATATTAAAAGGTAAATTGAACCCGATATGAGCTGTCAATCCCTAGCTACAGATCACCTCAACCTTTCTTCACCCAAAACTGAGAGAGATTTTAGGAAGGTCCTAGCAATCCTTCATCATGATAATGACCAAGAAATTCTTAACTTTACCATAATTTGATGTTACTGATACTATCTAGGTTTACACGAAGCAAGTTTATTCAAACATTCAATCAGTCTACCTCACACTAGCTACAAACTAACTTCACAGTCTGCCTTAAGGCGTCCCCAGTCATTTAAATACAAGACACGATAACAGTAACATGTGGACGTGCCTTAATGATAACTTATTAAGTCCATCCAATCGTTTGCCTTTAAATAAGTGTCATCTTCGTGTCCTCTGCAAGTCATCTTATCGACTGGACTTGCAACTAAAGTTATACAATTTAAACTGACTAGATGTTGGACTTGTTTAAAGATTTTACCCCTTCGGCGAGGCTGGTTTTTGGAATATCAGTGTGGACTAGTCCTGACAGTACTTTGATTTAAAAAAGTCCGTTTTTGCACTTTAGAGGGAAAAGGACTAGTGTGGAGAGTTTCTCTTTCTTCATTGCCTCTGACCAGGGTGTAGCATCTGGTGGGCTGGGCTACTGCGATTGTTGCCGGGATTTTGCATAGGGGTATAGGCTTAAACCATAATCGTCAGAAAGCCAATAAGTCTTCGCATTCAGATTTATACAAGAAATTATAATGTGAACATACAAAACAATATTGAAAATACTACGTATAAAGACGTAAACGTCGACTTCATAAACGCGTAAACAAATAATAAAAAACGAATGTTGGACTTAATCAAAATCAATGGCATCCCATTTGCATCGATGTACCACTACCCATGTATGCAAAAATAAATGATTTGATTTGATTTGATTATAACTTTGAAGAACATATTTAAGTTTTAACGTCTTTTAATTTTGCAGGACCCAATAAAATCTCAGACAAAATAATAAACACTGCTCTCATTATTTTAGTTCGATTTTAAAATTGTCGCCATCTTGAATCAAAACTGATAAGCTTTATTAGGACAATCAAAAAGTTATTTTAAAAGTATAATTCAGGGGGATACTGCTCAAAATAAACAAACGTAAAGGTCGCAAATATAGAACCTGTTGGAACAAGTTTTGGTTTAATTTATGAGAGAAAGGCGAGCTGGAAAGTTTGACCAAATAATCACTCTCCTGAATAGCCAGTGAAAGGAAAAGATTTAAAATAAAACGGAAAAGTAAAGAAAGATGAAAATAGCACGTAGCTAACCAGCATACCACGTTTAGTTACGTCTTGGGTTACTGCTCCGCTCTCGTGATTCATAGCGTTATGTTATATATTATATATCCTATACTATTCATCATGAATCTGGCTATCATATACAATTTTTTTTTTAAATCCGACTTGGAGTTCCAGAATTTATCGCGTTTAAACAAACGATCGAAAAATCTCTTCAGCTAACAAAATGCTCTTCTTTAATGAGAATGATTCAATCTTAGTTGACAACATACCTGTAGGGTAAGACAGGCTATGTCCCAGCTAAGAATAGACAATATTACTGTCATCAATACTACAGTATTGATATACAAAATACTCTTATTACTTACAAGTAATAAGAGTATTTTGATTACACCATAGTATTATGGGGGAGGCCTATGTCCAGCAGTGGACGACCAGCGGCTGATATGATGATGATGGTAATATGAAACCATGGCTCATGTACCAAACATATTCACAGATAAGTCCACAGTACACTTAACAGTATATCGCTTCCAACTCATCGCTTACACCACAAAACCTGACCAGACTGGCAAAGATCCCGTTAATTTTACAGTCCCTACACAAATAACACATTACGATTCGGCCTGTGTCGCCCAATTCGATGGCCGATAATCCATAAATGGTACTCAAAGACAGTTAGGTGAATGTCAACATAACACCTCCAATGTTAATGGTGCTCAGGAGCTTCACCATTAAGTTTAGAATCAAGTTCAGAATTAAGTTTTCTAATAATAGATGGTGTGGTGGTGGTCCTGTGGTTAAGGTTAAGGCTAAGGGTTCAATGCTGGGCAAGTAACTATGTGATTTTTCTTCTATTCATAACTATGTAGATAGTGTCCTCAAAATTGGTCTTGCCGTTTTGGAGATTAGCCGGAACAAACAAACAGACATACTTACAGATAGTTTTTTTTTTTCAATATGTTTTTGGTATAGGTACCGTGTGAACATTTATAAGTGTTATTGGGTTTTTCTATGAAATTGTCATTAGCCGCTCGGAGTTAGGATTTTTGCCCGGTCAAGGAAATAGGCTCGCCCCCTATTACATGGAAACTAAACATACCAGTAAACCGTGGGTATACATTACCACACTACTGCCTATCCCTTCGGGGAATACAGGCGCGATGATATGTATTGATATTTATACATTTAGTAAAAAGCTGCTATTTTGATTTTATTTATTTGCGTACATAAGGACCAGATTTGTAGAAACATCAACCTGTGCTGGTACTAATATTATCCAACTGTGAAAACCTGATCAATCTAAGGGTGAAAGAGGTTAGACGGCAGACTGTGCGTAAAACGAGTACGTCTAAATGAACCGGTCAGGCGCGTGCTGATGAGCTTAGGACCAGTTTGCGTACTTCAATATAAGTTGCTTTTGCCCGCGACTTCGTCAGTTACGTCTTTGGGTACTGCTTCGCTCCTTAGTATCGCAGCGTGATGTAAGCCTGTCTTATTCGCCACGAATCTGGCTATCTTATACAAAAATAATTTGCCAATCCGACTGAGTTGTTCCAGAGATTAGTGCGTTTAAACAAACTACCAAAAAACTATTCAGCTATTATATAGATACTAGCTACTGTCCACAACTTCATTCGCATGCAAGTAGTAAGATGTGGATGGACGGAGAGGAAGAGGGAGGCCAAAGAAAAGATGGATGGATTGTGTGAAGAATGATATGAAAGAGAAAGGAGTGAGTGATAGCATGACGGCTGACAGGATGGTATGGAAGAAGAAAACGTGTTGCGCCGACCCTAAGTAACATGGGATAAGGGCAGGAAAATGATCACAATACACGACTCAATGCTAAGATGAAGAAGACTCGCAAAAGCGAATAAACTTGATTAAACGAAGACACTATACTAATGACAAAAATTTAATCTAAAGAATTTATCACATCAATGTGCCAACAGATGATAGCAATAAAATTGATAACGTACTATAAAAATAATATGCACACGCTTATAGAAATGTAAACAAAATGTTGACATTCAACTTGTGCAGACTAGTAGACCTTGATTGCTATAGCCCTACGCAACGTTGCATGTGCATAAAAAAAGTATAACACTTCCAACGTTTACAGAAAATGCAACCTTATTACATTAGCAATACGGTACGTGTTTGCTAAGCTATGTTATGGTGGTTGAGACCAAACGGATTGTAGATCGAATCGTATATGTATGACTTGAGTATATCAAGGCATGTTTTTACTGAAAATGGAAACTGGAAAATCGTTTGTCGACACAACTGCCCTTGGCATTACTTGAGTCGAGTTTATTTAAACGTATATAGATTAATATGATAATTTCCTCATACACAGACACACAGTGTCACTTGAATGCATTCGTCTTCTATACAAATAAATTAAATTGAAGTATAAGTTTGCAATGTTAAAATAACAGCTTTTTATAAAATAAATTTGAACGTTTCTATGTTTGTCCCGGCTAAACTCCGGCGACGGCTAATTTGATGGGACTTTCACGGCAGATAGAGAATTAAAAATTAGAGTGAACAGGCTTCTTCTGGGTAAGTTCATTCCATCGTCGACTTTGTCTCTGTCACCTAGACTAGAATCCAGAGCAAAACCATCTTAAATAAAAAAAATATCATGTCCAAGCATTGCTGAATCATTTTTGAGAACTTTCACCTTTTGCCAGACAAACAAAAAAATGATATAACACCCACTTCACGCCATTACTCATAAACACGTGTGAGCAGACAGCTTGGCGTCTGAACTCTTTGTTTGCCATAAACTCACGTTCAGCTTATGAATAACAGCTTGTTCGCCTCAAGGCAAGAACGTGGCCTTTGCAAATAATTGAAATATTGTTGAAAACATGTGTTTTTTGAGTGTGTAAAGTAAGTCTGTTAAAGTGCATGATCGATTTGAGAGCATACATAGCATGAGAAATTGGGTTTTGATTCGGCCAAAATGAAAAAAAAAAAATCGCATATGTACAACTGCATTGCTGGATAATCCAGTAAGAAATGCATTAACAGTGGTACATAAAAAACAATGTAACACATTTGCTAGTTTCATTACTTATTGAGAACTTGTGGCTTGCCTTGTTTTTGCCGAATTTGGTTTTTACTCTTTTCTTAGGCTTCTTGTTAGGCTCTTTAGGTATTTTTCTGAAGTGAATTTAAAATTTTCTGTATTTACAGTGAAATATTAATAAGTACCTGAACTAAATCTTTTCTATCATATTAATCACTCCTCATTTGCGTCCAAACTCCAACAAAATTCAAAACGACCTACACGGGGTGTTCATAAATCTCCATTTCAGTAACCAACCCACCATTAGTGGTGAATTCCATTACGACAGATCACGACCACCAGCTGCGTACGCGCATGTGTCACTGTACCACAGAAATAACTGGACTAATCTTGCTAGACTTTACGGCGTCGACGACCAAAATGGTCAACGGGAGTACCAAAATTGGACATGGAATTCTCCACTTAACTAGCACTGCAATAGAGGTTGAAATCCCGTGAACTGATGATGGTGAACAGAGCAATGCAAAATGAGGTCTGAGACTTGAAGATTAAGGTGGAGATTTCAGTGGAGGTGGAGTAAGTGTAGCCTGTATTGTCATTGATGCTGTTAAAGTTGCAGCAAAAAGAAACAATGCGTGCAGTTCGGTTCGGATTTGTATGGTTGTAACGTTTTGCGTTGAAGAAAATGTTGGACATTTGTAAGTTAATACTAAATTGTGTATGTAGCCTTCAATGTTGCTGGCCTCGTTTACTTAGAATTGAAAGAAGACAAAGACTTCTAGTTATTTCTATTCCTGAATACGTTGTGTAAATCTATCCTAAATTATAATAATCTGAAGAGTGATAGCTAGAGTTAGGGGGAATTGTATAGGCTATATAACATTATACTACGAGTTACGGGAGGGAAGTAGTACGTAGCCAAAGACGTAACTTAACGCTAGTAAAAAAACCACGCGAACGAAGTGGAAAGCAGAAGCTAGTATTAGATACAAGCAAAAAAAACCACCAAACGAAGCCAAAACTTACATATTTTTCCCATCATTGCGATATTTATTTTGTTGTGATCCGTATCCTAAATAAATAAATAAACTGGAAACCTTCTGACTTGGGGTATATAATATAGGCCTATTATTGTATCCCACAAGACTGATTAAGACCGCAGGAAGACGCTGGATGCAGGCGGTTTCCAACTGGTCCATTTGGAAATCTATGGGGGATGCTCATATCCAGCAGTGGTTGTTCTGCAGTTGATATGAAGATGATGATTATTGTCTTACTGTAAGGCAAAAATCGCTTTTGATGCAGAGAAAGCACGAGCATTGACAGATTTTCTCCATAGAAACTTACAATTTGAAACAAGCAACTGTGCTCTGTCGTTCTGTTCAGGAACAGACTTTCAATCTTCAATTCCATTACCTCTAAACGGAACTCCGATTAGCATATCCGATTAATTGCCTCACCATTGCCTAGAGCTTTATATGGATAAACAGGATTTTGCCTAGAACGCAATACCGTCATGGCATTTCTGCCTTCACGATTCGCATTCATACAATTGTGATAGCAATTAGGAATGTTTTCAAAATTTATTGTCGCCATTGTCATTTGTATTTTGTTTGCTAGCTTATGCCTGCGACTTCACTCGCTTGACTGACGGTTTTTTTTTTGCACGGATCCCTTTTTCATTTTCTGAAATAAAGGTAAGTCTCGGTTCCTCTTTATAACATCAACTATCTGCCAGTAAAAGTCGCCAAGTGCAGCCGTTTTGGAGATTAGCCAGAACAAACCGACAGATAAAAGAAAAGGTTTTTAATGTAAGTAATAAAAAAGATGGTAGATCCTTTTTTTAAACTTCCATATTTATTTTGCAAAAGGCTGCTATTTTGCCATTACAAATAGACAATTCAAATTTATTTATTTGTATAGTTTACCTATTTAGATAACAATCGTAATTGTTTCATAGTCTTATCCGTATTTAATTGTTGTTTCGTGAAATCTATTGTTATTGCTTGTTGCAATTTCGTCAGGTGGTTGTAAGCTTTTGAATGGATCTGTGAAGTTATTGGCTATGTGATTTTGTATATATTTACCATTTTCTGAATGTATCTTATTCTTATATAAGCTTTTATAAAGTCGTTGATGATTGTGGTTTCGAAACCGGGCAGCTACCAATGTAACTTTTTCAATTTATATGTTCTTTCAAAGGTTACCTTAGCCAACAGAGACGAAAAATAACGTGAGGAAATCTGGACACATATCATAAATATAATTATGTAAGTCTGAAATCGACAACCAGCCTTGAGCAAACGAGATAATCAATCCTCAATGTTTTTTTTTTTTGGATAGAGAAGAGGCATTTGCCATGCAGTGGGACAATATAAGATTGGTATTATTTTTTACAATTAATAAAGCCTAGACTTTTTTATTATTAGGTTGATGGTGATGGTAAAGCACTTCTCTTTTTTTTGTCTGCTCATTAGTAAATCGTTACTAAACGCAAATATATTTTCGCTCTAATCTAACAATCCTAGGCTGCTATGAAGTTTCTTACCGAATACGTTCATCAATAATAGGTCCTCCTTCAAATCTCGAAAAGCCAAAATGGCGCCTTCCCCGTCAAAGACGGTACGAAATTCCACTCCAATATCTCAAAACAAATGCGTAATCTAAAATTATCTCCCAAAAACTCCAAATACTATTTAAAAGCACGTGTCACGTCAAGATCTTGACAAATTCCCGGCATTCTTGTCGGAACCTTGTTGCTTTGAGAGTGATCCCGAATTTCTACCAGAAATACTTCAGGGGAACTTTTGTCATTTAACTAGAAATTAAAGTGTCCAAAATCGATGTCACTGTCATCTTGTCAGGCGGGAGAGTGTAAATCATGTTCTGGATTTTTTCCCTAAATTTCGGGACATTTCTCCCTTTTTTTCGGTTTCATGTTTGGGGAGTATCTTGTCTTTAAGTCTTTAAATAGTTGTTGAAAGGTGATGACTATTGACGGGTTAATTGAGTTCTAATTTTGTACTTAGATGTGTGGTTTTGTGTTGAGTGTTATTGGAGATTGTTAATTAATTTGGCTGTTTGTTTGTTTGGTTAGAGATCAAGTAATAGATTAATAAGGTCCTACAAAATATGCTTATAAAAATCCTTATGGAAAAACAACCATAATGATAATGCATTCAATAAGTTCCTTAAGATATAAGTGTATCTTAATGGAATCTTATCTTGGTTGTTTTTGATACTATCTATACCCGCGGCTCCGCTCACGTGAACCTACTAAAGTTTACGTAGTCTCAATGTGTACTCAATGGTATGATTGTAATCTTCCACATTTTTAAAAATTTCAATTTGATTACTGTCTTACTGTCACAGCCGATATTTCATCAATTACTTATTGGATTTAACTAATTACCTCATATCTGTCACTAATATAACTTTTCTTATATCTTGTCTCAGACAAAATTAATCAATGAAAAACACAACAAACGTCACCTAATTAAAACATTCAAACTTATTAATTTTGAATAATACCCGTCTCAATTATACAAAAATAATTGCAATAATTTGTCAAACTAACTTTAAATACAGTTTCTATGACACAATGATATTATTATGAACCCTCGAAATAGTACAAAAGAATTAATCTCGAAAATCTTCACAATTTAAAATGAATATTAATTGGGTGGGGACTAAAACCCTAAAGACGGGGAGCGTAGGGTGAAGGAACCAATGCTTGGCTACGAGTGTGAGGTAATTAATTATGGTATTATTATCGCTTACACTTGCATTTTGTTCTCTGCAAATAAGTAGAAAGCTCATAATTATATTTTTATTAAAAACAGTGTTTGACTTAGGTGTCGTGTCACACGTCCGAATCTGAACCATAAGTATGGTCAAAATATACATTTACCTATTTTTGTAAGATGTTTGCAAGATATTTGCAAAAAAAATGCGTCTATCATGTAATCTAATTATAGTGATTATGTTATGTGTATCTCGTATTCTTTTGTAACAATGTACATACTTGTATTATGTTAATAAACAAATCTTTTACGCGTGGCCTCTTTTTATATAAATATACAAGAGATTTCTTTTAAAGCAAGCACCTTGGAAGAGATTTCTTTAGAAAAAGCATGTTTTATACTTATTATTTTTTGTTCCATCTTTTAGTCTAATAGTTAAAAAAATAAACCTAATTATAATAAAATTAATACCACCAACTAAGACAAAAATCCAGCCACCCAAAAATAACCTCCAACAATTGGGTCCGTCACCCTATTTAGAGTAGAAAGTCAAAGGACAAAACACTACTTAAGTCTGACACCCGACATTAAAATTAATGTTCCTCTTTTTGCTTCGTTTTTTTTTTCTAACTTTTTTTTAGTTTTGACAAAAGACTCCTTGGTGTTGCGAGACAGATAATAAATTCCGGTGTAATTATACTCTGCAGTATTTTGTTGAAAGCTCATTTGAGGGTTTTCTGTCGATTTATTGGTGTGATTTTTTTACATTGAAGATTGATTGGTTTAAAATTTTTGAGTCTTTGGGGAGTGTAATTAGGAGATAAAAAAGGGAAATGTAGAATGCGTTTAGGGAGAGTAGAGTTTAATATATGTGTCAAATTAAGCTTAAGAATTAGGCAGAAGATACTTATAAGTTTATTTTAGAAGGTAATTAAATAACTTGTAGATAGGTACCTAGATGACGAGACGGTTAGCATAGTGGCTGCTGCGCTGTGTATCTCGGGTTCGATTACTACACAGATCAAATATTTGTACGGCCTACAGGTTGCTTTCAGACGCACTCATGATGCAGGACGATGTAAGTATCTTCTGGTTATTAAAGGTCAAAGTTTTTCAATGTTATGTATTAAAATATAAAATATAAATATAAATATCTTGGGACAACTCACACACGGCTATCTGATCCCAAGCTAAGCAGAGCTTGTGTTATGGTAACCAGACAACTGATATACATACTTATATAATTTATAAATACATACATATTATAGATAAATCACACCCAGACACAGAACAAACAATCAAGCTCATCACACAAAGTTTGTCCTGGGTGGGAATCGTACCCACGACCTCCGGCTTAGCAGTCAGGGCCGCTAACCACTAGACTAACAGGCCCGTCAAACCGTCGTATTACTACTAAACTTTAAATACCCACACGATAGCTGTCATTTTGCATACACACGTAAAAGCAATGCTAACATAAACAGTGATTTTCACATAAAAAATAATAAGTTTCCCAGCAAAAATGTTTACTTAATGTTACTTTAGTTTGATGGGCAATATGTGTATGTGTAAACGGGTATGCGATGCATCTTCTTACACCCGGACCTACTAATACTAGATAAAACCACATCTGTAACTAAAACACTTTCCAATAAACAAAAACTTATTCAAACTCAAACTTCACTAATAAACCCATAACATTTGATAGCAACATTACAAGCATTAACTCTAGTTATTAACGAAATTAATGAGCTCTTAAAAGAAGTTTCAAGTTAGCTTATATTCCCAGGCTTTGCTTGATAGTCTGAAGTACCGATTTCACAAACTTCACTTCGTATAGATGACAATTTACCATCTTTGGTCGTAACATAAAATGTAACGATTGGACTTGAGTCGAGTGTAGATAGGACTCCATGGGGGAAGGATATTTTTATGAGCTATTTTTGGGGTAGAATTGATCTTATAGTCTTTTAGTTGAGCTGGGGAAGGTGGTAATAATGAGGCTATTGAGTCTTGCTTTAAGAAAATAAGCTTAGTGTTTCGGTAAGTTTTAATTGAAGATTTTGTTTTTCCTTTACGTAGGTACGCGCGTACGCTTCGAGGATCCCCGACGTAAGGTAAGGGAATACCGTAATAGTTCAGTCAGTAAGAGTCTGACAGACCCCTCCAGACAGGGCAGAGGATATCCATGATGATTTTCCACGCCGGAACAAAATAATAAAGGTTGATGGGAGCTTAACCGGATTTTTTTGGTGCTTTAATAAATTAAATCTTTTAGCCAGGGCAAAAAACTTAAACATGCACTTATCCACTCTTATGAAGTACGGGCCTCGGCTTGGGGCATCTCTGAGGAGAGAGATTATTTTCATTATAAAATTCTAATCAATTAGTATCTTCACTTCATTGCTATTAATTGAATCCCACCCAATAGAAACCTCCCAAAAAAAAATATATACCATCATGCCTGTATTTCCCGAAGGGAAAGGTGTACCAACGCACACCCATATTTCACCGGTATATTTAGGTCCCATGTAGTAGCGGGCGAGCTTATTGCCATTAACCGGGCACAAATCCAAACTCCGAGCTGCTACTGAGAATTTCATAAAAAAACCAACCAAAAATAGATTAAAAAAAATAACTATACGGTTATTCATTATCTTAATATAAGTATATAAATCTCGTGTCACAATGTTTGTCCTCAATGGACTCCTAAATCACTTAACCGATTATAATAAAATTCGCACACCATGTGCAGTTCGATCCAACTTGAGAGATGGGATAGTTGAGAGGGTAGGGTAGGGTAGGGTAGGGGTAGGGTAGGGTAGGGTAGGGTAGGGTAGGATAGGGGTAGGATACCACGCGAACGAAGTCGTGGCGGGTCAGCTAGTATTATGTATATTTAAACACTAGTCTTAGTACCTACCTATCTTTACGAGCTATCTCAACTGCGCAGTCACTTACACACAACAGCTTACTCTGTTTCATGCAAGCTGTTCTAACCAATGAGGTGGAAAGCAGTGTTTATTATAATATCTTCATAGCGTTGTGAGAAGGTTGTATTGTATGTTATAGCGTGTACTCGATTAGGGGAGAAATGGTGTCGGTTATATGGCACTACAGGGATTGTAATATGGTTTAAGATAAAATGAATCTTATACAATTTTTAATTTGGGGTTATTTTAACTTATTTTTCACCGATTTGTTCACATGAGTTTCATACGGATTCTAATTTTTTTGTTGATAATAAAATATAGATTATCGCACTCAGAAAAAATTAAACTTCATATTAAAAGAAATAATTTTCTGAATTTAACCAATAATTTTCAGAAAATAAAGCGCGTTCTAAAAAACTTCTAATTCTTCAACTTTATATGCAGTAAAAAATAAAAATCTTACCAAGATAAAACTTTCGATTAAAAGAACTTTAATTTTAAATATTTGCAATAGAAACTAATTGTTAGTATTATTACCACGTTTCTAGTTATTTTCTAATACACCATGATTTCATTTTACTAACTTAACTATTCACAATACAAAAACTCCTTCAACTTACATAACAAAATAAACATCCAAACAAATCCATTGTCCCAACGATTTGATTCCAATCAATCTCAAAACATACACTTCAAAAAATTCGGCTACCGAAACATTCCCACAGTTTAAAAATAAATTAAAGTTATAACAAGCATAAAACACTATTAATGCTCTAAGAGCCGTTTGTAATGCTCAGGAGCATACAAGACCACCACTTATTAAACGTCAAGTGGCTAGAAAAGTTCCCATGTTGCCAAAAATAGATGAATGACTGTATGAATTAATGTTCATTGTCCAATATGGCGATGGCCAAAGAAAGGGCTATGAATATGTACGTGCGTGTACGCCGACAGAATTCGTATGTGACAAGATTTTTTAATTGGTTTGTTGTCACAAAACAAACCAAGCTTTGACAACGTTTCAGTAATTTTTTAAGTGACATTTAATGGTGTTAAATATATATCTATTCTTAGTTTAAATTCAGCTGTATATTTACCTTTTTCAGAAATGTTGGCTTGGCTCGGTTTGGCAAAGATAAACTCAATTGTCAATTTTTACTTGCTCAAATATTTTTGAGCGTAGATACCACAATTTAAAACCTTCCAACTTCAAAGTTTCAAAATGGTTTAGTACAAATATTTTGACAAAAAGCTTTGCCATTATCATAATTCCACCTTCCATTGACATCATGCTTGATCGTCTGCCTTTCGACATAGGCTTCTATTTAAACTTTACCTGGTACCTACTTCATTTCATCCGTGATAACCTAACATTATAAACCAAGGCAAAATCTACTACCAATTCTACAATTTCCGTGCGTAAACCTCAAAGTTGATAGCTAAACAAATTACTGATAATTTCTGGCTATATTTAGCTGACGTCACGAGCTGTGTTTAAAACGTCAGTTTACTTCAAGCTCATTACCAAATGCGTGACTTGTGTCTTAGGTACAATAATAGTAAATATCTGGATCTAAATATGGGCGAGAATGCAACATTAATTTTGATATTATTAACTCTAGATTGCATAATAATATAGGTATGCTTTTGAAGACTTTTACCCATATTATTAATGTTTGTTTATTTGTTTTTGTTAAACTACTGAACCGATTTTGATGAAATTTGGTAGAGACAAAGTTTAAACGCCAAGTAAGGACATAGGTTTTTTTTACCGCGACTTGTTTTGCGTTCGCTATAACCGATATTCAAGTGGGCAAAATCTAGTAATGTAGCGTGTCACGGGTTCGATTCCCGCACGAATCATGCATATATTTGCATGGCTTACATATAGTTGTTCCGGATCTGGTTATTTGTGTATATAAGTATACTAGCTGTAATACTAGAGACAATTAACGTTTATTCTATTCTATTCTGTATGAGTTAACATATTATATGTTAAAAAAACTTAGGATACTGAATAAATTCCTAGAGTAGGCAATGTTAAAAAAAAACTTGAAGGAGGCAAAGTTGCAAAAATATCACCTTCTAATTAAAGGATCATCATGTATATTTAAAAAAAAAAAACAAATAACCCAAATGAGGTGCCAATCGTTATTTTAAAACTGTATTAAAAATAAATATCCCGAAGCTCAACTAAGCCGGTGGCAAAGATACCTCATTATAACGGCTCAGAGGCTTACAGCAAATCCCTGGCATACATCTAAAAAATCGCCCTGTATAACATTATAATGAGGTTTATAATCCCTGTTACGGGATTGGTTGATTTATTCCTTATTTGTCTTTGGAAAATTCTATGAAGATAATATGAGCCAGATTAATAGGTATTTCTACATATATGATTATTTAATGCTTTTCAATTAGTTTAGTAAGAGTATTTTTTGGGTTTCTGTACCCTTCAATTACTAAATGGAACCCTATTACTAAGGCAGTCTATTTGTTACATGTTTTTTTTATCAATTTTATAAGGTGGCCACTTGATTTTTTTAACAGTGTGTAATTACTACGGCAGTTAAAACAAAAAATAAAAATATAATAAAGTGACCCGTTGGTCTCGTGGTCGCAAGTGCGACTGCTGTGCAAGGGGTCCCGGGTTCGATTCCCAGGTCGAGCAAAAAGTGTTATTGGGTTTTTCTATGAAATTCTCAGTAGCAGCTCGGAGTTTGGATTTGTGCCCGGTTAATTGGCAATAGGCTCGCCCCCTATTACATGGGACCTAAATATACCGGCGAACTGTGGGTGTACATTGGTACACCTCTGCCTAACCCTTCGGGGACTACAGGCGTGATGGTATTTTTTTTTTTTTGGTATAATAAAGTGAAAAATTTAAACATGCGAGAAATAAGTTTATTTGTATTCAGTATTAAATATTGCTTATGGCTTGCATGCCAGGGAATCATAACAACATTGGAAACAAAAAAAACATCTCAATTACAACTAAACCTGTCATTTTGTAACTAATGACATATAACTGACTCTTTCACTCTTTTGAAATTAGGACATGTAAAAAGAGACAGAACGCGGTAGAAACACTAGGGCGATAATTTTCCTGCCCTCATCATGGTAATTGGTAAGACCGTATATTTTTACTGTATATTTATCGATGAGTTTTCTATTTCAGAATCCTAGTTCAAGCGCGAGGTGTATCTATATTTAAATTGGAAAAAAACCATTTCGCACATAATATTTATTTAGTGTTTATTTAGTCTGTGGGTGTACATTGGTACACCTCTGCCTAACCCTTCGGGGAATACAGGCGTGATGGTTTTATATTTTTTTTATTTATTTAGTTTGAAGCCCCTTATCATGTCAATGGGTCTGCGGGTTGTTCGTAAGAGATAGCGCGCCCCCGGAACGCAAAGGGCACCTGAAGGAACATAGACGGGTTTTAGTCAGTAAAAGCCTGACACTCCCCCCGCCCCGCCCAGGGCGGGGGAAGTAATTTGATGATTTCCCGTCTTAAAAAAAAACATGTCAATGGGTGATACTTATTTTGCTATTCATATAGGTAGCATAATCTCTGTCGAAACGTGAGAATGTGCGTGTGCTTCTTCTGTGATGTCACTCGCGTGGTTATTTTTCACGCGCGTTATGTTACATTTATACGCAGCGTGATGCTATATGGCCTATGAAATTGCATAGGCCATATATATGCTTATGAATTTGGCTATCATATAGAAGTAGATTTCATTTTAACCCGACCAATGGTCGTTCCAGGGATTAGCGCGTTTAAATAAATAGCTTTACAGCTGTTTACAATAGTATAGATAGATGTTGGTGCACATTTATTACAAGTTATCTTTCTGTGTTCTCTTTTTCTGTTTTAAGATTTAAAAAAAAAACTATTTACTTTGCTTGCTAGTTGCAGTTGTAATTATTATTATACTCTTAATTTAATATACAGTTTAGTTGTTTACATATGCACTGTAATATCGATAATAATATCATCCACAATAATATTACGCAGTCGCTTCGTCTAGTGATTCGTCATTTGCATTGGACACAGTAGTCGTACGCCGAACACCGTGGAATTGTACCGGGAATCAAGATTAACTGACTGTGAAGGTAAGAAGATGACTTGTGAGTTTATAGTGCTTGTAAGTATGTGTGTGATGCATTGGTTTAGGTTCTAATATTAATAAGTAGCAAATTTTTGGTTACAGCTTAATAAACTTTCTTTAGATTGCTTACTTCTTTGAAGTTGAGGTAAAGGAATTCAATGAATGAAATTATAATGATTATAAATATCTATAGGTACTAGTATTATCCCCTCGTTCGTTAGGCAAGATAGTTGATTCACAATAAAACTTCGATAGTGTCTCGTTTAGTGTCTTTTCAAGTGTTATAAAAAAGAGTAGGTAAAGTTTTATTCAAATATATTTTTGTTTTCTTGTTTGTAAGTACCTCGTTAGCCTAGTGGTCCTAAACACGACTGCTACGCTAGAGGACCTGGGTTCGATTCCCAGGTCGAGCAAAAAGTGATATTGGGTTTTTCTATGAAATTCTCAGTAGCAAGCTCGGAGTTTGAATTTGGGCCCGATTAATGGCAATAGGCTCGCCCCCTATTACATGGGACTTAAATATACCGGCGTACTGTGGGTGTACATTGGTACACCTCTGCCTAACCCTTCGGGGAATACAGGCGTGATGGTTGATGGTTTGTTTGTAAGTAGTTGACGCTTACAAAAACTTTGCACTGGTAGGGAAAGCTACACTGTTTCCGAGTGCCATAGTATACGTTTTATTATATTTCACTTCCGCGCGAAAGAAGTCGCATGCAGAAGCTAGTATATCAATAATGTTGGGTATTTAAACAAAATTTGATCAAAAACAGATATGGAAACTGTCGTTTTCTAGTCAGGACTGTAAAGGTATATTTCAAGCACGCTTTTGTTTTACGAAATAAGATAAAATAAACGTGATTTAACATATACCTACATAATTTAGATTACCTACATAAATCCCCACTGCAAGGTTAGCGCTAATGGACTCCACAGTTTTACTAAGATTGGCAGCCAGCTGAATTATAAGTTTAATACTTATTTACTCATTAAATTGAAACGATACTTATTTCAAATAGATTCAAATCTTGGTTTATTTGAGATTGTTTTGTCAATAGCAATAACAATAAATTTTAGTGTTAAAGCCGCTGGTACAAGGTTAACTTGGTTATCCGAAGTCTAAACACCACTTTTGCAGAACTAAAATTTTTAATATTTTTTTTATTTTTAGGCCTACGTAGTTGTCGGCTATATAAGGGCTGACGTAATGACGATGTTTATTATTTTCTTAAATTTTTTGAATAGAAGCAATTAAAAATTACGCTTTTCTTATGCTATACTTATTACAGTAGGATAGTGATTGCAACCAGAATTCTTGCTAAGTTATAAAAATAAATTGTAATAATGTACGAAAAAAATGAGCCTGTAAGTTTTGTCATGTAAAAAAAAAATTTGCTTTGGTTCAAGCCCATAACATACATTGTATTTCAGACATTATGGACAGATTAAGAAGTATTGAGTGACGACACTAAAAACGCCAAACACTTCTAGACTACTTTGTTTTATTACAAAAACTCACCTAGTTGAACTTTTGAAACAAAATTAAGATAATAGCGAATTTAATAGTATTAAATGTAAAGGACATACCGAGCTGTGGGCCCGCATATTGCAAAACTAAAACCCTGACACAGTTAGCCCGTCTAACTGTGTCGCGGCAAACCTAGGAGATGATGGTGGGACGAATTGAAAAGCATATTGTACACGGGAAGTTTCAAAGCAAGCCTCAAGGCATTTCTGTTGGAAAGATGTCTCTATGCAGTAGATGAATTATAACTTGATGTTATCGGTGTAGATATGGCGCATAGTCCTTTTTTTCAGTAATGTTTATTGTTAGTAGTAGACGTGTTATTAAATTACCAATTAGTTAATGTTACAAATTGAAATATTATTGTAAATTTTGCTTGATTGAATCAAATTGGATGGCTTGACTCGATGAGGCAAAATATTGTAAGAAGTGGAAGGAAAGTGGGAAGCCTATCCCCACAAGTTGGACAGAATAGATTAGCAAAAAATTAAAATACACACATAGGTACATGACAAGGCTATGATAATGAGGCATACAAGATCCTTTGTCTTTTAATATAACATCTTATGCTCCTATACATAACATACCATCACGCCTGTATTCTCCGAAGGGTTAGGCAGAGGTTTGCTAATTGTACACCCATATTTCTTCAGTATGTTTTATGTACCAATGTACACCCACAGTTCGCCGGTATATAGGTATAGGTCCCATGTAATAGGAGGCGAGCCTATTGCTTTTTACCGGGCACAAATCCTAATTCTGAGCTGCTACTGAGAAATTCATAGAAAAATCCATTAACACTTTGTTCGACCTAGGAATCGAACCCAAGACCTGTGACACTATCGAGGTCTTAGAAAATTTATTCAAATAAATTTTAGCTATGTTATTCGAGATGTTTGTATGCAACTGTAAACGTGAGCTTTGCACAATTTAAGACACAGAAAACACAACATTTAAATAAGATACTTCAACCAACAAACTAGCAATATCAATAAATATTACAAAGCTTATACAAAAGCCGCTGGTGCAAGGTTAGCGCGGCGCGACGCCGACATTATCTAGCGATTAGCGAATCAGCTAACGTTGTGGTGTTCAAAGTTTTCTTAGGAGATTTTATCATTTGATATTTCATCATCTGCCTAACTTTTTTCCATGTATATTGGGGTCGGCTTCCAGTGTCACAGGATGCATCTGAATACTAGTGTTTTACATAGAGCGACTACCTATCTGGCCTCCACAATTCAACTAGATATAACGGTACCCCTTAATACGACTGGGTGTCAGACTTTCGGGATACTGCCTGACCAAAATCTTCGAATAACAGCCGGTCCCTAGGGCTTTACGTGCTTCCTGAGGGTTTTACACTTAAAATTCCCAAACTCCGGGCTGCTGCTAAGAAATTCCTAAAAGAAAAACCCAATATAATTACCCGGCATGGGAATGGAACCCAGATCTTTACGTTCGGCAGTTGCCCTTGAGACCACGAGACTAACGAGGATCTTTATAAACATTTTGCAGTGAAACTAAATTTCTTTTTCATTATGCCCAACATCTAAAGATCTGTACCCACTACATTGAACCCCAATAAACAAACATAAACTTTGAGCACCACTGTCACAAACAAACCATAAACAGATCCAGTATCTATCTGCACAGCAATCTATCGTAACACGAGAAACGTTCATTTTTCATCGTGCATGTGTGCGTTTTTACGTATGTGTGTGTTCGTCGCATGCGCAGCGCTGTGTGCAAATTGTTTTATGCATAAGTTTTGTGTTAGATTATTTTGTATGGTTTTGTGTTCTTTATTTGAAATGTTTGATTTATTGGCTGGAGGAGTGTCGTTTGTGATTGTGAGTTGGGAGGAGTTTTTTGAGTGTGAATGGATAGTGTTTGATGTTTTTGTGTGTTTGTGTTACTTTCAAATTAGTGTTTAAAAACATGAGCTTCCGATAAATTCTTTTCTATATTAATTTCAAGCTTATGCATAATAAAGATCTCACTGATCGCGGGATATGTCTCTTTGGAGCAACTTAAATAAGCTTGATTGAGTAACAAACATCCATCCATCCAAACTTTTGCATTTAATAAGATGTTATACTAGCTTCTACCCGCGACCTTGTTTAAGTCAAAGTTACTATATTATCCCACGGAAACCATACATTTTCCGGGATAATAATTAGCCCTTGTGCTATTTCAAACTATAATCTGTTTTTTGCTCAAATTTTATCCAGATCCGTTCAGCCATTGTGGCGTGATGGAGTAACTAACATCAATCCATCCAAACGTTTGGGTTAGTTAAAAAACTAAATTAATCCGTCCTAATTTGCGGACATTAAACTAATGTTTGATCTAAACTGATCGTCACCTAGTCAGATAATAAAATTTCCCTTTCAAAATTTTAATTAGCATTACAGATAATGCCATGCCATAAAATAATTAATTACCTTTTTATACCTAACATTTTACACGTTTTAGTTAAATTTTATTACACATAAAACACGACCCACCTGAACTCTATAAATCAATATAAAACTATTAAAACCTGTGACAAACAAACATACAGTTTTACACCAATCTATTTTCTTAACATTTTTACGCTCATCTTGTTTAAGCTGGTGTACACTAACCACACCAGATGCGCAAGTTCCAAAAATTTTTATGACAGTGTAACACGTGCCTGTATTATTTTGTTTATAAATAAATAAATAGAGCGCGAGCGTCGCTCTAGTGTAAACATACCCTTAGTTAGGGTGTTTTCTGGGTACCGTGTGTACTTGAAATATAAACTCAAGAACAATAGAAACAATTATGTGTACCTGGATTTTCGAAAACTACGGATATAAAATATGTAGTTAGTTCCAAATAAATGGTGTTTCGATAGAATTTTCAAAATCGGACCAGTAGCTCTTTAGATTTCTGCCAGGGTTGCGGATTTGTTCGGCCCTGGAACGCAAAGGGCATTAAGAGGAACATGGATGGGTTTTAGACAATAAGACTCTGACACTCCTTTTCGCTCCACCCAGGACTGAAGAAGTCATTTGCTGATTTTCCATCCTTAAACAAAGCTCTTTGGATTCATAATCTTACTAACATAATAAAGCTAAAGAGCTTGTTTGTTTGGTAAGCCGCGCTAATATCTAGAAGTAGGTAGGTAACTAACAGTCAAAGTGAAAAAAAAAGTACATGATAGCCGAATGAATGATTAATAGTACCTATAGATATAACAGCACACCACGACACACGGTAGCACAGCCATGCGGGTGAAGTCGTAAGCACAAGCTAGTAGGTATTACTATAGAGATAATAATTTCTAACTATCCGGAACCACCGTCTTCTAACCAAGGAGTAGTTTCCTAAACACGGTGTGGGGCGCACTTTGATGTTCAACTGTTTATATTTTTTTACAGAAAAAAAATGACAAGGTAAGGCAGGGGAACACACATGAAAGGCTCTCAGTAGGCTAGGGATAAATATTTAAGCGAAGATATGTAGGGTGGGACAGCTGGCTGAAAATGGGTGGTTTTGAAGTCTGTGTGAAGGATTTTGACCTTGCGGTAATAGAAGGTAGGATTTAATAATCAACTGGCAACTAGCTTCCAATTTTCGCCTGGATAATTCGAATGTGTTTGTAAATGATTTAAGCGTGTGTTTATGTAGGCAAGCCAGGATTTTTTTGTCAAATTTAAATAGCTGAACCTATTAAACGTATTGCGCCGATCCCAAGTAACATGGGTTTTTTTTTACTTATGGGAAATCATCAAATGACTTCTTCGGGGCGGGAGAGAATGTACAAGGAATGTAATTTTACTGACTAAAATTCATCCATGTTCCTTCTTGTGCCCTTTCCGTTCCGGGGGCGCAGTATCTAAGTAACATGGGATAAGGACAGGAAGATGATAATATATATAATATACCATCACGCCTGTATTCCCTGAAGGGTTAGGCAGAGGTGTACCAATGTACCATCCGAAGATGATGACCCAAGTAGCACAAAACTTCATTATAAGATGTCACAAGAGGTAACATCGGTAACTTTAGCACTTATGAAGAGTTATTACAGTACACTCGACCTGCAATAGGTGAAAAGTGACCTTTTGCCTGAATAAGAACGTTATTATGTGTCACGGAGACCACACTGTAACGCTTGCAGCGTTAATATAGGTAACAAGTTCAGTATTGTACAGCTTTAAGCAATTTAAAGGATTTTTGTGGACTTTAACTAAACTATATTCTGAACTGAAGACCACAAGTGTACTCTTAGACCACTTGCATTTTAATAAAGAACACGTGAGCTACTATAATGTAATCAGTTATTCTGTGGCTTCAAATAATAAAGATATAATGCCTTTTGCTGCACACAGTGGAATTTGTGTAATGTTAATCAGCTTGATACACGCAATCGTATAATAGCTCTTATAAAGGCCACATGATCACTATGGGTGAACATTATATGATGCTAAGTTAAAGCAAACTGCTCTATATTAGCTCACATGTTACCCTTAATCTCCGTGAGAGCTGAATACTTGTACTATCGTTGACAATTAATCTACTAGTGCCGTTAAATAAGACCTTGAAGACTTCCTTATTCAGCACTTCGTAGGTATAAGTATATTAATTCATTTCACAATGACCACTCTGTTTAAAGTTTTACCTAATTATATCTACTTTGGTCGAGAAAACTTTGATACTTACTAGGTGGGTACATGATTAACATACGCTAATCCAAAAAATATAGGATGATGTGATGATGATGAGGCTTAATCCGCGGATCCCTAAAATGTCTGCAGATTTTATAGGTTCACTGATGATTACCTACAGTTATTTGCATACATGTTACCCACTATCAAGCATTACGTGAATTTGTAGCTGACTTGTGTAACACAAGAACCAACCATAACAGCTCGTTACTGATTTATGTACCACGAGTGGACACTTAAACAGCTCATGCCGTTTGATTGTGGTTACTAAGGTACACATTGCTTGTCTGCCATTTTTTAGATTCGAACCTATCTACATACAATATTATAATAATTTGTTTCTATTTAGTCAAAGAAAATAACACCCGAATTTGAATAGAAAATGTAATGATTTTATACGTAAACAGCGTATTGTCAAATTACAAGGAAAAATAAAAAGACTTTTTTTTATAATATTATCATCAACCTATTTTATACTATAATTTTCAAATAAACAGTGATATTTTGAGAGCGCGTGAAAATTTTCGTCTATAATTATATAGTATTTCACAATAAACTCTCTTTCCCATTCGAATTTCATGTACATGGAGGAAAAACAAAGTTTTATTTACCGTTATTCTATATTTCTCACAAACACTTTACAAAATGGTTCACAGAAAAGATGTCAAAATAATATTAATTAAGTAGTAGGGTGAAAATTGTTCACAATTTTGCCACTTGTGAATTGTCAGCTCCTTCAAAGAGTTACTAATATCCTGGAGTGTATTTTGTGCTGAAAAATAGGTAAAAAGTACTCTATTATTCAGCCCTTGTAGTGTAAAAAAGGTAACGCATACCCTGATAACCAGTTATTATTCAGCTCTTGGGGCGACTGTTACCTTTAATAAAGCTCAAATAACGCTGATATAGTGCAACCAGCTACATTATTCAGCTAACAGCTGATTAATTTGTGCCCAAATCAGAGTTATATCAGCTGAGTAGGCGCCTCTAACGCTATTATTCAGCAGATTTATTCAGCTTAAAATTCCATTGTGAACAGTGATTCAGCTACTATTCAGCGCTTCTGTGCTACTTGGGGATGATGATTATAAAATAGCTGAACCTATAATGAAACATTGTGAGAAGAGCTGACTTGCAAGTCTGAAGTTGGTAGAATGATGAATTTAAGTTTATTATTTATTATTGTCAAGTAATAAATCAAAATTGCTCGGAATAATCTAGGTTTTGGAGCTGATTAAGATCAGCTAAAACAGATACGTGAAATCGAGCCATAACGAGTAAAGACTCGTTAAGAGTCGATTTCGTATCTATGCCTAGTTTAACTATCGGTTTCACCCGTGTTAAGTTACGTCTTTGGCCACTGCTCCGCTCCCGTGGATTGTAGCGTGATGTTATATAGCCTATAACATTTTTAGATGACCAGGCTATAAACAAGAGCGCCTCAAATGTGTTTTTGCAACCTAGTTTAATTCTGCTGACGCAAATACTTTCCTGCAATAATTATGTGTTTAGTTGTAAGCTAGTAGAGATTAAGTTAAATTAATAAATTTGCCATTTTGTAATAGATAGATATTAAACAAAAACGTACTGTCCTATATTTAGCTTAAGTGGAGCTCCTGCAGCCTGTGACACAGGATTATCCTAGTACAGGCATCTAACATTATTTTACCTACATTGTTATTTTTAGATTTATTATGTATTTTATCTTTTGAATTTCTGAATAAAGATTTTATTTTTTTATTTATTTATGACGCAAAAGAATTTCTTCAAATTGGAACTGTAGTTCCTGAGATTAGCGCGTACAAACAACCAAACAAACTTTTTAGCTTTATAATATTGGTATTGATTAGAAACACCATAAATGGATTTGGGCAGCCCCACGTCAGAATTGACAACCATAATTTACAGCAACATTTAAACTGCTTACAACTAATGAACTTGTTCGCAAACAGATTAAAAACATTGGCCACTATGGCCCATAGTGTACAGGGCCAGCAACAAATGGTGAATGTTGCAATAACCAAGTCAAGTGGCAGGAATTAACAATTTAATGGCTTGCGTAGGCGATGGTCTAACTTTGTCCTTTATTATTGTGCAATACTAAAATCTGATAGACTGACCCTTGAAGATTATAAAGGGTTTTGAGGGGGAGACTGCCTCATTGGTCCATTGTTATTGAGCGTGGGGTCCTGGGTTCGATTCCCAGTTTTTTACTTTGATAATCTGATAGAACGGCAATACGATACGACCGTGGAGAGATCAGGGGCAAGACCAATGGCTTTACATGCCTTCCAAATACATTACTAACTTTCAAACTCCGAGCTGCTACTGTAAAATTTTCGAAAAATCCAATAACACTTTTGCCCGACCTGAAAATCGAACCCAGGAAGATCTTCCGTATTAAAAGGGTAAAGAAGATCCATACAATTAAAGCATTGTAATCTCAAATCCAGGTCTCAACACGCTCGATCAAATGTCACAGGCGTCGTGACGAGCTCTGCTGAGCATCTTCATACGCTGTCGTGATATGTCAACACTTTCACAACTACATCTAAATTGGGATTTGTTTGAACGAAAATGAGTTTTAAAGTATTCGGTAATACTGTTTGAGTTTATATACAAAAACTGGACAGTTCTGGAAATATTACATACCTACATACGGATCGAATTTATAACCTCCTTTTTTGGAGTCGGTTAAAAATACAGTAATTAATCAATAATTGTTTATTTTTCAAACATAAAACTTACATTATAATTATGTATAGTTAATATAAAAAAGGAAGAGACGCGGATGAGTTTTTTGATGCTTTATGACAAGGCATCAAAAAACTCATCCGCGTTTGACATGTGCCCAGAAGGTTGGCAGCATTGCCACGTTACATACTTACTTTACTTGATATGCTTAACCGTACTCAATGGTTGCCAGACGGGACCCTATTGACATACCATCACGCCTGTATTACCCGAAGGGTTAGGCAGAGGTACCAATGTCTACCTACAGATCGCCGGTATGTTTAGGTCCCATGACATAGGGCTGTCCAGAACCGGGATGATTGACGCTCTTTCGGGCGGCTGTAGGCTGATATGATAATGATGATGACTATTTTAAGAAATGGTGGTAGGCCCCTTGTGGGTCCTATACACAACCCAATAGTCAATCTATGCGTAAACTAACCAGTACAGATACATTACATTTACATCACAAAGACCCATACCTTTGAACTAACAACACGGCTCAACTATCAATCTCGGACTAGCCAGTCGCCAATCTGTCTAGGTACACTTCTCTATCTAGAATTCTAGTATTTTCTTAAAGCAGGGGTAGTGAACCTTTATTGACGAATGTGTCAATTAGGAAGAAAAGTAAATATGGTTACGACGTGCTATTTAAATTCTTCAAGGTTAAAGTCAAAGTTATTTAAATTAGATTATTTACAGACACTTTTGAATTGTCCGACTGAATTGTTTGATTGTCTTGACTTTACTATTGATATATTAGCGAAAAATAAAACTAGATACCTACTATTTATTTTACGCTCTTTATTTGTACAGCTGACCATCATTCAACATCAACACCATTTACAACATCATTTGAACATCAGACCAGCTTTGTGACATCATTATATTGTGTTGTCATGCAAATTGTGTATATTTACGCAAAATTTCAGCTCATAGAACAGCGAGAAGTGAATCAAAGATTTGATTAGCCACAGACGTCCATACTGCTATCATAAATACAAAAGCAATCCTGTCTGTCAATCGGTCTGAACCACGATTTTGATAAAATTCAGCACGGGGTAAGTTTAAACCCCAAGAAAGGACATAGGCTACTTTTTATTCTACGATTGTGTCAGCGATAACTGGCATTTATGCGTCTGAAGTCGCAGGTACAACCTAGTTAAACATAAACACTACTAGCCCGCGTGTTGTTCGCCATCCCTGTCTAAAGTCAACAAAAACATAATCTAATCGAAGTACTATTAGACACAGGTGTGCATTATTATCTGCGGGTTTACGTGTCAAGGGCTCGCAAAGGACATGGTGGAAATTAGTTTTGTTACTTAGTGATTTGCGTTTGTGATTGTTGTTTACTGTAGGGTCATGGTGAATGGTGGTTATGGGGTTTTTGATGTAGATTTGATAGTGAAAAAAGAAAAAAGAATGAAGTAGGGTAAAATAACGTTTTTGTAGTACCTGCCTAATGTGTGATTAAGTTCAATTTTGACTGAAAGAACTAACAATTGAAACGAACTTCTTATTGAAAACTAGCTTATGGCTTCGACTTCGACTTCCACCTGGTGTCGGTTATTTATTAGCTTCCGCCCGCGACTTAGGCCACATTGTACTGATCCGCTTCTATGTGTTGTACGAGTAGCGTGGCTATGTACAGAAAAAGTGGTAAAGAATCTGACTATCATTATACAAAAACATTATTTTTACTGGCAAGTAGCTAATATTATGTTTCGTAACTTAGGATACTTTTATTTTATAAAAAATAGGATTCCACGCAAAAAAACTCTCGCAGATCGACATTCACGCGTATGAAGTCACGGGCATAAGTTAGTTTAAAATATGTCTAAATTCAAGTAGATAGGGACTTTAACTTCTGTTACGCAGTAAGTATTTTCAGATCATATTAAAACGTTATCTCAAGTTTATAATTACGTCTCGTACAGTCAAGCCGACGCCTCTCGGTGTCAGGTTGCTACTCAAAGAGCCCGTCTGTTGTACCAGCAACAAGTTTGTGGTACAAGTCATAAGCGGTTGATATTACTTTAATCCACACTTCAAGCTAAAGAGTTATTTTTTTGTTTGAACGCGCTAGTTTCAAGAATACTGGTACAATTCTAAAAATCCTAACTGGGTTATATATTCCTGATATTAAGGAAAACTTACGGGACCGGAGCAGTAACCAAAGACGTAACAAACGCGGGTGAATGAAAATAAGGCAAAAAACTACTGCTGAATTTTTCTCTTCTTCTTTATTTAACGCCCCACACACCCTATTGTTAGAGTTTCTAAACCGCTTCAAGGGCCACTGACATAGTTACCGATGTCAGTTATATCCAAGATATAGGTACTTAGAAAGCACTGCTGAATGAATACGATTTGATAAAGTTTTAAGTTGCTTTTACAGATTTTCAGGAAATGTGAAACATGATAAATCTGATGAGTTTTTTTATTGTTTCTTTAAACGTAACGATCTCTGGAAGTCAAAGCAATTTTTTTTTGAAATATTTTATTTATATTTATAATGATAGCCAGATTCATGACGAATGGTATTGTACCCGAGCAGTAACCAAAGGCATAACTCAAGGTAGATGAAAAAAGCCATGCTGAAATTCAGCAGTTTTTATTAATTTTATGTATTTCTAGAAGCAAGTTAGTCGCAATAAGTCCGTGTCTTACACCACACACTATCTAAACCACGGCTGCGAACGTTTAATTCGTCTGTAATTAACTGTAAGAAACGCCAGGTTCTAAGAGTTTAGTGTTTTACGAGATTTATATCTACAGTAACATGATCTGATAACAATATTGCAACTAAATATTTTGTTAAATGCTATTAAGAAAAATAGAAAGGTAGAGAATTACTGGAAGTCTGGATTTGTGCCGGGTAAATAGAAACAGGCTTCAGACTTCATTCCCTTTTACATGCGACTTACAAAAGTAACTGTTTAATAATACGGAGGTGTTATGAAACCTTTGCGTTCTTGTCTATACTAATATTATAAAGAAATAAAGTTTGTGAAGTTGTAGGGAGTGATCTCTTGATCTACTGAACTGATTTTGAGAATTATTTTGCCCATAGAAAGAAAGCCACATTATTTGTTAGTGTCATTTGCTATATAATATCACGCTACGACACACGGGAGCGGAGCAGTAGGTAACCAAACACGTAACATAAGGCGGGTGCAATACATAATTCCACGCGCACGATGTCGCGGGCAGTTCTCTAGTTCATGAATATTTTTGGTTTTTGCCCAACTGCGTAGAAGCGTTACGGACATTTTCCAATGTCAAACAAAATACTACAAAAGAAAGAGACTAAAGAAAAAAAACCTTATCCCTAAAGGATTAAGTAACACTTTCCAATTAGACCCATTAACTTTTTCCTTCCTCACCAAAATGATTCACAAAACTGTGTCAATCACTTCAAACAAAAAATCTACAGAAGCAGCTTGTACAAAAACCTTAAGTTAAAGGCTATAAGTACTTAGTTTTGTATAGCTTATAGGTACACGTTCGCTATCGACGATCGTTCGTGGCTCGTGACTGGCTCTTGAACTATACGGTAGCTCTTGTGCTATTGAGTGGTAGGGTTGACCGTGTAAGTTTTTAGATGATACAAGCTTTTGCTCAAGACTTTGTCTGTGTAAATGTCGATTGTCGTCGTGGAATAAATAGTGGTTTATGTCCTTTCTTGGGGTTCAAACTAACCGTGTGTTTCATCAAAATCGGTTCAGCGGTTTAATGGTGAAAGCGCAAGAGACAGTAGAGTTACTTTCGTTTTCGTTTCACTACAATATGGTATGGTATGGGTATGGTTTATATTGTAATAGCTTTTCACCGTGACTTCATCTGCGCGTAGACTTCAAAATATTAAATTATTCCACAGAAACACAAAAACGAGTCAAAAGTCATTGTATGTGTTTAGCTAGATGCATAAGTGTGCCAAATTTCAGCTAATTCCGTTTAGCTGTTTAAATATGAAAGAGTAACAAACATCCATCAAGGAATCCATCGTTATAAACCTAAAATATAGACAAGAAACATGTAAAATTTTGTTTTTTTAATTTAAATATGTTCTTGTATGCTCTTGTTTCTAGTCTTGTCTAGAGTAAAGGCGATGATGGAGTAAGCTTACCCCGAAGCAGCCAATTCATTCCAACTTTAAACCTTTGGTAACTTTACGAAATATTACAGTTAGATAAATAATACCATTTATTAACTTCACCAGCCCTAAAGTGTGCCCCAAGCTCCGACACTTTTTGCCTCCGATATCTAATGACAAAGGCATCATTATCTAATCACTGCTTGTCCGTTTTTTACCGACAACCAGCTACTCATAGACTAGACGTACTCTATGCTGCAGTGATCAATCTTTAGCCATTTTAAAATGGTCTATGGTATGGTTGCATGCAACCTTTGTGAATGGTTGGTGGTGGAAGCTTTGGTTATGTGGTTACTTTATGTAGGGGTAATTATTTCCCTGTATTGTGAAGGGTGATGGTAATTATTAAAGAAGAGATTTGAGCATTAGGTATATCATGAAATTAGGTAAATTATGGGAAACAAGACAGACAGAGACTGAAAAAAAACTGATGTACCTTTTTTATGCAATATTTGGATATCGTGCTATTCAATATTATGAACCACTTTTTGCCTTTGATTTCGTGAATTTCGGTTATCCGGTGAGTCCGGAGCGCGTACGAAATTGCGTTTATATTTTCTACTAAGTGCCAGAAATCTATTGTATTGTAGCCTATTAGTTAATAATCTCACAACTGTGTCAATCTTTTTTAAATAAGCTATATTAATATAATTGAGCTAGTTAAAGCTCAATTATATTTCTCATTTAGCGCTAAACGTATTTAAAATATCATTTTATCTTATCAACATCGTACAATTTGACAAAGATGCAATGATGTTCTAAGATCCATGGTGCATGTTCATCTTTAGAGTACAAAAACGAATTAGCAAGTTTATTCAGTCCGTTATAAAGTGTAAAATCATGCATGATCAACAAAATACTATAGATCTTATACGTCATAAGATAAAGTACAGATTATTAAGCAATTTAATAATCGGTGTATTAGTATTAGCATAAAATTATTAGTTGCTAAAGCTTTTGTAGCACGACTCGACAATAGATAATAATTTGATAATTATGTACAGTCGGCAGAAATGTGAGTATTCAAAGATTTCGACGAAAAGGTGACGAATGTTGATAAGTACTAAAAATAAATCTGTTTGGTAAGGTTTTTATTTTCTAATTTCTAAGAGATTTACCGCGATATTAGTGTCATATTTTGCTGACTGTAATATGATATTATTGTAAAATTTATGGGTCGATGACATTGGCTGTTTTATAAAGTTTCTTTGGTTCATCTTAAAACAAATTCTTTATTGCTAACATCATCATGAAACATGAGTACTTCATTTATCGTTCAGGAGCTTAATCTTCGGATTCTCGAAAGAAAAATATTGTGACAAATTATCAAGCTTCTGTGATTGGTTGACTGAATTATCAACATCAAATGATTTGCATTTACTAATTGTCACATTAATTTTTCATTCGAGAAACCGAGGGTTTGCTGCTTAACATTGTTAACGTCAAAATACAGTTTTACTTTTTATCTGAAGTTTATTTATTGGCTATACAAATTTATAGTTGGAATAAGCACGATTTGGCACAATTCTGCTAATTATTAACGTTCTAAATTGATGAATAATAATAATAAATGAATGATTAATAATAAATTGAGTCGCAATCTCATGTCAGCGACAATCAATGTCGAAAAATTAAGGTAGATTCGAGGTATTTTTTAAAGATTGAGATCGTTCCTAATACTTTGCAGAATTACCCCCGAGAGAACCTAGGCATCATTTTTTACACAAAACATTTTAATTTCCAATCCTAATCTTCCACAAATCCAACATAATATTCCTCCTAAGCTGTCCGTACATAAAAATGCACACATACACAATTATTTATCAATTTGAAGTAATGATAGCTGCACTTACGTACGCATACCCGTCGGTAATGACTTCAATTAGTATTACTACCAACGGATCGTTACGGCACAAAATCATTTCTGACACTTAAATTGTATAGACTATTGTATTATTGTTGTACAGTTTGAAAGATTAATTCGATTGGCTGCTGGGTTCGATTTTTTTATTGACTGTACGTGATATTTGAATTTCGAAGTGTAATTTTGTGTGATTTGTTTAGTTATCTTTGAATCTATCGGTATTATCGTGGTTTCTTTTTGTTATTGGTCGGAAATTAAATGAGTAAGAAAACGACAGACTTTGTTATCCATCTTCTTGTCTTGTTTCCGAAGTACATTACAAAAACATCACTTTTACTAAATTAACATAAAATAGGAAAAGCTTAAAAAAATGTCAACAGCTCATGCTGTGTATTAGAGTCAACACTTAAAGGATCTTCAAACGCTTTTTGATATATAATATTGTATAGATTTTATAATGGTTTAAGTAGAAGATTGTCTTAGAAGGTTGGTAATTTTTTTGATATCCTAGTATTTAGTTACGACAACACCATTCGTTGATGCAGCCAATAGGTCCTGCCGTGTGCAGGTGACAGGGCATGCGGCGTAAGATAAAAGTTGGACCATGGTCTGCAGAAAGACAATCATTAAAAGTTCTTTTAATGCAACAATGTCCACAAGTTCCTACGCACCCTAATTCCCACAACCACAAATAGGTCACACATTGTATAATAATTACACACATTTCATCAATATTATTCACCTCAGAACCGAAAACACGGCACACCGTCACGACGCATAACGGTTCCATTACTATGCTAGCCTAGTATCATAGACAAGGCCTAGGTAAGCTGTTTGAATAGCTGATCGTGTCACGAAGACAGCTGGATACGGTTAGAATGTTAGTTGTTTGATTGGTTGATTGTTTGTTTTGATTTTTATTCTTTGGTGTTATATTGTAGTACTAGCTTAGCTCACGACATCGGTAATATTTAAAATTTAATCATGATTCGAAAGACACGTAGCGACATCTATTATCAAAAGAACGTCAATTGTTTTCTTCGGGAACAGTACTTTTTTTCGGAATGAAAAGTCCGTTACTGTAAACTTGACAATGGATATGCAAAATTTGTAGACGATCGAATTAGTGATTTAGGCGTGAAGAGATAACAAACCAACTTACTTTTGCATTTATTTTAGTTATGATTACCTTCTATACTATAATATTATTGTATTTTAAACTTTACCTTAGATGACATGAGCTCTTATATACTTTTAGAATCTCGAGAAATCTAGGAAACAATCGCAGCAGCTAGTACCTGCTTTACCAAAAATCTGCTGACATACAAAATGGACTTAGATTTAAGGGTCGCCAGACTTATACCATATCAGCATGGTTACGAAAATAAAAAAAAAAACAGTAGGTACTACAACAAAATTCAAAATTAACTACAAGACAAATCAGCATCACAAATAAAATGACCATAGTAATAATAAACTCATAACAAAGCGAATAAAGACGTCATTACCTAAGCTATCTTACGATGATCGCAGAAAAATGATTCACGTCTCGTACTTGACCTAAATGCATTCACGCGCATGCGCACAGTAGGAAATCGTTCAGTTTGCATGTTTTCCTGTACGGTTTTTAATGGTATCTAGTATATTAGCCACTAGGTTTTTTTTTTGTCAATTTAGATAGGTAGAGGCTTTTACTGGTTTAGCCATATTCAATCTTATTTCTATAGATTATGATTGATAATATTTTTTCGTGTTATGAGATTAGGGCTATTATAAATGAGAACAATTATAGGGACTTGGCAGTCAGTCGAGAGGACAGACAGCTGGTTTTTGTTTAAAGACATATTACATAGCTGTTAACTATGCATACTGACCATCGCATTTTATGGGAAGAAAAAATATGAGCCTAATATTCGGGATAGGCGTATTTTATACACCCATTATACAAGCTGTTGATTTGCATTCTCGTCAAATTTTAGGAACTTGTCATAAAAAAATAGAAGTAATCAAATATAATTACGATACCTGGCCAATATCTAATAAATACTTGTTTTTTTTAGTTGCAACTATCAAATAACAGTATTCCAGAATAGGTACTTCTCTTGCAAAATTCAGAATCGCCCAGTTGCGTATGCGGTAGGCAGAGTTGTCGCACGGCTGTATCAATGTCTGCATAGCGTCTAAACTCTCTGGCGAGATGGCTAGATCAAATTTGAAAATCAGGTCAAAAAAAAAAGAACTAATTTATTTTTTATTGATTCGTGTTAAGAATCACGAGCATAGTTGACTCCTTGAATTTGACGAGGTTGCAAATCAACGCCCTGTATATTAGGTAGACCGACAATCTGGTTAAGGTCGCGGAAAATCGCTGGATAGTGGCAGTGGCAGCGCAAGACAGAGGTCATTGTGGCTATCTTTAGGGGAAACCCCCAAATGCCTATGTCCAGCAGTGGGCGTCGATCGGCTGATATGATGATGATGATGAATAAAACTAATCGATATAATACAAGTGAGTCTTTCTATTATAAAGTTTTAGACTCCAACCTCTTGGGGTCATGAAAGTTCCATTGTGTACTTTTGGACCCCAACAAATACCCTGGTCTCCTAAGAGTTACGACAGTCCTATAGAATTCATTGCACATAATTACGACTCAATGACGACTGTCAGTGACACTGACGGTCGACGAATGTCGACTCATGTGTGTTTAACTTTACACAGAAAACCATCAAGCAGATTAATTCCGGTGGATTAACTGCAGCATCCACAGCACCTGATTACCATTCGCAGTATACCCATCCCAGGATCATGCTTAGCGTGATAAGGAGCCTCCTACACCGTTCCCATACGAGAACACCTGCCTAGAATGTATGATTACGGGTTTCCCATACTATTTTCTATCACCGTTTGAACTTGATATAAATTCAGATTTGAATTGCAAAGGCGTTTGGTGTTTCGACGCATGCCTGGACTTTGCTGACGGGAATTGAGATTTTGTTTGATAGGAAATTGAGCGTATTACAAAGGATAATGCTGATTTTGTTGTGGTCACAATTCAAAGTGCCTACCTGCAAATGGTCTAATTGAAATAAATGTTTTGACTTTGACTGCCTATTATTTCTTAGTTTATTCCTGTTTAAAAAAGGTTACGCAACGTGACGTAGTCATGATGGCCTAATAGTTAAGCACCAGCTTTAATGTATGAGGTCTCGGTTAGATACCGGGCAAATGCTAAGTTCATCTTGGACATCACTGACATCGGTGGAGGAAAACATCGTGAGGAAACCTGGACTTAAAATTGACACAAGCATGGAATCGTTAATCCGCCTTGAGCAACCTTGTTGTTCAATCCTCGTGTCTCCTCTGTATGAAAAGAGGCCTTTGCCCAGTTGTGGGACAATAATAGATCAGTATAATTATTTGACGCCGCGACAGGATTTTCTCCAATTTCATGAAAGCTCAAACAAACAGACATGAAACCACAATCTTTTTACATCTATATCGACATTGAGCATCTTGGCTGCAACCGGAATTAGTCAAAAGAATTTAATGACAAGTTCTTAAAATAACACAAAACCGCTTCCAACCCATCCCTGGTCCTCAGAAACCCTTTAAACTGAAACACAGCAACATGTTGCCATATTTTTACGATGGAAGGCCGGCACAGACTTGTTTGCGAACACGTCGCGCCTACGTGAGCGTGGGGAGACCGGTCGCAGGTTGCCAATTCTACTTGTTCCCTTTATGCTGTTAGCGCACTCACTTACCGCTGCGATTTTACTGTGAAATGCGATATATTTATGCTAATACTAGATTCTCCCCGGGAATAACTTCGTCAAAAAATTTGATATACAATCCCACGGGAAACGGCCATTTCTTCGGGATAAAAATGTTATTCCACACTAGCAAGCGCAGCGTAGGACGTCCACCAACAAGATGGACAGACGACCTAATAAAGGTCGCCGGAAGACGCTGGATGCAGGTCGCTTCAGACCGGTATATGTGGACATCTAAAGGGGAGGCCTATGTTCAGCAGTGGACGTCCTATGGCTGAGATGATGATGATGATGATGATGATTCCACACTACGATCTATTTCAGTGCAGAATCGCATCTAGATCTATTCA
This sequence comes from Caradrina clavipalpis, assembly GCA_932526535.1. Lineage (NCBI taxonomy): Eukaryota > Metazoa > Arthropoda > Insecta > Lepidoptera > Noctuidae > Caradrina > Caradrina clavipalpis. Next base: position 2,473,371 of record OW052108.1, read on the forward strand.
GCAAATAAAACGTGAAAGAGACAAACAAACATCCATCCATCCATACTCACAAACTTTCGCAATAGTATTATTTTAAAGAGGTTTTATTTACTTTTTTGTTTGTACCAAATAAGTTCCGAACCGATTATATCAATTGATCATCTTCATGACCATCATATCCCCCGTAGAACGTCCACTGGACATAGGCCTCCCCCATAGATTCCGCGGACGCGGACGCGGACGAAGTCGCGAGCGGAGGCTAGATTAAATATATTTTGTTCTATAGTTCCGCGTTAGTGTGCATACAGCATTATGTCCTTTGGTCTAGTAGGTAATGAAGTTATGTTTTTACGGAGTTTTTGGTTGTCGAAGTTTGTAAATGTTCACATAGTACATTCTTGCTTTACCTTAACAGAATAAGCAGCGGTTTCATATACATGTATGGGAGAGCATTGATAAGCAATATTTATATGACAGTCATTTATCTGTTTTTTAATTACGATTTAAGTAGCTTTTGTCATTTTAATATAATTAGTATCGTAGCAAGCTTAGTCTAAGGCCCTATTTAATAACAGTGACAAGTGACAATTTTGACTATTGTAGTCGCTTAATACAATTCTGGGATTTGAATACTCATTGAAAATTTACATGCTGCAGGTTTGGAAATTGATCCGAATATTATTATGTCACAGGATTTTTAATTCAAATGTTTGTTCTAAGTTTAACCAAGATACCTCTGCGACGGTGAAAGATAACATAGTGAGGAAACCTGGACGCAAAAATAGTATACACATATCTGAAATTGCCAATCCGTCTTGGGCAAGCTGGTGATAAATGCTCGTGCCTTCTCTGTATGAGAAGAGGTTTTAATCCTGCAGTGGGACACTAGGCCGCTTGTGTACATGCTTCTTTCACCAGACAACGAACTGATTTATACAAGTATATATTTTAAAAACCTGACATATAGACCAGATATTTTAAAGACAATACGACACAAACTATTTCAAATAATGATTATACTACTAAATTAGGTACAGATGGTGTTGAATTGCTAAAATTACTGACAAATTCAAACGACCCCATTTAAATTCAAATGTCACCGTTCACGAGCCACACGTACAGTATTCAGCACAAGTTTACGACAAAATTATAACAATTTGTGAGTAATCAATGCAAAATTGTCACTTTCCTACGCATGATCCCGTTGCCGTTGGCGGGTGTTGTGAAATAACACCTGCACTGTCGGTGACACACTGGTATAGCGGATGGATAACAGAAGCTAGGAGATTACATTTTAAGAGTTATCGCTCACTATATAATAAGCAAGCAAATGAAGAGAAGGGATAAAACGCATGTGACCAAAAGAGATTATAAATGTGGAAAAAGGGGAGAGGAAGAGTAAGGCAAAAGACTAGATGGATGGATTGTGTGAAGAATGATATGAAAGAGAAGAGAGTCAGTGATATTACGACTGTTGACAGGATGGAGTGGAAGAAGTAAATGTGTTGCGCCGTCCCCAAGTAACATGGTATGAGGGAAGGGAAGATGAGCTTTTGGTAAACTGTCAGGTAACAGTTGGAATTTTCAAGGCGGTACCAAATACGCCATAGCTGTGAGCGGTGCAGTTATAAGTAGTGAGTGTTGTTGAAAAGCAATCATAAGTATAACAAAATAACCAATAAACATACAAAAGTAACACTCGAACATTGATTGTCAAAATGCAGTAACATTAGATATAAATAAAAATAATGTTGTGTTCGTCAACTCCTTAAAAACATTGACAGCTTATATTATAAGCAAGAATTTTTGTTTGTTATTGAATGAGATGCCAGCTCACCTCAAACTCACTTCACCTAAATTCACATAGGAATCTTTTTACAGAATAACATTACTGTCCTCTGAACCTTCAATTCAAAACATCACTGTTATCAGCCTCAATTTTAATCACGCTACATCAGTGTGCTCATTTGTCATCATCATAAATACGAAGAGATGGGTCATGCTATTTTTAGCCGAACTGCGTAGCATATTAAAATTATCTGTCTATTTCTTGTTGAACCAATTTGAACTCTGTTGTTCAAATTGGTCAAGCGTGAGTACTCAAAGTGGGTCACCCTTGATAGATGACCGGTCTGGTCCAACTTTAATTACAGCTTTAGCACCACTATTTAGACCTAAGTATTGGATGGATGGCTTGAATATTCTTGTGGAATTATTTATGAAGGAATATTGCAGTATCAAGTTATGTGCGGTTGGAGTAAATGTTTTAAATAGTCATCTTAATTTGAGGTTGTTTGCTCGGAAATTAATATCAGCATTAATTATTGTCCCACTGCAAGGCAAGTGACGCTTCTTACACAGAAAAGGCAAGAGCATTGATAACTACGCTTAGAGATTTCAGACTTATGTTTATTTAACGCCCTAATTTCATCATGTTGTTTCCTTCACCGATGTTAGTGAATACAATCCTTTCTGTAGAAGAAACAAGAAAAATGTAGCCAGAATTTTGTGAAAACTTCACTAGAAAGAATTATCTGTGGAGTTTCTTGCTCGTTCTTCCCACCTAAAATAAATCTGTCTATCTATTAAGTAAATCTACCTACATATAGTAACGAGCAACTAACTTCAACTTGCTGACTTATGAACCGACTGCTTGACAATTCAAAAGTGCCAGTATATGGTTTAATTAAACATACATATATACAATCACGCCTATATTCCCCGAAGGGTTAGGCAGAGGTGTACCAATGTACACCCACAGTTCGCCGGTATGTTTTAGGTCCCATGTAATAGGGGGCGAGCCTATTGCCATAACCGGGCACAAATCCAAACTCCGAGCTGCTACTGAGAATTTCATAGAAAAACCCAATAACACTTTTTGTTCGACCTGGGAATCGAACCCAAGACCTCTAGCGTAGCAGTCGCGCTTAGGACCACTAGACCAACGAGGCAGTCAATGGTTTAATTAAAATAAGTGCTTTAACTTTTATTTTTACCACCGACAATTACTTTGTTACAATGAATGATCATTCAACTGACAATTAAATATTACGACTATAAATAATAGATAAGAACTCATTGCTAAAACTAAGAGATGAATAGAACAATTTTCAATAACAGTATATTATAACAGACATATTATAACAGACATATTATAACAAGTACATCAAGTATTACGCAAACCAAAGTCTTCACTGACAAACATACAGATGTAAATCCAGAAACTGAAAAACAACCTTACAATCTTATTACAGAGTTCAAAATTGATGAATTTTAAGATCAAGTTAATGTTGTAGATGTAAAACAGCTTTATGTCATTGCAATCGCCTCAGAACTGATATTTAACGACCGTTCTATTATTTATGCATAGAAGACTAGAATATTGTTGGTACTCTGATGAAAGCGGTTTTGACAAACAATGTTAGGCTTTGGAGGATAGAGATCGGAATTGGATATTAAAATTAGCATTCATAAGGATTAATTTTGCTTAGCAGGTAAGTAATTTTTAATAATAATTCTATTATTGTCTCACTGCAGAGCAAAATTCACTTCTCATACAGAGATCACCAAGTTGGATGGCGATTTCATACTTTAAATTATTAGTTCAAGTGTCATCACAATATTATCCTTCATTGATGTCAGTGATGTCCAAAATATCCTACTTAGAAATGCATATGAAATAGAACAAGTTACTTTGCCACTTACCCGTGCCCGGTTAGGAATCTTCAGCCTTGCGCATGAGAGACCTTGTATTGGGCCATAACGAGGTTTCAGGTAAATCAGTTACTAGAATATAATACAATGCTTGACCACAAGAGCTTTGCAGAAAGTGCTTTTCAAAGAACAAAATATATATCCAAAGTAGATACATAAAACTATAATGGAAGGAAAATTTAACGATATGAAGACAACGAAACTTTAAACGTTAACGATCCAAAGCTGACAACAAATCATTCAGTTAATAATTTTCTAATAAACTCATACATTTTAAGTCATAAAGAAGCCGATAGTCAACTAGAAACAAACGATACTAGAAACTATGAAGAAGCAATTTCAGTGCAAAACAATTTATAGGTAGACACTACAACAATACTAGTAGAACCAAACAGAAACGTAAAAGCAAGGGAACAATGTAGGAAACATGTTTTATTTGAACCAGGAAACAGTATGGACACAATATAGTTATAGTAAGTGATTGTAGGCAGTACGATACTATATCTTAGTACAAGAAGTAATAAAGACGCCTCAGAGTTAAATCTAGCCTTAGAACAAAGAAACTGTGGAGAGTGATATAAAAAATAATGTTCTTGGACTTGTCCAAGAACATTATTTTTTATTTTTTTTGTTGTGATGGTCAGTCTTAACGGCGACTTGCTAAGTACGCATGATGTATTGGACAAGGTGTGTGCGAAAAACAGATGCACTACCTCTTCTTTCATCCTCATAAACAAACAAAGACAGAGAGGGAGAACAGAAGGGAAAGAGAGTAGAGTATTACAAGCAATAAATAATAAGTAAAGAAGTACTAAAGTTATATGCCATGGCATAAGTGATTCCAAGTGAAGGCACAGATCTAGCATTAAGAAATTACTGTAGACCGATAAAACTGTACCAGTTCATAAGTAGCCACACAATTTACTAAGGTGCTATTATAAATGAAAGAAATTTTTTCAAGGATTATTATGGGACTGTTATAGGACCAAATCTAAAATCACAAAATAATCAGTTGATCCTTATGTTCGGTTAACTCATTAAAATGTAAGGATCAGCCTATTTTTAAAGAGATATACGAGGGCAATAATCGATCAGAAAAAACATCACTTTACGGCAATGATCTTGAGCAAATAGACCCAAAAAATCCTTTCTTCTGCAATTGACTGATATAATATTACAAGTTTTCTAACGATCAGTGATTTTGATCCTAGTTTAATTCTAATGGAGTCTCGATGACTCTGTTCGAGTCAAGTCGCAGTACATTGCAGTATTGGAACCGGTTTCAGAACCGCTTCTGCCGTTGCCCACTGCGAAAGTTCATACGTGTATACTACACTATAATGTTGTAGGTAATACTATAGTTTAGATGAGGCTCAAGTTATAGACTTTAGAGGTGATGGGTGAATTTTGGACATGGAAAGTTTAATGAGAGCGCGTTTGAGATGATGCTAAAAAGAGCGCCTGGAAAGGCTTGGGGGAGACCTTTACCCAGCCAAGAGTGACGAGAGTCTCAATTTCATCACAGCGACAATCAATGTAGGTAAATTAAAGGATTTTTTTGACATATTGAGACCAAAACCACGCATTAAAAACCAAATAAACTTACATACATAAACAACTAAACATTGAACATCTACCTGTAAGCCATAAAAATATTTGTACCGTGGGGCAATCAAACCCCATGTCACGCATTGGAACAGGAAACTAAATTAGCTACGCTTATAATTTCAGTTTTGTCTTTGAGATGGCTACGCATCTTCATGGCCTACAGGTATTACTACAGGGTATTACAGATGTCTATAGGTGGTGACCATTTAACAAGAGGTGGAACGTCTAGAATGTTTACCACCCATTATCTGCTTAATCTTTTCCCAACTATGTTCATCACCTAATATTATAAAGCGGAAAGAAACACAATCACATTTACCCGCTCACTACAAAATAGCTCCACACTCATGACTCGCGTCCTGACGTTAGACAGTAGCTAACCCTCAAGCTAGCTATTGCTTAGCGAATTATGTTCGATCTCGAGCCTCGACTTACCCCGGCGTAGGTTTATAGGTTACAAACGTAAAAATACTATTGTAAACGTAATTTTAAAAGGATTTCTTAGAGAAGAGATTTTAGGAAAGTTGGCAATGGTTTTGCTTAGCAAAGATTGCTCTGATGAAAATACGCACATACAATACATACAATCACGTCTGTATTCCTCGAAAAGTTAGGCAGAGGTGTACCAATGTACACCCACAGTTCGCCGGTATGTTTAGGTCCCATGTATGGCAATAGGCCTATTCCCATAAATAGGCCTATTGCCATTAACCGGGCACAAATCCTAACTCCGAACTGCTATAACTGGGAATTTCATAGAAAAACCCAATAACACTTTTTGCTCGACCTGGGAGTCGAACCCAAGACCAGTCTTCCTGTCCCGCCCAGGGCGGGGGAAGTCATTTGATGATTTCCCATCTTTAAAAAAATACCAGTAGAGACCAGCAGTCGCGCTTGGGACCACTAGGCCAACGAGGCAATTGTTGTTGTTGTTTATTCATAGTTAATAGCTCAACGATCACATATTTTTCAATAATATAGGTCACCAATAATGTACCAACAGGTAATAAAACTAATTAAACAAACAGACTATGATTCCCACACTATGATTGCTAAGGTAAGTGCACCAGTTGTTGACTTAGATAAAATATTTCATATTGCAAAATATTTAAGTGGATTATCAACACACTTGACATGTTTCATATCAGTTTCACTGACTCACATCTTGAAGTGTTAAGTTATTAATATTATTGTGAAGTTTCTTTTATTTTTCATTAAAGGCCACATATAAACTGCGTAATTGTTTCAACATGACAAATCATGTATTTCAGATTTCGGAATCAGAATTATTATTCTGAAATAAAATAAAAGTTGCCTAAGTTACTCCTTTTATCACCAGCTATCAGCCAGTAAAAGTCACTTCAAAATCAATCTAGCCATTTTGGAGGATAAGCGGAACAAACAGACAGAAAAATCTTTTTTTTTTTTCTTATAAACTTATACATATTTATTTTTCACAAAACTATTATTTTGACATGAATTAAGTAGAGCAAGAAATGCTAAATAATTTTGATAATAAATTAATTGATTAAGATGTAAATCAATTATTTTATCGTGGCCTTACAATACTTTACTATGTATGGAATATACTACGTTTTACAACACATGTGTCATTTGACATTACAAACAATTACGTAAACATTGTCTTATCTATTAAATAGTAAATAAATACAATCAAGAATATTGACATTCAAACAATGAAAACTTTAACCTTATAGCCACTTTAGATAAATAATAATTATTAATAATTAAAGCGTAATAATTAATCAAAGTAAAATAATAACATTAATAAGATAAGAAGCACTTGCAATTTCATTAACTATAAACTTTAGATACGTTATAATTATTAATTACTAGCGATATGCCTGCGACTTCGTCTGTCGTTAACAGCAGTAGCTAGCAGTAGCTAGAGACGTAATCTCTAGCTACTGCTCCGCTCCCATGAGTCGTCGCATGATGTTAGATAGCCTATGTTACTCAGGAATAATGTAGCTATCTATTGGTGAAAAAAATGATAAAATCTGTCCAGTAGTTTCAGAGCTTATTCGGTACAAGCATACACGCATACTTTTACATCGTTCTGGAACCGAAAGTCATAAGCTCTGACATAGAAACAGAAACAATTAGCAATATTATTTTCAAAAAATAGCAAAAAAAAATTACTCGAAAATTTAATTTGTGAAATAGTGAGAACCATAACCACATACACTATCCATCAAACAAAGCAACTGTGAGCAAACATTATTGTAGGGAAACGAGTTTTGGTTTTGGTGTAAAAATCTCTGTTTATGTAAGGCATGCAAAACATTGTGCTAAAGTGAAAACAACAGTAAAAGGGTTTATGTGGATATTTTTAGTTAGAAAATTAATATAATAATAATATAATAATATAATAATATACCATCACGCCTGTATTCCCCGATGAGTTAGGCAGAGGTGTACCAATGTACACCCACAGTTCGCCGGTATATTTAGGTCCCATGTAATAGGGGGCGAGCCTATTGCCATTAACCGGGCACAAATCCAAACTCCGAGCTGCTACTGAGAATTTCATAGAAAAACCCAATAACACTTTTTGCTCGACCTGGGAATCGAACCCGGGACCCTTTGCACAGCAGTCGCACTCGCGACCACGAGACCAACGGGGCAGTTAAATAGTGAGAAATTAGATAAAAATGTGGTAAGTTTTCAAAAAAGACTTAGAGACGTCTTAAAAAAAATAACAACGCCCATAGTACCTCTTACTCGACTGAAGTTTCTGAGTTTCAGCTCCAGAACGACGTAAAAGTGACCGTGTATGAAAAAAAATATTTCTTCTTCTTTATAATATTAGTATAGATGCAATATTTTAAGGAAAATAATAAATGTAATTGTAACGCGCAGATCAATTCAATGAACTCCAATTAGGTATTAATTCTATATAATTTATATCATTACATACCTATCTCATTGTGGTTATGTGGTTTTCAAACATTTACGGCGTAAATATTTACGTATATATAGGTACTAATTTTTATTTACCTATATTTTATAGGTTTTCATTAATGTTTTCCTCATATTTATTTTGTTAAATCATCTGTGCGGAGGAAACAATAGGTTATCCTGGACATCACTGACATCGGTGGAGGAAAAAAAAACGACGGGTTGCACTCCGGGAGTGCCGGCAGAAGTGAAAACTTGAATATTAACGTTGTGCATTTTTGATATTTTGGAATGGTTAGGGAATAATTTTGCACGAATTGCTATAATTATCATTATAAAAGTACTATTTATATAACAGAAACCATTACACCAAGCACGTGTACTATTTAGTCCATCCGTCCATCCGTGCATCCGTCCATCCGTCCATTCGTCCATCCGTCCATTCGTCCATCCGTCCATCCATCCATCCACGATCTTCCACGATTTTGCACGATTTTTCGTGCAAATTTTTCGATCAGGGTCACGTGTCCTGACGCGAGAAAAACAAGTGCACAACGCCGCTTAAAATTTTCAATCAGGGTCACGTGTCCTGACGCGAGTTTAACATTTTTTACCCAACGCCGCTAAAGAAGTTTTCACTTCAAAAATTAAGAAACTTTTACTTAAAATAAGTCAGAAAAAGCCTATCCGCCTTAATCGGGCATGGTGACCAATGCTCATGTATTCTTTACATGAAATAAGGCCTTTACCCTGCAGTGTGACAAGAATAAGCCAGTCTTATCAATAATATGTACCTAATTAATGGGTTACATTTCCTTTTTAAAATCTTACCCCAGACTAATTTCTTCTATATCATCCACATAAACCCCCATACACAAACAGCCAGACCCGGAACAACTATCTGTACGCCTCAAAGTATTCGTTTTGTGTTGGAATCGAACACCCAACCACTGCGCAGCAGCCAATCGCTTAACCACTGCGCCAACCGTTCCGACATACATATCATTATAACCGTATAAACATAATTATACTAATATACCTACTTGTAAGTATGTATGTATGTAGTTTTACTGGAGATAATTTTACAACTGGCTAGTACTACGCACGAGTAAGTCGGTGCGATAAGGGCGTGTTGCGCTATTACGGTTAAGGGCTAGATGCGCGTGCGCATGTGATGTGTATGTATGAGTAATGTTTTGTACAAGGTTAGGTAGTCAGGTGGGCTGGTGAGTAGTGTGGTAGGTGAGTGTTGTTGTTCTTTACGTTGTTTTACAGAGAAAAAATATACTTCTTGAACAGGTAAACTCTATTTTATTTTACGGGATTTTTTTAACAGTAAATAAATGTGTAGTTAAAAATTTAGTTAACCAATGGCAACAATTTATGTGCACTTGACGATTTGTCACTGTCATTTGTGTCATATTTTGTTTACGTAATCCAATTCGAATTTTTTTACTCATTGAGCTATGCAAATGATTATGAATTTTTAACGCCAAATAGCCCTAATTAATAAAAACTACCTACCTAAATAGCTACTTCTTTTTCTTCAATATTACATTATGTAGTAATTAAATAAATAATCTATCCATACTTCCTATATTAATAGGTAACAACAGTTTAGGTGAAACAAAAAAAAAACCAGTGATAAGTCTCATAATTTTTTTTTATGGCTGTAATCTAAAGTTAAATATTTATACCACTTCGACTTGATATAATAATTTTATTAAAATACTACTCACAAACGTGTCGACACAAACACTTCCTATTACAAACAATGATTCAGACTCAAACTAATTATAAGTGATAATTGCTACAATTATAGTAGAAATTCATTGTTTGAGTGAATAACTAAGTATTGAATAATATTGTTGTAACAAAGATTTATTTATATTAATATACGTTTTAGAGATGGCTTGTTGACCTGGGAATGTGGCATGTGCCAATGTTATGTGTCGGATGTTTTGACAGGATAATAGGTTAACTATTACAAGTAAGTAATGTTAATAATGAAAATTAGCATATTAAAAATTTTACTGTATATATTTTTGTTGGTTGCCCTGTTGGTCTCAGGCGCAAGCGTGTGGCGTCTTGGGTTCGATTACCAGGACGTGCAAAAAGTGTTATTCAGATTTCCATTAGGAATTTCTTAATAGCAGCCTAATTCTGAAAGTTGGTGGTGTGACACCTCCGTGCTACGGAAAGTATTTTAAATTTATGATCCCGGCTGTCATTCACAGATCTTTGACAGTTGTTACAGGCAGTCAGATGCCCGAAAGTCTTACCAAGGTGTTCTGTTTTTTTTTTTATTTCAGGGCTGGGCCCACAATAAAATAATAATATGTTCATAATCAGAACCTCCTAAAAGATACATATAGACTGCAAATTTAAAAATACACGTGTAAAATAAAGATACGTTCATCACAAAACCCACTGAGCCTTAACTAAAAATTAAATATAAACAAATTGTAAACTGACACTGCAGTTATCAGAGGAAACCAAACGGTGGCGCGCGATAATAATAATATTATAGAAATTTTATACGAGTGTAATGTAATGTAATGTAATGTTGGCTGATAAAAAATATACCTACCTACTTGCTTTAAATACAGACAGAATAAAAAACATGAAAGCTTTTTTTATTAAAGTTTTTACACAAACAATAATACCAGCCTAATATTGTCCCACTGCAAGATAAAGGCCTCTTCTCATACAGAGAAGGCATTAGCATTAATCACCACGCTTATTTAACGCGTATTTTTTAAATGTTAAAAAAAAAAACAACTTTCGACTTTATGTATCTTGAGTACCTGTAAGTATCAATTAATATCGGTTCATAGATTTCCAAGATTACGCACTTGAATGTTTGAATGACATTGCGTGCTGAGTAAAAGCAGTTACGCACTGTTTCCGATCTGCATCCGTAAAAATACTTATTTGAAAAGCTGGGGCCGACTTTGGATATTGCTTTCCGGACTGCATCCGATACAAATTCGTGAAAATACAGATCTGGAATCTAAAAAATTCGGATCGAATTCGGACATTACTTACGCACTAATCCGATCAAAACCTCAAACAAAAACAATACTTCATCAAACCGCATTATTTTCTAACACCAACTTAACCCAACATTACAAAACTCAACACTACAATGCTACTGTTAAATTACAATTTTCGTATATTACTCTACCATTGAATATAAAAAATATTGATGTTATTTCAATATTAGATTAAGTTCGCGTGGTCAGGTTACGTTCACCAAGTCTTAACCGCATAATATTATATTTAACATAGGTACACCGCAACACCGTTTGCTCGATAGGACAAACTGGTAACGTGTAGTGATGTGCCTAGTGTTGAATATTTTTATCGATACTTTTATACAATTTTGTTACCTAGATGTTCGATTGCTCGTGGATAAAGAAAAGTAGGTTTCCATATGAGCATGGGAGAAGTTTTATGAATAGGCTCAGTCAGTCAGTAGTTTAAGATAGTAGAACTATGCTCATTGAAATCATGAGGTCCACACAAATCAAAATAATTTGTAGGCTCAGTTAACGGTTTTTGCCACAACAATATTGTATTATATGTTTATTTACCACATACTGTTATCACTCACAGGTGTATTCCCTTGTAAAATAGTGTCGTTACAGATTCATCAGTAAAAGTAAAATATAATGATGTATATTTATTATGCAAAACCAAGATATATTTTACGACTTAACGCTTGTATGAATTCACTTGGATTCCTAAAGTTTCTTAGATAAAAAACGTCTATAATATGTTATTATAGGCTCAATAAATAAGCCTCTATTTAATAAACAAACATTCAATTAAAACTCAAATACTACAAATAAGATATTAATTACAAGTTTGTTAAAAATAAAATTTTATCCACAACATCGATATCGACAAAATCCCATCCCTACCCGTTCAGAGGATGCATTAAAACCGATGGTAGATTTGATGTGCGCACGCGCGTCGAAATACAAGTTGTAATATAATACGCGCGTATTTATTGCGTTTGTACTGCGTCGAGACAGTCGCCGGACCACCGGGTACTGTGATTAGCGCGGTTTTCTTAGAAATAATGTTATGTATTAGGATTTATGTGAATTGAAATAAGGTAATCAGTTCTTCGTAATAAATAGATATAGAATTATTTTATTTCTTTCTGTCATTATTTCAGGGATAATCTCAGCTCAGTAACAATCAGTGTAGTTGGTTATTTTAACATTTTCGTCTACCAAATATTTTAATTATACATACTAATGACGGCGAAAGAATACATCGAGAGGAAACCTGGTCTTAAGTAACTAGCTATTGCCTATGTTCTTTCTTGGGATTTTTAATTTATCCTGTTCTTAATTTTATTAAAATCGGTTTAGAGGTTTACTCGTTAAAGCGTTACAGATAGACAAATAGACTCCCGAATTTATCACGTTAAATAAGTATGGATTAATTTAAGTCTAAAATCGCCAATCCGCCTTAAGCAAGCGTGGTGATCAATGCTCGTGCCTTCTCTGTATGAGAAGACGCCTTTGCTCTGCAGCGGGACAATTCAAAGTAAAATATATATATATGTTGTTATGTTGTTTATATGTTGTTGTTGTTGTTGTATGTTGTTGTTGTTGTATGTTGTTGTTGTTGTATGTTATATGTTGTTTGTTGTTGTATATATATGTTGTTTATTTCAATTACACCATAAAAAGGCACTTTTGACAGTCAATGACAAAAGAAAATAATAATAATATTGAATCTAGTTGCTCAATAAACTTTTCCTTTTTAACTTGAAAAGATTTATTTATTATTAAATATTTACAACCTTGAAATAAGATTTTAAAAAAACTTTAATAATACCTTAGTCTGGTATGATTTATTTAATTTATAAATATTTTAATTAACCAGCGCCTTTTTCTTACGCAATCTCTGCACCTCAACAGTTAACCCCATGACGTCACGAACCGTTAGTTAAGCGATGGTTTAATAAATCAAAAGTTAAACGCTGGCTAACTTGTTGTTCCTGTACGCTATGCGGCCACTTAGCGGGTTTATGTTTACACCGTGATGATGTGGTGGGGGTTACGACTTTATTGTGAAGGAGATTAGGGCTATTTTGTTATGTGATGGCTGAAATAAAGTAACATTATAGTTTTACGGGTGAATTCTTGGTAGACGGTACGTAGATAGAAGTGTAAATACGTGGGGTTAGTAATTTTATATAAATAATTATTATCAGCTTATTATTGTCTCATTGCAGGGCAAAGACTATGCTTGCTCAAGGCGGATTGTACTTGTCGGGTATCAAAACCGCAACGTCATGCAAAAGAGGAGGGCACCTTACCTACAGGGCACAGGTATCCTTCAGTTTAAATTTTGCAATGTGTTTCTTGCTTTTTATATAACAATAATCCGACCACAAGGCCTCAAAGAGATGTCAGCAAACATCCGTCATCATTTTTTTTAAGGATGGGAAATCATCAAATGACTTCTTCTGCTCTGAGTGGATCGGAAGGAAGTCTCAGACTCTTGCTGACTAAAACCCATTTGTGCTCCTCCTAATACCCTTTGTGTTCTAAGGCGGCTGCAACTACAAATTTACACTAAATTTTTAAAATAAAATTTTTAAATAAAATTTTTAAAGTAAATTTTTTACATTTTTTCACTAAAACCCTTAGTATTATATAATTTAACATAATTTATTTCAATTTTGTAAATGTGAGTACCATGGAGCCATTTATTTGTTAAGTTACTATGTGTTGGACACTGAGCATGGCAGTTGAGAGTTTCGTCATGCTCACTTTAATGTCTCGCTGACGGTGGCGCGTGGGTTGGGTCGTTTGGTTCCCTTCAAGATGGTTGAGCTAAATGGTGCTGATGCACGCGTCATATTCGTGAACGGGTGCTGTCAGTTGGGATTGGTCATCTCTTGACTGCCATGGCTTACATCTTTATTATAATTTTGTTATTTTTTATATTTCATTCTTTCACTTCATTGTTTTCACATATAGAAGCAACAAGAATATTGTAACCAAGTTTTTGTAAAAACCAAATTGAATGAAAAGAGTGTCCATGGAGTTTCTTGCTCGTTCTTCTCCATAGAGACCTACGTTTTGGAACGAGCAACTAGCTTCAATATTAAACTGTAACTTCTTGACAATTCAAAAGTGCCTGTAAATGGTCTAATTGAAATAAATGCTTTGATTTTGATTTTTTTGATTTTGAAATGTTACGCTACGGTTTAACACGAAGCCTGAAGCTCAATGCTATGCTCGCTACCGACTGAGCACAGTTTAAAGCTGTTAGGTTGACTCGACTTTGTGTTAAGAAATTCTAGACGATTTAGCTGACCTAAACACTGGCAAGTACTTTATTATGATTTATAATGCAGTCCTTTAATGTTTATTTGTTTAAGTTGTTATTTGTTACATACAATATTAGTTTTTGATTACTGGAAACCTGGAAAGGGGTCATTGTACTCATAATTATAAAAACTTGACTAACTTTGTAAACGTGATAAAAATCATGCTGTTACTTTACATTTTGTTGAGTTCTGTGCGAACATTGTATGGAGCTAGTCATTTTTTTTTCATTACCTCATCATCATCTCCCTGCCCTTATCCCATTTTACTTGGGGTCGGCGCAACATGTTTCATGTTTTTCGTTCTTTTTTTTTCATTACCTAAACTTCAATATTTGTAATTATTAGTATTAGTTATAATATACTATCTAACTCCTACTAATCCTACTTCCTATCCTAGTAATATTATAAATGCGAAGGTTTGTCACGATGCGATGGATGGATGGATATTTATTATTATTTAACGCTTAAACGGCTGAACGAACTCAAATAAAATTTTACACAGATAGATTATAGTGTCCTTTTTATCCCAGAAAAAATGTGCGGTTTGTTAACTTTGACGCGCACGAAGTCGCGGCAGAAGCTAGTCAACCATAATTTATAACTTAGTTGAGTGCAACAAAAACTGCATCGAAGCTAGAAAAAGCTCAGTTAATAAGTAACTGAAGATCGTTATAGACGTCATCGCATCGCGGCTATTGCGTAGTTGACGAGATACGTGAAATACGGGTGAAAAAGATGGCCGACTTGTTGGCCAGTAAGTACGTATGTTTATCATTATTTTCTTAGGTATTCCTCAACTCTGTCTGGGTCGGTTTTCAGACTATCCGGATACAGATGACTGCCAGTGATTTACATGAAATAACTGTTTGTCTGGCCTCTGTAACTCTCTGGCTGGGTAACTCGACAACCCTTGGTAAGACTGGTTGTCAGACTTTTAAGCTTTTGACTGTCAAAAACTTTCGAATGTCAGCCGTTACAGCTTTATGTGCTTTCCGAGACACAGGGATGTCACGATCATCAAGTTCCAAACTCGGGGCTACTACTGAGAAATTTCGAATGGATAAAACCAATACAAAGAAGTAACATTTGTTAGTTCACATGCTTGTAAAAGATAATGTCTGAAAGTGCTGGTCCAATTACGATTTTTTTTTTCACTTGTAGAAAGCTTCTTTTTTGCCGACGGTCAAGTTTTCCAGATTTGGTGACATTTTTCTTTACCGACGTCAGTGATGTGCAAGATAAATATATAAAGTACATAGTATTGTAAAAGTTACTTTAGTGCAGACTAATTTATAAGAGGCAGACGCCTTAACCACTGAGCCATCAAGACGAAAAATCAAAAGTACCCGATATTAAGACACCATACAAACATAACAAAAAACATCCAACAAGCTAATCATCCTATCCACCCGTAAACCCCATCACCGCTCCATTAAGTGGATATAAAAATTATTTCGTTATTTTACAATCAAACGTAGTTATAGCTGTGTGTCACGATGACGCTGCGCAGGCGACGCGTGTGGCTGTCCATACTAATGTCATAGTATTATTGGTTGTTGTGCTATCGAACCACGGTACGGATTTAAGTTTTATTTGAAATGGGAGTTAAAGATTATGTAATAGTTGCGTTTGGATTTGACGCTTATTAGTTATTTTTCTTTTTAGCATGTTATCTATGAGTTTGGCGTTGGCTATTCCTCTTTTCAAATAATAGCAGCCTGTTATTTTCCTACTACAGGGCAAAAGTCTGTTGCTATATAGAGAAGGCACGAGCATTGATCACCATGCTCAAGGGGATTGGTGATTTCAGGCTTTACTGATTATAAGTCAAGGTGCTCTTAAAATGTTATACCTCACCGATGTCAATGATCTTTTCGAGGAAGTTAATTATATGGTTTACCCTTTACTATCCCCATTTTTAGGGTGAATTCCACCAAACTTTTATGTTCAGCAAAAGTGTGAAAACATTTTGAATTTTTGTCAATTTTTTCACAGACATCAATATTATTCTACGGACAAAAGACCTGGCAAGCTTTTCAAAATTCAACCCTTATATTGTAATAAACTATTTTTTTTAATGGTTGCTTGACTGGTAGAGAAATCCCAAGACAATAACAAAACCTTTGTCTTTTTTTGTTGCACAATGTATAAATAAGTAATTTAAAACTTTGACCACACCAAAAGACATAACCCATCAAAAACTACCTCTATACAATATAAAAATAGAACTAAAATCACAGTGCCTGTCCGTGTCAATTAACAAAACATTGAGTATGGCCACGTGCTATGTTTTATGGTAGTAATCAATTAATGTTTTAACAAACCCGTGAACGAGTGATTTACAAGAGCATGCCCCATAAGTGCCATGATGTCATGGCAGATAAGACTTGAGCAATAAAAAGATGTTAAGTGAAATTGTTGGATGTTATGGTGTTTTGGGCACGTGTTTAGTGTGTTGTGTGGTTCAAATTTCTCAAGTAACAGCCCGGAGTTTGGAAATTCGTAGTGTGATACCGTGTCTCGCAAACCACGTAAAGCCGTTTGCCCTACGCCTGGTCTCTCCCCTGTTGTATTTGATTGAAGTCCCATCGGAC
Source organism: Caradrina clavipalpis (assembly GCA_932526535.1). Taxonomy (NCBI): domain Eukaryota; kingdom Metazoa; phylum Arthropoda; class Insecta; order Lepidoptera; family Noctuidae; genus Caradrina; species Caradrina clavipalpis. The sequence goes on from OW052108.1 coordinate 2,490,549, forward strand.
TATCAGAGTTAGGGAGGAGCGCAACTGTGTTAGAGGAATTATAATAACAGAACGTTTCGATTATTTATTTACCTTCAAAACTTGATAAATCAATAGTTTTACTGTAGACTCTTAGGATATACCTTAACACAAGAATTTTACAAAAAACTAAATTTCTCATTACGTAATCTTGCATCGCAATTAAAAGTTCCAATTCTGTCCCTTTTCACTGATAGGCCATGTTATATTAAAACCAACATAAATTCTACAGCCAGTGCATTTCCTATCTTCAATCCAAAGCTTAGGATTCTGCATTCATTTGAGACACTCGAAGATAAGTCGGCAGCATTAAGTACATACTTAAAGGCAAGCCGACATAACCACCTTTTATTTCAGATTAACTCCTATCAAACCACTTTCATCCCACTAAAAGCTCATGCATAGATATGAAATATTGCTAATTACCTATGAAATATTACTGCCATACACTAGTAACCACAAAAAAACGTGTCATATTTTAAATCGGGACGCTAAAAGCTCTGTAAGTAGCTGGCCATCAACGTCATAATATCATGTCGATAATGTGTCATTATAGCATAATGCACAGTCGTGTCTATTTGTAAATGTAGCGTCCATTACTCGTGTATAATGAGCTCGGAGAGAGATAAGCGTTTTGACAAAGCAATAGATTGCAGCAGTGTGAATAGCTGTGACAAAGTAGTGGTTAATGTAAAATATGCAAGCCACGTCGGAAAATAAAGAAGGGCAATTTGTATTAGTCAGGTTGTGAATATTTATAGGTAGGTAATTACTTAGTAGCTAATAAATATCTAATGTTAATCTCGTGAGCATAAATTAGGTTAATTTCTCGTTGGAAATATTTTACATGCCATTACATTATCGATCATCTGAAAATGAACCTAATCAGTGTACTAGTACTTGGAATAAATATAAAATACTAGCTTCTGCTTGCCACTTCGTTTGCGTGATATTTTCACTCGCGTTAAGTAGTCTGATGTTATATTATTATAGCCTATACTAATCCTCATAATTCTTGCTATCCAAATGTTATCCCAGAGATTATTTCGTTTAAACACACAAACAAAAACACACGTCAGTTTTATTGCATTAGTATAGATATGCCTATCTTCAATCTAGATCAAAGACACAACCAAGATAATCTAAAAGAGGGACACAATAAATCTAACTCATAAATCAAATCCAACAAAAACGTTAAAGTCAAAGCTAATCAGAACCACGGTTGGTCACAACTCACAATTCATATTTCCTTGAAAGCGCTTAGCAACATTATAACAAAGTACTACTATCGGAGCGTATGCCATCAACTTTAAACGACGCGACGGCGCACTCCCATTACGTCGTACAATTTTTAATAAAAACACACAACACAGACGTTACACATGATGAATTCGATATACTTTTGCTAAATGAAGCGCAACGCCCATAAGCCTTTGGTACTAGACAATTTCTTACTATCATTCCTTCTTATTTTGTTGGTGCATCACCAACTTCTATTTGCTGTCCTAGAACTTCATCCACTCCGGATTCTGAACTTTATTTACACGGTGCTAAGAATTTACTTTTCAAATTTTGGTTATCTGCGGTGGTAAATTTAACATTTTCAAGTGCTGCATCAGATATTGTCTATTGGAGTTTGCTTATGGTGTTACTTGCTATGATTTATGGGTTCGTTCCGGTTGCATCTAAGTTTTGTTGTGTTAAACTTTGTTTGTGCCGATAAAGGAAATTACCATCAGATCAAAAAATAAATGCAGTTGGATTTCAAACGATTGGTGATTTAAGTTCGCTGCACCCACTTAGAGAAACTTAGATACATTTATATAAATGTATAAAGTAAGTTCCACATCTCCTCATGTAGGTTAGTGTATTGGAACATACTTATAGAATATGTTTGTTTAAATCACAGTAGCTGTATTATTGTTGCTGAAGATTTTTTTTTTTATAAATACTTTTATTTAAAAATATTTGGTATAAAAATATATTGATTAACAGACTTCGTTGTTTCAATGATAAGTTAACAAACAGACAGAGTAACTTGCACATTTATAATAAAACAACACCTTTCTTATATGGGAACTCCCTTTGATTTTAAGCTTTATTTTATTTTTCTATCTCTATGAAAATTTGAACTTTCTACCTATAATGGTTTATGATATACTGACTGACATACAGAAAGACGGGCAGCACTGACTTGATAATAGGGAAACCAGAAAAAATTGGATTATAAAAAGAGCTAAGGATTTGCGTAGTGAACCATAAAAAAAAACAAATGTACTCGTAATTCTAAATAAAATATAGTGCGCATTATTAAATTCATTTGACCTCATTCTGTAGATTATTTTTAAAACAAAACCACATCAATATAATCCTATTTTCTCATAACACTTCGAACTACCTTATCACTTTTATCTCGTCATCTAATGAGGCTTGTGTCACCTTACCGACTTCACCTCGAAAGTTAATCTGACGCTTAATAAACTATATTTGATTGATCGGTCCCGTAAATACTATGTTGCCTTTACCGTTACTATCGTCATCAACTCCTTTATTGATATCCTTATATGTATTGAAATAAGGATCAGTTTTGATGTCATCCTGTTCAAGGATATCAAAAGCCTTAATGCCTTTAGTTTAAAGTCCATTTCTTAAAGCGTTTCTTTTGAAATCTTCAAAGTAATTTGGTCATTGAGTACGGTTAGTGTCACAGTTTTTTTAAGGTTAAGTTTGGGTGTAACAAAAGTGGTTGAACTTTATGGTTGAATTGATCTGAAGATTCAATATCGGGTGTTAGAAAGTTGAACTGTGTATCTCGTGTCAACCGAATGATGTTTGAAAAATTTGGAAAAGACTTACCATATCCTTGTTAAGTTTGTAACAGTTTTAAGAAGAAAAAGCACTTACCTGTAACAATAAAACATAAAAAGCATTAAAAGACTTGGTTTTACACGCGACTGTCTGCTTAATCTAAAAGTCTTGATTTTTGTGTTAAGCTAGATCAATCTTGTGTGTCAAATTTCAACTCCGTTCCGCCTGTTAAACATGAAAAAGTAACAAACATCTATTCATCCATCCTCACACATTGTCGCATTTATAACAGAACTAGTATTTTCAACATTCAATAATTTGTTTAAATAAAAACCAACATGTATAAAATTATATATTATTTCCTAAAATTATGGGCCATCAGTTTAAAATTCACCATCGACATTATCCTTAATTCTTTCACGCCCATTTTGTCAAAATTTCTGGAAGTCCTCAGCGGAGGTTCCAGGAGGAAGCTCGATTATCATGAAGATACTTTTGCCACGAAAGGATAGGCAATCTAAAAGAATTCCGAGAAATACATCAAAACAATGGCGTCGTTTTCCTCCTTAGAGGCGTTTGCAGGAAGTTCTCATTTGCGGTTTTATTGGTAACTCGATGTATCATGGTTGTTAATGAGTTTTACTATAGGTAGATTGTACTTATAGGTACTTTATTAGTGCTTGTCATTGTTTGGAGAGAAAACAAATAAAAAACCAAAATACAACATAACTAGTGACAATAACTGGGTTTTAACACATAGGGGTTGGGTTTTGTTACAGACAGTGTATGTGTCCTGATGGACTAGATAATGAAAGGACATCCTGTTGGTTCGCAACTTTGCACGGGCAAGCACCAATGTGACTATTTCTATTTCATAATGTACTTCCTACGTTTATCTTGGACATCAATGACATTGGTGAAGAAACACATTGTGAGGAAACTTGGCTTTATAATTCTGGATGTATTCTATTATTATCCCATGGCAGAATAATATGCACTTCCAAAAGGACCAAAAGGGAAGGCTCTAGCATTGAAATCCAAGGCAGCAAGTTAAAGATTTATAGGTTCAAGTTTCGTCACGATGATTTCCTTTACCAATCTTATACATACATCTCTGATTTCTAAATATTCACTAAACATTGTCTCTGGCATCTAAAACACCATAACAAACACAACAAAAGCGAAGGCTTGCTCGAATTTATAACGTCGTAAAAAATACAGGTTTCTGATTGGCCCAAAAACCTTTCTTAATGACGGGTTTACGTCTCATAACTGTGTTTACAATAATTTCTCAACAGGGATCTTGTCACGACTCTGTAATACCCCAAAATGATGGGAACTGTAAGTTCGTTTGCTCGTGTTAATCTCGGAAATTATTGCACCGATTTGTATGTGTTGTGTTTTGTTAGTAGGCCATGAGGATTTGGTTGCGTTTTCACTGGAAAGGTCTGTTTTTTTTAATGAATTTCAAGGTGTGCTGAAATCCATTGCGTTCTTTAGCGTGGTTACTTTAGGTTATTTTTGAGAAAATTTCTACCATCGAGGTTAAAATGTTTCATTTTTTGTGGTGCTCTGTGTGTCGCTAGTTCGATTCCTGCACGGACCAAATATTGTATGGTCTTACAGGCAATTGTTCCGAGTCTGACTGTTTGTGTATCTGAGCGTTTAAACGCACCCATGATTTTAAATAAAGTCTTAGTGTACGACAACATTTTAATTATGTCGAAAACAAAGGTAAGCAACTAAAATAATTTTGGTTAAATAAAAAGTATCACAATGGTTTAAAATATTCTTAAAGCATTTTAAAGGATAAATACAACTGTTACTGACAATTTCTTTGTAACTGTTAGTAATAAAATCATTATTATCACTCAAACAATACCAAGAAGTAATTACACTGAAATAATAGTCTCTAGAGTTCAAGCTCAACACATGTCCCAAGAATGCTTTTAATAGTTACAACATAACATCCAAGCAATGTTAATAGTTCATAAATAATAATAAAAACAAAACATTTCATTGCATTAATGTGCAATGAGCTGTGTAATTCCCACGTTTAAGTTTATTATTGTTATTAACTTATTATACTTCGTGTAATGTTTTTATTTTTACTATGAAGCTATTACGAAATTAAGTATTGTTACTGGTCAGATATTTTCTTGTGTTATTCAAAGAGCACGTGTACAAATTAGATATTTTTTTCTCATGGATATACTTTACATAATAGGTTCAGAAATACACTTGACTAAGCTGAAAGTCTCCTATCAATGCATTTTTTTTATCAGGATTATATCTATCCCTCAGATTACCGAGATATTGTAGGTCCAATTTCCTTTAACGTTGTTTTACAAAAAAAAATTACCATCGCGCCTGTATTCCCCGAAGGGTTAGGCAGAGGTGTACCAATGTACACCCACAGTTCGCCGGTATATTTAGGTCCCATGTAATAGGGGGCGAGCCTATTGCCATTAACCGGGTACAAATCCAAACTCCGAGCTGCTACTACGAATTTCATAGAAAAACCCAATAACACTTTTTGCTCGACCTGGGAATCGAACCCGGGACCCCTTGCACAGCAGTCGCACTTGCGACCACGAGACCAACGGGGCAGGGGTTGTTTTTACTCAACGTTACTTTGTTTTGATGTGTCTTTATATTTCCGAGGTTTGATAATATCATAAACTTCTTGTCTTTCACGACAAACACCTATCCATCCATCCTTACACAATTTTTATAACAGTATAGTAGGATCCTTTATTTCTTCAAAAACATTTTTAACCCTTCTACAAAATTTGACCTCTGCTCGAAAAAGAAAGACGATCAGATACAAAACCTGACACCAAGCTTGAACCAATTTCAACCCGTAACTGCTCAATACAATTATGTCAAGAGACAATGGGGTCTGAGAGGCCCTTTGTCTCACTGTAATTACTAACACGTGGTTAGCTACTTGAGAAATGGTTTTATCATAGCAAATGGAGGCAATTATGGCTTTGGTAATATTTTATTTTGTTACTATGCTACTGCACGTGACTTTGGTGCCCTTTTCTTTTTTTTTGGCCTTCGCAGGGATTTTAAAATTAATCCACCAAAGTTTACAATTAATGGTAACTTAAACACGACTTATTTTAGACAAGCAATCTCTGTCGCCTGTTGAGTGTAGTTCTATCAAAACACGTCAAATTTCTTCAATTTTTCAAAGTAATTTGTACCTAATGATTTTGGGTATTTAACTTTTTATTCATAAATTCCTTATCCCCATCTATGTAGATACTATTTGATACCTACCTACCTATAAATCGAACTGTGATCTAATTTGTGTCTAAGTTCTTCAAATAGAATAAGATCGTCATTTTCATTATCGGTTGTGGCGCATATTTCCACAGACATATTTTTATTTTTTTATTTAAGCTTTTGTTTTTGTTTTTAAGTAGGTTAAGTACCTAGGTTTATGTTATGTGTGTCGCTTTCACGTGAATAAATGGTTTTTCTTTCTTTCTTTCTTTCTATAACAATAATATTGCACCTGACTTTATTCTGAAGAGTTTCATGTTTCATGCAAAGCCTATAGAACAGATGTTATCTAACTTTTGAGAAGCATAATGATACTTTGCTTATAGGTTGCAGTTTATATGTTTTATTTTTATTTTTTCACCTTTTATTTATTTTACAATTTAAATCTAAATCCATATTTTTTATTTAATACTAGCTTTTGCCCGCGACTTCGTCCGCGTGGACTAATACCTCCCGTTCCCGGGGGATTTCCGGGATGATAACTATCCTATGTCCTTTCTCGGGTCCCAGACTATATCTGTACCAAATTTCATTAAAATCGGTTCAGTGGTTTTGTAATAATTATTTAATTATTAGGTGTGAAATAAAACAACGTGTTTGGTTGAAAGTAGGAACCGGAAGGGAAGAATTTTATTAGGTGACACATATATCTATGATACTTATCTATGACAAGACCAGCCAGTATTTTGAGTACTATTATAACACCCCCACTCTCAAAATATAGATTTTCAAAGTACATCTAAAATACCTAACATTTTTAAAAATTTATGATGCTTAATTGAATTTAAACTTTTTGTGAATATATCTGCTGGCATATCCCCTGTGGGCAAATAATTTACTTTAACTAACTTGTTAGAAATTACTTCTCTACAATAATGGTAGCGTACATCAATATGCTTGCTTCTATTATGGAATACAGGGTTCTCTGATAACTTCTGAGCACTTTGATTATCATTATATAAATTAATTGTATACATTTGTTCAGTTATCTCTTTCTGTAAATTTATAAGATACACAGCTTCCCTACAACCCTCTGTTAGTGCCATATATTCGGCCTCGGTACTAGAGAGTGCTACTGTTCTTTGCTTTTTACAGCCCCAGGATATAACAGCACCTGATAACATAAAACAATAACCAGTATATGATTTTCTATCTATACAGTTATTTGCCCAATCAGCATCAATATAACCTACAATATTAACATTTTCAGTTTTACAATATTTCAAACCCAATGTTCTTGTTTTCTTTAAATATTTCAATATTCTTTTTGCATACAACCAATGTTCATCACTATGACAATTATTGAATTGACTCAGGTATCCAACAGCATATGCTATATCTGGCCTTGTAAGTATGGCTAAATACATAAGACTCCCTATAAGCTGTTGATATGGATTCTTACTTTTTACATCATTACTATTCATTATGTTCAATTTAACCTCCATGGGTGTAACAACTTCTTTACAGTCAAACATATTAAACTTATACAACAACTGTTCAATATAATTCTCTTGGCTCAAAGTAATTACACTATTTTCTTTATCAATATTGACACTTATACCAAGACATTGTTTAATATGCCCTAAATCTTTAATTTTGAACTGACTGCTTAAAGTCTTTTTTAACAATGACATTTCTGTGTTATCATTTGAAAAAATAAAAAAATCATCAACATACAAAGTTACTATAGTCCTGAAACCATTCACTAATTTTGTATACAAACAAGGTTCCAATTTAGATTTTTTATAACCATTACTTAACATAACATTATCAACTTTCTTGTGCCATGCCCTAGAAGATTGTTTTAAACCATATATTGCCTTTTTTAATTTAAGAACTTTGGATGTATCATCATTAAGACATTCAAAACCATCAGGCCTTTTCATATATATGGTTTCTTCCAATTCTCCATTAAGAAACGCAGTCTTAACATCTAGGTGAGCAGTATCTAGATTTAATTGCACAGCTAAAGCAAATAATAATCGCAAGGTAGTATGTCGAACTACTGGGGAAAAAGTCTCATTGTAATCAATACCACTTTTTTGATTATATCCTTTAGCAACTAGTCTGGCACGGTAACGAATGTTATTTTCACTATCACATTTTTTCTTTAAGACCCACTTACACTTTACAATCGTTGCACCTTTTGGGGCATCCGAAAGCTCCCAAGCATTATTGTCCTTGAAAGATTGCAATTCTTCTCGCACTGCGCTTAACCAATGTTCTTTTTCTGGACCTTTAAGAGCTTCTTCCAATGATAATTCATTAATTTCTAATATGTTGCTACTTTCTGTACACATATTTGAAAAACCATACCTTTCTGGTTGACGTCTTTCTCTGACACTACGTGACTTCTTTACTGCACTGCCCGTACTTCTGATAGAACTGTCCGACTCTTCACTTTCGCTCGGCACATATGTAGGATCATCGGTGCTGGTTATAGTTGTGAATGAATCATCTGACTGTAAGCTGTCCCCCACTAAATCCAAACTCTCCTGTCTATCCTTATGAGTTTCTGAAATATTTTCATTTACAATAACATTACTTACTTGCAAATCTCTCTCAAAAATAATTACATCTCTGCTTGTTGTGACCAAGTTTGTTTTAGGATTATAGATTCTATATCCCTTTACATCTTCAGCATAACCCACTAGAATACACTCTTCTGACTTTTTGTCCCATTTGAGTCTCTTCTCCTTAGGTACATGTTTCATTACTGTGCTTCCAAATATTCTCAGATGACTAATATCAGGTTTAGTATTAGTCCACAACTCATAAGGGGTTTTATTATTTAAGCCAGCTGATACTATGCGATTCTGTAAATAAACAGCAGTGTTAATTGCCTCTGCCCAGAACTCCTTCTTTAAATCAGCGTCAAATAATAAACATCGAGCCTTTTCAACGAGAGTACGATTCATCCTTTCACTTAACCCATTTTGCTGCGGTGTATAAGGGTTTGATTTTTGATGAATTATGCCTTTCTGTCTCAGGAAGTTTTCAAATTCATGACTGCAAAATTCAGTACCATTGTCACTGCGTAACGCCTTAATTTTTAGATTTAGTGAATTTTCTACCTTAGCTGCATAATTTTTGAAACATTGAAAGGCTTCACTTTTATTTTTCATGAAGTAAACATGAATCATACGGCTATAATCATCAACAAAGATTATAAAATACCTTGCTCCTCCCAGAGAGACATTCTCCATCGGTCCGCACACATCAGTATGCACCACATTGAGTAACTGAGTGCTTCTATTGTCGCTGCTTGTAAAAGGTAAACGACTTTGCTTCCCTTCACAACATGTTATACAGGCATTTTTGCTAATATCTGCCTTCTCATCAATGGAAAAACCTTCAACAGCATTCTGCATTCTATTCAGGTAAGTACTATTCACATGGCCTAGTCTCCGATGCCACATATCACTAGATACCACCACTGCAGCTGACAGGTGTACTGGTGTATTCAGCTTATACACCCCATTGAATAACTTGGCTGTAGCTACTAATATTCCTTTTTTGTTGTAGATATCACAACCATTGTCTCTGAAGTTCACTTTATTCCCTTTGTTTATCAACCGACTTACAGACAATAGGTTAGTTGTGAGTTTTGGAACACACATGACCTCTTCCACTGTCACATCAAAATTGGATTTATCAGTACACGTAGTAATACACACGTTGCCAGAACATACAACAGGCACTTTGGTTTCATTAGCAACAACAATTTCTTTCGTACTTTGTTCATAACACGCATTCTGAATCCAATGTTCATTTGTTGTCAAGTGCACGCTCGCTCCTGAGTCAACATACCAGTCAGATTTGTTGTAAACACCACTTAGGAACACTGCACTAAATGCATTAGTTTGTTTTTTGTCCATTTCTTTGCAATTTGTATTATTTGTGCACTGATTTCGATAGTGTCCCACCTGCTTACATTTGAAGCATTTGACAGTTTTCGATTTTGACACTTGCCCGCCATCTTTGACGTTGACATGACTTTTATTTTTTTCTTCAGGTTGGTCATGCTTCCTGGCATGCCTCCATTGGTTTTTGTGATGAAAACTACCAAAGGCAGCACTGTCACTTTGCACTTCTGATTCCATGTCAAGCAATTTTGACTTAATGGCGTCCGTTGTAATATGCATTCCAGAGTGCTCAATGGCCATTATCATAGGCGAAAAATTGTCTGTTAATCCTGCCAATAATAATGAGCCTATCCACTCATCACTGATGTTGAAGCCAGTCCCTGCCAATTTCTGACCCGTTTCCACTAATTGAGTTACGTAGGATTCCATTGAACTACAATTTTCGAGACGAATTGATATGAGATTTCTTAATAGACTTATTCTTCTAGTAAATCCCGAATCATCATACAAGGATTTTAGTTTATCCCACAATTCTTTTGTAGATTTCACGTTTTTTATATGTACGTAAATCGATGGATCTATTGTGTTAGGGTTCGCTAATTTACATTTTTATTTAATTAAATTGGAACGCAAAGGGCTAGTTTCCAGTCCAATAACTATTTGATTATAATATTTTATACCGGCAACACTTCAGCTTGTGACTTCACATTGTCATCTGTGATTGGTGCACGACATTTAATTTAACCAATCACAGAACTCTATTTTCCCGCGGAAATTATAAAAACCTTGGAAAAAGGAGAGGAAAAAGGGCGGCTAGATGGACGGACTGGGAGCGGGAGATTGAAAGGTTGTAAGGGAGAATAAATTGATGTTCATCGGTTTTCTGTATTTTATTCAATAATTACTGCAGTACGTCACCTAAGTCCGAAAGTTACATCCCAAAAGCCTTAATTGAATCTATTGTCGCATTAGTCTTATATATCAGAAGTGGGATAACAAACCAAACTTAAAACATCATGGCCGAGTTACCGGGACGCAGAGCACTATCAAATCGAGACTCCAGTGGGCGTAGACTGGAGACACCCAGTCGAGAGGATCGCTCACGAAGTCGAAGTGGCCAGCGTATGCGCAGCCCGAATCCATCTGAAGATGAGCGAGACTTTCTGCTGGGACAGCAGAGGGTAGAAATGCTGGAGCTGGAATTACGCCGAGAGCGTGAACGACTTCGTTCGGTGGAGGACCGTCATCGAGCGTCGTCACGTGCCAGCGAGCGTCGCGAGTCCTCCAGACGTCGGGCAGCGGAGCATCGGGCAGAGCCACGTGCTAGCGAGCATCGCGAGTCCTCCGGGCATCGGGAGGCCGAGCATCGGGCAGAGCCACGTGCCAGCGAGTGTCGCGAGCCTTCAAGACGTCGGGCAGCTGAGCATCGGGCAGAGCCACGTGCCAGCGAGCATCGCAAGCCCTCCGGGCATTGGGAAGCCGAGCATCGGGCAGAGCCACGTGCCAGCGACCATGGCGAGCCCTACGGGCATTGGGAAGCCGAGCATCGGGCAGAGCCACGCGTCAGCGAGCGTCGCGAGCCCTCCAGACGTCGGGCAGCTGAGCGTCTGCCAGAGCCACGTGCCGAGCAACGAAGCTATGCCGGAGATTATATAAGGTCACGTAGTCCATCTTTTTCTAAGAACGATCTTGTTAGTGTTTTTAAACTGTTGAAAGAGGATCTGTCGTCACAATCACATAACCAAAATGCACGGTCGTCTCAAAAATTAGACCATCAAAATATATTGCCTAATTTTGACCCTTCAACTAAAAATCAACGTATTGATATTTGGCTGAAAAAGGTTAATGAATGTGCGTCGGTATATGGTTGGGACGACAGAACTACCACTCATTTTGCTATGCAGAAACTCCGGGGCCTGGCCAAAATGTGGTACGAAAGCTTGAATTCCATTCTTTTCAGCTGGAC